>CM056193.1:38491886-39917511 GCA_029692085.1 Gymnothorax javanicus | reverse complement strand
TTTGCGAGGCTTCTGTCGCAAGAAGCCACAAGAATCCGTTTTCTACAGTCTTAATACAGAAGTATAGAATGCCATGTTGCACAGCTTATTGCTTTCTGAGCCTCACTAATCAATTTGCGAATCAATGCCGTTTCACCAGCTACTTGAGCGCGGAATTTATAAAGACGCAGGCCTATGGTAATTTACGTCGTAATTTATGCGTGAAAGAAAATCCCTCGTAATTTCGTGGTGCAATGGATAACAATGCTATCGAAATAGATTTGACTGTCCTCCTACCCATTCGTATGAGCAACTGCTAATCAAGAAATGTAAACTTCGAAAGGTTTAAGTCATTAAGCTTTGAAGGGCGAGGTTTTGGCTTCCATTTGTTACAGCCGACGAACCGCCACTGCTTTGAGTCTCAAAAGTGTGTGAGGGCCGACTCCTGGATCAGTTCACATCGTTAATTATCAATGTGAGTTAATTGTCCAAATTCTAGGTAAGTACGGCTATAGGCAATGAGATAGGCAATGACATAAATCACATCACATTTATGGAGTACAATATATAGGCAGGGACTAGATACAAACACCCGAAAACCAACTTTACCATAATATGATGGTAGCTTGTGCGTGTTATGTTTGACAGACGATTCTAATCTGCGAGTGAAGTGTTTAGTTCCACCAGAACATTGTCAGACTAGGCTTAAAAAATGCAATGTACACAAAAAGAGGACTAGTTCTAACCTGAAGAGCCCAATCATTGATACATTGGAGACCTTTTTAGCAAAAATCCAATGGGATACCCAGCGGCTCCAACCACCAGTCATCTGATCAATCAACAGCGTTCACCACGACTCATATCAGCAGTTTACCAAAAAACCAATGTGTTTATAAACCTTGTTGAAACATGTAACAGTAAAGCAACAATAAACAAGAATGCCCAATTGGGCAACTTTTCTGAAATGACCTCCGCTAGAGCCAAACCATTTATAAAATCTGACATTTCAGGCGCATTTCTTTATAATAAATGACCACCAAAGACTGTTCTTGTCTCCCTTCATAAAACTTTTCTTTTTATTTAATCATTGGACAAATCTATACTTGTGTATGCAACCAATTAAGTCAATTAGTCAAGGCAATTGATAAAAATAAAAACCTGCATACACACCGGCTCTCCAGGACCGGAATTACTTGCGCTGGAACTCGGATTGCTTGTTAATATTCAATAACTGATCCGGGTGTGCCATCTAGTGATAGAATATTGTAACTGCGCACATAAATTTGCAGCTCCATGTCCGCTGGCGGGCACATCCGCACAAAGATACCCTGCCGAGCACCGTTGTTCTTCTCGAACACGGCAAATCCAGATAATCCTTAAATGATGAATTACATTCATATTTTAATTTGTAACGAGTAACGATGTGGCCAGTGTCAAAGTAAATAGATAAAAGTATACTTTTTATCATTGAAATGTAGTAGAGTAAAAGTAAAAAGTCCGGTTTAAAAAAGAACTCAGGTAAAGTACAAATCGTCGGGGATTTTGTGGCATAAATTATGCACGTTTTTTTTTTTTTTTTTTTTTTTTTGACAGATAGGGCTAGCTTCATTTTCCAACTTCAGTATTTAAAACACGGCACAATGTTTCGCCGAAAAACGGTTTCTTAGCTTCTGTTTATCTGAATACAACCACTGCTAGTTTTATTGAAATCTCGTGGGTGACTACCCATTAATGTTTGACAGACGCACTAACGCGCACAAGCATAACTTCGTTCTATGAATAACAAAAGGTCGCAAGTGACTTTCCTGATGAAACCTGTTTTTCTGCATCACGAGATGTAGTACTTCGTGGTGCAGAAAAACAGGTTTCATCAGGAATGTCACTTGCGACCTTTTGTTATTCATGGAACGACTTTTGAGTTGTTTTTTTTTTTTCCAATTTGCTGGGGATATGGAATACTTTCTTCTATATGTGACAATAGTTTTGATAATATATTTTAGGATGGGCCAATGTTTATTGCCACTGGGCCCTAACAGATAAAATTAATAGGCCTAGGTAAACTATGAAGGCAATGGGGGCACGTGATGCTTCCACTGCTTAAAACGTGGTCCATCTGGATATTTTTATTTTTATTTTTTTTTTATTTAATATCTGAAAAATCTTATTTTATTTAATTTACTTCTTTTCATGCAATTTCCCTTCATTTCATTCGATTTCAATTTATTTTATTTCACTTTTTTCTATTATTTTTTTCTCATTATAAACGTAAGCAATGAGTTTTGACATTTGTAGTTGACACGTTTTGACATTTGCGGTTAAAATGGAAATTTTGACATTTGCGGTCGACGTGTTCTGACATTTGCGGTTAATCAGATTTTGACATTTGCGGTTGAAGTGTTATGACATTTGCGGGTATTTTGACATTTGCGGTTGACGTGTTATGACATTTGTGGGTATTATGACATTTGCGGTTGACGTGTTATGGGTGACATTTGCGGGTATTATGACATTTGCAGTTGACTTGTTATGACATTTGCGGGTATTTTGACATTAGTGGGCAATTTTGACATTTGCGGGCTCTACACAGCCCCAGAGTGCATCGGGAGATCGGGACGTGACTTGCTGCCCCTCTCACACAGGCTAAGCAAAGACTGTCGGTTTACGGTCCAAGCTTGAAATTTTGTCTAGGACTGTATGGGATGCCTAAATTGGTAGTGATATCTTATGGGGAGTATGTGACTTAAATGTTTCCTATTCTGGACAAGCCAACCAGCAGAATAGATCATTTGTTTAGGATTGTTCACCAAAAAATAAATGGTTTTTTTTTCCAGTTATCTGGAGTGTTATCATCCAGAAATTCTGGTGGAGATTTGACAAGTGTTCAAGAAATTGACCATGGTACACTGTGACACAATGAGCCTCAAGGGGTCACAAACATTTGTTACCTCAGTGCAGCAGAAAGTGAATAAGTCCTATACCTCCACAGTCTTAATACAAGCACTTCACGATTCAAGGGTGCAAGTTCAATGTCCTGCATCAAAATCTGCTAAACACTCAATTAATGTGGTACCAAATTGAAGCTTGTCTAAGCTAAGACATTCCATTCGTAGACTTATAACATTATTTTTCAAACTTCCGGAGTCGCATCTCCTCCTGAAATAAAGAGGTAGTTCATTCATGCCAGTTAGGCAGTTACAATTATGCCAAAATGCTTGACTGACAAATTGAATAGCGAAAACTCCCATTTTTTTATTGTGGAAAGTTGCTCGGTCGCTAGTGGCGCTTCTTGGTAACAAATCTTATCTTGTCTTGTCTGTGTTATCAGTGTCATGACTTTACCTGACAATTTTACCATTGCTACACATATTCTTGGTAATTTCAAAATTAAGTAGTGCTCACAAATCCTACCGTCAATCTTTTGAACAGAGATATTTGATTGTTTTATTACTTTTGATTTTTGGGAATGCGCAACCCATCCAGGGCAAGACATCCCTACAGGTTTTAACTCTCCAGCAGATTTTAAGGGGAGGACTGGTCTTGGTTCTTCCACTTGAATGTATGCAGTGTGTTTGCCAAAATGGACATGATGCGTATTTGGGCGTACTCAACTAATGGTGATGTAATTGGTTTGTCCAAAATCTGGTTCAGTAAATCTGTTTCAGATAAGGATATTTATCTTACTGGTTATAATGTATATCGAACTGACCACCCCCAGAGAGGTGGGAGTGTAGCAATTTATATCAAGAATAAGTTTCAACTTAATGTGCTGCTGTCCAAATCAGTGACCAATCAGTTGAGTTTTTAGCCCTGGATTTTACAGTCTCTAAATTCCTCCATAGAACTGTTGCAGGCTGTTGTCGGACACCTTCAGCTGATCGTGGACTTTTACCCTCTATGAGGCAGCTCCTATCAGCCTTCAATGCTTAAGAAATGAAAGCCCTTTGATATTTAAGCTGGAACTGGTTACAACCAGTGTCTAATGATGTCAGAGCTTGCTGTGACTCACTAAATCTCTTTCAGATTGTTGACAATCCAACTCTTCTGAACTCAAAAAACCCTGAAAAATCATGTCTCATAAATGTAGTCCTCAGAAATGTTCCTCATAAATATACAACTACCTCAATATTTGCTAATAACATCAGTCACCACAGTGTTGTTGCCACAGTTAGGAACACAAAACTACCCAAAACTATGCCACGCATTATAGTTAAGTGCGTTATGAAACACTTCTCTGAATAAGGATTTATTCACTTTATGTTTTTACTTTGACTGGGAGAGAGTCAATCCGACTGCCGATGTAGAAATTGTTTGGGATGTATTTTATGAGGGTTTGAGAGATTAACAACAAAAGGTTAAATTTTCTGAAGAAAATTTGTGTGCTTGCTTCAGCGAGAAAAGTTGAAGAGGTTGGCTTATAAAATGAAGTTGCTTGGAAACTGAGAGGCAAAGGAAATTGCTGAAGAAATGTTGAAAAACTGCTGAAATGTAAACACAAGAATTTAAAGCTGAAAGTAATAGTTTAAGGAATTCTGACTTTTCAGCTGCATCATGACCGAGTCTACTCCGCTTCAACCCAGCTGTAAAAACAAAAAATGGTGAATTGGAGTCACTGAGGTTGATGCATCTCTCTCTATGGCTCTGTGCGTATCTAGGTCAACGCAGTGCATGCTGAAATTAGCTTTAAGGCGGAGCAAACATGGCAGGCCACATTGGCAGACTGCCACACCTGTTGTTGCTTATAGCTCATTGTCAGTGTCTCCTCCAGTCGCGAACTGTACAACGCTGACCTCGCCAAGTAGTGAAATGCTACTATTCGCGGTTCTCAGTTCATTTCTGTGCAGTGTCTTTGCTAGCTAAATAGCTAATAATAGCAAGCTGCAAGATATCGTTACCACATGTTGTGATATTATTCACGGCTCCCTTTTTATGTCTGTGTTTTTATGAGCTAGTTAGCTCGCGAACACATAGTGCTCAGAACGTGTTCGAAACGGGTCGAACTTGAGTTTTGAAATTGCCATCACTGCAGATGACATAATCAATAGCTAGCTGACGTTAACTACACTGCTCAAAAAAATAAAGAGAACACTTAAACAACACAATGTAACTCCAAGTCAATCACACTTCTGTGAAATCAAACTGTCCACTTAGGAAGCAACACTGATTGACAATCAATTTCACATGCTGTTGTGCAAATGGAATAGACAAAAGGTAGAAATTATAGGCAATTAGCAAGACACCCCCAATAAAGGAGTGGTTCTGCAGGTGGTGACCACAGACCACTTCTCAGTTCCTATGCTTTCTGGCTGATGTTTTGGTCACTTTTGAATGCTGGCGGTGCGTTCACTCTAGTGGTAGCATGAGACGGACTCTACAACCCACACAAGTGGCTCAGGTAGTGCAGCTCATCCAGGATGGCACATCAATGCGAGCTGTGGCAAGAAGGTTTGCTGTGTCTGTCAGCGTAGTGTCCAGAGCATGGAGGCGCTACCAGGAGACAGGCCAGTACATCAGGAGACATGGAGGAGGCTGTAGGAGGGCAACAACCCAGCAGCAGGACCGCTACCTCCGCCTTTGTGCAAGGAGGAACAGGAGGAGCACTGCCAGAGCCCTGCAAAATGACCTCCAGCAGGCCACAAATGTGAATGTGTCTGCTCAAACGGTCAGAAACCGACTCCATGAGGATGGTATGAGGGCCCGACGTCCACAGGTGGGGGTTGTGCTTACAGCCCAACACCGTGCAGGACGTTTGGCATTTGCCAGAGAACACCAAGATTGGCAAATTTGCCACTGGCGCCCTGTGCTCTTCAAGATGAAAGCAGGTTCACACTGAGCATGTGACAGACGTGACAGAGTCTGGAGACGCCGTGGAGAACGTTCTGCTGCCTGCAACATCCTCCAGCATGACTGGTTTGGCAGTGGGTCAGTAATGGTGTGGGGTGGCATTTCTTTGGGGGGCCGCACAGCCCTCCATGTGCTCGCCAGAGGTAGCCTGACTGACTTTAGGTACCAAGATGAGATCCTCAGACCCCTTGTGAGACCATATGCTGGTGCGCTTGGCCCTGGGTTCCTCCTAATGCAAGACAATGCTAGACCTCATGTGGCTGGAGTGTGTCGGCAGTTCCTGCAAGACGAAGGCATTGATGCTATGGACTGGCCCGCCCATTCCCCAGACCTGAATCCAACTGAGCACATCTGGGACATCATGTCTCGCTCCATCCACCAACGCCACGTTGCACCACAGACTGTCCAGGAGTTGGCGGATGCTTTAGTCCAGGTCTGGGAGGAGATCCCTCAGGAGACCATCCGCCACCTCATCAGGAGCATGCCCAGGCATTGTAGGGAGGTCATACAGGCATGTGGAGGCCACACACACTACTGAGCCTCATTTTGACTTGTTTTAAGGACATTACATCAAAGTTTGATCAGCCTGTAGTGTGTTTTTCCACTTTAATTTTGAGTGTGACTCAAAATCCAGACCTCCATGGGTTAATAAATTTGATTTCCATTGATAATTTTTGTGTGATTTTGTTGTCAGCACATTCAACTATGTAAAGAACAAAGTATTTAATAAGAATATTTCATTCATTCAGATCTAGGATGTGTTATTTTAGTGTTCCCTTTATTTTTTTGAGCAGTGTATTTAACTACTCAATGAGTATGGAAAAGTTACGTCGCTGGCTTAGCAAGGATGGCAGTTACGGTCATTTTGATACCAGTATTTCGCCTGTTTTAGATGCGATCGTAAATATATCTAGGTAGTGCGAACAGTTGCTTGTATATACAGGAATAGGAGCTCGAGCAATTTTTTACTGTAAGGTGTTCTCATGGACCCGCCCTGCAAAAAGACCGGTCTTTGCTGCCCTAAATGTGCTCTCTTGGAGCTGGTTTGAGCGACTTTACGAACGACAATACCGAAAATTCTTTTACTGAGTTTGACGCAGAAGAATGAGATTTGTCCAACAGTTGTATCAACCTCCTCAATCTGAACGATGATAATGCGGAGGTCAGGAAAAAGTTCAGCAGAGGGCAGAATTGAACCACAATACCGCAATGTCACAATTTCGCTGAGCCTTTTGAGTTAATGGTTAAAGCATTTGGTCCAACGGAGATTTTAGCTAAGGCGTCTCTTACATACTACTGCCTCTACCTCAAAGATAGTAAGTTAAATCTACAAAATGAAGACACCATACTAAAGAGGAGAGTTTGCTGAGCAAAATATGTCAAAATTGTGTGTGTAGTGCCAAAAATGTGGGAACAAGAGCAAGTTATAAAACTGTGTTTTTTAGCTTTCCAACAGGAATTTTCTGTCTTATTTAATATAGGAGTTAATGGAGTTTCGGTTTGTGCTCCCGTCGCTTTTCGGCTCATACTGCCAAAACCATCTGTTCGATTGCTTGCATAGTTACATTTTCATGACCAGCACAACTTTTGGTACAACTTGGATATAAAAATATTTATGTGGAGTGAAAACTGTGGGAGTTAGAGCAAGTTTAAGAGAAGACTTCTTGACGATTTTACAGCTGTTCGCCATACTAACAGTGAAGTCACCACACTGTAAGTTCCCAGAATGTATTGTAACAGAAATTATTTTAAAAAATTATTATTAGAAAATTAAAGAAGTAACGAAAAATTTGAACACTGAAGAAATTACACAAGCTTAACTTAACATTTTGCAGTTTGAATGACATTTCTAGCTAAAAGTATGACAGAGTAAAGAAAAAATAGCAGAAAATAGTTGAATCTACTGAATCACCACAAAAATGACTTGATTTAATAGGACCCCAAAAAAATGACTTTCAAGATTAAATATCTCAAAAACTATAAAGAAAATAAAAAATCTGTACAGATGCAACGTAATTCAGAACAAGCTGATTTTTTTAAAGTTTGAACTGAATCAATAGCTTAAAGGGTGTAGTAGGAGTTAATCAGCCAGATTTAAGCGGGAGAAGAAAAAGAATAAGGAGGAGAAGAAGAAGAAGAGGAAGAAGTAAGAGAATAGAGTGTGCTGCTTCTGCTGAAGCAAGCACACAATTAAAGGAAACGTGAAGGGATTTTGAATGTGGTGATACAATGAAAAAACTATGTCAGAGAAGTGTAAAATATGCATCAAATTTTTTTTTTTACAATTTGTTTCAACCGAGTAATAAACAGACAAATATTGCTCCAACTGTTGTTCTCCAAAGCCGCCATATTTGCTGCCTGTCACCCAAGCGGTGACGTCACGTCACTTAAGCACTCTCCTGTAGCAAGGGTCTATTGCCGCTTACAACAACTTACAATCATGTCTGTCATCAGTAGCGAAGAGTACATTGATGATCATATGTCTAGCTCAGACAGACTTTGACGTGACCGGGTTGCAGGGATACCAGTTTGAGCACAAATGCGACGTAGGGGACAGCGATACAAGTCAAGACAACAAAAGTGATCAGGAGTTGGAATTGGATGAGGGTCGAATGGGAAATGTCAAGTGGTGCCGTTGTAACGGGTGCGCACATACCTGGTTGGATCAGGAGAAAGAATGCCTGTACTGCCACGAGAGACAAGCCAGCAGGGAACTTGCAGCACCATCGAATATCGGTAAACATAAAGGAAAGAGTTCAGTAAGCAATCTACACTTTTTTCGGCTTGTCATTTGCTGGAACGATTTTAAATGGGGGCACAAATGTATTTCGGAGGGCTTTATTAGTTTATTAGCTAGCTAGCTAGCAGCGTGGTGTGTGATCTATAATATGCCTGCCCCGGTTATTTACCATTACCATGTACAGTGGCAGGAGAAATCAAACTATAAATTTTCTCAATAGGCTTTATGCACAGCTCCACTACTTCCTGAGCTTAAGCCAGCTCCTTTATTTCCTGTCTTTCATTATTGGACAAACTGATTAATCCAGGTGTGCCTGACCATTGTTGTTGTGGGGGTCAGGCACACCTGGATTAATCAGTTTGTCCAATAATGAAAGACAGGAAATAAAAGAGCTGGCTTAAGTTCAGGAAGTAGTGGAGCTGTGCATAAAGCCCATTGGATGTTCGCTTGAAGTTTAAACAACCGGGTGGTTCACTTGGTAACCAAACATTCAGTGAAGCCGAAAGAAGAACTGATTTCATTCGATATTCGTGGAGGCTGAATATTGTACTCTTTCCAGAGGGAAAATCTTATGACATGAATATGGAAAAAATTATGTTAATTAACCATGGTACGTCCTGTTTATTTGTTTAAGTAAAAGTTGGCCGGAATCTACTCCGTTGAAATTAATCGCATGCCTCCGCGTATTTTTCGCAATCGTATGTTTTATCAGTGACGATTACAATCAACAGTCTTAATATTGGGGCGCCCCGGTGGCTCATCGGTCTGGGCGCGCGTGCCATGGGGGCTGTGTCCTTCCTGCGGTGACCTGGGTTCGATTCTGGCTCGGGTCATTTGCTGCATGTCTTCCCCCATTCCTCTCCCCAACCTTCCTGTCTCTCTACACTATAACTGTCAAATAAAGGAAAAATTCCGAAAAAAATAATCTTTAAAAAAAAAAAAAAAAACAGTCTTAATATTGCTGCAGTTGATGGTACAGTCAGCCGCAAAATTCTGACAGCCAACGGCCCCAAAAGTAGGCATAGCCGTTGGATTACTGTAGACACTTCTGTTTAAAAATAAAATCTGTGGGTGACACTGTGTTACGACAAATAAAAACAGAACCTATCAGAAGCAACCACCTTCGTTCTAGCTCTATATACAAAAGTAAATCTGTATGTCTGCCAAAGCTAAGGTGACTTTACTTCACTTCCTTTAAAGACATGTCGCTGCAACGCAATTTCATTGGTTGAATCTCGCCTGTTCCATTTTAATGGCGGCCTCCTTATCCAGCTTTAGAATGGCATGAAAAGCAAGCTTTCAATAACAATTCTGACCTTAAGAAAAGTTGTAAAAAATTTTTGATGCATATTTTACACTCCTCTGACATAGTTCTTTCATTGTATCACCGCATTCAAAATCCCTTCGTGTTTCCTTTAAGTTAATCAGTATGCTCCTCTTAAGAATTACAGAGTCAAAGGCTGAAACAATCCATAGTTCAATCCAGACCTATCAAACCTTCTCCATGGTCATAATCTGGCATGAGCAAAAGCCAAAAACACAAACCTGAGCTCAGACCAGCTGGTATTCAGGCGACTAAAAAAATGTGTCTACCATTAAAATACTAAAAGCTAAAGCTGATCATTTCCTTGCACGAACCACAAACAATCTCAATAATCTATCAAAATTTTGGAACACCATCAAATCTTCATCTGAAAATGAAAAAGGCCTAGAGCTTCCTCCATGCAGTGTGAAGGACTCGCAAATAATCATTGATAAGGCCAATATACTTGTTTGTTCCAGTGAACATTTCATGGTCTCAGGTTTGTTATTTGAGTCTCTCAATCCAACGCATGGCCGTCCCTCTTCTGTTTCGTCTGATGGTCATGCTCTGTCAAATGGATCATTAAGTTTCGCAGGGACACAAAGCCCTGAAACTTTTGGACACAATAAGATCTGCAGCTGGAGCCTTACTTCTTAATGTTAGCAGCAGATTTTAGTGCCCCACCTCTCACTCAAATTTTTGATCTTTCTTTGATCGCTAATGTTATTCCACAAATACGATATGATACGATACACTTTATTATCCCCATGGCGAAATTTGTCTTGGACTCAAGTGCTACAAACATATCTCTGCCCTCAGAGTTACTGTAACAACAGCCACAGCCACAGAGCTAGATCCACACATACTTGTGCAAACACAGCAACGAATTACACATTTATCCACAATTCATAATCACACAAAAAATAACTAAATAAATAAATAAATGAATGAATAGAACAGAAGAGAGCACCATGGCACAGTTGCACAGCCCAACTGATTTAATATACAATATTATTAAGAAGTTTAATAGAAGTAATCTCAAAATCTACTTTTCTTCTTCAGTTTAAAGCAGGTAACCTCACTATTTTACACAACTACAGGCCCATCTCTAAATTGTCTGTCCTGGCCAAGGTTTTGGAATCTCTTGTTACTGATCAACTAAAAGATTTTTTTAATGCTAACAACGTTTTACATGATTCCCAATCCGGTTTCAGGGAAAAGCAGCTCTTAAAGTTTTAACTATTTTTTTTAATTTATTTTATGGACAATATGCAGCATTGTGTAGCCTTTTTTGTCCTCTCCAAAGCATTTGACACAGTGAACTGTAATATACTCTAAAAATGACTCTACAGAATAAGACTGTGCAAAGAAACGGTCAGCTGGTTGAATAATATCTTTCAGACAGGACTTCGTGTGCGCAGACAGAAGGTTGCACTTTTAATTCTCTCACTGTAACCAAAGGTGTGCCTCAGGGGTCAGGCTTGGGACCACTATTTATTATTTAAATTAATAACATTAATCAAAACATTATTAATGTATATTTTCATTTTTATGGTGATGACATTGATCTACTGCTCAGCACACACTCCATTCTAAGCTCTCTCTCTTTCAGTTGCAGCTTGCTTTTAACTCTGTTCAGCAAATTTTAGTGATTTAAAACTGGTGTTAAATGCTGACAAAAACAATAGTAATGCTGTTTTCAAATGCAAAATCTAAGCTAAAGCACCTGCCTTCAATCTTTACTTCTCAGGGTACACAGATAGAGTGTGTGTCTCAGTACAGATATCTTGGTGAATTAATTGATGAATTGCTCTCTTTTACACTTCATTTTCAGCAGTTAGTAAAAAGAATAAAAATGCAACTGGGTTTTTATTTTTAAAATCAAATCCTGAATTTCTTCTTTGTCCAAAAACAACCGGTTGCTGCCACTTTTATGTCCATGCTGGACAATGGTGATGTTTGTTTCATGCACGCCTCTTTGCAAAGCTTACATGGTTTGGAGACTCTGTATCCTGGAGTACTGAGGTTCATCACTAATTTAAAAAGCTGTCACATATTATTGTTTGCTGTATGAATGTGTTGGTTGGCCTTCCTTGTCCACACCTAGTCAAAAACACAGGTGTATTATTATGTATAAGTCTATTTAGGGCTGCTATCTTCATACCTTCTAACCTACATCATACAGAAGAGCGCAGGAACTTACAGTATAATCTTTGGTCCCAGGAACTTTTCTTACGGTCTGTTCCAAAGGTCAGAATTGAGCTGGGGAAAAAGGAGTTTAAGTTAAATTACAAAAATTCATTAAATATCATTTCAAATTAGTTTTTTTTTCATTTTTGCATTATATAAAAAAATAATAACTTCATTTGTAAAATTATTTTATAGTCTTTTTTGTGTTTTAATCAAGTGATTAAGTATGGCACCACTTTGGTGTTGAGCACATGTCATACAGCTGGTCATTCCTTTGATCACTTGACTACACACAGCCAGATTTTTCACACCACCCCTAAAAAATGTAATTGTTAATTCAAATTCACAGAGTCTGATAAGGATTAACTTAACATCTTGAGGTGATGAGCAGACTTCTTCATGCAACATGATCTGCCCACACCTCCTTTTCAAGCAAGGTATGATAAATTGGAGGACAGTTTATGAGGCAATGTTTTCAGTTCCCAGCATCATTCAATCAAAATTGTTCATGAATGATCTACCTCGAGCAACCATTACAATGCCTTTATCTGCAGTCGAGAAGATGCAACGTTACAGAGAGAAGCAAAAAAAGGTCTACCTAGAAGTTCAACATCCTTAAGCAGACAAGAGCTAGCAGCAACCTGTTGGTAGATGATGATCAACCTAGATGCTGTCCTCACTGAAGTAGAATCTCCGATGCCTTCATTTTCTTCAAGAGTCCAGTTTCTCAAATTATTCAGATCTAACTGGAAATTTCTACCACCGAAGGGCCTCGATTAATTCCAGGGAACATATCTAAGTGACTCCAACAAATAAAAATTATTACAAATAATTCATTTGTGTGCAGTGATGATCGGTATTTGATAAAAGCAAACTATGATTGTAAATAACAATATATCATTATTTAAACTGAATGAATAGTTGAAAATAGAACTATGTTTTTGTGTTGCGCCTATAGTAAATCATATTCACGCATCTGTTACCATTCCATTTTTTAAACTCTGACTTAAAAAACAGAATGAACTTATATATTCCCCCTCAATCTCTTAGGTGTGAAAAATAGGCAATATTTAGGTTCTGTTCACAAAATTTATTTAACTTTGTCCTTCTCAAACCACACATTCAGGCTATTTGAATACAATATTTAAAAAATAGGACCAAGGGTCCAGTTGCTTACCGGCAAGCAATCTTATAGTGATGATTCAAGTTATGAAAATTTAATGTGAAGTTTGACCTTCAAATCATTGAAGGTCAATGTCAAAGTCACTAAATAAAAGTTTACATACATTTATAAGACCTCCTGTAGTACAATCCTAAGCTCTGAAGCAGTTTTGGTGATACAAGTCATTGAAAATTCAATATGTCAATTGTGAACTTTAAAGGTCACAGATGGTCAAGTTGAGGTCAGCAAATGGACTTCATATATGGCTTTCTAAATGTCTCTATATAAATCTTGGCTCCATCTGTGACCATTTTGGTGATACAAGTCATAGTAATTTCATGTCGAGTTTGACCCTCAAAGGTCACTGATAGTCAAGTTGAATGTCACCAAATGAAAGTTCATATGTGACTTCCTAGATGTCTGTAACACAAACCTTGGCTCCGTCTGTGACCATTTTAGTGATACAAGTCATTGAATTGTCACAAGGTCATATTTGACCTTCGAAGGTCAGTACCAAGGTCACAAAATTGAAGTTCAAATAGGACTTCCTTTTTGTCTCTAATACAAATCTATGCTCCATCTTTAAACGTTTTGGCAATACAAGTCATTGTAATTGTATTATGTCAAGTTTCACCTTCAAAGGTCACCAACAGTCAAGTTGAATGTCACCAAATGAAAGTTCATGTGTGACTTCCATTAAGTCTGTGACACAAAGGCTCTATCTGTGACCGTTTTAGTGATAGAAGTCATTGAATTTTCACCAGGTCAAGTTTGACATTAAAAGGTCAACATGAAGGTCACCAAATGAAAGTTCAGAAATGACTTCCTCTACATCTCCAATACAAAACTACACTCTATCTGTAATGATTTTGCTGATATAAGTCATTGAAATTTCACTGTGAAGTTTGGCCATGGAAGGTCACTGAAGGTCAAGTTCAAGGTCACCAAATGAAACTTCATACATGACCTCCTATATGCCCACAATACAAACCCAAGCTCTATCTGTAATTGTTTTGGTGATAGAAGTCATTGAAGTTTCACTATGTGAAGTTTGACCATCGAAGGTCACCGAAGGTCAAGTATGTGTCCACTAATCTTTAAATTGAAGAATTGTTTGGATCAGCCTTAAGATATCCAGGATCTTACACCAGTGGGTGTGTCGTCTGAAAGTTAGGGTACCTTCACACCAAGCTCGTTTTCAGACGTCCCAGCCCGTCCTAAAAATTTAATGAAACGGGCTGGGGATGAGTGAAATCGGGCAACTTCAGCCAGAAAATGCTTTGAATACGACAGTACTTCGTTCTGATACAGTTCGAGACAAGTCCATCTTGTTTTCATCCCGATCATAGCTAGTTCGTACAACGTTTAAAACGGGGGAAAGTAGCCGTACATCTTGTTTTTAATCTGTTCATGGCAAGTTCAACCCCGTTCTCAACACGTTCAACCCCGTTCCAACTTGTTATTACACAGTTCCTAACCCAACCATTGCAATCAAACTACAGTAGTTCTTACTCAGTCCAGCTTGTTCTCACTAAGTTCTTATCACGTCTCTAGTTCATTGAAAAGGACATTTCCATTGCGTCCGCACCGAACGGCTATAAATACCGCTGTTTTTGCCAGTTCTCTTTCTAGTTCACTGCTTCCAGCTGTACACATCGTCAAAATTGTTTCATAAATTTGTGCGAGTAGATTGATATCTAGTTTTTTGGATGACATTTCAAAGTCATTCTTGATTACTTAACATGACAATTTTTCCGAATATCAACCTCTCAATATTTATTTTGTGTAACGTTTCTAACTCTATTCTGAGTAACTTTTTAAAGTTTATAGTCTACTTGTGTGTATCTTTCAATGGGACTAAGCTAGTATATATAGAGGTTATACTATTTATTATTTGCATATTGCTTGAGAACGAACTAAGAATAGAATTATCTATTAATAGAGAAATCTTGCTACCACATGAGGGCGGCCTTGATCGGCACTATTTGTACTGTAAACTTTGCTGATCTGACTGCAAACGGAGTGGACATAGTAATAACTGGGTAAGAATGACATTAACCTATGAGAAATGAGTTGATCTCACTAAAAATGGCATAAGAACTATTAGAATGGTGTAGAAATGTATTTGAAAGCAAATCAAAACTTTTAATGTTCGTACAAAGCTATTTGGGCAGAATAAGGACGCAGTAAGTCAAGTTAAGTCTGTCTGGGAACGGGAAAGACGAGGTAGAACCGTACGAAGTTGGTGTTCAGACATACTTCAAATTTTCCCCCGACCTTGCCGTGCTTTGTTCGATCTCGATACGTTTCTACTACAATCGAAGTACGGAAACTCCGTTCACAGTACGGCAATCTTGTTTGCAGTAAGACCTCACTCAGCCTTATTTTAGGACGAGATGGCCGGGAGAAATTTTTGGACATGCTCAACGTTCTGGAGCACCCTTCTCGTCCATGCCCGTCAATGAGGTTCTTACTCAGATCGTTATAGGTGTCTCAAACATCCATTCAGTTCCCACTCAGTCTTAGCCCATTATGTCAAATTTTTGAGAATGTACTGAGAACTATCTTGGTGTGATGGGGGTATTATGAAATGAGTTGAGAAAATTTTTCATTTGTTGCAAGCTTTAGCAAGCTTAACTGAATTGCTTAATTTAATAGAAAACAAACATAATTCCCTTTATATTTGCGCTGAGCTAACTCCATCACTTTGATACTCTGTCAGTCCTTGAGTCATGGACAATCGTGTTTGAGCCAGCCATGATTTTTAAATTCACAGTCTACTGAGTAGTTAGCCAATGTTAGCTCACCAGCTAACAAATTAATGTTACAAAGTATGCCGGCAACGGACACACTGATTTGTTTTTGTGCCTTGACCTTTGACCTTTTGCACACGACACAAGGCCGCGGAACTGCGAGCTTGCTTATTGACTAATTAGTCAACATAAAGGCGTGAACTATCGAACGTGGTGATATTCTCCTTTCGGATGGGATCACAGCGGCCTCTCGGGGTCGTGAACACTGTTATCCTTGGCTGCTGCAAATCTGTATTTTCTGAAAGCAAGGTTCTTTTCTGCTTTAACAGCATATGCTGATGCATCGTATGGCGTAGGACCTTATTATCACGGTGTCAATGACAGAAATTCACAGTCCAAATTCACAGTCCATAAATTCACGAAACCAACTGTCTTGCGAATGAAACTTAGTTTGCTATGCATCACAAGTAATTTTCATGTAACTGAAATCAAAAAGCAACAAATTTATTCCTGCAAAAAATCTGTACAACAACTTCCAAAATGATAACCATTTCAACCAAGTCAGACGTTTTAAGTGACCCAATTATCGCGGTAGTGGAGAAAGAACGGGCGATGAATGAGTATGGTTAGCGCAAAAATGTTTTTCGCAGTGACCCTTTTATTGACCGCGCTGCCGCACACTTGTATTTATGCATATGGGCAATTTCAGCATTACTCACATTACATTTTCTGCATTAGGATATAGTATACTATTGTTTCACTACTTGTTCAATGGACAGAACTTAAGAACTTCCACATTGTGGTAACCTCCGACCATAATCAACTTTACTTGAGAAAATCTGGAATTAACTCCTCAATGGCAGACTGGATTTTTCAAGCGTTACATTACTCAAAAGTAACATGGCCTTTTTCACTTAACACATAACGTAACATGAGTGGCGAGAACAGGCCGTTCAGCCCAACTAGCTCACCAGTTTATTTTTACTTTTGTGAATATATCACTTCAGATACTCAATGGTATCTAGCTGTAACTCATTCCCTACGGTAAGCCGGTGCCAGCGGCGTGGATGATCACTCGCAGTCTGATGAAAACACGAAATCAGGTGACGATCGCGGTGATGGGCCACCTGTACTTCAATACTTTATATTATGTAATTTTCGGGAAAAGTATTCCGTACAAAGGCGACAATTTTACATAAAAGTATTCCATAGGGAATGAGTTAAGTCAAGCCTGCTCTTGAAAATTCCCAAGGATTCTGCCTCAACGATATGGTCAGGTAAGCTATTCCACATCGAAATTATTCTTTGGGTGAAAAAATATTTCTTAATATCAGTGCTAAATTTACTCATGGTCAACTTCCATTTGTGACCCCGAGTTCTACTAACAAAACTTGGCCAAAGGAATCCTACATAATTCACTTTGTTGATCCCTTTAACATATTTAAAGACATCAATCAGATCACCCCTAAATCTCCTTTTCCTAAGACTAAAGAGATTAAGGATCTTCAGCCTCTTCTCATAGCTTTCATCCTTTATACCTGGAATGAGCTTAGTGGCTCTTCTCTGAACTTTTTCTAAAGCCTCTATATCTTTCTTAAAGTTTGGTCCCCAGAACTGTACACAATACTCCAGATGTGGTCTGACGAATGTGTTATACAAGAGAAGTATGACCTCCTTGGATTTGTACTCAATACTTTTGGCAATGTATCCCAGCATCCAACTGGTTTTTTTAACTGCTACAGCACAATGGCTAGAACCTGTGAGGTTTGGTCAACAATCACTCCCAGATCTTTTTCATGTGGAGTACATTCCAGTTTTAAACCTCCCATGAAGTAATCCTGTCTCGTATTTTTATTCCCTACATGTACAACTTTACATTTCACTGCATTAAATTTCATTTGCCACATTTCTGCCCAATTTTGGATTCTATCCAAATCATCCTGAATCACTTTAGTGGACTCTAAACTATTTTCCAAATATCCCAATTTAGTATCATCTGCAAATTTAACTAATTTGCTCTCAATATTCCTATCAAGGTCATTAATATTGATGAGAAACAGCAAGGGTCCCAACACTGATCCCTGACGGACTCCACTCCCACCATACCTAGTTCAGATGAGATTCCACTGACCACCACTCTTTGTGTTCTGTCCTGCAACCAGTTTTGAATCCACTCCAGAATACCTCCTGTAACTCCAATGGAGCTCATTTTAAAAATGAGTCTCTTATGCAGTACTGTATCAAATACTTTCTGAAAATTCAAGTATATGATGTCATAAGCCTTGCTCTGATCATAAGTCTTGGTGGCCTCTTTAAAAAATTCCAGAAGGTTTGTCAGGCATGACTTTCCCTTACGGAAACCATGCTGGCTATCCCTCAAGATATTATTACATTCAAAAAATAATTCCAGCTCGTCTTTTATGATAGATTCCAGTATTTTGCATGCAATGCAAGTAAAACTGACTGGCCTGTAATTTCCTGACACAGTACGCTCCCCTTTCTCATATATTGGTATTATATTGCCCTGCTTCCAATCATTTTGGTATTTCTCTAGTTTCTAAAGACTGTCTGAAGATAGCGGTGAAAGGAATGGCTTGAGACTCCAAATGCAGTTCAGCAATGGCAGGGCGTTTATTAGGTGAGCTCATGGTCATACAGAACAGAAATCAAAGCCAGGCAACAGGAATGGTTTAGGCAAGGCAGAATCGTAAATCAAGGGACAAGCAGAAAGATCTATAAACCAGGATGTCAGTCCGCACAAAGACAGTAACATAGGGAAATACTAAAGGGATTGGATGGGGAAGGAAAAGGGGAGTTGGAGAGGATAAGGGTAGCACAAAGGAAATCTCTAACAAAGTTGGTACAATGGGAATAAAGGGTAAACGTGGTACTCGCAATCACTATCTCAATCACACAATGCAAACAACAACGTAAACAAGACTCACGGGAGAAATCACGAAATACAAACTTGCAGAAATCGAGAGAAAAGATGCAGAAACGAGACTTGACCAAAGCGAGCTTAGGGCGGAAGAAACGAGTCACCAAGAAGCAGCAGGAAAGTGGGTCTTTTATACACAAACAAATTAAGTGGAGGCCCAGCTAAACTCAGAACAGGTGAGAGGAGAGGCGGATCTAGAAAAGCAAGGACGGTGATAGGAGAGAGAGAGAGGAAGTAGGTGGGATCCTAACTTTGAACTAACTAATCACCCGTGCCTAACTGAACTGCTCTAAGTGTGGATAGTCCAATCAGAACAGCAAGAGAGAAGGAAGAGGAATTACCAAACCGAAATGGAAAAGAAAGAGTGAGAATCTTTTAAAGACACCACACAAAGAAACAAGAGGAAAGTAAGACATGAGACTGCAAGCATTCATTCTCTAAACATGAAACATGTAACTCAGAATAAATATATAAATACAATAAATACACTAGAAATATGCTAGAATGGACTAAAACCAACTAAAACCAAGCATACAAACATCACTTCTTAACAAGCGGAGAGCGGTTTAAAGATGATATCACTATCTTCCCTGAGCTCTCTAGGACATAAGCCATGAGGACCCGCCGCCTTATCTGCCCTTAGTTTATGCAACTTGTCTAATATTTCATTACCCCTAACCTCAATTTCCGCTAAATAATCTTGAGCATTGGACATGCCCTCTGGCCAAATAAAAACCCGTTCCGAGGTAAAATTCTCAACAAAGTAACTGTTTAAGGTATCCGCAATATCTTTGTTATCATATAGCAGCGATCCATCTTTATTCTCTATGCATTCAAACCTCTCCTTTGACTTTCCTTTAAGTTTGGTCCAAATCTTCTTGATCAATGATACATTACAGAATAAATTGGATTATATATATTTCAATCTTTATTACTGAAAATTTCTTGGTCTGATAAGTGCATTTGTTATAGTGCGACTGGCATCAAACTGTTGCTAGATTATAAGTAGCTAATGTTAGTCCTCTTGCGAATAAACTATGATAATAGCGTTAGCTAATAAATTATACAACACACTGTTGTGTGGTCAAATAATAAATTGTGAGATGATTTATGATTTTTTTGACATTGTCAAGGTTCATAATAATGTTAAAAGTGAATAGCATTATCAACAGTTGTTATTATTTTTATTATTACGTATTATTTTTAACAAGATGGCTGGCGTGCTTATGTAAGATTTTGGGAAGCTATCTTATATTGGGCTATTTAACTTTCATAAGACAGAGACACCAAATCAAGGACATGCACAGTGTCTTTCCTAACCCACAAACTGATGTGGTACTTTTATACTTTCCCAGTATATTCGCAAACTGTCAGGATTGGATCAGGTCCGAAATCATTCTTGCTCCCGAGCTCATCATCAGCACTTCAGCCACTGATCCTTCACAAAGTTGAAATGCAAGACTCATAAATGATCAACCTGCAGGACCCTGTCTCCTCACCTGCCATGTCTGTAATTGTTGTGGCATAAACCAGTTCTTGAGAGATTAATCACTTTCCATTTGCCCCAATTTTTTCAGGTTTTCTTGATTCCATTGTCATAGATTGTCATTGATTGGTGCAGCCAGGAGCGAAGAAGTGACATGAGGAAAGGAATCAAAGGGGTTAAAATAAAAAATTGAAAAGAGCCCACTATGTATAGCAAGGATTTGGGGAAATTATGCAAGGAGTAACTTATTGGAATAACCCACAGTTTAAACAATGCTCCAGCGAAAGTTCCGTCAGGAAGACTCTTCTTTTGCTCTAGCCAGTACTTTAATTCCCATTGTAGCCCTCAGACAAAGTCGGGGCTACTATGGATTTGGCCTCGTCATGTGTCCGCCGCCACCATAGAGATTTCCTTGTGGACACTTTACAGGCCACAAATTTCAAGTTATTTCTTTAGTATTTGGTATGTATATGGGAAGTGGTTAGGACACAGCGCCAATCGATTTTGGTTGCCATGGTAACATATTTTACTAAATAATAGATAATTTTGTGTCAAAAATAAGCCAAAATGAAAAATGTGGCTGATCGGGGGCTACACCCATTGGTCGCGGGCAAAGGACCTGTCTACTGTAGTTTCAGAAGCATTTCACTTCTCTCTCGCATGCTCACTCAATCTCAGACTCAGACTACTTTATTGTCCATTTAAAATTCATAAAAATAGAAATTTGTCTTTGGCTCTGGCATGAAGACAGCAAGACAACATATAACACAAGACATTTTAAAACATCACAATAAGAAAATTAATAAGACAGCAGTGTTTCCCACAGACCAACAAGTAATGTGTGGTGGCAGACCAGTTTTTTTTTTAAACAGAGATGATTTCCATTTTCTTGGGGGGGGATTACTCTAATTCTGTTGACAGGCGGGGGTGGGCGCGCGCAAATTACGCGTCTCCCCGTACCTTTTAAAGTTTCCCGGTTTTTTTTTCCTTTAGCGAACTTGCACATGCATTATCAACACACGGCAATTCCGCATTTACTTAGAATTAACGGGAATCAACTTGTGGCGCTCCACATTGAAGCTGTGGCGCCCCACCACAGAATGGTCTATGTGTGGGAAACCCTGGACAGTGAATAAAACAGTGAAACAACACATCCCACTAAAGTCCAATTGTGTTCTAAAATATAAGTGCTTAATGAGCAGGTAACAGTCACCTAAAAATTGAGGAGGGGCTTAGAACAGTGGGGCAACGATACTGATAACAAATATAAATAAAATGCAAAAAGTCAGAGGCATGTCTGTGTGCTGGGGCAGGTCCCGCAGAACCTATTTAAACAGTTCCTTGTTGAGAGTGGCCACAGCTGATGGAATGTAGGACATTTTGTAGCCCTTTTTCCTGGCCAGTGGGACTGTCAGTCTACACCTTGATGGCAGCATTCAAAAAGCAGAATGGAGGGGGTGGGTGGGATCGTGGTACATCTGGGTTGCTTTTTTGGTTATTGCTTGGGAATATAAATCCTGAAATGGTAACAGTTTTTGTCCGATGATCTTGCCGGCCTGATTGATGATTTGATAGGTTTCTGTACCAGGACACAAAATTGTACGTCAGCACACCCTCAGTTAGTGATTTGTAAACCATGTAGAGGGTTCGCTGGCTGGTGTTCAAACTCCTCAGTTTCCTGAGAAGAGCAAGGCATTGTCTCCCTCCCTCTTGATGTCATTGTCTTATGCTGTCAATTAAGACATCAGCTGCTCTATCACCTGATCACGACTCTCCAACAGAACAGCAATACAGCTTACATCATTAGCCTATCATCTTGCCGCTGTCTTTTCAAATATGATTCTCTGGGTGTTTCTTATAGCTGCACACAGGCCAGCTGACAGGTTTGCCTGTGCCCAGGACAAGGTGACCCCAGGGGGCCCCTGTGCCTTCACCATTCCCCACCATGCCTGAATTCACACACTGCCCTATCTCCCAGACCAGTAGGGGGTGCTCGTTTTTCAAAGAGGGGAAGCTCATTTTCGGCTTATATCATAAGATATGTTCATTTATTTATATGTAAATTCTGCCCTCTGTCCCTTCTCGAGAAAATGATCTGTGACCCTGTTGTACTAATTGGGCGTCTTTTCCAAGGACTAGACCAGTGTCCTCTCAATGGCCAGCAGAGCTAGGCTGCTTAAACGGACTTGGCCCATTGTGTTGCGGGTGTAAGACTTGAATAAATGAACGAACTAACAAAACTATATTAAACTTGAACAAGGAAATGTGAGAATGAAGTTAAACTGAAAAAAGGAAATTCTATAATTGTGTTTTATTTACAGTGTGTGAAATGTACAGTGGAAATGGGTTATATTGCCAAGCAAAGACCTGGAAATGAGCTGTATAGTTTGTCTCTCAACTTCTCCTGCAAACACCACAATGAGACTGAACTGGAAAATGCTCCGGTGCCGGTGTATAGTTCAAAATCGCTGTCAATCAAAAAAGGGATTCAGTCTTTAGACAAATCCTCCAATCATCATGCAGAAGCCCAGTGTCCAGGCCCACCCACTGCTCCATTGATTCCCATACCCCTTTTCCACCATAAAGAACCTAGTGCTAGTGCTAGTGCCAGTGCTTAGTTGGTTCAACCCACGCACCTCCTAAGAACCTGTTTGCTTTTCCATCACTTCAGAACCAACTCAGAGCCACGCGATTACGTCACCGTATAACGTCACTGCGTCACTGTATACTACTGGGCTCGCCAGGCTCACTACGGCCTGATTTGTTTAGCCATGAAAGTGTAAGCGGCTGGAATGATTGGAATTATTTTCTGTCACTGTTTGGGCATAGGACTGGATCTGACAGGTTATTTGGATGGTAAATAGACATCTTTTTCGTTCATGACTACGTAAACATTCGGTTTTACTGATTTCCACTCAGTGCTATACTTATAGTCCTAACAAGCGAAAATACCAAAGTACTTTCAGAATCCCATTTTGGGGCTTACTATGGGGCATCAAATGAGCAAAGTTTGAATATTTTTATTCCTCATCGCGTACGTTTGGCTCGAATGTGAACTTTGAAGCCGAGTCGACCTTTGTATTTGTATAATGTCTCGTCCATTGAAATGTTTCGGCGGAGAACAAAAACATTCTTGCAATTCTGCAGCATAGAATCTAGTATCAGCTTTATTTTCTTAAAATATTAGTCATACATACATGTCTGATCCAATTCCAAACCAATGTTTTAAAACAAAACTAAGAATTAAAAAATTGATACGTGTCAGATCCAATTACAAACTAATGTTTCTTTCTGAAAAAAAAAAAAAAGCATTTCTTTAGCGTGAGTTTCCTTGTAAACTAGTTTCCCGACTTGGCAGCGGTCATAATAAGACACTTGTTGTCAAGGTTCTCGGTATTTGCGATGATAAATTATCCAACGAGTTAACAAGTGCCCCATCCTAGATCGTGCCGCTAGAGAAAATAAACCTGGCCTGACAGAATGATATAAGTCATAATATTACCGTACCGCCCCTGATGTAATCGGTGCTTGGCTCTAGACCAGCAAGGTGTCGATTCTTGCTCTGGCACCAGTTTTGAGAGCCAGGAGCTGGTGCTTAGGCTGTGGAAAAGCAAAGAACCCGTGCTATATCAGGCTCTGGCTCTGAACTAGCACTGGAACCAGCTCGGTGGAAAAGGGGTCCCAGAGACGCTGAGCAACCGTGGGAGGGACAAAATCAAGGCAGTTATCCAATGACCATCTAGTTTTGTTGCAGTAGAAAAAAAAACCCATCTCATAGAAGTCCAGAGACGCTGAGCTTCAACAGGCTTAATGCACCGTGATGCTACGGGAATGTATCAGAAGAAAATCACGTCAGTCGATATGTGATGAGTCGCTGATTCTGAACGAACTCGTCTTCGAGTTGAACGCGTTCTAATGCATTTTTAGTCAATGAAATATAAACAGAACAGTACATATTTGTCCATTTATTTTTTTGATATTTTAGAGGAAGCTGAGCTTCCCTTGCAGTCTTAGAGCAATCGCCACTGTCCCAGACAAAGTGTGAAAGTCACACTTTGTGACAGAGTCACAAGATACGTTCTTTCACACTATATAAATTACTGTTAACCCTTTTGCACCCTCATATGGAAATTTCTGTATTATGCTAATGGACTCCTCTGCCCGAAAATTCTACTCACCAAGGTCATCCGCAAACATTCAAATTCAAACTGATCATGTATTCTGAATATTTGCTCTTGCTATGTAAAATATGCTACATTTTGCTGAAAATAAATGCATCAACTTGTGTTGAAATGTATAAGCAACATTTCATTTTTCTATTTCAGACCATGAAATTCTAAGGTTAACTCAGAATTTGATTAAAACTTTGAGAAGATCTGAACTGAATATGACTGGTATAAACCTCTTAAACCTGAACGTCCCTGGTACCGGGGGCGATCATTACGCATCATAAATACAGCAGGTTTCCTCATAGCAACATCGTCATGCGGAATATCCACTTAATGGGAAGAAACTCGGCAAAAAGCTGGTGTTGACCATTTTTACCTCAACCGAACGCAATTCAAGCACTAAGCAGGTAAATAAGCATGTAGCAAAACATAGGATAAAATGATATCAGTGCTCAATCGCTAGCGTTTCTATTGAATTTGTGTTAGGTTTACAAACGATACATCAAATAAAAGAAGAAAGTCCACAGAATCCAACGATATAAGCATTGTCATTTTAAATCGACACCACACTCAAAGGACAGCAGACGTACACTTAACATTCTACAGAGATAAGCAAAAGAAATTTCTTACCTTTGATATTTTGTAATAAACTGTTCAAGGGTAAATCAGTGCTTGCCATTGTTAGCCCAATATGTCCATGCTATATCGAAACTAGATCTTCCAGTCTCCATGCATGTTTTTTTTCTGGGGCACTGCCTCAAAGGATTTTAGCTCCTGAGCATTCTGCTTGCTCGCAATTTAGTTTCCTCTCTGTGATTGGCTTGTGATGCTGTCAGTACGACTTTGGGGGTGGCCACTTGATTCTATAGGCTCTGACGTTTCCAACGAGCCCTGAACCACATTAACCACACAAACCTAGCCTGAGATAGAGCCTTGTTCCCGGTGTGTCAAGCTGACTCCATGGGCCATTTACATGCACTTAAACAGCACGACAATATTAACGCTTAACTGGTTTGTTTGTAGTATTTTCAGTACCATTATCCACTAAATATTCAACAGTCATTTTCAAAGTCTTTTCTGGCATAGAATATTTGCGCCATTAAGCACAAGCATTAAGACCGGCAGCAGTACATATGCTAAACCGGGGTGATGTAGCTTAGTGGTTAAAGGTTGAGGGTGATCACAAGTTCCGTTCGACGCCGTCTATGTGAGCAACACATGGTTGCGTGCGGCCCCAAGAGAAAACCCAGTTTTTGCCCATTTACGTATGGCTGCCCTTAGCGGGGTCAGTCAGCGACAGTCCCTGTTTTCCATTCTCAGACAGAAACAGGGAAATAAAGTGCCAAAAAATGACACAGACATGGGTGCCTCCAGTCAGAAGTGAAGAGTTCCTACTCTTGACGATGGGCAAAAAATGGGTTTTCTGTAGGGGCCGTGTGCACGCATGTTTTGCTCACGTAGACAGCATCAAACGGTACTTGCGCTCACCCTCAATCGTCTCAGACCCCTCATCTCATGATCAGTTTGGGTTGCCATCCAGAATCTGTCACGTACAGGCTGTAACCAGAGGTGATGCTCTTGAGCTACCGTAGTCACTCATGGCTGCCCTACGCAGGGTCGGTCAGTGACAGTGCCTGTGTTCCATTCTCGGAGAGACAGCCGACTGATTGTTGAATGGTGACAGTGCAAATGACGCACCACCTCTCAGCGGCTGAGACCTGCCTGTAACATGCCAATGGCTCTTTTTCTCTCTCCTGTGTCACAAGCCGTTCCATTTTCTTGATGCAGTAGCATTTTTCGTTTTTTTTTTGTTGGCTTTATGTAGGCTATTGACCACACTAAAAAGAACAAGTCAAGTGTCACTGTACACATCACGAACAGCTCAATGTTTGTTATTACTGAAGTGCTTGGCGCGCTCATGTGGTGCGCGTCAGGATTACAATACCACATGCTTTTCTTTATTTCCACTTGTGCCTCACTGGAAAAGCAATAAAAATCAATCGATTCTTCAATTTGCTGCAAATACGGTACATACCTCACCGTTGCATTTTTAATGGCTCTAAGTATATATACAGTACTGGCAGAAATGATAATTAAAAAAAATATTTAAAAATTTTAAAAATTAAAAAAGCGGTTGTATTTGGATGGAATGCATGCCTGTAGTGACATATAAATTAAATTAGATACTGACTCCCTCGGACGGAGTGTCCGGGGGTACAATGGATTTTCGGTCGTCACACGTCCACGTCTGCGTCCTGGCCCAGAACTACCGCTGCATGAGGGAAACGATAGATGATAGTGATAGAAGATTAACAGTATGAATATCATGTCAAATTTTGGCTTCAGAAAACCGATTTTTCTTAACTACTAATTTGAATACCACTGGCTCTCTATAGATGAAGTGGTTGCTACAGAGTACAGCAATCTTTTCTGTCACAAGAGAGTATTTTTGGAATCGCTGGATAGATAGTATGGGCAAGTATATTGAGCAGTTTGCACATGAGGCTAAGCTGAGGAGTTTAATTCATGCAACTCTTGAAAAACAGGGTTAGGATTGAACTTGCCAATATTCTAAACTGTGTTTGAGGTCGGCTTGCTGGTAAATATTCAATAAGTGATCCTGGTGTGCCATCTAGTGAGAGAATAGTGTAACTGCGTGCATAAATAGAGCAGCTCCATGTCTGCTGGCATCAACATCTGCACAGAAGGGTTATGGATCGGACCGGAATGTGTGTGTGTGTGTGTGTGTGTGTGTATATATATATATATATATATATATATATATATAAAAACACTTGCATGTACAAACTCAAGCCATAAAAATCAAGGTTGAAACCAATGACCACAAAAATCTGGAAACAGTACAAATCTTATTACAATTGTATTTCATTGTAATTCCACATTAGTTCTTTGTAAGTTTTCTTGATGCAAATAAAATTACTTCAGTTCATTTATTCATTCACTCATTGTTCTTCGTAAATTATGTATGGCACGACAGGCTATTTGATTTGTTTAAATGATTTTTTTTTACAAGAATAGAACACAGTTAACAAAACACACAATATGATACAGGGTTGTGAAGGATTGAGATTATTTCAAATATATATTTCAAAAAATGAACAGAGTAAATGCATATCTGCATTTGCTGATGCGCTATTCAAAGAGTTACAGGGAATAGAGCTCCTGTCGCTAGCAGTGGCGGCCGGTGGACAGAGAGCCTTAAAGTTATCTATGTGAATATTCCTCGGAGGTTTAGCATATCTTAATGGCAACGCTGGCAAACAGATCCTGATGACACACAGAATGCACACTCACTCACTGTCTTTATATTGTTTTCAATGTTGAACATTCACAACATAGTGCCCTACATAGTGGGTGAGTGCACATTTCGAACGCGGGCCTATTCTAACCAAATCATCTCCATGGAAACTCAGCTGAGATGTTCGATATCAAATCAGCCAATCACAGAGGGCCATGCCAGGACTTGTTCCCCACGCACAGAGAATCGCTGAGTCACTTAGTCAAAGAAATCCTTGCTCGCACACGCCTCAAACTCCTGCTTCTCACGCAAAATACGTCCATCCTGTCACAAATGTAACCACATCATTCAAGGTACGAGACTTTGCTGAGTGTGTGGATGTCTTTATTATTTCTCTGAGTGATATAATGTTGGAATTACAGCGATCTAAAAACTCTGTTTGTTTGCTGTTCTCCCAAAATTTTTTAGGTGATTTTTGAATGGAAAAGATCAAGAAATTCAACGTGCTTGATGTCCTTTGGCTGTTCCCTCAGCCAAAACTATGCACTTCTATGTGACAAAAACTATACTGCTGTGACAACAAATTTTCCTAGGTTTTTGTGAAATTTCATGAAGAGGGATTCAAATTTGTGGAAGTTATAGCGATATGAAAAGTATTTTTTTCAGCCTCTGTGCTCCCAGCTCCCACTCTAGGTGTGACATCACGCACTCTAGTAATGAGAACCCAATTCCCATTCTTTGCGATGGGAAAATTTTTGGTGGTTTTTTGGGAATATTCTGGACACCGCACAATGAAACTCAACCAAAATCGATAGGCTTCATACTCTAACCAATGTCATTGTGCATGTGAAATATCAAAAGGATCGGAGAAGAATTGCAGTCTGTAGAGCGTTCACAAGGAAATCTCTATGTACGCGGACGCGCGACGACCACAAATCCATAGTACACCTGGGCACTCCGTCCGGTTATACAATTAAATGAGTTTCACAGTTTGGTAAGCGAGAGATCTGAAATGGCACACAAGGTACCCAAACTGCCAATTTGGAGAAGCCAACAAGACATTCCTCTCTAATTTTGCTCTGGTTTACCTGACTAGAATAAACTTTGGCATAGATTATGATGAGATTCTGTGCTGTAATTTTTTAGAGCTTTCAGACTGCAACTACATCAGTTCACAAGGGATAGAAGTAAAACTTTGTTTGGCACAAATGAGATCTTTCATTTATGCTGTGTTGCATCTTCATTTACTTTGACTCAGTGACATATATACTGATTTTTACACCACGACAGAAATCCAAAATGATGTTACCTTTATTATGATACCAAGATTATTGAAATGGACCAAGTAATTGCAGGGATATACTCATTTCATTTTGGGCATGCCATTTTCAAACCAGAGGCTGAAGGCTTAAAGGAGGAGAAAGCACCTCGGCAAAGTATATTTCAGTGGAAAGTAGAATTCTTGAAGTGTCTAAAATGCATAGTTTTATAAATTTTAATTTGGTAATGATCCAGTGCTACGCATTTTTAAACCAGCGAGTCTTCAAATTGGCTTCAATACCAGGGGGCAGACATTTTTACTTGGAGAATCTTCTGATTTTGAATTTGATCTTCGGAAACCTCTCCTTTAAAAATGCTTTAACCCTCTATTAACCACCGTAGCATATCTGCTACATAAAGTGAAAGGGTTAACAGCCTGGATACCCTGCTGGTTTTGTTTCTTATTGCCTAATAAACATTTGAGAATAACTTGAATGGTCCGTCACTTTAATTTTTCCATTCGCATTCTTACCCAATGTAGCAGATCTGCTACATTTTGGAACGGTGGGCCAAAGGGTCAAATTTTTTTTTAAACTATTTTTCCAAATATTGGCCCATAATCAACATACTTGCCTAGGGAAATGATTTTTACAAAGTTGGAAAGGTACCTGGTTAACAGAGGGTTAATGTGGGATCACATGACCCATCAACGGCGATACGCACTTAGACACACTGCTCCTCCGACAACCATGCATTACTTTGACTTTCAGCTGAATCCTCTCCTCTAAAGCTAACTACGAACTGTGTTACCGAACAATGAATGTTCCTGGAACCAAACGCGACCTGGAAAATTTTCCGTCAAAGAAAAAGTAAAGTTTTCTGCAATGATTTCTAGAGAGGAGTTGGACACCGCCATTTTGAATGGTATCAAGCAGGCCTTCGAAGAACCGCGCGATAGTTCAGACGTAATGATTACAGTGGCTGTGAAAGAAGCGCAGAGCAGTGCATTAATTCCACAGATCCAGGCCCTTAAGTCAGATATTAAAACAATAAACGATGCTGTTAAGGCCATAGGCGCAGAGCAAGATAAACAGAACGGTGGCCTCTCCAGACTACAGAATCATGTTGATTTACTGCAGGCGTCTGCTCGCTCACATAGATCTGAAGTGGGCAAATGTGCATCAACATTAGAGGGCCTGAGAAGGAAAATGACGGAATTTGAAGACCGGAGCCGCAGGTCTAACGTGAGACTGGTAGGCCTCCCGGAATCTGCGGAGGGATCGGACGCCGTGACCTTCCTGAAACAAAATCTTCCCAAGTGGATTCCCTCTCTTGAGGGGCGGGATATCCCTATCGAGAGGGCCCATAGGGTATATGGGGGTTCGAAGAGGAAAAATAAGGGCTCTCGGACTTTACTTTTTAAACTTCAGAATTATGTCGACAGGCAAGCTATACTGAAGGGAGCGAGAGCGCCTACCCCAATCCAACATGAGTGCCGGCAGTTGCTGTTCTTCCCTGACTACAGCGCTGAAACTTCCAAGAAGCGCAGAGAAATGGCTCAGTACAGGAAAAGATTAGAATCCATTGGCATTGAAACTTTCCAACTGTAACAAGGGAAGCAGGTCCTGTATGTGATAAAAGAAAAGATGCGGTTATTGTAACGAGGCTGAGACTTGGGCACTGTGGGTCAAGGAGTGGGCTAGCTCTAATCGGCAAACACCCTGATGGGAAATGTGAGTGTGGTTCTACTGAGAATGTTCAGCATGTTCTTCTGCAATGCGAAATTCATTCCCACCATAGGAGGGAATTATTCAGAGACTTAGGTGCAGCGGGAGTTTCTGTCTTCAATGTGCGCAGCTTATTGAATCTGGACAGTTCTGCTAAAATAAAAAGTTTGTTGATGTATCTACATCGAACTGGTCTCCATAAAAGAATTTAATCATGAGTACGTAATTACGATCCCGAACTGAACAGCAGATGGCAGCAATGTGCCTTTGTTGCACCTAGTCTGCCTAACTCAAAAAGAAGAAAGAAGAAGAAACTTTCCTAATCTATCCCGCGACGCTGAAACTGACTCAAGAAAGCAAGCTAGTTCACCTAGCATCACCAAAGGATGCCGAGGACTTTCTGCAATCCACTTCCACCTCGCACACTTTGTCGCAGGTACAGCAGGAGGAGATGACCGGGGACTAACAGGGCCTTCTCTGGAAAAATGGACTCTGATGACCGATATGGAGATGTTGGACTTAAGCCAGCAACAATGACGCTTTAGCCTGGATGTATTAACCGACATGGTTCTATTGCCAGAAGGCGAGCCAAGCCTACGTAACGTCTTAACTTTCTTTTAATTTTCACATTATAGCAATATGTTTGAAAAGAGTGGGGAGTGGGGCGGCGTGGGGTGGGGGTAGAAAATGCTTTGATTATTATAGCTACTTTATATGTATTTCGCCGTCATTTAAAAAAGAGGCACATTTGTTTCGGTTCACGGATTGATGAGAGTAACGCTAGCGCTTTTTTTGTGGGAGGATGCTAGCTTCCAGGCTTAATCGACAGGGACAGTTGGCTACATAGAGGTGGGTTCATTCATGGTTATTTGTTAATACGGTTGTTGGAGGGGAAGTGAAGTTTGTGTTGGTAGGCACTCACATATCCGCTAGATGGCGAGCCTGAGTTTATCTAACGCTCATTAGAAGCGCTACTCGTTGACCTCCGCAGGACTGTCGCTGCACGGAGGACCCCATCTTATACAGTAAATAATGCAAAATAGCGCACGTGTACCGCTTCGGAAATGATCTCAGTCGGTTCTGCAAACCTGAATAAAATATTGACTGATTTTTTCCCGAATGCAAATTGCGCCTTCTTGAGTCCTTGAGCCGGAGAAGCTGCGTCTTGTTTGACGGTGATAATGAAGCCAATCGGTCAGTATCATTTCGTATTATCACTTTCATTTCAAAGATCTCGATGTTTTCTAATGTTGTTGTAAACAGCTACTCTGAATTCCATGCGAGAGTTGAGATATTTTGATCCAAAGTTGACGTGTCCACTGGTATTTGTAAACTGGAGCACATGACTCTTAGTTCACAATATCATTTACTTTTTATTTTAAAAATATTTTCCCTTGGCAATTACTAAATATTGATTGATGCTATAAAATGATGTGCAATTTTACATTGTTAGAAGTAAGTTTGATTGTGTTGCTTATATGAACGCCTGGGTCACAGGTTCACCTATAAGGATAGGCGTTAGAAAATATGGGATTTTGGTTAAACTTTGAGCGCCAATAGCCCCTCCGCTGTTCAACATAGATGTCAAAATTTTCAGCTTGATCCACTCTACAAGATGGAGTTATTTCCAAGGCCATAGCTCCAATATTGAAAAATTATGTGAATGCCTAGTGTTGTCATGGAGGTGTCACGACTCCTAATATTTTTGTTTTTGTGCAAGCCATGGGGCGTACTACCCCGGCGGGTTGCAATTTATCTGTATATAGTTTTTACTTTTATCAACAATATTTTATTTGTTCGTGTCTTAGCAGCCACTAAAATCACTGTCATTATCATCAAAATACATCGCGAGAGTGAAGGGGGAAAACTTATCTAGGCCTACTTGGGAAGGTTCTCAGTTTAGGTAACTATACTACTCAAAATTTGATAGAGATCATAGGAATTTTTTTGTGAAATGACATGCAAATTTGGTAACTGCCACTGATGAACAATATATTGGATAAATGACATGCAGTCAGACACAAAATACATTTGCACGTGCATTTCATGACATTAAATGAGCGTGCAGCCTCACATTTTGGCTTTGACTAACACTTCACCATTTCAACTCAGACGTGTGTGTTGCTTGTTGGTGAAAGTTTGGAAGTTCCCAAATTTTTTGCATTACATTTAGCAATAACAATGTCTCCTCAACGTCTTGGACGTCGATTGACTTCAGAGCAATTGGGAAGATGCATCGGAATGCTTGACTCTGGCTTCTCAACGCGTCCGTTGCTAATGCACTTAACGCCAGCCAAAGCGTTGTGAACAGAGCGTGGAACCGGCATCAAACGTTTGGTACAGCAGCACACCGTCATAGGGGTGGTCGTCAGAGATCGACTACACAACGACAAGACCACTTTCTCACCCTTCAGGCACGACGTCATCCTTTCTGGACAGCCACCACCCTCACGAAATGACCTTCATAACGCCTCGGGGTCAGGGTATCCACTCAGACGATACGGAATCGTCTTCATACTGCCGGCCTCAACTCAAGAAGGCCATGTGTTCGAATCCCACTGACCGTGCGTCATAGGCGTGACCGTTTGGATTGGGCTCACTATCATGTCACATGGACACACAACGATTGGGCTCCAGTTCTCTTTACTGATGAGTCCCGATATTGCTTGGACTTTACTGACAGGAGGCAACGGGTGTGGCGAAGACAATGTGAACGATTTAATGATGCCTACATCAACGAACACGACCGTTATGGTGGCGGATCAATTATGGTCTGGGGAGGAATAAGCAGGAACGGCAGAACGGACCTGCATGTCATGGGGAGAGGGACGATGACAGGGGTACGGTACAGGGATGAGATCCTCAATGTGTACATAAGACCATACGCTGGTGCTGTTGGCCCTGATTTCATCTTGATGGATGATAACGCCCGTCCCCATCGTGCTAGGGTGGTGAATCAATTCCTAGAGCAGGAGACAATTGTCCGCATGGACTAGCCCGCGCGTTCGCCGGACCTAAACCCTATCGAGCATGTGTGGAACATGCTGCAGGTCGCCATTTCCGGTCGTAGGGCACAACCCACAACTCTAGAAGAGCTCGGAAATGCCCTTGTTGAAGAATGGAACAACATTCCAATTGCAAGCATCCGGGTTCTGATTGACAGTATGACCCGACGTTGTCAAGCCGTCATTCAAGCTAGGGGAGGCCATACCCGTTATTGACATTAACTGTGGTAATGAAACATCAAACGAACACTGTCTGTTTTCACTTTACATGTCAGAGGTGAAACCATGAAGTGTTCGTGAAAGCCAAAAGTGTGAGGCTGCACGCTCATTTAATGTCATTAAATGCACTTGCAAATGTGTTTTGTGTCTGACTGCATGTCATTTATCCAATATATTGTTCATCAGTGGCAGTTACCAAATTTGCATGTCATTTCACAAAAAAATTCCTATGATCCCTATCAAATTTTGAGTAGTATATATGTATATAATGGCTGAAGTTAACATGAGTTGGAATGTCCGTGGGTTAAACTCCCCAGTAAAACGCACAAAATGTTTGGAATTTTTCCGTCGCAAAGGCGTTGAAGTAGCCTTGATACAAGAAACTCATTTGAAGCAGGAAGACGTAGTACGTTTTCAGAACAGACATTACAAAGATCTTGCCCATTCTTGTTCCAGTAGTAAATCAAAAGGAGTTGCAATAGTAGCCAGCCGGAAATCACAAATAGTAATTGATAGTTCAGGGAGGGATAACGATGGTCGATTTGTATATGCAGTGCTGAAAATACAAAAAATGAAATTGGTTGTGGCATCCATATATGCTCTGAATGAATTCTCTCGCGATTTTCTACCCAATATTTGTGAAACTCTGCTAGATTTTCAGGAATATCATGTCTTTATAGGGGGTGATTTTATTACAACATTGAATCCTCAATTAGATCGCTGCTCTGGAATCGCAGTCATTCCCCAGATGTCTCGTTCACAGAATGATTTCGTTGCGGAACTTAACTGACTTATGGCGTATGGGAAATGCAGCGGTTAGACAATATTCTTATTATTCCCCTAGACATAGCTCATACTCAAGAATCGACTATCTTTTCGCATCTCCTTGTTAATTATATTTCAAATGTAGAAATGCTACCAATTTTACTATCCGTTCATTCGCCCTCATAGTGTAACTTGGTACCTATGTGGAACAGACAGCGGGCCGTTAGATGGCGATTTAATGTATCTCTTTTAGCCAGACATGATTTTATACGACAGTTGAAAGAGGGTATTAAGGAATTTCTTGATTTGAACTCAGAACATGGTGATAATCCACAGAACTTGTGGGAAGTAACTAAGTGTTATATTCGAGGGAATTGCATTGCTTACTCCTCCAAACTTAATTCCTTGAGAAATCTGCAATACTCAGAAATGGAAAACAAAATTAAATACTTGGAAAATCAACATATGCAAAACCCATCAGAAATTATTACAAAGGAACTTATTGTTTTGAAAGGACAGTATAGTGCTCTGTCGATGAATAAAGCCTTGTACACTATTCACCGTCCAAAACAAAAGTACTATTATCAAGGAGATAGGCTGAGTAGACTGCTTGCATCCAGACTTAAGGAAACTGTGTCCAAATCCACCATTACTTCAATCCAAACAAATGATGGCAACATAACAACCAATCCCAAATTGATTAATGATGCTTTCAGAGATTTTTATAGTCAGTTATATAAATCAGAATCCTTTATTAATGAAAATGTTTGTGAAGATTTTTTGAGATATTCAGTTGCCAACCCTATCTGAAGAGGACAAATTGAAATTATTGGAACCCATTACACTAGCTGAACTGAAAAATGCGCTAACACGTATGCAAAGAGGAAAATCCCCCGGACTGGATTGGATTCCCCCGGAGCTATATTTGGAGATTTGGGATGTAGTAGACCCATTGATATTGGACTTTATACAGTACAGTATTAAACTAGGTCACTTTCATAGAGATCAGAGTATGTCCCTGGTATCATTGTAGCTCAAAAAGGGTAAAGACCCACAGGAGTGCTCCAGCTACAGGCCTGTGTCCCTGATCTGTGGTGACATGAAGTTATATGCAAAGGTATTAACTACTAGAATGGAGGGTGTTGTAGATCACTTGGTACACTATGATCAAACAGGTTTTTTAAGGGTCGATCAGTGGCAAATAATATAAGGCGTCTTTTACATGTGCTTAATGAGGCTGAGTCCATCTCCACATCATACGCAGTCTTTTCCCTAGATGCCGAAAAGGCATTCGACCAAGTTGAATGGGTGTATCTCTGGTCAGTTTTAAAGAAGTTTAGATTTGACACGAAGTTTATATCAATGATAAAAGCAATTTTTTCTGCTCATAGCACTGGTGCTACAGAGGTACATAGTCTTGTAGCACAAGACAAAAACTTGTAGCACAGTAAAAGCATCTGTTACATCTCTAAAACCAACCACAAGTAGTGCAGTTTATCATTTAAGGGGAGGAGAAACCTTTTGGAAAAAAATTGTCATTTTTGGATAGAAATCATTCATACTTGGTGTATTGACAGTATATGACCTGAAATACACAAAATATGAATTTGACCTAATTTGCATAATTAGGTCATGTGATTCAAGATGGCCGCCACCCCGATTTCACCATTTCTTTGCCTTATGTCTCAGGATTGAAGCAAGATATTTGAATCAGGTTTTTTTTTTTTTTATTAGATTTAGGTATGTTTACACCTTCTTCTGAACTAGAATAAAGCATTTACACATAATACTAGAGATTTAGTGGGGTAAAAGAGGATTTTGCCATTTTTCGCCCCCTCGATGTGAAATATAAATCACCACAACTCACAGACCCAAAGTGCTAAACTAAAACTTTTAGTTCAGTAGACTTCCTGATACGTACGCAGACTTCTGTCAAAATTTCATGAGAAAAGCTCCACAAATAATTGAGATAAAGTGCCTTAAATGATAGCAATCGGGGCAAAAATCAGGTTTTGAGAAAATCCAGGTTAAAGTCAAAGTACGCCTACAAATCATTGTAACAGTCAACTTAGAACATTAAAATGCCCCTGAAGCATAAACTTCTCCCTCCTGCTCCCTCTGATTGATTGTCCTGTTCTTGAGCAGATTGAAGTGATTTTTGGGTTTCTCCTCCCCTTAAAGACATATAAAATATTAATAATCTCTTTGTCAATTGAAGTACTTTCAAGGTCTCGGAATTCTTTAAATTCATACAATTTTAAGTAATTTCCAGAACTTGTCAAGCAGTCTTGACACAAACAACGCACACTTCAAATATAATGCAGGCGCATAACTCGAAGAAATATTAAGAACCTCTTATAAGAGACGTTATCTCTCTTCAAAATTTTGTTTCCTAAAACATATGGATTATCACTCCTAATTTTTTCTGGAGCCTCCGTGCACCATTTACAGAACAACAACTGATTTCCCTCATTGAAAAAGAAGCCAAGGAAAATCTTTTTTCCATTCCGGGTTGTACTTGTATACTTTCCCTTTTGCGTTCGCATTGACGTTACTTGCGTCTTCGTCATCGTCAGTTTGTGCTAGTAACTTTGTGTCAGATTCATCCTCGCGGGCCAGTTTGGAACCAGTTTTATTCAAAACTAATGTATTTTTTCATGTTCTGTTATCGCTTTCAATCAACCTGAGCCAGCCCAGCTGAACGCATTTTTAAAATGGCAGTGTTTCCTAAAGGTTTTTTTTTCAGCAGCGGGGGCAAAGGTTTTTTTTTTTTTTTTTTTGTACCCTGGATGGTATGCCCGTGTGAATATCAATCAGCAATTTAAAAGGTTTCAAAAAGATACTTGACTGCAAATCAAGCTTTAGAACATATTTATCAATACCATTTATTTTACATATATGTACAAATACTTACTTATTTGTGTATTATAACTTTTTATGCATTTTAATATATATATTTGTACATATATTATAACATATTTACTTGTACATATACTATAACATTTATTTTTACTTTTTTTTTTTAAATATATTTGTACATATATTTATTTATCCTGGTTTCTGAAATAAGGATATGGTGTTTACACGCACAAATGCAAAAACGGGATTCTCCAACAACCTGACCATATCCGGGATACTGAAGTCCATGAAACTAAACGCACTCATAGAGAATACATTGCCAGTGCTCATTTACTGTAACGTCAGCGGCACTGAGACTCTTGTTAGAGAGGACGTGTCATATGAAAGTTAAAGCTCGCAACATATGTAAAATTTACTCAGCTGGTTTCATAACTTTCTTGTGGTATTTCCAAGACTATAAGATTCTGTTTGTCACATAACAGAATAGCATAATTTAATAGAATACAGATGTAACTTCCGTCAGCGCCTTAATGGAAACGTTAGAGCAATGCGAGGATGACTGCGAATTAACAAACTCCATTACACTTACATTTCGTATTCAGTTTAGCTACATATTGTAATAAATGTGTGGATTTTACTCTTAGCCAAACACCTTGATGTCAGAAACCAGGAGAGACCGCGACACCGAGATAAATACAAAAATAAATAATCTTTATTGGGAACATTCAAAGCTCATAAAAATGGAAGAGAGAAATCACAGGCCGGGACAAAAAATTAGGAAAACACAGGCTTCTCTTTCAATTCAGTCAATTACAGTGCATATGGCACGCCACACAGCACGCGATATTGAAGAACCACTACACACGGAGCTAGATGCAAACTGTAGGGCACACCTTTCACACGGCACGCTAAGTTAAAGACCCACTGCACACAAGGCTAATTTAGCTTAAGGCACACACCCGACAGTACGCTTAACAACCTCTGACATAAGGCACTGTAAGACAGAATGCAAACTCGGAGAAACTTTAAAATGTCCCACCCGCAACAACTCTCCCGCTCCACACTTTTAAAACTACTGGCCGACCCACACACACACACACACACACACACACACACACACGAATAATATACATGAACAGGATATTTAGAGGTCAGTTAAACTTAACTCGCCCTCTCGGCGAGACCCCCCCAGGGTCTGAGCTTGTGCCGCCGTCCAACTCCATGGGAGAACGGCTTCGTTGGACGGCGAGAACAGGATACAATTCAATTGCGGCAGTTTATGCAGACAGGACACACAGGGAGCAATGGTGGCTCCGACACTCTCTAAACCCGGGTCCCTCACTGTCTACAGGAGGCACCAAGCCTCCCCTCCTGATGCAGGAACAACTAACCCCCTGACTACCTGTCTTCGTCGCTGGCAGCTCTATATAACTGCGAACGACACCCTCCCCACCTGGCAGAATGTCGAGAGCTGCAGTGGCGTGTGGCTCCGACAACGAACAACCCGGCGTTTGTCAGTCCTTTGTCTATTGACGCCCTTGCTCAGTCAGTCACACCTGAAACAGTTCAGTCATTAGGAGTCTTTACTCCTGACGTCACCAGCCGCTGAATCCCACATCTCATTCCACTACACTTTCCTCCCTCTTGACAAAAGGGACTTGTCCTCAAGTCTCTATAGTGACATCTGGTAATCCCGAGACCAAGCTGGAGGTCTCCGCTGGCGTGCTGGACGTCCCTCCTCCATCGATGACACACCTCCAAGTTGTTGTCGCTCCTCTCGCCCTGAACAGGATGCAGTCACATTGGGAAGCGGAACTGATCCAGATGGTGTTGATTCCCCTGATGGCACACTTTGTGTTCCTCTGACATCCTCGGAGGCTGGATTCACGGCAGTCTGTCCTGCAACTGGCCTCCTCACTTCTGTGGGGGTGTCCCAGCTTGTATGGCGATGGTGGACCCAACTAGTACCAAGCTGAGCCCCCGAATACTGTCGCTTGGCAGGTCTGGTTGGCCAAGGGTCAGGTTGGTCCACCCTCTGGGACACTGGATCACTTGTCACTGCCAAAGGAGAAGTACAGGGCTTCAGTCTGTTAAAATGCACTACACATTCAGCACCTCCTTCCACTGGCATTAGCCTATAGAGCACATCTGTCACCCTTTAAATCACTCTAAAAGGGCCTCTATACCTCCTTTGTAACTTGGGACATAGTCCTCGCTTTCTAGCTTTGTTCTGCACCCAGATTAACTCTCCCTCAGAGTAATACTGAAAATTGGCCCGAAAGTCATAAGAGTCTTTCTGTCTCTTTGAAGCCCTGGCCTGATGTCTTTTAACTGCCTCTACCACTGTAGACAATGTCTCACTGAGCCTGGAAACATAATCATCAACAGACGCAAAGTGTTCCCTAGTATTTAGGTTTAGCGTGATATCAATAGGCAGAACAATTACCCTCCCAAACAAAACCTTATAGGGGGTAAATGCGGTGCTGGCATGCACACTGCTCCGATACGCCAGCATCATATAAGGCAACAGAGTGTCCCAGTTTAACTGATTGTCCTCTACAAACAATGACAACATGGACAGCAGGGTACGGTTGAAGCGCTCAATGAGGCCATCTGACTGGGCATGATAAGGGGATGTACTGGTCTTAAGAACATGCAAAAGCCTGCTCAACTCCTTAAACAAGGTAGACTCAAAGTTCGGTCCTTGATCTGAATGAATGCTGCGAGGAACGCCAAAACGACACACCCACTCCTCTGTTAGCACCTTAGCAATGCTACTAGCTTCCTGATTAGGAAGAGGAAAAGATTCCGTCCACTTTGAAAAATAGTCCCCAACCACTAAATATACTTATTCTTACTACGGGTTTCTGGAAGAGGGCCCAATATATCCAGTGCCACCCGTTCAAAGGGTCTGGAAGTTACCGAAGGCTGCAAAGGAGCATATGGAGGCTTACCCTGGGTCTTACGGGAACAACAATCTACACAGCCTTTCACCCATTGCGTCACATCTCTAAACCACCCCGGCCAATAGAAACGGTCCTTTACCTTCCCTTGCAACTTCTGTACTCCTAAGTGGCCCCCTGTGGTATCACCATGTAACTGAGCTAAAACCTTCAATCTCAGGGAGGAGGGGAGAACTACTTGGACCTGAGATGCAGCGTCAGAATTGGCAGGGGGGATCCTCACTAACCTAGAGTCTCGCACAAATAACTGATCCCAGACAGGAGCATACTTCTGCAAATTGGGGTCATCTGGCATACAACACTCAGCTTTCTGCTTTTTGCAATCAATTATTTGCCGTACCTCACTGTCATCCATTTGGGCTTGAGCTAGCTCATCTATCTCCCTACTTTCACTAGGGGAAGCTTGGGAGGTTTCCTGCATAGCACACACTTTTGACATGCCCTTCTCTTTGCTAGATGGACCCCGTTCCCCCCATCACTAAAGGCAGGCAGCCTTGAAAGTGCGTCAGCATTTGCATGTAGCTTGCCTGGCCGATGTACAATCTTGTTCTGAAAATTAGCGAGCTGTTCAACCCAGCGAGCTAACTGCCCTTCCAGCCCCTGAAAATTATGCAGCCACCGCAAGGAATTATGATCAGTACGTAGGATAAACTCTTTACCCAACAGATAATGTTTAAAATATTTTGTAAATACGACCATGCTCAAAAGCCCCTTTTTTGTGGTAGCATATTTACGCTCCTGTTTGGTAAGTGCCCTGCTGGCATATGCAACAACTCGTTCGTGACCCCCATCTTCCTGTGATAGGACTGCCCCAATCCCCACATCGTTAGCATCAATGTCTAAAATAAATATTTTGCTAGGATCTGGATAGGCCAACACAGGGGCAGTGATAAGACAGGCTTTAAGCTGTTCAAATGCCCGCTGACAACCTTCAGTCCACTGGAAACGCTTCTCTTTCTCCCCAAGCTGGTGAAGGGGGCAAGCGAAATCTGCAAAACCCCTCACAAAACGTCTGTAGTAGGAAGCTAAACCCACAAAACTCTGAACTTCAGTCTGAGTCTTTGGGACAGGCCACACCCTTACAGCGGCCACCTTAGCGGGATCCGCCATCACCCCCTCAGCAGAAATGACATGCCCCAAATAATGAACCTGAGTAGCAAACAGGTTACATTTGGAAGGTTTCATTTTCAAATTGGCTTGCCACAACTTTGCCAATACCTCATCAAGACGAGCCAAATGTTCCTGAAATGTGCGCCCAAACACAATGATGTCATCTAGATACACCAAACAGGTTGTCCACTGCAAATCTGCAAGGATTAAATCCATGAGTCTGAAATGTGCTTGGTGCATTACAAAGACCAAAACTTAGAACATTGAACTCAAATAACCCCTGACGCGTTATAAAGGCAGTTTTGCGGCGGTCCTTAGGGTCAACTTCTACTTGCCAGTAACCACTAGCAAGATCTAGAGTAGAGAACCAGCAGGCATGACTTAGACTGTCCAGTGCGTCATCTATCCTTGGGAGGGGATATGCATCCTTACAAGTGACATCAAGTTTCCTGTAGTCAACACAAAACCGAAGTCCACCCCCTTTCTTTTGCACTAAGACCACAGGTGCCGCCCAAGGGCTACATGAGGGACTAATGATGCCGCTGTTGAGCATTTGTTTGATGTTGTCTGCTACCTCCTGTTGCAAGTGAAGGGGGACCCTTCGTGGGGGTAATTTGATGGGCCTAGCGTCACCTGTATCAATTTCATGCATGGTCAAATGAGTCCCGCCCAAATCTGTCTCGCCTTGGCTAAAGATGGAAAGATTCCTATGCAACAACTGTTTTGCTGCCTCCATTTGTTCAGCAGACAGACCCTTCATTTCCACCCCAAACTGACTCATGAGACCATCCACTGTCCAGGGCTGCAAAATGTTTTCCCCCTCCTCAACACACTCTCCCACCTCATCTACCTCTAGGTCAGTGAAGAGTGTGCCCACTATCATGCCTTTTTTCAACATTAAGGCATCATTAGTCACATTAATGACCCGTACTGGTAACGTTCCCCTCTCTACTTTACAAACCACACGGGCTACCAGTAAGTCACAGCGTTTAGACAGGGCTAAGGAGGGTTCCAACATGCCTTGTGCATAATCCCCCAACGCACTTTGGACCATTCCTAAAATCACTGCCCCACTCCGTGGAGGTACAATGGTATCAGATTGCACAACAACAGTCTGGGGCTGTGATGTTGGATTGAGATCTACAAGGGGGACTATCTTCCCCATTATCTGACAAGTTTTATTACCTAGATCAACCACAGCACCATAGCTAGACAAAAAATCAAAACCAAGCAAAATTTCTTCTGATGGTATATCTGACACCAAAAAAAATCAACAAAGCTAGCGAATCGAACTGGCACACTGTCTGCCAGCTCCCAAGGATTTGCATTGCCCCACCATTCGATGCTCTGGCATCCCCATCATATGGTTGCAAATCAACCCCCCCAGTGATAGAAAGCCTAGTCTGTTTAGGTATAATAGAGCATGTTGCTCCAGTATCAACCAACACATGACAACTTAACCCACCTATCTTAGCTGCAAGATAGCCAGAGCCGGTCTTATTCTTTTCAGGGGCCCCAGTGGACACCGACGGAAGGGGGTGGGCATTGGGCCCTCTGTGCACGCCCCCTCTAGTTTTCCTGCTGGTAAGGGCAATTGCGGCGTATATGCCAGTTACAACCACACTCCCAGCACCCCCCTTCCTGCTGCATAACCTCCTGTTTAGCTGTAATATTACGGTGTGTATTAACTGACTGAGGGAGGAAGGCTGCTGCGCCAACAGGAGCGAGAGTAGACTGTACAGGGCTCGATTTTAACACTTGCACAGCAGTCTGCAGAGATTTAACCTCCTGCCTCAACTCTTCCACTACCCCAAGTAACATCTCTACTTGTTCATGGTCTTTAGGTTTCTGTTCTGAAACCCCCCGAACCTTAGCATCCTGGGATAAGTAACTATTTTCCAATCATCTAATGAGCTCAAGTTCTGAAGCCAAATTAATTGCGGCCTCTAAAGTTGCCTGTTTAGCACTGCGAAGACGCAGATCGCCACTACCCACATGGGTGATAAAATGATCCCTTGCTAGTAAATCTTGTGTGTTAAGGTCTGCAGATGGATATGCCCTGGCGACCAGCCGACGCAAAACAATACCAAAATCACCGACAGTTTCGTTAGAAAGTCTCTTTCGTGAAGAAAAACTAGCTCGGTTCCAATCGTCACAATCGCAAGGATCTAAACACCTCCCCATAGCGTCTTTCAGTGAGGCATAATTAGTTTTAGCTGCTGCTGATAACCCGCTATAAACTTCACGAGCTCGACCTGACAGCAAGAGACCCATAAATTTTAATTTCAGTGACTCATTCCAATTATTTACATCGGCGGCCATTTCAAACTGCTCAGCCCAATCTAACCAGTCTCGCCCAACGCCAGTAAAAGTCTCTGGCATAAAAACTGGGCGAGGCTCTGCCCCATTACCAACTGGCGAAAAGGAGGCATCTGGATTTATAGATGGCTCAGGGTGGACTGGGTCATTCCCCGGTTCCGACATCTTAAGGATCCCTCTGCTGCCACCAGTGTAATAAACGTGTGGATTTTACTCTTAGCCAAACACCTTGATGTCAGAAACCAGGAGAGACCGCGACACCGAAATAAAGTAATACAAAAATAATCTTTATTGGTAACATTCAAAGCTCATAAAAAAGGAAGAGAGAAATCACAGGCCAGGACAATAAATTAGGAAAACACAGGCTTCTCTTTCAATTCAGTCAATTACAGTGCGGCACGCCACACAGCACGCGATATTGAAGAACCACTACACACGGAGCTAGATGCGAACTGTAGGGCACACCTTTCACACAGCACGCTAAGTTAAAGACCCACTGCACACAAGGCTAATTTAGCTTAAGGCACACACCCGACGGTACGCTTCACACCCTCTGACATAAGGCAGTGTAAGACAGAATGCAAACTCGGAGAAACTTTAAAATGTCCCACCCGCAACAACTCTCCCGCTCCACACATTTAAAACTACTGGCCGACCCACACACACACACACACACACACACACACACACACACACGAATAATATACATGAACAGGATATTTAGAGGTCAGTTAAACTTAACTCGCCCACTCGGCAAGACCCCCCCGGGGTCTGAGCTTGTGCCGCCGCCCAACTCCATGGGGGAACGGCTTCGTTGGACGGCGAGAGCAGGATACAATTCAATTGCGGCAGTTTATGCAGTAAGGACACACAGGGAGCAATGACGGCTCTGACACTCTCTAAACCCGGGTCCCTCACGGTCTACAGGAGGCACCAAGCCTCCCCTCCTGACGCAGGAACAACTAACCCCCTGACTACCTGTCTTCGTCGCCGGCAGCTCGATATAACTGCGAACGACACCCTCCCCCCTGGCAGAGTGTCAAGAGCTGCAGTGGCGTGTGGCTCCAACAACCAACAACCCGGCGTTTGTCAGTCCTTTGTCTATTGACGCCCTTGCTCAGTCACGCACACCTGAAACAGTTCAGTCATTAGGAGTCTTTACTCCTGAAGTCACCAGTCGCTGAATCCCACATCTCATTCCACTACAATATTAACAGCGTGACGAAACGCAGAGCGGTTTTTCTTATCTAGTACTACAGCTATATGATTAAGTTCAATCTATTTTAACGTTATCTATCCATAATAACGTCTACCTTTTTTTCTGGTTCTTCAGCTCCAGTAACGTTAAATTAAGGTGGTCTAACCTCATTCGAAAATTCTATAAAATGATGAAGTGCTGGCGCTGCTGTGGTTGCCATGACATCAGGAGTGTTTGACGTTCTAGCAGTATTCCATTCGCTCGCGTTCGTAGACAGAGCGGGAGACCATTCGCTGACTGCAACTCGGAGTAAAAAAAAAAAGAGAAAAATCCCATTCTGAAGTAGCGGCGGGCGGAAACTATGAATGGCGCTGAAAGCGGAGGTATTGTTGGAAATGGTTTTGGGAAGGCAGGTGGGATCGTGTCTCTTAATCATGACAGACTACAACTACCAAGTACATTAGCGGGGTGGCATTGTTTCACGTCTCGCTCTCTCGCACACGCGCAACGCCTCTGTCTCTCATCGCACCGGTGCTACAACAGTTCGTTCATTCATCGCACGGACCAATTTATATGTCGCACTGCTTTGTCCTTACAAATCAGCTCATATCTACCTCATTCATGTTGGAAAGAGGGACTCGTCAAGGATGTCCTCTGTCACCCTTGTTATTTACGCTATGTCTGGAGCCACTGGCACAAGCCATTAGGCAGAGTAAAAGTATAAGTCATTTATCCTTATATGGAACATTAACATACAATATTTCATTATTTGCCAATGACATTCTTTTATATATGTCAGACATTGTTACATCAACCCCATCGGCACTTGGCTTATTTGAACAATTCAGAAGAATATCTAGCTACAAAATTAATTGGGGTAAATCATCCTCTATGCTGCTGAATTCTCCTTCCCAGTCTACTGTGTTACCTTCAACAATTCCAGTTAGCAACTCGTTTAAATATTTGGGTATAAATATATATCATTCGATACCGCAAATAATTCAGAATAACTTTAATACCACATTGTCAAAAGTTAAAAACGATGTCCAAAGGTGGAGTAATGTTAACATCTCTTTACAAAGTAGGATCGCTACAGTCAAAATTAATATTTTACCAAGGTTTAATTTTTTGTTTTATATGTTACCTCTTCTCCTCCCCCCTAAATATCTAGATGAGATTCACACCTTCATTTCAAAATTTGTATGGAATAATAAGATGTCAAGAATCAAGCTGGCTACATTACAAGGACCTAAATCTTATGGGGGTCTCTCTGTACCCAACATGCATTTATATTACGTATCATTTCAGATCAGGGCAACGTGCACATGGTTTGATGAGGACTCCAAAATTCCCTGGCGATCAATTGAAGCAACCATGGTAAGACCACACAGGCTACAAGACTTACCATATGCGGGTATAAAGAAAAATAAGTGGATGTTACGGTTTGGGCATATAATATCGTCATCTCTCACAGCTTGGAGGAATGCTGAAAAGATAATGGGCATCTCATCTAAACTTCATTGTGCATCTCCACTTTGGCATAACTTTCACGTGCTGACTGGAGGGCAACTCTTCACTTCCCTGTCTTGGGCTGACAAGGGTATTTCGACGATGTTCGATGATAAGTGCATACACTCATTCAATACATTGTAAAACAAATATTCTATTCCAAGCTCCTCTTTTTTTTATACTTGAGGCTCTGCGCTGCAATGCGCACGTATGGAGTATCACCAGAGTCTCCATTAACGATTCATTCAATGTCTAAATGGACTGAGAATATTACCAGTAAAAGAGGGCTGGTTACATCTGTGTATAATTCTCTTCTTCAGTCGAAGTGTAAGGTATTACCCATAAGTGTAATCAGGGCTGGAGAGTTTGAGGAAACGGGATTGTCGCTAAACTGGGAGAGAATCTGGAATAATATAGATTTTACATCAAAAAACTTAGCCCATCAACTCATCAACTTTAAGGTAATTCATAGAGTATAAATATAACTCCATATAGGAAGTTCAGAATGGGTTTGGTGCTTAGTCCCAATTGTGAATTTTGCAATGACAACAAAATCGGAACGTTTTTACATATGTTTTGGGAGTGTTCCATTGTAGCTCAGTTGTGGAAATTTGTGTCAACAATGTTAACCGAATTGGTAGGAACGGATATCTACATGGACCCTAGCCTTTGTTTATTAAATGATGACTCTCGCTATTCCTTGAGCACCAACCAGAAACGGTCCATCTTCAGCGGATTGACAGCAGCCAAAAAATTTATAATACATCATTGGTTTAGTCCTACTATTCCACTAAATAAGCAATGGCTCATTGTTTTCCAGAATATTGCGTCTTTAGAACATACCACGGCTTTACTGAATAAATGAATGTCTGCCCCCTGGTATTGATTTGAAGACTTTCCAGTTTAACCCTCAAGCGACCAAGTGTTTTCAGCGACTAAACTGACCGAGTGGGGTCATAAATGACCCCGCTGTGTTTTATGCAAAAATTGTTATTTTGAATGACTATTTTTAAGTTCATCACATCCACACAGCTTCATTTATGCATGCCCGATATAAGTAAATGATCAAATGCAAAAAATTAAGCATTTTGATTAATTTCTATGAATGCCAAGAATAATGGAAAGTTGTGTGGGGTCGTTTATGACCCTAAAAAATGTACATGTTTTTTGAGTTTATGGGCATTGATTTTTGGCAATGGTCAATTTTTATTCACTAACCTTGCCTATCAGGACCAGAATAATATGGTTTGCAGCTGTATGTACCCTTGCCAAGGAAGTTATGTTTTCATTTGTTTGTGTGCGTGTCTATCTATCAGTCACCAACTTTACCCCAAAAACTAATGATGCAATCTGCGCCAAAATTTACATAGGGGTCATTATTGGTGCAAGGACAAAATTGCTAAAATTTGATCTCATCTGAGCTGAGCACTATAAAACTAAAAATATTTTTGAATTAAAAATTGACGTATTTGCCAGATTAACGGATTGAGTGTTTTTGTCATTCGATGGATGGTGTGTGGCCCCTCAGAGTACACATTTTCAATCTCTAGAAAATGTCATAATAATAAAAATAATCATAATAATTTGATTTGGATGAGGTATGCCGCCTTGGGGTTCTTTTTTGTCGACTCAAAAAAACTGTATCTCTGGGGTCATAAATGACCCCACACATCTTTCAGCTGTCCTTGACACAGAAATAGGCCAATTCCTCTGAAAATCTATGAAAATTCCTTGGAGGAACAGCTTGACAAACTCATTGAAGGAAACACTTTTCTCATTTAAAATATTAAAACAGCACATAGAAATGTATGTCTGGGGTCATAAATGACCCCACTTGGTCGCTTGAGGGTTAAAAATGCGTCGCACTGAATCATTACCAAATTAAAATTTATAAAACTACGCATTTTAGACACTTCAAGAATTCCACTTACTGCTGAAATATACTTTGCTGAGGTGCTGTCTCCTTCTTTAAGAGGTTAATAACTTAGGCAGGGCAGTCATTTTTGGTTTTGTAAAAGGTGGGTGTCAAAGGGTAAATAAACTCCCTTTGTTTTTTCAGTCAGTCTTTCAATTGCAAATATAGAAAACAGATACTGGCTGTACAAGTCTCTGCACTGCAAAAAATGATAAGATAAATTTCACTTGTCAAGTCAAATAGTAACTTGTTTTAAGAAAAAAAAACTTAAAACAAGTTACTATTTGACTTGACAAGTGCAATTTACTTACCCCATTGGCAAGCTAGTAAAAATTACCCCAAAACAAGAAAATTTTTTTGTCTTACTAAGAGAAATGGTGACAGAAATAAGTGTTTTAAGTCTTAAAATAAGTAAATTCATCTTACCTAGTATTTTTATCTTATCATTTTCGCAGTGTTGGCACTGGTTGCCATGCCCAGAGATTTACATGCACAGTACTTCAGTGATCTGGAAAAACCTAGTATGTCCCATATAGTAGAGATGGAGTTTAATCCTTAGTAAGGATGGTGAAAATCTGAAAACACTGGCTACTAGTGTTATTTGAAGCTTGTCAAATTAAGACTTCATTTTAATTTCTTTGAAAAAATCTGGAATCAAAAAGTTTTTCTTAAATTGCAAGAAACTTGCTCCGATGAACTTACTAGGTTTTTCCAGATCACTGGAGAGTAGGTATTACTGAGCAAAATAGGCATGTTATCGTTTTGATTAAAAAAGTACCCCAGTATAACATGACAGAAAATGAAATTTTGGTGTTACAAGAAGCTATGTCCCAATAGTTCCAGCGTCTTTGGCTTTTGTTGGTGTTTACATGTTTAGGTTTGGATTCTAAATGCATGCCATGTGTCAGACTTTCCCGGTAGCAAAATCATTAATGAGGCCTTTATCCCCTTAATCCTGAACGCCCCTGGTACCGGGGGCGGTCGTTACGCATAACAAATACAGCATGTTTCCTAATAGCAACATCGTCACGCAGCTTATCCACTTTACGCGAAGAAACTCAGTAAAAAGCTCATGTTGACCATTTTTACCATAACAGAACACAATTCAAGCACCAAGCAACTAAATAAGCATGGAGCCAAACATAGGATAAAATCATATCAGCGCTTAGTCACTAGCATTTCTACTGAATTTGTGCTATGCATACAAACAATAGCTCAAATGATAGAGGAAAGTCCACAGAATCCAACAATATTAGCCTTGTCATTGTAAAACGGACACCACACTCAAAGAACAGCAGGCATACACTTTACAGTCTACAGAGATGAGCAAAAAATTTTTCTTACCTTTGATATTTTGTAATAAAATTTGAGGGTAAATCTGCGCTTGCTATTGTTAGCCCAATGTGTCCGTGTTATAACGAAACTGGATCTTCCAGCCTCCAAGCATGTTTTTTTCCAGGGCATTGCTTAAAGGATCTCACTCCTCAGCATTCAGCTTGCTTGCAATGTATTTTCCTCTCTCTGATCGGCTTGTGATGCAGTCAATAAGACTTTGCCGGTAGCCATTTGATTCTATGGGTTCTTACGTTTCCTACGAGCTCTACACCACCTTAACTGCATAAGCCTGGCCTGAGCTACAGCCTTGTGTTCCCAGTGCCTCAAACTGAGTCCATGGGCCATTCGCATGTACTTAAATAGTGCAACAGTATAAACGCTTTACTGGTTTGTTTGAGGTATTTTCGGTATAATTATCCGCTAAATATTCAACAGTTGTTTTCAAAGGCATTTTCTGACAGAATTCCGCGTGAATACTGCAAACAGAAAAGTACAAGTGGGGTGAATGACGTGTTTTCTTAACTCATTCTTTATATCGGCAATTTGACAGTGAAGTTTCAGCAAACTGATGTAGACGAGTGGTTAGATTAGAGCGCTGTAACCTAGACGACCAGGGTTAATTCCCAGTATTGACATATATTCTCTTATGCATTAGTAGCATTTTATGTGTATAAATAATTGCTGGGTTTTTTGTTCTTTTTACTTTTTTGAACCATTTTTTACATTACCTTTGTATTGATAATTTTATTTATTTGCTTTTTTAAAAAATAAATCTGCTCCAGTGGTCAAACTTCAGTTTCTTTGTATGTATTATCTTTGAATGGGAAATTGTATAAGCTACAGGACTGGCAGAAATAATAATTAAAAAAATTTAAAAATTAAAAAAATTAAGAATTGATTGTATTTGGGTGGGATGAATGCCTGTAGTGACACAAAAGTGAAATTAAATGAGTTTTACAGTTTGGTACCTGAAAATATGAAACGGCACAGTGTCAGCTTGGAGAGGCCACCTAGACATTCCCGAACTAAAACCTTTCTAATTTTGCTCTGATTTACTTGGTTAGAATAAACTTTGGCACAGACAATTGTGATATTCTATGCTGTAATTTTTTCGGAGTTTCAGACTGCAACTGAATAATTTTAAGACAGATTAAAATAAAACTTTGTTTGGTGCAAAAAATCTGTTTCATTTATGCAGTGTTCCATCTTCATTTGCTCTGACTCAGTGACATACTGATTTTTGCACAATGACAAAAATACCCAAGTTGTTACCTTAATTATGATACCAAGATTATTCAAATCAACCAATTCGTTGCAGAGATAGAGTCATTTCATTTTGAGCATGTCATTTTCTAGCTAGTGGCTCAGGGCTTAAGGGGTTACAGTCCAGTTTCCGGGGAAGTTGTAGGAAGGCTACAATATGAGATTGTATGGACGGCAAATATCTAATTAATCAATCAAAGACAAAATCTAAATCTTATCAAAATAGTATCTCTTGCAGCATTTACTACAATACATAACAATCCACTTCAAATTCGAATTTCAAGAAATTTCTGTTAATTGCCATCTATGTAGACCGTGGGCCGAGGATCAGAATTCTTAAAGCTGCTGGAAGTGATTTTTTTTTTTTTTTTTTTTAACAAGTTTTAAATAGCTTCAGATTCCAACAGAACTCATTGATTTAGAGTATTGGGTCCTTAACACAGGGCTCTCAGTCATTGTCTTCAGCATTAAAGCTGAATATAAAATTCTGGAGTCACCCACTGCCTCTATCCAATTAGGTGAGAGAACACCATTAAGAGGTGGCCCCCTATGCTTGGGAAGGCGCAGAGCTGAATCTGTGTTATTAGTGCAGCTCCTGTTGACAATGGCTGAACAGAAGAAGCTTTTGTTCCCAGTGCTACGAGACAGACGGCGTAGACAAATAAACAGCTAAAGCGGCAAGAACCGGTGGGGAAACAGATAAGAGTCAGTGAAAAAAAACGGGAGATGGCCAAGAGCCGTGTATATATTGGTGCCGCTCTCGGGAGGTGGACAAACTAGCTAAAGAAATCTAAGGGTCTAAAAAGCGATGGTCGGCTAGGCTTGCGGCTACTGCACAGGTAAGCTATGTTTCACTCTGTAGTAGTTATAAAGTTTTACAAGCTTTGGGTAGGCCTATTGGTGGTTTTTAATCCTGTTCGTTAGTTTATAAATGTACAGTCGTCATTTGTGGCCGACTACAACTTGATTAGCTTGGTAGCTAGCCATTGTTAGCAATTTGTTCTGACAAGGGAGGTTGTTGTCTAACTGTGAAGACATTGACATGTATTTATATGAGGAAAAAATAAAATATGCTTTAAAAGAGCAAGCAAGAAAGTGTTTTTGTATAGATGATTGTAATTTTCTGTATCAACAATCTCCTCACCATATTCAGGGACATCATTTGCCATTAGCTACTTGCTAGTGTGGCTATAGGACACTAGCTATCTTTAGCTAATACCTTCAAAAAGCCATTCATACCGAAGTTTCTGTATGGATGTAATGTGTCGTTGGTCCATGTTTTCAGTGTAGCTTTCACACGACAATCACTGAGCATGTTAGTTTATATTGTATTTATATTATTACCGAGTCGCTGCTGGTCGCTGCTCTCCATCTCTGCCTCTGCCGGAAACCGCTGCGTCTTCATGTGCGACTTGGGGGTGGGGGGCGGGGACTGCTTACTTCTGCTACGGAGGAGAAGCTACTAAAACGACCAAACCAGTCACAGTAGCTTTAACTTTGGTGACCCATATCGAGTAACTAATACATTTTGAATTGAAGTTGTCCAGAAACATATTTGAAAGCATACCATATAACTCGGTAATCGCAAAAATCCACAATTTTTTCAAAAATATAAAAAAACCTCAACAATTTCGATGAGGAACTCAGAAAAATTACCCAATCACAGCGGCGCGTCTATAACCGTATCAGAATATCCCATAAACAACAGCCAATCAGACGATTTGTTTCGACAAAGCGACACTAGCAAACAGGTATGCCGTGGGATTCTGTGACAACATTGTATTAAGTAACGATTAAACATGCTTCTGTAACAAGGCATTGGGTGCTTCTGCAACTGTGGGAAGACAGAGGACGAGAAGGTTTTTTTTAAATTTATTTTTATTTAGAAAATGAGTGTGTATTTGCCATGATAAATTGAGCTCCGACACTCCAACTGAAGAGATTATGACTTGTGATCAGCCTGGATGAACGGGTGCATTGCTGCATTGAAGCAAATTTACAATGTGAATCCTTAAAGTAAAGAAAAAACTCCCGCACACGGTCTTCTCACTTGCAATTAATTTATGAGTCGATGTTTCGGTCAACTGACCTACCTCAAGACATCAAGAATCCTTGAATCATTTTATTATAAAGATTTCATGAATAATATACAGAAGTTGTTTGCACATATTGTTTAGCATAGGCCTAATTAAATAAAAATAGACATTGACTGAATGATGACAGTGAAAATACGTGTTATAAAGGCTATTTTACGTAGATATGAATACAGGTATGCCTTGAGATTTTGATTTGCCCTTTGGTGTGCCTCAGGCACGACAAGTTTGAAAACAACCGCACCCGGAAATACTTCAACAGAAGGTCATATTAAGGCTTTTTTCACGCCAAGGACGAAATAATAATAAAAAAAACTAAAGGAAAACGCGGTTTCCATGCATTCCGCCAAAAATTAAAGATTTGCGGTTAGATTCTGCCATGCATCATTAGAAACAAAATCTATTGATCCTGGGATTTATTTTATTGGTTAGCTTTGTTTTATCGGCACTCGAAATCCGCACGAATCAAACCAGCTGTGTAAAAAAAAATCCATTCTGTGAAATACTACAGCTTCGCATCATATAGGCCTACAGTACAGTCGCCGTTAAAACCAAAGAGACGGCGTTAGCTAACGCCCGGTTACCTCGGACATTTCGCCCTTCTAACCACGATGTAACACGCGATACTTCACACTGCTGACCAATGAGCCGTATCACGGGACAATTTACTGCCAGGAATAACCACATGTGGCTCCGCGGAACTGAATGTAGTACCGCGTGTAAGTTATACAATAGAGGGCATTTTGACTGTTAGAATTACGTTTGTGTTTGCCGTTATTTCAACATCTTTTTTATTTTCTCTTGCAGTGAAAGTGGAAGTGAGAGCTTATGCGACCTCTGGAAAGCGTGTGGCTGATCATTTCCTTGGTTTAAAAAGCCTAGCATGAACAAGGAAAAAAAAAAAAAAAAAAAAAAAAGGCTAGGCTAATGGTAAATTCGACAGTGTAATATAAGCAGTTGTATTCTTGAAGGAAATTTTTTTGGTATTTTAAATATATGTCTTTTTATTTCAGAAACTGTGATTCTGAGAGTCTGTGGGTAGACCTTCAGCAAAATGTGCCGCAATTGATTTATTGGTTTTGAAAAGGCAACCGCAATATAAATTAACAAATTGTGATTATAGATGACGTGTTTAAATATAACTCTGATATAGCTTAGACAGTGTGAACTGTAATTAATCCAAACCAACTGCTAACTTGAAGAAAACAATATCCTGCAATTTCTTCCTGAATAGGTAGGGGAGAGCTGGCACGAAAGTTACATTTTTCACATGGATGTCATTTTAAAAGATAACGTTACAGACCGAAACAAAATTTCGGAGCGATGAACTACTTTCGTGTGTGCTCTGTCAATATCAGGTGCTAAATCATCACCATATATTGACTTCGGCATAGTTTGACATCGAACGGAAGTTGCGGATTGCTTCTTTCGACCCATCCAGCCGGGATGAAAGTAATGCACGGGCAGGGCAAAAGTAACATGATCAAATTTACTGGAATCTTTTTTAAATTTCTTGTTGAAACAGAAGCAAAAACAGCCAGGCATTTGTTTTAAACGGCTTCAAATGTTCCAAAAGTGACCGTGAACATGTTTAATGTGCAAGGTCTATTTATAAAAATTATCCCAGAGAGCAAGCTCCTCCCGCTCCGGATCTTCCCCGGCTCTGAGCCGGATCAGCTGGAGTCGGCACAGAGCCGGGGCAGATCCGGAGCGGAGGAGCTTGCTATCTGGGATGAAATTACTCATCACAGTTGTGACAGATATGAGTGGCACCCTCAGTGCACGCCTCATGTGACCACAGCAGACAAAAGATGCACCGCACCCACACTTCTCCAGGCAAAGATTAGGCAAATGTCTCCCCACAAACAAGACATTCCTCATCCTTGCCCCGAGAAACTGTGGTTGCAGTGTGTCCACTAAGCCTCGTTTTCTTTGGGAGTTTTGAAGAGGACTGTTTTCTCTGGCCCCTCTGCCGACTCTCCTCCTCCAAAGCAGCTTTCACCGGGGTGTCGGTCAGTATTGCTGTTGATCTGCAACATTCAATGAGATAGTCACAATCAGCTTTTTTTTATACAAGCAAGAGAACCAAGACGAGTTAAAAATGACACTATGCTCACCTATTTTGGCCTCTCCTTTTATTTTCTTTCCTCGAGCCAGCCTTTGGATATAGGCGAAGCTTTTCTGGGCTGAACCTCTGTACTGGTGTGCTGCTAGTGGTTCCTGGAACCACTAGCATACCTGGATAGATGGTATGCGCTGGTGATGGAGCTGGCCCTGGCACTGGGGATGGAGCTGGTGCTGGTGCAGGACGGTCGGTCACATAAGCTGGAGCAAATTCTTCCTCACTGAATATCTGGATTCAAGGGCCAGATACCGGTACACTCGAACCCAGACGAAATGCTGCTTGATGTCGCCGTTTGAGGCAGAGCTTGAGCCACAAGACTCGGGATGTTGTAGATGGTCAAAGTTCTTCCAGGGTTCATTCGCATCCAATTGTCTGCTGCACTGTTAATGTAGTGCTTCAGAGGGCCAAAAACGCTTCGGTCTAGCAGCTGAAGACGGTGGGAGCAGTGGGGTGGAAATGACAGGAGTACAATGCCCTATGACTTGCAAAAATCAACAGCTACCACGGAGAGGTGTGATGCATGATTGTCTAAAAGTAGCAGCAACTTTGACTCCGGGGTCACGCGGGTGTGTCTTGCAAAATGCTGTAAAAAGGCCAAAAAAAAAAAAAACCCCCCGTCTCCTCCATCCACCCCGATCCATTGGCAGAACCAGTGGAGCCAGGGGGACCATCCCGGATAAAGTGGTCATGGAACTTCTTCCTTGGGAAGATAAAGTAAGGGGGAACAAAGTTGCCTTGTGCGTTGGCAGCAAAGGCAACGGTCACCAATGTCCCTCTTTCCCCGGAGGTCACAGCACCGACCTGGCGCTGGCCCTTGATGGCAATGACTTTGTCTGGCACTTGAACCATTGTGGTACCTGAAATAATCAGTGAAATGAATTATTGCTGGTGCAAATCACTGGTGCTTTTAAATTTATCATCCAAATATAAATTTTTTACCTGTTTCATCCATGTTCCAGATGTCATTTGCCTCAATTATAGCGGGTGAGGACAGTCTTTAGGTTGTTAAAAAACGCGGTCACGTTGGTCTTGTTGAAGCTGGTGGAACGGGACATGCTGGTGGCTTGAGGTCGACAGATGGACAGGGTTCTGTTGCGCTCGAGGAAGGAGGTGAGCCAATCCTTCCCTGCCATCTGGTTTTTCCTTCCATTGTTAGGAAGTAGGCAGGGGAACACCAGATGCAGGAACTGAAGTGTTTATTTAAACACAACACTAGGAGAAAATAGGCACACAGGCTAGAAATAAAACACCGTGCACATGCACTGAACAAATGGGAAAACTAAAGTACACTGCCCAAGGCAGGGGGAAACAGAAGTACACACTCTAAGAGCGGCTAAACTAGAAAAACAAAAACTGAACCTAACTAGACTGACGGACACACTGGGAGACTTAAACAAGGGGCAGACAAGACGTGGGCGCAGCAAAAAACAAGACTCGGGAATCATACAAGGGGAAATACTCGGAAGGCACAAGGAGCTGAGCTTTCACAGTGCAGAGCAGAGTCTAGCAAAGTTCCGTCTGATGTCTCCTCCCATCTCTGCCACATATATAGTCACGAGAGGAGGCGGGGACTCGGAACGCAATCTCGACTGGAACAGAAACACATGGGATTAATAAACAAATTAACGAGGACCGGGTAAACCATAATGACTCGAGACAAGACGCTGAGACCATCAATCAAACTAGACAGTTTAGATTAAGGTAATCTAAACGTGACGAGTAAAAACACCACGAGAGAAGCAAAGGAAAGCACAGCTTTAAATGCAGTTAATCAGGGAAAGCTTAGGCTGGAATTACAAAAGCTAGAAACGCTTGCACTCGCTAATGAGTTAATTAAGGTTAATACTACGTGACGAAATATTTACAATCACCCTCAAATGAGTGCTGGTTAGTACGGGTTGGTAATTATCCTATCAGAGAATGCATTCACTCAGAGTTTAGCGAGACCCAGAATTAAGCACAGGTGGAAACAATGAATGAAATACCACAGCCGAAACCGACAGAGGAAACGTGATTGGACAACGAGATGCAGGCATGCTGAAGGCTGTCACGCGACATCACTGGAGATTGGCAGAGAGGGAATCGATCATCAGACGGCAGAAATGAAAGCTGAAAAATAAAACGAAAGTAAGGCACGGGAGAAAAGGCACAAGCACAATGACGAAACAGCACACATGAGGCAGAACCATAACATCCATGAACATGGAGTTTTGAGGCCAATATTTCGGCCAGCTCAAATGCAAACTTTCGCACCTAAAAAAGCATAAAAAAGAGGTTAATTCCCAGATAGCAAGCACCTCCGCTCCGGATCTGCCCCGGCTCCAGCTGATCCGGCTCAGAGCCGTGGTAGATCCGGAGCGGAGGTGCTTGCTATATGGTGGTAGTGGTGTAGCTCTGTCTGCGGTGTTACTCGGACCTCTTTAGGACTCAGGCCAAAATATATATCGGCTGCTCTCTTAATATATGCCTGCAGTCTCTTCTCCTGTTCTTCTGTGAAGACTTTGTTGTGAGCCCTGTACCCCGGGGCCCTGGTCTGCTGCCCTCTTGCCTCTGCCCTCCTCTTGCAGTACCTGAACAGGGTGACATGACAAACGCCATGCCCCGCTGCTGCCCTCCTTATACTATCGCCTCTTCAGACATCAACAAAGGCCCTTGCGTAAACCTCCGGGTCAACCGTTCCTCTCTGGGTAGTTCTGACCCTAACTCTGGGCATTTTCTGTCGGTAAAACATAACACACATTTTTATGGAGCTTTTCAACACAAAATGCAGCCGCATTAGCAGAGAGGGACGAACGTAACTGTTGCTACTTCAGTCCCGACGGTGACTCCTGACATTTGAACGAGGATTACTTCCAAAGTGGAAAAATTCTGACATTTCAAACTGCACCATATGTTGCGGAACTAAATCACCGATCATTTCATCATAAATATGACACATGGAGCGATAAAGACAATCTTTAAATCGAAAAAGTTTAGCATTCGTCTGAATTTACTCACCGCTGTGGAAAGCAGGCTTCTCGGTCTTGTGCCGCGAGGAAGACTGGACGCCTCAAGAATGTTCGCGGTTCTGGAGAGGGGCGCGAGCTGCACATGCTGACCTAGTATGACGCATCAAAGTGCAGATGGCTGTGAGTAAATCGCCGTGTTACTTTCGTCCAAAGTTACTTTCGCACCGACGCTCCCCTATATGTATATAAGAGTTTTAAATTCTTTCATATATTTTTAACAAATAACTGACTTACCGATTTCGGAGCATTTTACTTTATACTGTATAAATACATTTTTATGCATGTGCCTTATAAATTATAATTATAAAGAGTAGGCTATAGCCTGTAGCATGTATGACTTCTCACTCCAGGGCGCAGTTGAAGACACCAAAAGTCCGGTAGGTGTGAATAATATGGGATTACGGATCAGCGGGTTTCGTTATTAACTGAGTTAAAAGGATTTACAGGACTCCGTATGTAAACCATGCATCTTAATTGCAAAACAATAGGCTATCCAACATCCAGCAATTGACACCTGTACTGGTCGTGACCTTGTGTTTTTTCAGTGCATTCAAGAGTCGTTATGGTCGAACTAAATTCATATTGTACACAATTCTTTTCCAGTTGCAAGCTTTGCGAACACTATATTTGAACATCTGAATGGTTATGACAAATCATTAAAACAAATACAGACGATGCAAAACGTTTTGTCATGAAGAATTGGTTAAAAAGTGCCTATTAGCATTTTCAAACGAAACAGAATATAAATCGAAAAACATTCAAGTTCTTTCCGTAAATGAATTATACTGAGACGAGGTGCGAGTAATCTTCGATGTAGGAATGGATATAAGCTACTAAATTACAGGTTTGTAACAGGAAAAATAATATATTTCGGCACTTGAGTGTAAAATAATAGTACATGAAAGCACACATTATCTCCGAACATACAAAACCAGTGAAGTTGGCATGTTATGTAAATCGTAGATAAAAACAATACAATGATTTGCAAATCCTTTTCAACTTATATTCAATTGAATACACTGCAAAGACAAATGTTTAATGTTCAAACTGAGAAACTTTATTTTTTTTTTTTTGCAAATAATCATTAACTTAGAATTTAAAGGCAGCAACACATTGCAAAAAAAGTTGGCACAGGGGCCTTTTTACCACTGTGTTACATCACCTTTCCTTTTAACGACACTCAGTAAACGTTTGGGAACTGAGGACCAATTTTGTGAAGCTTTTCAGGTGGAACTCTTTCCCATTCTTGCTTGATGTACAGCTTAAGTTGTTCAACAGTCCGGGGTCTCCGTTGTCATATTTTACGCCTTCATAATGCGCCACACATTTTCAATGGGAGACAGGTCTGGACTACAGGCAGGCCAGTCTAGTACCCGCACTCTTTTACTACGGAGCCATGCTGTTGTAACACGTGCAGAATGTGGCTTGGCATTGTCTTGCTGAAATAAGCAGGGGCGTCCATGAAAAAAGACGTTGCTTGGATGGCAACATATGTTGCTCCAAAACCTGTATGTACCTTTCAGCATTAATGGTGCCTTCACATATGTGTAAGTTGCCCATGCCTTGGGCACTAATACACCCCATACCATCACAGATGCTGGCTTTTGAACTTTGCGCCTATAACAGTCCGGATGGTTCTTTTCCTCTTTGGTCCGGAGGACACGACGTCCACAGTTTCCAAAAACAATTTGAAATGTGGACTCGTCAGACCACAGAACACTTTTTCCACTTTGCATCAGTCCATCTTAGATGAGCTTGGGCCCAGCAAGCCGCGGCGTTTCTGGGTGCTGTTGATAAATGCTTTCGCTTTGCATTGTAGAGTTTTAACTTGCACTTGCAGATGTAGCGACGAACTGTTGTTACTGACAGTGGTTTTCTGAAGTGTTCCTGAGCCCATGTGGTGATGTCCTTTACACACTGATGTCGGTTTTTGATGCAGTACCGCCTGAGGGATCGAAGGTCATGGGCATTCAATGTTGGTTTTCGCCTTGTCGCTTCGTGCAGTGATTTCTCCAGATTCTCTGAACCTTTTGACGATATTACGGACCGTAGATGATGAAATCCCTAAATTTCTTGCAATAGCTCGTTGAGGAATGTTGTTTTTAAACTGTTCGACAATCAGCTCACGCATTTGTTCACTAAGTGGTGACCCTCGCCCCATCCTTGTTTATGAATGACTGAGCATTTCAGGGAAGCTGCTTTTATACCCAATCATGGCACCCACCTGTTCCCAATTAGCCCGTTCACCTGTGGGATGTTCCAAATAAGTGTTTGATGAGCATTCCTCAACTCTCTCAGTCTTTTTTGCCACTTGTGCCAGCTTTTTTGAAACATGTTGCAGGCATCAAATTCCAAATGAGCTAATATTTGCAAAAAATTACAAAGTTTACCTGTTCGAACATTAAGTAACTTGTCTTTGCAGTGTATTCAATTGAATATAGGTTGAAAAGGATTTGCAAATCATTGTATTCTGTTTTTATTTACGATTTACACAACGTGCCAACTTCACTGGTTTTGGGTTTTGTATAATTAATTATTTTTCTGAACGGAATGTAGCCCATTTGTCGCTGTTAGATCGCATAGGGGGAGAGAAGCCGTGTCTTCAATTGCCACTTGATTATTCTTAAATTGGAAAACGTGTTAATAAAGGAAAACCATTAAGAACAAGCCAGGACTAATTGTTGCCAATAAAGGGATTGATTTTTGCCTAGGCAATCGTCTAGGCGAGCGCCGGCCCTGATTAAACAAACGCCCAGCTAACGGGCTATCGCCCAGCTACCGCGTGCTCGGTAGGCGGCAGGAGGTCTTCTTTTGTCTTCGTGCGCGTCAAGACGCCTGTCCTGCAGCACAGCTAACGACGAGATTTCCCAGTCCTACCGACAGCCTAACGCCCCCCTACTGCGGGATTAACGACCCTTTCTTTGGTTTTAACAGCAACTGTACTGTAGGCTACGAGTTCAAAATTTTCAATAGATGCCATTCTTTTTTTCCTTTGTTTGCAAAAGCCCACATTCTCTCGCATGCAGCGTTTTCCCTTTTTATTTTGCACGTTATTACAGCATTATTGTAAGGACTGGAGCGAAAAGTAATCAAATTGCCATGAAACAGCTATGATTCTGGGGACAAATATTACGCGGAATAGTTACAAAGCTTGCAGAATAATCCACTGCAGCTATGAAGGTGTCTTATCTGGTAGTTAGGCCAGAGCACCTCAGCAGAGGAGAATGAAAACAGAGTTGTTTTGAAAAAAAAACTTGTTGAAAATGTGTTTGTGGTCAACTTAATTGAAAATGTTTATGACTACAGGTGTTGGACAAGATCTCATGTTTTGTGGAAACAAATTTTGGTTATGGAATAGCTGTCTTGATATGGACTATAACGGTGATGCGTGCAAACAAGAATACAGTATACTATACATTTTATACACATCTTCAAAGACTCAAAGGAAGGGTGATGTATTGTAATGGTACTATTTCATATAGCACTTGGCGTAGTGATGCAAGTAATTTGTCAACAGTGAGTGCTGTGGCTGCGCAGTCATAGCAATCTCAGTCGCGTTCAGGTCACAGTGAAGTCCAGTTGTGTCCAGTTATCGTTAGTCAGTCTCGAGGTAATTGACAGTAGCCAAGCCCCCCCGCTAATGGGTGCCACCAGGCGGACCCTGATCCCGAACGCCCAGGGAGGGGTCCTGGATGTGTTGCTCCCACATCCACTAATGCTGTTCGGGGCCATACTCCTCCCAGTCAACCAGAAACTGGCGTCTGGCCCACCAGTGTCAAACATCCAGGATGCAACACACTTTGCAACACACACACACACACAAGACTGCCATTGATAAGCTGGGGGGAGGCACGGAGCAGGGATGAGGGCTGAAGCAAGAGGAACAAACAGGTTTAATGAAGAAGACATGAAAGACGAGGAACTGAGCTGAGTGGATCTTCACTTCTCTCTACTGAAAAAGGGGGACTTGGTTGCCTAGACATCAGTCAAAGGGAAAAAACCCAAGATCTGCCACAGAGAGGGAATTGTGAGTGACCTCCACCCAAGATAGTAGACGTGACTCCTTGGTCCAGTTATTTTCTGAAAGACAATAGAAAGTCTTTTCAGCTCCTGGTTCAACCTCTCTAGTTAACCGGTAGTCTCAGGATCAGAGACAAACTCTTGAGGGATGCCACAAAGGTGCACCATGTGCTGGAGGAGGAGCTTTATATTCTCCTTGGCTGTGGGCAGCCTCGCCAGAGGGACAAAGTAGACTGCCTTCAAAAAACAGTCCACAATGGTTACAACCCCAAGGAAACTATCAGACTCAGGTAGCCCAGTTGCAAAGTCCTAGCGATGCAAGCTCATAGCTGATGAAGGGCCTCCAGGGACTGGAGGAAACCACTGGGAGGCTGGTTACTGGACTTAATCTGGGCACAGGATTCACAGGTGGCGCCATACTCCTAGTTGTCCCGCCAGATGGTTGGCCACCAGAAACATTGGCAGATGAGGGACAGAATATGGGAAACTTTAGGATGGCATGCTCAGGGAAAGGCATGGGCCCTAGTGAGGGTTCAGGCTCTCACTTCTTCTGGGATGAAGGGCCGCTTTAGAGGACACCACCTGGGAATGGGGAAGGAATGGAGGGCTTTTCCCACAATGAGCTGTACCTCCAGTTTTGAAGCATCTATGTCCATCCATACAAGGAAGTCAAGTCAAGTCAAGTCATTTATTTGTATAGCACATTTAAAAACAACGGGGGTTGAGCCAAAGTGCTGAACAAACGGTTAGCTAAGGGGTCATAACAAGGACAGTAAGACCATACATCTACACAAGATTAAGCGTGGTTATTTGTGGCAAAAAAACAACAACAACAGCAACAAAAGTAAATAAAATGAAATAAAATAAAAATAAAATAAAATCAGGTAAGACCAGACATCAGTCTGAATTAAAAGCAAGTGAGAAAAAATAGGTCTTAAGATTGGATTTAAAGGAGGTAATTGTAGGGGAGGATTTGATATGTGGAGGGAGGGTATTCCAAAGCTTTGGAGCAGCCACAGAGAAAGCTCGGTCACCACGGGTTTTGAGGCGTGTACGTGGGACAGCAAGAAGGGATTGATCTTGTGACCTGAGTGACCTGGTTGTAGAGTGTGGGAGCAGACGTTCAGAAATGTAAGGTGGGGCTAAACCATTTAGGGCTTTAAAAACAAAAAGTAAAATTTTAAACTCAATTCTGAATTTAACTGGAAGCCAGTGTAACTGAGCTAAAATTGGCGTTATGTGTTCCCTCTTTTTAGTGTTGGTAAGGAGCCTGGCAGCAGCGTTTTGTACCATCTGGAGTTTATTGAGATTTGATAGTGACATGCCTATGTACAGGGAATTACAGTAGTCTAAGCGGGAGGAGATGAATGCATGGATGACTGTTGCAAGATCAGTTGGGGACAGAATGGGTTTCAGCTTGGCTATAGTTCTTAATTGATAGAAGCTGCCTTTAACCACGCTACTGACTTGCTTGTTAAAATTTAAGGAGCTGTCTAGTTGAACGCCTAGATTTTTGACTAGGCTATGTAGGTTTGGCGAAAGAGGACCAGTTGCATTGCCAAGGCTAGCGACAGAGGAGGGGGAGCCAAATAGAATGATTTCAGTTTTGCTTTCATTTAGTTGCAAAAAGTTGCATGCCATCCAGGATTTGATATCCTCAAGACAGCTAAACAGTTTGTTAAGGGTGGAAGTGCAATTTGGAGTGAAGGGCAGGTAAAGCTGTGTGTCGTCAGCATAGCAGTGATATTGGATGTCTTCGGCCGTTTTAATTTTAAGGGGGCTATCTGATCCAAGGTATGGGAGCAAGACTGATTAAGAAGAGAGACCAGTTCTTCTATGTCAGTTCAGGAAAAATGTTCAGGAGGATGAAAGTGGGGGAGAGAGGGAAGAGTGGGCTCAAAGAGGTCGCCGAAATGTGTGGCTGTGGCAGAGTTTAAGGAACGGGCTAGGTGATAGGGTTGAGGCGGGGGGAGGGGGGGATGGCCAACAACACTCAAACTCTATCAAGAAATGGTCGGACACAGCAGTGTTAGTGATATCCACATTTGAAATACAAAGACCCTGTGACAGGACTAGGTCCAGTGTGTGACCTCTCAGATGTGTAGGGCCAGAGATTGACTGAGTTAGATTGAAAGAATCAATCAGATTTAAAAATTCATTTACCATCGGCTTGATGGGACAGCAAATGTGAATGTTGAAATCTCCCAAAATCAGTAATTTCTCCGAGCGAGAAGCCATAAACGACAGGAGGTCAGAAAACTCTTGTAAGAAACTGGAAGTGGCTTTAGGGGGTCTATACACTAGAGCACATAAAATTGGGGAGTGTGCATTTACCAGTAACAGCTGAGCTTCAAAAGCAGAGTAAGTTTGAGTGGGCAGAAGCCTACACTTGTATGACTTATTAAACACTGTTGCCAGACCACCACCACGACCTGAAACCCTAGGACAGTTTAAAAAACCACAGTGGGGAGGACATAATTCAACAAAGGAGGACAAATCACCAACCCTAAGCCATGTTTCAGTTATAAAAAGAAAGTCCAGCTTTTGGGATGTAGTAAAATCATTGAGGATAAAGGTCTTATTTGCTACAGATCTAGCATTTATTAGAGCAAATTTAACCGGTGGTGGCTGCAATGTCCGTTTAGATGAGATAGTCCCATAAAAGCTTAATGAGCGAAGATTCGCCAAGTTCGTTCCATCACTTGAGTAGCGTGTTCTGACAGTGGGGCGAGAAGTCCAATGAACTGGAATGGGGGCCGCTTGAGTAGCAGTGGAGGGCGACGGGAGCAGAATGAGATTTTTTAGGTTTATGCCAGCCTCTGCACATCGCCTAATCGACGAACGAGAAGAGAGGAGGCTGGGGATGGCGCCGTTAATTTGAGAGGAATGCTTGATGAATTTGCGACAGCAGCCCCGGTGCACATAGCGGGACAGCTGACGAGCGATGCCCAGCGTGACACATAGTCTGTGTACACCAGCCGGCAGACGGAGAGAGGATGAGTTAAAATTCAGCAGGTCAATAGTAGAGAACGATAATTTCATCGTGAGATGCGACGCAATGCGGGGGTCGCAGGCAGCAACAATAATCCACAGAGTCGTAAGAATGACGAGAATGCCAATAGCAGGTAGATGACGCATTTTAACTCTCCATTGATCTCCAGGCTAAACCAGCGGAGCTCGACAGCCAAATTTGAAAACCTCGATAGGCCAACTGCCTGACACTACAGATAGATAGGCTAATAGCAAACTCGATCAGTGGAGGCAGGGGAAATTCCCAACTCTGATTAAGATGCTATGGCCAGCCTAACGTACAGCACTGAGAGAGATGAGACTTACACATGCGTACGCTGGGAAAATCTGCGATGATCACAGCAGAGAGGGCTCGAGTTAGGCCGGAGTCGCTGGAAGATCCCCGGGCGAGAGTTGAATTGCAGGATTGCAGGTTAGTCTGATTGAGTATGTAGTCCATGGTAGAAGGTTTAATCCAAAAGCAAGTCAGAAATCCATAGTAACAAGATTATCACTGAAACCCAGTCGTCAAGTTGCAGAAAAGCAGAGATATCAACCAAAACAAACAAACAGCAGACCGGTGAGCAGCGGCAGCCAACAAGCGCACCAGCGTACACTCCCAGCGTGACTACGGTGTCCAGTAGGTCCAGTAGGAAATGCTGGCCCCATCAAGCCAGTGCCTCCACTCTTCAAATGCTTGCTTAATGGTCAGGAGCTCATGGTCCCTGTTCCTCTCTGCCGAAGACTGTAAGTGGGAGAAGGCCGCAAAAAGATAGACACTGCTGTCAGCTGCCCACTGAGAAAGGAGATCCAATGTCAATGTTGGAAGCATCCACCTCCACGATGCACTGGGGGTGTGGGAGAGCCCGGACAGCAATGTAGGTAAACTTGTCCTTGAGTGGGCAGAAGGTGCAGGCACCCTGAGGAGTCCAACAGAAGGGGATCTTGGATGATGTCAGGGAAGTGAAGGGAGCAGCAACAGAAGAGTAGCTTTGGATGAAGCGATGGTAAAAGTTGTAAAAGCCAAGGAATCTCTGAAGCCGTTTGTGGTCAGCGGGTTCCGGCTAATCCAGTAAGGCCTGCGCCTTCTGCTGGTCCATGATCATCACTTTTTGAGAAATTTTGAAGCCACGGAACTGCACAGATGTCTGATGGAAGTCACACTTTTCTGCTTTCAGGTAAAGCTAGTTTTCAAGCAGACACTGGATTACTTGACGTACGTACTGTGTATGTTCCTCCAAGGTGTAGGAGAACATCAGAATTTTGACAAAGTGGGAAATCATTTTGCGCAGGAGGTTGTTAATAAGATTCTGGAACATTGTAGGGGGCATTAGTGTGCCCAACTTATGTGACAAAGTACTCGTAGTAGCCAGAGGGGGCGTTGAACACAGCCTTCCATTTGTCATCCTCTATTGTGAGGACGCTCAACTTTATAATTCAGCATTACCTGCGGATGTTCAGAGTCTGGCTTTTGGCATGGGTACTTGCATTGACAATGTGAGTGACTGGATGATATCTAACAAACTGATGATGACTGAAGCTAAAACTGAAGCCATTTTGGTAGGATTTAGAAAGATAAAGCAGCAGATTAATGTCAGTAATCTTTCTCTTTTCAACTATGAGATCTAGTTTGCTAATTCTGTGTACACTTTGATCAGTCCATGACAAGGGACATGCAGGTTATCCATCTTTGCAAAATACTGAATCAACACCTGCGTAGGATTGGCAAGATTCGCATTTATCTCTCAGTTGAGGCGGCTGCCAGGCTAGCAGTGGAGTTTAATTTAATTTAATTTATTTAATAAAACCCCTTTAGATGGGGACATTGCAGAGTATACAATCACATTAAAAAAAACAAATAATTAATAGAAATAAACCATTTTACAACAAATTAAAACAAAAATCTGAACACACATACCATAAAACAGCTCGAAATTGATAAAACATTACTTTTAAAACTTCAATAAAGGACAGGTCATGCAGTGGGACAAGGAGCCAGGTGGGTTGTAGTCATCCATGTGAAGCAGATCATGCAGCGTATGTGCAACGCCACATGCGCCAAATGGACCAACACCGAGTTTCACCCCGGCTCCTCCCAGCACAATGCTCACTGGTGACACTTCCCACAAAATGACCCCGTCCAATAATGTACCTTTGACTCTGTGGCCTGTTAATAAATATTTGGCGAGCATGGCAATATTGAAAAATTGAGCTAGTGTTACCGGTGGAAGTTATTCTCTGCGTTGTGATTTAAAAGACGTCCAGACAGCGGGGCTCGTTCTCAGACGATTTTATTAGCTGCAAACGGATAACAGTATTTCAGCTGCTGGGTCACAGCGTTCCCTCAGATTCCCAAGCTCCTCTTCCACAGAGTGACAGAGACTGGGCATCAGGTAACCCACAAAAAATAACCAAGCGCAGGAGTATTAGAAGTAACCACATTAAAATGACGATGCTAATTAACATCATGTCAAATTCCCCGAACGCATTCGCTAGTCTTACTGCTAAGTTATGTCAGTAAACTAGACTAGCCCCATACAGCAACAATACAGGAAGCTAGCCAGTCTAGCTGACCTGTCAGCATAAATGCTAGCGAGACCTAGCATGCCAGGACCAGAAGCTAACTGGTCAAGTTCGGAATGAAATAAAACAATAGCATAATCACAGTATAACCAAAAAACAATGACACACCTGCAAATGGATAACAGTTTTTCAGCTGCTGGGTCGCAGCGCTCCCTCAGATTCCCCAACTCGTACAATGAATGACAATAAAAATGCTAAATAATCGGAAACGCTAGCCCCAAGCCAACTGATGATGACAACAAGGGGTTAGCTAGCCACAGGTTAGTCACAGGCTTATGTTACACCATGTGATGTTATCTTACAATGAAATATATGGAAATAACTAAGTCACCACCATAATAGAAGTATCTAAGTGTACAGTCGAGAAGTATGTTTGCAATCATAGCTTCAAAAGTGGTGGATGACAGGACAGGAAAGGGATTTTAATAAGATTTTGAAAAGTGTTGAGAACAGATGGCATACCTCTTCCCCAGAGTGACAGAGACAGGGAGGAGGTGATTGGCAGGAGGGAATATTAGAGGGGGGCAGTAACTCAGACCACGCAGGGATCATACTGTATTGTAAGAAGTGTATCAACATAAAAGCCAATCTTTGTGTAATTATAAACAACATAAAATTGCAACCTGTTACACTGGCATGGTATGTAAAAACATTCTTCTAGACCACGTGTCAAACTCAAGGCCCGCGGGCCAAATGTGGCCCATGAGAGCTTAATAGGTGCATGATTGTCTTAAAATAAGTCTATGCTGCTTAAAAGTGTGCATTGACCACAAACTACATCTCCCACAATGCATGTCGATTTTTAGCCGCAAAGTAATGACATCCCACCACTAGACTGCAGTGTATCCACATCAAGGTGATTTTCCCAATAAGTGAAATTGAGAAATCTCTATAAATGATCCTAAATGTCCAAGAAGAGAAAGATTGATTCACAAGGAAGGCAGTTTCACGAATGATGGGAAAATGAATACATGTTTGTGATTCAAGGTGAGAAACCAGTATGTCCTCTGTGTTATGAGGCGGTGTCGGTCGTCAAAGAGTACAATCTACGTCGGCATTTTGACACCAAACACGGAGCTAGATATGCCAAATTTAGCCTCGAAGACAGACAAAAAATTGTCCAAGAATTAAAAGGCAGACTGAAATCGCAGCAGAATGTGTTCACAAAAGCTACTTCAAAAACGATGCAGCAGTGAAAGCCAGCTTTATTGTGGCTAAAGAAATCGCCCGAGCTTCAAAGTATTTTTCAGAGGGTGCACTTTTGAAGCAGTGCATGCTGAAGGTGTGTGAGCAGGTGTGCCCCGACCAGATACAGACTTTTAAAAATGTCAGTTTGTCAAGAAACACCATCACGGACCGAGTTCAGGAGCTAGCAGGAAATCTGGCAACACAGCTGGCCGAAGAGACACGGAGTTATCAAACTTTTTCATTGGCTGTGGATGAAAGTACAGACAACACGGATACAGCGCAGCTATCCATTTTAATTAGAGGTGTAAAGCTGGACCTCTCTGTCACTGAGAAGCTCTTGGATGTAGCTGCCATGCATGGGACCACAACGGGCCGGGACATTTTTGATGCAGTGGAGAAGTCCGTAAGTAAAAATAAATTTCCCTGGGAAAAGTTGGTGGGACTAAATACAGATGGTGCGCCTGCGATGTGTGGAGGAAAAACTGTCATGGTTTGTGTGTGTGCTTTTTTCTTTCTTGGTGGTTTTCGTCCCTGACGACATCGAATTCTTTCTCCATTGGATTTTTCACCCAGCTGGCTGATTATATCTGGGCGGCGCTTCCCCGGAGTCTATATAAGCCGGAGGTCCGCCACGCCTCCTTTGCTGGAGTGTCTGCTTTGTAGTTATTCGCTTCGGCTTATGAGATCTGTAGTCAGGGTTAATTTGACTATTATCTTCTCTTTATTTCTGGGAAGCTCTGCTTCTTTAGGTATTTTCTCGCACTATTGTTTGGTGCCTTGTTTTTTTCTCGTTTGTTGAGATTTCTTTTTCTCTGTATAGGCTCGCCTTGTTTCTGGCACTTAGTCTTTCGTGTATTCAGAAATGCGAGCTTTTTCCCTTCCATTCTCTCTATCACGTTCAGCTGTGCTGGCTCCGTGCTTGGTGCACCTTCACCTGCCACTGCATCTGAACTCCACATTTACCAGCCTCTACAGAACACTCCAGCCAAACATGGAGTCATCAGCTGCGGCTGCGTTGGAGAAAGTGGTAGCTAACCAACAAGCTATTCTTTCTGGTTATGGCAAGGGTCTCTTGTCCCTGAATGCTCAACAGACAGAGTTTGCGGAGAGACTACGCTTACAAGAAAGTAGCACGTAAAGAATGGAGGCTGCTTTACTCTCTCTCACGGAAAGTGTCACAGCCCTGTCGGCTCAGATTACACAAAACGTTGCACAAGCACAATCTATGAACTCCTATCGAGAACCTAAACTGCAAATGCCTTCAAGATATGGGGGTGAAGCAGGGAAATGTAAGGACTTTATTGCGCAGTGCGAAATTTGCTTTAAAGCCCAACCTTCACGGTTCGCTAATGAGGAGTCTTGAGTTTCATTTATTTTATCCCTGTTGACTGATACTGCACTGACTTGGGTAGGCCCACTAATCCGATCTAATTCACCGGTCGTGAATACTGTGGAAGCCCTCGCTAGAGCTATGGAATCAGTGTTTGATCAGGATGTTCGTGGTCAAGACGCGTAAACGCGTTTAATGCATCTTAAGCAAGGTTCTGAGAGTGTCGCTAACTTTTCTATCGCATTTCGTGCGTTAGCTACTGAAACTGGCTGGGCGGAAGCGCCCCTAATGACAGTTTTTATTCATGCTCTGGCTGAGGATGTTAAAGACGCTTTGGCCGCATTGGAGCCTTGTGTTTCCCTAGATTCGTTGGTTCGTACGGCTGTGCGAATTAATAATCGCCTCCGTGAGTGTAACAAGGAGAAACATTATGCATTGGGTACTGTTGACAGCAGGGTTAGTACCCCCATAGTGTTCACAAAGTCCTAACTCCGTCCACGGAGACTTCCACTCTTGACGAATCTATGCAGGTGGATGGCTTATTTAATAGCGGGGCTCGTAAGCCCGGTCGCAGACGTATAATCTTCCATAATTGTGGAAAGCCGGGGCATATCCGTCCACGTTGTCCTGAGCTTCAGGTGAAACGGGAAGTCCCCCTAGTGGTATGGGGAGCACTAGAGGGTCAGAATCAATTTCCTCACCGAACTTTAATTCCTGTAGAATTGACTAAGGGGACACAGAGAATTTTTATTAATACATTTTTGGACTCTGGGGCAGTAGACTGTTTTATGGATAGGGAATGGGCTAAGAGACACTCTATTCCTGTTCACCCTCTTTTGCAGTCACGCTCTGTTAAAACTTTGGATGGTCGCCCGTTGGGTGATGGAGTTATTTCCGAAATCTCTGAACCATTGTCTATGTTCAGTTCTCTTGGTGGACACTCTGAGGAGGTCCGGTTTTTTTTGATCAGTTCCCCCGTGTTCCCAGTTGTGTTTGGACATTCTTGGCTACGGAAACACAAGCCTCATATCCTTTGGGGGAATAATGATAACCCAGTTGCCCAGTGGGGTTCAGATTGTAGATCCCACTGTATGGATAGCTCTATGTGTTGGCCTGGACGTCAATCCATGAGAGAGAGTGACGCCTGGAGCGATTCAGGGGAGGCAATCTCACACTACCCTCCTAGCCTTGAGAAGGGGGCCGAGGAGGGGTTGGAGTGGGACCCTCAATTTGACTGGCGGCAGCCAGAGGAGGATTGTTATTCCAAATGTGGCTCCGATCCAGAGACTGTCATAGATTCGGCTGAGTCCGAACAGGGTGAGAATTTGGGGACTGCATTGAATTTTTGTCTGCCTCATAACGTACCTAATGCTTATGCTGATCTCACGGAGGTTTTTAGTAAACAACGGGCCTCAACTTTACCTCCTCGTCGCCCTTACGATTGCGAGATCAATCTCCACCCTGGCACCACTTCCCCTAGGGGTTCATTGTACTCACTGTCAGGTCCTGAGCGGAAGGCCATGCGGGAATATATTCAGGAAGCACTGGCTAATGGTTTTATTTGACCATCTACATCTCCTGCCGGGGCGGGGTTCTTTTTTGTGGACAAAAAGGATGGTGGCCTGAGACCTTGTATTGATTACAGGGGCCTGAATAATATAACCATTAAAAACCGATACCCACTTCCTTTGATGAATTCCGCATTCGAACGCTTGCAGGAGGCGTCGTTTTTTACCAAGCTGGACCTGCGGAATGCGTATAACTTGGCTTTGATACGAGAGGGGGACGAGTGGAAGACGGCGTTTAATACGCATGACGGGCATTACGAATATTTGGTTATGCCGTTTGGATTGGTTAACGCCCCCTCTGTATTCCAGGCACTCGTTAACGACATCCTCAGAGAGATGTTGGAGAGATTCGTCTTAGTTTACCTTGACGACATCTTAATTTTTTCTTCAACTCTCTCTGAGCACATACAACACGTCAGACAGGTGCTGGAGGCCCTTCTCAAAGCCAGGCTCTTTGTCAAGGCTGAAAAATGAGTCTTTCATGCCAAGACGGTCTCATTTCTCGGTTTCATTGTCTCTGAAGGGTCGGTCCGCATGGACTCTGACAAGGTGGCAGCCGTCAGGAATTAGCCTGCCCCCCAAGATGTCAAAGAGGTCCAACGTTTCCTGGGGTTTGCCAATTTTTACAGAAGGTTCATCTGCAATTTTAGCATGGTAGCTGCTCCCATTATCGCCTTCACTAAAAGAAAGACCTCCCCTTCTTTCGCCTGGTCGCCAGCAGCCGAGGCTGCCTTTCAAGAGCTAAAGAGACGGTTTAGCTCAGAACCTATTCTTGTTTTGCCCGACCCCTCCCTCCCATTTGTGGTGGAGGTTGATGCCTCGGAGGTTGGGGTGTGTGCCATCTTGTCCCAGCGCCCTCTTTGGGATAATAAGTTGCACCCATGCACCTACTTTTCCAGGTCGTTGTCGGCGGGTGAGCGAAATTACAGCATCGGTGACTGGGAGTGGTTAGCTGTGAAACTGGCATTAGAGGAGTGGCGCCATTGGCTGGAAGGAGCTGAACAACCATTTGTAGTCTGGACTGATCATAAAAATCTCCAGTATATTCAGCAGACCAAGCGACGTAATTCCCGGCAGGCGCGGTAGTCATTGTTTTTTAACCGTTTTAACTTCATGTTAACATACCGCCCTGGCTCTAAAAATATTAAGCCCGATGCCTTATCGCGGATTTACGATCGTTCCGGCCGTGATCCTATGCCGGAGCCGGTCATTCCGGCTGACCAGATTGTGGCGCCCGTCCAGTGGGACGTGGAATCCGTGGTTCAGGAGGCCTTGAGGACCGATCCCGGTCCTGGTGGGGAACTGTCCGGATGTTTATTTGTTCCCGTGGCGGTTCGTCCTGAGGTTCTCCAGTGGGGACACTCCTCCTGTCTGGCAGGTCACCCTGGGGTCCATCGAACCAAGCGGTTCTTGGCCCGACGATTTTGGTGGCCCAGTATGATGGAGGACATTCGGGTGTTTGTGGCAGCATGCAGCATTTGTGCCAGGAACAAGATTTCCCATCTCCCTCCCTCTGGCCAGTTGCGCCCGCTGCCTGTACCCAAACGCCCTTGGAGCCATATTGCGCTCGATTTTATCACGGGCCTGCCCATTTCTGATGGCAATACTGTCAACTTGGTCGTGGTCGACCATTTCTCCAAGGCCGCTCATTTTGTCGCGCTGCCCAAACTGCCTTTCGGCGCGGGAGACAGCCTTCCTAGTGGTTAACCACATGTTCCGGCTGCATGGTCTCCCCCTGGATGTGGTTTCTGACCGGGGTCCTCAATTTGTGGCCAAATTCTGGCAAGCTTTTTGTGAGCAGTTGGGAGCCACTGTGAGCCTGTTGTCAGTTTTCCATCCTGAAACCAACGGGCAGACTGAGCGTACCAATCAGTCCTTAAAGAATACTCTTCGGTGCTTAGCGGCCGATAATCCTGCTTCCTGGAGTCGCTTTTTGGCATTGGCTGAGTATTCCTATAACTCATTGTGTAACTCCTCTACGGGTCTTTCTCCTTTTGAGGCCCAGTTGGGTTATCAGCCTCACTGTTTCCTGAGTCTGAGAAGGATTCAGAAGTTCCCTCTGTTGAACATTTCATTCGACGCTGTCGGTCTGTTTGGACTAAGGTCCGTTCCTCCTTATTGCAGGCTGGGCAATAATTGGTTTAAGATATTGCGGAGGATTAACCCTGTCACTGTGCGGCTTAAGCTCCCTTGATCCTTGTGGATCCATCTCTCCTTTCACGTGTCCTGGCTCAAACCTGTTAGCACCAGCGTCCTGGCACCTGCCGACAAATCCCCGCCGCCGCCGCGGATGATTGAGGGGGGCCCGGCGTACACAGTACGTCGTATTGTTGCCGAGAGGCGTGTGGGTCATGGATTCCAGTTTTTGGTGGACTGGGAGGGATACGGTCCTGAGGAGCGTTGTTGGGTCCCAGCTCGGGATATCCTGGACCCTGCTCTTATTTATGAGTTCCATGCACAGGGTTCTTTGGGAACGTCGGGGGCCGTTCCTTAGGGGGGGGGTCCTGTCATGGTTTGTGTGTGTGCTTTTTTCTTTCTTGGTGGTTTTCGTCCCTGACGACATCGAATTCTTTCTCCATTGGATTTTTCACCCAGCTGGCTGATTATACCTGGGCAGCACTTCCCCGGAGTCTATATAAGCCGGAGGTCTGCCACGCCTCCTTTGCTGGAGTGTCTGTTTTGTAGTTATTCGCTTCGGCTTATGAGATCTGTAGTCAGGGTTAATTTGACTATTATCTTCTCTTTATTTCCGGGAAGCTCTGCTTCTTTAGGTATTTTCTCTCACTATTGTTTGGCGCCTTGTTTTTTTCTCGTTTGTTGAGATTTCTTTTTCTCTGTGTAGGCTCGCCTTGTTTCTGGCACTTAGTCTTTCATGTATTCAGAAACGCGAGCTTTTTCCCTTCCATTCTCTCTATCACGTTCAGCTGTGCTGGCTCCGTGCTTGGTGTACCTCCGCCTGCTGCTGCGTCTGAACTCCATATTTACCAGCCTTTACAAAAACAGGCTTGGTTGCAGAGGCGTTGCCAGGATGCCAAGCATGGGTGAGCATTTGTCTTCTTTGGGGGGCAAAAAAAAGAATCTCTAAATCAGTGTAAAATACAACATGCACAACATCTTGAAACTTATATATATATATATATATATATATATATATATCAATGGCGGCTGGTGAATTGGCGATAGGGGAGGCTCAAACCCATCCCTTGAAAATAATGATTGGTCATGACCTGTTTTAAATCATTCATTTAAATTACCATTACAAAAGCTCAGAAAACTCTCAACATTAACAGATGTGGTCAGTTTTCATTAATAACGCACACCTGTCAACTCTCACGCATTCCGCGTGAGTTTTAGTGGTATATTTACGTTCCTCTGCTGTAGTCAGCAATTATTCAATCAATGCATGTGTAAGAGATTCTCGCACGGAATTGAAGTCCTTGTGCATGGAGGTTTATCAGTTTCACCTGCGTTATGACTCCGGACTTCTCATGCTTTTCTTTACTCAGGGGTTGGAAGCAATGCATGTGTTTCATGATCGTTTAAACTGTTTAAATGAAATAAGATCATTGGAAGCAATTAAATTGCATAAAGACGTTTCAAATGATCTTATTTCATTAAACCGCCTAATTCCTGTTCTTACGATGCGCGCCGCCATGAGAACCCTGACGGTCTCCTACTTCCGGTCATTGCTCGCTGTACTGAAGAGAGATCGGCAGGCTGAATGCGTTCAGGCTCCACTTGTTCCGTTGTTGGTTGTACCAATAACTCAAAAAACATAAAACGTTTGTATGGAAACAGAGTGCCTTATTTGCAAGGTGATTAGGAAAGATTGCCCTTGCCCAGCACCTTACAGTCTACACTCGATGCCAGTGAGTAGGCGCTTGGAGTGGCTAGCCGCGCTAAGACTGAAGTATCCACCCAAGAGGATATACATATGCTGACACCATTTCGTAAAAAAGCGCCCGACGGATGAACGGGGATGATCATCCCGATCCCCCTGTATTATACATTATACAGTCCCCTGATATGTCAATTCAAAGATCCATCCAACAAGTATCCTTTTTATCCTTCACGTCTTCGTCAAGGTAAAGAATGTTTTGGCCAAATAAAAAATAGGTTGGCTAGCCTCTACATTTAAATATACACTGTATGTATGTGTATGTACACATCCCGCTGTACCACAGACGCTAGCCGCAAGCTACTACTCAGTTCGATGAAAACGGATGCAACAGTTCAACTGGAAGAAGGAGCCCAGCGAGTCTGTTGAACCACTATGAATCATGGGAGATAGAACGTTCAGGGATTAAGGTGGATATGAGCAGCGTAGTCGTGACCTCAGACTGAGTGAAGACCGGTGAAGACGGCAGTCTAAGAGAATGGGAGGGTGCCTAGTAATTCGAGAGTGCCCATTGGTTAGTTTCACATCAGAATAGACTGGCAAAGGAATCCACCAATCACACATAGTGATAGATAGTTGAAGCTATATGTAAAGCTCTCTCTTAATGGCTGTCTACCTCCAGCTGTTAATCACCTGGGATATCGCGTGTTTGCTGTCAAATAGTAGTAAATCAGTTTTTTATCTTAAGTTTTCATTGGGTGGGCAGAGCTTTTCTCAGGATGGGCACTGCCCACCCCCTGCCCCCCCTTGGTAACGCCCCTGCTTGGTTGGACTAATGAAGGAGGAATTGCAAAAAAGTAACTGTCACACGCCTCTGATGATGTATCATTGCATTATCCATCAAGAAGCTATGTGTGGAAAGGTTCTGGAGCTGGATGATATACAGTTGCAATCAAAATTATTCAACCCCTGTTGCAAATAAGGTTTACTGGCAAAATGTACAAACTTTCAGCTGTTTGCAATGAACAAATCAAACAAGAACAATTTAAATGGCTCAGCACAACAAACATTACAAGTGGCTTCTCCAAATTCAACACAAAATGCCACTTTTAATGACTACTGCAGGCTCAAAATTATTCAACCCCTTCATGACAAGCATCTTTAATACTTAGTAGAGCACCCTTTTGCCACTATGACCTGCTGGAGATGTGATGCATAGGTAGACAACAGCTTCTGGCAGCATTCCCAAGAAATCTTAGCCCAGTCCTCATGGACAATGGCCTCCAGTTCACTAATATTCTAGGGTTTGCATGCTGCAACTGTCTTCTTCAAATCCTATCAGATTTTTTATGGGGTTCAAGTGAGGCGACTATAATGGGCACTCAGAATCTTCCCAGACTTATTCTGAAACCAAGCCTTGGTGGATGTTGAGGTATGCTGAGTATCATTGTCCTGTTGGAAGGTCCAACGATGCCCAAGCGTCAGCTTCCCTACAGATGGCATATTATTTTCTCCTTGGATATCCTGGTACTTGACTGAATCCATCTTGCCCTCCACACTTTGCAGATTTCCAGTGCCAGACGAAGCTAGGCAGCCACAGAGCATCAAAAAGCCCCCACAATTCTTCACTGTATGCAGGGTGTACTATTCAGAATATGCTTCTTTATTCCTCCTGCAGACATACCACTAATTCATAAGCCCGAAATATTCCAGTTTTGTTTCATCACTCCACAGAACAATATCCTCAAACTTCTGATCCTTATTTATGTGGGTTTGAGAATATTGCAGCTTGTGCTTTTGGATCAGTTGTGGTGTATGTCTCAGAGTTCTTCAACGTTCAGTACGTGCCCTACTGTGCAAACTGAAACTTCAATGCCTCCTGTCCCCAAGTCTTGCTGCAGGTCTTCTGCAGTCACTCGAGGGTTTTTGACCACCCGTCTCCTCAGGAATCTGGTGACAGCCATTGACACCTTCCTCTTTCTGCCACATCCTGGTACTGTAGCCGCTCTTCCTTTAACTGAACTGGCGAACTATGCTTCCAACTGTATCTCTATGACAATTAAGTGCCTGTGCTACCTTTTTGTATCCTTTTCCTAGTTTCTGCCAGGCAATGATCTCCTCTATTAGTTTGTTGGACAATTCTTTTGACAGCCATATGCAATCAAATGTCACGGTCAACAAACCCCTAGCAAGTACAAGTATTTGATTTGTCCTATCTCAAGCAAGCCTGATGCAACTTATTAAGCTCTTGATTAGCTACATTAGGTGTGCTTGAGACGACACCTGATTCACAAATATGCTCTGATGATGGATTCTATTTGGGGGTCGAATAATTTTGAGACTGCAGTACTCATTAAAAATGGCATTTTGTGTTACATTTGGAGAAATCACTTGTAATATTAGTTGTGTTGAGCTACTTAAAATGTTCTTGTTTAATCTGTTTATCACAAACAGCTGAAAGTTTTTAAATTTTGCTATTAAACCCAATTTGCAATGGGGGTTGAATAATTTTGATTGCAACTGTAATGACCATGGTCATGAAAACAGTGAACTTCATTCGGGCGCGTGGCCTGAATCACCGCCAGTTCCAGCTGTTATTGCAGGAGGTGGGCTCGGAGCATGGAGACGTGCCATACCATACAGAAATAAGGTGGCTGAGTAGGAGCAAAGTCCTCAAACGATTTTTTGAGCTTAGGGAAGAAATTGCTCTTTTCATGCGGAGCAAAGGAAAACCCTTGTCTGAACTGTCAGATCCAAACTGGTTGTGTGACTTTGCTTTGTCGTGTGACATAACCGAGCATCTCGCTCAACTGAATCAGAAGCTGCAGGGACATAAACAAGTCATCATACAGATGTCTGACATGATCACGGCTTTCCAGCTTAAACTCGACCTATGGAAGTGCCAGGTGGAACAGGATAATCTCGCTCACTTTCCTGATTGTCAGAGCATCTCAGCCTCAGTTCCCGGTGCTTTTTCATGTGCTCGGTTGGCTACCAAACTAAACCGGTTAATGAATGAGTTTGATCGGCGCTTTTCTGACTTAAAAGCACAGCACTCTGGTTTTGCCATCTTTGCCGATCCTTTCACCACAGACATCTGCAGCGCGCCCCATCACCTGCAGATGGAGTTAATTGAGCTTCAAAGCGATAGTAGCCTGAGAGCAAAGTTCCAGGATGCTGCAATTGAGGACTTTTACCGTCTACTGCCCCCTGCTTTGATGCCACAGCTCCGACTTCAAGCTGCTCGTGTTCTGTCCACGTTTGGGAGCACTCATCTGTGCGAACAGATGTTTTCAATAATGAATTTAAACAAGACCAAGCACAGATCACCCATTACCAATGACAACCTCCACGCTGTTTTGCGGATTTCCACAGCACAAGACCTAAAACCAGACATTGACACACTGGCCAGGGGAAAACGGTGTCAGACATCCAGCCAGAAAACACATAGGTAAGCATTTTTAAAAACCTGAATAGAAATAGAATGTATTTCAATCAAGACTAAGAACAGTACAATATTTGTGAAATTTAATGATTGTGTTTGCATTTTGTTTTGTGTTTGTTATTTTCAGAATATGATCTATGGATGAGGATGTGTATAAGATGGTGTCTCAGGGTGAAGAGTGATCTACTTGTTGTGTTCAAGGACAGGCAGCATCACCTCATTAATTTCACCTAAAACTTGATCAATATAGTTGTGAACTGAGACAACTCTTACTACTTTGTATGTGTAGCAATGTATTCAATGTGTTTACAGGTCTATGTGATCATGCAGACAAATGTTTACTGCAATCAAACCATCTCTCATTAGTTGGATGTGTGCCCTCTGCAAGGCTGTCTGCAGCCATTTGTTTTTGTAAAAAGCTACATCTGTCATACATGTTCTTAGCAGCTCACAATTATTTGTTGTACCATAGTTCTGCCCCCCCTTGACTGTGACAAAAAAGTTATGAACGAAGTTAATATCATAACTTGTTTGTGATATTTTTCTTTATTTACTTGAATAGTTTGATCGTTGATTGATGGTGTAATGTGGGTTTCTTAAATTGATAAATTAATTGGATTTATGTTATAATAAAAGAGCAATAAGATACCATTTATTTTTACATCTATGCAAATGCATATGTAATATTTGTAACTTGAATAAGTAATAAACACAGAAACAGTTATTTAACAGTATAAGAATTAGTTTAATTTATTTGACATAACATTTAGTTAAATCTTTACTGTTCATCTGGCCCTTTGATGGCAACCACTATGCTGATGTGGCTCTCGATGAAAATGGGTTTGACACCCCTGGTCTACAGGGATCTGTTCTTCACTCAATATCAATTCCAAGGCAGTTTGAATTTTTAGCTGTTCAGATGATATTGGCCAATCCCCTATCACGGTGATTGGGTGCTATAGGCCTCCTTCAGCCTTGACTGAATCCATCACCAGCTTGACTGAATTACTGTCAAAATTGGCTTCTCATGAGTTAATTTTACTGGGTGATTTGAACTTAGACTGGCTGAGCAATAAATCTGCATCATTTAAGCAGGACTGTGATGCTATGAACCTTACCCAGCTTATTGATAGCCCCACCAGAATAAACTCTGCTTAACCTGGCACTGACAATCTTATCCTGCGGAAGATCTTTGCTGATCGAAACATTGCCTATAATAAATAAATAAATAAGTACTTTTGGGAGCTTGCAGTGAGCAGACTGTTTCCTCTTTTTCGCACTGACACTCTTTATTATAATCGACTTTATTCTAACCAATGCAGTTCAAAAGTATGTATCTGTTGGCATTTTCCCTCATGATATTAGTAATCATTGCGCCATTGCATGCGTTAGGAGCACCAAGATGCCCAAATCCAAGGCCTATTTCTCACTAGGCTCTGTTTTAAACACTTCTCGAAGCAGGCCTTTCTCCATGACCAAGCTCAAGTGAAGTGGCAGTGAATTTCTTTAATTCCCTTCATTGATGAAGCTGTCGCTCTTTTTCAACATCATTTTATTTCAGTTGTAAACAAACAATACAGGATGAAAAACAGGAATAACCCGTGGTTTAATGGGGAAGTTGCTGATTTAATCCCTGCTCACAATAAACAATGGGCCTTAGCTAGAAAGACAAAGACCATTAGTGATTGGCAAGCTTTTGGTTCACTTAAAAACAAATCCACAGCTCTTATCAGGAAATCTTAAGTTGACTACTATTTGTCATAAACTACAGACAGCTTAAATCATTCCAAGTTTTGGAAAACAATTAAACAATAAAAACAATTAAAGGGCTTCAGAACAAGAAGGTAGCCAGTCTCCCTCACAAATTGAAAAACAATGACTCCTTTATTTTTGATAAATAAAATTTATTCAATGTCCATTTTAAAAAGGCTGGTCATATTTTTGATAAATAAGAATTCTTTCCAAAGTGCAAATCGCACTGACTGTTGTACAACAGCTCTTACTACTGAATCAACATCCTTTGTAGATTCTACTTTGAGTTTTACTCTTATCTTGGTCTCTGATGTCTTCCATGCCTTGCAAACATTTGACCCCTGTAATGTGGTGAAAAGCCACTAGATGGCAGTATTGACTTTTTTTTTTTTGTTAAGCCTAATCTAAAGCTAGGTTGGGCATGTCCTGGGCATGCCTCAGAGAAGGCTGGACAAGAGTATATAAGGAGAAAAATTGAGAGGGTAGGTGGAGAAATTACAAGGAGAAATTGTGGAAGGATACATTTGACCAGACCTGTCACTCTTTTCAAGACCTGTGAAGCTTTTTGTGGATTTTTGCCTGTGTTGGAGCATCTTCCTGTCCCAAGACATCGCAACATAGCAGCGCCATCTCCATTACCGAGGGACTGTAACTATTTTTTTATTATTATTTCAATCTTGGTAAGTAGAGGTAGATTGTAGACTAGTTCAAAGTGTGTGTTTAATTAAATCTGTTGAAGTTTAAGAATTTTGTCTGTCATCCCTTGCTGTCCGTGACGTCATAACAAATTGGGGCCATAACAAATTGGGGGCTCGGGTCCGGGATAGACCATTGTGCAAGTCATATATTGAAAATCTAAAATTTCAAATTGTGATATTGTTTTTTGAATTTTCCTAGATATATATTGGCAGATCAACAGCAATGGATGATTTCTTGGCATCACCAACCGTAGAGGTTTTGAAGTCTTTTAAAAAGACAGAACTGCTAGAAATATGCAGACAGTTAGAGCTGACAGATGTAAAACCAGCCATGCAAAAAGCAAGACTGGCTAGAGAGATTGTTGAATATTACATTGATGAAAATGTGTTTGCACCAGGAGATCTGGAACAGTTTCCAGTGGAAAATCCAAATGTAGAATTGGAACTTAAATTAAAAATGCTAGAGATTGAAAGGGAGGAAAAAGAAAAACAAAGAGAATTTGAGAAAGAGAAAAAAGAAAGGGAGGAAAAAGAAAAACAAAGGCAGTTTGAGTTAGAAAAATTAGCAAGAGAAGAGAAAAAAGAGAGAGAAAAAGAGGAAAGAGCAGAAAGAGAGACAGAGACAGAGAGATTTCGATTTAGAAAAATTAGATAGAGAAGAAAGGCTCCAAATGGAGCTACTAAAAATCAAAATGCAAGGTGAAAACAAATTTCGGGCTAGCCAGGAGGTAAAGCTGGTGCCTCCATTCTCAGAGAAGGAGGTTAATAAGTATTTCCAGTGCTTCGAGAAGGTAACTAAGAGTTGTCAGTGGCCAAAGGAACACTGGCCTCTGATGTTGCAAACTGTCCTCAAGGGTAAAGCTCAACAAGCCTATTCGGCTTTGTCTGCAGATGATTCCTCTGATTATGAGGTGGTCAAAAAGGTTATTTTGACAGCTTATGAGTTGGTTCCAGAGGCTTACCGGCAGAAATTCAGAGCTCTGAAGAAATCTGACAATCAGACTTATGTGGAATTTGCTAATGAGAAGAAGGTTTGCTTTGAGCGCTGGTGTACTTCTATGGAGGTCAAGGATGATTTCAACTCACTAAAAGAGATGGTGTTAGTTGAAGAATTCAAGAACTGTGTCAAGGATGATATTAAGACCTACCTTAATGAGAAGCAAGCACTGAATTTGCAATCAGCTGCCAAGTTTGCAGACGAATATGTTCTCACACATAAGTCCAAATTTCAGACTAGCAGAAACAATAGATGGTCCCAATTTCAGAAGAAAGGTAACGGTGATACCCAAGATTCCTCACCCAAAGACAAAGACAAATCTGGTGATGGTGCTCAGAAATCCAGTAAAAGGTCTGATCAAAGTGTGAAAGCTGACAGTGACAAAAGTGGTCTAGTTTGCAATTATTGGAAGAAATCTGGTCATGTTACAACTAACTGTTGGTTCCTTAAAGCTAAGAAAGAAAAAGAAAAGGATACCAAACCCAATGCCTTTGTGAAGACAAGGTTAGAAACCCCTGTAGTAGATGACCGATCTGCCAAATTGCCTGCTCCTTGTGAGGCTAAGAAGCCTGATACTGCTGACTTTGTGAGGGAGGAATTTCTTCCATTTGTGTCAGAGGGATTTGTGGCTCTGAATGAGCATTCTCCTCCTGTCCCCATATATATCCTAAGGGATACCGGAGCTTCTCAGTCACTTTTGTTGATGGACTCCTTTGAGTTACGTGATGAGACCGCTTCTGGGGATTTCATACTTGTACAAGCTATTGAAGGGAGGACTGTATCTGTACCCCTGCGCTCTGTATTCTTGAAGTCAGATTTAGTTACAGGACAGGTAAAGGTGGGACTTATGTCAAGTCTACCCATCAAGGGTGTTTCTCTGTTGCTAGGCAATGACCTGGCTGGGGACAATGTAGTTCCCCCTGTTCATCTTACTTCACAGCCGAGCACTGAAGATGGCGATGAAGACCCATCTCTGCATCCCTCCTGTGCAGTGACTCGTGCTATGGCTAAGAAGGCTCAAGAAGAAGATGATGTGGTGCCGTCCAGCACATTGAATAGTCATGACTCAGGTGGTTCGCCTCATGACTCTGTTCAGCCTACTATGGTTTCTCCGTTTGAGGACTTATCAGACACTTTTATCAGTTCTCTATTCAGCCAGCCAGATGGGTCTGGTGATTCTGATGTGTCTAGAGACTTGTCTCTGTCCAGAAAGCGGTTGATTCAGGAGCAAACCAATGATCCTGAAATTTGTGTACTAAAGAAGAGAGCCCTTCCTGATGAAGAAATAGACGCAGTTCCAGTTGGGTATTATCTCAAGGATGGAGTGTTGATGCGGAAGTGGCGCCCTCCTGATATCCCTGCCAATGCAGATTGGGCAGTGGTCAAGCAAATTGTTGTTCCGAAGGTCTACAGGAATGAGATCTTAACAATGGCTCATAGTTTGCCTTTAGGAGGTCATCTTGGTGTTAACAAGACTGTTGACAAGATCATGAAACACTTCTTCTGGCCTGGACTTCGGAAAGATGTTTCCAACTTTTGCAAAACCTGTCACACTTGTCAGGTAGTTGGAAAACACCAGGTAGACCCACCTGTAGCTCAGTTGCCTATCCCAGCATTTGGGAAGCCCTTCTCCAAGGTCATTGTTGATTGTGTTGGTCCATTACCCGAGACTAGATCTGGAAATCAGTACTTGTTGACAATAATGTATGCATCTACCAGATTCCCTGAAGCCATCCCTCTACGCAACATCAAGGCAACTGCAGTCTCGAAGGCTTTGATAAAGTTCTTCACGTTGTTTGGCCTTCCCAGGGAAATTCAGTCAGATCAAGGTAGCAATTTCACTTCCGGATTGTTTCAGCAGGTTGTGTATGAACTGGGTGCGAAGCAGATTCTTTCCAGTGCCTATCATCCAGAGAGTCAGGGTGCCTTAGAGCAGTTTCATTCCACTCTCAAGACAATGATGAGGACTTTTTGTTATGACCATGAGAAAGATTGGGATGAAGGTGTTCATTTGCTGTTGTTTGCAGCTAGAGAAGCAGTGCAGGAGTCTACTGGATTCAGTCCGTTTGAGCTAGTGTTTGGCCATGAAGTGAGAGGACCTTTGCTATTGTTGAGTGAACAATGGCAAGAGAAAGAGTCTGTTAGACTATGTTAGCAAGTTCAAGGAAAGACTGTGTGCAGCTTGTGACCTAGCCAAAGAGAACTTGAAATCAAGTCAGGGAAAAATGAAAACTTGGTATGATCATAAGGCTAGAAGCCGTGAGTTTAAACCAGGAGACGAGGTCCTTGTGTTGTTTCCCTTGCAGTGCAATCCATTGCAGGCTAGATTTCATGGTCCTTATGAAATTCTGACAAAACTCAATGATCTCAATTACATTGTGAAGACTCCAGATAGGAGAAAGCCAAAACAGTTGTGTCACATTAACATGCTGAAGCCTTATCATGATAGAAATGCTAGGGTTGCAGCTGTCACTTCAGATCCTCCTATGGCCGAGACTTGTGAAGATGAGGGGGAGTTTCAAGATGATGAACCTTGAATTAAAGCTGAAGTTCTTTCATGTAAATTGTCAAATTCTGAAGTGTTGCAAAATCTTGATGTAAAACTCCAGCACTTAGGACCCTCACAGAAAGATCAGTTTGAGAGGTTGATCAAGAAATATAAAGATCTATTTCCTGATGTTCCAAAGAGAGTTTCTATAGCCTCTCATGATGTAGATGTTGGTGATGCCAAACCAATAAAACAGCATCCGTGCGGATGAATCCTGAAAAAGAGAAAGATTGCTGAGAAAGAGGTTGAGTACATGTTAGAACATGATATTATCAGACCCTCTAACTCCGATTGGAGTTCACCCTGTGTTCTAGTTCCAAAACCTGATGGAAGTACTAGATTCTGTACAGATTATCGCAAAGTCAATGCTGTAACTAGAACTGATGTGTTTCCAATACCTAGGATTGATGATTGTATCGATAGAGTAGGGCAAGCAAAGTTTCTGACCAAGATTGATTTATTGAAGGGTTATTGGTGTGTGCCTTTAACTGAGAGGGCCAAGAGCATCTCTGCTTTTGCCACACCATCTGGGTTATACCAGTATGAAGTCCTACCCTTTGGCATGAAAAATGCCCCAGCCACGTTCCCAAAGGATGATACAGTCTACAATCGCCGGATTGCCACACGGGTGTGTACATCGACGACCTGATCACATGGAGTGACTCCTGGGAAGAACATCTGAAAGATGTAGAGACGTTGTTCCAGCGCTTGACCCAGGCTAACCTGACTGTTAACCTGAACAAGAGTGACTTTGGTTGTGCTACTGTCACGTATCTTGGCTACGTCATAGGCCAGGGTAAGGTGGCACCCATAAATGCTAAAGTCCAAGCCATCATGGACTTTCCAGTTCCTGACAACAAAAAAAAGCTTTGCGCCGCTTCCTTGGAATGATCGGGTACTACCGCAAGTTCTGCAAGAACTTTGCTGAGATTGCTCTCAGTCTCACCAACCAACTGAAGAAAGGCGTAAAGTTCACTTGGGATGAAGCATGCCAAAGAGCCTTCGATCGCCTGAAGTCTCTGCTATGTCACTTCCCCGTGCTCAAATCTCCTGACTACAACAAACCGTTCTCCATGGCGGTCGATGCTAGCAACCAAGCTTGTGGATCTGTGCTCCTACAGAGAAGTGACTCTGATGACATTGAGCATCCCGTGGCATACTTCTCCAGGAAGTTCAATCGCCACCAAAAGAACTATTCCACAATTGAGAAGGAGCTGTTGGCTCTGGTTCTATCCTTGCAACACTTTGAGGTTTATGTTTGTACAGGGCAAAAGCCAATGATTGTATATACTGACCACAATCCGTTAATGTTTTTGAGTAAGATGAAAAACAAGAATCGGAGATTGTTGAATTGGAGTTTGATTTTACAGGAGTTTGACCTGGAACTTAAGCATGTAAAGGGTACTGACAATGTAATTGCTGATTGCTTATCCCGTGTTTGAGTATGTGTATATATATCACATGTTTATTAGCATATTGTATTATATGTATATATACACAAGTGTCTACTTAACCATTTTTGTATTGAAAAGAAAAATTTTGCCTTTATGAGTCAAAATTTTTCCCATTTGGAATGGAGGTGTAATGTGGTGAAAAGCTGGACAAGAGTATATAAGGAGAAAAATTGAGAGGGTAGGTGGAGAAATTACAAGGAGAAATTGTGGAAGGATACATTTGACCAGACCTGTCACTCTTTTCAAGACCTGTGAAGCTTTTTATGGATTTTTGCCTGTGTTGGAGCATTTTCCTGTCCCAAGACATCGCAACATAGCAGCGCCATCTCCATTACCGAGGGACTGTAACTATTTTTTTATTATTATTTCAATCTTGGTCAGTAGAGGTAGATTGTAGACTAGTTCAAAGTGTGTGTTTAATTAAATCTGTTGAAGTTTAAGAATTTTGTCTGTCATCCCTTGCTGTCCGTGACGTCATAACAAATTGGGGCCATAACACCCCCAAGAAGGCCGTTGGGCCTGATGGCCTTGAGCAATTTTTCTTGAAAGTAGCAGCACCAATTATAGCTTGCCCACTGACCAACATCTTTAATCTTTCTATTGTCTCACCAAACTTCCCTGTTTCATGGAAACAAGTTTATGTTGTGCCTTTATTGAAAACTGGAGATCCCACAGACCTGAATAATTATAGACCTATCTCCTATCTCTGGGCCTTAGCAAAAATATTGGAATCATTTGTGTCCGACCGGCTCAAATCATTCTTCGATTCAAACAGTCCATTTAATCCTGTGCAATCTGGTTTCAGATCCAGGCATAGCACCATCTCGGCCACTCTGAAAGTCCTTGATGATATAAGAGCTGCCATTGAAAAGAAAATGTTCATTGTTGCCTTTTTACTGATATGACTAAGGCATTTGACACAGTGGATCACCAAATTTTAATTAATGACTTGCAAAAGGTTGGCATTGGACATGATCTGGTCAGTTGGTTTCAAAGTTACTTAACAGAGAGGGCTCTAATTTCTTGGCGCAGCGCAGGGTGCGCAGCGTGGCGTAGCCCATGCAGTGGTAACTTCATGCAGCGCAACACCGTGCGCAGCCACTTTGGCAATTTCGTAGACGGACATACGCCGAGATGGGTGTGGCGGCGTAGTAGGGGGAGGTGTCACATATTCATCAAGACGCAGTTACAATTTCGTGGATCAAACCTCCGCTGAAGGTGCGCTGAACTTGCGCTGAGACCTCGCCAGCTCGAACCTGGTTTACATTCCGTGCAGCGGTAATTTGGCTGACCGGCGCACAGTGCGCACACGCCACCGAAACCTCACAGGCAGGTTTCCAGAATGTCAGGCACATTTCAATGCAATAAATAATTACAGCAACCACTATTTATTGTAACTATCTGAATCAGCACATAAATTATAGTATCTAAATCGATTGTCCTGATGTCAGATCAAAGAGAGAGAGAGAGAGATGTGGGCGCGAAAAGCGTGTTTAGTATGTATGTGTCCTTCAGTGGGCGCCCACGACTGAATACATTCAAAGTCAATGCAAAGTGTTTAGGCTATGGTGGGTATGATGGAAGACAATTCTTGACCAGATTGTGATTGAAATATAGTAAATTTATAACAGACAAAAGAGTAAAAAATTTCAAACTGTAACAGCGGATGTTCTTGGACAGTTTGGAAATCAGTTCTTATAATTTTTCCATCAATTGGCTGTAGATCTGAATACATTCAAAGTCAATAGTATTGTCCAAAGACAGGTCACAGAAAGGCGGTTAATACCTGATGCCACTTTGGACTGCGCTTAGGGCGTTTATTTTCTTGGCAGAAACTGTCTGAAGTTTGAATGTTAACTGCCACTTGACCTTGTCCTCTGTACAGTTCCTCTCATTCTGGGTCCTTGACATAAAAGATCCTTTAAGCAGTGAAAAAATAATAATACAAAAGATGTTTTGATAATAATACTGATGATAATAAGATAATAAGAATGCAAAGGATGTTTTGTATTATTCCACACTTTGAATGTAATCTGTCCTGCGAAAAATACTATACTATTATTGTCACTTAGGTTTTATCGTTTTTAGTGGGGAAAGGAATACAGTCTGATTGCTATGATCTCGTACTGAGTTAAGATCGCATATTGAAAATAAATGTGTAACGTATCTTGCATTGTTGTCCATTCATTTAATCCCAAAATTTTAAGCAGCAACAGGGTGTAATAATAGGATCATGCTATCCATCGTTTTTCTTCCCAATGATGCAGGCAGAAGAAAGAAATGAGCAACCGTCGTACTTCATTCCAACTTCATAAGTTTGAATGATCTGACGTATTTTCGTTTTGAAATTCCATTCAAGTTCGCTTATGGTAATAATTCGCTAATGCCCTAGCTAGCCAGCTAACTCATATTCGTAATGCTTAATATAGACGTAAGCGGAGCAGAAAACATGCCTGAAGCAGCAAAGTAAAATGCAACATTCACACATCATGCAGATATAGAACAGAGGCTTCTTTATTCCAATTTTAAAGGTGAGGAGAGGAGCTCATTTGATTGGTGAAGATTTGACTCGGCTGTGTTAAACCCATTCAGGCCTTCTCTCCTCCCTCTTTGCCAGTTGCGCCGGCAGGAGGGACCGAGGCGGGACAGAGGAGTACTTGCGCCTGGCTGCACCGGGAACGAAATTGCAACATACGCCTGGACACACCCCGTTCGTCGCGCCTGCGCCACGCCTGCGCCTGGTCTACGAATTTAGAGCCCATAGAGTCCAGTTGGCTAGATTTAGCTATGTTGTGACTGATCCTGTTACCTTGGTCAAGGGGGTCCCACAAAGGTCCATCTTGGGACCTTTACTCTTTCCCTGTATACAAATAACACCTGCAACCAGTCAAAATATTCTTCGTATCATATGTATGCAGATGATACAATCTTGTATTCTTCTGCTCCCACTCTGGAGGCAGTACTTTCTAACCTTCAGCCGGATTTTATCTCTTTACAGCATGCACTTAGTGCCACCAGACTTCTTCTGAATACAAACAAAACCAAAGTCATTTTGTTTGTGCATAGGAGTCCCGAGATCTCCAATATGATCTGTTGATGGCGTTTCCATTGAGTTTGTTGATGTACATAAATATCTAGGCATTTGGCTGGACAAAGGCCTCAATTTTAAACATCATATAGAAAATTTGATGAAAAAACTTAACTTTACGTTAAGTTTCTCTTACAGATTAAAAACCTGCTTCTCAGTTTCCTCACGTAAACGCCTGGTAACAGCCCTTTTCCTGTAACAGCTAGATGACGGAGACACTATTTATAGACTTGCTACCCCCTCCATCTTGGCCAAACTTGACCCTCTCTATCATGCTGCATTTGAGACACACCACAAACTCAGAGTTCAGGACTCATCATTGTACCTTGTATAACCTTTCTGGATGGTCCTCACTTGCTTTATGCAGGATGCAGCATTGTCATATTTTAAACTCTTAAGCCCTGAGCCTCTGGTTCAAAAATGACATGCCCAAAATGAAATGACAATATCTCTGCAACTACTTGATTAATTTGAATAATCTTGGAATCATATTTTGCACCAAAGATTTACTTTTATCCCTCCTGAAATTATTCAGTTGCAGTGTGAAACCTCAGAAAATGACAGCACAGAATCTCACCATTAGTTGTGCCAAAGGTTATTCTAATCAAGTAAATCAGAGCAAAATTAGAGAGGTTTTAGTTCAGGAATGCCTAGGTGGCCTCTCCAAATTGGCACAGTGAGCCATTTTGGATTTCTCGGGTACCAAAACTCCTTTAATTTCACTTATATGTCACTACAGGCACACATTCCATCTAATTACAACAATTTTATTTCTTTATTTTTTGTTTTTTTTTTTATTATTGCAACCAGTCCTGTATACATTTTCCCATTAAAAGAAAATACATACAAAGGAAATGATGTGTCACTCCACTGGAGCAGATTTATTTTGAATAAAACAAGCAAAGAAAGAAAATTAATTATACAAAGATAAGGTAAAAAGGTAAAAACAACAAAACCCAGCAATTATTTATACGAGAAATATGCCTCTGCTGCTTAAAAAGAAAAAATGTACTACCAAAGTCTAGATTTGAACTGTGAACTGCCTGCATATGATCACACCTCCTTAACCACTGAGGTAGCTGAATTGCTTTTAGCTGCATTGTAAATTTCAAGAGTTGAGTCAGCAAAACACGTCATGCACCCTGTTCAACTACTTGAATTTCAGTGTTCTCTAAGTAACTAAGCATGGATTCTTTCAAAAGAGGACTTCGAAAACGACTGTTGAATATTTAGTGGACAATCATGGCGAAAATATCAAAAAGAAACTGGTTTAGCAACTGTAAATCTGCACTCATTGCTGTGCTCTGAGTCTTTGTGCATAATGTTGCCTGGCAGCCATGGCCAGATCCAGGGGGGTGCAGGGTTGGGCTACGCCCCCCCAGATTTTGTGCGAAGAATAATGCTATTGCAGGTGATACAGTCAGTGAGCATGGTCTTAACGATGCAGCCAATGTTAAAAACGTGCCTCATGTGCATTTTTCGCCAAGATCCTCGGGCATTCAACTCAAGTTGGTACCACTCTCGACCATGGTTGGAGTACTCACTAAAGCTAGATGCATATTTCTGTTTCCCCAGTTGGAAGTTTGCGGCAAAAAATGACAAAGGCATCACGTTCACTAGACGAGGTTTCACTAATTGGAGAACAGCATTAGAGTCTGACTGGGGATTCAGTTAACATGCCTCTGGCCCAGTGGTTCTCAAACTCGGTCCTGGGGGACCACTGTGTATGCTGGTTTTCATTGCAACCACAAATGCAACACTAGAATTCTATTCAGCTGTTGATTTGTTTTAATTTGTTGGATTATGAGAGAAATGCTATGCCTGCCATGGGAAATGAAAGCCCCATGTCCATATTGCGTTTATAATGCTGCAATACAAGTAATTGCACAAGGTCTTATATATTTACTAATCCAAGTCATACAAAAGTTAATTATTGAGCCCCTATAGCAGGGGTGTCAATTTGGTGCCATGGAGGGCCAAGAGGCTGCAGGTTTTCATTCTATCCAAGAACTCCACCAGGTGATTTCACTGATTAGTTCCTTCACTCTGCTTGAAGATGAGGTAATCAGTGAAATCACCTGGTGGAGTTTTTGGATGGAATGAAAACCTGCAGCCTCTTGGCCCTCCATGGCACCAATTCGACATATGCCCTATAGGTTGCTGCACACAAGCTTAAAGTTATGATTTTTTTTTTTTTTTTTACAATATAAACACAAAACAGGTGCCAGTCATTGTCAATTGCTCTGCTTTCTAACTCCTCATTATCAAATAGATGGTTCAATTTAGTGACTATTCATCAATAATTATACTAATCAAGAGCCTACTGATATTTTAAAAGTTATTGGTAGATCTGTTTAGATTTCTCTCATTATTTTGCAGTTTCCCATATAGCATAATGTGAATATGAAACTTTAATAGTTCATTACATGCATAACTATTTTTGACAATATTGCCTAAAAGGGTACTGAAGAAAAAGTAACAACTCATTAAAATTCTGTGGTTGCATTTGTGGTTGGAATGAAAACCAGCACACATGGAGTCCCCCAGGACTGAGTTTGAGAAGCACTGCTCTAGCCATTGCCACGTACAAGCCTCATACTCATGGGCAGAAATGAGAACGGGACAGGCAACTGGAGGAACTATTGCTTACCTGTTAGGCCAAAACCACACTGAGAGGAATAGATACAGTACTACATTAAAAGCATAGGAGAGACTGTAAGGTTTCTTGCTGTTAATGAGTTGCCCCTCCATGGAACCTCTGAGAGCCCTCTGTCTATGAATGATGATTTCTCTGTTGGGCTTTTCCTGAAGTTATTTTTTGTACACACTCACAAAGGATGCTAAGCTTAGAGAGATCACCAGTAGTATACCTGAAAATGCAAAGTATACTTCTCATAATTAGCAAAATAAGATTATTGAAACCCTGGCAAATTTGGTGTTGCTTTAGATTAAAAACAAATATGACCATGCTGACACAACAGGGTTTTGCATTAAAAGTGATAGGTGCAACAAACAAAATTTATCAATAATTAGTTTTTTTCTGTAATTCTCTCCTTCTACTTTGCCTTCACTGGAACTTATACTTAGCACTCTCCTCTTCTGGAGGTGTGCACCTACTCTTTTGTTTTCTTGAGGTTCTTCATTGTAGCTTGCAATGCTTTCATCATTTTGTAAGTCGCTTTGGATAATGGCATCTGCTAAATGGAAATGTATTCACAAATATTAAACATTTTGAATAAGAAATGGCAGTTTTTTGTTTTTTTTTTTGCTTGAGTGTATGAGTGTGTGGAGGGATGGGTTTGCGGGGGGAGGTTAAGGCCTCAGTATACCGACAACTAGAAACTAGACCACCACTGTGTACCATTACACCCCCCAGAAATTTTCACTGCACCCCCTGTCAAAGCAGGCTGCATCTGACCCTGCTGGCAGCCGGAATGCAGAAAAAGAAAAAACAGCAATCAGAACAAACACCCCAGCAACTACATACACAAAAAGTGTGACTGCAATGGCATATGCTCCACTGCGTGTGCTCAAAATGAAAGTATATATACCGCCGTCACCTGCACAATAGCTCAGTGACTTACCCACAAAGCTAATTCCAATGAGTCATCTATTTACGCTTCATTGCCATATGAAGAGTCAGCCGGCAAGCCATAGAAGCTACTTCGATGACGTCTGCTGAATGTTTAGTGGATAATTATCGCAAAAATACCAGAAACAAATCAGTTTTAAGTTAATATTGTTGTGCTCTACAAGCAGATGAGCGTAATGGCGCATGGACTCTGAGTTTCACGCACAAGGAACGCAAGGCTCCATCTCAGGCTAGGTTTGTGTGATTACGGTCATTCAGGGCTTGTTGGAAACATCAGAGCCCATTGAATCAAATGACGACCCCCAAATTCAAATTGACTGCATCACAAGCCAATCACAGAGAAGAAAATACATTGGTCCAATGGGAATGCTCAGGGCTTGTCCTCTTCGGAAGCAGTGCACAACCATGCATGGAGACTGGGAGATGTAGTTTCAATATAACACGGATGCATTGGACTAACAATAGACAGCGCAGATTTACCCTTGAACACAGTCTTTTATTACAAAATAGCTAAGGGAAGGAACATTTTTTGCTCATCACTGTAGAATCTAAATTGTATGCCGGCTGTGCTTTGAGTGTGGTGTCAAGGCTTATATCATTGGATTCTGTGGACTTTCCTCTTTCTTTCGATGTGTGGTTTGTATGCATAGCACACATTCAGTAGAAATGCTAGCAATGGAGCTCTGATACTATTTTATCCTATGCTTTGCTACATGCTTATTTGCTTGCTTGGTGCTTGAATTTTGTTTGGTTTAGGTAAAAATGGTCATCATGAACTTTTCGCCGAGTTTCTTTCCTTTAAGAGGATATGCCGCATTATGATGATACTATTAGGAAACATACTGAAATTATTATGTGTGATGACTGTCCCCGGTACCGGGGGCATTCGGGTTTAAGAGATTAACATACAAGGCCATTCTTGAGAAATTACCTTCTTACATCAGCTTCAAGTTTGTGCCCATATATAACTCCTATAACCTAAGATCTAGCAGTTGGCTTCAGTCCAAAGTGCCACCTGTGCGAACAGAAACTGGAAAAAAAGAGTGTCTTATTTTGGCCTGTGGTCTTGGAACGACCAGGAAACACAGCTTAAGTTCAACTCTCTTATTCCTTTATCGAGTTTTAAATAAAAAAATTTAGAAGTCCTTACCATAAGGTGCTCCTGCTGCTACTAAACAAATAATCTTTTTGCTTCACTATTTCTTCTCTGTATGATTTTTTTTTTATAGTTACTCTATGCATTTTAGCTGCTGTTTTTAGATTTTTGATTTTAGATTTAATTGATTTCTTTAAGGTTTAGATAGTAGATTTTTGGTCTAAATGTTTGACTTAGGTTAATCATAGATTCTACAGTTTAGTCTAGGTCTTAATTGTTTATGATTAGATTTTAGTACATCACATACAAGAGCTTTCATTTGGGGTCTACAGTTCATATTTTAATCAAATACATATCACTTGTATTCTTCGTGGTCGGTAGTCTGATTGTTTTGTATTGTTTTGTAATAGTGTTTTGTGTTATGTTATTGTTATATTGTCCTGTTTTTTCCCTTTTTTGTCGGAAAATGCAATCCACTGTGTACCTTCTTGGCTAGGTCACAGTTGCAAAAGAGATTTTATCTCAATTGTCTATCTGGTTAAATTATGGTTAAAATGATAGAATTTGGGGATTCTATCTTCTATGGTATATAATATCATTAAAAGATTCTGAGAATCCAGAAAAATCTCTGTACGCATAGGACAAAAATGAAAACTGTTGCAATGAAAACTGGTTTTAAAGTGAAGATTTAAAGAAATTAGTGGAAAATATATATACAATACAAATATTAACCTGAAGCCTGAACGCCCCTGTAACGGGGGCAATGAATTTGCAAAATAAATAAATAGAGCATGTTTCCTAATAGCAATCTCGTCATGCGGCATGTCCTCTTAAAGCGAAGAAACTCAGCCAAAAGTTCGTGATGACCGTTTTTACCTAAACCGAACACAATTTAAGTACCAAGCAAGTAAATAAGCATCTAGCAAAACATTAAATAAAATTGGATTAAATAATCAGTGCTCTATCGCACGCATTTCTACTGAATTTGTGATATGCATACAAACGATACCTCAAATGAAAAAGGACAGTCCACAGATTCCAACGATATAAGCCTTGTCATTTTAAATTGACAACACACTCAAAGAACAGCAGGCATACACTTTGAATGCCAGAGATGAGCAAAAATTTTTCTTACCTTTGATACTTTGTCATAAAAGCTGTTTGTGGGTAAATCTGTGCTTGCTATTGTTTTAGCCAGTCTATCTGAGAGTCCTCTTGCCATTATGCTATGCACTGGAAGACCTCAGCAGTATAATCACTTAAATGGTTTGTTTTTTTGTATTTTCGCTATAATTAACCGCTAAATATTCAACTGTTGTTTTCAAAGCTGGCTTATGACTGAGAATCCTTGCGCCAATATGCTCAAGTTCAAACACAGCACAGCTATACAAGTGCTAAATCGACCAGTGAATATATAGTCTGTTGAGCTAGTGTCGTGGATAAGGCGGAGCATTTGGACCTGAGGTTCAATATCCGGTTATACATGCAACATTTCAGAGCAAGGAAATACATTTTTTTGTATAAATAAATAATAATTAATCGATGCATTCCCATCCCATCAAAGCCATCTTCCTGAGTTACTTCGGGGATCACGTGACTTACACTATGGTTTCTGCATCCAGTGCAACGCCTCCATTCAACAGTGATTCAGCACTGGCACATGACGTTGATTTAAGCATTATTACACGCGAGGGTATGCTTGACCGTCATTCTTGTCACGACAGTGATGCGGCCAGGAATGAGGCCCTTGCGCCGAGTTCCGTTAGCATCACTGAAGTGACAAGAATGACGGTCAAGCACACCCTCGAGTGTAATAATGCGATTAAACAACTATTACCAACAAAATAAAATGTATAATCAAAATTTATTCATACTGTGGACATTTCGCTCTCAAAATATAAAAGTTTTTTGCTAGAGTTCTATCCGTTTCCGTGGAAATACATGAGATCTGACGTTAACTAGTCGCAGTTAGTCAGCCAGTTCGGGCTTGTGTTTTCTAGACATCGTGATTTCACAAAACTGAATAAGTACCGCACATAGCAACACAAAACTGCTTTGCTGGCTCAATCATGTTGTAACTAGAATATCCGCTGGAAAAAAATAATTTTTCATTGACTGATAGTTATACTTCTGCCGACATCCAGTCATTTTTAAGCTAACAGGTGCCGTGACAACAACTCAGCTGATCTTTATCGAATGAACTTATCAGTGATGGGCAAAAATGAACGAACGAATCTTTTTGAACGACTCTTTTTAGTGTCCAATATGTACCGGATCAGCCTGTCAAATGACCGAGAGCTGAAGTGAATCCCCGAATTCTCCCACCAGTTAGACTCGCCAACTCGTACTGCTCACAGGCTGCTACGGTACCTATATGGTGCTTTTCCATTACGTGGTACCAGCTCTGCTCTGCTCTACTCTACTTGGTACCGAGCAGGCTACTTTTTTAGGGTTGCTTTTCCATTAGAGGATAGTACCGCCTCGGTCCTTGGAACCTGCTCGTCGTTGCGACGCAGTATGTTACTGCTGCGACGGCTTCCTCAGTTATATTAAGTTTACTTTTATTTCGTCGATTTTGTTAAATATTTATGTGTTTAAATCAGGGGACGCGCACTACCATCACCACGTTATGGCACTAAAGTCCGCGAGTGTTTAATTGTAATTTCTGTTTTACATCGCCCAGATGCATAAGATAGCAGCTGGTGTTGTATCCGATTTGGTTGCGCATTAAATAACGTAGCCTACCACCTAAAAATGCAAAGCAATGATATCCGTAAAAGGCAAAGAGTATTCATAGAAAAAGGCAATATATTCTCCAGGCATTTGTGTACCGTCAGTATTCCATAATGTTACTACAACCCCTGGCAAAAAATATGGAATCACCACACACCAATCCCTGGCAAAAAGTATGGAATCACCACACGCTGAGGATGTTAATTTACCTTTTTTCCTTCATAACAAAGAAGCAAATTACACATATGACAAAACAATGATTGTTTATGAGCTTGACATTCAGGCTTCATGAAACATTTCACTTTGAAATTGAGGGCAAAACATGAAGCAAATGCGCAAATCGCAGGAGATGGCAGAGTATTAGAGTTTTTTTACGATGCGTCATCTCATCTGATACCTTTCCTAAGTACATAATGCTTCATCAGCACTCGTAAAGTTATAATCCGTGCAATTTTCGTCAAATAGGGGCAGCATAATAACTTTCTCCAGGGGAATTAGGGGAACAGAATTAGACACAACACCGTTGCTTCTAATTTCGCCACGAACAGGGTCACAGACAAAGAACTTGTAAGGTGGAAAGGTGGAATGGAAGGCCTTAGTTATTCCTTTGTTATTAGTGGGCCTGAGCTGAGTGCAGGCCCACTACTCTCCCCAGTAGCGAGTGTAGTGGGCCTGGGCAAAGCCCAGGCCACTTATATTATTCTGTGCCTATATTTTTATTATTAGTGGGCCTGAGCTGAGTGCAGGCCCACTACTCTCTGCAGGCCCACTACTCTCCCCAGTAGGGAGTGTAGTGTGCCTGGGCGAAGCCCAGGCCACTTATATTATTCTGTGCCTATATTTTTATTATTATTTATTCTTCCGTAAAAATTTCGGTTCGCCACTAGTCTTACAGCTTTGAGAAAACCCATACAATATATATATTAAATCGTGCGGCTCGATCGGGAAAGGTGTGGTATGTCTTTTCTAAGTGATCCGACTTACGGATTTCCCACAATTCCCGAAAAACATGGATTTTCATCCCTCCCTAGCAACCAGGCAGAACTCCATAGCAACCGCCTAGTTATGCACAAGCAATCACCCACACCACCATAGCAACTGCCAAGCAACGCCTTAGCAACCATCAGGAATACCATAGCTACCGCCTGGCAACGCCCTAGCAACCACGAGGAGCACCATAGCAACAGCCCAGCAACACTCTAGCAAAAGCCCAGAACACCATGAAATATGTCTTGCAATACCTTGCCAACCACCAGGAACAACATAGCAACTGCCCAGCAACACCTTAGCTACCACCCAGAACACCATAGCAACCGCCTAGCAACGCCCTAGCAACCACCCAAAACACCATACCAACCGCCTAGCGACCACCTGGAACACCATAGCAACAGCCTAGTAATGCTCTAGCAACCACCCAGAACACCATAGCAACCACATAGCAACGCCCTAGCAACCACCCAGAACACCATAGCAACCACCTAGCAACCACCCAGAACACCATAGCAACTGCCAAACAACGCGCTAGCAACCACCCAGAACACCATAGCAACCACCTAGCAACCACCTGGAACACCTTAGCAACTGCCTAGCAATGCCTTAGCAACCACCCAGAACACCATAGCAACCGCCTAGCAACGACCTACCAACCACCTGGAGCACCATAGCAACTGCCTAGCAGCGCCCTAGCAACCACCCGGAACACCATAGCAACCGCCTAGCACGCCCTAGCAACCACCCGGAACACCTTAGCAACCACCTAGCAACCACCTGGAACTCCATAGCAACCACCTAGTAATGCCCTAGCAACCACCCAGAACACCATAGCAACCACTTGGCAACACCCAAGCAACAACCCAGAACACCTTGGCAACTGCCTAGCTATGCCTTATCAACCACCCAGAACACCATAGCAACGACCTAGCAACCACCTGGAACACCATAGCAACTGCCTATCAGTGCCCTAGCAACCACTCCGAGCACCATAGCAACTGCCTAGCAATGACCTAGCAACCACCCAGAACACCATAGCAACCACCTAGTAATGCCTTAGCAACCACCCAGAACACCATAGCAACCACTTGGCAACACCCAAGCAACAACCCAGAACACCTTGGCAACTGCCTAGCTATGCCTTATCAACCACCCAGAACACCATAGCAACGACCTAGCAACCACCTGGAACACCATAGCAACTGCCTATCAGTGCCCTAGCAACCACTCCGAACACCATAGCAACTGCCTAGCAATGACCTAGCAACCACCCAGAACACCATAGCAACCGCCTAGCAATGCCTTAGCAACCACCCAGAACACCATAGCAACCACCTAGTAATGCCCTAGCAACCACCCAGAACACCATAGCAACCACTTAGCAACGCCCTAGCAACAACCCGGAACACCATAGCAACCGACTAGCAATGACCTAGCAACCACCTGGAACACCATAGTAACTGCCTGGCAGCGCCCTAGCAACCACCCAGAAAACCATAGCAACCACCTAGCAACCACCCGGAACACCATAGAAACCGCCTAGCATGCCATAGCAACCACCCAGAACACCATAGCAACCGCCTAGCGATGCCTTAGCAACCACCCAGAACACCATAGCAACCATCTAGTAATCCCCTAGCAACCACCCAGAACACCATAGCAACCACTTAGCAACGCCTAGCAACAACCCGGAACACCATAGCAACCGCCTAGCAATGACCTAGCAACCACCTAAAACACCATAGAGCAACCACCTAAAACATCGCGGTCGCCTTCAAAAGAATCCAATATGAATCCGATGCAGTAACACATTTGAAAATGGCCCAGATCGGATTTGAAAAGATCGATTCCATGTGACTTGTCCTGTTCACACTGTCATAAAAGAATCTGACCTGAGTCACAAAGGGGGTAAAAAAATTAGATTTGGGCCACATTTTCCTGCAGTGTGAACATAGCCCTTGCTTGTTTTAGTGCAGCAATGCCATTGGCTAGATATGTTTTATTCCAGCGCCATATATAACACTGGATGAAAGTGATTCATTTGTCTCTGGTAATACCTGCCTGGCAACCAGTCATGAGCTGATTGTAATTGGAGCTGCTGTTAGTCTATCAGACAAGCCGGCAATCCTAATTGGTCCATTGTCTTTTGGATGTCATTAAAATACTTGTATTGGCTTGATTTGATCCCCTTTGACCTGGGTCTGAGGTAGGTGAAGTTTGTCTACTAGTTATGTGTTTAACGAACTTTTTAAACTAGCTTGTTAGCATTTCATCACAGCTGCTACTGAATTTTTTGTAAAGTGTAATTTTACTCAGTGAGATTGTGTTTGCGCCAACCATTGAATAATGAATTCTCTGTGTTTTATTAGCTTGCTCCCTTCCTTGCTAGCTACCTAGCTCATGAGCTAATGTCTGCCAAGTAGCTCAGTAATAGTACCACACAGAACCGGTGGGCACAATAAAATGAAATTCAGAAATCTTCGGCTTACCTTAATGCTTGATAACAAGTCAATTACTGGGGTGTCTAACAACGTCCAGCGCACATCCAATAAAGAGAATATACACGTTAATTTCTCGTGCTGCTATACGGTAATCGCATAGCCATGACGATACTGGATAACTGCCAACCAGTTTGGTAGCGCTCCATGATTCGAGTGAGGATAATGGCTCACTGTGCAGAGGGTACTACTGTTAGGACCTCGTAAGGGGCCGATCACACCGGACATGCTTTATCGGCGTGGAAACGCGAGGCGCATCTGATCTGTTTTTTTGAAACCAACATTGTAAAAAGGCGCTGGACACATCTTTTTTGCGTTGCTCAGTAACGTTCCTGTCACTCATCTGCGAACATTCTGAAATTAACCGTTTCAACTAACTAGTCAGCGAACTTATTTCAGGTTTTTTCACGATTGGACAGCAGGGAAAAGACTGACGATGACGTGAAGCCCCTTTTTTTGAGGCGCCTCAAAGAAGTGCATCAAAAAACAGCGAGGCGCCTGGGGCGTTTAAACGTGAGGCGCTCTGTGCTCAAAAGCAGCATCCAGCATGCATCTAATCATTGAGAATATTAACAAAACGGGCACCCCACGCCGATAAAGCGCGTTCGGTGTGATCGGCCCCTAACCCGTAACCTTAACCCTAACCATTAAATGTTCCAATTGATTTTAAACTGGTTTATATTCTTAGCTTGATTATGAAAAAAAATTTGCAGGAGTGTCATCAGTATCCCAACTGCCACTGTTGTATGCTATTACCACGTACAGCAGCACTACAAATTAAACTCTAAAAATTCTTGACTGGATGTAAGCTTGACGTTTTTTCGCACCCGAATGGTTCGGTACCCAAACACCGAAAAGGTTCTGATTTTATTCGATATTGATGGAGGCTTAATATGGTACTATTTCCAACACTGTTGCTCCAAAACAAACTCCACAATCAGCGAAAATAATGCATTATTTACATTAGCACGAAATCTGTGTTTACGTGAAAACTGAAGTTAACCATAAAAAAGGTTGCAACATTAATTTATTTTTACAAAACAAGAAGCCACTGCACCTGCAAAATTGGCATGAACAACATTTTCGGCGCGAAGTCGGTGATATCTGACCTGTTGTGATTTGAATCACTGCGATACGAGTAGTAACGGCCGTTGCGGCAGTTTAACCCATTTCAGACAGAAGGTGACGTGAATCTGCTGCCTGCGCCCCGGCCTTGCAGGCCAAGGGGCTCGATCCCTAAATACCTTGAAATATAATCACTGACAAGGATGAAAGTGCTATTCATGTATGTTAGCGGTATGGTTCGGGAGCTGCAAGGCATATGAACAAAGGCAGCTTAACAGAATTGTAAAGACAGCCAGCAGAATAATTGGTGCCCCTCTCCCCTTCCTGATGAAGATCTACCAACAGTGCTGCCTACATCATCAAGGACGTTCAACACCATTCTCATGGCCTGTTTTCCCTCCTGCCATCCAGAAAAGGGTACAGAAGCATCTGTTGCAGGTCTAAATGGACCTGCGAATGGACTGAGTTCCCGCCCAACACCACCTCTGACATGCCCCCCCCTCCCAGATTGACAACTAGCCACCTGTCAAGGACAAATTTTGAACTGTAATGTAAACTGCTCTTTACTAAGTTAATGCACCTTCTTCCTCACCTCTGAACTGCTACTAAACACTGTTTTTATTTTTTTATACGTTAGTGTTTTTTTATGTCTAAAAAATGCAGACAAAATATAGACAGAGACAAAATAGACAATTGAGTAGTCCCAGCAGCATCCCAGGGCACCCCTGTGTCCCGACCTGTAGAGGCCAGGCCCACTCTTACAATTTCTGCGGGAATTGTCTAGTTAGGATATGTAATATGGGTTTAATTGTAATTGATAGCTTAAGGAAAAAAATTATGAGCTTTTAAACTTTGCAAATGGAGACCACTGATGACATCCAACATGTTTTCCACCATTTTCCACTGACAGCAGTGCATTTTTTAAATTAAGAAATGTTCACTTTGTAAAATTTTGCACTTAAGGAGAACAATTCAAATTGGAAAGTGCAGTTCCAGGGGAAACTACGTGGGCAAGATGGAAGCTGCCAAAAATGTAAGGTTCAAGTTACTGAAAATTTCAGGTTAAGCTGTTGAAAATGAGTTTAAAGCATCTGAAAATTAGATTTATGTCAGGTGGATATTTTGTATTTTAACTCTATTTTGAATACTATTTTGTATTTAACTATTCATAATCAATTGGAATATTGTTCAATTATTTGGGATACCCATGCAAAGCGGAATTTACAAGCCTTTGAAGGAGTACAGAGACGTATTACAAGGCACATTTTGGGCAGTGACCTCGACTATAAGACATGTTTGGTCACTGAATGTTCTGCCCATTTCTTAGAGAAAAGAAATGTTAGACCTTTTATTTTTTCACAACTGCATTCTTCGACTATGCAATTTCAATATTGGGTACTATGATGACTTCCACACAAGACGAGGAGAGGATCTTTTATTGAGGGAACCTTATATTAGAACCGAGTCCTTTTATGCTTCTGATTTGAACAGAATACCTAAACTGTGGAATAACGTGCCAAATGAATTTCGTGCAATTACAAATCCTCTAATGTTTAAAAGATGTTTATCCAAATTTTATGCATCCAAGTTAGAGGATTTTAATGCAGATATTTCTTGTTCCTGGGTAAGCTTTTGCAGATGTCACTCTTGTAGGCTGTCGTAAGTCTTTTTTATCATTAATGTGCGATTTGTTTTTTTTTAAACTGACTTTGTATATCAAGAGTTTGGAGCACAATGGTTATAGGTCCATTTTAGAGGTTTTGAGAAAAATTGATTTTTAGGTTTGCAAATGTTCTATTAAATCAGGTACATCATTTACATCATTTTTATGTCAGTCACTCTTTTACTGCATGGTTCAGAAGTATACTGAACAAGTAAGTTTTCATTAATGTGGTATTGCGACTTCATGGCCAAAATTGCCAAAATGGACATGTCACCTCCCAGCTCCAACAAATTTCTCCAACATCTCTCGGAGGACATCATTAACGAGTGCCTGGAATACAGAGGGGGTGTTAAACAATCCGAACGGCATGACCAAATATTCATAGTGCCCGTCATGCATATTAAATGCCATTTTCCACTCGTCCCCCTCCCGTATCCGAACCAAGTTATAAGCATTCTGGAGGTCTAGCTTGGTAAAAAATGATGCCTCGTGCAGACGTTCAAATGTGGAGTTCATCAACGGAAGGGGGTGTCAGTTTTTAATGGTGATATTATTCAAGCCCCTGTAATCAATACAGGGTCTCAGGCTGCCATCTTTTTTGCCCACAAAAAAGAACCCTGCTCCGGCAGGAGATGTGGAGGGCCGAATAAATCCATTAACCAGACCCTCCTGAATATATTCTCGCATGACCATTTGCTCAGGCCCTGACATCGAGTATAATGAACCCCTGGCGGGAGTGGTACCCGGGTAGAGATTGATCTCACAATCGTACGTGCGATGAGGAGGTAAAGACCAGGCCCGTTGCTTGCTAAAAACCTCCGCGAGATCATCATAATCATTAGGAGCATTAGGAGGCAAACAAAAGTTCAGAGCAGCCCCCAAATTCTCACCCTATTCGGAACCTGCCATCTCTATGTCTGATTCCGAGTCAGAGAAATCCTCCGAATCGCAATCCCACTCCAACCCCTCCTCCACCCCTTTTTCTAGACTAGGAGGGTTGTGTGAGACAAACTCCTCAGAATCACTCCAGGCGTCAGCCTCCCCCATTGGTTGATGCCCGGGATGACACGCCAAACTCTCCCTACAGTGGGACCTACAATCAGTGCCCCACTGGACGACCGGGTTATTCTGACTCCCCCAAAGGATGTGAGGCCTATGTTCCCGTAGCCAAGAGTGTCCTAAAATGACAGGGAAAACGGGAACTGATCATAAAAAACTGGACCTCCTCAGAATGACCACCAAAAGGGACGAACATAGTCAATGATTCCGAGACCTTGGTTATAAATCCAGTTCCCAGCGGGCGACCGTCCAAAGATCTTACAGTGCGTGAATGTAAAAGAGGGCGGATGGGAATGGAATGTCTCCTAGCCCACTCCACATCCATAAAACAGTCCACGGCACCAGAGTCCAAAAAAGCCTCAATAAATATTCTCTGTCTCCCCAAAGTCAATTCTACAGGAATTAAAGTTCGGAAGGGAAATTGGGTCTGTCCATCTCGCACCCCCCATACCGCTAGAGGGACTTCCCGTTTCCCTGAAGCTCAGGGCAGCGTGGACGGATATGTCCCGGTTTGTTACAATTATAGCAGATTATACGTTTGCGAACGGGCTTACGAGCCCGGCTCTCATATGAGCCATCAACCTGCATAGGCTCGCCAGGAGTGGAAATTTCAGTGGGTGTAATTGGAGCTGTATGCACTAGGGATGTGCATTTCTGGAAAAAATACTATTTGATAATCACTGCTAAGTATTATAAGCAGTATCGACACTGCCCCACCGCCCCCCCCCCCGCCCCCCCCCATATGCACGCACTCGCACACTCACGCGAAGACAGAAACAGCTTTTTCATCTTTTATCATCTGCAGCATAGCAGATTTAGCAGATGAACTTTATTGTCATTGTTACAGAATAACAACGAAATTAAGTTTGGAGAGAAAGTGCTCCGGGCTGCTGCAATGTGCGTCGCGCTGCCAACTCCACTTTCTTCTTCGAAATTAAAGGTTGCGACTGCTCTCCTCAGAAGGCGGAAGAAGAAGAAGAAGGAACGGAAGAAGAATATGACACGGGTTATTTAATTGAGCTAGTAACATATTCTCGTTGTTTAAACGGGGAATCACACAGTTTATATTGAACAAGTTCTCGTCGTTTAAAACAGGATATCACGCAGTTTATTTAATTAAACAAGTTCTCGTCATTCAAAACAGGGTAGACCAAATGACAGTGCCTGCACATTAGCGCAAAAAAACCAGCATTGGCTAACACGTCTTTTCTGTCGTGAGTGCACAAAAGAAACTGATCGTGACTTCATAAATTACGTCTATTGGGTCTATTCATTGGTCCTCTAAAATCGTTCATATGCCCATCTCTCAATCCGTAGACCTATCCGAGAAAAAACTGAACAAATGAAAATTACCGCCATAATACCGGAAAGATTCAGCAGCAAATCAATAGCAAATTCCATTTGCATTTTTGAAAAACATGCAGATACATTTTCATTCAACTGTTTGACAGAAAGTAGTCTCAGGCAACGTGCACAACAAAGGCCAACCATAATGATTTAGGCAAAGCCTGTGGCAAAAGAGATTATTTAAAAGAGTTCCAAACGAAACTTTTACTAGGCTGTTTCTGCATCATTAACATTCACGCCAATAGATACAGCATGAGATTGTTCTTCTGTTATTTTAGACACAAGTGGCGAAGGTTGTACTGCGCTGGAGGAGGTTTTACTGTTAGCGACACCCGTAGGCTGTCTAACGCGTTGCATCATCAGAGAGGACATTTATTTTTGTTCTGTGTTTATTCATTTTTGTCGGACAAAAACGATAGTCAAATTAGGTTTTCGATATTCTACTGTAGAATGACTATTCGAAAATCGATGCCCATCCCTAGTATGCACGCTGTGAGCAGCATTAACCCTGTTGTCAGCAAGAGCCAATGCAGTACGTTTCTCCCTGTTAAGTTCGCGAATGCGATTGTCAATTCGGACCGCAGTACAAACCAACGAATCCAGAGAAACACAAGGCTCCAATATAGCCAGAGCATCCTTAACCTCCTCAGCCAAAGCGTGAACAAAAACTGTCATAGAGGCACTTCTGGCCAGCCTGTCTCTATCGCCAAGGAGCGAAATGAGATTGAAAACTTTGCGACACTTTCAGAGCCCTGCCTCAGATGCATTAAACGCGTAGCCGCGTCCTAACCACAAACATCCTGATCAAACACCGATACCATTTCTCTAACAAGAGTCTCCACTGTATTCACGACTGGTGAATTAGATCGAATAAGTGGCCCAACCCACGTGAGTGCTGCGTCGGTCAACAGGGATAAAATAAATGAAATCCGAGACTCTTCATTCATGAACCGTGAAGGCTGCGCTTTAAAAAATATTTCACATTGGGCAATGAAATCTTTACATCTTCCTGCCTTGCCTCCATATCTTCGGGGTAACTGGAGTTTTGGCTCTTGGGGAAGGTCAACGGATTGTGCTTGCGCAACATTCTGTGTGATCTGAGTGGACAAGGCTCTAATACTCTCAGTGAGACTTAAAAGAACGTTTTCCTGTTTCTGCATGGCATTCTCCTGAAGGCAGACTCTCTCCGCCAACTCTGCCTGCTGATTGTTCAGGCTAGAACGCAGCCGCCGCTGAGGACTCCATGCTGGCGAGAGAGTTCTGTAATTGCTGGTAAAATAGAGAGGCCAAGTGCAGCGGCCAGAGAGAGAACGAGCAGCACGGATACAATACAAACAAAGAGAATTATACAGACCACCAGAAAGTACTCGCGCTTTCAAAGGACGTATAATAGTTCGAAAAAAAATGGAAGCAACGCTAGAGAGAAAAAAAGTAGAAAAGGGAGAATTCCTAAAGGAGAAGGAACTCCAATAATAACTGGAAGATATAAAGTCACACAAATCCTGACTAGAGATATCTCGGCTATAGTGCTTAGCTACAAACAGACACTCTAGCAAAGGAGGCGTGGCGGACTTCCGGCTTATATAGAGTGTGGGGAAGCGCCGCCCCAGTTCAAACAGCCAGCTGGGTAAAGAATCCGATTGAAAAGGAATTCAATCTCTTGTTCTGGCTAATAAAAAGCCGAAAAAGGCGGAGATTGAAATTCTTTCCTGTAGAAGTGATCGTTTCGCTAGCTCCACATAAGCAACTGTCCACGCTAATGGAACTTACGGTCTGTAAAACCTGTATTATGTTCATAATATGACCGAGCTGTCGTGTACTATCCATAAAGCTGCTTTCACACTGGACGCGAAACAAATTTTTCGCACGACAGATTACATTCAAAGTCAATGCAAAGACGCGAATACACGCGTTATGGGCACGTTAAGCTGCTTTCACACCGGACGCAAAACGAATTTTTCGCACAACAGATTACATTAAAAGTCAATGCAAAGACGCGAATTCATGCATTATGGGCATGTTAAGCTGCTTTCACACCGGACACAAAGCGACAGATTACATTAAAAGTCAATGCAAAGACACGAATACACGTTATGGGCGCGTTAAGCCGCTTTCACACCGGACGCGAAACAAATTTTTCGCGCGACAGATTACATTCAGAGTCAATGCAAAGACAATGTATTGACTTTGAATGTAATCGGTCATGCAAAATATTTGTTTTGCGTACGGTGTGAAAGCGGCTTAACGCGCTCATTTTCCGCGAGCAAACGCTGGTCATTCCGGCGCAATAAGTAAACCATGACCACGGGTAATTTCTGAAAAGGCCGTTTAGCCTAGAGCTTTCGCCCCCATCATATACCAGCGCAGAAGCTGTTCGTTACTCCACACTAACAACACACCACAGTTATGCACACGAACCAGCAGGTCCTTATAATACACACCTAAGCAGTCCATACGTTGTTGGTCCACATTTTGCTGCTCCTCACTGTCCGTTTCCCTCTAAACTCAGACCTACCAGATTTCTACGGTCTCCGGTCCACACTTGGGTATATCGACCCGTTCTACAAATGTGTCTGTATGGGGTAGATTCTAGCTTTCCCTCAATCCTAGTTATAGAGTAGAAACACCGGTGTACTCACCATAGTAGCTGTAGGTAGATAGCAAATTCAAGCTTGAACTGCCAGACTTTCGCACGGCATCCTCCACTTTCGCCGCTGCGTTTATTAGAACAAGTTCATTTCATTAGATCTATACACATGTATCGCGTTTGATTGTGGAATTTCCCCGCCGATTCCTTAGCTCAGATGGCAGATGCGTCTCACGTTTCAAACTAGGGAGGCGGACCCGGAAAAATGCATTCTGCCGAGTCCCGCCCAGCTCCGCCCTCCACAGAGCTGGCCAATCAGAAGAAAGTGGGCACACGGGGAGGGGGGGGCATAGCGGAAGAGCCACCCAAACGAGGCGTTTCAGGCAGAGAGTACAATGGACTACAAATGGGGGTTTTGAGGATGGCAGTATGAGCTAAATAAGGACCCTTTTTTGGACTTTGAACGATCAGGAGTACTCTAGGGGTGTCCAAGATCAAAATATAAACTTGGAAATGTGACATAATAGGTCCCCTTTAACAAATTCAAATGGTGCAATTACTTCATGCTCAAAAAGATATCACTGGTGGTTTTCTCTGCTGTGGATTACTACTGTCAAATATTGGGGAATTTAAATATTGGGCCTTGTCCTGCATCAAATGGTGCATTTTTGTTTTATTCCCAATCTTATATTTTCATCTCACTTATGTCCATTTTATGTTTTTTTCTGATGTGTAGTTCTCAATACATGTAATCACTTTATTTTAAAGGACTAGGCAAATTATTTATTTCTTTTACATTAATCATTTTCCCCGTTCCTCACTTTTTACTCAAAACAATTCAATTAGCCACAACATTAAAAACACTTGTCCACGTTTGTGCGAATGAGGTTCAATTGTTACTTCCTCTAAACTTCCCTCTGTTTTTAGTTACTGATCGTTCAAGAAGGGCATATGTTTATTTAGTCAATAAATAGGGACTTTAATTCGGTTTCATAAGGAATAACTATTCTGTTCACTTCTGCAACTTTGTCCTTTTACAACTCCACAGCCATTAATATGGCTAAACTCCTGCTTTGTTTACCACCCAAGTTAATTCCACTTACTTTAACCAGCCTTATTACAATGCTGAACAATGCCTTCGCATCTGGCTAAACTCCTTATTCCCTCTATAACTTCTTGTTTTTAAAGGATATTGTGATGTATAAGGGCCTCAACGCCCTGGTTTCAGCCAAATTTCAACCAGATTTGCTGATAGCAGTCTGCCACATCTGTATCATGTTCAGACCACAGTTGTTCTGGTAATTGGTCTAATTTTGTCTCAATTTGTTCTCTAAGTTCACTTCTGATTCTTTAATAGGAGTTTTCACTTGCTTTATTTTCCCTATCAATTGACACTTAATCCTAATCTTAATCATTGCTTGATCATCTGAGTACCAAATTAATGGATTATTAGACTGAAAAAATTCCTTCTCCTGCGCAATTCAAATTTAAACCTAAAGCCAAAATTGCATCCCTTCCCAATAAACTTATAGATGTTCTTTTACACACTACCAAGGGCAATTTTGTTTCCTTATTCCCTACACTTATAGCCACCGGTTGTGTTTTCGGCTTTAGTGAAGGCTTTCCCGAGAACCCTACTGTTTGTATATATTCACCCGACATAGGCAGGTGAGCAGCATCTTCTTTTCGAATACAAGTTCATGTAGCTCCTGTATCTATCATCCTAGGAACACTTTTACCTTCTATTTCAACACCAATTATGGGCTCCTGAGCTGGCCCATTAGTTATAAATACATGCTGTCCTTCACTGCCTGGGTTCTCTGGGAATCCCTATTGGACCCCTTGGTAATTTACTGGCCCCTGCATTTGAGTTTGGATCCGAGCTCCTGCTGAGCCTGGACTGACAGACTGCCACTGCTGTTGCACAATAGTAGGATAGTATCTGCAGACATGTCCCTGCTGGCCAAAGAGGGCCTCTCCCTGTTTGTTGATAATTGTCCTGAAGATACAAAAAGCAGCACGCACATCCAAAAACAATGAGTGCTGGGTGCTGGACAAAAAAAATACAAAAGTACAAAATATAAGTCCGCTCACCAGAAACTGCTCCTTAGAAATTTTTTTTATTGGTATCACCGCGTGTGACGTTTCGGGCAGCAGCCCTTCATCAGACATGAAAAAACTGTGGAGACACACCGCCATACATAGCCAATGGTGGATCATGTGATCACATGCGCAGACATAAAATATAATACAACATATCACAAAAACAATACAAAACAATAAAAAATAGCCCAATCGGAATAAATTCAAACCCTTGTATTCCAGACAGAATGTATGTCCAAAAAATTTTTTTTCAAAAAGTATACATATCCAATGTGTCAAAAATGTATACATATACATAATCCTGATGTGCACCGCGTGCACGCGCCAAGCACTTCAGTAATAACAAACATTGAGCTGTTTGTGATGTGTACAGTGACACTTGACTTATTCTTTTTGGTGTGGTCAATAGCCTACATAAAGCCAACAAAAAAAATGAAAAATGCTACTGCATCAAGAAAATGGAACGGCTTGTGACACAGGAGAGAGAAAAAGAGCCTTTGGCATGTTGCGGGCAGGTCTCAGCCGCACTCTCATTTGCACTGTTACCGTTCAACAATTAGTTGGCTGTCTATCCGAGAATGGAACACAGGCACTGTCACTGACCGACCCCGCTTAGGGCAGCCAAGAGTGACGATGGCAGCTCAAGAGCGCCACATCTGTTTACAGCCTGTACGTGACAGATTCCGGACAGCAACAAAACTGATCATGAGATGAGGGGTCCAAAGCGATTGAGGGTGGCGCAAGTACCGTTTGACGCTGTCTACATGAGCAAAACATGCGTGCACACGGCCCCTACAGAAAACCCATTTTTTGCCCATCAACAGGAGAAGGAACTCTTCACTTCAGACTGTGGGCACCTGCCTCTGTGTCATTTTTTGGCACTTTATTTCCCTGTTTCTGTCTGAGAATGGAAAACAGGGACTGTCGCTGAGTGACCATGGTAAGGGCAGCCATGCGTAAATGGGCAAAAACTGGGTTTTCTGTAGGGCCCGTGTGCACGCATATGTTGCTCACATAGACGGCGTCAAACGATACCTGCGCTAACCTTCAATCGTCTCGGACCCCTCATCTCATGATCAGTTTTGGTTGCTGTCCGGAATCTGTCACATATAGGCTGTAACCAGATGTGGCGCTCACCTCACTGTGGCTGCCCTAAGCGGGTCGGTCAGTGACAGTGCCTGTGTTCCATTCTCAGATAGACAGCTGACTGATTGTTGAACAGTGACAGTGCAAATAACGCACCACCTCTCGGCGGCTGAGATCTGCCCGTAACATGCCAAAAGCTCTTTTTCTCTCTCCTGTGTCACAAGCCGCTGCATTTTCTTGATGCAGCAGCATTTTTCGCTTTTTTTGTTGGCTTTATGTAGGCTATTCACCACACCAAAAAGTACAAGTCAAGTGTCATTGTACACATCACAAACAGCTCAATGTTTATAACTGTGTTGCTTGGCGCGTGCACGTGGTGCGCGTCAGGATTACAATACATCATCTTGCCAGTTGTCACCCCACAACTCGACCCCCTACAGTTCGTCTACAAGGCGAAGAGGGGAACAGAGGATGCTGTGGCCTGCCTGCTGCACCTCCTCCTCCAGCACCTGGACTCCCCAGGCACCTTCGCCAGGATCCTCTTCGTGGACTTCAGCTCTGCCTTTAATACCATCCAGAGGCATCTGATGATCCCGAAGCTTCACCACCTGAACGTCCCCCCCCGGTTGATCCACCTCCTCCACCACTTCCTGAGCGACAGGCGGCAGGCCGTGCATGTCGGCACAGTCACATCCCCTGCACTCACCACTAACACCGGTGCCCCTCAGGGTTGTGTGCTAAGCCCGTTCCTGTACACCCTCTACACTAACGACTGCACTAGTCCCTCACCCATCACCACCTACCTGAAGTACTCCGACGACACAGCCATCATCGCACTACTCACGGACAGTCACTCAGTACAGGACTATCTCCACACGGTTGCACACTTCACCCAGTGGTGTGACACCAACCATCTGCACCTCAATGTCTCCAAAACTAAGGAAATGGTCCTCGGCTCACCCTCACCTCAGCAGTCCATCACCATCAACAACGAGACAGTAGACACAGTGGACTCCTTGAAATACCTCGGTGTCACTTTGGACAATAAACTCACCTTCGACCATCACACACTGGACATTCACAAAAGGTGTCAACAACATCTGTCAGTAATCCGGAAACTCAGAGGCCTCCAAGTCGCCCCCCATCTCCTCCTCCTGTTGTATCAGAGCATCATCCAACCCATCCTCCTGTACTGCTCCAGCTGTTTCTTCAACATGCTGTCAGTTTCCAACCGGGCAAAATTCACACGCATCACCAATACAGCTGCCAAAATCATCGGACTCCCTACCCCCACCCTCTCAGACCTGAACAACAAGGCCATCACACGCCTAGCAATCTCCATAGAACAGGACATTACACACCCACTGAACCAACTCCTCACCCCCCTGCCCTCGGGATGTAGGTACAGGACACTGAGGTGTAAGAGGGCCCGCTTTGGGAGAAGCCTGGTCCCTGCAGCTATCGCTGCCCTGAACAATAGACCCCGTTGATCATGTATGATGTTGTTGTATCTGTGATGTTCTGTGATGATGTTGTCCTTGTATCTGATGTCCGATGTACAGTCTGAGAAAACAAACTTCCCTCGGGACAATAAAGAATATTATTATTATTTATTAATACCATGCGCTTTTCTTTATTTCCGCTCGTGCCTCACTGGAAAAGCAATAAAAATCAATCGATTCTTCAATTTGCCGCAAATACAGTACATACCTCACCCGTGCGTTTTTAATGGAGCTAAGTATACATTCACATACATACACATATATACATATACACATATATATACATACATATATATATATATATATATATATATATATATACACACATATATATACATACATATATATACATGCATATGCATATATATACAGAAATACACATACATATACACATACATACACGTGCATACATACACGCACATATACACATACACACACACATTCGTATTTATACACATACATACAGATATATATATATACATACACACATATACATACATACATACACAAATACACACAAGAAAGGGCCAACAGTACTTAAAGTCTCAACTTGAGCATCACATGACTAAAATAGGTAAAAAACCGTCATGTGCACATGCAGATTCAAGATGATAGTATTTCATGACACATGTAAATAAAATAGAGGTGCCACTAGAACTGTAAATTGTAGTGATAATAAGTCAAAAATTGAAAATTACCACAGCAATGTAACAACACATGAACAGCATGTAAACATCACTCCCACAGCAATGGAAAAATACATAACAACATATAGTGCCATACGTTTCTTTTTTGGGAGAAAAATGTCCTTCTGGATAATATAGATGTGGCAATTGCCCCCAGTGCAACTTCACACATAAAACTACTACCTTCAACCACCCATGCACAGGCAAATCTTTCAACATTAAAGGTGTGATGACATGTAACACCAACAATGTTATTTACATGCTCAAGTGCCCATGTGGCATGGCCTATGTTGGTAAAACAACTAGACCACTCAAAAAAAGAATTTCGGAACATAGATCTAATATTCGAAATCATGATACCAGAAGCCCAGTGGCGGCGCATTTCACACAAGCCTCACACAACGTTTCATCTCTCAGATACTGTGGATTTGAACAGGTTAAACAACTCTGCTGGGGTGGTGATGTAAATTCCCAGTTATTGAGAAGGGAAGCCTTTTGGATCTACACATGAGACACTCTTGCTCCCAGAGGGTTAAATGAAGAGTTTGATTTGAGGCCTTTTCTGTGATGTTGTATTGTACTTATTGGTGATGATTCTGCCCTACAGAATGTGTAACTGTTCTTGTGTTGACATTGTTCTCCCAAAAAAGAAACGTAAGGCACTATATGTTATGTATTTTTCCATTGCTGTGGGAGTGATGTTTACATGCTGTTCATGTGTTGTTACATTGCCATGGTAATTTTCAATTTTTGACTTAGTATCTCTACAATTTACAGTTCTAGTGGCACCTCTATTTTATTTACATGTGTCATGAAATACTATCATCTTGAATCTGCATGTCCGCATGACGGTTTTTTACCTGATGTTTTAGTCACGTGATGCTCAAGTTGAGACTTTAAGTACTGCTTGCCCTCTCTTGTGTATATGTGTGTATGTATGTATGTATGTATATGTGTGTATGTATATATATCTGTATGTATGTGTACATATGTATGTGTATATATATATTTATATATATATATATATAAAAAATATATATATACACACTAAGTATACTTTTTGAAAAAAAAAATTTTTTGGACATACATTCTGTCTGGAATACAAGGGTTTGAATTTATTCCGATTGGGATATTTTTTATTGTTTTGTATTGTTTTTGTGATATGTTATATTATATTTTATGTCTGCGCATGTGATTACATGATCCACCATTGGCTATTTATGGAGGTATGTCTCCACAGTTTTTTTCATGTCTGATGAAGGGCTGTTGCCCGAAACGTCACACGCGGTGATACCAATAAAAAAATTTCTAAGGAGCAGTTTCTGGTGTGCGGACTGATAATTGTCCTGACCCTGAACTCTCTGCTGATTTCCTTGCTCACTGTTCCCTAGCCTGCTTCCCAGTACAATTTCGCCACCTCAAACTCTAATTGTTTATTTGCTTCTTGTAATTCCTCCCTCCCTCTGTCTGTATCCTGTCTCATTTTAGTAATTTCTCTAAACTCCTATATTTTATTTTTTAACTTTTGCCTTTCTCTACTCATTACTTCTGCATCACTGTTTTGTTCTATTACCCTATTTACCTCCAATGTTCCACTTACTACAGGACAAACAACTGGATTTTCCAAATCTGATATTACTGGATACAGGTGTTTTTCAGCTTGTGGGCTGAGAATTAACTGGACCCATCTCCACTTTTTACGAAATGAAGAAAATGGGATGTGAAATTTTGCTGCATCATAATTTCTCACTCCAAGTATACTGTTCAGATATTTATATTCAGGGGAGTTATTGGGACTGAAAGGTACAATATCATGCAGTTATACCCTTATTAGAATGATTTTAGATAGGGGATCTAGGAAAATGTAAATGGAGATAGACCTTTGGAATTTTTAAAATGTCATAAATTTTGCAGGAATATGGTTCTACCTCCTAGATAGCTCCTTGTATTTCCAGAAATGTTTTGCCACAAAGTTCTGTCTTGCCTTGCGGATTTTAAAAAAGAACACAACATGTGACTCCATCCAAATATGCAAATTACATGATCATGGTAAAGGGTAATACAGAATTTGAAAGAAAAACAGAGTATCTGACAATAATATTCGCAGAAAATGGGCAGCCGCCTCCTGTCTGAAAATAAATAGGAAACAAACCCTGTAACACTGAAATGAGCTATGGAGTCTCAAGGGTGCTCAGTGTCAACTGCTGCTATCTCTATAGCCAGTAAAAGTTCATCTGAGTACATTTAATGCAGACATGATACACACTACATCATATACAAACTCTGGCTTTGGGCATGGTTTTAACTAGAACTATGTCCATCATATTGTACTTGTTCATGTGCATACACATGCATCTTGCAATGCATAAAATATAAGATTAAAAATCAAGTGGTACTATCTTAAATGACTGCCTGGATTGAGACAAATGAAGGGTTTTAAGACATAGACGCTTCATTCAAGTGCTGTAGTACTTACCTATCAAAGATATCCCAGATTTCATCATCTTACAACCTTCTATTTGGTATATTAGAGGGATTTTGCTTCGAAATGGTAGAGTGGATAGAACCTTTGCTCAACCATCTTGTCATCCTGATCAGGTGACCCTATATCAGCTCCCTGATTGGACTATGTGGACATAAAACTTTTTAAAACTGAAGTGGACTGAAAATTCATACCAAGTACTATGCATTTTCTTGATGTTTCTCCCAGCTGCCCTCTATCATTGAAAAAATTGATATAGTACCTGTTAATACTGAGATTATTTCTATACTAGAACATAATTTTTGATGAAAAGTGGAGATAGGCCCAGTTAATCCTCAGCCCACGAGCTGTTCTCTCTCCCTCTGGTCCTGATTATGGGGGGGCATAAGGCGGTGGGTTAAATAATTCATTGTCAGCAAACTTTTCAGATGGCTTGGACTGAGACGCAGCTTCACTTTGCTTTGCAAAATGTTTATCCTGATCCTGAATTTTTAGGATGCCCCTCTCTCTAAACAGTTCCAAAATTGCCAGCTCTTATTCTTTTTTTTCCAACCCTTTTTGCCGCTTTGTCCGCTGATGCATAATTTGTTATTATACCTATCATTTTTTTCACAACTGCAAGATCAAATATCCCCTCTTCTGGCCACTTTGTTACTTTTTTTTTGTTCTTTTTGCCCAATTATTTGAAAATTGTTTTATATTATTCTCAAAGGTAGGAAATTGCTCTCCTCATTCCTCCACAGGCTTTGCCATTGTTATTTACCTACTATTCTAAATATTATTACTTACCCAAATTATCTTTCCCCGCGTATTAAATTGCAATATGTCTATTTTAACAGTTACACTGCTTCGTAAACAGTCTATATTATAAACACGCTTATGCTGATTTTTCCTCTTCCTTTTACACAGATATGATCATAACACTTAGATAATCAACATTTAATGCATGCAATTTGCTACTTCTTTTAATCCGCCAAATAGTAATGACCCTTAATAACAATTTTAACACTTATTGCATGTAGATTAGGGGTTATGCTGTTCTATTTTTTATATTTTAGTGCACTCCTAACACTCCTAACTAATGCAATACGCAACAAAACCATTGTTCACATCCACTCTACACTCTTTCAAAGGGTGCTGCACCCCACAGTACACACTTCCCGTCCATTTAAATCCTTCGAACCTCCCTCTCCCAGGGTGCAGTTCCAGGCTAGATCCCTTTCCACAGAGATCTTCACCCAAGCTCCCCCAGGTTGAGACCTCTGCCTTCTGCTACCCGTTGTCTTCTTTTCAAAGCCCACCGATCACAGAAGCACCATTCGCCTACTAATGCATTCGCTTTTGGCTTGTGGTGGCCTGACTGTACATTGAGCCGAGCGCGGCGGTCACCCTCTCTGTGGTCTCACTGCCATCTGCGACCCGACCGGCCGGCGACCCAGTCGATAGCGATCCCCGAATCCCGTAGTGGTTACCAGCCACCCAGGTGGGAACCGACGGTCTGATCCCTACCTCACTTTGCTATGGGTATAGAAACTTTTACCGTTTTCACCAGCCTCGCCTGTTCACAGGGGTCGTCTCCAACACCCCTCTGCTTGGTGTCGGCTGTCACCCACGTACCCCGTGTTGCCCTCAACTTACATGCGACAAACACGTCGACTAGACGGTACCACCAGGCCCATCTCTAGAACTGGGAATTTGGGGGGGCACAGACACGTCCCTTTATGACAAGAATTAGTCCTGGCAAGTTCTCAATCATTTTCCTTCATTGACGCGTTTTCCAATTATCGTAATTGGCAACTGAAGACACGGTTTCTCTCCATATGCGATCTAACAGCGATGAAATCATGGGCTAAATTCAGGACAGAAAAATAATTTACTTATTAATAGGCCAATGCTTTGCGTTGATTGAACTGGTCCGCATTCCAATGAAATATCGCCTTTCACTCTCGGTATTGCGTGGGTTGACAAAGAAAAAGTGGTTCTTGGCAGTTAAATAGGCTATAAAAAGCATGCGGCTCAAGCGATTTGCGCAGGTATGCAATTTTGAATAACATTAATTTAAATACAGCAAATAGGCTACGTATCTAGATGAATGACTGTTGTCTTACCTAATCGGGGAGAACAAGCACCTGTTAAGTGTGGAGTGCTCTTGGAGTGAACCTTTTGTTAATCATGAAAATGACTAAAAACAGGTCAGGACTAATAATTGTTTTAAATGGATGTTTTGTGCAACCCAATTCTCAGTTCTGGTTCCGCCACTGTACTGAATTTAGCCCATGATTTCATCGCTGTCAGATCGCATATGGAGAGAAACCGTGTCTTCAGTTACCAATTATGATAATTGGAAAACGTGTCAATAAAGGAAAATGATTGAGAACTTGCCAGGACTAATTCTTGTCATAAAGGGACGTGTCTGTGCCCCTCCAATTCCCAGTTCTAGCGACGGGCCTGGGTACCATGGCAGTATGTCACTTCATACTTCCCTGGACACGGGGGCCTTCAGTCATCTCCCCTGCACTATAGAACCTCTTTAACATGCCCTCAAAACTTTGCAGTTCCGCCGCCGCCTGTTGATGTCTAGGTTCAGGGGGCCCAATCCCCTCCCTAAACATCTGTTCGGGACCCCACAATCCTCACCTCCCATCTGTCCTCCCTTAGGACCCAACAAACTTCACTTCCCGTCAATGTCCTCACTAGACCCACTAATCTGCCAGCTCCCGTTACACCATGTGTGCGGCGCACCCTTTAAAAAAAAAAAAAAAAAAAACAACAACAACAACAAAAAAAACTAAAAGGGTTGTCTGCGTTAAACTTCTGCTTATGTTTCCAGTCCAGACTCAAACAACAATACTCACGGATCCTGCAGTTAGACCTCTCTTAGGTCTCTGTCCAGGCCCAACCTCTAAATCCGAGAACTTGCAGGGTACTCCCTTTTTTACCTTTAGGTCCAGCACAGGCCTCACACATAACAAACAGTCATACACCAATTACAGAACGCGCTCGGAATTCCACACAATCACTCACAGTTAGTTGTTGCCCATGCAGTGTTAGTGGTTGCATAACAATTCTGCAGATTCTGCCACTCTCCTTTTAATTTCCCCCAATTTTGTGTCTAGATTCTTTGAGTCCGAAAGGTCACTTGTCTCCAGTGCTCCAGATCAGGGCTAGGACAACACAAATCAACACCCTTATTTATCTATCTGAGCAAGATAATTAAATCAAGTTAACTTAAATTGCTTACCATATACTTAGTTTGCTAGCAGCTTAGGGTGTGTGTGTGTGTGTGTGTGTGTGTGTGTGCGCTCCCCGCACCATCTCCGAGCACTGGAAGACCGCCCACCCTTCCGAGTGTAACCGACTCGGTTATTATGAGGTTCCCCCATCCTCAAGCAGTTGGAGAGAGACAGATTCTTCAGAAAATTAGGCTTTATTGTGGCATGTTGATGAATATAAAGCCGCGTTTTTTGTGCAAGAAGAACTCACATTCTGCTTTTCACACCCAGTTTTTATTCCTTCATCACAGGAAATATCATCCAAATATGGTTTTTCCACCCTCTCACGCTACAATGGTTCAATAATGTAATGTCTGCTTACTTTTTTTTCAATGGTACAATCATGTGCTGTCTGCATGTTACTTGTTTTCTCTTTTTATCATTAGTTGGCATCCTTTGCAAAATAACAAATTCAAGGCTACTTGTTTCAGAGGACTTTTAGTTGGGTCACAGGTCATCCAGGAGACAGGCAAACCAAAACACTGCCAACTTGCCTTGAAAACTGCAACCAAAAGATAACAACCCTCTTCCAGTGTAATACTGGAGCATGCATAACTTTATGATTTCTGATGAATCATGGTGAATAATGCTGATGACTGAACAGATATTGCCTGAATCAGCTGAACAGATGTCAATCAAAGCTACCAAAGCCAACTGCTTATGTGTGCGTGCACTGCTCATGCGTGTGTGAACTGCTTGTATGAGTGTGTGTTGTGTGTGCGTATGTGCATGTGTCTGTGTGCGTGTGCCTGTGCGTGTGTGTGTTACTGCTGCTTACATAATATGGTTACTGATTATGATTATTGACTATGGTTATTCATTATGGTAATTGATTTATTGATGAATATGATGAGAAATATTGAAATATAATTCTCAACAGGTCATCTTAAGTCAAAAGTGTATGTTACTCCACTTAGGGACCTGGATGACCTTGAGGAATGCATAATGGCAGAAGTCAATGTTCTCAGAAGGGACAGAGCTTTGATCCGCCGTGCAGTGTACGATATGCTGAGGAGGGCCCAAATCTGCCAGGAAAGAAATGTTGGACATGTTGAGGATGTGTGAAAGGGTTAATTCAAAAGTAATGGCAATTTGTGATAAACAAAGGGCATACCTAACGTTGCTTCCTATGTTCTCAGATCCTGTTTTCATCCCAGCACTTTTTTTCGCGCAAAACAGATGTATCGCAATTTACGTAATTAGCCTGTGCTCACTCATGCGTGACATGTTGAGTATGAGCAATTGCACAAAAAAGCACTGAACCATTGTCTATCAACCTATGTGCAAGGATTTTCAAAAAATTATAGAATATTAATTTTGGGGCAATTTCTCAAAGTGGGACATTTTTTTTTTTTTGGATAGACCCTGTATTTCCCCATGCAGTCTTTCAGGGTGGAAAAGCCTTCACCATATTTACTTGACAGACTTTTTATACCCAATCATGTTGCTGACCTGTTGCTAAATAATCTAATTAACTGTGGAATGTTCTGCCAGTTGTCTTTTTTTAGCACCATGCAACTTCTCCAGTCTTTTATTGTCCTGCTCCAACTTTTTAAAAACATGTTGCTGTCATCAAATTCAAAATGAGCAGATATTTTTCAAGAAACAATAGAACAGATCAGATTCAACATTTGATATGTTGTCTTTGTCCCATTCACAATTAAATACAGAGTTTTACTAACTAACTATAAACTTATCCAACAAAATGGCATTGGATAAATTAAACAGAACCATAACGGGCATAAACAATAGGGGTTGTTTATAGACACTCAGCTATATTGTGATTAAAATTCTTCATGATGTTCATAAATCTCTATGATTTTATGTTGTGACGTTTAAATCGTAGTGTAAATAGACACTCAGCTCTGTTGTGATTTATAAATCTTTATGATATCTTAACCATAATCAAACTGTTTTTCTGGGAGTTGGGGGCGGGACTTTGACAAGCGATTTCGCTTCTCCCGCGACATGGAACGACTGTACAATCATGCCGAAATGAAAAAACAAATAAAAAATAAATAAAAATAAATAAAATTTGCAAATCATTGCATTCGGTTTTTTAAATTTAACACAATGTCCCTACTTTTATGGAAATGGGGTTGTGCTAGGATGAGTGATTTCTGCAGGGAAGAAAGTAATAGTGCAAGAAAAACTGGAAGGGATTAGGAAGGCTCCAGAGCCACAGATGACAGGGCAAATGATGACATTCTTAGGGATGACAGGTTGGAGTTCCAACTGGATACCCGTGTATGCCATAAAAACACGCTCCCTTGAAGGATAACCGAGTATGCCATAAAAAGAGCTCCCTTGAAGGAAATGATGAAGCAGGCAGGGCAAAACTCACAGCTTTTCTTTCAGGTCGTGTACATTAGTTCATGGTATTTCTGGACCTCAACAATGAGCCTTTCCTCATACAGTTTTTTGTACTACTAGTGTCACTGAGCACAGTAGTCTAACCTAGATAGCTTACTAGCTAGCTACATTGTTTTCCGTGGCCATTTAGAACATCGTTTAGGTTTGTGTAGCAAGCTTGTAGATGATGGACTCTATGAAGAAACACAGTTGAAGTGTGGGCATGCTCCAGTACCTCAGTTGTAGTGGAACTACAGTGAAGGCGGAAGTGAACAAAAGGAAGGTTATGATTAGACTCAGTGAGATGGAAGTGCGATAACAGCTGGAAAGCAAATGGAGAACACAGATGGTTAATTTGTCTTTTCACCTGAGCAGTACTGTATTTAACTGATTATTGAACTCCTCACACCACGCAACAAAATCATCGATGACCGGGCTATGGCTGGTCTCACGGTCTGAAGCGTACTAACAATAACATAGTCATCTGCATACTTAAAGCTGGTCTTATCTGTACATCTACTCTAACTCATATTTGCATCGAGGATGAATAAAAGGGGCAAAATCACACATCCCTGAGTACCCATAGAGAAGCAAATTTAGTCCGAAAGAAGGCCATCAACCCTCATCCTTTGTGTCCTATTAATTAAAAAGTCAAGAATCCAGCCCACAAGATAGTTACACAAGTCAAATTATTCTACGAGCCTAGTGGTTAAAATATGGGGTTGAATTGTGTTTAAGGTGGAAGAAAATCAACGAACAGAGCTCTAACACAAAACCCACTCTCTTCCAGGTGTTTAACAACTAAGTTAACCGAATGTAGCCTTTCAGTAAACTGCATTAAAATTCATGCAAGAGCAACTGGTCTAAAGTCATGAAGAGTTTTGGGGCAACTGGATTCGGGAACAGGGGCAACTACAGCATCCTTTCATACCTCACTCTTTACAAGTACAGCATATACCTCACTAAATATGTAGTGGAATGTAGGACTCAGTTGTTTTGCACAAGATTTAAGTTATCGACCACAGATATTGTCATATCCGTAACTTTCATTTACGCTTACCAAAAGGAAGGCCCTTTCCACATCCTCTTAGTTTATGTCCAAGTGCTCATCGTCTTCAAGTCATTGTCACTGTCAATGGCTGCATACATATGCACCATTTACTTGGGAAGGGATGGCATCAGGATTCAATGTGGGAAGAAGACAAGCTGGTGGAGGGAGTGTGATACTCCGGGAAATGTTCTGATGGGAAACCCTGAGTTTGGGAATTCAAGTGACATCAGCATAATGGAGCCGTTTTGGCAGCACAAGCGGGACCTTCACTAGATAAGGCAGGTGGTTTTAATCTTGTGGCTTACTGACGTAATATTAATATACATAGAAAGGGAACTGTCCTGAGCCAGAAAACTGTATGCCTGTCAGTTTAACCTCCATTACATGTAAAATACTCATTTAAGACCAGTTGGAATTTTGTTTTGAAGGTAATAACATCCTGAAGGATAGCCAACATAGTTTCTGTAAAAGAAGGTCACGCCTGACAAATCTTCTGGAATTCTTTGAAGAGGCCACTTAGACTTATGATCACAGCAGAGCGTTATTTGTATCATATACTTGGATTTTCAGAGAGCAATTTGATACAGTGCCACGAGACTAATTTTTAAAATAAGGACCGCAGGAATCACAGGAGGAATTTTTTGGAATGGCTTCGGAACTGGTTACCAGATAGAACATACAGTGCCATGAAAAAGTATTTGGCTCCTTCCTGATGTCTTTTTTTTTGCATATTTGCCACACTTAAATGTTTCAGATCATCAAACGAATTTTTATATTACACAAAGATAACCTGAGTAAATAGAAAATGCAGTTTTTAAATGATGATTTCATTAATTGAGGAAAAAAGCTATCCAAACCTACCTGGCCCCATGTGAAAAAGTACTTGCCCCCCCCCGGTTAAATCATGAATTAACTGTGATTAACCACATTTTTTGAGTTCGATTTCACTAGTCACACCCAGGCCTGATTACTCCCAGACCTGTTGAATCAAAAAATCACTTAAATAGAATATGTCTGACAAAGTGAAGTAGGCTAAAAGATCTCAGAAAGCAACTCATCATGCCGTGGTTCAAAGAAATTCAAGAACAGATGAGAAAAAGTCATTGACATCTATCAGTCTGGACAGGGTTACAAAGCCATTTCTAAGGCTTTGGGACTCCAGCGAACCATGGTGAGACCCCTAATCCACAAATGGAGAAAACTTGGAACAGCGGTGAACATTCCCAGGAGTGGCCACCCTACCAAAATTACTCCAAGAGTGCATCGACGACTCATCCAGGGAGGTCACAAAAGAACTCAGAACAACATCTAAAGAACTGCAGGCCTCACTTGCCTCAGTTAAAGTCAGTGTTCATGATTCAACAATAAGAAAGAGACTGGGCAAAAATGGCATCCATGGGAAAGTTCCAAGGCGAAAACCGCTGCCGACAAAAAAGAACACAAAGCCTTGTCTCACATTTGCCAAAACACTTCTTGATGATCCCCAAGACTTTTGGGAAAATATTCCGTGGACTGACATGACAGAAGTTGAACTTCTTGGAAGATGGGTGCCCTGTTATATCTGGCATAAAACTAACACAGAATTTCATAAAAAGAACATCATACCAAGTCAAACGAGGTGGTAGTAGTTTGATGGTCTGGGGCTGCTTTGCTGCTTCAGGACTTGGACAACTTGCCATTATTGATGGAACCATGAATACTGCTCTCCACCAGAAAATCCTGAAGGAAAATGCTGACCATCAGTTTGTGACCTCAAGCTCGAGCGGACTTGGGTTATGCAGCAGGACAATGATCCGAAAAACAACAGCAAGTCCACCTCTGAATGGCTGAAAAAAAAAAACAAAAAGGTTTTGGAGTGGCCTATTCAATGTACGGACTTAAATGCGATTGAGATGCTGTGGCATGACCTTAAACAGGCCGTTCATGCATGAAAACCCTCCAATGTGGCTGAATTAAAACAATAATGCAAAGAAGAGTGGGCCAAAATTCCTCCACAGCGATGTGAAAGACTCTTAGCCAGTTATCGCAAATGCATGATTGCAGTTGTTGTCACCGAGGGAGGCACAACCAGTTATGAGGTTTAGGGGGCAATTACTTTTTCTCATAGGGCCAGATAGGTTTGGATAGCTTCGTATAAAAGGAATAGGAAATCATCATATAAAAACTGCATTTTGTATTTACTTGGATTATCTTTGTCTAACATTTAAAAATTGTTCGATGATCTGAAACACTGACTAATTTGCAAAAAAATAAGAAATCTGGAGGCGGGCAAATACTTTTTCACGGCACTGTATATAGTTGTCGCCAGAGGGATCTCTTTTGAGCCAGGCATTGTGGGAAGCAGAGTCCCTTTGGGATCAGTGTTGGGACCCCTGTTCTTCCTCATCTACGTTAATGACCGTGTCAGGAACATTGAAAGCAAATTATTCAAATTTGCAGAACATGCGCATTTCAACTAGTACAGACCACATGAGTGGAGGGTGTTACAACTGATAATGTCCTTCTGACGCATAACGTCCCACAGAGGGACATTATGCGCCGACCATTCCAACTGATAATATCTCTCTGAACGCATAACGTCCCAATTTTTCTAACTGATAATGTCACACTTTTTGACGCATAATGTCTCACCAAATTTCTAACCGATAACGTCACAGCAACATTGACGCGTAATGTCACACCTTCAGTATTTAGGCTGTTTACTACTTTGGCGGTATCGGCCTGATTGACGAAGTTTTCACATGACCATTATCTTTGACCTTGACATTTGCCGTCAAGGTCATTGTATATTCTGCCTTTTAATTCATTGTCAGACATTGTTGATGGACATCAAGCATCCTTGTGGGAAATGCATTGGGAAAACATGATGGAGTTTCTCCTTCAATATTACCCTCACTTGCACGTTGAAGGAGAAACTCTGTTCTCTATCAGACTTGTTCTCTATTCAACACTGTCGCAATCCCCTTGGTGACCACACTGCGGACCTAGCCTGAAACACTTTTAACAGGCCCATACGCTACCCATCATATAAATTTCGTCCAAATGGATCATTGGAAAGGGTGATGAGACTGTTGCAGGCCACTAATGAGTCTTGCAGTGGCGTTGGCCTGTAAATTCCATCTAAATCATATCATGGGAAATGGCTGACCACGAAGACGCTTGATGTCCATCACCAATGTCTGGCAATGAATTAAAATGCAGAATATACAATGCTGTCAAGGTCAAAGATAATGGTCACCTGTAAAAACTTCCTCAATCAGGCCGATACCACCCAAGTAGTAAATAGCCTAAATACTGAAGGTGTGACATTACGCTTCAATGTTGCTGTGACGTTATCGGTTAGAAATTTGGTGTGACATTATCGGTTAGAAAAATTGGGACGTTATGCGTTGAGAGAGACATTATCAGTTGGAATGGTCGGCGCATAATATCCCTCTGTGGGACATTATGCGTTGGTGGGACGTTATGCGTCAGAGGGACATTATCGGTTGTAACAGAGGGAAGTAGCAACTTTCTGAAGATATTTTAGAAAAATGTGCAAAGGTATGCCTCGGTAGCCATAGGATCATTTATCTGGCAGGCTAGAAAAATCTTTTCAGACTGCCTGACTGCCATGAATGCCTCCATTTTTAATGATGTTGCAAAGCTGCCCACTTATAAAGATCAGGAGGCATGCATAGGGGGAATGAAAGGTAGGCCTTGAACCCTGTGAATATCTTTCCCATTTCTGCATTACTGTCTTTTGTCTAATATAAAAAGATTTTATGAATGAGTGGTATACAAGTGCCTTATATCATTTTATTCAGCATAACTTCACCTGCATGATCAAATCCTAAGAAACAAGACTAGGTGCAACCTATTATATGGCTAGGCCGCCAAGTGCTGTATGAGAATGTGGGCCCAAGAAAAGGGTGCTAAATGGGGCAAAGCTCATGCAATTATATGAAGTGCAAGTTTAGTAATGAGCTGGAGCTGATAAATTATTTACAAAGTGGGTGGGGAGTGTGAGAGTGTGAGTGAGGGAGTGGGAGTGAGTGAGAGTGTGTGAGGTAGTGGGAGGTGGGGGGGGTCTTGAGTAAGGAAAACATCAAAAGCAATACATTTGAATAGACAAAGAGCTAGAGTAAGGGTAGCAGTTATTGATTTTGTGAATGTGAATTTGAGACAGCAGCAACAGATGTAGATAGCAGATAAAGTATGTATCTATGTTCCTGAATCGTAATGAAACAGTAAAGTTATTGTTTCAGTTGTGCTAACCGGGAACGTGACGTCACTTTTGTGAACACATGGCAGTTCCTATATAGTGAGGGTGTAAGAACGAACTTCACAGATTCCTTTTTTTCCCCCATGTTTTGTCTTTGGGCATGTTATGGACAAAGAATTCACAGTTTCGAGTAAAACCGCTTAATAAACATGTTCAAGTGAAGGAGCTGCCATGTGTTTACATAAAGCGTGATTTGATATTGGTGATGAATGAATATGGTTAAGTATGTGACAAAAAAAATGAAATGCAATTAATTTTAATGAATTTATGAGCTCTCAAAAGGCCTTGTAGTTAACAGCAAGATCATGAGAAATGGCCGAGAAATAAGAAAGTTCATTCTATAATTTAATTTTGTTTGATTTGGCTGAGAAACTGATGTGATTTCCACTAGTCCTTCATCAGAGGACTTACGGTCAGCAATTTTCCGCCAGAATTCCTCTCTGGCCTCATTAGCAGCAAGTGTTGCTTTTTGCTGTTTTTTATATATTTACATTCTTCATAACTGTCTATAATCACGACCCACTCCTCCTAGGAGATTTTCTTTATTTTTTTAAAAGATTTTATTAATCACCCAGCAACGACTTACGTTACATCCAACGAACAAGTGCATACATCAACCAACATGAATGCACTAACATAAATATCAATTATAGTTTCCCAAGCGTCCACCTGGGTATGCGCATGCATAAATGCAGTCATTCAAGTGTCCAACCAAAGAGTATACAACTTCATATGGGTCTCCTATTAAGCCGCTGGCGGCGCCCCTGGTGGCGCAGGGGGAGATAACCCGCAGTGTTACTGATCTTGGATCAGGGATAGCTTCCTAGGAGAAACATGCAGAAAGCGAACGTCATTATATAAATGGAAATAAGGTCAATTGCCGCATGAAACGCTCTTTTGTAGAGAGCGCGTACAGCAGGGGTGTCCAATCTAATCCACAAAGGGCCGGTGTGGGTGCTGGTTTTTGTTACACCCCAACACTAACACACCTGATTCTACTCATCGAGGTCTTGATTGACCCCCCCCTGATTAGTTAATTAGTGGTATCAGGTGTTGTGCCACTGGGAGAAAGCAAACATCTGCACCCACACCGGCCCTTTATGGATAAGATTGGACACCCCTGGCGTACAGTGTTGAAAGCACAAAACCGACATTAACCAAGAAAGATTACAACCACCATTGTGGTACCAATTATCTCTGCGAGTTCAGAGTTTGTTGAGCCGGCTCACTGAAATATAGCCTGTCTATGTGTGTTTCCCATTAAACCGTTGGCGGCGCCCCCTGGTGCCGCGGGGGGAGATAACCCGCAGTGTTACTGATTCTGGATCAGGGATAATGACCTCAGGGAACATCCAGCGCGCGATCGGTCATTTTAAGAACGGATATAGTGTCAGTTGACGCATGACACACTTTTTTGTTGAGAGCGCGTAGTGTTGAAAGCACGAAAAGGAGATTAACAAAGAAAGATTACAACCACCGTTGTGGTATCAATTATCTCTGATTGCGAGTTCAGGGTTTGTTGAGCCGGCTCACTCAAATATAACCTGTGTATGTTGAACTTGCTTCGTAGTATACCCCCCAGGAGATACGAGTGACAAATGCCCGGCCAGCCAGCCAGCCACCTAATCGTCGGCCAACCAATCGTTGAAGTTCTTGCCCGCCGCTCGACTAATCGCTGAAGTCAGTCGTCGGGCGACCAATCGTTGAAGTTCTTCCCCGCCGGCCAACCAATCCCTGAACTTCTTCCCTGCCGGCCAGCCAATCGTTGAACTTGATCAGTCAGGCAGTCAGTCAGTCAGTCAGATACTCAGCGACATTCGCGTTTATAGGAGCCTGGCCGCTATTCGCGACCCAGCCCAAAAATACTTTGCTCTCTTCTAGCTGGGAAAAAAATGCTAGCAATTCGTATACTGTTATTTCTGGTTTGTGAAACATTCTACAATCTCACGATATAAAATCTAGCAAAAAAAAATAAAAAAAGAAATGAACCACCAACAACATGTAGGCTGGCCTATCCCATAGCCAGTTTCTGAGGGCACTTTCACACTAGGTACAACTGTTCCGCACCATGACACAGGACAATTGTCCCCCCTCCCCTCCCCTCTCCCCCCGCAGGTCAGCCTTCACACTAATGTCGTTCCATCCTCGAGTACACTTGCGTGTCAAAATTCCGATATAGTAGGTGGCAGTATGCACCTAGGTGGTTCTAAATGAGAAATATTCACAAAAAAGAAACAAACTTTTGGTTTTTGGCCGATTATGCCTCATACCACAGAAATTTATCTTTTTCATCACTTGAGCTGCCAGACTTTTACACCGCGTCCCGCTCTTTGTGATATTGCAGCTGCATTTTCTTAAGTTTATTGCAACACTGTCCTATTGTTCAGAGATAACCAAGTGAATACTCACAAATTATTTGGTAAATCTCCACATTTTTGTGTGTGGTATCCAGATGTGATTGTACAACGTATGTTTTAGTCTGGCCAAATTTTTAAAGTTAAGACGTCGTGTAACGGTCCACATCCGTGGTCAAGTACGGTTGCTTTCACATTTGATATGAGTACGGATGCACCATGCCCGAGACCACCTTTTCCAAGCGGATTTGTGCACCGTGCCTACGCTGGTATTTACACTTACCCAATTGTGACGGCCCCAAGGCCTCTTGCCCAATTACTTGTTTGGGAGTGGCTGATTGGAGTGCAATTGCTGACACCTGGGGATGTCGACTGACCCTGCACAGAACTTGATTACTTATGTTAATGGCTTCAGGCAGAGACTTTATGAGGCTGGGGAAATGGCAAAACAAAAATCAAAAAGTTCTCAGAAAAAAAAACTAAAATATTATTTTACCGCAGACTAGAAGGACAGGAATTAAGTGCTGGTGACCAGGTCTTGGGTTTTGTTGCTGCTTGTTGAATCCCCTTTTCAGACAAAGTTCTTTGGCCCATGCAGTGTAATCGGTCAGGTTTCAGAACAAAATTACCTAATTGAAATGCCAAATAAAAGAAAGTCAACTAAAATCTGTCATGTTAATCTGCTGAGACCTTTCCATGAACGTGCCCCTCTAGGTGAGACTGCTCAAGAATATCCAGTTCTAATGGCAAGTAATTCCATGTTAGAGGAATTGAAGAAGAGAGAGGTATGAAGAAGTGTTGCAGCCACGACTAAAAAATTAAGAAACACTGGCCAATTTAAAGATACTTTTAGGACATTTGGATGAAAATAAATGTAAACAGCTGGTTGAGCTAATTCAGAGTTACCCGGGTCTGTTTTCAGATACTCCTACTTGCACTAATGTAATAGAACATGATGTTGATGTGGGAGATGTTAAACTAATCACCCAGCGGTTCTATAGAGTTTCTCAAGAAAAGCGGAAAACACTAAAAGTGTCATACATGTTGGAAAATGGCATTGCTGAACCTTCATCATCTAGCTGGGCTTCACCTTGTCTTTTCGTTCAAAAACCTGACTCCACATATAGACTCTGTACTGATTTCAGAAAGGTTAATGCAGTAACAAAGCCAGATTATTTTCCTCTGCCGAGGATGGAAGACTGTGTTGATCGGGTGTGGGTAGCCAAATATGTCAGCAAGTTTGACCTTCTTAAGGGTTACTGGCAGGTCCCCCTTTCTAAAAGAGCCAGAGAAATTTGTGCTTTTGTGAAACCATCAGGCTTATATTCTTGCACAGTCATGCCATTTGGGCTGCAAAATGCCCCAGCCACATTCAGAGACTAATGAACAAAGTTGTGTGTGGGTTAGAGGGCTGCACAGTTTATCTGGATGATGTGGTGATATATAGCCACACATGGAAAGAACACCTTGAGAGAGTACAGGCTGTATTTGCTAGGCTGTGCTGGGCCCGCTTGACTATTAATCTTTCCAAATGTGAATATGCAAAAGCTACAGTAACCTATTTGGGGAAGGTTGCAGGTCAAGGGGAGGTTCGTCCCATTCATGTGAAGGTTTTGGCAATACAGGCCTTTCCCGTTCCATCCACTAAACGGGAGTTGTTGCATTTCCTGGGGATGGCTGGTTATTATAGAGGATTTTGTCCCGATTTTGCTTCTGTCGTGGCCCCATTGACTGAGTTATTGAAAGCTGATGTTAAATATGTTTGGTCTCCAAATTGTCAGCTAACATTTGACCAAGTGAAGAGTTTGTTGTCTTCAGCTCCTGTGCTTGCCACTCCCCGGCTAGACTTGCCATTCCAGTTGCAAGTTGATGCCAGCGATGTTGGGGCTGGGGCAGTTTTATTACAGACAGATGAAAAAGGAGTTCAAAGACCGGTTAGCTACTTCTCAAGGAAGTTTAAAGTGTACCAAAGGCATTACTCTGTCATAGAAAAAGAAGCACTTGCTCTTATTTGGGCTCTTCAACATTTTGATGTATATGTTTGTTCAGGTTCTGCTTTGGTGGTGTACATGGATCACGACTCGTTAACCTTTTTGCGGTCTCTTCAAAATCCAAATCAAAGGTTAATGAGGTGGGCTTTGTTTCAACAACCTTACCCCTTGGACATAAGCTATATTAAGGGCAAAGAAAATGTTGTAGCAGATGCATTGTCCCGTGCACCTTAGTCATAATGTCCTGGATTTGTCCTAACTCAATTATTCCCTTTAATATTTCGAATTCCAGTTTTAATGTACTCTTAAAGTGCTCCTCTGAATCTACGGTTGCTGGGTCATGAAGACTGTGAGAGGGAAAGAGATTGAATTGTGATGGAGATCTTTTTGCGTGTTGACCTGGTTGTTGTAAATCTGGGCTGATGTCATTGGCAACTTGTGGATAGTGAATTTGAAAAGTATTTGATGTATTTTTGGCGTTTCTTCTGACTAATATTTGCTTTGTTTCAGGGCCAGAGGTGGGGTTTTTCTCTTAAGGAGGGGGGTGTGACGCCCCCCAGCCCAATTACTTGTTTGGGAGTGGCTGATTGGAATGCAATTGCTGACACCTGGGGGTAGTGACTACTAATATATATATATATATATATATATATATATATATATATATATATATATGGGTGCCTGAGTATTCAGTGTCCCTCTCTACCCTGGGTCACTTGGTTTGTTTGATTCTTAGTTGTTAGATTTTGATTTGCTTGATTTTGGTACTCTAATATTGTTTTACAGGTCTGCACATTTATACATTACTAATTGCAAGTTCGATTTACTTTTCTTTAATAAAATAATTCTTAATTTCAAAGAGTCATGTGTGGTCTCCATATTTTGTCCTTCCCTTGAATTGGGTCATGACACAGTGAATGGGACTTTAAATCAAGTGTACTCAGATCCACGTTTTGTCTGCTCCCATGTCCCACCGGACGCAGCGGTGAAGGAAGTGCAAACAAAGTTCAGGGTGGCGTATGAAGGGTCAACTTTACAACACAGCAGCGCAAATTTTTTCCTTATATTGATACCCTCATGCAAGAAGGGTGTAAGTGACATTTCACAAATTTTACAGGAGAGGCAAAAACTGCTTATAGCAAATCTTTACCATATGGATTAAAATTTCCATGGTGAATGAGTGGGTCATGAGATGATATTGAAGCCTGAAAAAGACTGATTCCTAATCATCAGCCAATGAGGAGATAATCCAGATTATGTCGCTTACGCTCTTTTAGCACGAGTCGGGATGAAGATTTCAATATATGAGAAACGCATCTTAAAAGGGCGTATCTGCAACTCTCTGCTAACAGAAATGAAGGTGACCTCTAGAGAGTGCCCAGAGTCTGCTCAATGTTCATAATTTCTCATTTTTAAATACGCATAATCGTTTCCTGTTTCCCTAAGTAAATATTTAAAATGTTTGAAACATTTTAATACATGGATATGATATGGCAGGATATACATTTTGATACCCATTGTCAAAATTTCGAAGTATTTTGTAAAACAGCTGGTCTACCTATACTGCATGAAATTGCTGTAAAACTGCAAAGAACTTGAGCATGTAAAGTGAATCATCAGATCTAAAGATACACTATACACCCCAGTGGCTAAAAACAATGCAAGGTATTTATGATTTAAGGTCACTATGACACCTCTGTGCTGACAATGATATCTAAAGCCAAAAACAACAGAAGGTACAACAAAGGATAATACAGCGTGCATTGACTGTGGGCGTACCTACAGTTTATGATAGTACCAACTAGGACTAGCAATATGCAAAAAAAGTGCAAGAGGCAGACACATCTGGACTGAAAATGCATAGTTTGTAAAAAGGCCATTACCTACCACTTGCGTCCATTTAGCATAGGAATTGCTACATACGCCCTTCTAGAAAATGAGAAGCGTTGGTGGGAAAATTTTTCTTTCAGATACGCCTTTTTGAAAAAGGGCTTTGACCCCTTAAGGATAAGAATTCAGACCTAAAATTTTGCCAGAAGATGGGTCCTACATGGATGTATCTAAAAAGTGAAAAACATAATGTTTGCCCAAAATGTCACTTACGCCCCTTTTTGCATGGGGGTATCGATACGGAAATGGCGCGTCAGTATGGCATTTCTGGCACAGATCCGTAAAGCACAAATTGTAACGGTTAACAAAGAACCAAAAAGCAGAGATGCATATCGAACGATCGCTATGTGCGGTTATAAAACATGACATATTGTGGAACAGCCATCCCTTTATCTTCCTCTAGAAAAGGGGACCGTTTCTACATGTCTTTAATAGTTGCTGTAATCAGACACAGGAAAAATCGGTCACACTTTAGATGAAGTGTTTATCATGAAGGCTTTATGCAGAATGTATAATGCCGTCATAAATGAGACATAATGTCTTCATAAATCATACATAAGCAGATGTAATGCTTTGCAAAGGGTGAAGTAACACATCCTTCTTCAGCATATGATGCCAGATGTGACAATGACAATGTCACTTAGCTGGCAATGTCGCCCTTTATAGCATTTAGCCACTAGCTAAGTGTCATTGTCAGTTATCTCACATCTGGCATCTCATACTGAATAAGGATATGTTATTTCACCCTTTACAAAGCATGACATTTGCGTATGCATGATTTATGAAGACATCATGTCTCATTCATGAAGGCATTATACATGCTGTATAAAGCCTTTGAGCAACACTTTTTCTAAAGTGTGACCGTAAAATCGGTCAATTGTTCAGTAAATAAAGATTTCAAACAAATAAAACAAAGTTTCATTTATTGTGGCACAAAAACATTTTCCCAGTAAGACCGTAATCATGTTTTAGGCAATGGAAAATTCACAACACGAGCTTGCCAATTATTTCAACGTCAGAGGCCACAAGTTTCATTTCCAAGACTTCACACTATGGTCCTCGTATTTTGAACGTCCATGATAATGATGGTGAATTCCACTCTGGGAAAATGAGCCTTGTTGTAAATTCTTCCGCACCCATGATGTACACATCCAAGGGTCAAACAGGTTTCAAGACAATGAGAAAAATTTTAAAAGTCAAAATAAATAAAATTTCTGAAATACAATCACCAAATTATATCATCCAACACAATATTACACAAACAAGATTCTCTGCTCAGAATAATGAGTAGAAAACTATCTCCAGTCTTCTGATTTGAAATAAAGATCGAAAGTGTGCATTCAAAAAAGCAACACAGGAAGAACAGCTGCTGCAATCAACAATACAACAGGAGAAAACAGTAATATGGCCACAGCAAAAAAGTGAAGAGCTATCAGTCTCACACTGAGCAATTGTATTTAGTTGGGCTTTTATGTGCACATTAGAAGTATAAAGCTTACCAGTAGTAACAATGGTGGGCAAGTCATGGCCATAAATGGAGCCCTGCAAAGCCTTGTAGGTGACTAATGACGGTTTTCCACTGCATGGTACTGGCTTTGCTGAGTTCAACTCTACTTGGTTTTGGTTCCAGGCACCCATTCCATTGCAGGCGGGATGAACCATGGAAAGTGCCGAACATCATCTTCAACGTGACACCAACACAGGAATAGGGGAGAGTGTTGAAGGGCTCGTGTTCCAGGTTATCGGAAATGACGTAAAGTGGCTATTAATCTGGCCGCAAAAACATTTTGGTCCAGTTTTTAGCACTGTAAGCGGTCACTTTCTGCATTCCCAGTTGGTGCCTAACTCAAGTGCAATTGACCGCTAACTGTTGGCAAGTTGCCATGCATTAATGACAACTAAGGGTTCGTTAATCCCTTCCATTTGGTTATGATATAATCGTCTTGCCTGAAAGTTGCCATCTTATGTGACCCCAAAATATATATATTTTTTTTTGTTTAATTACCATACAAGAAACATAGCAAGCTTTCTGATTTGTGTATGTACTGACCGCCTGTCACGTCTTTAGGTTTACGCTTCAGATTGTGAGAAATCATCCTATTCCACCGTAAAGTCAAGTATGTTATGTATTGCACAGGTTTGTCCGGTTTTGAGCGAATGACAATTCCTTCTGACTAAATTAGCGGTCTGCTGCGTATTAACGACACGTTAGGATCGGCTATGCTTGCTTGGAACATCAGCCGAGGAGGTTCTAAAAAATGAAAAATGCATAAAAAACTGAGTAGAGTCAAGTAGAGCCGTACAATGCAGTGGAAAAGCACCATAGCAGAAACCCAAAGAACATACCCGCAATGATCACAAAAGTATATAACATGTCAGGTGGCATATAAAGAAAAGTATGCAAAAATTCAATAGAAAATTGAAAAACCCATATGTCCCATGCATTACACCTAGGGAATTCTACTGGTAAGGGTTACTATTGCTTTGGCCTTTTTTAAGGCAATGCACAGAAGCGCCAATCCAAATGAGATCTGCACAAGTGTCTTTCTCACTCATTATATTTAAACAGCATAGATATGAAAATGGCAAAGGTGTCATTTCAATTGTTACATGTCTGGTCAGCCTGTTGAAGACATGCAATGTTTGGATCACCATTCCTTACTTCAACAAGGCCAGCTTGAATACCGTTTGACTCCTGCAAAGACCAGCATTCGACAGTTAGACTTTCCAAAGTTGGAAGGATACCACATTTTAAGAAAGGCAAAATAATTTTGTTTAGAAACGAAAACTGTACATTTCCCAGAGTGGATCATGATGTCATGCGTCTTGGCTAAAATCCTGAGACTCCTAATACAATGTACGTCCTCAAGATTTATTGGCATAAGCATAAAAATTAACCTTAACCATCAATCCTGAAATTCACCAGAACATATAAAATCTCATAATGCCACATAATTATTTTTTATTCAACATCACATTGTTTAGAATTAAGCTTTAACTCCAGCAGACACAACTGATACCATCAATTCATACATAAAACCCTTCAAACAAGCCCAGGACCACATAGTGAAAAATTTCACTTGATAAAATCATCCAGTACTTTCTGTACCATGTGCACTCTGATGCTGTAAAAAAGTAGCCAGACTGGAGAAGGTCTCAGTGCATTCTGTGCATTCATACAACACTTCTGCTGAGGCAGTGTCACTGCAGTCTTCCTCATCTGTATCATCATCATCTTCAAAATCCTCAACATCTTGCTCCAAGGTAGCATCCTGACTGTACGTGTTAGTGGAAGATGTCTGCATATTCTCGTCATTTTCCCCTGAGGACTGATTCTGGTGATTCTGGTTGAGATGCTGCAAAAGAGCAGATGACTGGCGAAAGCGCCGTGGACAATGAGGGCACTTGTGTACCTCACCAGCTAATTCCCTCCTGTGGTAGCGCTGGTGACGCTGGTATACGCAAAGTAACCCAAAACTCTTGCCACAATCCTTACAACGAAAGGTTGCCCGAGGCTTTGGAGATGAAGTCACCTCTTTCAGATCTATGGATTCCTGGTTTGCACAGGAGTGGCCATCCAACTCATATTTGCTCAGATATTCCTTTCCACATTTTGCACAAGGATAGAGATTGCTATCCCTCTTGACTTGCATCACATGGAAATTATGATCTTTCCTACTTTCAACCACTGCACCTTCCACAGTCTCAGACTTTGCTGGCAGAACTTCTGAATGATGATACATTGCTATGTGCCGCGTCACATCACAACGCTGTGGAAAGTGTCTGCCACAGAAAATGCAAGTGTGTAGAGTCCCCTTGTGGTATCGCATATGTCTTGACAGGCTACTGGAATGCACAAACACTCGATGGCACAGTTTACATGGATATACTCGAGCATTGCGGTTAGACCCAGAGCCACGTGACGGCCTACCCCGTGACTTTTTCTGCTTCCCTGCAACCTCAGCACGGATTTGCCGTTTTGGAGCTGAAACACTACGATTATGATGCTTAGGTTCTGGTTCAGATTTAACACGATCATCCTGTGTCTGATGACTAAGGTGGTGTTTCTTTAAGTCCGATAATTGCTGAAAGCGATTCCCACACAAACCACAACGGTATGGTCTGAAACTCATGTTAACAGACGGAACAGAAGAATCAGTGCACTTACTTTTCTTAAAAGAAGGTAAATCATGCCTGGATTGACTATGGCCATCAAGTAATACTTCATTTTTTGAAAAAGGCTTCAGGGAGGGTGAACTGGTAACACGTGAGACAATTTTTCCATTTGCATGGCTAAGTAAGTGGCTCTGCAAGTCAGAAAGCCAGAAAAAATGCAGGCCACACATCTTGCAAGGATATGACTTCTCTATGCTGCTCTTCTGTCCTTCAGTCTTCTTTGAAGTATTTGATCTTTCTGTGCCATGGAATTCATCCTGGTGAGTCTGTAAAGCCTCCTGTTTCAGGAAGCGCTTTCCACACTGCTTGCAGCTATAAAATCTTTCATGGGAATGATACTGAAGATGTTGGCGCAATTCCTCTCGTTCACCAAAGATTCTACAGCATAAGGTACATTTATATCCCCGCTCCAGTGTGCGATAGCGCTGATGCCGTAGTAAGCCAAGTCGGGTGTTGAATAACTGGTTGCAAATTTCACACTGGAAGCGGGCAGCATGAGGGGGTGCAAGGGTATTAGAACCATTTTCAGTTTCAGTTGCTTTAGTAGGTGAAATAACCACTGTATGGTCGGTCTCTCGAGCTGGGGCATGAGGAGAGGCCTGAATTTCAGGATTTGACAGAGACTCCTTAAGTGGTGCTTGGATGGAGTGCAGAATCACAGGTGTAGGGGGGGATCCCAGCACAGGGGAACTGGAAGATGCTAAACTGACTGATGTAGGATGGGACCCATGTGGAAGGGGGAGGGGGGGAGTTTGATTCATAGATACTGGTTGAGACTCCAGACATTTGGCTTCAGTTGATGCAAGGACCATAGGACTAGACGGAGAGCCAAGTTGGGCTGCTTGATTCCATGGGAGAATTTGGGAGGAGGATTTCCCATTCAAAATATTGTTGTATTCTGTTGACCTGTTGACAACTGTAAGCATTCCATCTTCATGGAGTGCAAATTCAAGAGGTGCGCCAAAGCCATTAGTATGGCAATCATAAGGGAACGATTCCACTGTGCCATGCTCAGCCATGTGAGTTAGAAGTTCGGGGTAGTGGATATACCCCTCACCACATTCAGTGCAGATGAATGCACCTTCCCCGCCTGGCTGCTCACCACACTTGCCATTGTCCACCAACGGGTACTCCATATTCAGAAGAGTAATGGGATAACTTTAATTCGATTGCCACAAACAAATCAGCTTTTTCCGCAACACTAGTTAATATTTTTTTTAAACATAAGAGATTTAACAGTTGTGAGAAGCATCTACCGACTTTCATGGAAGAACAGGTAAAGGCCGCAACATTTTCCAAAAAAAGGCATCAAGAGATGGTGCAAAAACTATTTTTAACTTGAACTGACTAAGCAAAGTCCCATAGGTAAATTAAGGCAAACATTTTTCACATCGGGTAAACATATTCTAGACGCAATCTGATCACTCTGTGATGGTTCAGAGTTTCAATAATTCACTTCTGTAAATTTGAAAGTATCACCGTGGAATTGATTCCTAGTAACTATAACTGTTGTCTCATCACAGTTGGTTTCTCAGTGCAAAACAATACACTTCACCTTTAAATGTGGAGATGCTATTAATTTAAATTAACATCTTATTTTCCCAGATATTTTCAAACACAAGCAAATGAACTGCAATTTACTGAAGAGTCACCACAGCAGATTGCGAGGTCATTTCCCCTGCCAAACTCGTGCCGACAGTATTTTAAATGTTTTCTTGTATATTTGATCACTTCAGATCATGTAGTGTTTTCACTTGAGGAACCTTGAAGAAAAAAGGAGACCAAAGCTCATGAAATTATAAATATCAAAAAATACAATGGCAGCGTACTGCTTCCAGGCTATCCATTCCATCAGTGACTTTAAGACAGACTGAATCAAAACAAAAGGAAAAAAGCAGCAAAGCTGGACCAGCTCCTTTCCAGATGTACAGAATAGCTGGAGTGCAAATGCTGCACGAAGACATGACCATAAACTCCGTCTTCAAGTTGTCTTCTTTCTCCACTTCAGCTCTCTAGGTCATCATCTAAGATAATTTAAAAAGACAGTGAGCAAATGATAAACGCATACAAAAGCGTCCACAAGAGGCAAAATGGGAAAAACCAAGATACGTTCAGGCTAACAGATCAGCAGCTCAGAGCCTTTGATGCATTAAACTCTGCACACTTCAATTCCTGTCAGTACTCAAACATTACATGCAAACATTTCACAATTAAATCCAACCTTCAAAACAATGATTAGCAATGCATAGATAACAGTTTCAAGATCCCTCAATAAATAACCAACCAAGATGGCATTTTGATGTTAAATGTTGTTTCTACATCAGTAGAAAAAATGGGCACAGTATGCTACAGTATGCACTGAAAATATACAGTACCAGTCAAAAGTTTACACATACCCACATTTTTCTCCCAATACATGTGAAATAAAGAAATAAACACCCATTATTTTGGAAAAATATTTTCTTAAATCCATCAAACTAACCAGCACTTGTCATATCAGCTGAGCATACTCACAACTTTTTTTTATAAGGGCAGTCTTATGGCTAAAATGAGTTTGCTGCGGCGCAGCCCTATCTAAGTTCCCATAGATGTGTTGCACTTGCGGTTTGATTTTGATCGATCTTTTTGCCCAATAAGTCCCAAAACAGCTTGACTTGAATTCGCCAGTTGGAAAATGGAAAGAGCTTGTCTGTCCGTTTAATTCGCAAAATATGGCTTCTTTGACAATTCCAAAACTTTGAACTCAGTTGAAACAAGTAAATTATTCTCATTATATTTCTGACTATTTACCTCTCACAAAATTCCTTTTGAGATTACACAGAGAAGTTAAGCCATTAAAAAACTCAAACAAGAGTCATCAGAAGATGACATATCCCCCCGGCCCCTGATTATTTGCGAAAGTCATGTCAATCCTACACCTTCAAAGAAATTCAAACAAGAATGTTGAGGTGACTTTCCTCGGGCATTATCTGGAATTATGTACTGGCAACATCTACCAATGACTATGAACCCCATGTTGACAAAGGCAATAATAAAACAAGAGTCATTAATGAACAGTGATTTAGCTCTGCTCTGGAAACACCCCCATCCCGCTTCCATGGAAAGGAAAAAAAAAAAAAAAGAGTTTCAGAAATTTGAAAATATGAGAAGGCACCACTTCAGTACTTGGGTAATGCACATGAAAAGTTTCAGAAAGATATAATGAACGGTTTTTGAGTTCTGCTCCTGAAACGAACCTATCTCTGTACAGAGTCCAAATGCAACTGGTTTCCATGGAAATGAAAAAAACAAGATTTTCAGAAATCTGAAAATATCAAAAGGCACCACTTCAGTATGTGGATAATACACATGCAAAGTTTCAGTAAGATATATTGAATGGTTTTTGAGTTCTGCTCCGGAAACGAACCTCTCTCTGTACAGAGTCCAAATCCAACTTGTTTCCATGGAAACGAAAAAAAATAAGATTTCCAGAAATCTGAAAATATCAAAAGGCACCACTTCAGTACATGGGTAATACACTTGCAAAGTTTCAGAAAGATATAATGAAAGGTTTTTGAGTTGTGCTCCGGAAACAAACCTATCTCTGTACAGAGTCCAAATGAAACTGGTTTCCATGGAAATGAAAACAAGAGCCATCTGGCAATGGCATATTCCCCCGGCCCCCCACTTTCATGGATTAACTGTTCAATTGAAATGAATAAATGTACTACAGTACTAAACAGGGCTCGAAATTGCGACCATTTTGGTCGCATATTTGGTCGCATATGCAACCAAAATAAACACTGTGCGACCTTTGAATTAAAATAGTCGCACTTGTGCGACCGCTTTCCCCCCCAATTAAATGCCGCTTTTCCTGTACATTTGGTAGTCAATAGGCATGCAAACCGCTGCTGCAGCTTTAATAGAGACAGGCGTATGTGCCGGAGCAATGTGCGTGTGTTCAGTCCGCCTCCTCCATGCTTGCGGCGTGCATTGCCGAATGGAGCGCACCCAGTGTATTCCCTTGAGCTGACCGTGACTATTCTGACCAATCAAAGGGGACCTTGACGTCATGGTTAATAATTGCTGTCAATCACTCCATTTCGCGTTACTGAGTGCTACTAATTATAACTATCCACAAGATTTAGACGGAAAATTAAACGAAGAACAATAGAATTTTTTTTTTGGTACCGTTAACATTCAAAAAAACTAGTCGGTAACAAAAGTTACTGAAACTTAGAATCATGACACTACAACGGTGATTCGGACGAACCGGCGACGAAATGAGTTTATTATTTTTGTAAATAGTGGCTTCGAAATTTAAAATGGCTGAGGTTTAAAGAAAGTGAATTGCACGGTGTTCGTTGTAAAGATTATGATTCGGATCTCGCCGGTAACAGCGCGTTATTTACGGAGTCCAAAAGCTTTAAACGTGAAAGTTCCTCCAAACATGGGGAAAGCGCGAAACACACAAGATGCTATGTCAGCTCTGCGTCAGCGAGTAGGTTCAGTGTTCTGTCAATTTTTGCTAGCAATCAAACTATGCCGCCTCGCGGTTCTGCGCTTGCGCAGACCTAAAATCTTCCTCCCGGTTTCTTCGCTCTTATCTGAAGTAGCCTATCTAAAAAAATCATAAAAACAATTTTTTTTCAGCGCGTCTTTGGACCCGTAAGCATTTATATATTTGCATGTACGCGCTGGGTGTTCCTGAAATTGCAGAAATTAGATGACAATGGTGTGTGGCATATATCTTAAAACAAACGTATCCAACTCATTATAATATCTGCTTATGTTATAATAAGCTAACAAATTACATGGTTACCTCTGTAGATTGATTCCTATTGCAATATTAAGGCGAAAACAAAGACTTTACAACTTTAAGTCAGATCTGCATTTAACTCTAACACAGTTCTGGACATATTTAATGCCTCACAGGCAGTAAAGAGATGGATGGAAGGGCAGAGAGCCAGGAGACCCAATTTTAATTCCTGGCCTCAGGATATGGCATGAAGCTAATGTAGTGGAAATTTTTGTTAATCAATGAACTCAAGACTGTCATATTGTTTAACAACTTTCATTTGCTGGAAACAGTTGTATCGTTAATGTGGAGTGTTATATTGTAGCTTTTTAAACATTAATATATTTTTTTATATATATATATATATATATATATATATTGGTGCTTCTTAGATTTTGGTGTGCGCTCCTAAATTTTGGCTCGTGCTCCTAACTTTTTGAACTTGGGAGCGCAGCGCCACCAAGTAAGAAAGTTAATTTCGAGCCCTGCTAAAGGACTTGATCTGAAGGAATAAGGTGACAAACTTGCCTGACTATGAAATGGCAATCCAGTCCAGACAATGTTGTGTTCAGACCAATACGTGTTCAGTGTCCCTGTGTCAATTGTCTGTCGAGGTATGTTGGTGTAGATGTGGTCAATCTGTGTTCTACTCTCTGTCCGAGGACATTACCTGTAGTAGGTGTGGATGCTTGTTGATCTTGCTGTTCATGTTACCGGCACTCACTATGAGGAAGTGGGCTGCCACGAGTGCCAGGAGTTTCCCAGCTTCACATTTTATTTATATAAAAATAATGCCGGGGGGATAACAAACATTTCAAAAGACAATAAATGAAATTGAACATATGAAACTAAGTTTCACTGACACTGGAGTAGTCGGAGATGGCTTCAGAGATATTGCCCAAACAAAATTATCAGTGAACTAAGTCCACCTTCGCGCACATTTGCATGAAAGACACAGAAAAGAATTTTTACAGAAACTCCTAAATGTGAAAAGGCACAAATCATGCTCAACATGTTAATAAAGTTTGGTGAAAATTATCAGTGAGCTAAGTCCAAATTCACCCATGTTTCCATGTAAAGTGGAAAAATCAAAAATTGTAGAAATTCCTAAGTATCAAAAGGCACATCTAGACATAATGCTTAAAGGAGGACTATCATGGCTGGGAAAGTCGGGTGTTATTATTTCAATATATCATGAAAAAAGCTCCGACGACTTTGTTTTCTTTATTTTGCGATTTCTTTAATTTTTATGAGCGATTTTACAAAAGTAGTGGACCGCGCCATTCTCACCACAGCAGATGAAAATTCACCCTCGATCCGCTTGGGGCGCCCCTAATCGTGACGTCAGTGTGGCTGTCAGCGCCATTTCCATTGTCCTGCAGTCCTGCATTGAGATTGTTGAATGACCGAGATATTCCCGCTTCCTCTATGGGGCAGACAGACAAGCTTGATTATTACCTTTTTCTATCCGACACAACTTTAATTTAGAGGTGAACGAACATCAGAGGCCATTTGAAATGTTTCCGGAAAAAAAGTGCGATTTGAAGTCTGCTAATTACCAGCGAGGCTGGACAGCTGCCGTCACCTTGGCATTATTAGCTCACCTTAAATCAATTCCCCTGCACTTTGCCCAACTTGTAATCAAGCCATTTATTCAGCAAACTGACCAATCAAAACCAAAATCAAGCCAATAATGATTTAGAAGAGATAATGAGAAGCAGACAAACCGAACCAGGCTACCATGCTAGATTGAAATAATGTCAGTAATCTGAATAAATAGCAGACCTCTGAATTCCACCTCTCGTCGGAAAACTTTCACGTATTATTAAAAAAGATTTCTTAAAAATAAAATCATGTTAAGATGGCCCTGGTTTTTAAGCGTCTAAAAATATCTGCGTAGTAGAAAACATTGTGTGAAGCGCATCAAATGTGAATGTGAGAGAAAATAATTTTTCGCATTGCAAGCAATGGACAAATGCACAAAGACTGGGCAAAAACACGTTCAGGCAAATCTCGCCGCAAATTTTAAACATTTTTATTTAATAATTGAACAAGATTCGCAAGCAACGCCAAATGTAATAATCAAGCAAACACATTCAGGCAAACTGCGTGCTGAACTAAGCAAAGTTAAGGTCTTCAAAATCATCCTCCTCTACTCGACAATTGCTTTCACCCCCTTCCCATTTACTTGGCTCAATTTGCAATCAAACAGTTGATTCGCTCAATGAACAATTTTAAATTGGTTGGTAGTCTAATTTTTTAGATATCCATGTATTCAGACATTTTGACATCGCATGCATCATGCACATGAATGCATGTGGCAGCCGCAGTGACGTTATGATCTCGTAAGTTCTCATGCCACTTGTGGCGTTAATGGCAGCCTCCTGGAAACAGCAATTCCGGCTAATTAATGGTCATCTAAAAGAACAGGGGGCATGTATGGACAAAAAAATCGACCGTGGATATTATGTTGGAGTTAATTACTATAAGATTAAGTCAAAATGTGTAGGTCAGTATAGTCCTCCTTTAACATATCTATTAAGTTTGGTGAAGGTCGGATGTATAGTTTCTGAGATATGGCCCGGACAAGCGAAGTTCAAATTCAGAATTCACACAAGTTTCCATGGATAGTGCAAAAATAAAAAATTCCAGAAATTCCTAAGTATCAAAAGGCACATCTAGACATCATGCTCAACAAATCTGGCAAGTTTCGTGAAGGTCGGATGTATAGTTTCTGAGATATGGCCCTGCCAAGGGCCCTGAAGGTTGCCAGCAGTTACAGCTCCAGCAGGAGAAAAGTAACTAGCATCAGTCCGCGGATTCAACAGCAAGCCAACACGAATTCTTGCGAAAGCAAAACGTTGTCTATACGATATTGGCGTTAAAGAGCTCCAGCTCGGACATCTGGGAAAAAATTAAACCTGTTTAATTTTTTTGCGAATTTTGGCGGTGATGGCGAATGGTCCCGTACCACTGCGAATCAATTCACGGTTCTTCGAATCAATTCTTCTCTGCGAAAGAAGAGAACTGTTTCATCCGCACACTTCCGCGGGCCAACGCAGCTCAGTGAGAAAGGGGTTTTAGTTACCATTATCGGGCAACTCGACTGAGCGGTCACACTTTTTCATGAGTGACAGAGAGCAACATTTCTGCCATTTAGCAAAAATATAATGTTTAAGAAGTCTACATCATGAAATCCCATTAGATTTTTTTCTAACCTGAACTTTCACTGTCGTCTGCTGTCAATTTGTGAAGTGCACCTTCCTCTCAATTCACTTCTGGTTCTTGCTCTGCTTTCAGACAATGATTTTTTTTTTTTTTTTTTTACACAACACTGCCACTGAGTGGATCTAACTAGTATTATTCTTTCTATTTCATGATGCTAATAGGAACAAACATCCAAAAAATGGGTTTTGACCAGTTTTTATTGCCGCAATTGATTGTGAAAAAAGGTCAACCATACGGTTACAATGCCCGTAAAAATTTGAATTATATATAGGTTAGTGCCTAAGACATACTAATTTCTAAAGACATTATTAAACGAGGAATTAAATAGATTGATTTTGTCACACGACCTTGACCTTGAAGACCAAATTCAAATCCAGTATGGTGTATTTGATTAGCATACATGATTTGTCATTAGTATCCAGTACATACCGAAGATCTAAAGCCAACATTAAAGGACTTTCAGGCCGTTATGTCATTACCTGGACCTTGTTACCCAAGGTCAAATCCAATATGTCGAAAACAACCAGCATACATGATTTGCTATTAGTGCCCAATACATACCTAAGCTCGACAAACAATATTAAACAAACATGGGCCATTTTTGTCTTATAACTTTGACCTTGAGGCCCAACATCAAATTTGACTGACTACCTAAGAATGTTCAGCATACACGGTTTCCTATAGATGCCCCAAACATACCTGAGCTCTAATTGCCATATTCAGCAAGTTATAGCAATTTTTGCCATTTGCTCTTGGCGCCCAATGTCATATTCAACTTGCCGAGAATGTTTGGCTTACATGATTCCCTATAGGTGCCTCACACATACCTAAGCTCTAAATACCACATTAAGCTGTTATAATGCATTTTTGCCATTTGACCTTCACCTTGAGGCTCAAGGTCAAATTCGAACAACCGAGAATGTTTGGCATACATGATTCCCTATAGGTGCCTCATACATATCTAAGCTCTAAATGTCATATTAAGCAAGTTATAGCACATTTTTGCCATTTGGCCTTGACCTTGAGGCCCAAGGTCAAATGTGACTGACTCACAATGTTCAGCATACCTGATTCCCTATAGGTGCCTAATACATACCTAAGCTCTAAATACTATATTAAGAGAGTAATCACACATTTTTGCCATTTGACCTTGACCTGGAGACCCAAGGTCAAATGTGACTGACTCACAATGTTCGGCATATCTGATTACCTGTAGGTGCCTCATACACACCTAAGCTCTAAATGCTATATTAAGAGAGTTATAGCACAAAACACCCCGAAAAATGATGAAGTCCAGACACGTTGCCTACGTGGCGCTACGAAGAAGCGATTCAATCAAAACGCCATTTACACCGTTGAAGTAGGTCATGATACTGATTCCATTGCTGCTATTAAAAAAAAATTCATCGGACAGTTTTTGAGAAAATTGCTTCTAAGTGCCAAAAATGGCCATTTTCGACATAAAAATGGCCGCCAAGTCTAAACGAACGATTCAATCAAAAAAATTTTTGCTCGGGCATTAACTTTATGACCGATATGATCACATCCCCAAATAAAAAAAAATTGTCATCAGACCGTTTTTGAGATATGGCTTTAAACAGACGATGCCGCCGGACGAAAAGTGACGACAATAGGTTACTGGCCTATGGCAGGCAACCTAAAAATTCCAGAAATTCCTAAGTTTCAAAAGGCACATCCAGACATCATGCTCAACCTATCTGTCAAGTTGCGTGAAGATCGGATGTCTAGTTTCCAAGATATGGCCCGGACAAGATATGATTACAGACGGACGGACGGACGGACACACTGATGACTATATCCCCCCTGCATTAATGCTGCCGGGGGGATAAAAATAGTAATCCTGAAGTTTCCAAAGTAGCAAAGTAGACTATGTATAGTCTAGCACATCTAGACTATACATAGAATACATGCACCAAGTTTGGTGCTGATATCTTGCATAGTTTCCGAGTTCTGCTATGGAAACAAAATGATTATGGACAGACGGACAGACAAGGCAATGCCTATAACCCCTGCATTTTATGCGGGGGGATAAGAATAATAATAATAATAAAAACGGAGTGCTGTGACATGAGCAAAGTGTGTCCAAACTTTTGACTGGTACTGTACATCTCACTAATTATTGCATTACTGGTTATGGAATATAGGACATTTTAGTTTTTTCCAGTATTCTTCTTCAACTTTCAATCTTTGCAAATCTGAGCACCGACAAATCTAGATAACCACAGCTCAAGTGTAATATGGATAATACAGGAATGTATCCTGCGGATAATGGGTACACGTTATGGAAAGAAATGGAATACGTCAGGATATTTGTGACATTTTATATTCTCAACTTTAATGTTAATTTCTCAATCTTAGAACAGTGCAACTGTTACTAGTGTAAATTAAATACATCAGGGCGGAGCAGATTTAGAGAGTAGACGCATAGCAATCATGAGCAGACGACACCAGGGTAGAACTGCACCTTGAGAAGGAAAATTAATGTTTTTTTAAAGTATTAAGCTCCGTCCGTCCGCCCGTATCGTTGGTGTTTATGCGATATCTCAAGAACCAGTAGACCGATTTTGCTCAGATTTACCACCAACATGTACTTGGGGGGTCCCGCGACACCAGTTGATTTTGATGACCTTGAGGTCATTTTCAAGGTCACAGGGCAATTACACAGATTTTGCCTATGTAAACCTTGTTTACACAATATCTCAAGAACTAGTGGACCGATTTTGCTCAGATTTACCACCACCATGTACTTGGGGGTCCCGCAACACCAGTCAGCGTCCTTTTTTGTCTGTTTTGTTAGTTATGTCACACGCAAATAATTCCCACAATCTTTAGCAATAAGTGTAAATATAAAATTGATGCAATTTTGTAAAAAAAATAAAAATTTGAAAAAGTGCGAGCAAAGTAGTTTTTCTTTACTCCACAGTGTATTTTGCGAAAGTATTTCAGTTGGCAACGGCATTATCTTGAATAAATATGAAATAGGTATGACGCGTGGAAACATTGCGTCATGGGGTGGTCTTCCGCAATAAGTGGTTTCCTTTGTAAACGGCCAAGAAATTCATTCTACGCCTCCCCTCAGGTGTAGATTTTATGCCTGATCTTGATGAAAATAGTGTTTACTACCATTTAGTGTCTTGAAGTTACGACTCTAAGGTTGTGCCCGACTTAAAACCAGGTCAAAGTCCAGTCCAGTTGGTGCAACCGACCCCAGCAAATTAGTTAATACCTACAGCTGAATATTCTGCTGCTTAAACTCAAATATGCTAAGTGTTTATAACACCTCTGGCGTTCTTTCCTCCTACAAAATATTCAGAATCATTTTGTTATCTTCTAAATATTCATGCAACATAAAATGTTGCCGTTCACGTTTACGTCAGTTACGACAGAGTTAGCTGGGCCAAATGAAATAACTTCAATCTTAATGTCACTGAGTGGAAGGAAGTTCCGAGACATCCAGCATTTTACCTCATCCAGACAACTAAAAAGTACCTTCAGAGAACAAATATAATCAGGAGTGACTGGTAAGTAAAAATGTGGATCGTCAGCATAGCAATGGTATAAAACATTGTATTTATTGAAAACAGACCCAAGTGGCAGCATTTATAAAGAGAATAAAAGAGGCCCTAAGATTGATCCCTGAGGAACACATATAATGGGAGAAGTGGAGGAAGAGCTATTTCCTATTTTGACAGAAAATGTTCTGCCTCTCAGACAGGATCAAAACAATTTTAGTACAGGGCCCTGCAAACTAACCTCTACACGTTTTAAGAGGATGCCGTGATCCACTGTATCGAAGGCAGCACTGAGACTGAGCAAAATAAAACTGCACAAGAACCAGAATCTACAGTCAGGAGGATGTCATTGGGTACCTTCACCAATGTAGACTCTGTACTGTGCAAAGCTCGAAATCCAGACTGATATGTGTCAAAAACATTGAATCTGTTTAGATACGAAGAGAGCTGAGAGAATACAACCTTTTCTAAAATCTTAGAAAGAAAAGGTAACATGGAGATTGGCCAATAGTTGTTTAGCTCCTCAGGGTCTAGGCTAGGCCTCTTAAGCAGGGGTTCAAAAATGGCTTGTTTCGAGCAGGATGGAATGACTCCGTATTTTACAGAGCAATTAATTATGGGTCAAATAATGGGGCAAATTATAGGAAAAACTTCCTTAAAAAAGGCATGAGGGTAAAGCATCAAGAAAGCAATAGGTAAGATTCATATGAGAGACCATGCTAAGTAGCTCAGAGGATGACAAATCAAACTACTGGAGATGGCTACCTGGAGGAGGTAGCCTATCTCAGCGGGATCAGAATCTGGGCGAGAGATTTGGGACCCAATGAGAGTATTGAATATTTTTCCTTCTAATGTATACAATAAGCTGATATTTGCTGAGAAAAATTGGCCCGCCCACATTTATTTAGGCCCACCCAAAACAAATTTTTTTCCCTATGCCACAGGCATGAGGCAAGCGGGAGGGCTGACCCAAGCGAAAAATTCGGCCTTGAAATGTAATCACCATTAAATACGGATTGAAGCAGAATATTTTGTTAGCTAAAAACATGCTGTGGATTTTGGAAATGATTCAATCTATCCTTTTCAAATAAATTTTTACTCTTAGAATTTGGACTTTAAGCTACAACACTTTTTCGAAATGTCTGAATCACGAGAGTCGCGAAGAGATACCGGGTTATTCAGAAACCAAAGGGTGACGCCACGAACGCTACGTCCATATTTTATACAGTCTGTGGTTGGAAGACGTATCCCTTTATGGCGGAAAAGATGTTGCACTATTTCCGAAGGGGCAAGTTATTGGCCTGCATCAATGAATGAGGGCAACAAGCACAAGTAATCATTCTCACGCACAAATTCGCCACCACAAAGTCCTGACCTTTTACCGCATTGAGCCACTGGGACATGTGCGAGAAGACTACAGAGCGGTTCAACCGTCTCGTCGAGAAGACAAGATCTCAAGCCAAAAATATAGTCCACTCTGATTGTAAATAAATGTTCTGAAGTTGCCAAAGCAATGATAGAACAAATCCAAACTGAAATCAAAGCAACACGGACCAAATATTTGAGTCTGCAATTTTTTTTCAAATGAGATATTGCTTTCCCGGTTTAAAATGACATAGCAATGACACAACAAATCCATACTGTAATCAAAGCTACCTAGACCAAATATTTGAATTCGCGATTTTTTTTTTTTCCCAAACGGGATATTGGTTTCCCGGTTTAAAATGCCTCCACTATGTTAACTTGTGACCACTATTGCCGCACCCGAGTTTGTCGCACCACTTAAGTTAGAGATTTACTGAGAGGGAATGTCGATGTATTTGTGAATCATGAGCTGCGCATTTGTGGATCTGTGTGGATTTTGCAGAAAGAATGTCTCAAAAATACGTAATTGAGGAAAGCGATGCATGCGTGTAATTGGTGATCCACAAATGCTGAATCACATTTCACAAACAGAATTTTCAGTTGAACACATTTTTTTTTACAAATGGAAAACGATATATTTACAAATACACAAATATTTGTAAAAATTACCATACAAGTTACAAATAGGAAATTTGTGTTTGTGGATAACAAAACACGCGTGCGAATCAAGGAATATTTGTAGATCACAGTCTGTGCATTTGCAGATACTTTTGAGACAAATCTAACTCCATAGATATATATTCTGTCGTTGACTGATACAAGTGAGGGATGTGCTGTCGGCTGCACCGTTTGGACTACCAGTTTCGGACGTGATCTATACGTGGAAGGTTCTTTGCTGGCCACACTAGCCCCCAGGAGCACATAATTTGTCCATTTTATTTTAACCTTGTCCACATGCCTCTTTGGTTGGCAGTGCTCATCCAATGTTTTCAATCCACGAGAGGCATAATTTATCAGGTCCGAGCACAACGTGCACAGGGCTTATCCCTGAACCTCGACCTTCTGTAAAAACTCGCCCAATGATGACAGTGTACCATTCACTGTGACTTCTCGTTCCATCCAGGCCCATTTGAAATGGTTCTTCACATCCTTGTCAATCTCGCGAACTCGATCGTCATCTTTCGCTCTGTTGGTTTGGCCATGTTTCAGGCCGAAATCTTTGCATGAACGATGTTACTTTTTTGCAAGGGACCGCACTTAGATAACACCACGGTAGATGATTGTTAGCCTCTTTTGCCATAATTTTCGGTGCCACATTGAACACTTGTGCCGCATACTCAAGAGCTCAGAGCTCCTTTACCTTGCCAGTAACAGGAAAGCCCCAGTATTGCTGCAGTTTCTCTCTTTTCCAGAGACATATATCGCTGGAAGACTGGTTAGCCTCCATGGTGTAAACACCAGCGCTTGCATTTGTTTATATGCCTTGACCTCTAACACGGAAGTAGAAACAAACATTCCTTACATAATCACTCGGAACTATGAGCTCGCTTGTCAGGTTCCTTATCATTCCGGGTTTGTAATTTCAATCGGTACAAAACAAAATATTATTTTAAAATAGGGCTTAAGTGCAATAAAAGTAACTGCCACTATGAGGCAGACAGACGAGCTTGCTTATTACCTTTTTTATGACACTTACCTAATGCTGTCATTTGAAATGCTTCTGGGAAGAAAACTGTGATTTGAAGTCCGCCAATTACCAGCGAGGTTGGACAGCCTCCATCGCCTTGGCATAATTAGCTTACCTGAAATCAATTCCCGTGTACTTTGCCTAACCTGCAATCAAGCCATTTATTCAGCCAACTGACTAATCAAAACCAAAATGTGGCCTAAAATGATTAAGAAGAGATAATGAGAAGCAGACAGACCTAACCAGGCTGCCATGTTAGATTGAAAGAATGTCAATAATCTGAATTAACAGCAGACCTCTGAATTCCACCTGTCGTATAATTTTTACAAATCATTAAAAAGATTTCTGAAAAATAAAATCATTTTAAGATGGTCCTGGTTTTTAAGCGTTTCAAAACATACGCAAAGTGGAAAACATTTTGTGAAGCATATCAAACATGAAGTGAGAGAAATGATTGTTGCATTGCACGCAATAGATAAATTCAGCGAAGACTTGGCCAACACATTCAGGTAAATTACATGCTGAACAACGCAAAGTTAAGGTCTGCAAAGTCATCATCCTCTACTCGACAATTGCTCTCACCCCCTTCCCAATTACTTTGCTCACTTTGCAATCAAACAGTTGATTCGCTCAATTAGGCTAACAATTTAAATTGGTGGATAGTCTGATTTATTTAAATATAATTTCTGTTTGTCACATTTTGAAATTTAAATAACCATGAAACATGACAGATTTGCCTAAATGTGTTTGCTAGATTATTTCTAATTTTACATTCTGCCGCGCTGCATGCGAATGCGTGAACAATTTACTTGTCACGTTCGATACGCTTAAACAAAATGTTTTCCACCTTCACTGTTGGTTATTTAGACGCTCAAAAGTAACTAAAATCAAGAGCTATGAATTACTGTATTTTAAATTAATCTTGTTCAATTATCTAATAAAAAATGCCACAAATTTGCGGCATTGATATGCCTGAACGTGTTTGCCTAATCTTCGGTGCATTTGACTATTGCGTGCAATGCAAACAAATCTCTCTCTCACAAATATTCTCTCTCACATTCACGTTCGATATGCTTCACAAAATGTTCTCCACTTCACGTAGCCTACATTTTTAAGCGCTTAAAACCAGGGCCATCTTAAAATAATTTCATTTTTTAATAAATATCTTTAATAATACATAAAAACATAACGCGTTGCTGAATACCCCTCGGCCTGTGCACATCTATGGGTCACAGAGATACGAAAATTGACAAAGCTGCCATCAATAGTTACTGAGCACTGGGCCGGACAAGATTTCCACGGTGAATGTCACAGCGCTAAGGTCAAAGGTCAAATCCAGCCAAAACCCTGGCATTGCACATCTATGGGTCACAGTGAGTTACCATACCAAATTTGGTGAAGCTAAGATCAATAGTTACTGAGTGCTGGTCTGGACAAGATTTCCTGCATCAAGGTCACTGCGTTAAGGTAAAAGGTCAAATCCAGCCAAAAACCTGATGCTGCACATCTATGGGTCACAGCGAGTTACCATCCCAAATTTGACGAAGCTACAACCAATAGTTACTTTGTACTTGGCCGGACAAGATTTCCACGAAGGAGGTCACAGCGCTGAGGTCAAAGGTTAAATCCAGCAAAAAACCTGACGTTGCACATCTATGGGTCAGAGTGAGTTACCATACCAAATTTGGTGAAGCTGCGATCATTAGATGCTGAGTACTGACCTGGACAAAGTCATGGACAGACGACAGACAGACACGCAGGTAACGACAATACCCCTCCAGCCAAAATTTGGCCGAGGGGTAAAAATCCCCGATGAGAGGTGGAATTCAGAAGTCTGCTATTTATTCAGATTATTGACATTCTTTCAATCTAACACGGCAGCCCGGTTAGGTCTGTCTGCTTCTCATTATCTCTTCTTAATCATTATAGGCCACATTTTGGTTTTGATTGGTCAGTTGGCTGAATAAATGGCTTGACTGCAGGTTAGGCAAAGTAGACGGGAACTGATTTAAAGGGGACCTCGGATGCTATATTTCCAAGGTTATATTTTGATCTTGGACTCCCCTAGAGTACTCCTGATCGTTCAAAGCCCAAACAGGGTCCTTATTTAGCTCATACTACCATCCTCAAAAAACCCCATTAGTCTCTGCCTGAAACGCCTCATTGGCGTGGCTCTTCCGCTATGGCCCCCACTCCCCGTGTGCCCACTTTCTTCTGCCTGGCCAGCTCTGTGGAGGGCGGATCTAGGCGAGACGAGGCAGCTGAACGCAGTTTCCGGGTCTCAGAGTCAAACGTGAGACGCGTCTGCCACCTGAGCTAAGGAATCAGCGGGGAAATTCTGCAGTCAAACACAGTACATGTGTATAGATCTAATGAAGTTAACTTGTTCTAATAAACGCAACGGCGAAAGTGGAGGACGCAGTGCGAAAGTCTGGCAGCTCAAGCACAAATTTGCTATCGGCTACAGTTTGCTACGGCAACAGTTGGTGAGTACCGCGGTTTTTCTACTCCTAGCTAGGATGCAGGGGAAGCTAAAATCCACCCCATATAGACACATTTGTAGAACGGGTCGACATGCCCAAGTGTAGACCGGAGACCGTAGAAATCCGGTGGGTCTGAGTTTAGAGGGAAACATGGACAGTGAAGGGCAGCTAAAAGTGGACCAACAGCTTATGGACTGCTTCGGTGTGTATTAGGACCTGCTGGTTCGTGTGCATAGCTGTGGTGAGTTGTTAGCGTGGAGAAACGAACAGCTTCCGCACTGGTATATGACGGAGGGACGAAAGCTCCAAGCTAAACGGCCTTTTCGGAAATTGCCTTTGGTAATTGTTTACTTATTGCTTCGGAATATCCAGCTTTTCCTCGCGGAAAATGGGCGCATTATGTATATAGCGTCGAGAGCTAGACAGAGCTCGGTTATGGTCATGAACATAATACAGGTTTTACAGACCGTAAGTTCCGTCTGCGTGAACTGTTGCTTATGTGGAGCTAGCGAATCGATCACTTTTACAGGAAAGCATTTAATATTCAATATTAATATTCAATGGGAATGCAGAGAAATCGTTTGTTATACCGGACACGTTATAGGCTGTGCGCTTCCCTATTGCTTTCACCGGTAGTATCAGAGAGCTTGCCCAGACATTGGAGATGTATCAGGCTGACCCCGGTCATGGATAAGTAAAGCGATCGTTTCATAAGCACCCAAAAACACACCCCAAGCTCTGCAAAATCTACGTCTGGTCTAACTGCAGCCCAACTCGGCAGACACATACAATCAGGCAACGTTATGATGAAACTGACACATTGATGCTTACCGAAGTAACACAAGCATACCGATCATAATTGCTGCATATAAGTTAACCAGGAACATTTTCAATTAGCAGAGCAGGCGAACTAACATGCAGTAGCTGATAAGCGGTCATGACTTTGAATGTAATCTGTCGCGCGAAAGATTCGTTTCGCGTCCGGTGTGAAAGCTGCTTAACGCGTCCATAACGCCTGTATTCGCGTCTTTGCATTGACTTTGAATGTAGCTAATCTGTCGCGCGAAAAATTCCTTTCGCATCCGGTGTGAAAGCGGCTTGACGTGCCCAAAACGTGTATTCGCGTCTTTGCATTGACTTTGAATGTAGGCTAATCTGTCCTGCGAAAAAATTAGTTTAAGTGTCTGATGTGAAAGCAGCTTTATGGATAGTACGCGACAGCTAGAGAGCTCGGTTATGTTATGAACATAATACAGGTTTTGCAGACCGTAAGTTCCGTTAGCGCGGACAAGTTGCTTATGTGGAGCTAGCGAATTGATCACTTCTACAGGAAAGAATTACCTATTTAATCTCCGCCTTTTTCGGCTTTTTATTAGCCACAACAATTTCTAAAGGGGGGATGAAATTATGTCAAGGTAGTGCAGAGAAATCATTTGTAAACCGGTAGAGCCTCTGCGTTTCGCATTGCTTTCACGGTGGCACCAGAGAGCTTGCTCAGACATTTGTGAAGCATCCGGCTGATCCCGGTCATGGATAAGTGAAGCGATCACTAACTGTAGAGCCTACAATCGGGCAACGTTCTGATGAAACTGCCACATTGATGCTTACCGAAGTAACACAAGCATACCGATCAGAATTACTGCATGTAAGTTAACCAGGAGCATTTTTAATTAGCAGAGCACGCAAACTAACATGCAGTAGCTGGTAACCGAGCGGTCATAACTACAGAGACAAACCCTTGCAATACAGGTTTTACAGACAGCAAGTTCTGTTACTGTGAACAGCTGTACCAAGCATCCAAATTACAAACAAGTATTAAAAGTTAGCTTCAAATGAGGTTTATGTTCACACACCTACTGTAGAATTTCCCCTGATATCACTCTTGCATATTTAGGACACAAACATTAGCAACAGTTACTTGGCTACGTTAGCCGCTGTGCTACAGCCACAATCAACTGGCTATCACTTCAGGTTGGCTTATGCAGTAAAAGCAACTTACAGCTTCTGTGTCTGTGAGTCACGGACAGTCGCGACGGATACAGCCTTCATCTTCAGATATTTTACAAAGCCTGCGTTTGAGGCCAGTTGTTAGCGCTAACTATCGCTAGCAGTCCTGCTAGCCACCCGTAACACGTTAGCTTCACTTACATTATTTGCTGTTATATGGTTACTTACAGCTTGTGGCTCCGAGCGCTTGATCGATGCAGCTGCTTCAGGTTTGAGAAGCAGCTGAAACGCTTATCCTGTGTCGAATCATCCTTTATTGACAATGCTGTCTTTGGTGAAATGCTGAGCACAATCAGCTAACGTTCCCTTTGGCCGTGGCTGTTTGCTGCCAGCAAACAAAAAAAGCTACCCACTGATTTCTGGTGGCATCGTCTTTTCGAAGAGAAATATTTCTTTTTCTTCGCGTCCAAAAGTAAACGGACAAGTAGCTTTGGGAGAGATACTAACAAAATTGCACCTCAAATGATCTGCGGTTCTTCTTTTGTATTTCCAAAAGTGTCGACACTACTAAGGCATAGTATGATCTGCTGTTGTTAGTGCCTGCTAGAATAGTTTCCGGTGTGGGCAGGTCCAGCGCAGTGGTCGGCTCTGACTAGGTCTGTACTAATTGGGCGGCACAATCTGACGTCAGGTTTTGCCCAGATCTCGTGAAGATCTCGGGAGGAGCTGTTCAGAGAGGAAATCACGCTCACGAAATCACGTTCTTGGATTACGGCAAAACCCCTGTATCTTATGTTTAGAAACTTTTCAGAGGTTGAGCATGGACAACCAACATTATAACATTACTAATATGTATTAAAAGAAGGATCAGCATAATAGGTCCCCTTTAAGGTAGGCTAATTATGCCCAGGCAATGGAGGCTGTCCAACCTCGCTGGTAATTAGCAGACTTCAAATCACAGTTTTCTTCCCGGAAGCATTTCAAATGACCGCATTAGGTATGTGTCATAGAAAAGGTAATGGTCTTGCGTCATGAGGTGGGGGGAATTTGCGTCACAGGGTCAAAAATGACCATTTTTCAATTTTTGAATATGTTATTGTACAGGTTAAACTGCATAGAAAAATGGCATGGGTGGTTTATTTTTTTCAATATTAACCCTTGTACAGCTGTTTATAAGTTGAACTTTTAATAGAAAATGCATTATGGCCAGAACACTTTTTTGCTGTTTTCTCCATAGTGACAATTTTTTTTCAAAACCTCATAAAATCCTTAATATTGGTCAAAACAAGACCTGGTTTGGATCAAAAAGATCCTCAGATAAAATGCTATTCAAAAAACTAAACAGAAATTCTGTTTAATTTATACTATGTATTCAAAAATTTGATGGAAATATAGGATTTTTATTACGATGAAGTTTTTGACAAAGCGAGACATCTTTCTCATAAAATTTGAATGATGGGTGCATCAGAACTACACACAAATGCTAATTGACTTATAAGATCTGCTGACATGATAGATTACTGGTTCTAGAATACTAATAATTAGGTTCTCATACAAACAGTACACAGTGTGTCTTCATGATCAGAATTCGAGAGACAGTATGTATCCGGTAGCTTTTCGTGGCTTTTCAGTTCAACTCCTACATACAAGATGCAATCTTTGTGCACAATTGCCAGTTTCTTCTCTCTTTTGTACAAGTGACTGCCCTTAGTAGCCTTTTGGAATTTGTAAAAATTACCCAAAATTACTTCAGACCCCTTAGGATATTATTGGCCATAGCCGAACTTCATACTTTCGTTAAGCATTTTAACTCCATCTGAAGTAGTGACGAGCAAGTAGTAGTCATCCAAAGACTGGGCCGATGGCATAATAGCCACAACTGTACCCTTACAAATTAATGACAAGAGATCTTCACCACCCTCTGAAACATTCTTGCCATCTGCTTCATTAACAACATCTTCTACTTCAAGTGCACCCCTTGAACCATCTGAGAAGGCAACCTTCTTAAAAGCATTGACATATTCTCGATTTTCACAGGCAATGTAATCCTCAGTAATACAGGGAGTGCAGTAATATGACAATTCCCTTGATCTTACCACCCCATCTACACCTACTGACATCAAGGAATGACGTTTCCTAGTATTTGGAACTATGTTGTACATACTGTCATTGCGTTTGCGATTCACTGAATAGAAATAAGAAAGTTTACATATCTCCCATGAGTGAAATGTACCGAAAAATTGTGGTGAAATCTTTCCACTCCACGAAACAAAAGATTGCTTCTCCAGAGCACATGGAACTTAACTGACACTAATTGACAGCCGACTGACACTGATTGCCAATTAAGGGATTCAGTAGAGACACCTGCCATGATTTTTAGGAACTACAAAGAGCAATGGGTTTGGTTTTATGCATTAGCTTTCAGTTCAGTGTATTTGTCCTCCACCTCCTCCACCTTTGTCACATTTCGCCACAAAAAATCCATCCCTGACTTTTTTGCTTCATCAGCCTGTAACTGTAACATAACAAACTGAAGGCAAATGTGTCTAATACCATCTGAAAGCAGAGATCCAAAGCTACAAAATGACACCTTATTTACTATTATAGCCCTGGTTTTTGGTTATGAATTTTTAATTTTTTGGCCGAAAAAAATTTCAGGTGTGACAAATCCACCTTTTGGGTACCCACCTCATGACGCATGACCTAATAAGCAAGCACGTCTGTCTGCCTCATAGTGGCAGTTACTTTTATTGCGCTTAAAATAATTGCAATTCAGTTAATCGCACAGCCCTAATTTAAAATATTAAAAGTTTCTCAATTTTGTAAGTTTAAGCCCAAAAGAAAACTTCAAGTATATTTTCCATATTTTCAAGTACATATTCTAAATTTTCCAGCATTATTCAAGGACTTTCGAAGCTTTTTCAAATTCAAGGAGTTTTCCAGTATCACGTGAAATTCAAGGACTTTTCAAGGCTGTGCGAACCCAGTTTCATTCCAAAATTAACCAGGGGAAGGGCATGTAGGTAAAAATATTCTTGGTCAGTGGGACACAGTCCCAGGCAGATTCATTGGAACCAATGGCTGCATGTGAAATCTTAAAAATATGAAATGCACCTTATGTTGTCATCGGATCCCAGTTTGTTTATTCCCCCTCCCAAACTGATGCAGACATTAACCGCCGATCTCCAAAAATACAAAATAAAACCATATGTATTGAAAAGGATAACCCGATTATCAACCAAAATCGAAAAAGTTGAACTTCACACGTGCAACAAACTCAGAGGTCACAAGTTAACCCAGCTGAGATATTTTCAATCGGTAAGTCAATGTCTGGTTGTTTTTTCTTAGCCTACTTAAATGTGTATTTGATCAGAATCTCTGTCAACACACAGTTCTACTAAACTCCATCCATCAACAATAAACTATTGGAATAAGACGGATAGCCTTGCTATTACGAGTGATATGGAATTGAAACCAGTAAGGCATTTGCTACGTTTCCTCCCCGTGGCTAGAACATCTTCCATATTCACGAAAAACCCTTGTTATTTACAAACAAAGGTCAATAGTTGACAGAGAAACCAGACGATCCGTAGCACTAGTCAGGGGTACATTTCCCAGAAGCATAGTTGCGAAAAAAACGTTTACATGGTTCAACCGTGTACAATGGTTCCAACTATGCAAAAGAATTCCATTTTCAACCTCCACCAATATCGAATGAAATCAGTGCTTTTATTGGCTTACCTTGGTGTTTGGGTACCCTGAGAAACATTTGGCTGTGTAAAAACGTCAAACGTACATCCACTCGAGAAAATTTGAGCGTAATTTCTCCTGTTGTTCTACGCGGTAACAGCATATAATGGCGGTAGCCATATTACTGATGACACACACCGAGTTGCGAGGGCATGCGCAGCATATGCAGTCGCGGCATATACTATATTATCATTCTAAACCCCCATCTCACTAATAAAACCCTGTGAAATACATTGGTGCCCCCCTTTAAAAATTGTTCCGGCAAATAAAAAAAAAATAGTGCCATGGGTACTATAGCTCACTTGGTTTATTTCAGGCTTTAGTGTTACTTAAGCTCACAAGTGTAGCATTTTTTATGCTTGGGTCCGACACTGGGACAATGCAACACCTTTTGTAATTTGTGTAGGAAAAAAATATATATAACTACAAGTGGTAACTACGGGGTCCAAGCAACATGAGGTAATCATCAGTTTTGAAGCAGTGAAGACACAAGAAGTTTTTCAAACAATTTCCAGTTCCAGTTTCCAGTTGGTGCCATACAACATTTTCAGTCTAGGTCAGCTCTGAGGGGCTTACATTATAGAACTTAGTCCCTCAGAGCTAAGTGTTGGTATGGTTTTCATTTTGCTGCTTGCAATAATCATTTGGTTGCCTAGTGATTTTGATTTGATAATTACTTGCTATCAGTAGCGGAGCAACAGGGGGAGCAAGGACACGTCCCTTTTAGTCCTGGCTAGATCTCAATCATTTTCCTTTATTGATGTCTTTTCCAATTATCGTAATTGGCAACTGAAGACATGGTTTCTCACCGTATGCGATCTAACAGCGATGAAATCATGGGCTAAATTCAGTGCAGAAAAATAATTTACTTATTAATTGGCCAATGCTTCGTGTGATTGAACTGGTCCGTGTTTCAATGAAACGCGGACTTTCACTCTCGGTATTTTGTGGGTTGATTTAAAAAAAAAAAAAAAAAAAAAACAGTGGCACTCAGCAGTTAAATAGCCTAGGTTATAAAAAGCGTGCGGCTCAAGCCATTTGCGTGAGAGTTGACAGGTAGGCTATGCAATTTTGAATAACGTAGATTTAAATACAGCAAATACGCGTCCAGAGGAATGATTGTCGTCTTACCTAATCGGGGAGAACAAGCAGCACCTGTTAAGTGTGGAGCGCTCTTGGAGAGAACCTTTTGTTAATCACGAGGATGACTGAGAACAGGTCAGGATTTATAATTGTTTTAAACGGCTGTTTTGTGCAACCCAATTCTCTGTTCCGCCACTGTACGGAATTTAACCTGCGATTTAATCGCTGTTAGATCGCATGTGGAGAGAAACCGTGTCTTCAGTTGCCAATTACAATAATTGGAAAAGACGTCAATAAAGGAAAATGATTGAGATCTAGTCAGGACTAAAAGGGACGTGTCTTCGCCCCCCCTGTAGCTCTGCCACTGCTTGCTATATATAGCCAACAAAGTTGAATTTGTTTGCCAGTTAGTTTTGTGGACGTGAAATAATTTCATTTACACCACTATGATTGGGTCCCACACTATAAGTCAGCTAATGGCTGCAGTGTTCTTGCAACGAATTCGCATTGTTCAAAACAACCAGCAAGCACACATGATCCTAATCTCCTCTCAACAAGGATAAGTGCGCAGGTACACATATAAAATACAGGCAATATCATTACTGTTTGACTGAACGTTACACATTTGATCTTGGAGTTTCATCTGTGCTGAAAATAACATCGTCGAGGACTTGCCTTGACAGTATCTCGCCAGTATAGTCTCTCAAGTCTCCGTTGCACTGAAGGAGTCAATGCTTTCAGTTTGTAGGAGAAATCTAATAGAGCTTAGTCTAGCTAGATCGTTAGGGGGAAAGAAATTTGTATCCAACCTCCATTTTTTTTCCGGCTTTTTATTTGCCAGAACGATGTTAGAAGGGGGGCGCCAATATATTTTATGGAGTTTTTATCAGTGAGAAGGGGGGTTTAGAATTTAATATTAATATTTAATATCGCAAATGCAAATGCTGCGCCTGCCCAAGCAATCGGGTGTGTCATCAGTAACTTGGCAGCCACCGTTATCGATATGCTACTTACACAAATAACAGCACTTGAAACTAAAAAATTTCCTTAACTGGACGTACGCTTGACATGTTTACATATCCTAATGTTTCTCTGGGTACCCAAACATCAATCAATATTGGCATAGGTTGAATACAGAATTCTGAAACTCGCCATCCGGACACAAAATGCACCATGCACACCCTAGAATGTTCCTGAACAAAAATTATTCCTGTTTATAGTCCGAATCCACACTGTAAGCTGCTTTTTACCACGGGAAAGCGAAAGAACGTATACTTCCCCACCTTTTGCAATTTGTGCATCTTCTTACCCACATAGTCTTCAAAGAGCATGCACACTCCAAATCTCGCTTTTTAACGTCCTTAAATCAAAAGGGTCCATTGGAATCAAATTTGCTGTACCCCTCTATAGCGCTACCATTTGGCCAATCAAAGTAATTTGCATTAAGACTGCCCTTTTACTCATCCTTAACAATTACATAAAGTTTTGTGATTGATGACAGTTAAAGTGAGTAAACGGGTTAGTTCAATTTAACTGGCCAATGTCAGCCATCTTGTTTGAACTATCACTTCGTTCTTCCAGGATTTCATGGCAACCTTCACCATTATGAAGCATTCAAAATGTAAAGTTGCCTGCACAATTGGTTTAAGAGTTATGACCATTTGTTTGCCATAGTGCCACCTACGAACAGATTTAAACCAAATCTTGGTGTGAAGAAGTTACATGGCCATGTGTGATCTCAGGTTTGGTGATGATTGGACATTGCATTAAGGAGATACAACTCTTTATATCAACATAGGCTATGCCCTTAAATTTTGTGTGAATTGATCTCACTGCTTAGGAGGAGATAAAAATTAAACGGTTCACGAACAATTCAAAATGGTGGAAAGATTGCAAATACAAAAATGGGTGTGGCTTGCATGGATTGACTGGTCTTAACCTACAGAATCTAACAAAAAAGAAAATTGTTTCCACAACCTTCAGAAGTTATTGCCCAAAACATATTGTACCTCTCTTTAGCACTGCAATATGGCCAAGAAAAGTAATTTTAATAAAAATAGGACCAAGGGTCCTATAGCTTACCGGCAAGCAGTCTTACAGCAATGATACAAGTTATGAAAATTTCATGTGAAGTTTGACATTTGAATCATATGAAAATCCATGTCAAGGTCACTAAATAAAAGTTCACATACATTTATAAGACTTTCTGTAATACAATCCTAAGCTTTGAAGCAGTTTTGGTGATACAAGTCATTATAATATGTCAATATGTATTCAATATGTCAATTGTGAACTTTAAAGGACACAGAATGTCAAGTTGTGGTCAGCAAATGGATTTCATATACGACTTTTTAAATATCTCTATTCAAACCTTGGCTCCATCTGTGACCATTTTGGTGATACAAATCAGGGTAATTTCACTGCCGAGTTTGACCCTCAAAGGTCACTGACAGTCAAGTTGAATGTCACCAAATCAAAGTTCTTGTGTGACTTCCTAGATGTCAGTTACACAAACCTAGGCTCCATCTGTGACCGTTTTAGTGATACAAGTCACTGAATTTTCACTAGGTCACATTTGACCTTTGAAGGTCAATACGAAGGTCACCAAATGAAAGTTCATATATGACTTCCTATATGTCTCCAATACAAACCTAGACTCCATCTTTGACCGTTTTAGCAATACAAGTCATTGTAATTGTATTATGTCAAGTTTGACCTTCAAATGTCATCAACAGTCAAGCTGAATGTCACCAAATGAAAGCTCATATGTGACTTCCTACGTCAGTAACACAAACCTAGGCTCCATCTGTGACCTTTCAGTGACAGAGGTCATTGAATTTTCTCTATTTCTTCGAAGGTCAATATGAAGGTCACCAAATGAAAGTTCATACATGACTTCCTATACGTCTCCAATACAAACTGAAACTATCTGTAACCATTTTGCTGATATAAGTCACTGAAATTTCACTGTGAAGTCTGGGCATTCAAGGTCACTGAAGGTCAAGTTCAATGTCACCAAATGAAACTTCATACATGAGTTCCTATATGCCTGCAATACAAACCTAAGCTCTATCTGTAATAGTTTTGGTGACAGAAGTCATTGAAATTTCACTATGTGAAGTTCGACCTTCGAAGGTCGCCGAAGGTCAAGTTCAAGGCCACCAAATAAAAGTTCATACATGACTTCCTATAAGTGTTCAATGCACATTTGTTCGCAATCTTCAATATTTTCAAGCCTAGAAACCTTTGAAAATTGTAATATTTTGCTTGACCTCAAGTTTGACCTTTCAAGGTCATCTGAGGTCAACTTTAACACAGCCAAAATATAGGTCATATATTACTTCCTATATGTCAGTAATACAAACTTAATCTCTATCTGCAACCATTTTGCTTCCACAGGCAATTTGGCCCATTCTCCATAAGACCCAATCTTAAAGTACAGCGCCCCCACTAGACCCACTTCCATCGATTCAATCAAAATGGCACTCGCACTGTGCATAAAGTGTATCAAGGTGAGTTGATTGCCAGATTTAGAAAAAAAAGTTATCAGACAGTTTTTGAGAAATAACTCTTTGAAATTTCAAGTCATATCTTTTAACATCGTTAATATATTCCCTGACCTCGAGTTTGACCTTTCAAAGTCACCTGTGGTCAAATTTAATATTGCCAAAATATAGGTCATATATGACTTCCTATATGTGGATAATACAAACTTAATCTCTTTCTGCAACCATTTGGCCTCCACAGGCCATCTTGCATATTCATAAAGTACAGCGCCCCCAATAGACCCACTTCCGTCGATTCAATCAAAATGGCGCTCGCACTGTACATTGATGATACCAAGGTAAGTTGATTGCCTGATTTAGAAAAAAATCTATCACGCAGTTTTTGAGAAATATATTTTTTTTAATTTCTCAGTCCTATCTTTAACATTGGAGCCAAAATTTCAAGGGCCCATAAAACGGACAAAAATGATTCAATGAAAAATCAGAGAAAAAAAGTCTGGAGATATGGTCTAGTAGTATGTTATTGCAAATTTACACGAAATTCATCGGGCCAAAAAAAAGATACAAAATGTTCCGGACGACGGACGCCATACCACGACAATAGCTTATCAGCCCATAGGGCTAAAAAAACGCCTGGAGATATAGTCTAGTGGTATGTTATGGCAAATTCACACAAAAATTCATCAGGCCAAAAAAAAGATCAACAAGAGTCATCAGAAGATGACATATCCCCCCAGCCCCTGATTATTTGCGAAAGTCATGTCAATCCTACACCTTCAAAGAAATTCAAACAAGAATGTTGAGGTGATTTTCCTCCGGAATTATCTGGAAGTACCAAAGACTATGAACCACATGTTGACAAAGGCAATAATAAAACAAGAGTCATTAAGGAACAGTGTTTTAGTTCTGCTCCGGAAAAAAAACCATCCCCGCGACTGAGTCCAAATCCATCTCGCTTCCATGGAAAGGAAAAAAAAATAATTTCAGAAATCTGAAAATATCAAAAGGCACCACTTCAGTAGGTGGATAATACGCAAAATTTCAAAAAAGATATAATGAACGGTTTTTGAGTTGTGCTCTGGAAACGAACCTATCTCTGTAGAGAGTCCAAATGCAACTGGTTTCCCTGGAAACAAAAACAAGAGCCATCTGGCAATGGCATATCCCCCCGGCCTCCCACATTCATGGATTAACTGTTTACATGAGTAAATGTACTACAGAATTAAAGGACTTGATCTGAAGTAATAAAGTGACAAACTTGCCTGACTATGAAACTGCAATCCAGACAATGTTCAGGTCAGACCAATACATGTTCAGTGTCCCTGTGTCAATTGTCTGTTGAGGTATGTTGGTGTAGATGTGGTCAATCTGTGTTCTACTGTCTGTGTGAGGACATGACCCGTAGTAGTTGTGGTTGTTTGTTGATCATGCTGGTCATGTTACCGGCACTCACTACGAGGAAGTGGGCTGCCACGAGTGCCAGGAGTTTCCAAGCTTCACATTTTATTTATATAAAAATAATGCCGGGGGGATAACAAACATTTCAAAAGACAATAAATGAAATTGAACATATGAAACTAAGTTTCACTGACACTGGAGTAGTCGGAGATGGCTTCAGAGATATTGCCCAAACAAAATTATCAGTGAACTAAGTCCACCTTCACGCACATTTGCATGAAAGACGCAGAAAAGAATTTTTACAGAAACTCCTAAATGTCAAAAGACACATATAGAAATCATGCTCAACATATTAATCAAGTTTGGCGAAAATTATCAGTGAGCTAAGTCCAAATTCACCCATGTTTCCATGTAAAGTGCAAAAATCAAAAAATGTAGAAATTACTAAGTATCAAAAGGCACATCTAGACATAATGCTTAACATTTCTATTAGGTTTGGTGAAGGTCGGATGTATAGTTTCTGAGATATGGCCTGGACAAGCTAAGTTCCAATTCACACAAGTTTTCATGGAAAGCGCAAAAATATTAAATTCCAGAAATTCTTAAGTATCAAAGGGCACATGTAGACATCATGCTCAACAAATCTGTCAAGTTTCGTGAAGGTGGGATGTATAGTTTCTGAAATATGGCCCGGACAAGCTAAATTCCAATTCACACAAGTTTCCATGGAAACGGCAAAAAAAAATTCCAGAAATTCCTAAGTATCAAAAGGCACATCCAGACATCATGCTCAACATATCTGTCAAGTTTCGTGAAGGCCGGATGTATAGTTTGTGAGATATGGCCCGGACAAGCTAAGTTCCAATTCACACAAGTTTCCATAGAAACCGCAAAAAAGAAAAAAAATTCCAGAAATTCCTAAGTATCAAAAGGCACATCCGGACATCATGCTCAACATATCTGCGAAGTTTCGTGAAGGTCGGACGTATAGTTTGTGAGATATGGCCCGGACAAGCTAAGTTCCAATTCACACAAGTTTCCATGGAAACCGTGGAAAAAAAAAAAATCCAGAAATTCCTAAGTATCAAAAGGCACATCCAGACATCATGCTCAACATATCTGTCAAGTTTCGTGAAGGTCGGATGTATAGTTTCTGAGATATGGCCCGGACAAGCCAAGTTCCAATTCACACAAGTTTCCATGGAAACCGCAAAAAAAAAAAAAAAAAAAATCCAGAAATTCCTAAGTATCAAAAGGCACATCCAGACATCATGCTCAACATATCTGTGAAGTTTCGTGAAGGTTGGATGCATAGTTTGTGAGATATGGCCCGGACAAGCTAAGTTCCAATTCACACAAGCTTCCATGGAAACCGCAAAAAAAAAAAAAAAAAAATTCCAGAAATTCATAAGTATCAAAAGACACATCCAGACATCATGCTCAACATATCTGTCAAGTTTCGTGAAGGTCGGATGTATAGTTTGTTAGTTTGTGAGATATGGCCCGGACAAGCTAAGAACCATTTCACACAAGTTTCCATGGAAACCGCAAAAATAAAAAATTCCAGAAATTCCTAAGTATCAAAAGGCACATCTAGACATCATGCTCAACATATCTGTGAAGTTTTGTGAAGATCTGATGTATAGTTTCCAAGATATGGCCCGGAGAAGATAAGATTACAGACGGACGCTCGCCCGCCCGGACGGACAGAGGGACACACTGATGACTATATCCCCCCTGCAGTAATGCTGCCGGGGGGTTAAAAAGAATATTTTCAGAAATCTGAAAATATCAAAAGGCACCAATTCAGTATGTGGGTAATACACAGGCAAAGTTTCAGAAAGATATAATGAACGGTTTTTGAGTTATGCTCCGGAAACTAACCTATCTCTGTACAGAGTCCAAATGCAACTGGTTTCCATGGAAAAGAAAAAAATAAGATTTTCAGAAATCTGAAAATATCAAAAGGTACCACTTCAGTATGTGGGTAATACACATGCAAAGTTTCAGTAAGATATACTGAACGGTATATATTGAAGTCCAGATTTGTTTCCATGGAAATGGCAACAAGAGCCATCTGGCAATGGCATATATCCTCCCGGCCCCCAAAGGCACATCTAGACATCATGCTCAACATATCTGTGAAGTTTCGTGAAGATGGGATGTATAGTTTCCAAGATATGGCCCGGACAAGGCATGATTAGGGACGGACGGACACACTGATGACAATATCCCCCCTGCATTAATGCTGCTGGGGGGATAAAAATAGTAATCCTGAAGTTTCCAAAGTAGCAAAAAGGCACATCTAGACTATATATAGAATACGTGAACAAAGTTTGGTGCGGATATCTTACATAGTTTTTCAGTTCTGCTCAGGAAACGAACACAGCCTAATTTGCACTAATTCCAGATTTGTTTCCACGGAAACGACAAAAACAGGAATCCCGAAATTTCCGAAGTAGCAAAAGGCATATCTAGACTACACATAGAATACATGTACCAAATTTTTTGCTGATATCTTGCATAGTTTCCCAGTTCTGCTCCGGAAACAAAATGATTACGGACGGACGGACGAGGTAATGCCTATATCCCCCCGCATTTTTATGCCGGGGGGGATAATAAAAATGTTCTGGATGGAGCTGCCGGATTAGCTCACTCGGTTAAGGCACCACATTCGTTACTAGTTACTACTGGCAATACAAGTCATTGTATTAGGTCAAGTTTGACCTTCAAAGGTCACGAACAGTCAATTTGAATGTTCATGTATGACTTCCTTAAAGTCTGTGATACAAACTTAGGCTCCATCTGTGATCTTCTTAGTGATATAAGTCATTTAATTTTCACTAGGTCAGGTTTGACCTTCGAAGGTCAATATGAAGGTCACCAAATCAAAGTTCATATATGACTTCCTATACATCTCCAATACAAACCTACGCTCTATCTGTAACAATTTTGCCGATGCAAGTCATTGAAATTTCCCTGTTAAGTTTCGCTGTTGAAGATTACTGAAGGCCAAGTTCAAGGTCACCGAATCAAACTTCATACGTGACTTCCTATATGCCCACAATACAAACCTAAACTCTATCTGTGATAGTTTTGGTGATAGAAGTCATCAAAACTTCACGATGTGAAGTTTGACCTTCGAAGGTCACCGATGGTCAAGTTCAAGGCCACCAAATGAAAGTTCAAATGCGACTTCCTGTAAGTGTTCAATACACATATATTCCCAATCTTCAAAATTTTCAAGCCTAGAAGCCATTGAAAATTGTAACATTTTGCTTGAGTTCAAGTTTGACCTTTCAAGATCATCTAAAGTCAACTTTCACACATCCAACATATTGGTCATATATGTCTTCCTATATGTCAATAATACAAACTTAATCTCTATCTGCAACCATTTAGCTTGCACAGGCATTTTTGCCAATTCTCCACAAGACCCAATGTTAAAGTACAGCACCCCCACTAGATCCACTTCCGTCGATTCAATCAAAATGGCACTCGCACTGTACATAAAGTGTATCAAGGTGAGTTGATTGCCAGATTTAGAAAAAAAGTTATCAGACAGTTTTTGAGAAATATTTTTTGAAATTTCAAGTCCTATCCTTGAACATTGTTAATATTTTCCTTGACCTCAAGTTTGACCTTTCAAAGTCATCTGAGGTCAACTTTAACATAGCCAAAGTATAGGTCATATATGACTTCCTATACGTCAATAATACAAACTTAATCTCCATCAACAACCATTTGGCCTCCACAGGCCATTTTGCATATTCATAAAGTACAGCGCCCCCACTAGACCCACTTCCGTTGATTCAATAAAAATGGTGCTCGCACTGTACTTTGACGGTCCTAAGGTAAATTGATTGCCTGATTTAGAAAAAAATTCATCATGCAGTTTTTGAGAAATAATTTTTAAAAATTTCTCAGTTCTATCTTTAATATTGGGGCCAAAATTTCAAGGGCCCATAAAACAGACAAAAACAATTCAATCAAAAATCCGAAAAAAAAGCCTGGAGGTATGGACTAGTATTATGTTACGGAAAATTAATAGGAAAATTCATCCAGCCAAAAAAAAAGATTAAAAATGTTCCGGGACGGACGACGGACGCCGCACCATGACAATAGCTTATCGGCCCATAGGGTTGGTAGGCTAAAAAGGGACACACCCTTTAAGGGCAATAGAAAAGCCTGACAAAAATGCTAAACTTGACTTGGAGTGAGCTCAAAATTTTGTGCTGCTGGAACCAGAATTAGTGGACCTGTCAAATGTTTATTTAAAATGTTTAACTTTTGAAATTTCTATTAACTGATTCTTAATTGAACTTTGGGTGAGCTCAATGTTTTGTGCATAATGTGTTGGAATCCTTGAGAGCCATTGTCTGTAAAGTTCAGACAGGATCAGGCAGGCGGTGATAGTCACCTTCTTCAATTTTGCTGAAACTTTGGTGGTTTTATGTCCCTACCCTAACTAGAAAATTCCCCAATTTTTTTGGCCCTACCTGCACCGGTTTGGGTTTTAGGGGTCAATCAAGTGCAAGCTGAAATAGGGCCTTAACTGCCAAATTATCAAAATTTGATTTTTGGGTTGCTATTATTCACTGCGCAAACTTTATCCCAAAGTAAAAGTTGGAAAATTGAATTATGGGGGGATGGTTAGTGGAAAGAGTGATTTTCGGCCTAGGATCTTCTTCGTGCAACATGTTGGGGGCGCTCCAATATGGCTGCAATCCATTTTCGTCAGTAGTTTGCACCCTTTATACTCTGTGTGCGATCAGTGCCCCAGAACTTTTACAACTGCACCACACTGGTGTGTAGTTAGACTATCCATTACAGGTGAGAAAAAGTTAGCACCCCAACAGGTGGCCCCGAACACGGCATAATGGTAAAATTTGACGTATTTCAGCGCCAGCTGGTCGTGTGCACGGTCGACCGACAGGGCAAAGGTTTGTTGCATAATGAAGTATGGAGATCACCCTTTTAGTTTATGAAAGCCATTTCTTGGGCGAAGGACTACTGTCAATAATAGGTGGCGCTTTACTAACAGATGTACTGGTACACGTGTAAAGCAATATCCGCTCAAAATTGCTCATGATTGGTCAAGTTATGAAATGCGCAGCCACTATCCCAAGGATATGTTTTCATGAATTATGTCTTTCGCCTTTATCAATGAAATTCCAATGACAAAAATCATGGGATATTCTTTGCGCATGTCAAAATGAGCTGCTATAGGTGCATTTCGATGGAGTGTCCCAGTAGAACAGGCCCTGTGATGGACTTCACCTTATTTCAGGTAATGATTATTGATTTTTCAATCATCTCTGGCATATGTGTGTTTTCAATAGTTACATCAATTATTGATTGAGGGCACCACTAGTACTTCCTGTTTACTCCATTGTTTCAGACTATTGAAAAGCCACTTTTTCAATCTGAAGTTTTATCCAGAATCATCCACGTATGTGAACGCCTTTAAAGTACCAGAACTGGCTTGGATGAACATTCCCAATGTATACGAAACTGGCATTTTTTTTTTTTTTTCCTCACAAAACAACTTCTTGTATAGTTACAGGCCCATTTTATACAGGTGGATAGACTTGCATGCAGCCTAGGCTTGGGCGATATCCAAAATTAAATATCTCAATATTTGCAATAACTGCAAGTTTAAGGGTGAAGGACATCTCATACAAAAGTACTTCCTTGGGATTTTCACCGTGCATTTCAGCTGGACCAATCATGAGCAATTTTGAGTGGTTATTGCTTTACACGTGTGCCAGTACATCTTTTAGTAAAGCGCCACCTATTATGGACAGTAGTCCTTATCCCAAGAAATGGCTTTCATAAACTAAAAGGGTGACCTCTATACTTCATTATGTACAAAACCTTTGCCCTGTCAATCGACCGCGCACGCCACCAGGTGGCGCTGAAATACGCCAAATTTTACCATTTTGCCATGTTCGGCGCCACCTGTTGGTGTGCGCATACACTATCCCAACTTTTTCTCACCTCTAATATACTGAGAGGCATTAAAAACGCAAAGTGGTTTTTATCGTCTAATTTGAAAACTGATTGCTGTTCCTTTTGCTGATTGACATGACGACCATCAGGTATGGTAAGCATTGCAAAATGTCAAGTGACTGAGTTCGAATCCTTTCTAGGTTTAACACCTCATTATGATTATCTAAATGCAGCACAGTTCCCTGGATCATGGTCATGAATCACATTGGGAGAAATCATTTTGCACATGAAAAGTTGAAGATCAGGGCCAATAAAAACACACATAAACAAAGTCACATCATTCCCACTTCAAATGCCACATGAATCTCGGAAGAATCAAACATTTTGAATGTTGAATGATGGCCAGTCTCAAAAGAAAAGATTCTGGATGTATTAATGTCCATTAAATGACTGTATCCAGACTGCAGGGATGACACAGAATGATCAGATGTGTTAGCTGTCGTCCCCGACAAAGTGCGTCATCTGTGACGCCTCAAAAACTCATTCCATAAAACGTCTCCTGCCATGTCAGATAATGCATAAGAACTGCTGAATTGACTGCCAATGTAAGGATAACAGTGAGGGCAAGTCTCACTACCAAAAGCAGTTTCCCGAGACTGTGTTTTGCAACTACGAAAGAAACCATTTACCACTACTTAAAACAGTATATGTTACTGTGAGTTTTTAATGCCTCTCAGTATAGATAGTCTAACTACATACCAGTGTGGTGCAGCTGTAAACGTTCTGGGGCACTGATCGTGCACAGACAACCCTCCAGACTAACTTTTGGACCTAAGCGTGCAGGCCAAAATTTAGGCGCGCAGGCCAAAACTGTGGTCACGCAAAGTACCATGATACTTTTCTGAATATTTACAAGCCCAAATAAAGATACCTGAACAGACTATCAGTTGTTGCTGCCTTTATTTAAGAAATATTATCAGAAAGCACTTTGTGAACTGAAAAGTAGATATAGATGTTAACAAGAATGTTTGAAAAATGTATAAATGCAGTTATCATTTTGGAGAGTGTTGAGGATTATATCTCAATATTTCTCATTATATTCATCAGTAGATCAATTGCCATGTTGAATAACCATAATCAATATTCATTATCAGTATCCATATTATGTATGCAGCAGTAACACACACACAGGCGTGCACACACACAGACACATACAAGCAGTTCACGCAAACGAGCAGTGCACACAGACACATGCACACACACATACACACGCAGCACACGTACACATGCACACACACACACGCACACAGACGCACACACATACAAGCATTTCACACAGACACACACATACAAGCAAGTCTATTCACACATGAGCAGCTCACACACGCAAGCAGCGGGCTTCTGTAGCTTTGATTAGTAAGCAGGCTTCTGTTTAGTTGATTCGAAAACATAATCAGGTGATGTATTTGATTTCTGTAGCTTTGATCAATATTTGTTCAGTAAAACCATAAGTTGTTACTGAAAACATAATCAATTGAATCATTTATACATCTACTTGTATCCTATTCATCTGGCTGTATTTTTCCTCTCTTGACTGTAATTTTCCAGTCCTTTGTAGTGATGTGCATCCTTATCTTTGCTTTTGAAGTTCTCAAGGTTAGTTGGCAGTGTTTGGTTTGCCTGTCCTGTTGTAGCGTGAGAATGAGAAACCGGAAAGACCATATTTGGAAGACATTTCCTGTAATGAAGATATAAAAACTGGGTGTGAAAGGCAAAAAAGCAGAAAGACCATATTTGGAAGATATTTCCTGTGATGAAGGTATAAAAACTGGGTGTGAAAGGCAAGATGTGAGTTCTTCTTGTGCAAAAGGAACTTGACTTTATATTCATCAACATGCCACAATAAAGCCTAACTGTCTGAAGAATATGTCTCTCTTCAATTGCTTGAGGGTGGGGGAACCTCATAATATGAAAATATGTCTGAATGAAAACCACAACAAGAGTTATCATGCAAGTAAGTGGGTCTGGCCAAGCGAAAGTGAACATGTGTGATGAAAATTATATTTCTTTGTAACACATAGTGAATGGGCTGATCTTGTACCTTAATCTGTCTAGTTTATGGAACTGACTTTGTTTTTTCAATACAAGATGTGAAAAAAAAATTACAGCAATTTAAAGTGCATGAAGTTTGAAAACTACAGACACACTCGAAATCTATTTTTCACATAATTTTCATCTCAACAATAAAATATCTAAAACTACATAAAATTTACTTGTTTCTACATTTAATACCTTTTACTATGCATATTTTTCAGCATCTGTAACTATTTTTGCCAAATTCCAATAAAAAAATGAGTTTTTTTTTTACTCTTAAAAAGATGTTGCATTATGACCATATAGATTGCTGTCATAACTGACTTAATAATAATGTATATCTGTGATACAGAATGTTTCTTTTATAATAAAAGTATGTTATTTTACTTATTTTAGTTCTTTTCTTGAAGTAAACCTTACATTTTCTCATGAACATCTAGTTCTGTAGTGACGTAACCAATACAGCTTGTAATGGCGTAACCATATTCTTTTCCCTATTAAATCTAAGAAATTCCATATTTTGCGACAATTTTTGCTGAGAACATAGATTAATAGGTTTATTGCAATACTGAAACCAGGTTGACTCCAATTTGTAATGAGAACAGCATGTTATGCATCTTTGCGTACACCTTGCCAAATCTGATGTCCTCTTTTGGTAGTGTCATAACCGAGCACATTTTTGCTAATTTCACATTTAGAAATTATTCTAACAATCCATTGAGTATACCATGTTAAAGTACTTGTAAAACCCTTTAGAAACATGTATTTCAAGTTTATATAAGTTTTCTGGTTAAAAAGTTATAGCCCAATGAACATCAAAATTGTAGTGACGTAACCGCTTGGCCAGACCCATGTACAAGTCTCCATTTCCCCAAGGGACAACTTTTCATCAAACCCTCCCCTGTACATAAACTGAATCATTCATAGAAAAAATATGGCCAAATTTAGATGAGCACCCCCCTAAAACCAACATATGGGGATAAATCAATGAATAACTCCCAATTATCCCAGTGCTAGTTCTAAAATTTATAACCGTTATTGTTGCTGCCATCCCAAGGAACAATTTGACACCAAAAATGGCTTAATTGCTTTGGAAATATGAGACCCAGGAGGAACTGAAGCCATGAAAAGCATAATTTGGCCACATTTTTTCATCACAAATTGAAAGTTTAACATTAAAATTAATATAGTTCCCAAAGTGATCCACCCTAAATATTTGGTAAAAAGTAGGTGCAGTATGCCAAGTTCATTTGCATAAATTTCAAGAAATTCTTTCACCGGTAGCAATGTAGTAGGACGGCTTATTACAATAATTATGATTATTAACCAGATTTTTTTTTATTTCGCCATTTAGATATTTCACATTTCGAAGGGTAGTGGAAACGCACACAGAGAGTGAGGACGATGTCCGACGTTATTAGCCCCAAAAAAAACCAGTCTGCTTCGTGACCGTACACTGTTCGTAACACAGACTCATATTTGAGGCATTGCGCTGATAAGCCTATGGTCGTCGCTGGAGTACATTGGGTAGGCGGCACCAGTTAGTTTTTGAATCAGTTTTGAACATTTGCTGCAATCGACAAAATACTATTCCTCTGACAGCTGGCCAATTATCGGAACACCAAAGAAAACGGACTAATAATCTATAAGAACCGCAGCTTTTCTCATCTTTATCGTACTCAGATGAAAATAAATAATCTTGCACTCGGACCAACCAGTCACCGATTTCATACATACTGCATGAATAATCATGTACATGCGGAACTTCAGATCAGATTGGAAGTGCGCATCCAACCTAATCCATCAGGATAGAAGGTTAACGATTGATATTGAAACGCTAAATAAAACCATTCGCCACTGGACGCAAGCACCCATAGCTGGTATCAACAAGACTCAAAACTGGGTCACGAAGCAGACTGTGTTTTTGGGCTAATAACGTCGGACATCGTTCTCACTCTCCAAGTGCGTTTCCATTACCCTTAGAAATGCGCAAAATCTAAATAGCGAAATAAAAAACCGGTCATGAAAACACTTCCTGATATCATGAAATTTGTTCTCCGATCCGCAGTATTAGACACCGAAGCCAAGGCCTAATACGTAGACTGTTTGACTTCTGCAGCAGACCAGCTAGTGTACTTGTAATTTCGCGTAGTGTGGCGCATTTACGTCGTTATTGTCAGACAAGGTTTTGCAAATTTGCCGCGCGCACAACTCAGCTGACAGTGACAAGGTCGAATACTTCGCCATTCTCATCGATGCCTGAGTACAGCCGAGCTGTGATTGGCTGATGGCATCAGCCGATCTGTGATTGGCTGATGTACGTAATGGTACCAACCGACCTGCAAAAAAAAAAATTTGCGGCCGGTGGCTGATAATTGGGGAGTGAATCGCTGCCCAGAATAGGCGCGCAGTGCATGAAGTGTTGGTGGCGACCGATGTGAGAATGTAAGTCGCAAAACGTAAATCTTGGTCGCAAATGCGACGGAGCGCTGACAGAGTATAAGGGGTGCAAACTAGTGACGAAAATGGATTGCGGCCATATTGGAGCGCCCCCTATCTGTTGCGCAAAGAAGATCCCAGGCCGAAAATCGTTCTTTCCACTGACCATCCCCTCTATAATTCAATTTTCCAACTTTTACTTTGGGATAAACTTTGCGCAGTGAATAAGAGCAACCCAAAAATCAAAAAATTTTGGTAATTTGGCATTTTAGGCCCTATTTCGGCTTGCACTTGATTGACCCCTTAAAACCCAAACCGGTGCAGGTTGGGCCAAAAAATTTGGGGAATTTTCTAGTTAGGGTAGGGACATAAAACCACTAAAGTTTCAGCAAAATTGAAGAAGGTGACTATCACCACCTGCCTGAACCTTACAGATGATGGCTCTTAATTTAAATCTCAAATATTTGGGGTTTCAAATGTTAAACATTTCAGATTACCTCTAATTCTGATGCCAACAACTAACAAGTCTCAGTACTGGCACCCTCATCCACTTCTCTCTGAGGAGTGCTTTCTAGTTACTGTACTGTCCGAAACCACCATGTGATGCTAAGTCGGCGAACCCAAACCCACCTAGCGGTAGTGAGCGCCACGGGGTTTACATAAGTCAGTCAAACACTAATATACAGTGTGTATCCAAAAAAAGGGTAATTCAACTTCAGCGGGTTAATGTACCACTTTCATATCATTTCAGCATTTCTATGCAATTTGCCAAGGAAGAGGACATTCACAGCTCTTCACGAATACCACTTACTGCAACATTACTGTTGTGCATGACTGATTAAATGACCTTTGAAAATGGCAGATTCGAATTTCATTTTTCCAAGATTTGGTTATAGATGGAAGTCAGAAAAAAAAAAAAAAAAAAGTCCATGTGAAAAATGTCCACCTCCCCTTTCGACAAAAACTGACAGCTGGACCCTGTGCCTATGGAGAGACATGCAGTTGAGGACATAATCTGTCGCTGTCAGCTTTGCGTCGAAATGGGAGGTGGACATGTTGAAAGTGTCGGTGCATAGGCACAGGGTAGTGTGTTGACTTTCACTGTCTTTCATGGACTCGACTTCCATTGATAACCAAAACTTGGAAAAATGAAATTCGAATCTGCCATTTTCAAAGGTCATTTAATCAGTCATGTGCAACAGTAATGTTGCAGTCAGTGGTATCTGTGAAGAGCTAAGGACGTCCTCTTCCTTGGCAAATTGCAAAGAAATAGTAAAACGATATAAACGTGGTATATTAACCTGCTAATCTGAAACAATTTTGCTGATTTAAGTCATTGAAATTTCCCTGTAAAGTTTGGCCGTTGAAGAGTGCTGAAGGTCAAGTCCAAGCCACCAAATGAAAGTTCATACATTACTTCCTATAAGTGTTCAATACACACATGTTCCCAATCTTCAATATTTTCAAGCCTAGAAGCCTTTGAAAATTGTAACATTTTGCTTAACCTTAAGTTTGACCTTTCAAGGTCATCTGAGGTCAACTTTAACACATCCAAAATATAGGTCATACAAGACTTCCTATATGTCAGTAATACAAACTTAATCTCTATCTGCAACCACAGGAAACTTTGCCCATTCTCCACAAGACCCAATGTTAAAGTACAGCGCCCCCACTAGACCCACTTCCGTCAATTCAATTAAAATGGCACTCACACTGTACATAAAGTGCATCAAGGTGAGTTGATTGCCAGATTTAGAAAAAAAAGTTATCAGCTTTTGAGAAATAATTTTTTGAAATTTTAAGTCCTATCTTTTATAACTGTTAATTTTTTTCTTGACCACAAGTTTGACCTTTCAAAGTCATTTGAGGTCATCTTTAACATAGCCAAAATATAGGTCACATATGACTTCCTATATGTTAATAAAACAAACTTAATCTCTATCTGAATCATTTAAAAAGATAAAAAATGTTTTGGACAACGGACATCACACCACAACAATCGCTTATCAGCCCATAAGGCCGGTAAACTAAAAATAGGGCCAACAGCCCTGTAGCTCACCGGCCAACCAGAACAAATCACAGGGATAAATGATGAAAGGTATGGGATATTAATTCCCAACCAAAGCAAATGTCCAATAGTGTTTGATCAAATTGATACCAGATAAGGTCCAGAGTAGAGCTCTGTTTTTATTTGTCGCGTCAAATGTCTTAATACATTATTTTCAGCAAGTAAATTAAAGTAATATTCCGCATTCTGTTTCTTTGTCAAAAGGTAGTATGTCCCGTGATCCAGCAAAACTGCAATCAGCATTGATGGCAGATACATACGCACCATATTTGGAAGACATTGTTCCATTCAAATCTCTGACAGAGCTTTGATCCACTTCCATACATTTAGCATGGGTCAAAATTTCAAAGTTGCACAGATTCTGGATCAAGATCCAGATTACAACTAAGTCCAAACAAACATGAGTGACATGGTCCCTAGAAAGCTCCATGCCATGTGAAGTTAATCTGGCCACCTATTTCATAGCAGATGATGGAGAAGGATTTTCCCATTGTAAGTGAATGGGGAAAATTTAATTGCAAAAAAATTTGTTAAAAATTGAAATATTAAAATTTTTCAAAACTGTGAACAATCTTGATAAGACATTGTCCCAAGGAAGCTCCATACCAAAATTGAAGTAAGTGCGGCCAGTCGTTCCGGAGAAGATATTTAAAGTTAAACACAAAAAAGTCATATAAACACAAAAAACGTTCTGTCACAAAACCGCGAACAATCTTGGTAGACATTGTCCCAAGGAAGCTCCATGCCAAATTTGAAGCAAATCCGGCCAGCAGTTTTGGAGAAGAAAATCCTCAAAGATTTTACTAACAGACGACGATCACGAACACGATCACAATCAGAAATACGACGCCGGGGTCTGCGAGATCACAATGGACTGTTTACACTTGTAAAGGCTGTTAAATAATGCCATGAACAAACTTTGATGTCCTCATGGGTAAGAACATAAAAGCAAAGTTTCAGCTTTATAGGTCCAGTGGTTTTGGTTAAGCAGATGTTGAAATTAAACACCTTCAAAAGGGTGCGTGGCCAAAGTGCGGAGGTCAATTCAAGGTGAAATTTCAAAAAACCTGTCAAATACGCTTTAGGGCTTGCTTCCATTTACCCAAATACAAAATACCAGCTTAATCGCTTCAAAAACTGCTTCACAATGGCACCATATGGCATTTTCAATATGGCAGCCAATCGGATCAGAAGGCCGTGAACAAACTTTAGTGTCCTCATGGGTCGGAACATATGTGCCAAGTTTTAGCTTTATCAGTCCAGTGGTTTCGGAGTAGAAGATGTTTACGGACGACGTCGACAACGATGACTTTGCTTGAAAGTATTTATTTACAGTCTGACAAGTACAACAGGTAAGATTTGCCTAATTTCCAGAGGTTTCCTTAAAGACGCATTCTGAGAAGAGATTTTCTTCCACAAGGGATCAAGCCCCAGGAGTAATTCATGTCACTTGATCTGAAAAAACTTTACCCGTGCCCATCCCCAGTTCATATAACTAACGAACTACGACCTTACACATCGCGGAAGTTTTTCTTTTTAGACGAAAGTAAAGAAAATTCAATTCAGATGACAAGTCACTTTGATAGCAACAGTTAGTTGATGGATATGCAACCCCAATTCCGAAACAGTTGGGACGAGGTGTAAATTGTGAATAAAATCAAAATGCAATGACTTTCAGAACACATGAGTCAATGTTATTTGCAGTAGAACACAGGTAACATTTCAAATGTCGAAACTGAGACATTTTACATTTTTATCCACAAAATGAGCTTATTTCAAATTTTCTGGCTGCAACAGGTCTCAAAAAATTTGGGACACAGGCAAAAAGGGCTGAAAAAGCAATGAATATATAAGAGACCCAGCTGAAAGAACATTTAACGAGTAAGTTGACTGGCATCAGGTGTGTAACATGATTGGCTATAAAAGGGATGTCTTAGAGAGGCTGAGTCTCTCTGAAGTAAAGATGGCCAGAGGCTCTCCAACCCGTGAAGGCTTGTGTAAAAAAATTGAGGAATACTTTAAAAACAATGTTCCTCAACGTCAAATTGCAAAGGCTTTGAAGGTCTCATCATCGACAGTGCATAACATCATCAAAAGATTCAGAGAAACTGGAAAAATCTCTGTGCGTAAGGGACAAGGCTGAAGACCTTTACTGGATTCCCATGATCTTTGGGCCCTCAGACGCCACTGCATCACTCACCGGCATGATTCTGTCATTGACATTAACAAATGGGCCCAGGAATACTTCAAGAAACCGTTGTCTGTAAACACAGTCTGCCATGCCATCCACAGATGCCACCTAAAACTCAATCATGCAAAAAGGAAGCCATTGTTGAGCATGATCCAGAAGCGCTGCCGTGTTCTGTGGGCCAAGGCTCATTTAAAATGGACTGTAGCAAAGTGGCAAAGTGTCCTATGGTCAGACGAGTCCAAATTTGACATTCTTGTTGGAAAACATGGGCATCGTGTGCCCCGGTCTAAAGAGGAGAAAGACCACCCCTCCTGTTATCAGCGTTCAGTTCAAAAGCCAGCATCTCTGATAGTATGGGGATGCATTAGTGCATATGGTGGGGGACATTTGCATGTTTTAAAAAGAATCATGAATGCTGAAAGGTATATAAAGGTTTTAGAGCAACATATGCTCCCCTCCAGATGACATCTATTCCAGGGAAGGCCTTGTGTATTTCAGCAGGACAATGCAAAACCACACACTGCAGCTATTACAACAGCATGGCTTCGTAGTAGAAGAGTCTGTGTGCTGAACTGGCCTGCCTGCAGTCCTGATCTTTCACCGATTGAGAACATTTGGCGCATAATTAAACGAAAAGTCCGTCAAAGAAGACCCAAAACTCTCCAGCAGCTGGAAGCCTGTATTAAACAACAGTGGGATCAAATTCCAGCAGCTAAACTCAAGAAACTTCTCTTCTCAATGCCCAGATGCCTCCACTCTGTGTTAAAAAGAAGAGGGGATGCTACACCATGGTAAACAGGCCCCTGTCCCAACTCTTTCGAGACCTGTAGCAGCCATCAAATTTGAAATGAGCTCATTTTGTGGATAAAATTCAAAAATTTTTCAGTTTCAACATTTGCTATGTTATCTCTGTTCTATTGAGAATAAAATACTGACTGGTGTAATTTGAAAGTCATTGCGTTTTGATTTTATTCACAATTTACACTTTGTCCCAACTATTTCGGAAATGGGGTTGTAGATTTGCAATGTTTTACCCACATCTAGTGTGTCTGGGGAGAAGTGTAGTCGAGAACAGCTTGAAGCACATACATACGGGTTACTGTTGCCGAGGAATGTTGCTTGAATGCCCTGCCTGCTATCACAGGAAATAACAAATTACAACTGGATATGTTTTGCCATTTCTTAAAAAAAAAAAAAAAAAAACCAATAGCAAGTATGACAATATTTTGTTTAAAGTCTCAGTTGTGTCATTCATTCAAAAAAATGTTTTGCCGACATGAAAAAAGCAACCTGCCAGAAATAATGGAATTGGCTCTAGACTAACTAAAATTGCTGAGGTTGGCCTAGCAGACTACAACTGGATAGCTTTTGCCGTTGTGATCAATAACATGACAAAATAGACTCAAAGTGTAAAACGTGGGGTTCTGTGTGAGACGCTTGTCTCATGGAACCAGTGAGGATTGAGTCATTTTAAAAAATAGAAGCCCTCTGAAAGACATGCAAGTGACGGAGGAAATAAAAATGCATCGAAAAACGCTTTCGGTGTGGACTAGGCTTAACTCATTGAATTCTCGGGAGCAAACATGTACCAGATTAATGTGTGTAAATGAACACATTACTACATATTTACAAATCATAAAATATCTGAAGCAGTACGTGGATCCGTGACATGCAGTCCAATATGCGATCAGCGATGCGCGCAAAGATTGGATCGGTCCCATCCCTACTCATGAACAAACCGTCCTTTGAACATTGGGCTGTGGACGGCGAGGTTGGGGTACAATGTGTGATGTTGCTCTATGCCAATCACATGGAAGCTGTGAGGCTTCAGTGTGGACAGGCCACCTTATCAGAACCCAATAGACCTGGGGTTACCAACCCTGGTCTGAAAGGGCTCCACAGTGCTCTGGTTTTTGGTGAAACTCTGAAACTTCATTAATTAATTTAAGCAGTCGATTACAGTGTTAACTCACCTGACATGGTTTCTTGGGTCCAATGTGCGTGGTGAGAGCAAAACCAAGATGCACCTGGACTCTCCAAGACCAGCACTGGCCACCCCTGCAATAGATATTGAGAAAAGTGAGGTTTTTTCTCCCAAAAGCATTTTACATGGTCTCCAAAGTTTGATCATCCTATTTCTGACCACACAAGGTTTGATTCATGAAAAAATAGGACCAAGGGTCCTGTAGTTTACCAGCAAGCAGTCTTATAGTGATGATACAAGTTATGACAATTTCATGTGAAGTTTGACATTTGAATCAATGAAAATCAATGTCAAGGCCACTAAATAAAAGTTCACATACATTTATTGGACCTCCTGTAATACAAACACAATCTTAAGCTCTGAAGCAGTTTTGGTGATACAAATCATTGAAAATTCAATATGTCAATTGTGAAATTAAAGGTCACAGAATGCCAAGTTGTGGTCAGCAAATGGATTTCAAATGACTTTCTAAATGTCTCTATTCAAACCTTGGCTCAATCTGTGACCATTTTGGTCATACAAGTGAATGTAATTTCACTATCGAGTTTGACCCTCAAAGGTCACTGACAGTCAAGCTGAATGTCACCGAATGAAAGTGCATACGTGACTTCCTAGGTGTCAGTATCACAAACCTCCGTCTGTTACCATTTTCGTGATACAAGTCATTGAATTTTCACTAGGTCACATTTGACCTTTGAAGGTCAATACGAAGGTCACCAAATGAAAGTTCATATATGACTTCCTATAAGCCTCTAATACAAACCTAGGCTCCATCTGTGACCGTTTTGGCCAGGGGAGTCCAATCTTATCCGCAAAGGGCCGGTGTGGGTGCAGGTTTTTATTCTATCCCAGTGCCATAACACCTGAATCATCTAATTGACTATTCATGGGGGTCAATCAAGACCTTGATAAGTAAAATCAGGTGTATTAGTGTTGGGCTGTTAGGGAAACCAGCACCCACACCGGCCCTTTGCGGATAAGATTGGACAACCCTGGTTTTGGCAATACAAGTCATTGTAATTGTATTATGCCAAGTTTCACCTTCAAAGGTCACCCACAGTCAAGTTGAATGTCACCAAATGAAAGTTCATAAGCGACTTCCTATGTCAGTAACACAACCCTAGGCTCCATCTGTGACCTTTTCAGTGACAGAAGTCATTGAATTTTCTCTTGGTCAAGTTTGACCTTCGAAGGTCAATATGAATGTCACCAAATGAAAGTTCAATTATTGCTTACTATACGTCTCCAATACAAACCTACACTCAATCTGCAACGATTTTGCTGATACAAGTCATTGAAATTTCACTGTATAGTTTGGCCGATGAAGGTCACTGAAGGTCAAGTTCAAAGTCACCCAATGAAACTTCATACATGACTTCCTACAGTATATGACCACAATACAAACTTAACCCCTATCTTTAATAGTTTTGGTGACAGAAGGCAGTGAAATTTTACTATGTGCAGTATGACCTTCAAAGGTCACCGAAGATCAAGTTCAAAGCCACCAAATGAAAGTTCATGTATGACTTCCTATACATCTGCAATACAAACCAACACTTTATTTGTAATGATTTTGCTGATATACGTCATTGAAATTTCACTGTGAAATTTAGCCATTGAAGGTCACTGAAGGTCAAGTTCAATGTCACCAAACGAAACTTCATTCATGGTTTCCTATATGCCCACAATACAAACCTACGCTCTATCTGTAATAGTTTTGGTGATAGAGATCATTGAAATTTCACCATGTGAAGTTTGACTTTTGAAGGTTACCGAAGGTCAAGTTCAAGGCCACCAAATGAAAGTTCATACATTACTTCCAATAAGTGTTCAATACAAACATGTTCCCATTCTTCAATATTCTCAAGCCTAGAAGCCTTTGAAAACTGCAACATTTTGCTTGACAACAAGTTTTACCTTTCAAGGTCATCTGAGGTCAACTTTAACACATCCAAAATATAGGTTATGTATGACTTCCTATATGTTGATAATACAAACTTTGTCTGCAACCATTCAGCTTCCACAGGCAATTTTGCCCATTCTCCATAAGACCCAATGTTAAAGGGATAGTTCACTTTTTTAGAAGTGGGGTTGTATGAGCTAAAAATAGCTTCTACGTACAACCCCAATTCAGAAATAGTTGGGACAAAGTGTAAATTGTGAATAAAGTCAAAACGCAATGACTATCAAATCACACCAGCCAGTATTTTATTCACAATAGAACAGAGATAACGTAGCAAATGTTGAAACTGAGAAATTTAACAATTTTATTCACAAAATGAGTTCATTTCAAACTTGATGGCTGCTACAGGTCTCAAAAAAGTTGGGACAGGGGCCTGTTTACCATGGTGTAGCAACTTCTCTTCTTTTTAACACAGAGTGGAGGTGTCTGGGCATTGAGGAGACAAGTTTCTTGAATTTAGCCATTGGAATTTGATCCAACTCTTGTTTAATACAGGCTTCCAGCTGCTGGAGAGTTTTGGGTCTCTTTTGACAGACTTTTCGTTTACTTATGTACCAAATGTTCTCAATTGGTGAAAGACCAGGACTGCAGGCAGGCCAGTTCAGCACACAGACTCTTCTACTACGAAGCCATGCTGTTGTGATAGCTGCAGTATGTGGTTTTGCATTGTCCTGCTGAAATACACAAGGCCTTCCCTGGAATAGATGTCGTCTGCAGGGGAGCATATGTTGCTCTAAAACCTTTATATACCTTTCAGCATTCATGGTGCTTTTTGAAACATGCAAGTCTCCCACACCATATGCACTAATGCATCCCCATACCATCAGAGATGCTGGCTTTTGAACAGAACGCTGATAACAGGAGGGGTGGTCTTTCTCCTCTTTAGACCGGAGGACACAACGCCCATGATTTCCAACAAGAATGTCAAATTTGGACTCGTCTGACCTCAGGACACTTTGCCACTTTGCTACAGTCCATTTTAAATGAGCCTTGGCCCACAGAACACGGCGGCACTTCTGGATCATGCTCAACAATGGCCTCCTTTTCGCATGATTGAGTTTTAGGTGGCGTCTGTGGATGGCACGGCAGACTGTATTTACAGACAACGATTTCTTGTAGTATTCCTGGGCCCATTTATTAATGTCAATGACAGAATCATGCCGGTGAGTGATGCAGTGGCATCTGAGGGCCCGAAGATCATGGGAATCCAGTAAAGGTCTTCAGCCTTGTCCCTTACTCACAGAGATTTCTCCAGTTTCTCTGAATCTTTTGATGATGTTATGCACAGTCATTAATGAGACCTTCAAAGCCTTTGCAATTTGACGTTGAGGAACATTGTTTTTAAACTATTCCACAATTTTTTTATGCAAGCCTTCACGGGTTGGAGAGCCTCTGGCCATCTTTACTTCTGAGAGACTCAGCCTCTCTAAGACATCCCTTTTATAGCCAATCATGTTACATACCTGATGCCAGTCAACTTAATTACTTGCTAAATGTTCTTTCAGCTGATTCTTATACATTAATTCCTTTTTCAGCCCTTTTTTGCCTGTGTCCCAACATTTTTGAGACCTGTTGCAGCTAGAAAATTTGAAATAAGCCAATTTTGTGGATAAAAATGTACAATGTCTCAGTTACAACATTTGAAATGTTGTCCATGTTCTATTGTCAATAACATATTGGCTCATGTGATCTGAAATTCATTGCATTTTGATTTTATTCACAATTTACACTCTGTCCCAACTATTTCAGAATTGGGGTTGTACATTAGATGCAGTAGAAACCTCCCTGCTCTCCCCCAGTTAGCCACACCAGCGCATAGTGCTAGACGGAGATTTACGCGATACACTGTTGTGAACGGTCCCAAAGTAACAGTGTATTTTCATGGCCTAAAAGAGGTCCTACCTAAATACACCACTTTAATTGTATGCTATATTACAAAAAATTACAGCGCTTCAGCCGCTCCGAAAAAAAAAACAGTCGCTCTTGAACTAACCAACTGATGTATTCCATCGGAGAAAAACTGCACGCAGTAGCGATCAGCTGCTTGGGTCAGACTCTGAGCGGTTTGTGGCAGAGACAGCATTTCAATGGCATAGAATTACGTCCCAAAAAAAAAAAAAAAAAAAAATCCCTATTATAACCAGCACAGCAGATAAACAGTGTGTGGCTGCGTAGACCCTAAGCGATATCATTTTGTGCTGCAATGTTACATTAGACTTTTTCACAGGTGTTTCACTCGCTTCCCTGCTGGAAAAACCAGCATGGACCAGCACCAAAACACAACATATGCTGGTATGCTGACTCTGTTGAATAATATCCAAAAGGAGACACAAGAACTTGTTTTCTCTTGTCTTAAGATTGAAGGTCGAGTTGAATATATGGAAGAAAGTCAAATTAATTATAAACGGTGACGACAATGTCAGCCATTGCTTTTTCTGAGTGCGACCAGTATACCAGCATGTTGTGTTTTGGTGCTGGTCCATGCTGGTTTTTTCAGCAGGGTTATCTGATGCTTGGGTACAGCAGTGCTCTTCAGCATGCACCGTTGAGATTTCCCTGAACGTAGCCTCACGAAATCCTCTTTGAAAAAATGAATACTGCAAACACAGAGCTCTTTTAGGGATACGGGTGGCGTATCAATATCCATGTTGCGCATAACTAGTCCAATATCCCGCAAAGGAATGCGGTGGAAGCTGTAAGTGCACCAGGATACAGCTTTGCTTTCACGTCCAGGAAAGTAACACACACGGACCATTCGAAATGTTTGCACAAGTTTAAGGGCCGTCCGACTTCGCAACCGCAGTGACTGTGACCCAAACAGATGATCGCTACAGCGCCCAGTTAACTCCAATTGAATACGTCAGTTGGTTAGTTCAAGGGCAACAGTGTTTTTTCCGAGCAGCTGAAGTGCTGTAAATTGTTGTAATAAAGTGTACAATTAAAGTGGTGTATTATTTTCAGGTAGGGCCTCTTTTAGGCCGCGAAAATACGCTGTAACTTTGGGACTGTTCACAACAGTGAATCGCATAAATCTCCTCCCAGCACTATGCACTGGTGCTGCTAACTGAGGGAGAGCAGGGAGCTTTCTACTGCATGTACATTGAGGCAATTTGTAGCTCATACAACCCCACTTCAAAAAAAGTGAACTATCCCTTTAAAGTACAGCGCCCCACTAGACCCACTTCTGTCGATTCAATCAAAATGACACTTGCAACGCACATACTGTGTATCAAGGTGAGTTGATTGCCAGATTTAGAAAAAAATTTAGACCGTTTTTGAGAAATTATTTTTTGAAATTTCAAGTCCTATCTTTTGACACGGTTAATATTTTCCCTGACCTCGAGTTTGACCTTTCAAAGTCATCTATGGTGAAATTTAATATTGTCAAAATGTAGGTCATATATGACCTCCTATATGTCGATAATACAAACTTAATCTCTATCTGCAATCATTTGGCCTCCACAGGCCATCTTGCATATTCATAAAGTACAGCACCCCCACTTGACCCACTTCCGTCGATTCAATCAAAATGGTGCTCGCACTGTACATTGAGGGTACCAAGGTAAGTTGATTGCCTGATTCAGAAAAAATTCATCTCACAGATTTTGAGAAATAATTTTTAACTAGAGTGCCAAGGGCCCTGAAGGTTGCCGGCAGTTACAGCCCCAACAGGAGAAAAGTGACTAGCATCAGTCCGCGGATTCAATAGGAAGCCAACACAAATTCTTGCGAAAGCAACATGTTGTCTACACGATACTGGCGTTAAAAAGCTCCAGCTTGGACATCCGCGAAAAAATTAAACCTGTTTAATTTTTTCGCGAATTTCGGCAGTGATGGCGAATGGTCCCGTACTACTGTGAATCAATTGACGGTTCTTTGAATCAATTCTTCTCTGCGAAAGAAGAGAACGGTTTCATCCGCACACTTCCGCGGGCCAACGCAGCTCAGTGAGAAAAGGGTTTTAGTTACCATTAACGGGCAACTCGACTGAGCGGTTACACATTTGTGTGTGACAGACAGCAACATTTTTATGTCACTTTTCTGCCATTTAGCAAAAATATAATCTTTAAGAAGTCTACATCATGAAATCCGATTGGATTTTTTTTCTAACCTGAACTTTCACTGTCGTCTGCTGTCAATTTGTGAAGGGCACCTTCTTCTCAGTTCACTTCTGGTTCTTGCTCTGCTTTCAGACAATGATTATTTTTACACAACACTCCCACCGAGTGGGTCTAGTTAGTATTATTCTTTCTTTTCCACGACGCTAATAGGAACAAACATCCAAAAATGGATTTTGACCAGATTTTATTGCAGCAATTGATCTCGAAAAAAGGTCGCCCAAGCGGTTACAATGCCCGTTAAAAATTTAATTGTATATGGGTTAGTGCCCAATACATACTCATGTCTAAAGACAATATTAAACAAGGAAATAAAGAGATTGATTTTGTCACATGACCTTGACCTTGAAGACCAAAGTCAAATCCAATATGGTGTGTTTGATCAGCATACATGATTTGTCATTAGTATCCAAAACATACCGAAGATCTAAAGCCAACATTTAAGGACTTTTAGGCTGTTTTTGTCATTACCTGGACCTTGTTGCCCAAGGTCAAATCCAATACGTCGAAAACAACCAGCATACATGATTTGCTATTAGTGCCCAATACATACCTAAGCTCTAAAAACAATATTAAACAAATATGGGCCATTTTTGTCATATAACCTTGACCTTGAGGCCCAACATCAAATTTGACTGACTGCCTAAGAATGTTCAGCATACATGGTTTCCTATAGGTGCCCCAAACATACCTGAGCTCTAATTGCCATATTCAGCAAGTTATAGCACATTTTTGCATTTGATCTTGACGCCCAATGTCATATTCTACTTGCCGAGAATGTTCGGCTTACATGATTCCCTATAGGTGCCTCACACATACCTTAGCTTTAAATGCCACAATAAGCTGTTATAACACATTTTTGCCATTTGACCTTCACCTTGAGGCTCAAGGTCGAATTCGAACAACCGAGAATGTTTGGCATACATGATTCCCTATCGGTGCCTCATACATATCTAAGCTCTAAATGTCATATTAAGCAAGTTATAGCACATTTTTGCCATTTGGCCTTGACCTTGAGGCCCAAGGTCAACTGTGACTGACTCACAATGTTCGGCATACCTGATTCCCTATAGGTGCCTCATACATACCTAAGCTCTAAATGGTATATTAAGAGAGTTATAGCACATTTTTGCCATTTGGCCTTGACCTGGAGGCCCAAGGTCAAATGTGACTGACTCACAAAGTTCGGCATACCTGATTCCCCATGGGTGCCTCATACATACCTGAGCTCTAAATGCTATATTAAGAGAGTTACAGTGCATTTTTGCCATTTGACCGTAAGGCTCAAGGTCAAATGTGACTGACTCACCATGTTCGGCATACCTGATTCCCTACAGATGCCTCATACATACCTAAGCTCTAAATGCTAATATTAAGAGAGTTATAGTACATTTTTGCCATTTGACCTTGAGCTGAAAGGTCAAGGTCAAATTCGACCAACCGTCAAGGCACGGCAAGCATGATATACTGCACAAGCTCAATTCATACCTACACTATAAATGCAACAACAAGCAAGTTACGGCACATTTTGTGGCAAAACACCCCGAAAAATGATCAAGTCCAGACACGTTGCCTAGGTGGCGCTATGAAGGAGCGATTCCCATCAAAATGCCGTTTACACCGTTGAAGCAGGTCATGATACTGATTCCATTGCTGCGATAAAAAAAAAAATTCATCAGACAGTTTGAGAAAATTGCACCTAAGTGCCAAAAATGGCCATTTTCGTCATAAAAATGGCCGCCAAGTCTAAACGAACGATTCAATCAAAAAATTTTTTGCTAGGGCATTAACTTGATGACCCATTTGATCATATCCCCAAATAAAAAAAAAAATTCATTAGACCGTTTTTGAGATACGGCTTTAAACGGACGACGCCCACGCCCACGCCGAAGACGCCGCTGGACGCAAAGTGGCGACAATAGGTTACTGGCCTACAGCCAGCAACCTAAAAATAGGACCAAGGGTCCTGTAGCTTACCAGCAACCAGTCTTATAGTGATGATACAAGTTATGAAAATTTCATGTGAAGTTTGACATTTGAATCAATGAAAATCAATGTCACGGTCACTAAATAAAAGTTCGCATACATTTATAAGACCTCCTGTAATACAAACACAATCCTAAGCTCTGAATCAATGTTTTTTAAGGCATAGGACCGCCATGGGGCGAACATCCGAGCTTTCCCTTTTCCTTTATTAAACCTGACGCAGTCTTGAACAAAAGTGCCAAACATCAAAGGGCATGAGAAATGCTTCCAGAAAAAAACTTGACTGACATTAGTATTTTTCGGCGACATGCTGCACGGGGCCAAGTAAAGGACTGCAGAATCGTCTCCTTTTAAGCAATTAGGTTACTCTAATCTTGTCCCTGTTTGCTTTGCTCAATTAGCAATCAAACAGGGGATTCGCTTATTTACTTTGCTGAATGAGTAGAGCTGTTTATTAAGACAGTATGTTTGACTGCTGCCTTCTGAAAGTTAAATGGGCATAGATTTGCAAGAACGCCAGTGTTTGGCCATTTAAATTGATTTGTGATAATTTATAGCTCACATTCACGTTTCATCCGCTTAATGTTTTCCACCTTGTGAATTTTTTAGACACTTGAAATCCAGGGCGATCTGAAAATAAATCTCTTTATTTTTATTTTATCATTATAGATCTCCTAAAAATACAACAATGAGAGATGAAATGCTGAGTTGGGATGTGGCGATGTGGAACAAGGATTTTTCTGAAAGTGTGATGAGACAACTTGCCGTCATGGGGTGTGTAGGCAGTCGCGTGTAATTTCTTGAAACATACACACCTGAAGCGGCTTAAAACTATCTAAAATGCCGTCGGGAAGAAGCGTGAGTTTAGATTTTGCTAATTGCAGCTGCTCCGCCCTTCCCTAAGTCTGCTCCCGTGTTCTTGGCCTAAACAATAATCAAGAAATTTAGCCAGTAGCCTATAACGATTAAGATGTGATGGTGAAAAGCAGACAAACCTAACTGGGCTACGGTGTTAGACTGAAAGAATGCCAATTTGAATAATTAGAAAAAAATCTTCCTCTGAATTACATCTCTCATTGTAGCATTTTAGGACATAATTCAATTTGTTATAAGATCACCCTAGAGTTTAAGCGTCTAAAAAATACACAAGGTGGAAAACATTCTGAAAAGCGGAAGAAACATGAATGTGAGATATAAATTATCACAGTCGCACGAAATGGCGTGACAATGGCAATCGCGTTCATGCAAATCTGTGCTAAACTATGGCCATTTAAATTTCAAAATGCAGCAATCAAACATATTGTCTTAATAAACAGCCCTACTCATTCAACTTAAAGAGTAAACGAATCCACCATTTGATTGCTAATCAAGCAAAGTAAACGGGAACAGGTATACTTTTCTTAGAGTTGCCTAATTGGTTAATAGGAGACGATTTTGTTTTCATTTGCTTGGCTCCTCTCAGCACGTAGCCGAAAAATACTGATGTCAGTCAAGTTTTTTCCGGCAGCATTTCCCATGCCCTTTGATGTTAGGCTCTTTCGTTCAGGACAACACGGGGGTTAATAAAGGAAAAGGGAAAGCTCGGATGTTCGCCCCATGGTAGCAGGTGGTGTTACTACGCTTTAAAAAAAAACATTGATTCAGAATTGTTACACCTCTAAGTTTTGGTGATACAAGTCATTGAAAATTCAATATGTCAATTGTGAACTTTAAAAGGTCACACAAGGTCAAGTTGAGGTCAGCAAATGGACTTCATATATGACTTTCTAAATGTCTCTATACAAACCCTGGCTCAATCTCTGACCATTTTGGTGATATAAGTCATTGACTGTCGAGTTTGACCCTCTGGTCACTGACAGTCAAGTTGAATGTCACCAAATGAAAGTTCATATGTGACTTCCTAGATGTCACACAAACTTAGGCTCCATCTCATTAAAAACTAAACAGATCTGATCTTTAACTCTTTACTCCCTAGTAGCTATCTTAGACTGCTGCCCTAGCAGCCACTGACCCCTGGTGCCCTAAGACAATGTGGCTACTAAAATACCACGACTGTAGTCGGGATTCGCCGGCAGAAGTGATGTGTTTATCACGCCTGTAGTCGGGACTCGCCTGCACAGCGACCTAAATTATCACGACTGTAGGCGGTATCAGGGAGCAAAGGGTTAATATTAGGGATGGGCGAGTAAGGATACCAGGTATCGGTATCGGGCCAATACCGGCCTTATTTCAATGTATCGAGCACCCGTGAAGGCTGCCGATGCCAGCCACCGATACTCAAGGCAAAAAAATTTTACGTCGAGTAAGTCCTCCTCGCCAGTAGTTGGCGCTACACTGCTGCGGTTTGACACTACAGCGAATCATCATGAGCGTCACGTCCTGTTCAGACAATAATGAACGCGCAAACATGGCTGTTCCTCTCACCAAAACTTCGCCGGCTTGGAAATACTTTAACGTAAACAAAGACGACCCAAACTTTGCAGAATGCAAACTCTGAAGAGCAAAACTTGCAAGAGGTGGTACGAAGAGTAGTTCATTTAATACTAGTAACTTGCTAAAACACATCAGAGTGAAACACAAGAACGAGCACAAAGAGGTTGAAGCTGTTGTGCTGGTAAAGAGGAAACTCCTACAGCCAACTTTATGGCAAACTCTACAAAAGACAGAGAAATTGAAGAGCACCAATGCGAGGGAATTACAAATTACACGGGCACTCAGAGAAATGACTGCACTCGCTAACTTACCACTCTCATTTGTGGAGAACGTGGGATTCCAACGGTTCATGAAGGTTGTGGAGCCGAAGTATGAAGTTCCCTCTCGAGCCACAATTGTAAGGACTGTGATGCCACAGGTACATGACTCTTTTAAAAAACATGTTGGCAGCTTGTTGTGTAACGCTGCGGTCATTAGCTTCACCACTGATATTTGGAGCAGCAGCCTGAGTCCAGTGTCTCATCAGCCAGACTGTGTGGTGGATCGATGATGATTTCCAACTTCATAGTGTCATGCTCCATGCAAAAGAGTTTAGTGGATCACACACAGGACAAGCGATCGCAGTAAAGTTTGACAAGATGCTCGACACATGGAATATTCCCAAAGAAGCCGTTCACGTTGTGTTGCGAGACAATGCGAAGAACATGATAAAAGGTATGGATGAGGCAGGGCTTCCCAGCCTCCCGAGCGTCCCACACACACTCCAGCTGGCTGTGAACAAAGGCCTGCTTGCTCAAAAAGCTGTATCAGATGCCGTGGCCATGGGACGGAAAATAGTCGGTCATTTCCAACATTCCCCATTAGCCTACTCGAAGCTTCAAGACATTCAGATGGACATGAACAAGCCAGTAAAAAGACTGGCACAGAACGTACCAACCCCCTGGAACAGCGCGCTATATATGATGCACTCTCTCATCGAACAAAAGCAAGCCATTGGAGTTTATGGGACAGAAAACAAGCTCCCCGACAGCCTTAATGTGAACCAGTGGAGTTTATTCGAGAAGGCAATCAAGCTTTTGGAACTGTTTGAAGAGCTGATCCGGCAGGTGAGCTCCGGGGATTCATCAGCGGCAGATGTGATCCCTGGTATCATCGCTCTTCTGAGAGTTTTGGAGGAAGACTATGAGGAGGATTGTGGGGTCGGATCGATGAAGAACACCTTGCTACAGGCTGCGAGGAGGCGCTTTGCTGACATCGAGAGAAATTCACTCTACAGCTTTGCAGCAATACTCGATGCAAGGTAACTAGCCTACAAATTCAAATGTTAGAAATTGTTTTAATTAAATTACTATCAGAGGTGGGTAGAGTAGCCACAATTGTACTCAAGTTAGAGTATTGTTACTTTAGAACAATATTGCTCAAGTGAAAATTATTTTGCATTAACAACTCTTAAAAGAGCAATCAGTACAGTGAAGCCTGAATCCCTTAATGTGCAGGGTTTCCTCCAGGATTTTTTGAAACTGTGGCGGAGGGCTGCAGCGTCGGGTCAAAACTCAGCATTATCAGGTGTGGCCAGTTTTCATTTATCAGCACGTTGGCGATGTAATATTTGAAGTCTATGTGCACGGAAGTTTATCAGTTTCACGTGCGTCACGATGGATTTCACACATAATATGAAAATGGATTGTGACTCTGGAATTGGAATTAAATAATCATGAAGATACAATTAGGTACAGCAGGATGTGTTCACAGCAAACGCAGAAGTTTGCATCGTAGTTTATCGTTTTGCAAAGTGAACAAAATATTTTTTCTCTAATTGTTGCACACATTGCATTAAGAAGAAAGCAGCGCGTTTTACTGCCGATAGATAATTTTTTTTCATTGGAAAACATGTTCATCAAGCACAATGATTGACAACAGGTCAAGAATTATTAGCGCTCATTTTCACTTAACAAGAACTGGCGACACCTGATTGTCCTTAGGATTTTTGGAGTTCATGTAAAGTCATTTTAGATAGGCGTGGCGGCTTTTATTTTGCTGTGGCGGTGCGCCACGATCAATTACATGTAGCAGAAACCCTGATGTGGATGTGCCAATGAATGCATGTAAAGAGAGCCTCAGTGTGTGGACTTTCTCATTTATTCTCTTTTCTTTTCTCTTTTGTATGTATAAGGATTGTTATTTCTCAGATGACAGCGCAGCAAGGGAGGCCAAAGAGATGTTAGTACAGGAGCTGCAGAAAACATTTGATGCAGAACCACAGGTAAGAGATGCCACTTTTTAGTGAGTTTCACACTAGTTTTTTGTGTGTGGTTGGAATTTGCTCCAAGAAATGTATCTTTTTTTGCTCTACATTTATTTGCATCCCTAACAGGCAGATGAGGAGGAGCCTCCTGCCCAAAAGCCACGGAGCGCGCAGCCCAGCAGCAGCCGTCTCGACAGAATGTTGGCTGAAATAGCAGAGGGCCGTGCATCATCATAGTCACGGAGCACTGTGACAAGTGCTCCAGTGATCGCTGCTGCAATGCAGCTGGAGACATACCTTGCAGAAAACTTACTTCAGCGTGATGCCAATCCACTCCAGTACTGGGCTGAAGAGAAAGAAAATTTTTCCTCTCTGGTCAAGTTAGCAAGAAAATACCTCTCGGCACCATGCAGCAGCGTAGAGAGTGAACGGCTCTTTAGTTCAGTGGCTCACATTCTTGATGACACAAGAAATAGGCTCCCTGCTGAAAATACAGAGATGCTTCTGTTCCTCAATAAGAACCTGTCACTCACCTTTTCACGTTCAGATGACAACTAGACAGTTAAACAGCTTATAGGTTAAAGCTTTGTTCTTTGCTTTAATTTTGCAACTTTGAATAAAACTCAGGGAGAGTTAAGTTAAACCTGTTAATTTTTTTATTTTTTATTTTGCACTTCAGTTTATTTCAAACAAATGCTAAAACTCAGAGAGTTATTAGTTTTATTTAGCACTTTTGTTAATTTATTACAAACCCTAAACTCAGAAAGAGCTGTTTGTGTTTTATTTTGGACTTTAACTCTCTATTGCAGAGTGACTGTGATGCCTTTTTTCAGAAATAAAAGAAAGGTCTTTGTTCAAAATTATCTGTCATTGTGTTAATTGAAATTTTACGTATCAAAAGTACTAGTGGTATCGGTACTCGGTATCGGTGAGTACTCAAGAGTAAGTACTCGTGCTGGTATCGGTCTGAAAAAAAGTGGTATCAAACATCCCTATTTAATATTTCAGTTTAAATTCGGTGAAATTTCATTGCATTTTATCAGAAACTTTTTTGACCAACTCGGTTCCGGTGGCTACCGAACCGTGACCGAATCCCGAAACCATTATTTTTGTGGGTAATTTAATGTGGCAAAAATTGCATGAGCTAGCTAGACAATACTTTGAAAAGGACACCCAGGATTGACGATGTCACACAAGACATAAAAGCTCACTGTTGGCCTCTATTAAATATTCAAAATCCCCGTGATGCTACATGTGAATTGCTTACTTTTTGGCTAAGAACCAAGCGTTGCCCCATTTCAACGACAGCATCAATGCGTTCATATCCCTTTCAGAAGCTTCGTAATCCAACCTTAAACTCGGGTGTCTTAATAGAAATTTCCCATAATAAATCCGCAATGTTATATCTAACATCGTTAGTTACGCATTACAGTATATCTTATTTCCCACGCTGAAAAAAAGCTATTTTCGTCCAATAACAATCCACTGTCCGTAGACTGATGGCTGTGTGTTCTTTACTTTAGAGCAATTAGAGGCCGTTTTTGACTGGCAATCGTGCTTGTTTACATCGCTGATTTGTAGCGAATTGCGCAATGAAATTACACGAGACTATTCTATCCCCACTACTTACAAATCTATCCCACAGTGGGCAAGTGCTCAAAATAATTAGCCATTTATAAGGAAATAAGACATTTTCCACGGAAAAGTTTGATTTTGGTCTCAAAATCATAAATCATTCCCATTCAAAAAATAAAGTCTAACTACCAATTATAAAATGTGTGAGCTTTTCTATTTGTAGCAGAATACTACAAAAGGCGCGTTTCCACTAGGTACTTTTTACCCTCGTGAGCCGCTATGGGTGTGGCTTGGGAGAGAGGATCCGCCCAAGATCTGCCCACATTCACCGATAAGCGGCTCAGAAAGCGGCTCAGAAAGTACCTACCTCGGGTAGGTACTTTCTCAGCCGCTTTCTGAGCCGCTACTCACTAGTCGATGCTGATTGGATACCGTTGAGACGGGATATGACGTGAGTAGAACTCGACACAAACCACAATATAAACATCGTTATGATATCGGTGTCGCGTCACTGACGTCACGGTCAAAACTGTCGCTGAATAAGCATGTAAGTGTCGCAGGAGTATTAACGTCACACTCCAACTCCGTTGGTGAGCCGCTACTAAAGTACCTAATGGGAACAGGAGGGCCGAGAGGAACTAAAAAGTGGGCGTAGCCAAAACACTCAGCCGCTTTCCAAAAAGTACCCAGTGGAAACGCGCCTAATGAATGTCAGACGCTCATGTCCAGCGGAGGCTTTTTATTCAACTGAGTATATGAACGCCAGTCAGAGCGCCGCGCTCCGTTGTTCGTTCCAGATCAGCCAATGTGCGCAGAGCTGGCCGCCACCTTATGACGGGCATGCCTGCCGCTGGAACCCATATTTCGGTAAATGTCAATAATAATCATTCAGCAGTGTTTTGATTTCCGGCCTTTTTCTGGCCGATAACTAGAGAAGAGTCAGCTTGAAGCGCCATTTCTGTCTATTATCGCCCATTGTGTTTACCAAAAGCGTAGTCGCTAATTAAGTTAGCAGCTTACATAGTACGTCCATTCATTGTCAATGGTTCCTACGACGCAAGTTAGCATCTGTGATTTACGGAAATGGACCCGAGCGATTGATATTTTTCCATAGGGAATGTTTGAAAATACGGTGGTACACATCCAGGCCATCTTAAAAACCCCTTTGGTACAGTAATATTATGACTGATCTCGTTCTGTCAGGCTCGGTCTATTTCTCTAGCAGTACGATCAAGGACGGGGCACTTGTTAACTAGTAAGATAAATTATCATCGCAAATGCCGGGAACCTTGATAACAAGTGTCTTATTGTGACTGCAGCCAAGTTGTACTAGTTTATTAGTTTAGAAAAAAAAAACAACACTGGTTTGTAATTGAATCTGACACGTAGGCCGATCTATTAAAAAAGAAAAAAAAATTGGTTTGTAATTGGATCAGACATGTATCCATGACTTTTTTTTGTTTGATAGAAGCTGCATGGTGCAGACCCGGACACTGACATTATGATGGTCGAGGAACAACTAAACCTATTCGCATCTACTGACAGTGGCTGCTGATTTCAACGGGTTTTCGGACGTGCCTAACTCTTAAGTCGGGAGTTTTTCAAAGTACTGCAGTACTTTCGCTTGTTCAGACTGTATGGCAATCAGTGGAAATCAAAATTTCTGGAAGGCATGAATCCACTTTGCCTCACCTTTCTGTGATGGACGCCCGTCACAAGATGCCGGCCAGACATGCGCATTGAAATCGTAACATAGCGCCTCTAGTTTAGATAGCTCATGGCGCCAACATCAAGGGTAATGTCCATGCTCCAGTCTGACTAGCCAATAATGGATATCATCGATCTAACTATAACCCGTAACATTTTCTTTATACTCAACCAATATGAATGGTTATGGTGTCATTTTAAAGTGTTTTCAAAAGCACTTTTCAGTGGTGCCAGTGGCACTGGTATTGGGGGTGTTTGAATTTTATTGTTCAAACAATCTACATATGGGGACCCGCCCGGATGACATCACAAAAAACTTGAATAATCGTCACGTGATGCTGATGTCGGGCAAGCTTTGGGCATCTGCCGTAGAGAACCATTGAAAACGAGACGCACTAAACTGCTTGTTCTTTGTTTTTTTCTCCATGGAATGAAGCGGAAATGTGTGCTCAAAGGTAGTTTAAAAATAGAATTATTCCTCCCGAGGCATATATCGATGAATATTAACTGATTACACAAAATGAATGGGCGGTGGGAAAGGAAATACCCTTTCAAGCTAAACTCTGCATATAGGGCATTTACCCTAAAATTTCACCATTACATCTCAGTATACTGTGCTGATAGACTTTGGACTTCTTCAAGCTAGGAGAATGGTTGCCCTCTTTTGGAAAAGGGTAGATGTACCTTCTATTTGGCCAATTTTTTAACCAAGGCATTTTAAATATTACATTTGACAAACCCTAACTTATTGCTGTCCATTCATTGTCTTCATCAAAGTTTTACCTTTATGTGATTGTTGTATTTTTGTGTATTTTATGTAATTTTTTTTTTCCTTTTTCTTCTGTAAAGGAGGTTTAAATAAATAAATAAATAAATATGCTGTTGGGATCGTCAACCCTGCCATGGCCCTGAAGTCGGGGTACGTTTTGCGTGCGGCAGCAAAATTGCTGCGCGAGTGCAAACTGCTCTCTAACACAATGTGTAAAATTAATTCAGGCAACCCTATGCTCTCAGTGGTAATTTTATGTGATAAAGGTATATGTCTACTCTCTGAATACCAAATATCATGGTCATTGGTGGAATATTTGGTGAGTTATACGCATTTCCCTATCCCCTTGCTCGTCTAAGTCAGAAATACGAAAACCTACTGTTTGCCTATAATCCATCCAGAGGCCTATAACTAGTGATAATTAAGTTATTTAAGCCTTCAATCAGTGTTATAATTGTATATAAGTGATGTCCAGAAGTATATCACCTGAAATTAGAAACCCTACAGTGATTTTTTTTTTCCTCGGGATCCCGTCGCTGCTGAAAAAAAGAAATTCTGGTCTGCAAATACCTGAAAAATGTTACTAAAACCTACATCAAAAAACAAAAATCTCCTAGAAACACTCCTTATGGCTTAAAAGTACGTAGCCTAGGCAATACCAAGCCAGAACAGGTGTCTATTAGCTCAAAATATCGGTATATCGGTCAGAAACCGAATCTAAGTCAGAAACCGCGACTAAGTCAGAAACCCGTCAAAGTGTACCAAACTCAACCCGACTGACTTGCTATTGCCATAATACTTAACTAATAGATAGAATAAGAGTCTAAAGTAGGTAATTGATCACTTACCAATGGAAGATACCACTTGTAGGCTGGTGGACAGGCTGCTTGACAGTTCTTTTTTTTTTTATTTTGGGTCCTAGGTTCCCCTAGCCTGAGCCCCGGGAGTTTTTTATGATGATTGCATGTTTCTGTCTTTTAGTTATTGTTATTTTGTTGTAGGTGTTGTCTGGTGTCCCCGACCACCTATGCATGTTATTTGAACAAGTTTATGACTGATTGGCCACCGATTGCGGCCACGGCGGCCGCCACGCCCCGCGTCAGTTTCTGCCCGAGATCCCGGTTTCTGGCTGAGAGCGTGGGCCGACGCCACTGATATTTTTCGATTCAATCTTCAAAAATACAAGTCGACATGTTTAGAAAACACAATATCCCCGCCTCGTACCAGCCGGCAGTGGTCGGCAGCTTTTTCAGAGTAGCGCACAATTGGCTATTGCGCTACAGGGTTGCAAATAGGGAAGGGACTGCCGGGAAGGGAAAATAATAGTTGCCTTGTTCGTTGCTCAAGTGCCTCCTGTTGGCCAGACGGGCGATCAGGAAGATTCTAAGCTTGTTAATGTCCGGGTATCCTCCGCCCTCGTTCTGAACTTGCAAAGATTCAACCAATGAATGTATAAGAAGCAGCAGGCTGACAGGCGCGTGCTTCGGAGGCGAGTTGTGAACTGTCTTCACTCTCCTGAATTGGCAGCAAGGGATCGCATACGAGCAAGCCTTGTACATAGTTCACCGATTGGGCATTCCAGATTCGGGTGGGATTGGAGATGCCAAATTAAAAAAAAAAAAACACCATACATCATGTCCCCGACCACCCATGCATGTTATTTGACCAAGTTTATGACCGATTGGCCACCGACTGCGGCCACAGCGGCCGCCCACGCCCCGCGTCAGTTTCTGCCTGAGATCCCGGTTTCTGACTGAGAGCGTGGGCCGATCGGTCCGATGTCGGGCCTCAGACCGACGCCATCGTTATACAACCCCAATTCCGAAATAGTTGGGACGCAGTGTAAATTGTGAATAAAAATCAAAATGCAATGACTTTTAGATCACATGAGCCAATGTGTTATTTACAATGGAACATAGACAACATTTCAAAAGTTGAAACTGAGACATTTTACATTTTTATGCACAAAATGAGCTCATTTGGTGGATGAAATTGTAAAATTTATCAGTTTCAACATTTGCTATGTTATCTCTGTTCTAATTTGAATAAAACACTGGCTGGTGTGATTTGAAAGTCATTGCGTTTGATTTTATTCACAATTTACACTTTGTCCCAACTATTTTGGAATTGGGGTTGTATTTTCGATCAAATCGGCTAAAATGCATGTTAACGTGTCAAACCAACATGGAATATCATGTCCCTGACCACCTGTTGGGACGACAGTGTAAATTGTGACATTTGGCGAATACACAATGTTTCTGCCTGACATGATGCCGGTTTCTGACTTAGAAATCTAAGGCAGAAACCCTAAGTCAAAAAACCGACCAAATGCTTCAAACCAACATGAATATCATGTAGCTATGTCGTTATTCAATAAATAATTGATCTAAACACTTTTCCACTTTGATTTAGGCCAACAACAATACCTGAATTGCATTTGGCTATTATCTTCTACTGTTTTTTAAAAATACATCTAAAGGCCCATTCACACCAAGCGCGGATTTCCGTGCGGATTATTCGCGTTAATTTTTATAGGAGCTAATTCCATGGGCTCTAATGTAAGCTTGCACACCAAGGCGGAATTTCCGTGCGGCAGAAAAAACATCCGCCGCCGGGTTTAAGCTTCTCTCGAAAATCCGCCTCTTGAATTGTACTTTTAGCCAATGAAATGATTTGTTTTTATTGATGTCACAGCATTCGAACCTTTTGATTAGCTAGATAGCTTGTATTCAGTTAACACTGAAATTTAACGTGACATCTTATATCTATGTTCGCAGTTAGTTTACTTTTTCATAGTAGTTAGACATAGATATATACACGGTAGTTAGAGATCTAGCTAATAGTTGTTTTTTTTTCGATTAACGTTTTCATATCTTGTATATTTGTGCACCAAATCACGAAGCCATGAGTCGCTGAGGTGTAAATTATGATGACGCTTCGCCTGGGTTGTACAAGTTAAGTTTATTGAAACAGCCCCAGGTCCGGACATCAATAAGGAAAACGTTCGTTGGCTACATCAGTGCAAAAGTAGACTGCGAGACTAACATTATGGTTCAGATACATACAAAAATTGTCCTCGTTGCTGCTGCTGCTATCATGGTTCATTTAGGTTAAATTATAACTCACTAATTTGTTTTTCTGCTGTGCGGAATTGGAACACAAGAACGCGAAATTTTGCACCGAGTTCGGTGTGAATGGTTTAACGCGGAATTTTCATGCTGCGAATATTCCGCAAATCCATGCCGCTTTTCCGCTCCGCCCGGTGTGAATGGGCCATAAGTCAGAAACTTTTCTTAAAAAGGTCATTTTTTGGGGGACACAAAAATCCCACTCAATCCCTGTCAGTTGGAGTTTTTTTTTTTTGTTTTTTTTTTTTTGCCCTAATGCACCATATTTTTGCTTCATCCTGAAGGATTATTAGGGTGTAGGGACCTTTTTTTATTTTTCAAGAGTGCTAAAAGTAAAATCTAAGTCAGAAACCAGTACCTTGTGGACAATTTATTAAATGTCACCGCAATACACAAAACGATGGTAGGGACGTATGCCGACTGTCAGACATAGCCTACACATGTCTATTATGCACAGAAAAAAAATAAATGAAATGGCGCACACTTAAATATAAAAAAACAAAAAATGAACCATTTCACTTTTTACATGGACATCAAAAAAGTGCCATTTTTGGCCACTTTTCCAACTTAAAGGGCAAAAAAGACAGGGAAATATTTATCGCAGACCGACAAAAGTGGGGTGTTCCAAGTTGCTCTTGGTGAGCTCTATCCATTCATGGTGGTTCTGGAATGATCTAAGCAAAATATAAGATTTGCTAGCCTGTGGACACATTTGGGGGGTGGCGCACACTTCGTGAGCCTGGCCTATATATATATACATCAGGCAATATTTGTGAACTTTGTGTAGCCATTGCTTCGCAGAAAGTCTTACTATGCTACCTGTAAAATCTGTTGTCTTTCACCGTCTATGGTTGTAGCTAGCTAGGCTCTGGACCAGTAGGGCGCTGGGGCTGTATACATATTGAATATTCACGAATGTAGCTGAATTATCCAATCAGCGCAAAGCTCATTTAAACGCCGGATATTCATGAGGGAACTCGCCCGTCTTCTCAGACTGCCTTTCAGCGATGGTTAGAAGGTCATCAAATAAGCGATCCAAGGCACTTTTCCCACAAATAATGGTATAAATACGATGGCAGGGCATTGGGGATTAACACAAAATGTCGGGATATGTCTGGAAGGGGCACTTTAATACCCTGTTGTCACAGAATCCCACAGCATACCTGTTTGTTAGCATCGCTTTGTTATAACAAATTGTCTGATTGGCTGTTTTCAGGATATTCTGACACATTTATAGAAGGGCCGCTGTGATGGGGTAATTTTTCTGAGTTCTTCATCAACACTGAGGTTTTTTTTTTAATCTTTTTGAAATAATGGCGGATTTCTGAGACCGCCAAGTTATGGTATGCTTTCAAACAAGTTTCTGAACATTACCAATTCAAAAGTAATTAGTTACTCGATGTGGGTCATGAAAGTTAAGAATTTTGACCCTCGGCCCACGGTCTAAAATTATTGTAGCTGGAGGGAGCTAGCTTGCCATGAAACACTTCGTATTATTATTTAAAATAAAAAGAATGACTAGTGAGGCTGCTTCAGCACTTGTGGTTCAGAAAAACGTGTGCAGCACTAAACGTCCAAGTGATGCAGATTTTGGAGCCGCAACGAGTTCCTTGGTTCGCTCGTTTTTGTTGATGATGGGTCGTAAACTTGGGGTATTGTCGGAGAGTTTTACGCCATACAGCCCACTGAAGCTCTGCGCCAGTGTGAAGAGGGCCCAATCCCAAACCGGTCCTTATCCACTCGCCCTATCCACTCCCCCTCCGTTTGCGTGTTCCCGCGGAAGGTCCGCCACATTGAGTATCATCCCAAACCAATCCCCATGGAGTGTAAGTGGTTGATTTAACCCTCCACAGCGAGTCTACACCAATGCAAGTTTTCAAACCACCCTCCTTTCAAGTGCAGCACTTATTTTGTGTCCGGTATGGAAGAAACGCTGCATATCTGGGTGGATGACAAATAGTACAATTCTCACTGTCCATGCGTCACTCACTAATAAAAAATGGCAATTGTTTAGAATTGATATGGAAATGCTGTTATTCTGGTAGGATCAACTTCAGAAATACCAAAGTTGTTGGTGGTGTATCAAGATCTTGACTTGAATTTTCATCCAAACATCAAAAATGTCATATGGTGTGACTGTCCAGCATGTGTGGGACCTCCATAATGATAGTATATTTCCAAATAAAGTATAAATACTTGAAAGTTTTGCAATTCACATGAAATAATTTGGTGTTTTCAATGACTGCAGAAAGCGTTGATGTCTATGCATGTCAAACCAAGGTCTGATCAAATACATTTTGTCCATAAAATGGGTGTCATAAGGCGTGACACTATATTGTGTATTCTCAACTGGCAATAATTTGGACATCTTAATGATGAAGAGGACCCTGCTTAACCAGGAAGTAACAATAACATTTCAGGAGTGTTGGGCAAGGTCAGGAGTTCTGCTCTTTAGATTTTTAGTTAAAAAGCTCTGTATCTGACATAATCAATTGTGGTCAAAGTTTTGTGTCTTATGGTGTGACATTATTTGCATAAAAAAATAGATATTTTTCACAAATCTTACTTATGAATTCTTAAAAATCACTGCCGCCATGTGGCCAATTACATGCTAAATATTAGCTAGCCGTATTTAGCTGTCCAGTAAATTAGCTTAACTGATCAAAATGCCATATGGTGTGACACTATGTCATATGGTGTGAGTTTTTTCCAAGTCACACCATATGACACAGCTGTCACACCACATGACTATACACTTTATTTTACATTAATAATTATGTAAAAAAAATATATTTTAACAATTATATTTTAAAAAATTATATTTTAAAACATATTATAAAAACTGTGATGAAATATGAGCAAAATAGTATATGTACTGTAATATTTCACTTCCCAATTTTATATTTCATGTTACCATGTTTGCCATATAATTTGCATTTTAAAAGATCCTATTCCTACATTTCCTGTCAGTGTGAAGCAGATATGTCCACCAAGGACAGGACACGCAAGTACAGGGAAAGATTGAATGCAGACCCAGCAAGGAGGGAGGAAGTCCTCAGGGAAAGGAGAAAAAAGTAAATAGCCTATATCATGTCAGTTCAGGACAGACAACAAGGAGAAGTTGAAAGTTTAAACACATTGTAAAACTGCACGGTAAAACTTCATTATCAACATGATGAATCCAAAACGAAAAGTTTGAAAATCTTAAGTCAATATATATTTTCCCTTAACAGGTACGCCGAGAAGGAAAAAAAGGAGAAATCAAGTCCTTCTGTTGTGTGTTTTTGTGTAAATAGCCTTCATTAAATATACTTTTTTTGCTCTGACATATTGTGGTGTAGTGCAGTTCACAGGGTTCTGCCGATGCTGGTCGGCGGTGGTCGGCGCCGACCAGCACTCGGAATGCACTGACCAGCACTCGGAATCCACCGACCACCACTCAGCCCAGAAAGTGCTTTTTCCGCACGGCACTATTTTTTCAAAGATCAGTTAAAACAAATGCATCCGGTGTCCAATAAAACCGCAAGAAACAAAACATAAATGACCCTAGATATGTCCCCTCCCCCTTACGTTACTTTCAGAATAGCGAACTTTCGTTTTCGACCCACTCCCTGACATAGCCAATTCGCGGGAATCGTCTGCGGTGGTCGTCATAGCAATCCGCCTATTGTACATGTATTATGCTTTGACACGAGTGTAGCTGAAGTGCAGACGGCTAGCGGAGAGATGGCCAAACGGAGGAATCAGGGCCCAATTGACAGATTTTTAAGGCGAGACGTTGCAGTGTTGCACTTACAAGATAACAACAGGGTTCGAAATTCGCGGTAGTCCGCTCATGCACACAAAAGTAAAAATTAAGGCGGACTCGCAAACGTGTCTTCAAACTAGTCCGAGTGTCTAATAAAATATTGTCAACATGGAAAGAATTCCATGGCCAACCTCTTTATCTGCTTTTTATTTCCCAGAACGATTTCAAAAGGAGGCACCAATAGTGCTCACTGCCCTGGGGCATATCGCAAGCCATGTCCTCCCACCCATTCGCGAACGCATTTAATCGTAAAAATGAAATTCAATGCCCATTTTAAATTTAAATAGTCCGTTCTGAAGCTCCTTGACTTCAAAAAGGTAAATCGCCAACATAATGGTTTATATTTGTTCAAGATGAATTAATGTCTTTAACCTTACGAATTGAATAGGCTACCTGTTCTGTGAAATTATGCATAATAAACAGCTCAACTGAAAAAGTAAGCTTCCTATGCGCACAGATATGTTATATGGTATTGTATCAGTGTTAGCTATATATCCTGCACTTCGGTACATGAACGGTATTCTTTAAGCGCGATGTTTCATGAATTAGAATGAACAAAATGATCAAGTTTCATGTTATCCAGTCTGACCTTGATAAGGGCAGCGTTCTTCCTAACCGAAGAAAGAGTACACTTGGCTATGTCTTAATAACCAAAGCATATTTTGACTTTGAGAATAGATGTGTATTCAGTGCGATTAAAAAAATACAAACCATTTTCCTCTGCGTAACATCAATGAAGAAATTTTTTTTTTCCTCATGGCTTTTGAACCCATTATCTCAATTTACGTTAAAGCAAGTAACAGCAGCTCACCTAATGATCGTGATCGAAGTCTTTGCATGATTATTTTGTACCCGAGATGTATAGGAAGTATATCATACTGTAAACCCGAGATAATTAAACCACCGCGCTCTCCAGCCACAGGTTTGACTCATGCGTCAACTTTTTATTTTATTATTTTTTTCGTAATAATTCCGTGAAATAATTTGTGGCTTCTCTCACTTAACTTCAGAAAGCTGTGCCGCCCAGTCAAAAAAAACAAAAAACAAAAAAAAAAACGGATAAATTCGGCAGTACTGGAAGAAGCGCGACTGAGTGCGCAATATTACTGCCATGCCCCCTGCTAAACAAAAGAAAACGTGTGCGCTGGACCGTCGTATACAATGCGATGTACCTATCGGCAGGCATGGTGATGATTACCTCCGCTTCCCGTTGGATGAAGGGGAAGGGCATCCCAGAGTCTATACATGTTTCTACACCCTCCCCCTTAATGAAGCTCCCTCCATAGCCGTGAGGGAGACTTCACACGGAGTAGGGCTGCACGATAAACGGAATCGCGATTTTCGCAAGCGCAATAAAAGTAACTGCCACTATGAGGCAGACAGACGAGCTTGCTTTTTACCTTTTCTATGACACATACCTAATGAGATAATTTGAAATGCCTCCGGGAAGAAAACTGTGTTTTGAAGTCCGCTAATTACTAGCGAGGTTGGACAGCCTCCATCACCTTGGCATAATTATTTTACCTTAAATCAATTCCCGTGTACTTTGCCTAACCTGCAATCACGCCATTTATTCAGCCAAGTGACCAATCAAAATCATTATTGGCCACATTTTGGTTAAGAAGAGATAATGAGAAGCAGACGGACCTAACCAGGCTACCGTGTTAGATTGAAAGAATGTTAATAATCTGAATAGCAGACCTCTGAATTCCACCTCTCGTAGAATTTTTACATATCATTAAAAAGATTTCTTAAAAATAAACCATTTGAAGATGGCCCTGATTTTTAAGCGTTTCAAAACATACACGAAGCGGAAAACATTTTGTGAAGTATCTCGAGCGTGAAAGTGAGAGAAATTATATTTTCAAATTGCACACAATAGACAAATACAGCGAAGACTTGGCAAACAAGTTCAGGCAAATCTGCGCCACAAATTTGTTGCATTTTTTATTTGATATTTGAACAAGATTAATTTAAAAGAAAGTAATTCATAGCTCTTGATTTTGGTTACTTTTGAGCGTCTAAATAGCCGAGAGTGAAGGCGCTTTCACACTGGATGCGAAACAAGTTTTTTGCACGACAGATTACATTCAAAGTCAATGCAAAGACGCGAATACACGCCTTTTGCGTGTATTCATGTCTTTGCATTGACTTTGAATGTAATTTGTAGTGCGAAAAATACGTTTCTTGTCCAGTGTGAAAGCAGCTTGAAGGTGGAAAACATTTTGTTTAAGCATATCGAACGTCACATGTAAATTTTTAATGCATTTGCATGCAGCGCAGCAGAATATAAAACTAGAAATAATCTAGATTCAGGCAAATCTGTCATGTTTCATGGTCATTTAAATTTCAAATAGGCTAAATCAGACTGTCTACCAATTTAAATTGTTAATTGAGCGAATCAACTGTTCGATTGCAAATTGAGCAAAGTAATTAAGAAGGGGGTGAGAGCAATTGATGGGTAGAGGATGATGATTTTGCAGACCTTAACTTTGCTTTGTTCAGCATGTAATTTACCTGAATGTGTTTGCGAGATTATCTCTGGTTTTACATTTGGTCGCGCTGCGTGCGAAGCAATAATTTCTACACGTCACGTTCGATACGCTTAAACTAAATGTTTTCCACCTTCACTTTAGGCTATTTAGACGCTCAAAAGCAACCAAAATAAACATTTTTAATTACTTTATTTCAAAGCTTGTTCAATTATCAAATAAAAAAAATGCTCCCAATTTGCATTTGCCTGAATGTGTTTGCCAAGTCCTCACTGCATTTGTCTATTGCGTGCAATGCGAAAATAATTTCTCTCACTTTCACGTTTGATTTGCTTCACAAAATTTTACCACTTTGTGTATATTTTGAAATGCTTAAAAACCAAGGTCATCTTAAAATGGTTTATTTTAAGTAATCTTTTTAATGATATGTAAATATTCTATGTGGTGGAATTCTGCGGTTTGCCATTTATTCAGATTATTGACATTCAATCAAACAGGGCAGCCTGGTTAGGTCTGTCTGCTTCTCATTATCTCTTCTTAATCATAATACGCCACATTTTGGTTTTGATCAGTGAGTTGGCTGAATAAATGGCTTGATTGCCGGTTAGGCAAAGTACACGGGAATTGATTTAAGGTAAGCTAATTATGCCAAGGCGATGGAGGCTGTCCAACCTCGCTGGTAATTAGCGGACTTCAAATCACAGTTTTCTTCCCGGAAGCATTTCAAATGACCGCATTAGGTATGTGTCATAGAAAAGGTAATAAGTAAGCACGTCTGTCTGCCTCATAGTGGCAGTTACTTTTACTGCGCTTGCGATTATCGCGATCCCGTTTATCGTGCAGCCCCAACACGGAGTGACACCCAGAAGTGAAGTGCTAGTGGATAGGGACCGTTTTGGGATTGGGCCGAGGTCTCATATGGATGGATTGTCCACATGCAACCAGAAGTGTCGCAACAAAGTGGCTCGCAGAGCGTGACGTCACAAATACAAACAAAAACGTGTTTAACAATAACTGAAAGCCTGAAATAAATCTATAAGTTGAACTATATGCGTTAATCCTTTTTAATTACAAATTAATGTACAAATAAAATTATTGTTGATATTCAGTTCTTAGCATTAGCTGTTTGCTACACTCTGTACTGTAACAATAAAATGGAATAGCGCACCATTAAAGATAATCTGTAAATAAGTCACAAGAATCCCAAATTTCGATCTGCTGAATGAAATCCAAGGGGTAGCTAGACTACCTGCCAATCGCAATTAAGCGGTAAACCATTTCAAAAAAAAAAAAAAAAAAAACGCCGCCATTTTGAATGATACCCTATCTTCTTTATTCAGCTAGCTCGCTCATTCGCCAGAGAGGAAGTGTCAAAATAACACCATATACTGCCCATAAGCTGCAATCAGAGCAATTTCATGAACGTGGATCTTCGAAAATTATTTTCGACAGATGGCTAGTACGCGTTGGAAAGCCAATCTCATAGCTAGCAAGGTAGCGAGCATCACCCAAACAATTGATGGCAGCCATTTAGAGAGGTCAAACATAAACGACTAGCTAGCAACTTAACTAAGAATAGATGACTAGCGTTAGCTACTTCAAAATTGGTGCAACATTTACTAACAGTTGAAGTATCGTGGCTGAGCACTTCGCAGTACCGGTTTGCGAGTTTAGCTACTTGCACAACAAACATATTATCTAAGCACTTTATGCACGCTATATGCGGCAATGCAAATATGTGGGGCTAAGTGTCTCACAGACATTAGCGACGCATCGAGCTAACTCTATGCATGACACGAAACGACCGTACAGACAATAGCTAACGTTCAATGCCATAGCGTACCGCTACCGTTGTAGCGAGCTAGCAAAGCAACTAAAGTTACTGCTAGCTAGCTGTATTAGTGACAGCGCGAGATGGTATTCAGTACACTAAATGCTAGTCTACTATTCTCCAACCATGTAATACACCAGCTAACTTAATCTGAGAACGCGGTTTCCGCGAAGAAAAGCTAAGTAACGTCTGGTCAGTCTCGGAAACTCCGTGGCTAGCTACCCATTTTGTTCCATACGAGACACGTCCAACAGCAGAATGAGAGCCTTCGACGAGCCACAGAGAAAGCTAGCTACTTATAGACCATCTAGCTTGCTCGTTTTGCTGGTTTTCAAAGATAGGCGTTATGGTAGCTAGCTAGCGCTAGTGCATTTTTTGTAGCTAACTAATGTTTATCGTCTTGAGTCAAGACGGAGCCACACTTACGGTCTAACGTTACGTGATTCGTCCCGAAACATCAGTTCTTCAAACTTTCTCCGAGCGAGTATCCCTTGCGTCTGTAGTATCCTAATATGGAGAATTACTATTATGTAACATAAATACACATTTATTGTACCATGATGCTAGCTAGCTTGCTGAGGACGATGCGACCTGAGGGAGAAACGAAGGAGGGGACTCTTAGGGAGGAGAAAGACGGAAGCGTGTGATTGTGACGTTCGTGCAATGGCGATATTAGTCGCAAGCTAGCGAGAGCTTGAGACAACATAGCTAGATAGTTGTAACTACTTTTATCTGCTAGAATTAGAAGTCGTTACGGAAGACAATGATAAAGAGGGGAGAACCGGCACAATTGCTTCTTTTTACTGAGCAACTCGAAGGTAGTGATGGCCAAACGAGGCTTTATGAAGCTTCGGACCCTTTTGGACCATTGTATTGAAAATTGGTTCACTACTCGAAGCTTCATTCATTGAGCACGTGGGTGACATCTGCTGGCACAGAGATTGTTGTACAGCCTTGCAAAGGTGACGCTGACGCACCTTGCGTGTGCACTTCGAGTATGTTGTATTGTGAAAAATACTTAAAGCTGAAATCTAACTTCGTCTTACATCTGCCTGTTGTTTTTCTTCCTTACCTTAATAATTCATATTATATTATAATAATATTAATTACATCCACAGCCTCATTGAATCCTGAAAATATTTACTCTTTCCAAAAAAACATTGTATTATGTTTTTTGATTGTGCTTGTGGTATACTGGGTGTGCTTGTGCGACTTAGGCATTGTCATTTTTGAATAAAAATGTCAAACAGAGCGCTGTTTCATCTATCTTAAATACAATTGAATTGCGCCAATGTTTCAAAGCTCCGCCTATCGAACCAAACCGCGGTCAGCTGATTCAATCTGAATGAAGCAGTGAAGTGGTTCGAACGTCATCAGTCACGTGGTTTTTCCTGATATGAAGCAAGCTCCGGCACAGTGCTTCAAAAAAATACCCTGTCGAGTTTGAAGCGTGCTTCGGAGCCTTGGTATCAGCGGTAACATCACTACTCGAAGGTAGTGCTATTAAAAAAATGGCAAAATATCACTGCTGTATACACTTGGCTGCCACTCAGCGCCCTCCAGAATTGCTGGCACCATTTGATTAAAACGACCAAACGAGAAACAATAAATGGCCATCCTTATGATCTTTCATTCAATTTATTTGCAAAAATCTCACCTTAAATTGAAGGAATGTGATGTAAAGAATCATTAAATTCTTACCGTGGAACAATTTTTTTTTTCTCAAAAATTTGTGTGCCACCCTTATTGGCACCCCTTCATTTAAAGGGGACAAATGAAAAACTCACTTTTTACCCCTCAGCCCCAACTAAGGAGCAGAGGGGTATTGTTGTCACGCACAGCGTCCATCCGTCCGTCCACACTTATATGCCGCGCATTGACTCACAAACGCCATTTTTGGTGTGAGTGTTGGAGTCGGGTAGCTACAGAAGCCTATCGATTTTGCTGGTACTTCATTTATCCAATATGGCTGTCAGAGCCGCCATCTTGAATTAGTAGTCTGCACATTAACTCAAAAACGCCATCGCCCATCATCGCCATTTTAGGTGTGAGTCTTGTGGCTGGATAGCTAGCTAAAGCCTATCGATTTTGGTGGCGCTCCGGTATTCAATATGGCTGTCAGAGCTGCCATCTTGAATTTGCATCGACATCATCTTGCTGTCCCTGTTGACGAGAAAGTTACAAACTCCACAAAACAGTTGAACATCAATGAACTGTCTTCATGACAAAATTCATGTCAAATGGTGATAAGTATTAAACTCGCAGTCACACATTGATATACTGCTCAATGTGGGCTGAGGGGTACTGCTCGCGTCAGCGTAGCTATTTTTCACTTTTTCAGTCTTTGGGCACACACACCCCAACACTGACGTGCTTACCAACCCACTAACTGTGATTTAAAACGACCAAGTCATTTTTTTGTGGGATACCTTTCTCATAAAACATGGCTTTCGGCATTGCATTCAGATTTGGCTTCCCTTCCTGCGTCACATGCAGGCTCACGACAATTGTTCCGCCCCTCATCTGAATATCCCCACCCATGGCTTATTTTTTTATTTTTTATGGCAACATCCCAGCTTCAACTGACAAAAGCCCATAACTAGCGATGGTGGCATAGAGGTGGTATAGAGAAGAGAAAAACCTCTTAAGGCATTTTCAACAGAAAAGTCCATAATGCTAAAAATGGCGCTTATATAACATATCTTGCCCCCACCCCGCAAAGGCCAATCATCTGTTTAATACAGCAAAGCCGGGAAACGTATCCAGCCAACCATGTAGTCGCATTCACGTAAGCGCACAGCTCAGATTCACGACAGTTTCAGCCCTCATGGTTTCAACTGATTCGGTGGTTTTTCATTCAAGTGCTCCAGCAGGGTGAGTCTATTGAGTGCACATCATTCAGCTCAGTAGGATGAGCTGACGGCATCACTTCACAGCACACTGTAAAGAAAGTTGGTTTCCTGAAACCATGCACATGCGTAGTAGAAGTATAATCTGTGGGGGAAAATGCATTCATATACAGTGGGCTCAAAAATTACTGGCACCCCCGACTGGTGATGCACAAACAATACTTAAAAAATTCTAAAAATTTATTCATAAAAAAACTCTAAATAAAAACATCTGAAAAATCCTGTAAAATATTAATGTTCCAATGGAACCAACAAAAGTCGTTTGCTGATTCAATTAAAGATCAATTTCCTCCAAATCAAGGTTTCACAGTTAATGGCACCCTTAATGATTGTTGTAAATAACATCTACCAAAATTAAACCAGGAATTTAATTCCACTTATTTAAGCTTTTGATAAGGAACTATATTGAGCCATTACGTCACTTCTTGTTTCACTAGGGTAGGGTATAAAAATGAGGTTACATACATGCAATATCCCTTTGTCATCCAACACCATGAAGACAACAAAACAACTGTCAGCTCAAAAGAGGCAGATGGTCATATACATTCATAAATCTTGTAATGGCTACAAAAAGATTCACAAACGATTGAATATGCTACTGAGCGCTGTCAGGGCGTTTATTAAAAATTACAAATATTTGGAACTGTCGAAAACCTCAGTGGTAGAGAGCGCAACCACAATTTGCCCCCCAGGATACTGAGGAGGATGGTGAAAGAAACGACAAAATCCCCAAGAATCACTTTGAAGGAATTGCAGGCCTTGAAGGCATCTTGGGGTCACCAAGTTTCAAAAAGCACCATCAGCCGCCACCTCCTCAACCACAGGCTCTTTGGAAGGGTTGCCAGAAGAAAACCTTTTCTATTTGGAAGACACAGAAGCAAGCGCTTAGAGTTTGCCAAACGTTATTTAAATTATGACTGGAATAAGGGGCTTTGATCAGATGAGACCAAATTGCAGGTTTCGGTCAGATATAGCATTGGCATGTCTGGTGTCAAAATAGGGATGCAAGCAGAAGTGTTACTTACCCACGATGAAGTAGGATGGTGGGTCAGTAATATTCCGTGGCTATTTTAATTCAAGAGCTCCAGGGGCAATGGTTAAGATTAATGGCATAATGAATTCCACCAAGTATCAGGATATTTTGGCTGACAATCTGGTTGCTTCCACCAGAAGGCCAGAAAGCATACCTCAACATCCACACAGAAATGGTTTTGTGACAACAAAATCAACATTCTGCAATGATCACCTCAGTTGCCAGACCTCAATCCAATTGAAAATCTATTAGCTGAGTTCAAGAGGTCAGTTGATAAACACAAACCCAAGAATGTGAAGGATCTTGAAAGGATCTTCTTGGAAGAATAGTCCAAAAGCCCCCCAAATGTGTGCCTTAACCTTGTCAAAAATTACAGGAAAAGACTCCTTGCTGTTATCCTTGCCAGAGGTGGTTGCACTAAGTACTAAATGAAGGGTGCCAATTATTATGAAACCTTGATTTTGTTGAAATTTATTTTGTTTTAAATGATTATTAATGTTTCAATGAAACCTACCAATATGATGACAAAGTTAAATGATTATTAATGTTTCAATGAAACCTGACCAAATCATGACAAAGTATTTCACTTATGTTGGTATATTGATTTTCTCTATAATTATATAGTTTATATATTTTTTTGGTATTGTTTGTGCATTGCCAGTCAGGGGTACCAGTAATTTTTGAGCCCACTGTAAGTTATAATTTGGCAAAGTCACCAAACCTTGAAGTGGTTTTAACAGAATTAACTGGCGAGTCTGAACATGCATTTTTTTATGTGTCAGTGACCATTGTAAGTGAAGTTATGGCTCTCTCCCCATTCATTTAGAGAGGCGACTGGTCTTGTTTGCGCAAAATAACTGCCAGGGGGGCGTTGCCAAGACAGCTGCTCAGTGGCAAGACTTTCGTACAACACAGGATTGTACGGAGTGCCATTGCTATCATTATTTGTGAATGTCGTATTTCAACTCGAGAGCAGACATATCGATTTCATGCATAAATTTTGCTAAGTTTTTCCTCAAAATTCTGCTCTTGCAATCAAATTGCCCCTGCTTGCACTTGGATTTGCGTTGCTTCTACTCAAACTGTGCGCATGTACTCAGATCTGTCGTTGCTTGGACAGATTCCTGTTCACAATCTGCTGCTGTTTGGATAGATTTTTTTTTTTCGCATGAATGTCTGCCTTTTCTCCTGGCACTCAATCTGCCTCTGTGTGCTTGGAACATTTCTGCTTGTGTCTGGAATATTTCTGCTTGTGCTTCGATTTTTTTTGTGTTGACCAATAAAATTGTCCTGCCTCATTGCATGGAATATTTATGTTTGTTTTTTTCTAAAGAGTTTATAAAGTCCCCTTTTGGACATCAAAGAATATTATAACTTAAAAAATAACATAATAGGTCCCCAATAATATTTTGTGTGCCCCCCCCTTCGTCAAGATTCAAGAGAGCAGTTCTGAGTCTTCGCCAATAATGCATGATGTGGTTCAATCAATCAATCAATCAAAACTTTATTTATAGAGCACTTTTCATACAATAAAATGTAGCACAAAGTGCTTTACATAGACAAATTAGGTATTAAAACAATAAAATAAGTAAATAAAATGGAAAACCCCCACCACCCCCGCCCCCTCTCCAACTCCAACCCCCCACCTGTATTTCCATTAAACAAACACACTAAAAAGAATACTAAGGCTGAGCGCGGAAGAGCCTAGTAGGAAACACTATCTTAGGGAGCCGTCTGAGTCAAGAGGCGGATGCCTCTCCCAGGAACCCGGCCACTAAAATGGAGTCACACAGCGACCCCAGGCAGGAGGAAGGGCCACGCACCACCCCCATAAGGTGAAGGCATGGACCTCCACCCCACCGGGGGGGGGCCCCAAGCCAGTGCCGCAGGAGCTACAATCAACAGCCGCCCCCGATGCAGACGGCTCCCACTGAGGAAACACTGGAGTTAAAAAACAAGCTAAAACAAATAACATAAAATAATAAAATTCAGAACAACAGAATTCAATCAATTAATAAATAAATTAAAACGTATGTAATAAATGAGGTAATAAAAACAAACTAAAAGTGGAGCTAAAAGCGATAATAAAAAGAATCTAAGTTTCCTAAAAACCCAGTTATAAAAATCAGTAAAATAATGAAAACAGGTAACTAGTTAAAAGCCAAATTAAAAAAGTGGGTCTTGAGCCTGCTTTTAAAAACCTCAACATTCTCTGCGGCCCTCAGGTTCTCCGGCAGGCTGTTCCATAAACGTGGGGCATAATACTGGAAAGCTGCCTCACCGTAGGTTTTTGTGTTAACTCTGGGAATGACTAAGAGACCGGTGCCGGAGGATCTCAGGGTCCGCGAGGGTTCATAAGATAAAAGCAAATCTGACAGATAAAAAGGTGCAAGACCATTAAGACATTTAAAAACCATTAAAAGGACCTTAAAATCAATCCTGAAACACACGGGAAGCCAATGCAATGATTTTAAAACCGGTGTAATGTGCGCCCGCCTCCTGTTCTTTGTCAGCACACGTGCAGCTGAATTCTGTAGCAATTGAAGCTGAGATATACTTTTTTTGGGAAGACCAGAAAGCAGGGCATTGCAATAATCAATACGACTAGAAATAAAAGCATGCATCAGCATCTCCGTGTTGGCCCGAGAGAGAAATGGGCGGACTCTGGCTATATTCTTAAGATGATAAAAACTTGTTTTAACAACATTCTTAATATGTGGGATGAAACTAAGCTCAGAGTCAAAAATGACGCCCAGATTTTTTACTTGTTCTGATGGCTTAAATGACAATGCCTGTAGCTTTGACAAAAGTTTCTCTCTCTTAGCCTCAGGACCGATAATTAAGACTTCAGTTTTGTCCTGGTTGAGTTGCAAGAAGTTTTCTGCCATCCAGGATTTAATATCTAAAATACAGTTAAAAAGGGTCTCAAGTGGCCATGTGTCTTCAGGAGACATGGCAATATACAGCTGTGTATCATCTGCATAGCTATGAAAATTGATACCATGTCTCCTGATAACTTTCCCAAGTGGAAGCATGTATAAATTAAAAAGTACGGGGCCTAAAATTGAGCCTTGGGGCACACCACATTTAATTTCATGGATCTCTGAAAAGCTTGTATCCATACTTACCAGAAAGGTTCTATCTGTGAGATAGGAATTGAACCATTTGTAAGCAGTGCCAGAGAGACCAAGCAGGTGTCTAAGTCGGTTCAAAAGAATGGGGTGATCTACCGTATCAAAGGCTGCACTTCGATCCAGTAGCACCAGGACTGAAATTTTGCGTGAGTCCAAATTCCACCTAATATCATTAACAATCGTCACCAAGGCTGTCTCTGTACTGTGGTTCATCCTAAAACCAGATTGATATGTCTTGAAAATATTATTTTTAAATAAGAAATCATTCAACTGAATAAAAACAAGTTTTTCTAAAATTTTGCTTAAAAATGGCAAGTTGGATATAGGTCTATAGTGATTAAAAATATCAGGATCCAAATTACTCTTCTTCAGAAGTGGCCTTACTACTGCCGTTTTAAAGGCTGCAGGAAAGACACCTGCCTGAAGAGAGAAATTCACTTTGTTTAAAAGCTCATTTTAAAAGAACCCATAAAATTTTTTTAAAAGTGATGTGGGAATTGGATCTAAAAGGCAGGTAGTCGCATTTACTTGGGAGAAAACTCGACCAAGCATCTTTGCATCAACCAGGACAAACTTGTCCAGTGTTTCCTAGGGTAAAACCGAACCTTCCATTTCATTAAAAACAGTTTTCTGGTCAGGTAAAATGTTAGCTAAAATGTTGGATCTAATAGAGTCGATCTTGCTCTTGAAGTGGGCTGCAAATTCCTCACATAGAGAGTCAGTTGTTGGACCTCTGTATTTACTAAAAACGGGGTTGATTAAATTATCGATAGTGGAAAAGAGGACTTTGGGGTTGTTTTTGTGAGAAGAAATTATTCTGGCAAAGTGTGAATTCCTTGCCTGTTTAACTGCATTATTATATATTTTAAATTGTTCACAGAATAGTTGATAATTTATTGTTAATTTGTTTTTCCTCCATTTCCTTTCAGCCACCCTGCATTTCCTTTTCAAGTTTTTGATTTCTGCATTTCTCCACGGGGTGTCGGCTTTTGTTTTTACATTTTTGTTACAAGTGGAGCAACTAAATCAAGGCTTGACTTCAATTTGCTATTAAAATTTTCAACGATGAAATCACAGGATGCAGGTAAAATAAGGGGGGGATTTTTACATAAAACTTCAATAAAATTTGCAGTCACTTCCGGAGTTAGATAGCGTTTCATCACAGTTCGCACCAAGGTCTCCTGTTGCGTAAAACCGGTGATGTTAAAAAACACACAATAGTGGTCTGATACAGCCAAGTCGACAACAGAAGACACACTGGTGGACAGGCCATGGCTAATACAAGGTCCAGAGTGTGTCCCCTGTTGTGAGTTGGCTGCATGACGTGCTGCGTAAAATCTATTGAGTAAAGTAGATCGATAAAATGTTTAGATATTTGATCTGATAACTTATCTATGTGCAAGTTAAAATCACTGGATATCACAATCATCTTATAGGAGGCATGGATTATTGATAAAAACTCAGAAAATTCATTAATAAAAGCACCACACTGTTTAGGTGGTCTGTATACTGTAACACATAAAATTGGAGGGCTGCTAAAAACTAAGGCGTGGTATTCAAAAGTGGAGTACAAATCAAAGGATATTTGCTTCACGGCAAGTGAAGCAGCAAAAATGGAAGCCGTACCACCGCCCTTCCTACCCTTCCTAATAGAAAAAATAGAGCTAAAATTTGGTGGGGAGGCCTCAGTGAGAACTGCTGGTGCGTCCGCACCCAGCCATGTTTCTGTTAAAAATAAGCAATCAATCTTATTATCTAAAATCAAATCATTTATAATAAATGTTTTACTTGAAAGAGAGCGAACATTTAAAAGTGCCATATTGTAGGTTGTTGCTGTGTTATTGGTCAGTGGGATAGTTGCCTGCGGGTTATTGTCAGGCGTTGTATTTATGGGACATAGGCAGCACAAATCTGGTCTCCTGGGGGCAGCCTGCCTTGAATAATGCGATCTGTCAGTAATTAAAGTCATGATGGGGAAAGTTGGTGAAGGAAGCTTCACAGCAACAGGTACCGGAGGTGGACAGTAGGGGGGACAAAGGTCGGAAATTAGGGTAGGTTGTGGTACTGTAGAGGAAGAGTGGTGAAACAGTCAGTCACTCGATACTGCTGTGGACTGGACAGTGTACTGAATGTTAGCTGCTAACACGCGGCTGCCCAGTCTGCTAGGGTGGATGCCGTCAGCTCTGTAGAATGAGGGCCGGTTCCAGACCAAGTTAAAATTGTCAATAAAACCGATTCCGTTTGCGATACATGAGGATTGGAGCCAGGTGTTTAGGCTGAGGAGTCTGCTGAAATGCCACGCTCCTCGGGCCAGGGAGGAGAGAACCCCAGAGATAAAAACAGATTTCCCGCAGCCACTAAGCAAGTTAAAAAGTTCAATAAAATACTTTTTAGTCACTTCGGACTGCCCGCGAGATGTGTCATTGAAGCCCACATGTAAAATCAGTTTCTTAATCGAGGACGGGAGTGAGCACAGCAGTCCCGGGAGTTTTTCCAAGATTAACGGGACTGTGGCACCGGGGAAGCAGTGGGTGACAGCGTTTAAGAAACTTACGTTCCTGGTAATGGAGTCGCCGATGATCGCTGTCCTCGGGGAAAACAGGGGGCGGTGAGACAACGATGCAGACGGACCTGGAGACAATGCCACTGAGTCCTTCTTACCCCGCAACTCTCGCTGCTCAATCGTGGATGGAGACTGTCGTGGCGGCGGTGAGCGGCGGCCGGGTTGAGGAGCCTGAGTTGTGCCACTCCGCTGCGGCGCTGGAGTGAAAAGCGGTGTGGAGCTGCGCATCTTAGTACGCAAGTAGCTCTCATGCCCTGGTGGTGGGAGCTGCTTGGAACCACGGGATGATGGGGGAGATGGACGATGGGGCTGGGATTCCGCCACCAGAGTAGGGAAATCCCGCAGATCGAGAATGTCGAACTTATTCTTCAGCTGAATGCTGAAGTGAGGTGCTCGAGAGGAGCGCCGCTCTCCCCTACCACGAGCACCAACCCCCGTCCAAGACTCAAGATGAGATGGCGTGGAGCTTACCGGCACCTTCGGTTTGGCACCGAGCCGCGCCCAGGTGTCATCAGTGGCAGGGAGATGACCTGCAGCAGGGAAGCCGGAAGAAACGGAGACCGCCGGCTCTGTTGGAGCTTCTGCCTCGGAAGCCAGAGCAGCAGGGGAGCTGGGAGAGACAGCCGGCTGCGATAGAGACGCCATCTCAGGTGCTACAGCAGCAGGGAGGGGAGCAGAGACATCGGTCTCTTGAGCACCAGTTGAATCAAGTTTTACTGACCCTAAGACGATGGTGTCCATCAGCCTCTCAGCTTCATGGATCTGGTAGAGTGTGCGTATTCTACTTTCCAGCTCTGCAATTTTGTCAGCTAAGCAGGCACAGTTGGAGCAGCCAGAATGAGAAGTGAGTGGCGCCATTTGAGTAATAGTCCGAGTCCTCGTTAAAAAGTTCTCTGTTTGATGAACTTTTTTGATGGTTGATGAACTCATGGACACTATTCCTCCATCAGGGCTTTCAAAAGTTTTTAGAGTAGGTGGCTGGCAGAATAGAGAAGGCGGCTATGGCTTTCATGCATTCTGGTGGCTTTTAAAGTCTAATTTCTTCATCATTTTGGTGATGTGAGTTAAATTTTTTTTGTTTCAACTTATATGCATATTTTGAGGATACTTGTGATCGTGCTCATGTTGAGCTCCTGTATATTTGTATTGTCACTTCTGATTGTCAGTTTTTAGAATTAGATGCATGCAACAAACCCCTTAGTGCAGAAGCCAAATCTGGAAATGTATGCATTCCCCTGTTTAAGGCTTTATAATTCAAGATTTGAGCTCAACAGAGAGGAGGGAAATGGGTTAAATGAAATGACACTTGAAGCATTTAAAATACCATTGTATTTCAGTTTATTTTCATAATTGTAGTACAGAATAGGGGCCACAAAACACAAAAAATTTCATTAAAATTCAGCATTGAAATATATAGGTCACATTTGTTCATATACGTGTAACTAAATGCCCCTTTTCGAAATAACTTGTATTCACATGTTAAGGTGTGTCCGGAGTGGGACGCCATTCAATAATCCTTTCCTGTGTGAGACACTTTCGACCTGACCCACTTTCTAGCCTTTTCACGGGCCTTGTAACATTAATGATCAGAACGAAGCACAAATGAGAGTGATTTAAACAGGCTTACCAGTTTTTTGCCGAATTTCGGGTGTAGGAATACTAAGTGTCTTTGATGAGACAAAGCCGCGAGAACACTAAAATCACACCTAGGCGACGCTCTTTCACATTTGAAGAGTGTGTATTTTCACTGACTGCACTGCATTATACAGTAGCTAGTTTTGCACTGTTTTTTTTACTGCTGGGTCATTCCATGTCAAATCACCCAATGAGCAAAACCTCACCATCTCCAATTTTGCTCAAAATTTGTGTGTGAATTGGTCGTGACCCAAAACCCCCAAATCTCAAATTTCAGCTCAATCGGACCTTCCAGTGCAAAGTTACGGCCTTTTTTTTTGATATTTCGTGAAACATGGCCGTGGCAGCCAAAATTCAAATGGCCATATCTTCAAAACTACTTGACCGATTTTGACAAACATGGTATTGTTGGAAAGAGAATCACACAGGCATTCCAAATCTTTCCAAGTTTTTGATATGTTGTAGATACCTCATCAGGGTACAATTTGGTGTTAAAAAAATTCAAGGTCACGCGACCCTCAAGGTCAATTTTGAGGTCAAAATAGAGATCAATTATTCATCACACCCAAAGTTACCAGAATGAGTTTAAAAATGGCAGATTTGGTATGTTTGTGTGATTCCCTTTCCAACAATACCTTGTTTGTCAAAATCGGTCGAGTAGATTTAGAGATACGGCCATTTGAATTTTGGCTGTCACGGGCATTTTTCGCAAAATATCGAAAAAAAACCCAAAAGGCCGTAAATTTGCACTGGCAGGTCCGAATGAGTTGAAATTTGAGATTTGGGCTTTTGGGGCCATAGCCAACTTGCATATCAAATTTGAAGAAAATCAATACAAGTGAGGTGTAGAATCCCTTTTTTTTTTGGGTGATTTGACATGGAATGACCCTGCTTTGTCTTGCCACAGAAATGATAGAATCTTGTGTGACATAATCTGTAATTAAAGGACTATGGAAGCGGAAATGTTGCCGAGTGTCTGTGGGGGATGAATCACAGAGAAAATGCAGTTGTTTTTTCTCATCTCTGAAACGTGACTGTACGCATAAAGATGTAATGCTAAACCATTTTCAAATGAACTATTTAAAGCCCCTTTCACAACAGGCTGCATAGGGGCGCGAAGCAGCGCGGATGGCCATACGCAACAAAAATGACAGATCCGCAGGAAACTGAGCATGATGACCCCTTCCAGAATGGAAGCGTGTGTGGATCACGTGCGGAACACGTATGGGCGCGTTCGTACTACATTCAGATCACATGGTCAATACGCACAGGTGTGTTCTGACTGCATTCGTAACACGTTTCATTGCGTATGGGAGGCCGCCGCAGCGGTCCACACAAAAAATTTGTGTACGATGTCCGCGAACCACTGCGTACTGTGTACCCTTGCGCATCCCCGCGGATGTCTTTGCGTTCTCCATGCACATTAACGCGTCTAGCCATCCGCGCTGCTCTGCGCCCCTACGCAGCCTGGTGTGGAGGGGGCTTAAGTGTTTTAATGCTGTTTACAAGCCAAGCTTATGCCAATATTCATGCTAATTTTACCGACTCAGGATCAATCTTTGCCAATACCCCGCAAAACGCTGTTTACAATGAAGCACTTACATTATGAGTGTCTCACTCAGGGAACAGTTAGTGCACAGCTAAATGACCGGCATAAGCATCCTTTTGGACCTCATGTAAAAATAAAGCTCCAGTAAATGATTAAAAGGGTACCTGGTTATAAAGGAAAGACATTACACTTTAACATCGTTTCATTGAATGAAAACATTACGTCATCATTTTATATTTGTAGTTTAAGGGAAATTTCAATTGAAATCCCACTCAGGAAACAGTTCTGTAAACTGTTGGAAATTATACTAAACAAAAATATAAACGCCCCGTGTCAAATATTGATGCCACATGGAGTGAACAACTCTAAGTGAGCATATGCTGACTTTTACTTGAACAATAGGGATATTTCTCTTGATTTGTGCACCATTTTTTAATCCATCTCTCTGTCCGTGAGCATTTGCTCAGTGATGCAGTGATTTCACTCAGTACATGGGTGTGGCATTTCCAGACGGTGATCAGACAGAATGAGCAGTACCCAGACACTCCTTATGCTAGGGACAATAAAAGGCCACCCCAAAATGTCAAATTTTGTCAAAAGTCATCATGCCTCAGATGTCTCAGGTCATGCGGGAACGTGCCATTGGCATGCTGGATGCAGGAATGTCCACCAGAGCGGTTGCTGTGCAGCTGAATGTTAACTATCGGACGATAGGCCGTTTGAGAGTTCGTTTCTGACAGACGGGCAGTACTGCAAATCGACCTCATCCATGTCGGCCACGTGTGACCACACCAGCACAAGATCGCTACATCCGGCTCGTCCATCTGCGGGATCGGCTCAGATCTGGATCGGCTCAGATCAGCGACACGCACAGCGGATGAGACCATTGGTCTGCACAACAGACGCATCACACCACAGACAGTCCGTAACCGCGTGCGAGAAGCCAGCTTGCACGCTCGGCGTACTCACCGTGGTCTGGATCTCACCGCTGTCCAGCGTTGGAACCGACTCGCATGGGCAAACGCAGACGTTTGATGGCCCTTGGCACGCTGGAGAAGAGTGCTATTCACAGACGAATCCCGGTACCAGTTTTTTGTTAATAAAAACTCAAAAATTTGACATGGGGCGTTTATATTTTTGTTCAGTGTAAAATGTCCAATTTGAAATGATGGTTCTTTTGAGATATGTTAGAAAGACTTAAGGGAGGTTAGAGAGTGTTATACATAGGGAAATGCAGACTGCCCTGATGGGAGCTGACAGCGCTACATGCACTATTGATGATATATTTTTAAAGCAACAAAGCGTAGTGGGGGCCTTGGAGCAGCAGGCATCTGGGAAATCGAAGTGGAATAGCATTCGTAATATCCTGAAATGTTTTTATTTAAATGCAAGAAACATAAAAAATAAATTTCCAGAACTTGAGGCTGTTATGATTAGTGAGGGCTATGACACAGTTGGGATTACAGAGACATGGCTTAGTGTAGAGGATGGAAATGAATATAATATAGAAGGTTATAAACTCTTTAGGAAGGATGGATGTAATAGGCCAGGAGGGGGTGTAGCACTATATGTGAAAGAAAACATAAATGTGCCGGAAATTCCTGAAATTGAACATTTCTTGCCCTGAGAAGATATCTGGGTCAGGCTCATTGGCAAACACGAGACACGTTTAAACATAGGAGAATGTTATCGACTGCCAGCTTTGGACAGTATTGTCAATGAAATGCTCTTTAAGAGGATTAGGCAAGCTTGTAGAGGAGGAGGGACTATTATTATGGGAGACTTCAATTATCCTGGTATTGATTGGGAAATGGTGAAAGGACAGGGTAAAGGGGAGGAAGAATTTCTAGATGTTATAAATGACAATTTTTTAGTGCAGCATGTAAGTTAACCTACAAGACAGAAGGCAATTTTAGATTTAGTGCTCTGTAATGACCCTGATAGAATTAGCAATGTTGAGGTACTGGAGCCACTTGGAACAAGTGATCATTCTACTGTTAATTTTGATGTTTCATGGAAAGTTAAAAAGGTGTCTTTGAAAACCAAAATTTTCCATTTTAGGCGAGCAAACTTTGACAGGATGCGCTCATATCTAAGCAAAATAAAATGGGAGACACTCCTGGACTGTAAGTCTGTAAATGTGATGTGGGAAAGATTTAAGGGGGTTTTACTTGATTCACAATGCAAATTCATTCCAAAGGTGTCCGAAAGTAAGTTGAAAAAGCAGAATCCTCACTGGATGACCACAGCTATTCGTAGGAGTTTGAGGGAAAAGAGGAATCTTTATAAGATGTAAATAAAGGACAACAATGAGAATACTAAGGCTGAATACTGTAAAATGCGGGCTGTGGTCAAAAAAGAGCTGAGGAATGCTAGAAGACTGTATGAAAGGCAAATTGCAGAATGGGCAAAAACTAATCCTAAGCGCTTCTTTCAGTACTGTAGTAGAAAAAGGAAAGTCAAAGAGGAGGTTAAGTGTATAAAGAACAAAAACAGATCGCTGCTATATGATAATAAGGATATTGCTGATACCTTAAATAGTTACTTTGTTGAGAATTTTACCTCAGAGCTGATTTGTATTAGGCCAGAGGGCAGTTCCAATGCTCAAGATTATTTAGCAGAAATTGAGGTCAGGGATATTGAAGTATTAGACAAGTTGCATAAACTAAAAGCATATAAGGCAGCGGGTCCTGATGGCTTATATCCTAGAGTGCTCAAGGAAGTTAGCGAGATCATCTTTAAACCGCTCTCAGCTATCTTCAGATGGTCTTTAGAAACTGGAGAAATACCAAATGATTGGAAGCAGGGCAATATGATACCAATATACAACCCCAATTCCGAAATAGTTGGGACAAAGTGTAAATTGTGAATAAAATCAAAACGCAATGACTTTCAAATCACACCAGCCAGTATTTTATTCACAATAGAAGAGAGATAACATAGCAAATGCTGAAACGGAGAAATTTTACAATTTTATCCACAAAATGAGCTCATTTCAAATTTGATGGCTGCTACAGTTCTCAAAAAAGTTGGGAGAGGGGCCTGTTTACCATGATGTAGCATCCCCTCTTCTTTTTAACACAGAGTGGAGGCGTCTGGGCATTGAGGGGACAAGTTTCTTGAGTTTAGCCATTGGAAATTGATCCCTCTCTTGTTTAATACAGGCTTCCAGCTGCTGGAGAGTTTTGGGTCTCCTTTGACAGACATTTCGTTTAATTGTGCGCCAAATGTTCTCAATCGGTGAAACATCAGGACTGCAGGCAGAACAGTTCAGCACACGGACTCTTCTACTACAAAGCCATGCTGTTGTAATCGCTGCAGTATGTGGTTTTGCATTGTCCTGCTGAAATACACAAGGCCTTCCCTGGAATAGATGTCATCTGGAGGGGAGCATATGTTGCTCTAAAACCTTCATATACCTTTCAGCATTCATGGTGCTTTTCAAAACATGCAAGTGTCCCCCACCATATGCACTAATGCATCCCCATACCATCAGAGATGCTGGCTTTTGAGCAGAACGCTGATAACAGGAGGGGTGGGGTTTCTATTCTTTAGCCCGGAGGACACGACGCCCATGATTTGCAACAAGAATGTCAAATTTGGACTCGTCTGACCACAGGACACTTTGCCACTTTGCTACAGTCCATTTTAAATGAGTCTTGGCCCACAGAGCACAGCGGCACTTCTGGATAATGCTCAACAATGGCTTCCTTTTTGCATTATAGAGTTTTAGGTGGCATCTGTGGGTGGCATGGCGGACTGTGTTTACTGACAGTGGTTTGTTGAAGTATTCCTGGGCCCATTTAGTAATGTCAATGACAGAATCATGCCGGTGAGTGATGCAGTGGCGTCTGAGGGCCCGAAGATCACGGGCATCCAGTAAAGGTCTTCGGCCTTGTCCTTTACGCACTGAGATTTTTCCAGTTTCTCTGAATCTTTTGATGTTGTTATGCACTATCGATGATGAGACCTTCAAAGCCTTTGCAATTTGACGTTGAGGAACATTGTTTTTAAAGTATTCCACAATTTTTTTACGCAAGCCTTCACAGGTTGGAGAGCCTCTGGTCATCTTTACTTCTGAGAGACTCAGCCTCTCAAAGACATCTCTTTTATAGCCAATCATGTTACACACCTGATGCCAGTCAACTTAATTACTTACTAAATGTTCTTTCAGCTGATTCTCTTATTAATTGCTTTTTTATCTCTTTTTTTTGCCTGTGTCCCAACTTTTTTGAGACCTGTTGCAGCCAGAAAATTTGAAATAAGCTCATTTTGTGGATAAAAATGTAAAATGTCTCAGTTTCAACATTTGAAATGTTATCTATGTTCTATTGTAAATAAAATATTGGCTCATGTGATCTGAAAGTCATTGCATTTTGATTTTATTCACAATTTACACTTCGTCCCAACTATTTTGGAATTGGGGTTGCATAAGAAAGGGGACCGTACTGAGCCAGGAAATTATAGGCAGTCAGTTTAACTTGCATTGCATGCAAAATACTGGAATCTATCATAAAAGACAAGCTGGAATTATTTCTTGAATGTAATAATATCTTGAGGGATAGTGTCATGTAGGTTTTTAAAATTTCCCAATGATGGACAGCAGCCGAAGAGAGCACTTTAGTGCAAGATGGTTTATTGGGTCCGGTTTCCCAAAAATGGCAGTAGATTTGCAATACAGGAAAAATTATAAGAATAACAAAAAAAGGGAAAAAAAGTTTCAAATAATTACCACAAAAAAAAATATTTTCATCAATGTTGTCGCATGACTGTATACCAGCACGTTACTGGACTATATCAGACAGTGCCCGAGACCCAACTCACTTCCCTCCCTTCAGAGGACCAGTTATAGTTGCCTGTCCCCACCCACTGGAAGACACCAAATTCTTTTCAGTATCAACATCACATAAACCACACATTTACATAACAATTTCCAGTCTGTTAATAATTCATAATCAAAATGCCCAATTATAATACATTCATACATTCTGTATAACACACATAATTAATATTAATTGGGTGAAACCATTACATTCTATGCACGAGCCTGTGCTTGTGCCCAAAACTGGCACTACAAAGCCACTCTAGCCTCCGTAGTTCAGGTCCTTTGACCCAGGAACCCGGAAGTCCTGCAGCAAACAAACAGCGAGACAACGGGAAAATGCAGCTCTCGCATGTACAATCACAGATAAGTAAAATAAAAGACCTGAAGTTGACTAATGTGTGTGTGTGTGTGTATGTTATACGATTACTGCAACTATGTATGGTAAGAAAAGATATTCGATCAGAGAATTGGTTACACAATAACGTTGCATACAACTTGCATGTGCACCCGCAAAGTTAGTTAGCGGCTGGCTAGCCGCAGCCCGATAGCCTGAGACACCACAATGCGCCAGTACAGCGAAGTGTGGTGCGGTGAAGTGGGACGCAGCGCAAGAACAAACACCATCCTGCTGAACTCCGTATCACAGATAGCCAACATGTTTTCCGTAAGGGAAGGTCATGCCTGACAAACCCTCTTGAATTCTTTGAAGAGGCCACCAAGGCTTATGACCAGAGCAGGGCTTATGACATCATATACCTGAATTTTCAGAAAGCATTTGATACAGTACCACATAAGAGACTAATTTTTAAAATGAGCTCCATTGGAGTTACAGGAGGTATTCTGGAGTGGATTCAAAACTGGTTACAGGACAGAACTGATGCGAGATCAGTGAGACACCAGATGCGGGGGAACAGGGAGTTTATTAAAACAAAAGAAAACAGGCACGAGGGCCAACAGAAAACTTGGCCCAAAGGGTTGCAAAAATCCAACTAAGATAAGCTTCACAGAGCTGAAAACTAAAAAGTCCAAACGACAAAAAACAAAACCACTGGAACCTCCAGGGAGAAAAACCTGAACAGAAAAGAATGATCAGGCTAGAATACAAATACAAGAACTTGACTTGGCTAAGAAGACGTAAATACTGCAGTGAAACACAAAAACACAAGGGCATGAAAACACAGTGAAACTCAAGACTCTGTCTGCCAGCCAACTTCCACCGACTCCAGATAAAGGGAGGAAAATCAGCACACATGAGGGGCAACACCTGGAGAAGAAACAAGGGGCAAGGCAAGATCATGAGACAAGGACAATGATAGGCTGACATGACTTGCTCATTAAGAAAATGAGCATGCTCAGCTTAAGTACCAATGAAGCATGCAGATTGGAAGGAAGCATGAATGTTAAAACAGAAAAGCACAGCAAGATCTTGAAATAGCAAAGCAGGAATCATGACAATAAACTCCCTATCTAAATTAGTAGTATTAGTAATGTGCCTGTCTAAGAATTACACCTCCCGTGACTGTTAGTAAATGTTAGTAACTTAAAAACAGTTAATTGCCAATTAAGCTTAGGCAGCCCTGAATCCAGCACAGCACAGAAGGAAGGGGGAAATACCAAAAGCCAACCAGAGCCCTGACGTGTGCAAAAACGAAGACATGGGGCGGAACGCAGACAAGTGGTGGAGTGGCTGGGCAGACCTGGCAAAACAAAACATGGAAAAGTAAACACATGAACAATAAACATGAACTATGAAAAGTGAAATCCTGAGACAACTGTTAAAACCCAAAAATACTGTCCTGGCCAAAGGCCCAGGACCCTGGAACACAACAAGAACACAAAGAGTGGTGGTCAGTGGAATCTCATCTGAGCTAGGTATGGTGGGGAGTGGCGTCCCTCAGGGATTGGTGTTGGGACCCCTGCTGTTCCTCATCTACATTAATGACCTTGATAGGAATATTGAAAGCAAATTAGTTAAATTTGCGAAAGATACTAAATTGGGAGGTTTAGCAAATAGTTTTGAGTCCACTAAAGTGATTCAGGCTGATTTGAATAAAATCCAGAATTGGGCGGAAATGTGAGAAATGAAATTTAATGTAGCGAAATGTAAAGTTCTACATGTAGGTAATAAAAACATTAGACAGGATTACTTCATGGGAGGTTTAAAACTGGAATGTGCTCCACATGAAAAAAATCTGGGAGTGATTGTTGACCAAACCCTCTCAGGTTCTAGCCATTGTGCTGTAGCAATTAAAAAGGCCAATCGGATGCTGGGATATATAGCCAAAAGTACTGAGTATAAATCCAAGGAGGTCATACTTCTCTTGTACAACACATTCGTCAGACCACATCTGGAGTATTGTGTACAGTTCTGGGGACCACACTTTAAAGGTGCCCTGTGTAATGGACAGCAAAAAATTAAATTCATACTCTACACACTCCAAAGAAAAAGGGGGCAGTATGGCAGTATACCTGCAGAAAGTGAGTTTGTCTACCCTAGCGTAACAATCAAGAAACGGCACAGTCTCTCCTCCCATCAAGCCGCATCAAGCCTACTGTCTATGTTTCGCCCCCACCTTCCCAACGACCCCATAGCCGACTATCTACAATCCAAACAGGGCTGCTCTGACTCCAAAACTCTGAACACATGAATGAATGTCAGTTGATGTCAAGTGATTCTGTACTACGACATCTTCAAGCTACTCCCCTTCACCCGATCCAGTAAATATGTCCAAATTACGTGTCATTGTTCATTCGAAATAGATTCATTAGCTAGATAACATTCACTGCTGTTGAGCAAGCTAGCATCAACGTAACGTTAGCTAATGTTAAGTGCTAACGCTGAACCAACATTTGCATGAATAAATCTATCTAATGCCAGACTTTACCATAACCAGTCTCTGATACCAAAATCAGCTGGCCAGTTGATCGCCACTGTTAGTTGACCATCACTTTACCATACATCGTCAAAACAATTATAGCGGAGTTCAAAATTATGACGTAATCTTAGCTGCACATGTACAAGTAAAACTAGGGACAAGATCATTTTAGAACGTTACGTATGCCGCCCGCCTGATGATAATTTCACAGTATGCAACCAGTGTGCCTGATATGCAGTCTTCATTAGCAAGACCTCTTCTAGCAATCAAGTATCATTAGTCACAACTAAACATTCTGTCATGTTTCATTACATTATGCTGAGTTTTCCGTTATGTTTCGTGCGTTCATTTAGGGTTCATTATCATTGAAGCCATTTCAAGCTTCTTAGCTAATGAACCTTCCACATAATTGACATCAGGTTCAAGTATGCCCTCAAGCCGTGCGATTTATTCGTGCACTGCAGTTTGGCTGGCTGTTATGTTGCCCGCATACCGCCACCCATGGCAGAAACTGGTATTATGACACAGGACGGTGCGCAGCTAGTGATTTAGCGTGCTAATTCAGGTTGATATCTCTGCAGCACTATACCTTGTCATCTTTTTTATGACATCATTGCCCTTATTTCTTCTCATTATTTTGTTGTGTCTAGCTCATTTTTTGGATATTTTGACCTCAATTCTTACACAGGGCACCTTTAAGAAAGATATAGAGGCTCAAGAAAAAGTTCAGAGAAGAGCCACTGAGCTAATTCCAGGTATAAAAGATGATAGCTATGAGAAGAGGCTGAAGATCCTTAATCTCTTTAGTCTTAGGAAAAGGAGACTCAGGGATGATCTGATTGAGGTCTTTAATATAGGCATGGGCAACGCTCTGCATAAACTCTAATGGAATGCGTAACAGCTGAACTGGGGCGGTAAACAAGCCTCAGAAAACTTATTAAAAAAATGATGTAAATACCATTTTCATACAAAAAGAACACCATGGTTTGATTAAAAGCAACCTTTTCAATAGGATACCCACATTTCATACATGAACTCTGCGTATTATGGCCAATAACGCGATTTGAACAGAGCTATTATTCGCCCGTTGGATGAATGCGTGACCTCAATTTGTGCCGTGTTTACAAACTTTCAAGTGCACAGCGTGGCAAAAATATCCATTCTGGAGGTAGATTTCAAATAGCCCATGCTGACGTGATATCCCAGCTACGGCCCTGATTGACTTCCAGCCATCTAATTTGAGAAATTACGAGTCTATTTGTCCAACCTAGACCTCCAGGGGATGTGAAATAAGTTCGACAGAAGTTGTTGAAGTTCGTCGCGAGTTCGCCGTGACTTCTTCTCAACAATAGCAAGAAAGGTGAGTGTATTTTTACTGTACCCTACATAGTTAGTTGACAGAATATCCTGTGACCCTATTTGTGAAGTTTCAGTAAAATATACCAAGGAATAAACCAGCACCAGGCGTTCAAAACCTACCAGTGTTCTGACAAATTTTGCTACCTATCAAAATATGCCACTTATGAACACCGGTCACAAGATTCATTCACTTATACCCTTCAATTCGAGACTGCGAGGATGGAAATCTGAATAATCAATTAGGAAAAATTCTCTCTCGGTAATTCTGTATATCGTTTAAACATTTTGTTAATCGGATTATGAAAGAAGACTGAAAATAAGCGCCCGCTTTTTGTTTGGGTGTAAAAGCGCGTATTTAAAGGAGAATTCATTGTATATTGATTAAGCATTGAACTCTGCATAAGTCGAACTGTTTTAATCTTTGTTGATGACATTGCTTCGGCTTCCTGGAAGCAAGTATGCGCAAATCTGCTGTCTAGTGAGCATTTCAGGTTCGATGTACTGAGTAATAACGCCGCGGAAACTTCAACTGGCCCTTCATTCTGCCGAATAGTCTTACGAAACTAGTTAATCGTCTGATTGCTAATCAAGCAAAGAGGAGGTTACTGCCTCACCAAACTAACCTTCGACTGCACGTCACTGTGTTTCACTATGAATTATTCACAGTAGCTCATTGAAACTATCATGGGAGGAGGGTATATGGACATTGTAAAAAACAGTACAAAGGTTTTTTTTTTTTTTTAATCACCACGGGTTATTGAAGGGGGAACGTTTGATTCATTTCGTAGCAGTGGGAGGGCAAACAACTGCCGGCATCAGCGACTTCACTGCATTTTATATAGTAATGGGCGAGTAGCGTTAATGTTTGCTCTCCCACCGATAATTTTGACATTTTTGCAGGCCATTGATCCAAAAAAAAACTTCACAGGCAACCCATTCATACCATTTTTAAATATCAATGCAAAACCTAATGTTTGTTGAACATAATTGGGTGAAATTCAATGCATTTTCCATTAAAAAGGGCCTAGGGGACGCTGCTGTACTTCAGAAAAGGGGGTGATGACTTTAGCATCAATTATTTCTGTTAGGGTACACTAATGGATAATTTGGCCAGGTTTATTTCTGAGTAGACTGCATTTTCGAAAATGCCCTCAGGCTTCACCCCCCAATTTTCGCAATGGATTTTGTTGATAAATGCCAAAATCAGCCATTTTTGGGACCCTGTGGCTCTGAGACCCTTTCCTGTAAAGGCGTTGGACTTGTGGCAAACTCTTCATCTGTGTCTTCTGTACTTACGCGCAAAAAATCATAAGAAAATAATAAAAACTTTTTTCTCAGCAACTCAAGAAATGTTGTCATTTTATTCATTTGTATTGCCCATGCCTATTTAATATGTTAAAGGGATTAACAAACCAAAGTGAATTATGTAGGATTCCTTCGGCCAAGTTTTGTTAGTAGAACTCGGGGTCACAAATGGAAGTTGACCAAGGGTAAATTTAGCACTGATATTAGGAAATATTTTTTCACCCAGAGAGTAATTTCAATGTGGAATAGCTTGCCTGACCATATTGTTCAGGCAGAAACCTTGGGAATTTTCAAGAGCAGGCTTGACTTAAAGCTAGATACCATTGAGTCATTGAGTATCTGAAGCGATATATTCACGATAGTAAAAAGAAACAGGCGAGCCTAGTTAGGCTGAACAGCCTGTTCTCGCCACTCATGTTATGTTATGTTATGTTATGTTATAATATTACTGTATCGCATTTTACCCCGTCTGCTGGATAGAATTGCGGCACCAATATTCTCAAATATTCTTCCACCAACGCAGACTAAATTCCAGATCCAACGTTCTTTCCAAATCTTATATGAATATCTTGCATGGCCAAAAAACAAACAATAGCTGTGCCATTCAGTGGTACAATTCAGACAGTGATTTATCTTGCAAATATATGATAGGCATACTATTACTCAATGCATATTGTACTGGTGACAGCGAGTGTTGTGGACAGTCAACCATCTATTTTCGCTGAATAGAAGTATGTCCTTGCAATGCACTACTCCATGAAATATGAATATACACTGTTACAGCCATTTTCCCAAAGAGCAAGTGACAGACTATGTCACCATACTTACAGAAAAATTGACCTTCTCCCCTGACACGGTTGTTTTCAGAACACGACATAGCTTTTAAACATAGCTTTGCATCCTCCTCTGTGGATATGGGAAGATGAAGAACGATGTAAAAGCCATGCCCTGAGTCAGGATTGTGTGTAAACTCACAGACATGGTGGATGTGGTCTTTGGGCAGAAATCGCTGGAACAAAAATAAGAATTATTGAAAGTTTTAGTGCATGAAGTAGAATAGACAAAAAGCAAGATGTGAAAAGGCTTTTTGTGCATGGTTGATCTCTGAGTGAATACAGTGCAGGCAGCATTACCGGCAAATTCAAGTATTTTCCCCCTTCCCGATTTCTGATTTTTATTAATATTTGTCGGACTTAAATGTTTCAGATCAACAAACAAATTTTAATATAAGACAAAGATAACCCGAGTAATACAAAATTCAGTTTTTAAATGATAATTTAATTTAAGGGAAAAAAGCTATCCAAACCTACCTGGCCCCATGTGAAAAAGTAATTGCCCCCCCGTTAAATCATGAATTAACTGTGATTAACTACTTTTTTTTTTTTTTTTTCAATTTCACTAGCCACACCCAGGCCTGATTACTGCTAGACCTGTTGAATCAAGAAATCCCTTCAATAGAACCTGTCTGACAAAGTGAACTAGGCTAAAAGATCTCAAAAAGCAACACATCTTGCTGTGTTCTGATGAAATTCAAGAACAGATGAGAAACAAAGTTTTTGATACCTATCTGTCTGAAAAGGGTTACAAAGCCATTTCTAAGGCTTTGAGACTCCAGCGAACCACGGTGAGAGCCATTTTCCACAAATGGAGAAAACTTGGAACAGTGGTGAACCTTCCCAGGAGTGGCCGGCCTGCCAAAATTACTCCAAGAGCACGTCGACGACTCATCCAGGAGGTCACAAAAGAACCCAGAACAACATCTAAAGATCTGCAGGCCTCACTTGCCTCATTTAAAGTCAGTGATCATGATTCAACAATAAGAAAGAGACTGGGCAAAAATGGCATCCATGGGCGATTCCAAGGTGAAAACCACTGCTGACCAAAACACAAGGGCTCATCTCACATTTGCCAAAAAAATCTTGATGATCCCCAAGACTTTTGGGAAAATATTCTGTGGGCTGACGAGACAAGTTGAACTTTTTGGAAGGTGTGCATCCAGTTACATCTGACATAAAACTAACACAGCATTTCATAAAAAGAACATCATACCAACAGTCAAACATGGTGGCGGTAGTGTTATGGTCTGGGGCTCAGGGTTTCCGCCAGGATTTTTTTTTTTGGCACGACCATCTATTCATAGTTTTCAGTCATGTGATTGCTGCGTTCCCCTGGAGGGCTGAACACTGTTTTGTTATAGTGGGTAATATTTGACATTCCACAGAGCAGCCTTGCAATTATGTCATTTTCTATTTTATTTGTTTCAACCCCCGGATATATGCATTACCTCTCTGAAGAAGAACAATATGTTAAGAAACATCACATCATGGGCACTTGTAATCCATGTGCAGCGCCTGTCACAGTAAGCCTAGTTAAAAACAGTTAGCAAAGTCCCTTACATTACCCTGGCTCCACTTTAGCAATGTTCACAACTTATATAGCTAGCTGTCTTGTGGAGAGTCTTTCCCCTTAAACTGCTGCCAGGATTAATGCATACTAAAGTAAAGATACAGTAAAACCAGCATATTAAGGATTCAATTGGACCAGCTCATTTTGTCCGTTATGAGCGAAATCCGCTATATGCATAAAACGGACAAAATCCGTTCTACGCATTAGACAGATTATATCTGCTATATGCGTGTAACAGATTATATCTGTTATATAGGCTACATGTATGAATTTATATGTAGCCTATGCTTTGTGAATAAAGATCGGAACAACTTCATTCTGAAGTACGCGTACCGGTACCTGTTGTCTTTATTTAGTCCGTCTTTGCCCGAACACAATGGATAACAGGATGATATTGCGTGTTGCTGCAACTGGGATCAATGAAGAAGACGAGAAACTTAAGTATGTAAATGATACCGTGCCAGTTTCAGTTTCCACAAATGCACTGTTATAAACTTGTACCTTTTTTTACCAGTTATTTTACCTGTAATTTAACAATAAGTTTACAGCAGAGTTCCGTCCATGTTAAGTGTAACCCACGGTTTAATGCGCGCAGGGCTCCACTTACAGTTAAAATAATAAGGAGGCAATGCGATAATTTAACTGTTAAATTATGTCAGTTTATAACAGTGTAGGAAAGCCGAACTTTATTTCATTGCTCTGTTGCAAATGCGTATGTGCATGGTGCAAACCAGCTTGTCCATTATACACGAGTGCTTTTTAATGGAAATGCATTGTGACGGGACTGGACATTTTGTCCGATTTAAGCAAAAATTCGTTATATAAAATCCGGTATATTCGATGTTCATTGAATGGAAAAACATGACAGAACTAGAAAGCACTCAGAGAGCGCAGCACCTCCGCCACTCCAAGGCAACTCTGTGCATTAGTTATTTTCATTGGCTGATGTAGGGTATTGTTGCATTCCACCGCCAGGTGGCAGCAAAACCAAAAAGCACGCCGATTGGAAATCCGGCCCATTGGAAAGACTTGAAACCTCTGGCAGCATAGCTGGATTTGCACTTTGGCCTGTCCTTTGGCGTAGAAATGCCAAAATCTAATCACTTGTTCCTCTTGTGCTACTGTAACATCCTGCAAAGTTTGGCTAAAATCTATGCGGCCGTTTGTGAGATATCCTGCTCACAAACAGACAAATGCACGCCGGCGAAAACATAAACCTCCTTGGGATAGGTGAAAAATCAGAACTTGAGCTGTTGTCCAGTATGAGCGAGTTTCCATTTTATTTGAGGACGGTTTCGGCGAGTCCTACTGTAGTTATATGTATCTTATATGTATTTTCATGAGCAGGCGAACTAGCTTGTTAGCCTAGCCTGTGAGCTTGTTTGTTGGTTTCCTTGGTCAATGTTAGCCGGCAAACTTTATTTTTGATGCATATTAATGCCAGATAGCAAGCTAAATGCCTGTGGTTCAATTCTAGCTAGGTTAGTTAGCGAAATAATGGCTATTCACTTATGTTCTCTTGCATTACAAGCACCAAATATGACTGTTAGTGATCAACCTAGCTAAACAAGCAATCTTGTGTTATCTCTTTTGCTAGCCAAAAAGTTTGGAGCACTTCAGTTGCGCTGACGTGGATAGACCTGACTGGCACATCCGGGTACTTCGCCAAAAGTCAAGGCCGTGCCCCTTTTTGGGGGATAGAAAACCTCAGATCCCATTGACCATAATGTAATTTGATGTGTTTTTAGGTGTAAAATTTATCAGATTTGTTTAACTTAATTTCCTGTTTACATTCATTTCTTGATTTATTGATATGTCTAGTGATTATTTTGCTACCTTGCCCAAACCTGAGCGTTCGCGATACCTTAATAAATTAAGTGTTTCCCACACACATTAACATGGGAAGACAATGGATCCCATCGCTTCCCTTGCTTATCTTCTCTCCAGATAGCTTGAAGCCATAAAGCTCTCCTTTTCGGATTTTTCCATTTTCCAGGTAGGAGCAGGAAGCCGAGGTCTGGACTGGTCATTTTATTTGAGGTGCACCCCGTCACACAACAATTTTTGGGCATTTTACTGCTCAATTTTCACGCTTATTTCTCATTGATTTCAATGCATAAGCGCGATTGTCTTCCCCCCAGAAGGGGGGCAGCCTTTGCACTGAGCTCTTGATGACATTGAACTGTTTTTGCAGCGCATTTCTCCAATGGGGACCCGCCCGATATCTAAAAATAGCCTGCACATAAGGTGAACGTCAGTAGTCATGGCGAGATGAAGCCTCATGGAGTACTGAAGCTTTCTCCCAAAGTGGTTCACTAATGGGTGACGCTTCTTGAGGCTTCATCTGCTCACTACGCCATCTACTGGACAAAAAGTGTATAACAGGCAAAATATCACAAATCCTATTAACACAGTGACGTATCAATAGAGAAGGCAGCGAAAACTACAATGTAAGGACTTGCTCAAGACACTCCCGCGTACATGGAATAACACGCCTACTGACCATAGCCTGCAAATGCGCCCTTAATGAGGGACGCTAGCGGGTATATACACCACTGCACCTGCATTCATTTCTCAGTCATGGTGCTGGCAAGTCGATGTCATCATGATATATTATTCATCATTTTAATTGAACGTAAGTTGTTAAACATGAAATAATTTAGATTTCTTTTTGGAAATAAAACAAACAATGATAAGTTTATTCAGCTGTTGATATCGTCATTGAGACAGCAAGTGTTTCTGGGTAATGTCCAAAATTCCATAAACCACCCACGTGACGATGCCTGCGGCTCTGCTGCCAACCACTTCATGAACCGGTCACGAGGTGCGGCTGGCTTTTTTTTTTTTTTTTAACATTCTTTATTCAAACAGTCAATTAATTACACATAACATACAAAACAAACAGAAACAGATAATGCCAGGGATCATATTACAGACAGAAAAATTCATCAGCATTAAAGAATACTATATTGGATACATAGATCTATGGTTTTGATGGCCTTCTTATTCTGGGAAAATTTAATTGTTGAAATGTATTGAGTTCACTTTCAAAAATTAAAAAAGAGGGTTTGTGATTAGAGAATTTGGATTTGTGAATGTGATATTTTGCAAGCAATAAAATCAAATTGATGATGTAATATTGATTTGTTTTGGTAGCAGCATAAGAAAGAAACCCAAACAATACATTCTCATACGTAAGGGAAAAACCAAAGTCAATATGTTGGGAAATAAAAGAACAAACATTTTGCCAAAAAATACTAGAGAAGGGACAAGACCAAATTAGATGACATAGATCCTCAGGAGCCAATTCACAAAATGAACAGTCCACTATAATGTCCTTTTTGTATCGCTGAAGAAAAACTTTGCAGGGATAGAAACGATTAATTATTTTATAAGTCACTTCCTTGACTTTATTTATAATAAGATATTTAGAAGGCAGGCACCAAATTTTTTCCCATTTCAGGTCTGAAAATAGGTTATTCCAGTAAGACACAACATTTGGAACAGAGACCACTTCTCTTTGAAATAAAGCACGGATCTCACGGTTATTACTACTCTTTTTAGAAGAGAAACAAATGCGACCCACATTGGTAACATCAGGGTTCAATGGCAGTAAGGGCAGTTCAGATGTCACTGAGTCCCTGAGAAGCAGTAAAACTCCTGAAGGGATTGCATCGAAAACTAAAGCATATTCCCTCGGTGGTATAGGAATCCCAAATGTATCTAGCAGTTCAGAGTATGACATTAAGGAGCCACTGGAATTGATGAGCTGATTAACCAGATAGATTCCATGGTCAAACCAATTTTTCATAAATAAAGATTTGTGCTTATACAATATGTCTCTGTTGTTCCAGATGTAGTATCTGTGGGGGGAGAAGTTGTGCTTGTAGATTAAAGACCAGGAAAGAAGCATTTGCTTGTGGAAATTTGACAATTTTAAAGGAATCTTTTCAACATTGTAAGGACAAAGTAAAACAAATTTAAGGCCTCCAAGTTTGGTGAACAGGAAATTAGGGATGAAGTTCCACATTGAAGTCGGGTTTTTAAGAAATTGTTTAATCCAATTTATTTTAAAAGTATTATTAAGAGTGGCAAAATCAAGGAAGTTCAGGCCGCCATGTTCGTAGGAGTTCATCAAGACTGATCTTCTAATGTAGTGTATTCTGTTTCTCCACACAAAGTTATAAAGTATGTTATCAATGGATCCAGATATCTGTTTATTCACATCGAGAGATAAGGCAGCATAAGTTAGCCGAGATATGCCCTCTGCCTTTGATAGCAAAATTCTTCCTCTGGTGGATAAGTCTCTTTGCAGCCAAGAATTTAGTTTTTTCTGTACCTTATCTATGATGGGACTAAAGTTCAAGGAGCATCTAGAGCTTTGGTTTTTGTTAATAACAACTCCGAAGTAGGTGACTGAATCTCTCACAGGTATATTAGAGATAGAGGAACACTACATTCTTTTGAGGCGAGCAGCTCACACTTACTGATGTTTAGATAGAGTCCAGAGGCATTCGAAAAAGTCTTAATTGTGTCAATTGCTATGGGCACCTGTGAAGCATCCTTTAAAAACAGAGTGGTATCATCAGCCAGCTGACTGATAGATATCTCTTTCTGAGCTATTGTGATTCCTTTCAAGGGGCTGAGCTTAATGTAATCAGAGAGTAATTGGGCACAAATCAGGAACAAATATGGCGAGACCGGACAACCCTGTCTCACTCCACGCCTGAGATCAAACCTGGGAGAGGTTCCTGCATATAATTTAATTGAACAATTGGCATTTTTATACATGGTTTTCATAGCTGTGCAGAAGTACGGGCCAAAATCAAACTTCTCCAATGCCTGGAATATAAATTGATGTTCGACTGTGTCAAACGCCTTGCAGAAATCTAAAAACAAGATAAAGCTATTATCGCTACAGAGATCAGCATAGTCAATAAGGTCTAGCACCAGCCTGATGTTGTTAGCTATATGTCTATTCCTCATGAAACCAATTTGAGATTCATCAATGATATGATCCAGAACATCTTTTAATCTTTTAGCAAAAATCTGAGCAAGGATTTTATAATCATTATTAAGCAAGCAAATTGGACGCCAGTTGTCAATGCTAAGCAGATCTTTCTTTGGTTTTGGAATTAGAGTTAAAAGTCCTTGAGATAAAGTTGGAGGAAGAGTTTGTTTTTCAATGCTTTCCGTAAATACACCATGGAGGAATGGGGCTAGGTGTTCTGCAAAAGCAATATAAAATTCAGACGTTAAAGCATCCACTCCAGGAGATTTATTGAGTTTTAGGCGATGCGTAGCAAATAAAACTTCATTTAAAGTAATTGGCCTATCACAAAGATTTTTTTGTTCGTTGTTAATAGAGTTTGTTTCAGTGAGAAGTGCAAAAAAATTGTTAGCTGCTGTCTCATTATAATGTGACTCATATAAGTTTTTGTAAAATGTGGAACAGAAAGTAAATATCTCTTTTGCATCATTAGTAACAGCTCCATTAATATTAAGTTTTTGAATAGAATTGAACTTACTGCGGGATCTTTCTAATTGGAAAAAGTAGGCACTGTTCTGCTCACCTTCCTCTAACCATTTCCTCCTTGACCTCACAAAGGCTCCCTCTGCTTTCGTTCTGTATATTTCATTTAACTTATTTTGCTGTAAAATTAATTCTTGTGTATCCTCTGCAGATAAGCTCTCAGGCGTAATCTGAGTGAGGGCAGTTATTCTAGTTATTACCTGTGTTTCTTCAAATTTCCTAGACTTAGATAAAAAGGACCCATATTCTCTTAAATATTTAGATACCTGATATTTAAAAAGTTCCCAGTTATTAACAAAACACTGTTCAATTAAGGCTTTGTTCCTGAAGTAGCTTATTAATGAATGGACTTTCTTAACCACTAAATCATGTTTTAAAATGGAATTGTTAAGTTTCCAATAAGAGCCTCTGAATGTAGGAATAGTATTCGAACTAAGAGAGATTTGTAGTGACACCGCCCTGTGGTCTGTTAGTGGAGTTGTTAAGATATTAACATTAATATTACTCCCATCTAGACGGTCAGAAACTAACCAATAATCTATGCGTGACAAGGAAGTGCAAGCCTTATTATTCCATGTGTAAACATTAGGGTTTTTTTCCCTCCATATATCCACCAAATTAAACTTCTGCATGAATAACACCAGATTAGAAGCTGAAGAGTTGTTTGTGCATGGAGGCCACCTGCCTATAGCTCCCTCCAGAGCAATGTTGAAATCGCCACCCACACAGTATAAAAGATTTGGGTATTTTGATAACCAGTGTAAAAATCGAGATTCTAAGACATCAAACAAAAAATCATTGTCCTGTTTTGAGTTATATCCATATAAGTTGGCAAGAAGGAGAATGTTGCTGTCCACATTCAGAATTAATAGCACATAATGACCATTAGGGTCACTATCTGAGTGCAAGATAACACCATTAAAGTTATTTTTTAAAGTAGCCACCCCTGCTGATCTTTCTGAACCATGTGAGAACCATATTTCATTTCCCCACTGAGTTTTCCAAAAAGAAGCATCCTTTACCAATGAGTGTGACTCCTGAAAAAAATAAAAATCTGATTTCTGCTATTTCGCAAATAAAAACAAAGCTTTACGCTTGAGATTTTCTCTTAAACCCCTGGCATTGAGAGAGATAACTGATAAAGACAATCTAACAAGTGATGTGATCAAAGTTAGCGATTTCCACCCCTCCAGTCTTATTAATTGGACAATATACCCTTATAAATGCAGGAAAATAAAACAAATTACTCCCAGGAATAATAAAAAGAGTTGTATCAAGGAGTAATACGGATATTTACTAGCAGGAGCAGTTTAACCTTTTATACCCGGAACTAAGTATATAGATAAATTCAACAAATTAAACTAGTGCTCCCAGGAATACAGCAAACTTAAAACACTTAGGAGAAATTTAAAATTAGCTTGTACTCCCAGAAACAATTTAAACATATGTTCTTGGAAACAGTTTAACTTTATAAATCAACAAGTGTTTGACACTAACGTGTCTAATGTCCCCCGCCGTTAATCCATATCACATATTATCAAAGTAAAAGAATTATTCAGAAATACTAAAGATCACAAATATGAAAAAGTTCTATATTATTGAATCCAATGCAAAAAAATACAAGAAATCAGACATGAAAAGCAGTCAAAGTCATGTGATGACCTTGAAAATAGGGTCAAGGTCACCAAAATCGACTGGGGTCTGCGCGTTCCCCCCATGTCTGCTGTGGTCAAGTTCGAAGGCAATCGGATCGACGGTTCATGAGATATCGCGTTAACAAGAAATGGGACGTACGGACGGACGGACGGCGCTGAATACATAGTCCCCCGTTCCGCGTTGCGATCTGTGATATGAGACAAAATTCAATAGGCCCATGAAATCGGGCATGAAAAGCGGTTGAAGTCATGTGATGACCTTGAAAATAGGGTCAAGGTCACCAAAATCGACTGGGGTCTGCGCGTTCCCCCCATGTCTGCTGTGGTCAAGTTCGAAGGCGATCGGATCGACGGTTCATGAGATATCGCGTTAACAAGAAATCAGACATGAAAAGCAGTCAAAGTCATGTGATGACCTTGAAAATAGGGTCAAGGTCACCAAAATTGACTGGGGTCTGCGCGTTCCCCCCCATGTCTGCTGTGGTCAAGTTCGAAGGCAATCGGATCGACGGTTCATGAGATATCACGTTAACAAGAAATGGGACGTACGGACGGACGTACGGACGGACGTACGTACGGACGCTGCTGAATACATAGTCCCCCGTTCCGCGTTGCGGCGGGGGACAAAAAATAATATGCCCGCCTACATCCAGGCACTTCAGTGCTTTGAAAGAGAGTCTGTACCTGTGCACAGCATGAGCGCAAATGGAGCAGAGCGCACACATCCTTTCACTGAGTTCTTCCAGCATTCACATGAACAAGTGCACTGTAGGTTGTGCTACTAGCAAAGACAGCGTTCATACGTCCTTCACTGAGGTCTAGATGTGTCCAGGTTAGCAGGTGTTGGTTGAGTTTCGAGCACAGACAATGCTGGACGAACCTCCTTCCTGGCAGCGTCAATCAGAGGCCAAAGTTTCTCTCTCAGCATCTTGTCAGCTGAAGTCAGATCCTCCGTGAATCGCAGCTTTTTTTCAGAGAGAAAACTGCAGCCTTTAGCTTTCCTCCACACCAGGTCACGCGCTGATCTGTTACTGAAGCGGATAATGGTCGTCCTCGTCCTCTTTTCTTTACAATTGTAGCGGCCCAGACGATGAACAATATCAATATCCTCCCGGATCCTTGCCTGCGACTCTCCAACAACGGCGCAGCAGATGTCGGCAACTTTCGCTTTGATGTCCTCTTGACGGTCTTCGGGGATGCCGTGGAGCCTCAGGTTCCATCTGCGCTGGTACCTCTCTGCCTCGTTAATTTTCATCTCCACCTCCGATAGCCTCTGGGCGTTAATCCCACATGTTGCCTTCACTGACCGCCGTCCGTTTTCAGGGTTTCGACTTCACGCGAAAAACAAAGTCAATAGATTTTTTCAAAGCATCTATGCTGACAGTATTGCGGTCAATCATATTCTCCAAACTATCGGGCGCTTTGTTAATTATGCCAGCTATGTTGTTCTGTAGTTCAGTAAGCGAAATGTCACCTTTCAGCTTCTTTCCTCTGGTTTAGGCGGGTATCCGGGTCAGACTCGCATCGGGCGCAACACTGGGCTCTGTCTGCCACTGTAGTTATGCTCAGAGACGGGCGCAAAGCTAGCCTGGGTGCTAGCTGTCGTAGCTGTTGCCTTAGTACCTTTGGGTGAGGCTTTCGACAAAGCGTTATTCTTGGCGGGCATCTTCTTTTTTCTTTGCGTTTCACACCTTGTTCTGGCGAACATAGTCGCAGCAGCCCCACTTTATTCACCTGTTACCCCCGCCAATTGATGGGCTAGGTATTGCTGCAAACAGTCGGTAACTCGACAACCCCAGGCTCAATAACAGTGCCAACGACGTACTTTCCCACTAAAAAGTGACCAGAAGGAAGTCCCAAAAAAATATTCCAGACTTAAAAGTCGTCCAAACATTCGAGTAGTTGGGTGGAAACAGCAACCTTGACTCAGCCATGAAAGTCTCGGTCTTCACTGGCCGCCATCTTGGCCCCCGAGGTGCGGCTGGCTGGCGAGGCCTCCGACGTGATCGCATATGTCATCAATACACGCCTCAATATGCGCTTCACAAAATAATTCCTCGATTACTCGGCACACGCCTCGAAGCATCGGCACAGAACGTCACATCACTAAACGTCAGTCTCCGAACCCGGAAGTCTGGCAAGCGAACAACACGATTCAATGTGCCGATTTAGAAAAAGTAGGTTTTTAGGCGATTTTATCAACTTTTTATCAACCAGGGGTGCGTTTCCCAAAAGCATATTTTTTTAACTACGCTAGCAACTTACGCACAGACGGGCCGGGGGGAGCGGCCGCCCCCTCTCTTCCCGCCCCCTCCATCAGCCCCATACTGCCCCAAGTCTTATTTTTTTTTTCAGGGCTCTCAAGTCGAGACACACGCATTTTAATAAGTTCACACGCTCACACGCCACACATGACCTTTCTCACTCTGAGAAGTGATAAAACTCGCCGCGCATTAGTAACATAAACTGTATATAAAAGAGATTAGTAATCTATGAATGGATGAGGCGAAGGCAGACGGCTCTGCTTGAATCAGCAACATATCAGCCAATCAGAAAATAGTATTTCTTGTTGCCAGGTGAAATAGCAGCGCCGTAATCACGTCTTCCACACGCGCGCAAATGCTATTGTGTGCACACAATCAAGAAGAGCCGGAAGTGGAAGCCCGAAATCATGTACTCACTTCATCACTTAATTTTTTTTACAATAACTGCTTATTAAAGTCGAGGAACTGTGTAGGATATTTGCTTTATGGATCATTTTTTTACCTCAGTGTAACAGCTTTGGACAGTTATGGTTAAATGAATTGACTTGTTACTTGTCACGTGGAGGGTGGGGGCTCTCTGCTCTCCATGTAGTGTATTTTGGATGAAACAAACCCTGCTCCGATCCGATGTCAAAGGTGGTACCGCAACATCTCTTGTTTTTGACAGACAAAACAATACAAATACACAAAAGAATTATTAAATTTAGCCTTTATTATACTGGGGAGTCCCACTGAAATTAAGAAAGCACAGATACCGTATTGGCCCGAATATAAGACGACCCTGAATATAAGACGACCCCTCTTTTTCAAGACCCTTATTTGGAAAAATACTTTTTATTTGAACAAAATCTCATTTGCATAAAAAAAACATTTCATTGTTTTCCTAGTACATTTTAACATCTTTGGTGTTTATCATGGGGGAAAAAAAAAATCCAAAAATCCTCTATAGCCCCGCAAATAGGCAAAGCGCAGAGCGCACTTCACGGTTCTATGCCATGAAAACAGTGCAATAAAACGGGCATAGACCTACAGGCCTAACTTGTGCAATAAATGGCGCACGTTTGCTTGACAGTGTCAGAACAGTCTGCAAAATGTAAGAGCATTAACATCCAAAAAAACACCATGAACAGTTTTTTTCCAAATTCATTTTGAATGACGTTGATTTAAATACAGCAAATACGCGTCCAGATGAATGTTGTCGTCTTACCTAATCAGGGAGAACAAGCAACACGTGTTAAGTGTGGAGTGCTCTCGGAGTGAACCTTCTGTTAATTAGGAAAATGACTGAGAACAGGTCAAAACTAATAACTGTTTTAAACGGAAGTTTTGTGCAACCCAACTCTGTTCTTGTTCTGCAACTGTACTGAATTTAGCCCATGATTTAATCGCTGTTAGATCGCATATGGAGAGAAACCGTGTCTTCGGCTGCCAATTACGATAATTACATTGCACTCTGTCACATATCTTTTTCCTGCCCTCACGTTGTTCGTTCTCTCAGCTTCGTTTACAACCATAAGTTTAAAATTCGCATCATAACTTCTCTGATTTTTATTCACCTGACCGACTTCGGAAGCACTTTTTTCAAGTTGATCTCTGTGCCCTGGCTGCATCTTTCTGTCATTCAGTAGCTTATGCAAATATAGGCTAACACACCCACTCCAGCCGACTTGTTTACAGGATCACGCTAGGGTCACACTGCTCTAAACACTGACAGAGAGAAAAGCGCTCATATGGCGGCGCCCATTGTTTTACATGGGTAACTCCTGAGACCCCGAATATAAGACGAGGCGTCATTTTCAGGCATTTTTCAAGGGTAAAAATATCGTCTTATATTCGGATCAATACGGTAATTGGGAGAATGAAGAGTCACTTCTTCTTATTTGAGTTTACTGGCAGTTGTGTGTTCAATAACTGATCCTGGTGTGCCATCTAGTGATAGAATGTTCTAACTGCGTGCATAAATTTGCAGCTCCACGTCCACTGGCGGACACATCTGCACAGAGATACACCGTTGCTCTTCTCGAACACGCCAAATCCAGATAATCCGTAAATGACGAATTAAATTAATATTTTAATTTGAAACGAGTAACTAAGTTGCCGGTGTCAAAGTAACGAAGTGAAAGTATACTTATCTTTTAAATGTAGGAGAGTAAAAGTCCCAGTTTAAAAAAAATCTTAAGTACAAATCCTCAAAAAAACTACGTAAATACTGAAACGAAGTACATGTACATCGTTACTATGCACCTTTGAAAACGGGAGCATCATGCACCCCTCCGAAGAAAATCTCACTCTAGCCTGCATTTGAAACTTGAGAGCCCTTACGTATATATAAAGAATCTGAATTCAAATGTGTCAGACTTGCATTTAGGCCTATGTCTTTCATATCATAAAAATATATGCTTTCTTTATCTTGTATGCAGCCTAATGACATGTGCCAGATGTAGCCAATTTGGAAAACGTCTCCTTTCTTTTGATACGTAAGGGCGCGCATTGTTTATTTCCTGTTAGCTAGCAAAGGCGGTAAATTCAAGCAATGATCCAGACAATGTCACAGAAGCGGATTTCGCATTTCTTTTCCACAGCTCACACTGAGTCTGCTAAGCGTCTAAGCGAAGCTAAACCGAAAAAGAGACGCTCGAACGTGTGCATGTAGAGGAAAAAGGAACGCGATCGCAGCTATGCGAAGTCCCGAATAAACATGGGGAAAGCATACCAACGTTGGAGAGAATTCCGGGAGTTGAATGGTTTTAATTCTGAGGCCCAGGTCGCCTTGTTTCTACTTGAGGTGAGTAGAGCTGGGCCCCGTTTCAGAAAGCGGGGTTAGTGGTAACTCTGAGTTTGTTAGCTCAGAGTTGCTGGAAACTCTGAGTTTACCGGTTCACAATGCGAGTTCAGTCCAACTCTGAGTCAGTTACCGCGGCAACATACTCCGTTAAGCTAACCTGCTCGCTGGCAGGTTTTCAAATAACTCAGTTTCTTCTCCTCCTGAAACTGCAGACTGCGGTTGCCTGTCCGTTCCTTGCAGAGACGGAGGGCATTGAAGCGCAAATACTGAGAAGAATTCTCTGTTAGGAGAGAGTTATCCGACCACGTGTTGATGTTTTATCGTTTTCGGACGAATATTTGTTAGAGCGTTCCGTTTCTCTGTGGAATATATAGCCTAAGTTATTTCAACAAAATTTTCAGCCCGATATTGCTCGTGTGTGACACACCGAGGACATTCTCTCAGTTCAAAACAAATTATGTAGCTCTCCATTTTTTTTTTTTTTTTTTGCAAACGGCAGTTTTCATTATCGTTTTGTTTTATTACGGAAAGGAACAACCACGACTTCATTCATTAAAGGCACAGTCAGTTTCTATCACGAGTGGACTCTTCAAAGTACAAAATAGGCTAATGAATAACTCTCTGGGGAGTTTTTAATTCTTCACAATAGGCCCTACATGGTGGAAAGTCTGCTAATTTGCTGTAATGAATGATCAGCAGTTCGTATGTTCAATTCATTCCAAGTCAAAAGACCTCAAGATAGAACAACTAATGTTTTAAAATGTGAAAATTAAAGTCTGTGGAATTATCCTGAAATAAGTTATTTGTATCAGCTTGGAATGATGCCGGGCGTTTATCACAACGAGCTGTACACGGCCATTTACCCAGCTGAGTGAGCCATTCTTAAACTGCTTTCACACGGACCTTAAACGAACTTTTTTAGCGCGACAGATTACATTCAAAGTCAATGCAAAGACGCGCCTTGCATTGACTTTGAATGTAATCTGTCGCGCGAAAAATTCGTTTCGCGTCTGGTGTGAAAGCAGCTTTACTCAGAAGTTTCACTTTAAGAAAAGCGCGTTCATGTTCCAAGCTTCTGAAGGAGAGGGGCGAGCGGCTCTGTTGTGTTTTGAGACAATTCAACTGTTAACAATAGTGACGTCATATCGCCGATACAGCCTTTAATAACTATGTGGTAATCAAAGTATCCTGCTTAAAATCAAATCCTTGTTCAAAAACACTGTGCGTACATATATGAGCACAAACCCCCATCAAAAATCCCGCCCCCCTCTCAGAATATAGTTCCAACGTCTATGAATTTACGTAGTTCGCCCATTCACTGTCAATGGCTCCAACTATGTAAGTTCGCACCTGTTCTTTCGAGAAACGCATTCCTGGCTCGGCAGAGCAGACCGAGCAATAGCTACAATGGCTCTGAAGAAATTCACTTCACCATCAACAGCTAACAGGGAAACACAGATAAGGGGCAGTTCAGATAACACAAACCGCGACAATAACAACCCTTTTTTCATTTGCGCTTTGCCAGCTACAGAAATGCAAAAGCAACGTGTTCAATGCTCAAATCACGGCAGGATAACGCGGGAGACTTCTTATTCATACTTTAATTTGTGACCCCTGTGACAGGTTTGTAACGGCAAGCTAGCTTGGTAACAGTTCGTTAACCTACTTGATAATACACTAGTTGTATGATTCTATGCTTGAATTTGAAGTTATTCCACCTATGTTGTTAGGATTTTCTTTAGCAGTGGCTGCGATTCATTTGTCCGGTATTGTTCATTTTGGTTCGAAAGTAAGCATTTTTAGATCGCAAATGTGATGCGATACCGCTTATTTCAAACCTCGCTGTGTGTGTAAAATATGTTGATGTTCAAGAATAATGCTAGGTAAGGGAACAAAGCTTGCGAAGACTACAAAAGGAGTTTTGTACACCTATCGCTGCTGGTGGGTCTACGTAAGTATCAGAAGGCAGCAGGTTAACCAGGTTACCTGGGCATAAGTCGCAGCCCGGAAGGGGAGAAAGGGAGGAGTGTGACTAAATTTACCGCTCGTCATTCGCCCGTTTATTTCGTGTAATCAGTTAATATTCATCGACATATGCCTCAGGGGGAGTAATTCTATTTTTAAACTACCTTTAAGCACACATTTCCGCTTCATTCCATGGAGAAAAAATGAATAACAAGCAGTTTAGTGTGTCTCGTTGTGGTTCTCTATGGCAGATGCCCCATGCTTGCCAGGCATCCGCATCACGTGACGATTATTCATGTTTTTCATGACGTCATTCGGACGGGTCCCCATTGGAGGTGTTTTTGGCGGTTCCATTACGTTTTTCCAATTGGAGATGTTTTGGACTCGTTGCAGCACTTTTCCCCCTGTCAGCCACCATACATTAGTGATTCTTTATTTAAGATGGGGCATGTTCAATATCGCGGGGTCAAGCGAGATCTCACGAGTGCTTGCAACTGGAACGATGAAACTACGCTCGGTCTTGTGAGGACAAGCGGAGGACAAGTGAACAATCTCGCTTTGCTATTCAAGATGGAGTCCAGTATTGACACAGCTTATGCAGTGGAATTTGATGCAGACCTTAGTTGGCAGCTATGTTGGAAAACTCGCAAGAACTCGGGAGTCGTTCATGTTATGGCCCCAATTTGTTATGGCGTCAATTTGTTATGACGTCACGGACAGCAAGGGATGACAGACAAAATTCTTTAACTTCAACAGATTTAATTAAACAAACACTTAGAACTAATCTACAATCTACCCTACTGACCAAGATTGAAATAAAAAAAAGATAGTTACAGTCCCTTGGTAATTGAGATGGGCTGCTATGTTGCGATGTCCTGGGACAGGAAAATGCTCCAACACAGGCAAAAATCCACAAAAAGCTTCACAGGTCTTGAAAAGAGTGACAGGTTTGGTCAAATGTATCCTTCCACAATTTCTCCTTGCAATTTCTCCAACTACCCTTCACTCTCTCAATTTTTCTCCTTATATACTCTTTTCTGGCCCCCTCTGAGGCATGCCCAGGACATGCCCCAAACCTAGCTCTAGACTGGCCTGAACAAAAAAAATGTCAATACTGCCATCTAGTGGCTTTTTTTTTTTTTTTTTCCCACATTACACCTCCATTCCAAAAGGGAAAAATTTTGACTCATAAAGGCAAAATTTTTTCTTTTCAATACAAAAATGGTTAAGTAGCCACTTGTATATACATACATATAATACAATATGCTAATAAACACATGATATATATACACATACTCAAACACAGGATAAGCAATCAGCAATTACATTGTCAGTACCCTTTACATGCTTAATTTCCAAGTCAAACTCCTGTAAAATCAAACTCCAATTCAACAATCTCCGATTCTTGTTTTTCATCTTACTCAAAAACATTAACGGATTGTGGTCAGTATATACAATCATTGGCTTTTGCCCTGTACAAACATAAACCTCAAAGTGTTGTAAGGATAGAACCAGAGCCAACAGCTCCTTCTCAATTGTGGAATAGTTCTTTTGGTGGCGATTGAACTTCCTGGAGAAGTATGCCACGGGATGCTCAATGTCATCAGAGTCACTTCTCTGTAGGAGCACAGATCTACAAGCTTAGTCGCTAGCATCGACTGCCATGGAGAACGGTTTGTTGAAGTCAGGAGAGTTGAGCACGGGGAAGTGACACAGCAGAGACTTCAGGCGATCGAAGGCTCTTTGGCATGCTTCATCCCAAGTGAACTTTACGCCTTTCTTCAGTTGGTTGGTGAGACTGAGAGCAATCTCAGCAAAGTTCTTGCAGAACTTGTGGTAGTACCTGATCATTCCAAGGAAGCGGCGCAAAGCTTTTTTGTTGTCAGGAACTGGAAAGTCCATGATGGCTTGGACTTTAGCATTTATGGGTGCCACCTTACCCTGGCCTATGACGTAGCCAAGATACGTGACAGTAGCACAACCAAAGTCACTCTTGTTCAGGTTAACAGTCAGGTTAGCCTGGGTCAAGCGCTGGAACAACGACTCTACATCTTTCAGGTGTTCTTCCCAGGAGTCACTCCATGTGATCAGGTCGTCGATGTACGCACCCATGTGTGGCAATCCCGCAATTGTAGACTGTATCATCCTTTGGAACGTGGCTGGGGCATTTTTCATGCCAAAGCGTAGGACTTCATACTGGTATAACCCAGATGGTGTGGCAAAAGCAGAGATGCTCTTGGCCCTCTCAGTTAAAGGCACACACCAATAACCCTTCAATAAATCAATCTTGGTCAGAAACTTTGCTTGCCCTACTCTATCGATACAATCATCGATCCTAGGTATTGGAAACACATCAGTTCTAGTTACAGCATTGACTTTGCGATAATCTGTACAGAATCTAGTACTTCCATCAGGTTTTGGAACTAGAACACAGGGTGAACTCCAATCTGAGTTAGAGGGTCTGATAATATCATGTTCTAACATGTACTCAACCTCTTTCTCAGCAATCTTTCTCTTTTCAGGATTCATCTGGTACGGATGCTGTTTTATTGGTTTGGCATCACCAACATCTGCATCATGAGAGGCTATAGAAACTCTCTTTGGAACATCAGGAAATAGATCTTTATATTTCTTGATCAACCTCTCAAACTGATCTTTCTGTGAGGGTTCTAAGTGCTGGAGTTTTACATCAAGATTTTGCAACACTTCAGAATTTGACAATTTACATGAAAGAACTTCAGCTTTAATTCTAGGTTCATCATCTTGAAACTACCCCTAATCTTCACAAGTCTCGGCCATAGGAGGATCTGAAGTGACAGCTGCAATCCTAGCATTCCTATCATGATAAGGCTTCAGCATGTTAATGTGACACAACTGTTTTGGCTTTCTCCTATCTGAAGTCTTCACAATGTAATTGAGATCACTGAGTTTTGTCAGAATTTCATAAGGACCATGAAATCTAGCCTGCAATGGATTGGACTGCAAGGGAAACAACACAAGGACCTTGTCTCCTGGTTTAAAGTCACGGCTTCTAGCCTTACGATCATACCAAGTTTTCATTTTTCCCTGACTTGATTTCAAGTTCTCTTTGGCTAGGTCACAAGCTGCACGCAGTCTTTCCTTGAACTTGCTAACATAGTCTAACAGACTGATATGCAGCTCTTTCTCTTGCCATTGTTCACTCAACAATAGCAAAGGTCCTCTCACTTCATGGCCAAACACTAGCTCAAACGGACTGAATCCAGTAGACTCCTGCACTGCTTCTCTAGCTGTAAACAACAGCAAATGAACACCTTCATCCCAGTCTTTCTCATGGTCATAACAATAAGTCCTCATCATTGCCTTGAGAGTGGAATGAAACCGCTCTAAGGCACCCTGACTCTCTGGATGATAGGCACTGGAAAGAATCTGCTTCACACCTAGTTCATACACAACCTGCTGAAACAATCCCAAAGTAAAATTGCTACCTTGATCTGACTGAATTTCCCTGGGAAGGCCAAACAACGTGAAGAACTTTATCAAAGCCTTCGAGATTGCAGTTGCCTTGATGTTGCGTTGAGGTATGGCTTCAGGGAATCTGGTAGCTGCACACATGATTGTCAACAAGTACTGATTTCCAGATCTAGTCTTGGGTAATGGACCAACACAATCAACAATGACCTTGGAGAAGGGCTCCCCAAATGCTGGGATAGGCTGCAATGGAGCTACAGGTGGGTCTAACTGGTGTTTTCCAACTACCTGACAAGTGTTACAGGTTTTGCAAAAGTTGGAAACATCTTTCCGAAGTCCAGGCCAGAAGAAGTGTTTCATGATCTTGTCAACAGTCTTGTTAACACCAAGATGACCTCCTAAAGGCAAACTATGAGCCATTGTTAAGATCTCATTCCTGTAGACCTTCGAACAACAATTTGCTTGACCACTGCCCAATCTGCATTGGCAGGGATATCAGGAGGCGCCACTTCGCATCAACACTCCATCCTTGAGATAATACCCAACTGGAACTGGGTCTATTTCTTCATCAGGAAGGGCTCTCTTCTTTAGTACACAAATTTCTGGATCATTGGTTTGCTCCTGAATCAACCGCTTTCTGGACAGAGACAAGTTTCCAGACACATCAGAATCACCAGACCCATCTGGCTGGCTGAATAGAGAACTGATAAAAGTGTCTGATAAGTCCTCAAACGGAGAGACCATAGTAGGCTGAACAGAGTCATGAGGCAAACCACCTGAGTCATGACTATTCAATGTGGTGGACGGCACCACATCATCTACTTCTTGAGCCTTCTTGGCCATAGCACGGGTCACTGCGCAGGAAGGCTATAGAGATGGGTCTTCATCGCCATCTTCAGTGCTCGGCTGTGAAGTAAGATGAACAGGGGGAACTACATTGCCCCCAGCCAGGTCATTGCCTAGCAACAGAGAAACACCCTTGATAGGTAGACTTGACATAAGTCCCACCTTTACCTGTCCTGTAACTAAATCTGACTTCAAGAATACAGAGCGCAGGAGTACAGATACAGTCCTCCCTTCAATACCTTGTACAAGTATGAAATCCCCAGAAGCAGTCTCATCACGTAACTCCAAGGAGTCCATCAACAAAAGTGACTGAGAAGCTCCGGTATCCCAAATGGAAGAAATTCCTCCCTCACAAAGTCAGCAGTATCAGGCTTCTTAGCCTCAGAAGGAGCAGGCAATTTAGAAGATCAGTCATCTACTACAGGGGTTTCTAACCTTGTCTTCACAAAGGCATTGGGTTTGGTATCCTTTTCTTTTTCTTTCTTAGCTTTAAGGAACCAACAGTTAGTTGTAACATGACCAGATTTCTTGCAATAATTGCAAACTAGACCACTTTTGTCATTGTCAGCTTTCACACTTTTATCAGACCTTTGACTGGATTTCTGAGCACCATCACCAGATTTGTCTTTGTCTTTGGGTGAGGAATCTTGGGTATCACCGTTACCTTTCTTCTGAAATTGGGACCATCTATTGTTACTGCTAGACTGAAATTTGGACTTATGTGTGAGAACATATTCGTCTGCAAACTTGGCAGCTGATTGCAAATTCAGTGCTTGCTTCTCATTAGGGTAGGTCTTAATATCATCCTTGACACAGTTCTTGAATTCTTCAACTAACACCATCTCTTTTAGTGAGTTGAAATCATCCTTGACCTCCATAGAAGTACACCAGCGCTCAAAGCAAACCTTCTTCTCGTTAGCAAATTCCACATAAGTCTGATTGTCAGATTTCTTCAGACCTCTGAATTTCTGTTGGTAAGCCTCTGGAACCAACTCATAAGCTGTCAAAATAACCTTTTTGACAACCTCATAATCAGAGGAATCATCTGCAGACAAAGCCGAATAGGCTTGTTGAGCTTTACCCTTGAGGACAGTTTGCAACATCAGAGGCCAGTGTTCCTTTGGCCACTGACAACTCTTAGCTACCTTCTCGAAGCACTGGAAATACTTATCAACCTCCTTCTCTGAGAATGGAGGCACCAGCTTTACCTCCTGGCTAGCCCGAAATTTGTTTTCTGCTTGCATTTTGATTTTTAGTAGCTCCATTTGGAGCCTTTCTTCTCTATCTAATTTTTCTAAATCGAAATCTCTCTGTCTCTGTCTCTCTCTTTCTGCTCCTTCCTCTTTCTCTCTCTCTTTTTTGTCTTCTCTTGCTAATTTTCTAACCCAAACTGCCTTTGTTTTTCTTTTTCCTCCCTTTCTATCGCTAGCATTTTTAATTTAAGTTCCATTTCTACATTTGGATTTTCCACTGGAAACTGTTCCAGATCTCCTGGTGCAAACACATTTTCATCAATGTAATATTCAACAACCTCTCTAGCCAGTCTTGCTTTTCGCATGGCTGGTTTTACATCTGTCAGCTCTAACTGTCTGCATATTTCTAGCAGTTCTGTCTTTTTAAAAGACTCCAAAACCTCTACGGTTGTTGATGCCAAGAAATCATCCATTGCTGTTGATCTGTCAATATAGATCTAGGAAAATTCAAAAAACAATTTCACAATTTGAAATTTTAGATTTTCAATAAATGACTCGCACAAATGGTCTATCCCGGACCCGAGCCCCCAATTTGTCATGGCCCCAATTTGTTATGGCGTCAATTTGTTATGACGTCATGGACAGCAAGGGATGACAGACAAAATTCTTAAACTTCAACAGATTTAATTAAACAAACACTTAGAACTAATCTACAATCTACCCTACTGACTAAGATTGAAATAAAAAAAAGATAGTTACAGTCCCTTGGTAATTGAGATGGGCTGCTATGTTGCGATGTCCTGGGACAGGAAAATGCTCCAACACAGGCAAAAATCCACAAAAAGCTTCACAGGTCTTGAAAAGAGTGACAGGTCTGGTCAAATGTATCCTTCCACAATTTCTCCTTGCAATTTCTCCAACTACCCTTCACTCTCTCAGTTTTTCTCCTTATATACTCTTTTCTGGCCCCCTCTGAGGCATGCCCAGGACATGCCCCAAACCTAGCTCTAGACTGGCCTTAACAAAAAAATGTCAATACTGCCATCTAGTGGCTTTTTTTTTCCCCACATTACATTCAAAACTCACAAAACCTTTCTAATGACAGTTTTCATCGCGGAAGGAAAAAAGTTTTTCCTGATTTTTTTTCAGGGTACAGATTAGTACCCTCAATTTTCTGAGGGGACTAAATCTGTACCCAAAGTACCCTCTGGCAGAGACCCTGGGGCTGCTTTGCTGCTTCAGGACCTGGATGACTTGCTGTAATTCATGGAACCATGAATGCTGCTCTACCAGAAAATCCTGAAGGAGAATGTCCGTCCATCAGTTTTTGACCTCAAGCTCAAGTGCACTTGGGTTATGCAGCAGGACAATGATCCGAAACATACCAGCAAGTCCACCTCTGAATGGCTTAAAAAAAAAAAATGAAGGTATTGGACTGGGCTAGTCAAAGTCTGGACTTAAATCCGATAGAGATGCTGTGGCATGACCTTAAACAAGCCGTTCATGCTTGAAAACCCACCAATGTGGCTGAATTAAAACAATTCTGCAAAACCGGCAGTGGTCGGCAGCTTTTTCAGAACAGCGCATGATTGGCTGAAGCACTGTAGTAATGCAAGTTGGGAGGGGACTGCTGGGAAGGGAAATTAAAAATGGTTGCCTTGTTCGTTGCTCAAGCGTCACCTGTTGGCCAGCCGGGCACTCATCAGTGAGATTCTCAGCTTGCTCACGTTCGGGCATCCTCCGCCCTCATTCTGAACTTGCGATAATTTTGACCAATGAGTGTAAAGATGGCTGACAGGAACGTGCTTTGGAGGAGAGCCACGAACTGTCTCTCTCTCCTGAGCTGGCAACAAGGGAATGCATACGACCAAGACTTGTACATAGTTCTTGGATTGGGCATTCCAGATTCGGGTGGGCTTAGAGATGCCAAGTTAAAAAAAAAAAAAACAATTCTGCATAGAAGAGTGGGCCAAAATTCCTCCACAGCAATGTGAAAGACTCATTGCCAGCTATTGCAAATGCTTGATTGCAGGTGTTCTCGCCAAGGGTGGCACAACCAGTTATTAGGTTTAGGGGCAATTACTTTTTCACAAAGGGCCAGGCAGGTTTGGATAGCTTTTTCCCCTGAATAAATGAAATAATCATTTAAAACTTCAATTTGCATTTACTTGGGTTATCTTTGTCCAATATTAAAATTTGTTTGAAGATCTGAAACATTTAAGCGTGACAAATATGCAAAAAAAAAAAAAAAAAAAAATGAAATCAGGAAAGGGGCACATACTTCTTCACAGCATTGTATCTCCAGGAGACTGAATTCGAATTCCAGTCCAAACAAATCAGGACAGTCCCATAAATATTTGTGAGGGGGAAAGGGTAAGCAACTTTTTTTGCTTATTAGCAGATTCATTACTCATTTGCAAACACATTACCAGCAAAAATGCAATAGTCTACACCGTAGCAGCAACCACAAGCCTTTACCTGTCCAAGGTCAAGCAAAAACTCTCTGTGAGCAGAAAACTAGCTAGAAAGTGGAAGTTATCTGGAAGGGCACCACAAGACTGATCAGTACGCTGTTTTGAGAACTTTAACCCCTTGTCTAGACCGCAAGCGTTTTAGACGCGTGTTTTACTCATGCGTCTGATGCAGCAGATACGCTCTCGTTTTAATCTACGCAGCTGTCTGCACCAGCTCCGTGCGGCTCGCGTCTCAGGGGCGTAAACGCAACGCTTTTATTTGCGCTTCGAGTCTATTTTTCCGACAAATACGCGCGTAAACGCGAGGGGATGCCCAATAAAAATGCATTGAATGCACAAAAGGTTTGGCTGCTCCTTTGCTGCTCTATGCTTCGAATCATATGCGGGCAAGACGGAACCGGTATAGACAGTGCTTCTGTGTCGCGTGAACGCTGACGTGGCGCTTGCGGTCTATTCAAGGGGAAAGGCTGAAACATGCTCTAAAATGGATGGAATCTTCACAAAATTGTCATATCCTGGCACCCAGAGATGTTGATAGGGCGCCAGGAGAGTGATGGAAAGAAGTTCAGGAACAGTGGAAGTTTATTAAGTTAAGAAGGTGAAATGACCAAACCATCACAAAGCTTCAGGGATAAACAAAAGGGGAGTGCATTAAACAAAAGAGTGGTTATGAGAACTCCTGACTAAGGCTACCAGACCGTGAAGGGAAAAACTAAGGTTTAAATTGAAAAGAGGATCATAATAAACTGAAGGGAATCAGGTAACATAATTAACTGAGAGAACAGATGCTTAATTGAATAATTGGATAAGGACAGGTAGACCAGGTTCTGGAATGCCAAGAGGGAGGGGCATTACAAAAATTTAAATTCAATGTTCTTGAAAGTGATTTCAGCTGCTTAAATGCTAAGAGTGCAAAAAAAGTCTTAGACTATTATTTCCAAAAAAAAAAAAAAAAAAAATTTTAAACAGATTTCTGAAGTGAAAAAAGTATGAACATTTTAAGAACATTTAAAGCTGAAGTCCTCAAAAAAATGTTTTATGTACATTGGGTCTTATATACATTGCATCTGGAGTTGCCCTCTGATAATTCAATTTTGGGAAAAAAAATGTCAAAGAAATTTAATTTCATTTCTGGTAAAAAAAAAAAAAATAAAAAAATTCAACTAAGTTTTTGTTTTTACTTGGTATCTCAGATGAAGGATTCTCCCTGATAAGTGCCCAGGGAAAATTATGGAATAAACTTTTTTTTTTTAATTAGCCAGGAGATGCATTTTATTTCAATGGATTAAGCCTAGACCAGGGGTGTCCAATCTTATCCGTAAAGGGCCGGTGTGGGTGCAGGTTTTTGTCCTAGCCAGCAGTGCTACTGCACCTGATTCCACAAGGGGACCTTGGTGGGTAGAATCAGGTGTGTTAGTGTTGAGCTCGAACAAAAACCAGCACCCACACTGGCCCTTTCTGGATAAGATTGGACACCCCTGGCCTAGACCTCCAACTATCAATCAGTGGTACGGAGAAATTTTTAAAGTTCTGCCAATGGAACGATTAAATGCAGTTTTGAAGGGGAATGAGAGGGTTTTTGATAAGTTGTGGACGCCTTTTCTAAACCATTTCCCAGATTGTATAGTAGACCTCATACTGGGGGGCACTGCACTTCGGTGTCCCTCCAGTACACCTGTGAATGTCTAATGTTCCCTTCAGAGCATCCTATTGTTATGCCTAAGTGCTGTATTCCCTGATCTATGTGACTTATCTAAGCTTTATGTAATGTTCATATTGCATGCTATAGTGCTGCAATATGTATGTACATAATGTTCTCCTCCCCCCAACCCTTTTTTTTTCATCTTATGGTATACGGGCTGCTCATTTTCTTGTTGCTGTTATGTGTTCTATGTTTGTTTTGTTTTGTTCTTTTGTTGTTGTTTATGTCTATTTTAAATTCAATACAACATTTGTTAAAAATGTAAACATTTAGGTGCACTCCCCAAAATAGATGTCTTTATAGAAGAAAGTTCAACTTTAGAGAAGGTGTAGTAGTGTTGAGAGTAGAAAAATAAATACCGTGTGAATTAAACCCTTCATGTGGCTCAGTTTTTGAAATTATTCAGATTATTTTGACTGTTTTAAAGTATTTCTTTGCCAAAATGAGTAGTGTTGCTGTGCACCATGATGTAGTCATCACTATGGCTCGAGAAAAACATTGATATTTATGTTTCTGTTTTCTAAAACAAGCTTAAGGAAACCAGGGGCCTATTACACAAAAGTTAGATCCTGAGATCCTGGATCTACGCCAAAGCGAGGATTGCCATATCCCAAACAGCGCATCGCTGGCTTAAATGATTGCACAAAGCCAACAGCGGGTGGAGGAGAATAGGCTAAGTCCGGTGCCGCTGATCCTGCTGAGTGCGCGCACACGGCTACCTCAAATAGACCCCGAGATCGATCACAAAATCGCTGATCATCACCATGGACACTAAGTAGCTACAGCAGACGCATGCGCCAGCAACACTCAAAGACCATGTTCAGACAGAGGGACGATGGGATCTCTGAAATGCCTCTGCTTGCTATTCCTTTAGTTTCTGTCTGAATGGTGCAAGACGTTTGAGAGGAGTATTAAAGTGAGCTAAACTCAAGTGAAAGTAAACTCGGGAGGTGTTTCAGCGCCGTCAAAAAAGAGTAGCTGATGCACTTCGGCGTTACTGTGAACAAGATAAGCCGTCGCTGTCAGACAGATTTAAAATCGAGCGAGACCCAGAATGATTGAGTCTGTGTGTGTGTTATGTGCACAGTGAAGGCAGTGTTGCAATTGACAAAGTTATAGAGGCAAAATCCTGTCCCATATATGCTTCCTAATTTAGCTACAAGCCCTTTTTTGTCCTATACAAACTGAATTGATAGTCTGATCTAGAAGATGTTTACAGGTTAGTTGAGTTTACTTTCTGCTTTTAATCACCTCTGATGGAGGCATACTCAAATTAAAAAGTAGAATGTTAGTGTCAGAAAATTACATCAAGGAGCCTCCTGAAAATGTTTGATTCCAGTATCGCGAAGCGAGCGACATTGCACTCGTGTCCAGCACTAAGGCAACGATTCCACCAGTCGCAGTCTGAATAAAGACGGAGAAAAGTAGCAGCAGTGCTGTATGTAGGGGGTTACCGCAGCGATTTAAGACCGCGCTGAAACACGGTAACCTACTTCATGCAGCACGGCTCATTTTCTACTCTGATGGAAGTCTCAACTTGGGGAATAAGGACAAATCTGATAACGAAGGATTCTAAATAGGGTTAAAATGTGACATGGAAGGGGGACTGATTGAACTGTGATGGTCACTGTCACATGGATACTTGAATATAATGATCGAATATTGGCTATTTTACTGACATCAATGGTCACAGGTTTCGAAGATAATTACTCTGGACCTACTATAATTGAGATAGCAATGTGTAGTGGACAATTCAGAATGATTGTTAAGGACATTGATTTTCAATTTGGGTGACTGCTGAATGAGGTGAGGTGAAATTGGCTGGAGACAGGAACTTAGCTAGTTCGTAAGCTTGCTCCGAAGCTGGCTAACTCCACAGACTTTGTTTCCATAGTAACTAGTGCCGTGGCTTAGCTCACACGCTCTGTGCAACCGAAATGGGGCTTGAGATCAGGCTAATCCCGTGCCGATCCAGGGCTAATCCCTTATCCGGCCTTCGTGCAATAGGCCCCGGCCATGTCAATGGGCCTTTATATATTGTCCTCGTCAATAACTTCACTGAAACCATCTTTACAACTTCATCTGCCATTTCTAATTATCTCAAAACTGCAATAAAAGTATTAATCAAACCTCTGAAAATATGAAAACAAGTCTTCAGGAATACCATATAACCGTAAACTGCCCAACAGTAATAATAACTATCGCATAAATTAGCATTGGAATTAAAAATCTAACCATAAGCCTTCATTTAATGACAATGTATGTGGCATTTCAATGCAGGCTTATTAAAAATGAAAAATACAGAGGACCATGGCATAACTGTAAAAACATTTATTTCCACTCTGAATGATTGCTGACTGAACATATTACAGTCTGGCGTGCTGAAAACCCATCATATGATGAAATAAACAAAGTAGTTGAAAAACACTAAACAGATAAGGCACCAGGATTAATAAAGCCTGGCTGTTAGCCTGGTCTGGGGCAGACTAACTGTGGAGAATAAATCACCATGGTAACTTGACCAGGATGAAGTTATCCAGCTTTCGAACAACTGACTGCAGGCTAAATTAAGCCAGGATAACCAACATATCCCGGCTTAATCCCTTATCTAGGTTTCATGCAACAGCCCCTCGCTGTTGGCTTTGTGCAATCAATTAAGCCAGCGATGCGCTGTTTGGGATATAGCAATCCTCGCTTTGGTGTTGATCCAGGATCTCAGTATCCGACTTTTGTGCAATAGGCCCCAGTTGTTTTAGATCAACCCAAAACAAAATGATACCTGGATGCTGAGGTTGGTACTTAATCAATAACTAAAAACCTTCCACTTTATGATAGCTTAAGAAGCTCACAGCATAGAGCTAGCTATGAAAAAAAAAGTTTTTGTTTTGCACCATTAGAATCAAATCCTGCTCAATGCAATCTTGCAAAAAAAAAATTCTTTTTTTGTGAGTGGCTGCAGCTTACTTATACATGTAAGACAAGATAGATAGATGGATACTTTATTGAACCCCATGAGGTAATTTGTCCTCTGTCCATTTAACCAATTCTATAGTTAGGAGCAGTTGGCAGCCACAGAGCAGCGCACAGGGACCAACTCCAGTTGGACAAATCGCCATCATGATTGTTTTCTTCACAGCAAAATTTGCAAAGGTCGATTGCCCTTCTTAGTGGACAGTGAACAACTGTGTGATTGGTTAGTATTTTCTGAGCCTGTGAAAATTTGTTCAGGTCGATTGCCCATTGAAGTGAGACAGTGTATGCTAATGAAGAACGTCATCTGTGTGGACTGGAGCAATCTAATTGGCTGGTATGCATGGTCAGTGTAATTGGCTGGTATGCATGGTATGCTAATAAGGAATGTCATCTGTACGGACTGGAGCAATGAAATCAGCTGGTATGCTTATGAGGAATGTCCTCTGTCGTAGAACTCAGTTGCAAAAAAATAAATAAATCAAATAATTGCATCCCGGGTGCCACCACAGGAAATCCTGGATGAGGAAGGGGTTCAGGATGTGTCACACTCAGGAATGGTCCTCAGGGCCATACTCCTCCCAGTCCACGAGAAACTGATGTCCATGCCCCAGGCGCTGAACATCCGGGGTGGGACGCACTGTGTAAATGGGACCTCCATTGATGTGCCAGTGGGGTGGCGAGGCGCAATTAGGAGGGCTGTAACAAGAGGAGCAGACAGGTTTGATGCAGGAGGGATAAAATACTGTAGCAGTGCTGACCTTCCAAGTGGTGGCTGGCCATCCAAATTTTTTCCAAGAGTACATCTGGCATTCACAGTATTTTGCAATATGAGTGTCAGACCAACAGCCATACACAGTGGTGGTAGTGTGATAGTCTGGGGCTGCTTTGCTGCTTCAGAGCCAGGTGGACTTGTCATTATTGATGGAACCATGAATTCTGCTTTCTACCAGAAAATTCTGAAGGACAATGTCCAGCCATCTGTTCGTGACCTAAAGCTCTAGTACATTTATGCAGCAGGGCAATGATCCATGGCACTCAAGGAAGTCCACCTGTGAATGGCTCAAAAGAACCAAAATGAAGGATTTTGAGTGGCCTTGTCGAAGTCCTGACTAGAATCCAATTGAGATGCTGTGGCATGACCTTCAATCGGCAGTTTTTGCACAAAAAACCCCCAATGTGACTGAATTAAAACAATTCTGCTAAAAAAGAGTCAAAATTCTTCCACAGCAATGTAAAAAAACTAGTTAAACAATATTAATTTCAATTTTACTTTTGTTTAGCACTTTTAACAAAAGACTTCATTACAAAGTCCTTTATGGTATTGTCACCCCTTGACGATTTAGCCAGTATATGCCGACGTATCAAAATTTCTCTAAAACTTTGGCATACGCTGAACTAATGGTGTTTTTCTCGATTTTGGGGGTATACATAGCGTATTCATAATGAGTTGGACTCATACATAACTTATTAATAACATATTAGTAACCTATGTAGAGCGTTTCGATAACTTATAGATAACTTATACCAACAAATGCTTACGTGTTGCCAGCGTTCACAACTTATGCCCAACGATAGTCTAATTAATGCATAGCGCGCGGTAGCGTACCGCCGACAATCATGTGTCGTAGCCTATAAAGCCTATAAAAAAAGATTCAAACCATAACCACACTAGACATCGCAGTATCAACATCACTGTCATGCCGAAGAAAAATTCGAAGAATGCTGCTAAGAAGTCTCCTGGCTGTGGCCGTGGGCGTGGACGTGGATGCAAGGAGGATCCATCATCACCCACACCCTCCCCCTCACGCTCACCCTCTGATGGAGATGATGCAGGTTCCAACGACTGTCGGGCATCGTCAGTGGCATCGGTAGCTGCGTCCGTGGCCTCCACCTCCTCTCAGCCAACCCTTGCCAAGAAGAAGAGGGCCAAGAAGACGCAGTTTTGTCTTGATGTCCAAGAGAAGCAGCTCATGTGCAATTTCCTTCGCGAGAACGCCATCCTTTGGGACATCAAGAAGACTGACAAGGCGGCAAACCTCTGGGAGGATCAAGCCAAGGCCATGGGGAAGACTGTCGAGCACCTTCAAGGGTGGCACCCGTCTCGACAAGAAGAAGGGCAGTGACGGCGCTTCCTCAAGACTGTGGTCTGTCATCGTGCTGAGCCCGTCAACAGTGTAAGTATAAACAAATATTAATATTACTATTTATTTATATTTATATATATTTTTTAAATATTTATTTAGAAGTGAAATATGCACCATGGAGTCTTGAGGAGTGCTGATGGGTTCCTCCTTTGAACCCCATTTTTATATACAAATTCCCCTAAACGCTGCCAATACGCCATTATACAGTAGCTGTAAGTTAGAAGCACGTTCAGTACGTTCTGTGGTCATCCAGAACACGTCAAATACGTCTACATACGTCAATATGCGTTGGAGATAAGTTTGATATAAGTTACACATAGGTTCAAAGCACGTTACTCATAGGTTAGAAATAAGTTTTGGGTACGCTAGACATTATCTCGATGTATTTCGACTTATGAGTAAGCCATACGCTGGCATACGTCGAAAATTTTGTGCATGCACAAAATTTTTGGACGACCTCGCCGTACTACGATGTATGCCAGCGTGCTTCAGAGTGCTCTTAACTTATACAAAACTTACCCATAACTTATTTGACGTACGCCAGCATATTCGCCACAATTTTGATACGTCGGCATACGCTGGCGAAATGGTCAAGGTGTGACTGCACCATCACGTGTCAACCAATAACAGGAGATCCCCCAAGAGCAAGCCAGAGGCGACAGTGGCAAGGAAAAATTCCCTTATAGGAAGAAACCTTGGGCAGATCCTGGCTCTGTGAGAGGGGGGCCCTTCTGCCAAAGGGTGGTCAGAGGGGAGTGAGGCACAGAGGATAGGGACAGAAATCGTAGGCTACAGACACACATACTGCTGAAGATACAGTAGTGCACAGAACCATGCAACAACAGATCAACTATAGCAGCAAGAGAATATTGTAGCCGAAAGCTAAACTGTGGCTGTTGAGGGCCTGGGAGCCAGCCGCTGGAGAGGGGAGGAGGAGTCAGCGAATCAGAATCCAGAGCAACCCGGGAGCAGGTTCAGGGGCAGGTTAATCGCAAACATTTGATTGCAGTTATTGCTGCCAAAGGTGCCAAACCAGTTATTAGGTTTAGGGGGGCAATTAATTTTTTCACATGGGTGATATATGTGGGTTTTGAATAGCTCTTTACCTCCAATAAATGAAGTGATTGCTTAAAAGCTGCATTTTATGTTTAATCAGGTTAACTTTGTATTATATTAAATTTATTCGGATGATCTGAAACATTTAGATATGACAAATAAGCAAAAGTAGCAGAAATCAGGAGCTGGGGGGGGGGGACTTTTTCACAGCACGGTAGCTGTAGAAGTACATTCTAGCCAGAGGCTATGGAACAGACTGAGGGTTCAGGAGAGGAAAGTTCTCTCCTTATAAGCAGATTACGTGTAAATCATGCTCTCCTTGCCCCTTCTCTCAAAACCTCCCCTGCATGCCAAAATGGTGACAGAAAGTTGAAACTGAAAACCAATCGTTGTAAAAAAAGAAAAAGCATAAAAAGTGTCATCATAAAAGTGGCATGAAGAAAAACTCAGAAACTATTCATTGGAAAAGACTTCATAACGTAGAAAAGTATCAAAATAAAAAAAAATTATTTATTTGAATGAATAATTTTTTTGTTTTTCAGTGAGACTTTTTTCAGTGCCAAAACAACTTTTCCAAGAAAAGTGTTTCAGCGGGAATGTTTCTTTGGCAGGTCAGCGTTTGTTTTCCATGACAAAAATTATTTTTAATGCCCCAATTTAAAGTGACTGTTCTGGCTTTTTGCATTCAGGTCTGAATCGGGAATTGTAAGAATAGGCTCTGTTTATATCAAAACACCTACTATTTATCAGCGGATCAGGAACATATTGGCTGTATATTATGAGGCTTGAATTAACTGTCTGCCGTAAGAACCGTTGGGAGAAGTCCAGTTTCATCTGTGTTCACAAACAGCACACCTATGCACGTCCATTTTAAATATTATATTGTCTGCTAATACCCTAATGAAGATATATCTGTACTTATGACTTGAAATGTGTATGATTATGCTGTTTTGGGTTCAGTTTGTAACTTGCTGGTAGTGAAGAATATATTTTTTTCTTGAGCCAGAAAAGTATGGTTTCTGAGGAAAGTCTTTCATGTTCCCAAAAAAAAAAAAAATCGTTTTCATCAGTCGCTGACAATATGCCTCCTGGCAGATAACATAAGATAACAGTAATACTAATTTCAGAGAGTCTAAATTTTCACTTTTGCTTACATTGACTTAATCTGAATGTGGTTTTGCCGTCTTGTCAGTCAGAAGTACGTACAGTTCTGAACATTATCTTCATCTTTCGGCTATTATGCTCTTACATTGCCATTAGCGCTGTCACAAAGGGCATCAAAAGGAAGGGCTCCGATTTAACTTGGGACAAAAGCATGCAGGCAAGGAGACTCTTCTTGTGTTCATGGTCTGGAATGTTCTCCAGCTGTTTTTTCTGATGACAAATGGGCTGCTTCTGTTTTTTTTTCCTTGGCATACTTGCGACACATGGAACAACTTATCACCACAACTTCAAGATCAAACTTCTATGACGGGAGTATTAGGGCCATGATTTTCGAAAATAATCTCGTAATACAAGGAGAATAAATCCGAAGCATTACTTTAATTAAGTCCTAATTTTATTAGAAAAAAGTGATAGTATTACAAGAATATAGTCGTAATTTTACGAGAAAAAAAATTGTTAAATTTAGAGGGTAAAAATAATTTTTTGGGAAATATATTACCAGCAACCAATAAAACGGGCAAGAAGACAGTATAATGGTGGCCTGAACCTGCTTGGCAACCAGAGTTTGTCTCTGGTGTTGTGCCGTGCCTCGCACACCAGTCAGCAGGTAGGCCCCTATCAACTTATCATGAAACGTTTTATAACTGCGGTTTTGCATATTGACCAAATACAGGTTTACAGTTTCATTACCCATTATTTAAAGCTAACTTGCAATACAATAGCTAAGTTATGCTAATTCATGCAGGCTACATCAACATTGGACAACATAGCCCAGACTTGTTCCTGTCATGTAACATTATTACAATTATATTGAATGTATGAAACATATGAGGCATGGACTCAGGCTACGGTCAACATTGCTTTCCCTGAATGATCTGAGCCGAGCCATGTTATGTGAGTTAGCCTATGCCGGTTTTGTTTTTTGGACTAACAGTCATTTGTCATTCTTGTATTAAACGTCGGATAAAGGTCTTCATCCATGCAAAAATTTTGTTTAAGGGCTGCAGTCATTTGCCATTACCAGTGTTGGGGGTAATGCGTTAAAAAGCAACGCGTTAGAAACTAGAGTACTTATAACATAACATAACATGAATGGCAAGAACAGGCCGTTCAGCCCAACTAGGCTCGCCAGTTTCTTTATACTATTGTTAATATATCACTTCAGATACTCAATGGCTCAATGGTATCTAGCTTTAAGTCAAGCCTGCTCTTGAAAACTCCCAAGGTCTCTGCCTCAACAATATGGTCAGGCAAGCTATTCCACATCGAAATTACTCTTTGGGTAAAGAAATATTTCCGAATATCAGTGCTAAATTTACCCTTGGTCAACTTCCGTTTGTGACCCCAAGTTCTACTAACAACACTTGGTCGAAGGAATCCTTCATAATTCATTTTGTTAATCCCTTTAACTTATTTAAAGACCTCAATCAGATCACCCCTAAGTATCCTTTTCCTAAGACTAAAGAGATTAAGGATCTTCAGCCTCTTCTCATAGCTTTCATCTTTTATTCCCGGAATTAGCTTAGTGGCTCTTCTCTGAACTTTTTCTAGAGCCTCTATGTCTTTCTTAAAGTATGGTCCCCAGAACTGTACACAATACTCCAGATGTGGTCTGACGAATGTGTTGTACAAAAGAAGCATCATCTCCTTAGATTTGTACTCAATACTTTTGGCAATGCATCCCAGCATCCGATTGGCTTTTTTAACTGCTACGGCACAATGGCTAGAACCTGTGAGGGCTTGGTCAACAATCACTTAGGTTACTCATTACCCAGATATAATACTCTGACACATTAGTTTGCAGTGCAAGTAGTCCTTAACTGAATTACGTTTTCAAATGAGCCTCACATTACTATTTACTTTAAAAGTGATGTATGTCTTCTTTTTTTAGCGACAATTGGAAAATAAAAAATAACATTTCCGATGCATTTTATGCTCAGTGTATTTCCTGCTACTTAACTATAGCCGGTGCGTAAGCGGGGGGGCAAATTTTTTTTCTACAGGTCGGTTGGTACCTTTATGTACATCAGCAAATCACAGCTCGGCTGTGGTACCAATATGTACATTTGTTGAACATGTCATCAGTCAACCACAGTTCGGCTGTACTCATGCATGTATATGAGAATGGCGACACATTCGACCTTGTCACTGTCAGTTGAGTTATCAGCTCCTTCAGTTTGAAGGTCAAAGAATAGGCAATAATTTCAAGCATAAACATCATAAGGGTCATAGTTAATAACTATATTACTGAAAAAACTTAAGCTAGAAGAATTAAGTGAGAGCCATACTCACACAATCCATTTCGTATCAACTCACCCCATTTTAGGGTTTACAATGGTCGGTTGATGCAAGTGTTCGGATGAAGATGTTACCGGTGTCGACACATCCTGGGTTTTTATTGAATGTTGGCTATACCCTAAGGCAAATTTCAGCAAATTCCCTTAGTGTGTCATGGCCGGGAACTTTGCCAAATGTACCGTTGTTTACACATGTGGCTGTTGGATATCTCCATTTCAGAACATATTTTTTGAGCAAATATCTTCCTATCTTGGCAGTGTGACATCAATTTCAACAAATTCTTTTTTTATTCATCAGGAAAATATATCAGCTACGATGTGCATTGATAAGCACATGATTATAATCATTGGTGACACTTTGTGGGGCCCTGGAATGGGTGGCCCCTCCCAAAAACTAAAACGTAGCATATCGCCGGTTTCTCTGGTGGATTCATAAACACCATACGGGTGGTTTATCAATGCTGAAAATGATTTTGAATTCGGTGGTTTGGGCCAGAAAATGCCCTTAATGGGACTTCACCTTTGTTAATGCTCATGTGACAATAACGATTCAAGTTTTCTACAATACGCTAAATTACTAGTAAACTAGCTCGTCTGATGCCGAAGTCCAATAGTTTATATCGTTGGCCTTGACTTCGGCAACTAATACTGCAGATTTGAGAGCAATTTTCGTTATATCAGAAAGAGAGGACGATGTCCAACATTATTTGCCCAAATATTAAGCACATGCTTGACACTGGAGTACATCATTGGGGAGGCGTTACCAGTTACTTTCTGAGTCAGTATTTTGAACATCTGCTGCAATTGACAAGATACTATTCAATTGACCACTGACTAATTATCAGAACCCCAAAGAAAATGGACAATAAATACAATGTTGTATAAGAACCGCAGCTTTTCTCATCTTTATCGTCCTCTTATGAAAATAAATCATCTTGCACCCACATAGCCAGCCAATGCTGTGAGGGTTTTGCCCTGCAGTCCCTCCCCTGTGGCTTGCTGCATCTGTTGCTCTTTAGGATGGAGGTGATTACCACAGTGTATAGGGTTGGTAGTTGCCAGTCCTGTAAGTCACTGCATTTTGCTTTTAATCCCCTGTGTTAGTCTGTTGATGCTCCCCGGTTAAACTTTGTTTTTGTTTTGAATTATTAAAGTTTCCAGTTTTTACCAGCCTGGCATTTGGGTCCTGCTCTGTCTTTTAGGCCCATGATCCTAGCTCCTGCCGGATTGCAATATTCATCCAGCGGGAGCAAATCCATGACGGATGCAGTGACCAGTCTTGGACCCAGCCAGGCTGGTGTTAGCAGTGGCCCTGTTCCTGGGCTGGTAGTGGGCAGCGGGCCAGTCCATAGGGCTGGCGGGGAGCTGCAGTCCAGCCCAGGGGCCGCTGGGGGAGGGGTGTTCCGGGTCCGGCGGTGCCCTGTGTTCCGGGTCCGGCTTATTCCTGGCTTCTTGGGCCAGTGTGCCGGTCCGGCGGCGAGCAGTGTGCCGGTCCGGGGTGTTCCAGTGTGCCGGTCCGGCGGCGAGCAGCGGTCTGGTTCGGGGGGGTCCAGTGTGCCGGTCCGGGGTGCTCCAGTGTGCTGGTCTGGCGGCGAGCAGTGGTCCAGTCCGGCGGAATTCCAGTGTGCCGGTCTGGTGGCGAGCAGTGGTCCGGTTCGGGGGGGTCCATGTGCCGGTCCGGGGCATTCCAGTGTGCCGGTCCGGGGCACTCCAGTGTGCCGGTCCGGCGGCATTCCAGTGTGCCGTTCCAGGGCGTTTCCAGTATGCCTGTCCGGCGGCGTTCCAGTGTGCCGGTCCGACGGCGAGCAGTGTGCCAGTCTGGGGGGTTCCAGTGTGCCGGTCCGGGGCATTCCAGTGTGCCGGTCCGGCGGCGTTCCAATGTGCCGTTCCAGGGTGTTCCAGTATGCTGGTCCGGCGGCGTTCCAGTGTGCCGGTCCGGCGGCGAGCAGTGTGCCGGTCCGGCGGCGAGCAGTGGTCCGGTCCGTGGTGTTCCAGTGTGCCGGTCCGGCGGCGAGCAGTGGTCCGGTCCGTGGTGTTCCAGTGTGCCGGTCCGGCGGCGAGCAGTGGTCCGGTCCGGCGGAGTTCCAGTGTGCCGGTCCGGCGGCGAGCAGTGGTCCGGTCCGGCGGAGTGCAGTGTTTTAGTTTGGGTTCTTAGCACGCCAGGAGTCGTGCCTTTGGGGGAAGGTACTGGAAGGGTTTTGCCCTGCAGTCCCTCCCCTGTGGCTTGCTCTCACCTCCACCCTGACGAGCTGCATCTGTTGTTCGTTAGGGTGGAGGTGATTACCACAGTATATAGGGCTGGCAGTTGCCAGTCCTGTAAGTCACAGCATTTTGCTTTTAATCCCCTGTGTTAGTACGTTGCTGCTCCCCGATTTAACTTTTTTTTTTTTTTTTTGTTTTTAATTATTAACGTTTCCAGTTATCAGCCTGGCATTTGGGTCCTGCTCTGTCTTTTAGGCCCATGGTCCTAGCTCTTGCAGGATTGCAATATTCATCCGGCAGGAGCGAATCCATGACAAATGCTAAGGACCAACCAGTCACCAATTTCATATGCTGCGTGAATAATCATCTACATACGGGACTTCAGATCAGAGTGGAAAAGAGCATCCAATCTAATCCATCAGGATAGAAGGTTAGTGATTGATGTTGATTAGGCCTATTATTATTATTATTGATGTAGGCCTTAAAATTGACCCAACTGACTATTAGGTGAACGTTGAATTATGTATTTTACGCCATAACAAGCCCATACCTGTGTAGGCTATTTTTTTCATACTGTAATTCTGAATTTGCGCAGTTTGGTGTCAGATTGTCAGAAGCCAAAAGGCTGCACAGCGGTGTCACTTGTACTACCTGTTTTGTTTATTTAATGGATATACTTGAAATCATTCAGTTTTGTTTCTTTTGAGTTAAATTGCACAAACATATTTTTCTTGTTCTGAACATGTTTTAGCCAACGTGTTCTAGCCTATAGACTACCGTGTTGTATACAGCCTATGAACTGAGCTCTGGTACACTCTTGATTTTGAGTTTAATTATTATGAAACAATTGTTAATAACAAGCTTTAAGAGGATATTGTGTATGTTATTACCCTGCAGAAATGATGACTATGAGCCCCAGACTAGGCTACGCAATGATGGCCGAGTCAATACATTAAAAAGTTTGGATAATTTGCACAGGAACTGAAAAGGGGTTTTAACCAGCGGCGTGCCGTCAGGTGTTCTGAGGGCCTTAACTGCACACTTTACCATTGTTGCCCTCAGGCTGTTCTCGTTTAAGTTCACCTTGTTAACAATCTAAGAATTTATTGACTGAACAACCAAGACCAATACATGACTTCTAATAAGAAATGATACAGAAAAGTGATTGCCTATTGCCTTTATTTATAGAATTGATATGGCATTGTAAGGATGGCAATATAAATCCAAAACTTTCTCTGACTTGGCAGCATTTATTTTCACCATCCTTACAATTGTCATTCAGCTCTGCATCGTGCCTAACAGGGGCATGTTTAGGGCCTGGCTACTGGGCTATAGCCCGGGGTATTTTCTTACGGTTAAAAAAGTATGAACTTAGAGTTCTTGCAACCTCTGAGTCTTCATCCTATATTGTACTAATTTATTCGCAGCGTGCGTAAGAAAGTTACCGTATTACGGGGACGCTTATGTGTTTGTTTCCTTCTCATAAAAGCCTCCCTCTTCCACCCGTATATATGTTTGCACCCACAAAGTTCATGATTCCTGAAACGTGACATTTAGGAGCTAGCTAGTAGCGCAACCAAAAAAAAAAAGGATCTGAGAAAAACATACAGTGATAAAGGTAACGTTTATTTATTAGATAAGCCTTCCATTGTTGATAAAATTAATACATCCTGTCATTTGCATCTGGCAAAGTGAACTTTTTCTCGTCGTGGCTATCCACCGCAACATCAGCTAGCAAAATACTGTTCAACTGACCGCTGGCTAATTATCGGGACCCCAAAGAAAATAGACTAGAAATCTATAATCGCAGCTTTTCTCATATTTATTGTACTCTAATGAAAATAAATCATTTGCACCTGGACCAAGTAGTCACCGATTTCATACCCAGATAGCAAGCACCTCCGCTCCGGATCTGCCCCGGCTCTGTGCCGACACCAGCTGATCCGGCTCAGAGCCGGGCAGATCCGGAGCGGAGGTGCTTGCTATCTGGGTACACGCTGCGTGAATAATCCTCAACCTGCGGGACTTCAGATCAGAGCGGAAGGGAGCATCCAATCTGATCCATCACGGTAGAAGATAAGAGATTGATGTTGATACGAGCCATGGATGCATGCGTCCAGTGGCAAATGGTATTATTTGGCTAGATCCTATCAACATCAATCGCTAACCCTCTATCCTAATGGATTAGATTGGATGTGCTCTTCCACTCTGGTCTGAAGTCCCGCATGCAGGCTACATGATTATTCGCACAGCATATACTGTATGAAGTCGGTCGTCCGGGTGCAAAGTGATTTATTTTCATAAGAGTACGATAAAGATGAGAAAAGCGGCGGTTCTTGGATTTAAAGTCTATATTCTTTGGGGTTCCGATAATTAGCCAGCGGTCAGTTGAAAAGTATTTTGTCGATTGCAGCAGATGTTCAAAATACTGGCTCAGAAACTAACTACGCTTCCCCAATATACCCCGGTGACGATAATATGCTTATCAGCGCAATGCCTCAACTAGGAGCCTGCGTCACGAACAGTCTATGGTCACAAAGCAGTCTGTGTTTTTTGAGCTAATAACGTCGCTCATCACCCTCACTTTCTGATATCACGAAATTTGCTCTCTGATCTGCAGTATTAATCACCTAAGCCAAGGTCTAATAAATAGACTGTTGGACTTCTGCAGCAGACCGGTTAGTTTACTTGCTGTTTAGCGTATTGTGGAGCACTTTAATTGTGATTGTCAGACAGGCATTTGCAAATATGCTGCGTACACAACTCAGCTGACAGTGATTTTAGATTTTTTTTTCTTCATTACAGGGTGTGAATTTACAAGTGTTCTCCAGTGTCTTTTGTCCGCTTTAATTTGGTGGTAAGTTGAGGGTTTCTGTAACGCGGCTCATGTGCACACTTCTTTCCCACTCTGAGCTAAGCCCCGGATCCCCGTACCATCCTAGATCCGCCCCTGGTGCCTAACAACGCCATGACTACATTCAGAATATAGAAAGGGATCCTCATGGCCTATTACTTAATGAGTCACAAGCTACATAAGCACAGAATTTATAAAGACATTGATATTTTAAGTCACCATCTATGTGCGGAAGAAAACGTCTAATAATTTTGTGGTGCAATGTATAACAATGCTATCGAAAACAAATTTGAGTGTCATTCAAGCAATTAGTCTGAGCAACTGTTGCTAATCGGTAAAAGTAAACTGCGAGAGGTTTAGGTTTTTAAGTATTGAAAGGTGAGGTTTCTGAAGGCCTTTGTTACTGTCGACGGACCATCTCTGGTTTTAAGCAACGCAAAAGTAATCTAAAAGTAATCTAACGCATTACCTTTCTCAGCAGGTAATCCAGTTATGTAACAAATTAGTATTTAATGGCAGTAACTTTGTACCTTAACAAATTACTTTCAAAAGTAACTTTACCCAAAACTGGCCATGACCGACTTCAACACAGGCTGATCTGCAGTGCACATTTGTTTGGTCTCTGTGTCTACCTCCCCAAAGCCCGGAACCGTGAGCCGATTTGTTTTTCGAAGCAAACCAAGAACACAGGGAAAATAACGGACCAAGTAAGACAGAGGTGGGGTATTTTGTCTTCAGGTCTAGCTTATTAATTAGGCACTTAGTCTTCAGCTTCATTTTTTCCCAAAGATATCCAAGTCAAAGATGCCTGTTTATACGACAGTAGAATACAAACTTAACAGTACATCAAACAAATATTTCTCCCGCCTGTGGAGAGCCCTTCTCGTTGGCCTGGCTGCAACTGGACAGAGCTGTCCAGTGTAGAGTGGTGGCCAGAGGTGATGAACAGAGGCACGTCCGGCAGGCGCTGTCCATGGTGCCGCCGGAGGAAGACTCTGAAAGGGGAATGTATGGTTCTGGGTAGTGTGACGTGGATGGTGGGCGTGTCTGTTGTCTTGGTCACCACATTCCCCTCCTCACAGATTCACCCTCCCCTTCTACGGCACCTGGACCCAAAGCGCATGCCTCCGTGACAAGCTGTCCACGTTGTGGTGGAGGTGTCCAGGCCAGTGCACCCCCTGGAAAGAACACCTGCAACGAGAGAAACCAGCATGTGACCCGCGCGTTGTTACGCTTTCCTTACTTATCTACTGCAAAGGGGCGTAGTCCATCACCAAGGCAAAGGGGCGCCCCAGCAGGTAATATTGTAGGGACTTGAGGGCCCATTTAATAGCCAACGCCTCTCGTTCCACCACTGCATACCTCCTTTCACAGGGCTTAATTTTCTGTTGAGGTAGATGACGGGGTGTTGCTCCCCCTGGAATTCCTGGGACAGGACTGCCCTCAGACTGGTCTCCGATGCATCTGTCTGGAGTATAAAAGGCAGGTTAGAGTCGGGGCTATGCAATACCAGTTGAGAGCAGAGGGCTGTTTTCAGGGTCACTTCTTGGTAAGGTGTGGAGGAATGAAAAGACGATAGTACCCCGCCAAGCGCAGGAAGGCACGTAACTGGCGTTGTGATACGGGCTAGGGCCATTCCCGCGCCGCGGTCACCTTGTTCTCTTGGGGCTTTGGTAGACCCCAGCCAATGAAATACCCCAGGTACTGTTCCTCATTCTGAGCAATGCAGCACATCGCCGGATTAGCAGTTAAAGGAGGAGACAGAACCTCGGCAAAGTATATTTCAGCGTGGGGGCGCCCCGGTGGCTCATCGGTCTAAGTGCGCGTACCATAAAGGCTGTGTCCTTCCCGCAGCGACCTGGGTTCGAATCCGGCTCTGGTCATTTGCTGCATGTCTTCCCCCATTCTTCTCCCCAAACTTTCCTGTCTCTCTACACTGTATAACTATCAAATAAAGGAAAAATTCCCAAAAAAATAATCTTTAAAAAAAAAAAAAGTATATTTCAGCGGAGAGTAGAATACTTGAAGTGTCTAAAACGCATAGTTTTATCAATTTTAATTTGGTAATGATCCAGTACGACGCATTTTTAAACCAGCGAGTCTTCAAATTGGCTTCAATACCAGGGGTCAGACATTTATACTTGGGGAATCTTCTGATTTTGAATTTGATCTTCGGAAACCTCACCTTTAAAAATGCTTAATAACTTTAAACTCTTGCAGTTTACATCCCCCGATTAGCCACAGTTGCTCAGACTAATTGGTAAAAACTGACGACAGTCTAATTTACTTTTGATAGCATTGTTATGCATTGCACCACAAAATTATGAGGCGTCTTCTGCGCATAAATGACGACGTAAAATATCAATATGTCTTCATAATTTCAGCGCTCGTTAAGCAGCACAGATTTGCGGAAATTCATTTGCAAGGCTGCGGGAATCCATTCTTTATTTTGAATGTTGTCACGGCTAAAGGGCGCTGTAAGGTTGTACATCTGTTTAACAATCCCAAGGACGGCGAAAATAAATGCTGCAAAGTCAGCGAAAGTTTTGGATTTACAATGCCATATCAATTATATAAATGTAGGCAATGGGAATTCCCCTTTCATTACCATTTCTAATTATAGGTCATGTATTGGTCTTGGTCGCTCAGTCGATAAATTGTTTGATTTTTAATCAGGCCAGCTTAAAGGGGACCTATTTTGCTATATTTCCAAGGTTATATTTTGATCTTGGACTCCCCTAGAGTACTCCTGATCGTTTAAAGTCCAAAACAGGGTCCTTATTTAGCTCATACTGCCATCCTCAAAAAACCCCATTTGTAGTCCATTGTAGTCTCTGCCTGAAACGCCTCATTGGGGTGGCTCTTCCGCTATAGCCCCCACTCCCCGTGTGCCCACAATCTTCTGTCTTGCCAGCTCTGTGGAGGGCGGAGCTGGACGGGACTCGGCAGAACGCAGTTTTCCGGGTCTGCCTCCCCACAGTGAAACGTGAGACACGGCTGCCATCTGATAAGGAAGCGGCGGGCAAATCCCGCAATCTGACGTTATACTTGAATATAGATCTAATGAAATGAACTTGTTCTAATAAACGCAGCGGCGAAAGTAGAGGACGCAGTGCGAAAATCTGGCAGCTCAAGCTCAAATTTGCTATCGGCTGCAGTTTGCTACGGCAACAGTGGTGAGTACAGCGGTTTTTCTACTGTATAGCTGGGATGCAGGGAAAGCTAGAATCCACTACATACAGACACATTTGTAGAACGGGTCAACATACCCACGTGTAGACCGGAGACCGTAGAAATCCGGTGGGTCTGAGTTTAGAGGGAAACATAGACAGTGAGGAGCAGCTAAAAGTGGACCAACAGCTTATCGACTGCTTCGGTGTGTATTATAAGGACCTGCTGGTTCGTGTGCATAACTGTGGTGTGTCATTAGCGTGGAGAAACTAACAGCTTCTGTGCTGGTATATGACGGAGGGGCGAATGCTCCAGGCTAAACGGCCTTTTCGGAAATGCCCTTGGTAATGGTTTACTCATTGCGTCGGAATGACCAGCGTTTCCTCGCAGAGAATGGGTGCGTTATGGATAGTGTGCGAGAGCTAGATAGAGCTCCGGTTATGTTATGAGCATAATACAGGTTTTACAGACCGTAAGTTCCATTTGCGTGAACTGTAGCTTATGTGGAGCTAGCGAATCGATCACTTTTACAGGAAAGAATTTAATATTTATTATTATAATAATATAATAATATGCGATACCAGACACGTTATAGCCTGTGCGCTTCCCTATTGCTTTCACCGGTAGCATCAGAGAGCTTACCCAGATATCGGAGAAGTATCAGGCAGACCCTGGTCATGGATAAGTAAAGCGATCATTTCGCAAGCACCCAAAAATGCACCCCAAGCTTTGCAAAACCTACGTCTGGTCTAACTGCACCTCTTCGGTTAGCCTCAACTGCAGTGGCTACAATCAGGCAACATTATGATCTTTTTTGGCTTTTTATTAGCCACAACAACTTCTAAAGGGGGATAAAATTATGTCACGGTAGTGCAGAGAAATCATTTGTTATACCAGACACGGTAGAGCTTCTGCGTTTCGCATTGCTTTCTCGGTAGCACCAGAGAGCTTGCCGAGACATTTGTGAAGTATTCGGCTGATCCCGGTCATGGATAAGTGAAGCGAACACAAGCAGCCGTAAACAAACCCAAACACGTATCCCAAGCTCTGCAAAACCTACGTCTTGTCTAACTGCAGCCTTTTCAGCCCAACTTTGTGGACACATACAGCACCTCTCCGGTTAGCTTCAACTGTGGTGGCTACAATTGGGCAAGGTTATGATGAAACTGCCATATTGATGCTTACCGAAGTAACGCAAGCATACCGATCAGAATTATTGCATATAAGTTAACCAGGAGAATTTTTAATCAGCACGGCACGCGAACTAACATGCAATAGCTGGTAACAGAGCGGTCATAACAACCACAGAGACAAACCCTTGCAATACAGGTTTTACAGACAGCAAGTTCCGTTACCATGGACAGTTGTACCAAGCATCCAAATTACAAACAAGTAGAAAAAGTTAGCTTCAAATGAGGTTTATGTTCACACACCTTCTATAGAATTTCCCCTGATATTGCTCTTGCATATTTAGGACACAAAAATTAGCAACAGTAACTTGGCTACGTTAGTCGCAGTGCTACAGCCACAATCAACTGGCTATCATGTCAGGTTGGCTTATGCAGTAAAAGCAACTTACAGCTTCTGTGTCTGTGAGTCATGGAAAGTCGCGACCGATCCAGGCTTTATCTTCAGATATTTTAGAAAGCCTGCGCTTGAGGCCAGTTGTTAGTGCTAACTATCGTTAGCGGTCCTGCTAGCCAGTAGCCACCTGTAACACGTTAGTTTCACTTACATTATTTGCTGTTATATCGTTACTTACAGCTTTTGGCTCCGAGCGCTTGATGGATGCAGCTGCTGCAGGTTTGAGAAGCAGCTGAAATGCTTAACCTGTGTCGAATTATACTTTATTAACAAAGCTGTCTTTGGTGAAATGCTGAGCACAAGCAGCTAACGTTCCCTTTGGCCGTGGTTGTTTGCCGCAGCAAACAAAAAAAGCTACCCACTGATTTCTGGTGGCATCGTCTTTTGGAAGAGAAATAGGTGTTTTTCTTCATGTCCTAAAGTAAACGGACAAGCAGCTTTGGGAGAGATACTGACAAAACTGCACCTCAAATGATCTGCGGTTCTTCTTTTGTATTTCCAAAAGTGTAGACGCTGCTAAGGCATAAATCTGCCGTTATTAGTGCCTGCTAAATAGTTTCTGGCAGGTCCAGCGCCCGTGATTGGCTCTGGCTAGGTCTGTATTAATTGGACGGCACAACCTGACGTCAGGTTTTGCCCAGATCTCGTGAAGATCTTGGGAGGAGCTATTCAGAGAGGAAATCACGTTCACGAAATCACGTTCTTGGATTACAGCAAAACCCCTGTATCTTATGTTCAGAAACTTTTCAGAGGTTGAGTATGGAGAACCAACATTATAACACTACTAATATGTATTAAAAGAAGGATCAGCATAATAGGTCCCCTTTAAATAAAAAACAGCTTGCAGGCAGCCAAGTCATAAAGGGAGAGCTTACTGAAGGCCCTTTGAACTACTCCATGGCCCGGGTGAAAGGTTAGAGAACAACTGACGTCACGTAAGAGAATAACTGACGCACAAGCACCGCGGCACTGGTGTTTGATTGGATAATGCTTTTGAAATGTACACTTACCCACTATATAGGGCACTGTGTAGTGAATGTTCTACATTGAAAACAATATAGAGAGTGAGTGAGCGAGTGGACAAGTGCGCATTCCGAACGCAGCCTTAGATTCCCCAAGTAAAAATGTCTGCCCCCTGGTATTGATGCCGATTTGAAGACTTTCCGGTTTAAAAATGCGTCGCACTGGATCATTACCAAATTAAAATTTATAAAACTGTGCATTTTAGACACTTCAAGAATTCTACTTTCCGCTGAAATATACTTTGCTGAGGTGCTGTCTCCTCCTTTAACTCCGCACACCTGAGAGCTTCCAACACCAATTGGATGTGTTGGAGATGCTCAACTGTACTACTCAAAATTTGATAGGGATCATAGGAATTTTTTTGTGAAATGACATGCAAATTTGGTAACTGCCACTGATGAACAATATATTGGATAAATGACATGCAGTCAGACACAAAACACATTTGCAAGTGCATTTAATGACATTAAATGAGCGTGCAGCCTCACACTTTTATTTTCTTTCACGAACACTTCATGGTTTCACCTCTGACATGTAAAGTGAAAACAGACAGTGTTCGTTTGATGTTTCATTACCACAGTTAATGTCAATAACGGGTATGGCCTCCCCTAGCTTGAATGACGGCTTGACACCGTCGGGTCATACTGTCAATCAGAACCCGGATGCTTGCAATTGGAATGTTGTTCCATTCTTCAACAAGGGCATTTCCGAGCTCTTCTAGAGTTGTGGGTTGTGCCCTACGACCGAAATGGCGACCTGCAGCATGTTCCACACATGCTCGATAGGGTTTAGGTCCGTGAACGCTGGGCCAGTCCATGCGGACAATTGTCTCCTGCTCTAGGAATTGATTCACCACCCTAGCACGATGGGGATGGGCGTTATCATCCATCAAGATGAAATGTATGGTCTTGTGTATGGTCTTACGTACACATTGAGGATCTCATCCCTGTACCGTACCCCTGTCATCGCCCCTCTCCCCATGACATGCAGGTCCGTTCTGCCGTTCCTGCTTATTCCTCCCCAGACCATAATTGATCCGCCACCATAACGGTCGTCTTCGTTGATGTAGGCATCATTAAATCGCTCACGTTGTCTTCGCCACACCCGTTACCTCCTGTCAGTAAAGTCCAAGCAATATCGGGACTCATCAGTAAAGAGAACTGGAGCCCAATCGCTGTGTGTCCATGTGACATGATCGTGAGCCCAATCCAAACGGTCACGCCTATGACGCACGGGGTCAGTGGGATTCAACACATGGCCTTCTTTGAGTTGAGGCCGGCAGTATGAAGACGATTCCGATCGTCTGAGTGGATACCCTGACCCCGAGGCGTTATGAAGGTCATTTCGTAGGGGTGGTGGCTGTCCAGAAAGGATGACGTCGTGCCTGAAGTGTGAGAAAGTGGTCTTGTCGTTGTGTAGTCGATCTCAGACGACCACCCTCATGACGGTGTGCTGCTGTACCAAACGTTTGATGCCTGTTCCACGCTCTGTTCACAACGCTTTGGCTGACGTTAAGTGCATTAACAACGTGACGCCAGGAGAAGCCAGAGTCAAGCATTCCGATGCATCTTCCCAATTGCTCTGAAGTCAATCGATGTCTAAGACGTTGAGGAGACATTGTTATTGCTAAATGTAATGCAAAAAATTTGGGAACTTCCAAATTTTCACCAACAAGCAACACACACGTCTGAGTTGAAATGGTGAAGTGTTAGTCAAAGCCAAAATGTGAGGCTGCACGCTCATTTAATGTCATGAAATGCACATGCAAATGTGTTTTGTGTCTGACTGCATGTCATTTATCCAATACATTGTTCATCAGCGGCAGTTACCAAATTTGCATGTCATTTCACAAAATAATTCCTATGATCCCTATCAAATTTTGAGTAGTATATGATGGCGGAGTGTATGACCACGCCATCAATGTCGGCGGCAGCGAAGTGCTGGCACAGGCGGAGTACTATACAGTGGGGAAGATAAGTATTGAACGCGTCAACATTTTTCTCAGTAACATAACATAACATGAATGGCGAGAACAGGCCGTTCAGCCCAACTAGGCTCGCCAGTTTCTTTATAGTATTGTGATTATATCACTTCAGATACTCAATGACTCATGGTGTCTAGCTTTAAGTCAAGCCTGCTCTTGAAAACTCCCAAGGTCTCTGCCTCAACAATATGGTCAGGCAGGCTATTCCACATCGAAATTACTCTTTGGGTGAAGAAATATTTCCGAATATCAGTGCTAAATTTACCTTTGGTCAACTTCCGTTTGTGACCCCAAGTTCTACTAACAACACTTGGTTGAAGGAATCCTACATAATTCACTTTGTTAATTCCTTTAGCATATTTAAAGACCTCAATCAGATCACCCCTGAATCTCCATTTTCCTTTATAGAGATTAAGGATCTTCAGCCTCTTCTCATAGCTTTCATCTTTTATACCCGGAATAAGCTTAGTGGCTCTTCTCTGAACTTTCTCTAGATCCTCTATATCTTTCTTAAAGTATGATCCCCAGAACTGTACACAATACTCCAGATGTGGTCTGACGAATGTATTTCTATTGGGGCTATTGGCATGAAATTTTCACCAGATGTTGGTAACAACCTAAGTAATCCAACATACAAAGAAATCAAAACAAATAAGTCCATAAATTAAGTTATGTGTGCTAAAGTGGAATGACACAAGGAAAACGTATTGAACACTAGTTCGCAATCATCTTTCCTAACTGACAATACATTCACTCCAGAAACACTTCACACAATCAGATGTTGCCAGTTCTCCTCATAAAGGTAAGATTCTTTTTTTTTTTCTGCATTTCAATCGGCCTTTCTCAAAATTGCATAAAGGTGTTTCTAATCTTCATCTTTGATTTCATTTCAACAATTTAAGCGATCATGAAGAGCAGATTTGATCGCCTGATGTGCCAAAAATGTAGCATGGAATCCAGAGCAGTTTCTTAAAGCGTATGCCTACTGATAAATTAGGCTAAACTCAGTTCAGAAAAATAGCCTATTATTTTGTCACCCCTTGATCGCATTCAGAAAGACGCCGTGTCTATAATTGCCTATAGTTTATTGTTATAATAATTGGAAAACATTTTAATTAAGGAAAATAAGTGAGGACAAGTCAGGAATAATAATTGTTAAAGCGTGTACAAACAAATGATTGTCATCTGAACTAGCAACACCTGATAGTGTGGAGTGTTTTTGGAGTGAATGTATTGTTCATAAGGAAAGATGACTGCAAACAAGTGGGGACTAATAAAAGTTGTAAAGGGCTGTTCTGTGCCCACCCAATTTTCAGCTCTGGCAATGCCACTTAATAGTAACACATGGCATGGGGGTGGGGAAAACAAAAAGGTCGATATGACATCGCCAAATCAAAGAAAATAACAAAACCATAATCACTGCGAATAAAATAAAGTATGTTAACTGCTAGGTCACAGAAAACAAATTACCTACCTACACTAGTAGATTGAAACAAAAACAGCGGGTGGCAGCTAACTCTGAACTAGTGCGCTAACAGAGATACTCTACATGAGTGCAGATGAACGAGGGCCCCATCTAAACTTGACCAAATTGCATCCCACAACCCAGTGTCACAAATGAAAAATAATGATGATCACAATGACCCAAAAACTGAAGCAGCCAAGTGCATACAACAAAGATCTGACAAGAAATGGGTGAGCACTCCTGAAGACTGTGAAAGGACGCTCTAAATAGACTGGGATCAGACGGGACAATGTAGGATTGGATGAGACAGAACGAATCTTTGGGCGGAGGAAGATGAAGGAACCACAAGGCGTTGACCAGACAATTGACAGGTGGTCGGAGCTGACTGGGGGGCAGACAAACAGTCACTACTGGACATCTATAGGGCACTTAAGAGGTCAACATTAGATTACGGTGTATCGTGTATGGAGCAGCAGTTAAATCAATATTACACCGGGTGGATAGACTACAGTACAGAGCGTTGCGGGTACAAGAGCAATGAAGACAGCCCCAATTAACGCATTACTTATAGAAGCAAACGAGACACCTCCAGAAATAAGGAGAGAAAAATGAGCAGTCACATACTGGGTCAAGCTTAAAGGAAGCTAGGAAGAAAACCCTGCATTAAGGACAATACAGAACTGCTGGGAATATTCTAGGTTCCAGAGAAAAGGGTTTGGATGGACAATGAATGAATGTGCTAAAACATGTATGAATGATGTTGAATTTGCTCAGCTCAATCCAGTTAGTCGTGTGCCCCATGGCCTTACCCTGAGATTAAAGTGGACATGAATATCCTAGAGGTGAACAGAGGATGGAGAATGAATGAAATTGGAGTTAAAAGAAGTGTATACCTGAGTAGTAATTGTAGCCCCCGGACAAGGTAGGGCGGCCACTATGGATTCAAGTGAGTCGTCTCCGCCGCCGCTGCCACGTCCATCTCTGTAGACACTTTTTGTGGACGCTCTACGGGCTGTAATTTTTGACCGATTTCTTTCATATTTGGTATGGACATGTGTTGTAGTTCACTTATGACACTTATCGATTTTGGTTTGCCATGGCCACAGTATTGGCTGACTAATATACAAATTAGTGGCAAAACATAGAGATTTCCTTGTGGACGCAGTATGGGCTGCAATTTTTGACCGATTACTTTCATATTTGGTATGAATATGTGTTACACTTCACTTATGACACCTTTCGATTTTGGTTGCCATGGCAACAGTATTGGCCAAATAATATGCAAATTAGTGACAAAACAGAGAGATTTTCTTGTGGACGCATTGACTGATTACTTTCATATTTGGTATTGACGTGATATACTTCACTTATAATATCTATCAATTTCGGTTGCCATGGCGACAGTATTCGCCAAATAATGTGCAAAAAAGAGACGAAGCAGGTTTTCGGGGGCTACACCCATGCGGTCGCGGCCGACTGGACTGTCGAGTTAGATTAATTACCTCAGAATCTTTACAGATGGGACTAAGAATACAAAGGGGTATGTGGGAGTAGGTGTGGATCATATCAGAATTTGAAATATATTTTTCCAAAAGGATCTCTGATCAGTTGTCGGTATACACTGCAGAAATAGTGGTGTCATTTTTAGTTTACAGTGGGTGGAGGAGGTCAGATCAGACAGGGTGGTGGTTTGCACAGACTCAATAGCTGTATTAGAAAGTTTATGGACAACAAACACCATCAGAGAAGATTTACTCATGGATATCCAGCACAGTTTGTTCAGACTTCACAGGGGTGGTATTGACGAACAGTTTTGATGGGTGCCAGCATAAGACGGTGTGAAATGAGGTGGCAGATAAATTTGAAAACAGGCACTGGAAAAGAATATAACAGTCCCAGTTCCTTCTGGGATAGGTGAAGGAAAATAATAATAAGGAATTAAGGAAATAAGAAGGCAATAATTAAGGAAAAAGGAATGGAAGTATGGCTGAAAAGGTGGGAGGAGGACCAGAAAGGGAGGTTGTACAAAATACAAAAGTGAGTGATAACAGAACTATTGGAGAAAGAACGGAAGGGAGGAAATAATCTGAATTAAAGCTGCTTTGCAGTGATATCGGGGCCAGGCAAATTTAGGCAATTCTGAGCAACAAGAGGCAAAAAATGGAGGATAATAAGAAAGGTGGGATTACATCGTACATTTTGCATTGGTTGACATTTGAACTAATAATCTCTGACACCAAATAGCCTAGTATCCTTCGTCTCACTGAGCTAATTAGCAAGTAATTTTTTAGAGTTGCATGCATTTCAAAGTTCTTCTAGCGCATTTTAGGACTAAAATAAGAAATAAACAGCAACGATTTGTCAATAAGTCAGTTATTTAAATTACATAATAGTTAATACACAACTATTTTCATAATGGACTGATTATTTCAGGCATGAATATTCTTATTTGAGGATATTCCTCTCTTTGACGTCAACATGACAGGAAGATGCTTGCTGCAGACGTGCTGCAACAACAAAAGGGCTCTCTAGTCTCGAGCATTGGGCATGAGACAAACGTTCACACACCACACATGACATTTCTCACTTTGAGAAGTGATGAAACCTCAGAGGCCAAGACAGGTTTTTCTGCTTAGTCCATCCATACAGCTGTCTTAAATTAGCGAGCTATCAGCCAATCAGAAAATAATATTTCTTGTTGCTGGGTCTGAAGGTTTGTCGTGAGTTTAAGTTGACAAAAGTTTCAGAAGTATTGGGGCTACATTTTGGTGAAAGTTGCAAAACTGTAACACGTACGGTTGGTTTGGTTGGAATTTTCAAAGTTTTTAAATTTAAACACTTATTGAGGAAAACAATACGTTCCTAAATAGGCAAATAACAAGAATATTACAGTGCCCTCCATAATTATTGGCACCCCTGGTTAAGATGAGTTCTTTAGCTTCTAATAAATTCAGTTTTTTTCTAAATAATATAGGACCACAATGAAAAAAAGAGGAAAATCCAACCTTTAATTCAGTGCATTTATTCAGTGGGAAAAAAATCCCATATTAAGAAATAATTCTTTTACATCAAATCACATGTGCCACAATTATTAGCATCCCTGATGTTAATTCTTTGTACAACCCCCTTTTGCCAACAAAACAGCACCTAATCTTCTCCTATAATGTTTCACAAGATGGGAGAATACAGAAAGAGGGATCTTCGACCATTCCTCTTTGCACAATCTCTCTAAATCATCCAGCGACCTGGGTCCTCTCCTCTGCACTCTCCTCTTCAGCTCACTCCACAGGTTTTCAATGGGGTTGAGGTCTGGGGACTGAGATGGCCATGGGAGGAGCTTGATTCTGTGTCTGGTGAACCATTTCTGTGTAGATTTGGCCACATGTTTAGGGTCATTATCTTGCTGAAAGACCCAGTGACGACCCATCTTCAGCTTTCGGGCAGAGGCCACCAGATTTTGATTTAAAATGTCCTGGTATTTCAAAGCGTTCATGATGCCATGCACCCTAACAAGGTTCCCAGGGCCTCTGGAAGAGAAACAGGCCCACAGCATCACCGATCCTCCCCCATACTTAACAGTGGGCATAAGGTGCTTTTCTGCATACTCATCTTTTGTGTTCCGCCAGACCCACTTAGAGTGTTTGTTGCCAAAAAGCTCTATCTTGGTCTCATCTGACCAAAGCACACGGTCCCAGTTGAAGTCCCAGTACCGCTTAGCGAACTCCAGACGTTTATGTTTATGATTGTGAGTGAAAAAAGTTTTTCCGTGCATGCCTCCCAAACAGCTTGTTGGCATGTAGATAGCGCCTGATGGTTGTTTTGGAGACTTTGTGACCCCAAGATGCTACCATTTGTTGCAATTCTTTAACAGTGAGCTTTGGAGAACTTTTTATTTCTCTTACCATCCTCCTCACTGTGCGTGGTGGCAAAATAACCTTGCGTCCTCGTCCAGGCTTGTTTACCACTGTTCCAGTTGTTTTAAACTTCTTAATGATTCCTCTGACAGTAGATATGGGCGGTGCAGGTGAGTGGCTATTTTCTTGTAGCCATTGCCTGACATGTGAAGGTCGACACACATCTGCCTTACTTGAATGGTGTGTTCCTTTGTCTTTCCCATGTTGAAGAGTGGATAAGAGAAATGGCCTCTGTGTCACGTCATATTTTTAAACCCCAGGGAAACAGGAAGTGATGAATTACTAATTAAATGTTCCTAGATACTCTGATCAACTTTGTAAACTATTCTAGAAATGACAGAAACACTTCAATTACATTTACTTCCTAGGAATTGTTAGGGGTGCCAATAATTGTGGAACAGGTGATTTTATGAAAAATAATTATTTCTTAGTCAGGATTTTTTTTTTTTTCCTTAAAATTCACTTGAGTTGAAGGTTACATTTTTCTACAATTTTCAGTGTGAGAGTATGCTTCTGCAATAAAAATTGAATTTATTTTAAGGCTTTTAACACATCTTAACCAGGGGTGCCAATAATTATAGAGGGCGCTGTAACATTATAATGTCTATTCTGCCATAGCTGGGGATTTAACTCACAACCTCTGACACCAGGAACCAACTCCTAACTCATTGAGCTAATTGGCTGGAGTGAGAACAGGTGTGGGGCTTTATTAATCGACTCAGGGAGTCACCAGCCAGGCAGCAGTTGCCAAGGAAGATTTCAAAAATTGTCAAAATGTCAAAATTTCTGTTATCAAGACAAAAATATGATAATACATAAATTGCAGTTTGACAGCATAGAAATGTTGGTGATTTGTTTTTAGCAATAAGTGTTTTGCTTCATAAGAGAAAATCTAATGTTTTAAAATGCCATTCTTACATTGACTCCAATTGTTCCATGAGAGCAGAATTCAAAATGGTTTCAAAAATTCAGTTTTTGAGAAAAAATCTGATATTTGGCAAACTTCACGGACCATGACTCTAAAATATTATCAATTTTTTTCAGGAAGATTGAAAATGTATTTATCAAGAATTGGCTGGTATATGTTTTCAGTACTGTTTACAGTCAAACATTTTCATGCAATGAAGGCTTAATTTTTCAAATATCGAAATGCCGGGTGGTATGTTTGTGGAGGACGATCTGAACATTCAGTATAGCAAATTTGGTGACAAGTGAGCAAAAATTGTGGGGCAAGAAAAGTTTTATAGGTTTTACAGTTTTTGAAAAAAAAAACAGAGTGATAGACTTCATAAGTTGTACCAAGTTTAAGGGGACAAAAGTTTCTTAATTATTGGGGCTATATTTTGGTGAAAGTTGCAAATCTGTAGCATATATGGTTGATTTGTTGTGAATTTTCAAAATTTTTAATTTTAGAGGCTTGCTGTGGGCCACCATCAGGACTACTGGATTGTTTTTGCAGCAGAGGCAATCTGGCATGGGACTGGACCTTTGTGCAAAGTTTGGTGATATTTCATGTATGGGAAGTAGGATTTCAAGAAGAAGAAGAAGAAAGAAAGAAAGAAAGAAAGAAAAGAAAGAAAGAAAGAAAACAATAGGTTCCCGGCAGCTTACGCTGCCTGGCCCCAAATGAGACAGGGTAGGCCATACTGGACTAAATGATACAATGTATTTATTGGGGAAAGGAATAGTGTGAGACCTGTGAATTTAAAGAAAATGTTGAACATGTATTTTTTCACTGAAACAAGTATGCTGCCAAGTGAGAGCGCTTCAAGGAGGAAATTAGATCAGCAGGGAAGGAGTGGAGTCTGGTGGGAATTTTGGGTACAGAAGGAGAGGCAGAGGGGATAAGGGCTGTTAGAAACGCATTCTTTATTTTCTTGAGGGATACAAATCTGATAGGCAGAATTTAAGGTGCTAACTACCCCAAGGAGACAAATTTTCATATACTAAGGAATTTTTTCATTCCAACAGATGGTTGTTGGGAGTGAAAGATTACATTTGACCCCAATTTTGGTCATTTTGGTTACTGTGGCTACGAGGATTCAAGATGGCCGCTATTGTGTAAACAAAAACTTTAAACAATAAGGACACCATAGTTAATTGATATTTTGATTTGGATTTTTTTCCCAAATAAAACAAGACCATTTCCTTTATGCAACCTACCAAAATCTAGAACCTCAGTCCACATGATATATTTTTACAAATTTATTTAGATGTAGACCTTCACACTCTGTGTTTTGAGGGGTATCCATGGCAACAGCTACCTCAGTATTTATAGTTGAGAGTTCAGTTTGGGAGGTTGCATAAAACTCCATAAATTCTAGCTTCTATCCAAAGCTCAAGTCAGTGGGACAAATACTTTTGGAAACATTACTGTTTGAGTCGTAAAAACAAGTTTTAGAGAAAAACGCATTGGAAGTTTGTGCATCACTTTCTTACCCGCGAACAGCTTTCAACATGCGAGGATTTGGCCTCAAAATGCCCCAGACTCGCACAGTGTTCCTTCATTTTCTTGAAGCCAGTCCTGTCTGCCCTTCTTTTTCCATCTGAGATATTTTCTCCTCTTGGATTCCTTTTCAGAGACTTCACTCAGCCTGGTATTGCCTATTGCCATCGATTTCGCTATACCCTGCCAAACAGTATGACCCAGGATGAAGTCCTATGTGCTTTAGAACATCACTGCAGGCTTTAAAGGTGCACTATGCAAGTTTGTTTACTTTCTGTGCGATTATATTTTTGTCTCAATTCCCGGCATCTCTCCACGATCCGCTAGCTGCCTGCCCCTAAATTCACTCTAAAAAAAAACCGGGATTTGGAGACCGCACAGTCTTCACAAACTGCAAATAAACACAAGGTGCATAACAAACTCGGCCAATCACCAACAAGAGTTGACAGTTATGGAAGCATCGGAATGAGGGAACTATGGGAGGGAGGGGCGGCCTACCTCTGTTTTATTTGAATTTGAATGTCAACAGAAGTGAAAGTAAACAAACTTGCATAGTGCACCTTTAAGTCCACTATTATAGTTGGTTATTGAGTTGTACACCCCAAACTCCAGCACATCCTCTCTAACATAAACTCCTTTTGGACATCAAATCCAGTACAGCTGATTTATCGCCTTATTCTGATTCTGAGTGCGACCATGCAAACACCCCAGAAGAAGTTCATCTTTGGTGAGAATTCTGTTGTTTCTGAGGGAAGTTTATTACTGTTTGAATATATAATGAGGATGTAAACAAACCTTCTGCATGAAATAAACAATTTTAAAACCCTTTTTTCTGCAAAAATATACAACATACTTATTAATCAAACTACTAATTTGCAAACTTGAAAGTGTATTCGGTATGGTAGCCTGTGAGGATTAAAAAAAAAAAAAAATTTCCTAAATTTTGACTTTTTTGTGAAAATGATGGTAGTTACCAAAAGAGGCAAATGACATGATGCTACATACTGTTGTACCGTAGGTTACGGTATGCGCCTAAAAGATGTTTTAATTTTCCAGTATAGTGAAGAAGAATAAGACGATTGACAGTGGGATGGAAGAATCATGAGTGAATACTGGAAAGGAACACCTGCGGGAGAAAATGAAACACAGCACACTACACACACGGCAGAACACTGAAGGCAGTACAGGGTTCTTGTAACCGTGAGGACATGCCTCCAGCCATCCAGCTCACTGGTCTACTGAATCTCGGAGCAGTCCTCACTCATTATTCAATAATCACTTCGCATTATTCAATCAGTATGTTCACCTGCTCCCTATTTGCACTGAGTGGGAGCAGTGCCTATCTTTGTGAAGTCTGTGTAACCTGTAATACCCTTTCTATCTGCCGTGTGAGTTCACTGTTGTTATTTTCATGGCTGTATACATCCCACCCAGCGCTAATGCTAATGCAGCATAGAACATCTTGCTAGCAGCTATTAGGAAACTGCAGTCTGTGCATCCAGATGGGATTTTAATCGCAGCGGGAGACTTTAATCATGCAAATCTAAAAACTGTCCTCCCTAAATTTTACCAGCATGTTACTTGTTCTACAAGAGGTCAAAACACGCTGGACCACATATACAGTAACATCAGGGAAGGATATAAAGTCTCTAGCCATCCTCACTTGGGCCAGTCTGACCATCTGTCCCTCTTCCTCACCCCAGCCTACAGACCTCTCATTAGGCAAACTATGCCGATAGTGAGAAATGCAAAGATCTGGCCTGAGGATGCAATCCAACAAATAAAGGACTGCTTGGAGAGAACCAACTGGGACTTATTTGCACTACAGGATCTAGAGAACTACACATCAACTGTTTTGTTTTACATCCAAACATGCATTGATAATGTCACTGTTGAGAAACAGATTAGATGTTATCCTAACAACAAACCGTGGATGACCAGGGATGTCGAGCAGCTGCTGAGTGTCCGGGACACAGCATTCAGGTCTGGAGATGAGGAACTATACAGCATTGCCAGATCTAACCTGAGAAGAGGCATCAAGGAGGCTATAGCAGCATATAGGAGGAAGATCGAGGGACACTTCAGCGAGGGGAATCCCCGGCGCGTGTGGCAGGGCATCCTGCACCTCACAAACTTTAAGGGCTCCAAAGCTCCAGCCACCAGCACCAGCAGTAACCTGGCTGAGGAGCTCAACCTCTTCTTTGCACGTTTTGAGGTGACTGAGACTGAGACTGGGTCCACACCACCACCGCCCACAGAGGACATGACACTCACTGTGAGCACGGAGGAAGTCAGGAGAGTATTCCGTGGTGTGAACCCCAGGAAGGCTGCCGGTCCCGACAGCATTCCAGGGAGAGTACTGAGGGACTGCGCCACCCAGCTGACTGAGGTATTCACTTCCATCTTCAACCTCTCTCTGTCCACCTGCACTGTCCCCAAATGCTTCAAAACAGCCACCATTGTGCCCATCCAAAAGAAACCATCTGTCAGCAGCCTCAATGATAACAGACCTGAGGCTCTTACCTCCACTGTAATTAAGTGCTTTGAAAGGCTGTTGTTAAAGCACATAAAATCTTCACTCCCTCCTAGTTTGGACCAGCACCAATTTGCATACAGAGCCAACAGGTTGACTGGTGATGCCATGAACACAGCCCTCTTCACTGTGTTAACACATCTGGAACAACCTGGTTCGTATGCAAGAATGCTGTTTGTGGATTTTAGTTCTGCATTTAACACCATCATCCCCGGCAGAATGGTGTCCAAACTCCACAGCCTGGGTGTCAGCCGCTATACCTGCAGATGGATCAGGGACTTCCTAACTGACCGTCCACAGTCAGTCAGGCTGGGGTCCCATCACTCCTCAGTCCTCACCCTCAGCACTGGGGCCTCCCAGGGCTGTGTACTGGGTCCTCTGCTAGACACTCTGTACACCCATGACTGAGCACCAGTCCACAATAGCAACATCATTATAAAGTTTGCGGACGACACCACTGTGGTTGGATTAATAAACAAAAATGACGAGTCTGCCTATAGAGATGAAGTCCAAAAACTGACTGCTTGGTGCGTTGTCAACAATCTGGCGCCCAACTCTCCAAAACAAAGGAGTTGGTGCTTGACTTCAGGAGGAAGAGGGAGGAACCTGCTCCTCTTCATATTGGAGAGGACATGGTGGAGAGGGTCAGTAACTTCAAGTTTCTGAGGATTCATATCTCTCAGGACCTCACATGGACTGTTAACACCACTGCTCTTGTGACAAAAGCACAGCAGCAGCTATACTTTTTCAGGTCACTGAGGAAAGTCAATCTGTCCCAGAAACTGTTGTTATCTTTCTACAAGGGTTCTGTGGAAAGCATTATCACCCACGACATCTTGGTGTGGTTTAAAAGCTGCACCATAGCTGACAAAAAGGCTCTAGAGAGAGTCCGGAAGTCAGCACAGGACATTATAAAGACACAGCTTCCCTCACTGTCTGACATCTACAACGCCAGATGCCTACGCCAAGCAAAAGGCATTATCCAGGACTGTTCTGACCCAGGAAACAGTTTGTTTGAACTGCTGCCTTCTTAGAGGCGCTACAGGTCCACTTGGGCCTGCACTTCCAGATTAATGAACAGTTTTTATCCAAGCGCCATAAAAGTGCTCAATTCTTAACGTGACAACTATGCATATTGGGGTGGTGCATTACACTGTTCTGTTTTTACCATTGATTACTGATGCTCATTTATTTATTTATTTATTTATTTATTAAGTAAATCCTGCTGTTATGTCAAGCAGCGTCTTATGTGTTGTTTTCATTGTTGTGTGTTGCTTTTTTTTTTCTTGATCTTTATGTACCACAAGGAGTGCACTTGACTTTCGTTGTACAGCTGTGTAATGACACAAAGGCATTTGATTTGATTTTGATTGATTGATTTATGCCTGTGACATCGTAGTCTGTGTTTCCGTTCTTGAGTATTTGTACTTGAAACCTAGAATCCATGCTGCTTGTAAGCCACATCAGCACGTTTAACTGTTTAAAGGAACATCGCTTCCTACTTTGCTTTCCTGTTTGTACTAGTGTAATATTACAGAGTGCTGCTTGGGAACCTTTGATCCTTTTTCTTATTTTGAAGCTACTAAGTTTATTAAAACTACAACCAACTCCATATCTGCACTTGAGTCCAGTCCTCCACTTTCCGTTCGCCGTGCAGCCGACCAAGCACGACAGACAAACCGTTACAGTAACATTGGCCATTGTGTATAAATCTCTCCTTGGGCTTGTTTCACATACAGCGCCCTCCATAATTATTGGCACCCCTGGTTAAGATGTGTTCCTTAGCTTCTAATAAATTCAGGTTTTTTCTAAATAATATAGGACCACAATGAAAAAAAGAGGAAAATCCAACCTTTAATTCAAGTGCATTTATTCAGTGGGAAAAAAATCCCACATTAAGAAATAATTATTTGACATCAAATCATGTGTGCCACAATTATTAGCACCCCTGATGTTAATACTTTGTACAACCCCATTTTGCCAACAAAACAGCACCTAATCTTCTCCTATAATGTTTCACAAGATGGGAGAATACAGAAAGAGGGATCTTCGACCATTCCTCTTTGCACAATCTCTCTAAATCATCCAGCGACCTGGGTCCTCTCCTCTGCACTCTCCTCTTCAGCTCACTCCACAGGTTTTCAATGGGGTTGAGGTCTGGGGACTGAGATGGCCATGGGAGGAGCTTGATTCTGTGTCTGGTGAACCATTTCTGTGTAGATTTGGCCACATGTTTAGGGTCATTATCTTGCTGAAAGACCCAGTGACGACCCATCTTCAGCTTTCGGGCAGAGGCCACCAGATTTTGATTTAAAATGTCCGGGTATTTCAAAGCGTTCATGATGCCATGCACCCTAACAAGGTTCCCAGGGCCTCTGGAAGAGAAACAGGCCCACAGCATCACCGATCCTCCCCCATACTTAACAGTGGGCATAAGGTGCTTTTCTGCATACTCATCTTTTGTGTTCCGCCAGACCCACTTAGAGTGTTTGTTGCCAAAAAGCTCTATCTTGGTCTCATCTGACCAAAGCACATGGTCCCAGTTGAAGTCCCAGTACCACTTAGCGAACTCCAGACGTTTGCGTTGATGATTGTGAGTGAGAAAAGGTTTTTTCCGTGCATGCCTCCCAAACAGCTTGTTGGCATGTAGATAGCGCCTGATGGTTGTTTTGGAGACTTTGTGACCCCAAGATGCTACCATTTGTTGCAATTCTTTAACAGTGAGCTTTGGAGAACTTTTTATTTCTCTTTCCATCCTCCTCACTGTGCGTGGTGGCAAAATAACCTTGCGTCCTCGTCTAGGCTTGTTTACCACTGTTCCAGTTGTTTTAAACTTCTTAATGATTCCCCTGACAGTAGATATGGCCTGGTGCAGGTGAGTGGCTATTTTCTTGTAGCCATTGCCTGACATGTGAAGGTCGACACACATCTGCCTTACTTGAATGGTGTGTTCCTTTGTCTTTCCCATGTTGAAGAGTGGATAAGAGAAATGGCCTCTGTGTCACGTCATGTTTATACCCCAGGGAAACAGGAAGTGATGAATTACTAATTAAATGTTCCTAGATACTCTGATCAACTTTGTAAACTACTGTAGAAATGACAGAAATACTTCAATTACATTTATTTCCTAGGAATTGTTAGGGGTGCCAATAATTGTGGAACAGGTGATTTTATGAAAAATAATTATTTCTTAGTCAGGGATTTTTTTTTTCCCTTAAAATTCACTTGAGTTGAAGGTTACGTTTTTCTACATTTTTCAGTGTGAGAGTATGCTTCTGCAATAAAAATTGACTTTATTTTAAAGCTTTTAACACATCTTAACCAGGGGTGCCAATAATTATAGAGGGCGCTGTATATTTGTGACAATAATCAATCTAACCTGCATTCTAACAATATTCAGCAGACGTTGGTCCCTAGTGTCAGATCAGAAATAGGCAAGAAAGCTTTTAAGTATGCAGCTCCTTCCCCGAAAGAAGGACCTGAATTTTTCAGAGCTGATTGTCATGGGGAAATTTTAAGTCAATATTAAAGCATCGAGAAAATAGTTCTCTTGGTCATTGTGATTGCTCTTAAATCTTACTGAAATCATTTTAGAAATTTGTTGTTAATTAGCTTGATATTACATTCACTTGCTTGTAATGTGTGGCACTTGTATCTATTTCCTGTCTGCATTGTTTTATTAATTGTTGTAACATTGTCTCTGCTGCTTTCTTGGCCTGGTTGCTCTTGAAAAAGAAATTTTAATCTCAGACTTTTACTTGTTAAACTGTACATTGTACATTGGAAACACTTGGAGATATTCTTGCTTGAAGTTGCACCGAGAGGCAAGTTTGGTAAAATGGAAAAAATTAATCAAAATTTCCAAGGGCTGTAACTTCAAAACTATTTGAGATACAGAACTAATATTTTGGGTTCCTGCATAAATATGGTAGAGGAGCACTTGTGAATTTTTTCAGAAGAATCTGAGAGGTTGACCTGGGAAATTTCTCGGAAATTGGTTGATTTGAGCTGGAATGACCCTGTATGTACCTTTCAGCATTAATGGTGCCTTCACAGATGTACAAGTTACCCGTGCCATGGGCACTAACACATCCCCTTACCATCACAGATGCTGGCTTTTGAACTCTGGGCTGATAACAATCTGGATGGTCCTTTTCCTCTTTAGCCCGGAGGACACGACATCCATGATTTCAAAAAAAACAATTTGAAATGTGTACTTGTCAGACCACAGCACACTTTTTCACTCTACGTCAGTCCATCTCAGATGAGCTCAGGCCCAGAGAAGCCGGCGGCGTTTCTGGGTGTTGTTGATAAATGGCTTTCGCTTTGCATGGTAGAGTTTTAACTTGCACTTGTAGATGTAGCGACAAACTGTGTTAACTGACAATGGTTTTCTGAAGTGTTCCTGAGCTCACATGGTAATATTCTTTACAGAATAATGTCCGTTTTTAATGCAGTGCAGCCTGAGGGACCGATAGTCACAGGCATTTAATGTTAGTTTTCCGCCTTGCCACTTACGGGTGGAGATTTCTCCAGATTCTCTGAATCTTTTGATAATATTATGGACTGTAGATGATAAAATCCATAAATTCCTTGCAACTGCACGTTGAGAAACATTGTTCTTAAACTGTTGGACTATTTGCTCATGCAGGTGTTCACAAAGTGGTGAACCTCGCCCAATCCTTGCTTGTGAACGACTGAGCCTTTCGGGGATGCTAGCTTTTATACTTAATCATGACTCTTACCTGTTTCTGTTTACCTGTGGAATGTTCCAAACAGGTGTTTTTTGAGCATTCCTCAACTTTCCCAGTCTTTTGTTGCCCCTGTCCCAGCTTTTTTGGAACATGTTGCAGGCATGAAATTCAAAATGAGTGAATGTCTCCAGAAAACAATGAAGTTTATCAGTTTGAACATGAAATATCTTGTCTTTGTAGTGTACTCAGTTAATTATAGGTTGAAAAGGATTTGCAAATCATTGTATTCTGTTTTTTTTATTCATGTTTTACACTAAGTCCCAACTTCATTGGAACTGGGGTTTGTAATTCATTCCCCTTAACCATATAAAATGGTGATGATTTTTGGCAGATCATGTCAATACCAAAACAACAACAAACAAATGATGATTGTAATCATCATTACTGTTACCACTATCATCTTTTTGAAATGTGAAATACATGTTGCTTCTTACCCATACTCATACCATGACAACATAATTATTTCCTTCATTTTTATTGTGCTTTGAAAAGTGGTTACAAGACAGAATAATATCACATAAGGGCAGGTAAGACAGGAAAAATGCATCATTAATTGCACATGTATATGGGGGAATGGGAATGACTTCATATGTTAGATAAAGATGGGGAAAAGGTAGTTGAGAGGTTGGATGCTTGACTGGTCACTGAAGTTACCCGTTTGAGCCCCCATTGGACCTAGGGATTCTGACTTGCATCAGGGAATAAATTTACCATTGAGCCCGTGAGCATGATCTCAACCCAAAGATTGCTTTTGCTTTATCCCTCCTCACTAGTAAATGTTTTACCTGGCATTTCTCCCAGAACATGTTCTCAACAGAACTTTCACTGGTTAATTTAATCTATAAAAGAATCAGGGTTGTTATGACATCTTGTTCATGTGAAGATGTGGATGGATGTCCAGAAGTGAAGTGAGAGTCCATGAGTTTGAGCGTGATAATCGAGTACGTGTGCCTGATGCATTTATTCAATAACAGTTGAAATTGAGATGAACAGAAATCAAGGAATCATTGGGAACTCAAGGAGACAGATCAACAAGAAATCAGAGGGTACAATAATAAGAAACAGTCATGAGAATTCTAACAGTGAGCAAAAGCAGAGTAATTAAAACTATTTGCATGTAAGTTGTAGATGAAGGACAATCCAGGTTCAGAGAGTAAAAGTCCTCCCAGAATTTTTTTTCCAACCCCCTGGATTTGCTCATTGGAACTCGTTCGTGAAATCTGCTGGCCCTAGCTAATAGTAGGTCCTAAAACATGGCAGAACTTTCATTCTCTGACCAGTGAAACCTCTATCACTGCATACAATAAACAAAATTGTCTACTTATTATTATTTTGTTGAGTGACACCATAATAAAAGAGAGATTACTGACTAGATTTTTTTTCTTGAAGTGTATTTTCAAAAGAGACAATCCATACATTTTTTATACTGTTCTCTCATCAGACAGTAGGGAGACAAACAAAAAAAAAAGGTTTTCAAAATACAGTAGATGTCATTATCACGCAGAAAAAGCAATAGAGAGGATTTTAACCCCTAACCACCAAGTAGGATCTGTCCAGCAGCTCTTCTTTTGCGATTTACTTTGCGGATTAGGCCTATTTGTAGTCATACCTCTGTCTGAAATGCATGCATACAAATTGCCATCAACAGGCTTTTGAAGTATGGGCGAAATGTCCTTCACATTCTCATAATAATCTTGTTGTGTAAACAATAGTAATAGCTTAGACAGTGCTTTAAAGTTCATTGCAACTAAAAAATAAAACCTCTTCTTTCTGAATCCAGCACTTTGCTGTTGCACTGAACCATTTATTAATTTTCTATCATCTCAGATTTAGAATTTATAATGAAGAGCTTCCTTCATCAACATTAAAGACAAAAAGCATAGCAATAAAAACAATTTTGCAGACATCTTACTGTGTGGCGTTTCAGTCCAGATCTAAATATATTGCAACAAAAATGGGCAAACTTCTGCTTGAAGATCTACAGAAAAAGATCTCTTTAGAGCAGTGGTTCTCAACCTCGGTCCTGGGGGACCCCTGTGTATGCTGGTTTTTGTTCCAACCACAATTGTAATTCCAGAATTTTAACAAGCTGTTAAGTATCGAAACTAGGAGCTAATACTGTGGGATTACTTAACTCTTAAATCACATTCTGCCAGAAGTGTCTATGCATGCGATGAAAAATGTATCTTCTCTGGGCATGCAATACTTACTGGATGAAATTTCAAATAGTTAATTTCAATAAGCATGAAGAGAGGTAATCTATAACCAATGAAATTAGAGACTGAGGTCAATCAGCAGGTTCTTAATTAGTATGTTCACCTGGCAATCAATCCAAACCATCAGGAAGATCATGAGGAACTGAATGACAACACAAATGCTAATGAGGCCCACCTGTTTCGCAGTGCAGTATCAAGAAAAAATAGCTAATTATTGCATATACAACAATTAATCTAGTTACTAATTAAGTCATTAACTTGACGATTTAAACTTATTGGTTTGTTACCTCTTTATTTTTTGGCAATAGTGCAATGAGCATAATGTAAAATTGGTCATTTTTGGGGCATTGCAAAACTATGTTTGGCATTCCACAGATTAAGATGGTAAATTATATCTCTGAACATGAAAATACACAGGGGTCCCCCAGGACCGAGGTTGAGAACCACTGCTTTAGAGTATAAAACTTAATAAATACAGCAAGCCCTCCAAAATGAGAGACTTCCTTAAAAGTGATGCAAGCGAAAATATGAAAATCATCTTTCAAACAGATATGTCTGCAGGGTCTATGAAACAAAAATTGATTTTATTTCAAAAAATCGCCAGCATGCCTTTCTTCAGTCCCCACCTTTGGGTACCAGTCCAAAATGGCTGAAACAATCAAATTTGTCAGCAATAATTTCAGTCAAGGTAACTCACATGCTGACAGAACATGCAAGTATGTTTTCTAGGTTTGATTCTTAATGGGTCTGCTACAGTAAAAACACCACGGTGCACAACCCTATGTAACAGGGAGCATGAAAAATCTCTGTAATACCCTCAAATGTGCAACTCCATTTATAAATAAAGTTGGGATGCTGTATAAAATGTAAATAAATACAGAATGCAATGATTTACAAATAACTTAAACTATATTTCATTGACAATAGTACAAAGACAGCATATCAGATGTCAAAAATTAGATATTTTGTTTTTTTTTTTTTGAAAAATATATGCACATTTTGAATTTGATGTCAGCAAACATGTTTCAAAAAAGTTGGAACAGGGACATGTTTACCACGGTGTTGCATCACCTCTTCTTTTCAGAACTCTCTTAAAGCATTTGGGATCTGAGGAGACCAACTGCTGTAGTTTTTACAGCAAACTGTTTTCCCATTCTTGCTTGATGCAGGATTTCAGCTGTTAAACACTTTGCAGCCCTCTTTGTCATTTTTTTTTTTTTTTTTTTTTTTATACTGTGCCAAATATTTTCAGTAGGTGAAAGGTTGGGACTGCAGACAGGCCAGTTTAGCATCCAGACTCTTTTACTATGGAGCCATGTTGTTGTAATACTTGCAGAATTTGCTGTTTGGAATTGTCTTGCTGAAATAAGCAAGGCCTTCCCTGAAAAAGATGTCTAAATGGCTGTAAAATTTGCTCTTAATCCTGTATATATTGTTCAGCATTAATGAAGTCTTCATAGACGTGAAAGTTATCCATGCTGTGTGCACTAATGCATCCACATGCTCTCATTTGATTAGTCAGGCCACAGGACAGTTTTCCAGTCCATCTTAAGCAAGCTTGGGCTAAGAGAAGGCAGCAGCGTATCTTGATCTTCTTTATACATGGTTTAATCTTTACACTGCAGAGTTTTACCATGCATTTGTGGATGCAAAAAACTTTGTTCACTGATAGTGCTTTACAAGCCTGTGCCTGAGCACATGCAATGACTTCCACAACAGAATCCTCTGTTTTTAATGCAGTGCCACCTGTGGGCCTAAAGATCGCAGCCATTCAGTATTGGTTTTTGGCCTTGTCTCTCGCATAGTTTCCTCTGCATTCTCTGAATCTTTTAATCATGTACCATAGAAGATGAAGTCCCCAAATTCTTGGCAAATTTACTATGATAATAAACATTATTTTTAAAATTTTAAAATAGTTTCCCATGAAGCTTTTCACAGACTGGTGAAGGCCTTGCCATCTTGCCATCATCATCAAAGAATTTTTGTACCGAATCATGTTGTTGGCCTGTTGACAATAATCTAATTAGCTGTGAGATGTTTCACCTGCAGTACTTTTTATTGCATCATACAACTTTTCCAGTCTGGTGTTGCCCTGTCCCAACTTCTTAGAAATGTGCCGCAGCCCTCAAATAAAAAGATAAGCAGATATTTTTCAAAAAATAATAAAATTTATCAATATAAACATTTGATATGTTGTGTTTGAACTATTTTCAATTAAATATTGGGTTTAAGTAATTGCAAATAATTGCTTTGTTTTTATTTACATTTTACACAGCGTCCCACCTTTTTTGGAAGTGAGTCTGTAACAACACCCCACAAGCGTAATTTACCACAATGTAATACAAGTCAGCAACTCTTCAAACAATAATCCCATGAATTTACTTCATTTCCCGCCAATGTAATCGCAGTTACATTTTTTTGTTGATACTGAAACAATACTTTGCATTGTACTCGTTGATAATTTAACTGTTGAGCATGTTAAGACAGATATTTTGATATCAGGTTACTATGTTTGGTTATAAATATCTTATTGCTAGAGTGAAATAACAATGTTTTCCCCCACCTGTAGTTTTTTACTCTATGTATCGAAACCTTGAAAAATCCAGATAAACTATGACTGGGATTTGTTGCCCAGTTGTACACCACGAGATCAGTCAAAACTTGCAGGTCTTTAAATGTCAATATTTCAGATGTCAGAGGTATATACAGTAAGACACTTTTATATGTTGCAAAATTTCATTATATTAGTGATTTTTTACATTTGTGAGACGTTGATATAATTTTTAAAACTAAAGAGTTTCACCTTCACTCATACATGGCAAATTCTTGCCAGCAAAAATAACAAGAGCACTCAGAGAGTGCAGCACCTCCGCCACGCCAAGGCAACTCTGTGCATTAGTTATTTTCTTCGGCTGACATAGGGTATTGTTGCATTCCACCGCCAGGTGACAGCAAAACCCAAAAGCACGCCGATTGGAAATCCAGCCCATTGGAAAGACTTCAAATCTCTGCCAGCATAGCTGGATTTGAACTTTGGCCTATATGTCAGCTGTACTTTGGCCTAGATATGCCAAAATTTAATCACTTGTTCCTCTTGTGCTACTCTAGCATCCTGCAAAGTTTGGTTAAAATCTATGTGGCCGTTTTTGAGATATCCTGCTAACAGGCAGACAGACAGACATACAGACAAACAAACAAACCAAACAACGCCGGCAAAAACATACACCTCCTTGGCAGAGGTGAATTATTACATTCATGGGAAAAAATGGTGCTTGTATGTGGATTACTCTTCCAGGAAATCTCCCCTACTACACAGGAGAAACACCTGAATCTCCCCACTGCCTTTAAACAGCCCCAAGCAAACAGAGTACAATCTATGCAGTATTGAGGACAATAGCAGTATAGAGAACTTTGGGCTTTAGAGTAACGTTTTCCACTGAAATATATGCATGTGATTGAGAAGCTTGTAAAAAAGATTTACGTATAAGCAATTAGTTGATAAAGGAAATGTGTGTATATGACTGCCTGAGTTGACCAATGGTTGCTGAGGAGTTCACTGGCTGAAACTGAAAGGCATATTCCATGCATGGCACTCATTTAACATCCTTTAGATGCTTTGAACTGTACTCATGGACAGCCCCCTTCAATTAACATAATACATTTTCAATCTAGTTTAAGTCTGAGATGAAGATACAAATAAACACACACACACACACACACACACACACACACACACACACACGAACTGTAAAGTAATGGCTTCGGAAGTTCATGGTGGCTCTCTGAAGATATGGTGATCTCTTTTGATTGGGAAATGCTCAAATTATCCTAACATTTCAAATTTTTCTTCATTGGTAAAATCTACACTGTTATAATGTGTGATTCTTGTCCAATGTCTAGCTCTGAATGTTTCTTCTGCTTTCAGTAAAAATATTGATATGACTCAGTAAAAGCAATACTGCTTGGAGCAAAAAATAACATTTTAACTGTCTCCAGTCCATCATACAATATGTATCAACATAATGATCTTCGAGGGTGCCCAAAAATCATGATGTCAAAGTACCCATGCTCATACCTCTGCATCAGAGAAGGATTTTTCCTTGCTGCGACTATGAATGGCTGAATTTGAATGTGAATTTGATCGAGACACCTCCTCTGTGAAGGCTGTCTCGAGCACCGTGAGGATGGACTTGCGCACCTTGTCCTTGAAGTCCTGGCCCATGAAGACATAGAGTAGTGGGTTAAGGCAGCTATTGAGGAAGGCCAAACTGGAGGCTATGGGGATTCCAATAGTGGTGACGTGGTCAAGGGTCGCGCTATACTCAGCAGCCATGTGGTTGACCATTTCAATCAGTACCAAGATGTGGTAAGGGGCCCAGCACAGGAAAAAGGCAGTGATTACTGCTGCAATTATTTTAAACGGGCGCCCAGACCGGCTGGATAGGGAGCGGTTCCTTTTCAGCCTGTGGATGATGACTGCATAACAGGAGACAATTATCGTAAAAGGGACTACAAAGCCCAAGAGGAAGCGGGTGATTATCATCGCACGATGTCGGTATGTCCTCAGCTCCAACACCGCCGGAGTTTCGTAGTCTTCTGACAGGGCAAAATTGTTGAAGCAGTTGATTACATTCTCATCATGGAAGGCAGGTGCAGTGTCTCGGAAGACAAAGTAGGGAGCACTCAAGACTAGAGCAAACAGCCAGATCACCAGGCTCACCACAGATGCCTTGCGTGGGCTACGGTGATTCTGGGCCCAGACAGGATAAACCACAGAGACAACGCGGTCCACGCTGATCACCACAAGGATATAGACACTTGCAAACATGTTCAGGAAACTCAGGGTGCTGTTGAACTTACACATGAACTTGCCAAAGGGCCAGTGAAACCCCATGGCAGTATAGGCCACACTCAGGGGCAGGAACGCGGTGAAGAGGAAGTCTGCGACTGCCAGGTTTAGAAACCACACAGTGTTAACTGTCTTTTTCATCTTGAATCCTGCTACCCATATCACCACTCCATTCCCAAGCACTCCAAACACAAACGCCAGGCAGTAAACAATGATGGACATGATATTGAGAGATTTCCGGAGCTCAGCGTGTTCATCATCATCATAGTAGTCCTCGTATGTGTGGTTATAGCTGGACGTTGTCTCCATGTCGTTGCCAGTATACAGGGCAGTGGTGGTGACCATGAGAAATCCCATCACTGTTCCAAAACGTGAGAGAATGGGGTAAGTGTGAAGCCTTGTAGAAACAGAGTATAGACTGCATGGACAAATTCCAATGTACAATGACTGCATCATTGAATGAACAATTGAGAGATATATTGATTGCCCTAAGCCACCTCTTTGTTTTAGAACATTTTTTTTTTTTTTTTTTTTTGTCGCGGCAAGTAACTATCTTGCCACTAGAGGGTGACCGTGTCCGTCTTTCCGAGATTGCCAGTTCTCATCATAGTTCTGCCATGGCAAAACTTGCACTTATTTTGGAACTCTAAATTAAGCAAACTTTTTTCCACAAAGCATAATTAATCAGCGCGTTGTCTATGCAAACAAGACCATTCCAGACGCAAATTTTTCATTTGCTTTGTTACTTTCAATTACTGATATAAACTGGTTCATAAACTTCCCTTGGATGAAGAAAAACTTAATTTGCAGATTGAAGACCTGATACGCAGCTAACCCTTAATACCAAGTATTGCGGACATATTATGATTGGCAAAATTACTAAACAAATGTACATCCTAAAATGTCCGCAGCACTTGGAACACACTAAACGGAACATGACGTGGGAAAGCCTACATAAGCGCACACATAAGTGTCCACACACATCCCATTTTAAAAACAATTAGTCCTGGCTAGTTATCAATCATTTTCCTTTATTGACACGTTTTCGGATCTTAGTAATAATCCATTGGCGACTGAAGACATGGCTTCTCTTCCCATGCGATCAAACAGCAACGAAATAATAGGCTAAATTCAGTACAGAAAAATAATTTAGGCTGGTCTATGCTTTACGAAAGACAAACTGCTCTGGAACTTCTGCGCTACTTTATCAGCACATCAAGCCATTTAACCTGTGTTTCATGATCGTTTAAATCGTTGAAATGAACTAAAAGACCACGTGAAACGCCTTTGTACAATTTTCAATAACGCTGATTTAAATGCACCAAAGTGCGCGTTCGAATGAATGATAGTCGACTTACTTTAACGGGGAGAACTAGCAACGCCTGATGGTGTGGAGTGTTTTCGGAGTGAATGTATTGTTAATTAAGAAAATGACTGAGAACAAGTAAGGACTAAAGGGATGTGTCTGTGCGCCCGCCCCAATTCCAGTTCTGGCGCCTACACTGCAACCGCATCATGATACAAGTGAATTCAAGAATAAAGCGGGGCATAACAACCGCTATAACTGCTTTGTGAACCATCGTTTTATTTATGTAACACAATATCAGATCATTTGCGGAAAAAACCATCAACATATTCCGAGGAGACCAACTTAAAAACAAGATTTGAGTCAAAACTAAATGTTGCGTGTAGCTGACATTTAAGTGATTTCAAGAAAAAAAACATAATTTTCAGGTCTGATAATGAAGCAAAGACCAGAAAATCTAGCCCACATAATGAATAATGAAAACCGAACTTACCCTCGATAATTACTTGAATAAACGCAACGGTCAGCGCAGTAGCATTAATCAGCGTCTTGGTACAGTCGTTGGCTTGCAGGCTACTGTCAGTATATAGCGGGGGCAAAAAGTTTTGGATTGTGGCCGTGTCGACGTCACGCTACTGTCATCAGCCAAATGGGTGGCATTTTCAGACTGTTTTTGTTGAAAATACCGAGTTCATCGTACAAACTTTTTTTTTTTTTTTCAATAACATGTTTCCGGTGGTTGCCAGGATCAGATTATCTTTTTTAACGATCAATGCAGCTATCCATATCAAAGGTCCACATGTCGAATCCGATCAATATTGTTATTGGGGATGACAGAGGCATTTAACTATATATTGCACTACTGCATTCAACTTTCGTGTATTGATCCGGTTGACTCTACATTGAAGACGTCTCTGGTGAAATAAAATCACGCGCTGGAAAGAGCATTTGTCTCTCCTAGTAAAAACCTAAATTAAACCAACAATTACGCATCATACCTTGGCTACTCTTTCAAAAATTGTCATTCATGCATTTGACCATTGTATGTGTTTGCTAAATACGTTAGGCATGGGAAATGAAACCTCTCCAGGAATAAATGCTCTAGATGAAGTAAATTATGCAAAAAGTATTGGTTATATGACTCAATTAAACGCTGAAGTAAATGATCAACAATATGTTCTCAGAAGCTACATATAAACAGCACTAGCTCACCATGTGCTTAAATCCCCCGAATTTCCAGGCCTGAGAGGTAAGTCAAGTTATGCAACTGCCAGAGCAGTGCCAATTTTTTTTTTTTTTTTTGTACATTTTGTGTGAAGAAAAAATATCCTGAAAATAACTGAGAACAGAATTTACCGTTACAGGATGAACTTTAAATGCATACTAAGGTCTCCAAAATTACTGGCAGCCCTGACTGGCAATGCGCAAAAATACTTTAAAAATCTTTAAAAAGTATACTTATGGAGAAACTCTAAATAACTACATGAGAAAAATACTGTACGATATTAATGTTCCAATGGAATCAAACAAAATCATTTACTGATTTCATTAAAAATCAATTTCCTCCAAATCAAGGTTTTACAATTAATGGCACCCTTGAAGATTACAGCGAATAACATTTACCAAAATTAAACCAGGCATTAAATTCCTCTTATTTGAGTTTTATCTAAGTGTTAAGGAGCTATATTGAGCCATTACATCACTTCTTGTTTCACTAGGGCATAAAAAAAGATTGAACACACATGCAAAATCCCTTTGTCATCTGACACCATGAATAAAACAAAACAACTGTCAGTTCAAAAATGGTAGGTGGTCATAGACCTTCATAAATCTGGTAATGGCAGCAAGAAGATTCACAAATGGTTGAATATGCCACTGGGCACTGTTAGGGCAATTATTAAAAAATTCCAAAAATCTGGAACCATTGAAAACCTCAAGGGTAGAGGACGCAACTGCATTTTGCCTCCAAGGATACTGAAGAGGATGCTGAGAGAAGCAACAAAATCTCCAAGAATCACTGTGAAGGAATTGCAGGCCTTGGTGGCATCTTGGGGTCACCAGGTTTCGAAAAGCACCATTAGGCACCACCTCCACAACCACAGGCTCTTTGGAAGGGTTGCCAGAAGAAAGCCTTTTCTGACCAGAAGACACAGAAGCAAGCACTTGGAGTTTGTCTAACATCATTTAAATTATAACTGGAACAAGATGCTTTGGTCAGATGACACCAAAATTGCACGTTTTGGTCAGATACAGCATCGGTAGGTTTGGCCTCGAAACAGAGATGCATACAAGGAGAAGCACCTCTTACCCACTGTGAAATATTTTGGTGGGTCAGTCATGTTCTGGGGCTGTTTAAATTCAAGATCGCCAGGGAAACTGGTTAAGATTAATGAATTCCACCGCATATCAGGATATTTTGGCTGACAATCTGGTTGCCTCTACCAGAAGGCTGGGACTTAGCCGTAGGTGGACTTTCCTGCAAGATAATGACCCAAAGCACACCTCAAGATCCAAACAGAAATGGTTCTGTGACAACAAAATCAACATTCTGCAATGGCCATCTCAGTCGCCAAACCTCAATCCAATTAAAAACCTGTGGGCTAAGTAAAAGAAGGCAGTTGATAAACGCAAACCCCGGAATGTGAAGGATCTTGAAAGGAGGAATGGCCCTAAGTCCCCCCATATGTGTGCCTTAACCTTGTCAAAAATTACAGGAAAATACCCCATACTGTTATCCTTTCCATAGATGGTTGCACTAAGCACTACATGAAGGGTGCCAATTATTATGAGACCTTGATTTTGTTGAAATTAATTTTGTATTCAATGATTGTTATGATTTTGGTTGTTTCCATCAAAACATTAATAAAGTATGTCGCGCATGTTAATATATTCTGTTTCTCTATATATATATATATTTTTTGTGCAATGCCAGTAATTTTGGAGCCCACTGTATATGGTAGGCCTACTCTCAGAATTTTGGGAATCTCGTGACAGAGGTCCTGTGATGCACAGTGCTAAAACTGAATGGCCGAAAAATGCATCTGTACTACAATTATGAAATCCTAAAATAAATTATGATCAAATGTTGCTTTAAATGAATTGAAACACACATGACAATTTGAGGAATAATGCTTGCAGGAAAACAACAATAGACAAATGAGAAATTGATGCAAGAAGGATATACTTTCAAATCCAGCTTCGTATATCTCACACATACACTGATCAGCCGTAAGAATAAAACTGCCAAATATAGTGAAGGTTGTGCTGCCAAAAACAGCTCCATCAAACTGATGTCACTTGAATTTCCAAACCCAGATATTCCCAGCAGAACATTTCCCAGAGTATCACTCTCCCTCCACCAGCTTGTCTTGTTCTGACCCTGCATCCTGATGCCATCTCTTCCCAGGTAAATGGTGCACATGTATCCAATCAAAGCTTATGATGTAAAAGAAAATGGGACCTACTGGACCAGGCGACCTTCTACATCTGCTCCATGGTCCAGTTCTGATGAGATGCCCATTGGGGAGAGCCTTTAAAGATGGACAGGGGTACTTTGACTGGACTGCAAGCTAAAAAGAGCAATAAACAGCAGGGTATGATGCACTGTGTGTTGTGACGCATTCCTTATTCAAATATAATTGAAATCCTCAGCGACTCGTGCCACAGTTGCCCTTCTTTCTGTTTGGAACAAGACGGGATAGCCTTCATAACCCTTGTTTGTCAATGAACCTTGGGCGCCCAAAACCCTGTCGCTGGTTCATGGTTTGTTCCTCCTTGGACCACGGTCAGTAAGTACTCACATCTGCTGATGGGGAGCATCGCAGAAGTCTTACAACTTCAGAGATGCTCTATCCCACTCGTGAGGCCATAATGATTTGGCTCTTGTGAAAGTCGTTTACTTCCCATTTCTCCCACGTCCAACACTTTGAATATGAGAACCGACTGTTCACTAACTGACTAAGATCTGTCTGCAGACCTTACATGTGCCATTGTTATGAGATAACCAACATTATTTGCCGCATTTGTGAATGGTTTTGATTTTTTTACTCATTGTTGTATGCATCACTGAAACTACCAGCCTAGATTTAATAAATTTGTGTGATTTCAATCTCTTAACCTCTTAAGCCCTGAGCCTCTAGTTCAAAAATGACATGCCGAAAATGAAATGAGTATATCTCAGCAAATATTCTGTCCGTTTGAATAATCTTGGAGGTAACACCTTGGGGATTATTTTCATGGTACAAAAATCATATATGAATGTGGGTGAAATTTCCAATTACCGCGCAATTACCCCCTAGGTACAGACAAATCATGAAAGCCAATATTGATTAAAAAAACTTTATTACAGTGGAAGACCAACATATTGGCTCCATGAAAAACCTGATTCACACCCTGTGCTCCTAACATGTCAGTTTTGGTAGCCCTGCAACAATAACCATCCATTTTCGTGTAACATCAGACACTTCTATTACTATAATGTTACAAATCTTGGGCTCTAAATTCGTTGACCAGGCGCAGGCGTGGCGAATGGGGGGAGCGCCGCGCCAACAGGGTGTATCCAGGTGTATTTTGCAATTTCGTGCCAGGCGCAGCCCGGCGCAAGTACTCCTCTGTCCCGCCTCTGTCCCTCCTGCCGGCACAAGTGGCAAAGAGGGAGGAGAGAAGGCGTGAGTGGGTTTAACACAGCCGAGTCAAATCTTCACCAATCAAATGAGCTCCTCTCCTCACCTTTAAAATGTTGGAATAAAGAAGTCTCTGTCCTATATCTGCATGATGCGTTAATGTTGCATTTTACTTTGCTGCTTCAGGCATGTTTTCTGCACCGCTTACGTCTACATTAAGTATTACGAATATGAGTTAGCTGGCTAGCTAGGGCATTCGCGAATTATTACCATTAGCGAACTTGAATGGAATTTCAGATCGAAACTACGTCAGATCATTCAAACTTATGAAGTTGGAATGAAATACGACGGTAGCTCATTTATTTCTTCTGCCTGCATCATTGGGAAGAGAAACGATGGATAGCCTGTTCCTATTATTACACCCTGTTGCTGCTTAAAATTTTGGGATTAACATGCATGGATAACAATGCAAGATGCGTTACACATTTATTTTCAATATGTGATCTTAACTCAGTACGAGATCATAGCAATCAGGCTGTATTCCTTTCCCCCACTAAAAACGATAAAACCTAAGTGACAATAATAGTATTAAGCCACTTGCACACTGGACGCGAAACGAATTTTTCGCACAACAGATTAAATTCAAAGTCAATGCAAAGACGCGATTGCATTGATTTTGAATGTAATCAGTCGTGTGAAAAATTCGTTTCGCGCCCGGTGTGAAAGCAGCTGAAGGACACATACCCACATATCCTACATACGTACTCACGCGCCCACATGCACACGTCTCTCTCTCGCTCTCTTTGATCTGACATCAGGACAATCGATATAAATACTATAATTTATGTGCTGATTCAGATAGTTACATTAAACTTATTGCATTGAAAATTGCCTGACATTCTGGAAACCTGCCTGCGAGGATTCCGTGACCTGTGCCCACTGTGCGCCGGTCAGCCAAATTACCACTGCACAGAAAGTAAACCAGGTTGGAGCTGGCGAGCTCACTGCGCACTTTCGTGTATTCGTGTCTTTGCATTGACTTTGAATGCAATCAGTCGTGCGAAAAATTCGTTTCGCGTCTAGTGTGCAGGCGGCTTTACTGAGCATAGAACGCAAGCATTATTTTTGGAATAAATTTTTATTCGTGGTTGCCCGCAGTACATACTGTATTTCTGTATTGCCAGCTGTTACGTGAGCGGTGCTGAGAGAGACGCAGGTCTCGAACGAAGTTTATTTTCTCCTGATCTGTTGGTCTTAAATTACAGTGACGTGATCGCCCGGCTCTGATTTGGCTCCTCGGCGATGGAAAAGCAAACAGGTTCTTAGGAGGTTCGTGGGTTGAACCAACTAAGCACTGGCACTAGCACCAGGTTCTTTTGGTGGATTAGGGGTAAATGACCACCGGAGGCGGCCCCTCCACCAGCGTGGCCATGAGCTCGGCGGAGCACATTGCATCCTCCACCCTCTCAGCCATCAGTGTCGAGGGCTTTGGTGGGATTGAGGTTGGCATTACGGGTAAGGCGAACATATTTTCCCACTAATAAAGACACTCATATTTAGTAACCTATATTTAAACCCCGTGTAATAAAGATAAGTAGTGTGGACAGATCACAACATAAACAAATACCATGCGTGACGCTGATGAAATCAGAAGCACCTGTGCGTAAAGGACGCATTGCCCAGCGTCTCTCTTTTTCTCTTTTCTTTTGCATTTTTTGAGATGAGAGAAGCCGGATATATATACGCACTACCTGATACCAAGGCAGTTTGTGGTTGGCTGAGAAAGATGTGAAGTCGTTAGTTTGCATCACAGATTCAGCTGCGTTGATTAAGCCAGGTCGAGTTTCCATTACGCGTGCCAACCGCCTTTGATCTGAAATCAGGACAATCGATATAGATACTATAATTTATGTGCTGATTCAGGTAGTTACATTAAATAGTGGTTGCTGTAATTATTTATTGCATTGAAATGTGCCTGACATTCTGGAAACTTTCCTGTGAGGTTTCGGTGACGTGTGTGCACTGTGCGCCGGTCAGCCAAATTACCACTGCACAGAAAGTAAACCAGGTTGGAGCTGGCGAGCTCTGTGCACACTTTCGGCGGAGCCTTTTGCCACGAAATTGTCACTGCGTCATGATGAATATGTGACACCTCCCCCTACTAAGCCGCCATACCCATCTCGGCGCACGCCCGTCTACCAAATTGCCAAAGCGGCTGCGCACGGTGTTGCACCGCACGAAATTACCACTGCGCAGGCTGCACTGGACGAAATTACCACTGCATGGGCTGCACCACCCTGCGCTGCGCCAAGAAATTAGAGCCCCTTAAGTTAAAATGCTCGTATCAGCTCCAAATTTCGTTTCCAAAGAGGGACAATTGATAAGAGCTTGCATACCAAAAAAGCAAGTTCCTAAGTTAAAAAGTTTTGAAAATATGGCAAAATGAAAATTTGGGGATTGTCGATATTTAAGTTTTTTTGTGAAGACTATATTAACTTTGGTGTAGCACGGTAGATCTGCATCATACACTCATTATTATCCCTGTGGATAGGAATACCACTCATTTCATCACCAAACATGTCCAGAACGTCTCCAAACTCAGTACACATGTACAAAAGAGGTTGCACATCTCTTTTAAAGTCACAAATTATACCACCTAAAATTTCTTTGAAAAAAAAAGTATGTGGTATTGAGTAAATGGCTGTTGCATTTGATAATAGTACCGTAGGGGCATCTTATGTTAAAATATGGAGAGGCTACTCCAAGGCTAAGTGGTATTTCTAATAGAAAAACTGATTATGTAACGTCAGACACTTTTATAATTTTAACCAAAATACAGCCCCAGGGGATAGGATATGATGCCTATATAGCTCAGGATGTTTTATAATGTGTATCTTTACCCGAAAAACACAACAGCAGTGACATATATTGGATATGTACAGTTCTATGAGCAGAAATCTAAATAAAATAGATACGATGTAACGTCAGACACTTTTATAACCTATGCCTCTGTGATCGACTACAGGGGGTATATAACTCGTCTAAAACATAAACAAGGTGCCTCTGACGACTGCGCATGCGCAAGGGATCGAGACCGCCTCCGCCGGTTAATCTACGGCGTCTCAAAGTTTCGCGCCTCTATAGAGCGAATAAAAGTGTCTGACGTTACATCGAGTGAAGTACATGCACAGGGACCTAACGGAAGCAAGTATCGATACAACAACTGGTCAGGATTGTTGAAAATAATCATAAATATGAGCCAGGGTGCAAAAAACACAGAAAAACTGTAAAGAATACACAGGAGGAGGCCAAACATTGATGTAACGTCAGACACTTTTATCCAGTTTAAAATTGTGTTTTGATGTGTAGCATGTAGGTGAATGACAGTAGACCCAAAATCTTTACCCCAACATACTAGCCCTAGGCACTGTTCAAAGTGAGGGTAATAGTTATAATCTGCCTGCATTGGTTGTACAGTACATGGTGGGTTAAAATAAAAGTGTCTCACGTTACAACGTGTACTTATTTCTGATTCAAGCCATGGCACACCAGAAGAAAGACCCAACCAACGGTTCAACCTAATGAATCTTGGAGCCAACACCCCAGGGCACATGAGAAATAAGTTTGGGGTGTACTAAAAGTGCCACTGTGGTAATTACACACACCCAAATATTTAAAATACGTCCCGAAAATATGTTTTTGAAGCATTTTCAACTTTGAAGGCCCATATCTCAGGGAATACCCATGGGATTCACACAAACTTACACTTTTCTGAAAGCCCTAACTGTCCTGCATTGAATGAGACTAATATAGGCCAGATTAGTGGATTCATTTTTATTCTGTAGCACTGAGAATGTGAAAAGGCTGGAAAAAGTCCAAATGTACGCTAACTGAAAACCTGACCCATATATGTCACTGAGTCAGCTTTAATTAAGATGGAACACAGCATAAATGAAAGATCTCATTTCCGCCTACAAAATTTTACTTTTCTCCCTTTTGAAATTATTTACTTGCAGTCTGAAATCTCTAAAGAAATTATGGAACAGAATTACAGCATTATCTGTGCCAAAGTTTATTCTAATCAAGTAAATCAGAGAGGATTCAGTTCAGGAATGTCAACGTGGCATCTCTAAATTGGCAATTTGGGCACTGTGTACCATTTGAGATTTCTCTGGTACCAAACTATAAAACTCATTTATGTATGTATGTATGTATGTATGTATGTAAATTTTACTAGGATAAACCCCCTGAGATGTACCATCTCATTTTTGAGGGGTCCTACAATCCATATTAAATACATTAAATACAAGAATCCAATAAAGACCTTAAATACCAAAGCCAAAAGCAAAAATTCACAAGTCAACTAACACAATAAAACAAAAACATATAACACTAAACATACCACATTGAACATTTAACAATTAACACAACCTTCACATCTATTTTTTACACATCGTTGTTCGATAATGAACAGATGAACAAATTACAAGTACAGATGAATGAAAGTCCAATGTAACTGGAGGTGGGTAGTATCATCGTATTATCTGAAACAGGCTCAATTATTCTCAAAATAAGGAGACACACAATTTTTAAACAGATGTAAAGAGGTCAAGGATTGTATATTTGCAGGTAAATTGTTCCAATCCGAGAGTGCTTTGAACTTAAATGCTTTTTTACCGATTGCTTTTTTGACAGAGGGAGTAGTAAAGAAGTATTGTGTAGTGTGTCTTAATGAATATAATGAAGAATATATACTCAGTCAAAAAAGAAACTTCACACTCATAAATTTCTAAATATTTTCTTGAAACTTAATACAAGAGATATTATTATTATTATTAGGGGTAAATGCGTTGTCAAAGACATCATGACACACAGCAACTCTGACGTGCACAAGCATGCAGCACGTGCGAGCATACATCAAGGTAAAAGCATGTTTCCTCGTGTTCCTAGTCACGTGACCTTATGAGACAAGTGCAATTGAGCCCACGTTAGCACGGTAGAGTGACATCTCGGAAAAACAAGTTCTTACAGTCAATTATCCGTTGATTTGCAATGCCACGACTGTCAAACATTCAACGTGAACGTGCCATTGGCATGCTGAATACGGGAACGTCGGTCACTGACGTTGCCAGGGTTATGGGATGCAGTCGACGGACTATCCATGATCTTCGGACACGTCTCCAACAAACTGGCACCACAGCAGACCGACCTCGTTCGGGTAGACCACGATGTGACGACACAAGCAGAAGACCGACAAATCGTCTTCGTCATTTTGCGTGTCGATTTCTCACTGCAACGTCCACTAGGAATGAATTGTTTAGAGGTCGTGTGACTGCCCAAACCATACGTAATCGCCTGCGCGCTGCTCGTCTCCATGCACGTCGGCCATATCGTGGACCAATTTTAACCCAGTTACACCGACGTCAACGGCTTCTCTGGGCACAACGACATCTGAGATGGACTCAGCGTAATTGGAATAGGGTCGTTTTTAGTGACGAATCCAGATTCACTTTGCACTTCGCTGATGGGAGAGTTAGAGTTTGGAGGAGACGCGGTGAACGCAACGCCCAGTGTTGTGTGCAGGAAGTGGACCGTTTTGGGGGCGGTAGTGTTATGGTTTGGGGTGCCTTTAATGGTCCTGCCCGTTCCCGACTGATGGTCGTTCAAGGAAACCTAACTGCTGCAGGATACAGAGCTTTTGCCATTCATGGCAGCTCATGGCCCAGGTCTGACATTCCAACACGATAATGCCAGACCTCATACGGCCAATTTAACACGGAATTTTCTTAGGAATGCTGGCATCAATGTCATGCAGTGGCCCTCAAGGTCTCCCGACCTTAGTCCCATAGAACATGTATGGGATGTGTTGGGCAGAAGACTCCGTCAAGTAAGGAACCCTCCACAGAATTTGCAGGAACTTGGTGCCATGTTGGTTCAATTATGGCGACGCATCCCCCAAGCTGTGTTCAGACGCATCATTCAATCCATGAGGAGACGTTGCATCGCAGTTGTGAACGCTCATGGAGGGCATACGCGCTATTGACATGCTTTCATCAAGTTGTAACTTACCATTTTTACTTTCTTACATTTCCGTAGCATTTCCGGTGGAACTGGTTACATTATGAACATGATTTTTATGGTACACCGTCCTTAATGGGTACAGAATGGAATTAAATCATTATTTAAAACCACTTCTCTTGTATGTTCAACTTATCGACCTCCAGACGAGTGCGAAGTTTCTTTTTTTGACTGAGTATAGTACAAACAACTGTTGCAGATATGAGGGGTAGTTAAAATGAATACATTTAAAAATTAATTGCAACCAGTGGATGTGTCTTCTTCTATTGAGTCAGGGCCAATTAAGTGTGCTATACATGAGACAATGATGAGTGGTGAAGGAACATCCAAGAAGAAACCCGCAGAGATTATTGTAAGCTGTATTTAAGGGTGATAAAATAGTTCCCCTGTTTTTGATAGACAATATCAGCACAGTGGAAAAAAAGGTAAAATAAGTTGTGAGGCAAGTTTCTTTCGAACACTAAATGAAAAACAATTTCTTGATTCAAATTAAACACTAATTCCAAAATTAATTTATGAAGAAGGTGATCAATGTGGGGTTTAAAAGTGAGTTCTGAATCAAGCCATACGCCTAAGTATTTGAATCTATCAACTTTATGCAGATGAGTGCCATCATTACATGTTATCAATATATTATTTGGATTTGTTTTAATATTATGCTTTATATTTAATTTCACTTATATGTCACTACAGGCATACATTTCATCGAAATACAACCATTTTTTCATTTTTTATTTAAAATATATTATTATTTTTTAAAATATTTACTTCGGCCAGTTTTGTATACATTTTCCCTTTCAAAGAAAATACATTCAAAGGAAATGAAGTTTGACTCAACTGGAGCAGATTTATTTTCAATAAAACAGCAAATAAACAAAAGTATAAATACAAAGATAAGGTAAAAAGCAATAAAAAAGTAAAAAGAACAAACAACCTTTACAACCCCAATTCTGAAAATGTTGGGATGCTGTGTGAATTGTAAATAAAAACTAAAATCCAATGATTTGCAAATGTCATAAACCCACATTTTATTCACAATAGAACATACTGTAGACAACATATCAGATGTTGAAAGTGAGAGATTTCACCATTTCATGAAAAATATTGGCTCATTTTGAATTTGATGGCAGCAACACATCTCAAAAAAGTTGAGAGAGGGGCAACAAAAGGCTGGAAAAGTAAGTGGTACTAATAAAAAAAAAAAACACCTGGAGGAGCATTTCGCAACTAATTAGGTTAATTGGTAACATGTCAATAACATGACTGGGTATAAAAATAGCATTTTAGAGAGGCTGAGTCTCTCAGAAGTAAAGATGGACAGAGATTCACCAATCTGCAAAAAACTGCATCCAAAAATTGTGGAACAATTTCAGAAAAATGTTCTCAATATATAATTGCTAAGACTTGGAATCTACAGTACATAATATCATCCAAAGATTCAGAGAATTTGGAGAAATCTCTGTGCGCAAGGGACAAGTCCGAAGGTCTATATTGGATGCTAGTGATTTTCGGGCCCTCAGGGCACTGCAGTAAAAACAAGTGTGATTCTGCACTGGAATCAGGAACACTTCCAGAAATCATTTTCTGTGAACCCAGTTCATCGTGCAGTCTACAAATGCAAGCTAAAGCTGTATCAAGCAAAGAAGAAGCCATATTTGAACACGATCCAGAAACACCACTGTCTTCTCTGGGCCAAAGTTCATTTAAAATGGACTGAGGCAGAATGGTAAACTGTTCTGAGGTCAGATGAATCAAAATTTGAAATTCATTTTGGAAACCACAGATGCCGTGTCATGCGGTCTCAAGAGAAGAGGGACCATCCAGCTTGTTATCAGCGCACAGTTCAAAAGCTGATGGTATCCGGTTGCATTAGTGCAAAGGTGGGCAATCCTGCTCCTGCAGGGCCGGTGTGTATGCAGGTTTTTATTTCTATCAATTACCCTGACTAAGTGAGCTAATTGGTTGCAAATGCAAATATAGATTTGTACAAAGATTCTATCAAAGTAAAATGTTTTATGTTGGGAAACAAGAACAGTCTTTGGTCATTCATGATAATTTAAAGAAATGCGCCTGAAATGTCAGATTTCATAAATAGTTTGGCTAATTTAGATAATGAACTAATTAAAGGCCAGAAGTTGGTACGAAAACCAGGGACAGATACGGCCCTCATTGCCCACCTCTGCATTAGTGGCTATGGCGTGGGGAGCTTACACATCTGGAAAGGCATTATCAATGCTGAAAAGTATATAGAGGTTTTACAACAACATATGCTCCCATCCAGACAACATCACTTTCAGGGAAGGCCTTGCATATTTCAATAAAACAATGCCAAACCACATACGGCATCCATCACAATAGCATGGCTTTGCAGTAGAAAAGTCTGAGTGCTGAACTGGCCCACCTGCAGTTCAGACCATTCACTAATAGAAAACATTTGGCGCACCATAAAACAAAAAATCCGATAAAGAAGACCCAGGACTGTTGAGCAGCAAGAATCCTACATCTGACAAGAGTGGGACAACATTCCTCTCCTAAAACTTCAGCAATTGGTCTCCTCACTTCCCAGATGTTTAAAGACTGTTGAAGAGGGGATACAAAACAATGGTATACATGGCCCTATCCCAACTTTTTTGAGATGTGTTGCTGCCGTCAAATTCAAAATGAGCTTATATTTTTTATGAAATGGTAAAATGTCTCACTTTCAACATCTGATATGTGATCTATGTTCTATGGTAAATAACGGCAAACAACTGGTAGGTAATGGAGTTACAAAAGAAGAAGACCCACACAAAGCCATTTAAATTGTAACTCTATCTTACTTAGTTTTGGAGCTATGATACAAAGTACACCAATTTTGTAACTCCGTTACCGCGTGACCTGGCCCGCTTGTATTGCTGCGCTCTCAGTACTCGCATTGGTGCAAGGATTCTCAGTCAGAAAATGACTTTGAAAATGACTGTTGAATATTGAGTGGACTATTATAACGAAAATACTAAAAACAAACCAGTTAAGCACTTATATTGTTGTGCTCTTTGAGTACATGTGTGGAATGGCACATGGACTCTCAGTTAGATGCACCGGGAACGCAAGGCTCTATCTCAGGCTAGCAGTGACGTGCCGTCGGAGGTCAGTTAGGGTAGGCAGAATCCTCACCGTTAAACAAACGATAATTCTATTACTTTGCTTGATTAGCAATCTGAGGATTGATTAACTAATTTACAAGACTAAACGGCAGAATGGCATGCCAGTTCCATCCACGACATTATTGCTCAGTGCATCGAACTTTAAATGCACAGGAGACAGCAAGTTTGTTCATATTTGCTTAGAGGAAGCTAACGCAATGCCATTAACAAATATTAAAACCTTTCTTATGCGGCATTCAATGTGTGGTCAAAATGTTTACGATAATATTTCCCCCCTTAAACACGTACTTTTTAATGCCATTTTTAAAAAATAGGAAGTTTATTTTCAGTCTTCTTTCATAATCCGATAAACAAAAGATCAAAACAATATACAGAATTACTGAGAGAGTTGAAATTTTTTCCTAATTAATTATTAAGATTTACTTCCTTGTAGTCTCAAATCAAAGCAGAAAGGTAAATTAATCTTTTTGTCACTATAACCTCTTAATCATTACAGGCTTAATTGACCAGAAAAAAGTTCAAATTGATTGATTGACAATCAGGCACAGTACGAGGAAACAGGTTGACAAAATCTAGCGATAAAAAAGGAGAAGTCACTGCCTACCCTGACCGCACGTCCCTGGAGGCTGGGTTTTAGCGATAACGGTGGTTTAGGGGTCACTGGAAACATCAAAACCCATAGAATCAAATGATCACCCTCAAAGCTAAACTGACAGCATCACAAGCCGATCACAGAGAGAGATTGTGTGCAAGCGGAATGCTCAGGGCCTGATCTCATTGGAAGCACTGCCCCAGAAAAAAACAAGTATGGATACAGACAGATCTAGTTTCAATATAACACGGACAAATTGGGCTAACAATAGCCAGCACAGATTTACCCTTGAACGCAGATGTTTATAACAAAATATCAAAAGTAAGAAAAATTATTTGCTCATCGCTGTACAATGTAAAGTGTACACCCGCTGTTCTTTGAGTGTGGTGTCAGTTTAAAATGACATGTCTTATATCGTAGGACACTTTACAGTGAAAAAAAAGGGCAGTGCCTTGCCTAATCCCCATTTTGCAAATGAGGCAAAAAAAAAAAAAACTCCCAGTAAGGAGAAAAATCTTCAAACAGTGGTGAGAACCCTGAAGCACAATGCATCTTTGATGCTCTGAAGAGGCAGTTCACTACAGCTCCTACAGCACTACAGCTCATTTTTGAGATTAGAATGACAGAGGGGGTTGTTGTAGTGCTGCTCAAATTGTCCTTAAAAAAGGCGTGAAATATGTGAACACATCCTTTAGTGATGGTGTGTATATAATCCTTGATTCTTTGTTCTTTGGTTTCACTCCAAACATTCTTTTGGCTGTCGTTTATGTACACCCGGAATCCTCTTCAATACGAGCGGACACTCGGGTTACCAAGGGTATTGAGTAAGTTGAATTGTGTCTTATTGAAGTATTGTCAGAGTTTAAGGGTGCTAAGGTAATTCTTGCAGGCGACATGAATGCAAGAACAGGTACACTTTCAGATTTTATTCTGTGTGATGACGATGATAGCAATCAGTAAATACCCATGTTAGCTGATATGAACTACACGGGTGACACTTTTGATATTCCTAGAGCTTTAAGGGATACCGAAGTGAATGTTCACGGAAAAGAAGCTTGCCCACTCATGTTCTTCCTACTCTTTCTTTCTTTCTTTCTTTCTTTCTTCTCCACGTTTTGCTGACTAACTACTCCTACAAACATTAAAAAATTCAGCTTGTTCTGAATTATGTTGCTTATCTAACTTCTTGAGATCTTTCATACTTTTTGAGTTATTAATTTTTATTTCAACATTTTTCTCCCATAGGAAACAATGGAACAGATTTTTCAAAATTCACCTATTTTCAGCTATTTTTTACTCTGTCATACTTTTAGCTAGAAATGTCATTCAAATTGTAAAATGTTAAGCTAAGCTTGGATAATTTCTATGTTGTTCAACTTTCTCGTAACTTCTATAATGTTTTAATTATAATTTTTTTAAATAATTTTTTTTACAATAAATTCTGGGAACTTGTGGTCACATAACTGTTAAAGTGGCGAACAGCTGTAAAACCATCAAGAAGTCTTCTCTTAAACTTGCTCTAACTCCCACAGTTTTCACTCCACATCAATATTTTATATCCAAGTTGTAGCGAAAGTTGTGCTGGTCACGAAAATGTAACTATGGAAACAATCGGACAAACGGTTTTAGCAGTATGAGCTGAAAAGTGACAGGAGTGCGAACCGAAACTCCATTACCTCCTATATTAAATCAGACAAGAAAATTCAGGTTGGTAAGCAGAAACACACAGTTTTTTAACTTGCTTGTGTTCCCACATTTTTGGCATTACACACACAATTTTTACATATTTTGCTCAGCGGACTCTCCTCTTTAGTATGGTACCGTAAATGGGGTAATAAGAGACACTTTTGAGATATTTTGTTTGATTCCTCCCAAAGCATAATAGCTTTGCAGGCTAGGTATGTGTCACATTGTGACTTAGTGCCCAGGCTTTATATTACTACTGGACATATTGAGCATGTGGGGTCACGTGACTTTATTTTTATTTGGCAGTCAGTGTCCCTTATAGCCCCATGCATGGGGCCACAAGGGAGACCCACTCATTTGAGTTTATGGCTCTATTATACACATAATAAGGGTTATAAGGGACACAGACTGGCCCACTCTTCTCCTGGCATGTTGTCTTTGAAGGCCTTGATGGTAATCCCATGCCCATCCCATCCCATCCCATGTAATCCCATGCCTATCCAAATATCCAAATATCCTTTTTTTAGGATTCCCAACATTAAGGTCTTTCTTACGTCTCTGTATCACTGCCATTGTTGTGCTAAACGTCCCCTCTGCCTTTCTATAGGACATACAAATTTATTAGGCCACCTGTCATTAAAAACAAGAAAACACAAATCTTTAAGAAATTTTTCAAAAACTTGTTTAAAACTAAAAATTATTTTGTTTTTTCTTTAGCAAATAACGAACTGAAACCACTAAATAGTCCTTATTCACACATAAAAACTGAAAAAAAAAAAATATATTTTGTATGGCATCCTTTGGCCTTGATAACAGCTTGCATCCTTGCATTCAACCACTAAAACTAATTTTTATGTTCAGAAATGCAAGAAAATAACTGTTATTTGGCATCTTAATCAAAAAATAATAATGTGCTTAACTATTTTTTCTGCTTTTTTGTAAAACGGTAAATTCAAAAATTCATGGATAACAACAATAATTATATTTTAGCATTAAAAATATCATTTTAGTTAAAAAGCTTGCACATACTGGTGGAATAACCATTGCAGAAACATAAACATTATTTTGGTAATTACCAACACTGTTAATTTGTGCAGCTGTGGCATAAACCTTACATTGGGTGGTGGTCTAATAAATTTGTTAAGCACTGTACCTCTATCTACCACTTCCACAGTCTTCAAAACGTTTTTTGCGAGTCTTCGTGCCTAACTTTGGTTTATATGTTCGTAGCATAGTGTCCCTTGTTTCCCCAGATTTCAGTCAAATTTTACCTGAAAATATAAAATAAAAGAAATGTGAACAATGAATAATAATTTTATAAGGCTATCCACAGTGCACATACCTGGTAGTCTTCTCTTGCCAAGGAAACTCTTATTCAGCTTGTAATCACTTTGGCTTAGCCTGAAATGATAGTTTTGCAGGCAAAAAAAAAAAAAAATTTTTCAAGAATTTCATACATAGCTGTTTATTGCTATCAATCATAAAGGAACAATAGAATCATATCCAACTCACCTTGCAATTTTCAAGTACCTACCAAGGTATAATAAAAATAATGTACCATCACAGGGATTGTCGAAACAAAACTTGACTTTGTGTTTGAAAACTTTCTGAAAAAACTGTCCCTTGTTACCTGGCCATCCCTTATTACCCCATTTTACAGTACCCCAATTTCGTAGATCGGACTTACTATCTTTGAGACAGAAGTCGGAGTATGTAATAAATGCCTTAGCTAAATTCTCCGTTGGACCAACTGCAGTAGCCATAAACTGAAATAGCTCAGCATGACTCAGCGATATAGTGGCATTGCGGTAGGGTGCATCATGGATACGGAATATTAGCGGTTCGATTCCGCCCTCTGCTGGACTTTTTCCAGGCCTCAGCATTCTTATTGTTCGGAGTAAGACTGTAAGACCCATGTAATTCTTCTGCGTCAAACTCAGGCTAAGAATATTCTGTCGCTATCGCAGTTCGGAAGGGTGACTCAAACCAGCTCCAAGTAGTCAGGCAGATAGGTGAAAGAATTGTTCAGATTGGGTTAAAAGCATGACATTTGGCAGAATGTTAGACTAGACCCTTATGAAGATTTTCAGATATGGGGCCATTTTGAACTCTGCCCAGGAAGTGAACAGCAGCCATTTTCCAACATGGCCGCCAGTATAACATATATATGATTTAAGTCCGGGTCATTTCTTCAGTGTAACTTGTTTGAAGTGGATTAAGTGCTTTCAGATTTATAAAATATTCATTATGAAAGCAAGTAATGTACTAACAGAGTTGTTCACGGCAATGTTTTATTGTTGAAAACAAAATTACACAAAGATATTTCAAACTTCTGCTCATTCAGAAGTGCATTCAGCACAGTCAAGTGTCACTGGTTAGGTTTCGCAGTCACCCCCACGCTGACAGGGAGCAGTACACCTCAAGGCTGCCTTGTTACACTTCCAGGGACCTTTGCAGCCTTTTTTGCATCCACAGCATAGCAGCTCTCGAGAGGATACGCAGGCCTCAGGAAGGGTAGTCCACAGTGGTTTCCATTCTGGTGGATTTGTCCAACCCCAGTCTCCTGGAGATGGAAGGGCAGGAGGGCATTAAAGGCTTGCCCCCAGATGTGGCCAGCCTGATAGAGGTGGTAGAGATTCCATTGACATAGTGAAGAGATGCTGGCGAACTTCATCAATGTTGTCCATGTCACTGGTTCGGTCATACAATAAGACTGTGAAGCGCTCTAACATGGCCATAGCTTCATCATCTATCTCTCCAGGAGCATCGCCCAGGATACGAAACGTAGCTGTTACATCATCAAATGCATTCCAGGTCTGCCATGCCAGCTTTTTCCCTCTTGTAGCAAAGGATGAAACAATATTGCATCTCGTGTAAGCGTAGAACATAGGCAGAGCTATGGCTCTTTCAGGACCATTAGAAGCTGCTATTTCATGGGCAGGTATGTATTTGAAGTACTGGCCAGTCCCAAAAGCAACCCACAGGTGCTCTAAGTGTAGCCTGAGCATCACAGCGACTGACAGGGCCACCACATCTGTATCAACTGTTCGTAGGACAATCTTTTGGCAGCCTTGTCTGACAGCATCGGCAGTGTGCAAAAGCATTCTTGTGTCGGCTTCTTCCTGAGTACAGGGGCTCAGGGCTGCAGTGATGCTGTCATCTGGTGGGTTGCAAAGAACATCATCACCTAGGGTGGTAACAAGCTGCTTTCCATCTGGTAGGTGCTGCATTCTCATCATGTGTCTAGCCAGAAATGTAAACAGTTCCTGCTTGTTTGCATCAAGTCTGAGAAACTGCTGTCAGTTACCATTTAAATTAGTGCTCCCTTTAACCCTGAGTCTGATCCCCTTTCTGCGGTGTTTTCTGGTTTCAGAGTTCAGGCTGTTCTCAAGGTACTGGTCCCACACTATATCCACCCTGTCTGCTCGCTCCAGCTGCTTTTCAATGCATGGCAAGAGGACTTTAGCTGCATAGTCATCAAATGTTTTGCAAACAACTGGCTTCAGCATATTGACAAGCGCAGCGGTATCGAGGATGATCACGTCGGAATCCGGGGCATCAGTGCGACACTCAGCACTGCTAGTGAAAGCCAAAAAAGATGGAGGTTGGAAGAAGGAAATCTTTTTGTGTTCATTTGAAATGGAGCCCAGTTTTTTTTTTTTTTTTGAGACTTTGACAAAAACATCCGGTAGCACAACGAAAAATAGCCATATGTACACGGCTGGCTGCCGGCCTTTATGGAGAGCCGCAGGTGGAGCTGTGAAAAATAGCACACAGGCTCCACTGTTAAAATGCAGCCTGCCTGAACCTAATACAGACTGATACAATTATAAGATAAGATAAGATTCACTTTATTGAACCCCGTGGGGTAATTTGTCCTCCGCATTTGACCCATCCTCTTGTTAGGAGCAGTGGGCAGCTGCAGAGCAGTGCCTGGGGACCAGTTAAATACAATACAATCATGAAACATTATTTATATTTTAATTGTTAAATATGGACAGATTATTCTGTTTGTTGGCACTTTCTGGTGAAATTGAGGTTGTGCTTCAATTTAGAAGTGGTCTTGGGAAGTCATGTCCACTGTTCTGTATGTAGATGAAAGATCCCAAAAATTGCCAAGCGCAACCTCATTTAAATGAAGCTCTCACTCATGCCATCTATTTTACATTGAAAAATTCTCCCTGAGATATACCTGTGCTTTTGATATTCATCTCTCTGCCCAGTTGCACGTAGATCTGGAGGTAAAATGCCAATTACTTCTTGAGGCCTAAAGAGAATAGGAATTGGAGTAGTGATTGGGTTGTACGTATTGCCAGATGCAGTGCATGCAGAAAATTTGGGCCAAATTTTTTCTTTAAACCTGCTTGATAGCCTTGACCAGTATGATGTGTCTGACTGAAGTATGAACTAGTCGTGGCATCTGAATCAGGTTGGTAGATATCATAAACTTGCTCCCATTCAGGGCCAGCGCAAGAGGGGATGGGGATCGCTTCAACAAGAGGAGACTCACAATCTGAAATGGTCGTGTTGAGCCTGCAAACACTTTTGGTTTTTGTTCAACTTTCACTATTTTTTTAAATATCCAACCAAGAATCCAAGAATTTTTTGGAACGATTTATAGTTAGGCCTTAATAGTTCATGTACCCAGACATACATTATATATAAAATTGTCTGATCCAGCATGTAGATGAAGCATCTAGCATGCTGTGATTTGCATAAAAATTTTACTATCCCAAATCTCTGTTTCCCCAATCAGAGCTGACTAGACCCAGACCTGCTCCCATGAGAGTCCCTGACATTTGATTGACATTTATGACAAAAATAAATTAGTTTCCAATATCATGCAATAGATTGTGAACAATATTTCGAAAAAGAAATATTTTTGGAGCAAAAATATAAATTAATTGCAAATTGGTTTAATCCATCCACCATCTCAAATTGATATTTTTGAAAAATGAATATTTTGAATACAAGAAAGGATGTCTTCCAGGGAACTTTTGATTGGCCCAAACTTCTCACGAAAAGCAATTCAATTTCTGAAAAAGCTTCTCGGAATATTTTCAGATACAATGGGATATTGTAATGACCAGGTTTTATTAATGACAAAGCAGACTTAGATTTACAATCAAATTTTTTTCCATATTTCAGTTTCATTATTCCCTATTTCATTCTCTCTTGATCATCTCATGGAAAAGTACGTAGTTTTGGGAAAACACTTCGATTTTTCTGTTTTGCAATTTACTTCAATAAACTGCGCTATATAAGGAGTTTCTTAGGGGAAATAACATGCCTTAAGACATGTAATTACTCTCTGATGTAACAGGCAGTGTTTCCAGGCTTTCATAAGAATGAGTAAGCAGAGGCTAAAAAAGCCTCAGCTTCATTCATGAAAAGTCCCGTGAAAGTCCCCTTCCAGCTCCCAAATAGATTTTCCAACCCAAAATCCCTCAGATTGAATGACAGGTATGACATAAAAATTATTTTCGACAGGTAAACTCCTATATTTTGACTAAAAATTTATGAAGTAATGATATGATAAAATTGACTTTGATTCCGCTGTGGAGGTACTTGGCATGGAACAGCAAGAATATACTTAACCACACAAATTAGGCATGGAGCACAACCTCTTAATCCCCCCCCCAATGTCAGACAGGGAAGAACCAGGCAGGTGGAGGCTGGGGTAGAGGCAGGAACCAAAGACAAATTCTCACCTTGCGGCAAATTAAGCAGCAGGGGATAGTGAGCTTGACTGTCCTTAGATAGGCTGGCATATTACTTATCGTGTCGTTGTGTAATGGGCAGTGATAGGACGCCAGGTGCCGCGACCAGTGAGAGAGAGAACTGAGAGCAGCCCAGATAAGAGACAAACACAAAAGGGGTACACACCTCCGGTAAAAGCTTACGCTTCCAAGGATGAATAAAAGTCCGCAACACGGAAGCAGTGCGAGAGAGAATAAGCAACAAGAAGAGAAGAGAGAAAATTTCTAAAAGAAGCAATTCCGAACAATAAATGGAATATCACAAATCACTAGGAAATCTGACTAGAGATTTTCTCTGGCCGAAGTGCTAGAAACAAACAGACACTCTAGCGATAGGTGTGGCGAACCCCCGGCCATATATATAGAGTCCGGAAAACTCCGCCCCAGCTCAATCAGCCAGCTGGGCCAGGAATTCGATGGAAAAGAAATCCGATATCGTCCCGGACGATAGAACAAAGAAAGGTCCAACAAACAAATGCACGCCTAAACCGTGACAAGACCCCCCCCTAAGGGACGGCACCAGAAGTTCCCCGAGAACCCCGTGCACGGAACTCAGAGATGAGGCTGGGATCGAGGATATCCGAGAAGGGACCCAGCACCACTCCTCAGGCCCATATCCCTCCCAGTCCACCAAAAATTGGGCTCCTCGACCCACACGCCTCTCGGCCAAAATGCGACGCACAGTATAAACCGGGCCCCCCTCAATTATCTGTGGCGGTGGCGGAGGCTTGTCAACCAGAGCCAGGACGCTAGTGCTAACTGGTTTTAGCCTTGAGACATGAAATGAGGGGTGGATACGCAAGGACTTAGGGAGTTTTAACCTGACAATAACAGGGTTGATCCTCCGCACTATTTTAAAAGGGCCAATGAAGCGAGGAGCCAACTTTCGTGACTCCACCTTTAAGGGAAGGTCCCGAGTAGAAAGCCAAACTCTTTGGCCAACCCAATAAGATGGGGCCAACCGGCACCTTCTATCGGCAGCGGTCTTCTGTCTCTGCCTAGATCGCAACAAAGAGGACCGGACCCTGGCCCAGACAGAGCGACTGCGTCGAATAAAATAATTGACAGAGGGGACTTCAGAATCCTTTTCAATCTCAGGAAAAAGGGGGGGTTGATAGCCCAACTGAGCCTGAAATAGTGAGAGGCCTGTGGAGGAGTTGAATTATGGGAATATTCAGCCCAAGCTAAAAAATGACTCCATGACGATGGATTATCAGCCGCTAAACATCGAAGGGTATTCTCCAGAGACTGGTTGATCCGCTCTGTCTGACCATTAGTCTCTGGATGAAAGCCAGAAGAAAGGCTCACAGTGGCCCCCAACAGACTGCAAAAGGCCCACCAGAACTTAGCCGTGAATTGAGGGCCCCTGTCTGAAACCACATCTTGCGGGAGACCATGCAGATGGAAAACATGGTCCACAACAAGAATGGCCGTCTACCGCGCTGAAGGCAACTTCGGCAGGGCGATAAAATGGGCAGCCTTAGAGAAACGGTCAACCACGGCCAAAATGACAGTGTTGCCCTCAGAATTAGGCAAACCCGTAATAAAATCAAGAGCGATATGGCTTCACAGGCGTTTAGGGATGGGTAACGGCCGCAACAAACCAGAGGGAGGGAGGTGGGAAGTCTTATTTCTAGCGCAGATGCCGCACGCTGCTACAAACTCCCGGATATCTTCCATCATGCTGGGCCACCAAAAACGTCGGGCCAAGAACTGTTTGGTCCAATGAACCCCCGGGTGACCCGCCAGACTGGAAGAGTGCCCCCACTGGAGAACCTGGGCGCGTACCGAAGGCGGACCAAACAAACAACCAGGTGGTTCCCCACCAAGACCGGGATCGGACCTTAAGGTCCCCCGCACATCAGACTCGAACATCCCACTGAACGGGAGCCACAATCTGATCAGTCGGAATAACTGGTTCCGGCATAGGGTCATGACCAGAGCGGTCGTAAATCTGCGACAAGGCGTCAGGCTTGGTGTTTTTAGACCCCGGGCGGTAGGTTAACATTAAGTTAAAGCGATTAAAAAATAACGACGACCACGCCTGCCGGGAATTATGTCGCTTAGTCTGTTGAATGTATTGGAGATTTTTATGATCCATCCAAACCACAAACGGATGCTCAGCCCCTTCCAACCAATGGCGCCATTCCTCTAACGCCAGCTTAACGGCCAGCAACTCTCGGTCACCAATACTGTACTGTACTTCTTCTTCCGCCTTCTGAGGAGAGCAGTCGCACCCTATCTCTGCTCCTGCCTGCGTCTTCTTTCTTTATCCTGTATTGTCCTGTTGCCCCCTCTTTTTTCCTTTTTTTTGGACCCTCCGTCTGCTTCTGAGGCTCTTCAAGTAAAGATGGAATTAATTAGCTGGTCCCTGAATGCGATTGACAGAAATTTTTCACCAAGAAGCGGAGCACCTGGCGAACCAAGCTGCTGCCCGGACGCCGCTTTTTTTGCTGGCTACGTTCGGGATGCGTGGTCGAGATGGCAAGTTCTTTGTCTGGTGGTACTATCCCTTGAAGACGTGGAGGATGTTTACCTATTTGGATTTATGGTGACGGGATTTCTCCTAATTGGCATGGGAGTTGCTCTGATCTACCGCAAAGTGTGCGAGCTGGGAGCGAGGAAAATGCCCAACGCGCTGCCTAGCACCGAAATTATTATGGAGCGCCTCAGTGGAGTAACGAGTGAACGGGCGATGAATTTACATCGGCGGGCATCAGAGAATGGTGAGCTGCTCAAAAAGACTCTGGGATCATCTGCAGAAATGCATAGAAAGATGGACGCTGTTTTGAGTCAGTGTGGGGAGTTTGTGCGTTTGACTGTGAATTTGGGCAAGAGACAAGATGAGATGATGGGAGAACTTGTGGCCCTGAAGCGCGAAGTACAAAATTTACAAAATGGATAGCGGATCAATCGAAATTGCTTGTTCCACCCGAAATTGAATAGAATTACCCCCCCACTCCGCGTCGCCACCTCTGTCTGCCTCAGCCTCACACGGACCGGTCCCCATCAACAACATTCCCTTATCCCTCCTCTGGCCTGCATTCCAGCCCCCCTCCCCCACCTCCCCCTCCCTCTGCCACAGGCTGCCTCCGCATTTTTCATTTTTCATTAACCCCTTCTTCCCCCACCTCCCATCCCCCCCATTCCCATTAAAAAATTCCTACGCGTTTCCAGCGTGTCGTGTTATAAACCTGATGTGTATTATGTCTGATGTCATCAATATGTGTTATTAATGTTTTTCTGTGTTAACTGCAACCTTAATTGTATTATGTCTGATGTCATCAATATGTGTTATAAATGTTTTTCTGTGTTAACTGCAACCTTAATTTTCGAAGAAGAAAGTGGAGTTGGCGGTGCGACGCTCGTTGCAACGGCCCGGAGCACTTTCTCTCCAAATGTAAATCTCGTTTTTACTCTGTAACAATGACAATAAAGTCATCTGAATCTGAATCTGAATCTGAATCTGTAATTCCGTTCGGCCGCCGACAATGACCGGGAGAAGTAGGCGCATGGGTGTAGCTTATTGTGCCGAAGGAGGCGTTGGGACAAAATGGCACCCACCCCGACTTCAGAGGCATCTACCCCCACAACAAACAGGAGGGAGGGATCGGGCAAAACAAGAATGGGCTCTGAGCTAAAACGTTTTTTTAACTCCTGAAAAGCAGCCTCAGCTGCAGGGGACCAATCAACCGGCGAGGAGGCATTCTTCTTGGTAAGCGCAATAATGGGGGCAGCTACTGCGCTAAAATTACGGATAAACCTCCTATAAAAATTGGCAAACCCCAAGAACCGTTGCACCTCCTTCACGTTTTGAGGGGCAGGCCCATTCCTGACCGCTGCCACCTTAACAGGGTCCATATGGACCGACCCCTCCGACACAATGAAACCAAGAAACGAGACTGTCTTGGCGTGAAATACACATTTCTCAGCCTTGACAAAAAGCTTGGCATTAAGGAGGGCCTCAAGCACACGTCTGACGTGTTGTTTATGCTCTGAGAGCGTCGAAGAAAAAATCAGAATGTCGTCAAGATAAACGAAGACAAATTTCTCCAACATCTCTAGGAGGACGTCATTAACGAGTGCTTGAAACACCGCGGGGGCGTTAACCAATCCAAACGGCATGACCAAATATTCCCAGTCCCGTCATGCGTATTAAATGCCGTTTTCCATTCGTCCCCCTCCCGAATGCGAACTAAGTTATAAGCATTTCGGAGATCTAGCTCGGTAAAAAATGATGCCTCCTGCAGACATTCAAACGCGGAATTCATCAACGGAAGGGGGTATCGGTTTTTAATAGTGATCTTATTCAAACCCCTATAATCAATACAGGGTCTCAGATCGCCGTCTTTTTTTCCCACAAAAAAAACCCCGCTCCGGCAGGAGACGTGGATGGTTGAATAAAACCATTAGCAAGAGCCTCCTGAATATATTCTCGCATGGCCTTACACTCAGGCCCTGACAGCGAGTATAGCGAACCCCTAGGAGGAGTAGTACCAGGGTGCGATGAGGAGGTAAAGTCGAGGCTCGTTGTTTGCTAAAAACTTTGGCGAGATCAGCATAATCACTAGGAACATTAGGAGGCAGATCAAAATTCAAAGTGGCCCCCAAACTCTCCACTTGTTCGGGCCCCGCCATATCCATGACCGAATCACAGTCAGAGAGATCCTCCAAATCACAATCATCCTCTGGCTGCTGCCAGTCAAATTGAGGATCCCACTCCAACCCCTCCTCCACCTCCTCTTCCCGACTAGGAGGGCTGTATGAGACAAACTCAGCAGAATCACTCGCGGAATCCATTGCCCCTCTAGGTTGATGCCCGGAACTACACGTCAAACTCTCCCTACAGTGGGATCTACAATTAGCGCCCCACTGGAAAATAGGGCTAGCCTGACTACCCCAACGGATGTGAGGCTTATGTTTCCGTAACCACGAGTGCCCTAACGCATCAGGAAAAACAGGGGAACAAATAATAAAAAATCGGACCTCCTCAGAATGGCAACCGAAGGGAATGAACATGGTTAGTGCTTCAGAGACCTCAGTTATAATTCCAGAACCTAGCGGGCAACCGTCCAAAGATTTAACAGCGCGTGAGTGAAGCAGAGGGCGTATAGGAATAGAATGCCTCTCAGCCCACTCCGCATCCATAAAACGATCCATGGCCCCTGAGTCCAAAAAAACCTCCACAGGAATTATCTGTCTACCCACAGTTAATTCTACAGGAATCAAGGTTCGGAAGGGAGTTTGGGTCTGTCCCTGTAGCGCCCCCCATACAGCTAGAGAGACCTCCCATCCCCTAAGTTCAGGGCAGTGTGGGCGAATATGTCCCGGTTTGTATCGGTTATAGCAGATAATTGGTTTACGAACGGGCTTACGAGCCCGGCTCACATATGAGCCATTGACCTGCATAGGTTCCCCAGGAGTGGAATTTTCAGTGGGTGGAATTGGAGCTATAAGCATACTATGAGGAAGATTAGCCCCGTCGTCAGCGAGAGCTAAAGCAGTAGTTTTTCTCTGTTGCGTTCACGAATTCGATTATCAATTCGCACAGCAGTGCGAACCAACGAATCCAGAGAAGTACAGGGTTCTAATGTAGTCAGAGCGTCCTTCACCTCCTCTGCCAAGGCATGAACAAAAACATTCATTAGAGGCACCTCTGGCCAGCCCGTCTCTGTAGCTAGAGAGCGAAAGGCTATAGAAAACTCAGCAACGCTCTCGGAACCCTGCCTAAGATGCATTAGACGCCAGCGTGCTGCCTTGCCCACACATCTTGATCAAACACCGACACCATCTCCCTAACGAGAGTCTCCACTGAACTCACGACCGGTGAATTAGATCGAATAAGTGGCTCGACCCAAGTAAGGGCTGTGTCAGTCAACAGAGGTAAAATAAATGAAACCCGAGACTCTTCATTTACAAAACGTGAAGGCTGAGCTTTGAAAAATATTTCACACTGGGCGATGAAGTCTTTACATTTCTCTGCCTCGCCTCCATATTCTGGAGGTAGCCGGAGCTTAGGCTCACGGGGGGAGTGTAGTGTTTGTGCAACATTCTGTGTAATTTGAGTGGACAAGGCTCGAATACTCTCAGTCAGACTTAACAGGACGCTCTCCTGTTTTTGTAAAGCCTCGTCCTGATGGCGGACTCGCTCCGCCAACTCAGCCTATCGACTGTTCAGGGTAGACAAGCCCTTGCCATAGCCTGAGAGAGTCGCCTGCTGACCAGCCAAAACCTTCTCCAACGTAGCCGCGGCTGACGACTCCATGTTCGGCTAGAGTGTACTGTAATGAGCCGTGATAGGACGCCAGGTGCCGCGACCAGTGAGAGAGAGAACTGAGAGCAGCCCAGATAAGAGACAAACACAAAAGGGGTACACACCTCCGGTAAAAGCTTGCACTTCCAAGGACGAATAAAAGTCCGCAACACGGAAGCAGTGCGAGAGAGAATAAGCAACAAGAGAGAAGAGAGAAAATTTCTAAAAGAAGCAATTCCTAACAATAAATGGAATATCACAAAGCACTAGGAAATCTGACTAGAGATTTTCTCTGGCCAAAGTGCTAGAAACAAACAGACACTCTAGCGATAGGCGTGGCGAACCCCCGGCCATAAACATAGAGTCTGGAAAACTCCGCCCCAGCTCAATCAGCCAGCTGGGCCAGGAATTCGATGGAAAAGAAATCCAATATCATCCCGGACGATAAAACAAAGAAAGGTCCAACAAACAAACGCACGCCTAAACCATGACACGTTGCTGCTCTCCAGAAGGTGTATTATCCCTGACGCAGACGGTGACGTTGACTGTGACTTGAGTTTCTTGCCTGAACTAGTTCCACTTGTTTCACTCAAGCAAACTCAGGTATTTTGACTAAAAAATTCTTGACATGATGATTTGATAACCTTTACCTAAGCAGAAGGCTCTGCTGTCATGGTGCTCCCTAGCATGGCACAACAATAACTTAAAAACCCCGATTCCAATGAAGTTGGGACGTTGTGTAAAACGTGAAGAAAAACAGAATACAATGATTTGCAAGTCCTTTTCGACCTATAGTACACTACAAAGACAAGATATTTAATGCGCAAAATGATATACTTTATAGTTTTCTTGGAAATATTCACTCATTTTGAATTTGATGCCTGCAACACATTTCAAAAAAGCTGGGACGGGCCAACAAAAGACTGGAAAATTTGAGGAATGCTCAAAAATTGCCTGTTTGGAACATTCCACTGGTGAACAGGTTAATTGGAAACAGGTGAGTGTCATGATTAGGTATAAAAGGAGCATCCCCAAAAGGCTCAGTCGTTCACAAGCAAGGATGGAGCGAGGCTCACCACTTTGTGAACAACTGCATGAGCAAATAGTCCAACAGTTTAAGAACAACATTTCTCAACGAGCAATTGTAAGGAATTTAGAGATTTCATCATCTACAGTCCATAATATCATCAAAAGATTCAGAGACTCCAGAGAAATCTCTACACGTAAGCGGCAAGGCCAAAAACCAACATTGAATGCCCGTGACCATCGGTCCCTCAGGCGACACTGCATTAAAAACTGACATTCTGTAAAGGACATTACCATGTGGGCTCAGGAACACTTCGGTAAACCATTGTCAGTTAACAGTTTGTCGCTACATCTACAAGTGCAAGTTAAAACCATGCAAAACAAAACCCATATATCAACAACACCCAGAAATGCCGCCAGCATCTCTGGGCTCAAGCTCATCTGAGATGGGCTGACGCAAAGTGTAAAAGTGTGCTGTGGTGTGACGAGTCCACATTTGAAATTGTTTTTGGAAATCATGGACGTTGTGTCCTCCAGGCTAAAGAGTATAAGGACCATCCAGATTGTTATCAGCGCAAAGTTCAAAGGCCAGCATCTGTGATGGTAGGGGGATGCATTAGTGCCCATGGCATGGGTAACTTGCACATCTGTGAAGGCACCATTAATGCTGAAAGGTACACACAGGTTTTGGAGCGACATATGTTACCATCCAAGGGACGTCTTTTTCAGGGACGCCCCTGCTTATTTCAGCAAGACAATGCCAAGCCATATTTAGCACATGTTACAACAGCGTGTCTTCATAGTAACAGTGTGCGGGTAATAGACTGGCCTGCCTGAAGTCCCGACCTGTCTCCCATTGAACATGTGTGGCGCATTATGAAGCGCAAAATACGACAACGGAGACCCCGGATTGTTGAGCAACTGAAGTCAAACATGAAGCAAGAATGGGAAAGAATTCCACTTACAAAGCTTCTACAATTAGTGTCCTCAGTTCCCAAATGCTTATTGAGTGTTGTTAAAAGGAAAGGTGATGTAACACAATGGTTAACATGCCCCTGTCCCAGCTTTTTTGGAAAGTGTTGCAGGCATCAAATTCAAAATGAGTAAATATTTCCAAAAAAACAAGAAAGTTTTAGTTTGAACATTAAATTGTTAGGTACGGTTCTGGAACCAGACGCGAGAGTCGAGCAGTGAAGGTAAAATGGGATTTTATTGGAAAGGGGGCGAACCCCCGCAGAGCAGGAGGCGACAGTACAAAGTCCACAATCCAAAGAACACAATCCCAGGGACAAAATCCAAAAGTCGAAAAACCAGGGCAGCAATCACAGTAATCGTGGTCGGGCAAAAACAGGTTCGGTACACAGGCACAGGATTGACAGAAGCAAAAGCCAAAATCCAGAGGGCGAAATCCAAACCGTTACCAGGGCAGCCAACACAAAAACTCGTAGTCGGGCAAAAAGGGTTCGAAAACAGATGCGGACAAAAGAGCAGAGCCAAAAATCGTAAGTCGGGCGGTCCAGTCAGAAGATAAACACTATGAGTACAAGGCGAATGATAGCAGCACAGGTAAACAAGAGGAAACGTTCTGACGGGGAACTGCAGTGAGAAGACAGCTTAAATACACTCAAGGGAAGTCACATGCTATGATTAGGATCAGGTGATGAGGATCAGACTAATTACAAAGGAGGGAACATGAGGGAGAACCTAATCACATGAAATTGGCAAAAGCCAAAACGCGGACAGGGAACACGAGACAACCTATGACAAAACCTACAGCTCCGGTTACGGAGTTCTAATGTGCACAGATAATGAGAGGTAGGACAGAGTGGAGCAGGTGCGGAGGATCCGCTGAATTGCAGGAGAGACAAAGTGAAGGCAAGAGGCGGAGACTAGAACAGGGCGAGTGCTGAGAGCTTGTTAATCAATTAGTAAGTGCAGCTATACAATCCCTAGTGCTCGTTAGTAAGTTAGTATTATCTACAATGTTAGTCTGGGTTAGTAACTTTAACAAAAACAACACACTGTTAGTATTGGTTAGTAAAACAGAAAAGAGAGGCGAAGGAAGCAAACGAGATTGGAAGGAATGTTTGAAACCGAGAAACCATGAAATCACCTAAGCATGTGACACGCAGGACTGGGGAGAAGCTGTAGCTTAATAAAAGACCAGACAGGGGAGACAAAGTGCAATGAAGGGCATGGCAAAACATGGACCGGACTATAACAGAAAAGTGGATTGGGAATGGCAAAAACAAAAACATGGCAAAGTACAAAAACTAAACAGAACATGGCAAAACCTAACAGAACTGATCATAAACATAACAGGGAATGGCAGAAACATAATAAACATGGCAGAATCATAACATAAATATCTTGTCTTTGTAGTGTACTCAATTGAATATAGGTCGAAAAGGATTTGCAAATCGTTGTATTTTGTTTTTATTCACGTTTTACACAATGTCCCAACTTGATTGGAATAAGGGTTTGTATACTTAGTACCATTAAAAATGCACCGGTGAAGTTTGTGCTATATTTGCTGTAAAGTGAAGAAGACAGGAGTGGGAGTAAAGAAAAGCGTGTCGTATTGTAATCCCGACGCGCACCATGTGGCAGCCGAGCACTTCAGTAATAACAAACATTGACTTGTTTTTGATGTGTACAGTGACACTTGACTTGTTCTTTTGGTAGTGGTCAATAGCCTACATCAAGCTAACCAAAACAAGGCAACATTGTCACCAATATCCCCCGCCACGGTAAGAATGGTCATGGGGGAATGGGGAAAACTTGTCTCCATTAAACACCCATACACCAAGTTCAGAGTCAATAACTCCGTAAAAAAAAATTTCTCGGAATCAATTATCAAACTCATGCAATCGGGTCATTAGTACTGGCCACACACAAAATTTCACCCATGAAGGTGCAATAGTTGCCGAGAAAACTTGTCCCCATTGCAAATCCCATACAGCACGTCGACGGAGAGAAACAAGGACCATAACTCTGTAAAAATAAATTTCTCGGAATCAACTGTCGAACTCATTCAATAGGACCATTACTACTGGTCACCCACAGAATTTCATCCACGTAGGTGCAATAGTTGCCGAGAGAACTTGTCCCCATTGCAACACCCATACACTAAAGTCCACGAACAGAGTCAAGGGCCAAAACTGTAAAAATTAATTTCTCGGAATCAATTGTCGAACTCATTCAGTAGGGTCATCAGTACTGACCACATACAAAATTTCATTCACGTAGGGGCAATAGTTGCCGAGAAAACTTGTCCCCATTGCAAATCCCATACACCAAGTCGACGAACAGAAACAAGGACCATAACTCCGTAAAAATAAATTTCTCGGAATCAACTGTCGAACTCATTCAATAGGATCATTAGTACTGGTCACCCACAGAATTTCATCCACGTAGGTGCAATAGTTGCCGAGAGAACTTGTCCCCATTGCAACACCCATACACTTCAGTCCACGAACAGAGTCAAGGGCCATATCTATGTAACAATGAATTTCTTGGAATCAATTGTCGAACTCATTCAGTAGGGTCATCAGTACTAGCCACATACAAAATTTCATTCACGTAGGTGCAATAGTTTCCGAGAAAACTTGTCCCCATTAAACCCAGACGGACGGACGGACAAGTGCCATTCCAATATCCCCCGATCCATTTCGTGACGGGGGATAAAAATGTCACATGCTACAGCATCAAGAAAATGGAACGGCTTACGACACAGGAGAAAGAGCAAGAGCCATTGGCATGTGATGAGCAGGGCTCAGCCGCCGAGAGGTGGCCCGTCATCTGCGCTGTCACCAGTTAACAGTCAGTCGGCTATCTGTCTGAGAATGGAAAACAGGCACTGATACTGACCGACCCCGCTTAGGGCTGTCACGAGTGACCATGGTAGCGCAAAAGGGCCATATCTGGTTATAGCCTGTACGTGACAGATTAAGGACAGCAACCCAAACTGGTCACAAGACCAGTGTCCGAGGTCCAAGAGTCTGAGATTTCCGAGGGGGAGCGCAAATACCGTTCGATGGCAATTACGTGAGCAGCACATGCGTGCACACGACCCCTTCAAAAAACCCATTTTTTGCCTGTGTGTTTTCGAGTAACACAAGGGTTTTCTGCTCATGAGCGGCCGTAGTCACCCGTGGGTACCCAAAGCTGGGCAGTGCGAAAGCTTGGGCCTGGGGCGGCGAAGCTGGATTGGTGGCCAGAATGGGAAAGGGTTACTCTCATCATAAAGGTGGCAAGCCCAGGGTCCTCCTAGTAAAGGGAGTGAAAAATCCAACCATAAGCTAGCCCTCAGAGTTTTTCGGTGGGACAAAGGGTGGAAGTTAGAAAACTGGTCAGCTGGTCAGGAACCGTGCGGACTGCCATCTGCAGAGTTCATCTTGGCCAATTCGTACTGCCATGAGACTGAGCAAAACTCCAGCTCAGATGGGGATGAAAAATAAACCAAAGGTTAACAGTAAAAAACAAAGACAAAAACAACAATGTGGGAAATATTGTGGGGCAAGCAGGCAGGCAGAACAGAACAAAGGTGGATGCAAAGAAGGGCAGAAATACAGTGAGCTCCAAAACTGTCATCCCTGACTGGCAATCTACAAACAATATAAAAAATATAAACAATATAATTACAGAGAAACAGAACATACAAACGTGTGAAATACTTTAATTTTTCAAAAGTTTTGGAAACAACCAAAATCAAAACAATCATTGAATACAAAATAAATTTCAACAAAATCAAGGTTTCACAATTATTGGTACCCTTCATTTAGTATCAAGTGCTACCACCTCTGGCAAGGATAACAGCATGGAGTCTTTCCCTGTAATTTTTCACAAGGTTAAGGGACACATTTTGGACCATGTGTCTCAGCAGTTCCTTTCAAAGATCCTTCACATTCCTGGGTTTGCATTTATCAATTGCCTTCTTCTGCTTGGCCCACAGGTTTTCAATTGGATTGAGGTTTGGTGACTGAGATGGCCATTGCAGAATGTTGATTTTGTTGTCACAGAACCATTTCTCTGTAGATTTTGAGGTATGCTTTGGGTCATGGTCTTGTAGGAAAGTTCACCTACGGCCAAGTCCTTGCCTTCTGGTGGAGGCAATCAGCCAAAATATCCTGATACTTGGTGGAATTCATTATGTTATTAATCTTAACCTATGCCCCTCAATCTCTTGAATTAAAACAGCCCCAAAACATGACTGACCCACCATCATATTTCACCATCAGTATGAAGTGCTTCTCCTTGTATGCATCTCTATTTCGACGCCAAATACGCTGATGCTGTATCTGACCGAAACATGCAATTTTGGTCTCATCTGATCAAAGTACAACCCCAATTCTGAAATAGTTGGGACAAAGTGTAAATTGTGAATAAAATCAAAACGCAATGACTTTCAAATCACACCAGCCAGTATTTTATTCACAATAGAACAGACATAACATAGCAAATGTTGAAACTGAGAAATTTTACAATTTTATCCATAAAATGAGCTCATTTCAAATTTGATGGCTGCTACAGGTCTCAAAAAAGTTGGGACAGGGGCCTGTTTACCATGGTGTAGCATCCCCTCTTCTTTTTAACACATAGTGGAGTTGTCTGGGCATTGAGGAGACAAGTTTCTTGAGTTTAGCCATTGGAATTTGATCCCACTCTTGTTTAATACAGCCTTCCAGCTGCTGAAGAGTTTTGGGTCTCCTTTGATGGACTTTTCATTTAATTATGCACCAAATGGTCTCAATCGGTGAAAGATCAAGACTGCAGGCAGGCCAGTTCAGCACACGGACTCTTCTACTACGAAGCCATGCTGTTGTAGTAGCTGCAGTATGTGGTTTTGCATTGTCCTGCTGAAATACAAAAGGCCTTCCCTGGAATAGATGTCGTCTGGAGGACAGTATATGTTGCTCTAAAACCTTTATATACCTTTCAGCATTCATGGTGCTTTTCAAAACATGCAAGTGTCCCACACCATATGCACTAATGTGTGACGTAGCGTTCAGGAACCACACGCAAGAGATGGAAATCCAAAAAACGTATGCCTTTAATGAGGTCCGAGTCAAAGCCAAAAAACACAAAAATTGCCAAACCACAATACGAAATCCAAAAACAGTGTCGACTAGACAGGCAGGGGTCAGAACCAGGAAGACAGATGAGTAAAGGTATATAAACGGTAGGCAAAAAGTCGTAGTTGATGAACAAAGCCAAGGGTCATACACAGGGCATCCAAACACAGAAATCGTGGTCATACAAAAATGGGTCAAAATCCAAAAAGACAAAACAATACAAGAAGGGCAACGGCAAGAATCGTAGTCGGACAAACCAGTAGAAGAAAAACAATACTCAATGGCATACACGGCGCTCTGCACAAAGAAATATTGATCAACGTTCTGACAAAGTCAGAACTGCAGTGAGGACTCTTAAATAGACGAGAGGGAAGTCACATGCAACGCAGGGAACAGGTGAGCTGGATCAGACTAATTACAACGGGAGAATCACATGAGGGAAACCCTAACCACGAAAACTGGCGAAAGCCAAGACACGGACGGGAATCACAGACAGCCTATGACATTTAAACAGCTCCGGTCAAGGAGTTCTAAGTGCACAGATAACGAGTGCAGGAAATTAATTAAGCACGTGCGAGAGATCTCGCAGAAATGCAGGGGGAGACAGGTAAAGCTGAGCAAGAGGCGGTGACTAGAACAGGGCGATTGCTGAGAGGGAATTAGTAGCGGTGCAATTTTACAGATTTAACTAGATTGCTCGTTAGTAAGTTAGTAATCTATATACATGGATTAGTTGTGTTAGTAGACTGATACAAAATACAAATGTTAGTTTTGTTAGTAATCAGAACAGTAAGGCGAAGGAAGTAAACGAGAATCGAAGGAATACGTTAAACACCAGAATACATTTAAATCACCCGAAGTGAGTGAGCACACAGACCGGGAAGACGGACTGAACCAACTAGATCACAAGACAGGGGAGACAAGTGCAATGGAACTGAGAAATGGAATGAACTAAAAACCTGAGGATTACAATAACCAAAAAGAATAAAAGACAAAATCATGAACACAGATCCTGAATATAAACATGAACATAAACATGACAAAAAACCATAACCATGACATAATGCATCCCCATACCATCAGAGATGCTGGCTTTTGAGCTGAACGCTGATTACAGGAGGGGTGGTTTTTCTCCCCTTTAGCCCAGAGGACACGACGCCCATGATTTTCAACAAGAATGTCAAATTTGGACTTGTCTCACCACAGGACACTTTGCTACAGTCCATTTTAAATGAGCCTTGGCCCACAGAACACGGCAGGGCTTCTGGATCATACTCAACAATGGCTTCCTTTTTGCATGATAGAGTTTTAGGTGGCATCTGTGGATGGCACGGCAGACTGTGTTTACAGACAGTGGTTTCTTGAAGTATTTCTGGGCCCATTTAGTAATGTCAATGACAGAATCATGCCGGTGAGTGATGCAGTGGCGTCTGAGGGCCCGAAGATCACAGGCATCCAGTAAAGGTCTTCAGCCTTGTCCCTTTCGCACAGAGATTTTTTCAGTTTCCCTGAATCTTTTGATGATGTTATGCACTGTCAATGACGAGAACTTCAAAGCCTTTGCAATTTGACGTTTAGGAACATTGTTTTTAAAGTATTCCACAATTTTTTTTACGCACGCCTTCACAGGTTGGAGAGCCTCTGGCCATCTTTACTCCTGAGAGACTCAGCCTCTCTAAGACATCCCTTTTATAGCCAATCATGTTACACACCTGATGCTAGTTAACTTAATTACTTGCTAAATGTTCTTTCAGCTGATTCTTTTATATATTAATTGCTTTTTCAGCCCTTTTCTGCCTGTGTCCCAGCTTTTTTGAGACCTGCTGCAGCCAGAAAATTTGAAATAAGCTCATTTTGTGGATAAAAATGTAAAATGTCTCAGTTTCAACATTTGAAATGTTATCTATTTTCTATTGTAAATAACATATTAGCTCATGTGATCTAAATGTCATTGCATTTTGATTTTATTCACAATTTACACTTTGTCCCAACTATTTCAGAATTGGGCTTGTACCTTGTTCCAGTCATAATTCAAATGACATCCGGCAAACTCCAAGCGCTTGCTTCTGTGTCTTCTGGTTAGAAAAGGCTTTCCTCTGGCAACCCTTCCAAAGAACCCGTTACAGTAGAGGTGGCGCCTGATGGTGCTTTTTGAAGCCTGGTGACCCAAAGATGCCATCAAGGCCTGCTGTTCCTCCAGAGTGATTCTTGGGAATTTTTGTCGCTTCTCTCACCATTCTCCTCAGTATCTTGGGGGGCAAAATGCAGTTGCGTCCTCTACCCTTGAGGTTTTCAATAGTTCCATATCTTTGGAATTTTTTCATTATTGCCCTGGCAGTGTTCAGTGGCATATTCAATCATTTGTATATCTTCTTATAGCCATTACCAGATTTGTGAAGGTCTATGACCATCTGCCCATTTTGAACTGACAATTATTTTTTTTTTCTTCATCGTGTTGGATTACAAAGGGATATTGTATGCGTGTTACCTCATTTTTATACCCTAGTGAAACAGGAAGTGATGTAATGGCTCAATTTAGTTCCTTAACACTTAGATTAAACTTAAACAAGTGGAAATTAATACCTGGTTTAATTTTGGTAAATGGAATTTACAATAATCTTTAAGGGTGCCAATAATTTTGAAACCTTGATTTGGAGGAAGTTGATTTTTAAATAGATAAGTAAATGATTTGGGTTGGTTCCATTGGAACATTAATATTGCACAGTGTTTCTTACACATTGGTATTTAGAGCTTCTCCATAAATATATTTTCTAGAATTTTTTAAAGTATTGCTTGTGCATTGCCAGTCAGGGGTGTGAGTAATTTTGGAGCCCACCGTAAAATGACAATCTCGCAGCAAAGAACAGAGAGACAGGAACTAAAACAACACTTGGATAAACAAGCAAACAGGGAACAGGTGAAGGAGTAGGCCTGAGGAGTGCACCAAGGCAGGGGTTCCCAAACTCGGTCCTAGAGACCCAATGTGTCTGCAGGTTTTTGTTCCAGCCACAATTGCAATCTCAGTATTTTAGTGAGTTGCTAATTACTCGGGCCGGTAGGCCACGAGTCTAAGTTTCGGCTTTGTTCTTCTTTTTTTTTCGGGGTTGCGATTGTCCTGCTCATGCGCGCGCGGTTTTGCGATTGGCCAGGCCTAGACCCGGCCCGAGTACAGGCTCTGAGGACCCTCTTGTTTTTCTTAACTGCGCTACCGATTCTCATATCGTCACCCTATTAAAAGAATGGCCTAAGTCATTTTTTGACGAAAATGAGTTTTTGGCCTAAATCATCTCTTGATAATGCTTTGATAATGTTTTTTGTGTTTTCCCAAAAACTTGAAAAAATGACTTAGTCCATTCTTTTAATAGGGTGACGAATTATGGATTATTTACACTCTAAAGCCACTTTATGCAAAAAATATCAATTCCGGTGATTGCTGAAGAGCTAGAAAGCAGCATATTAAAATAGAAATATATTACAAATGACTTTATTGTATAAAAAGAGAGGAAAATAGTTTCTCTTGAGATCGTGGAATCAATTGACTTTTAATTGTTGAAACTGTGGACATGTGGTCACTATAACTAACTATTTTTTAAGTGATTAAGATTTCAAGGACAAAGCAAATTTTGATGAGTCAAACCTGTGTGGAGCTATTTTTGCGATTGGTTTTAGGAGAACTGTTTGGAAAGATCTTGAGCTCTTGTGTTCAGAAGGTTAATTAGCACCTTATTGATTCACCACAGCCTTGATTTTGATCATTTGAAACTTATTGCCACCTTGGCTTGGCTTTCTTACAAGGAATGTCAAAAAATTAGCACAATATAAATGTAGGGCTTTAAAAAATCATGGAATACATAGCTTTTTTGTCAAAGCAATTTAAGAGGGTCATATGTCTCTCTGGCCTGAAAAGCAATTAATTAAAAAATGAACAGCTTGTTAATTCTGGGATTGTAAATTTGATTGGAATGAAAATCAGCATATATAGTGGGTCCCCACATCTGAGTTTGGGAACCCCTGCATCAAGGCACAACCAGATAAACAAGATGATTAGCACAAATTAACACAATTAACATGAAAATGCAAGACAAAAGAACACAGGAGTGAAAAGTGAACGGAGGCACAAGGAAACCTGGGGGGTATTCCATCAATGTAGTTAAGAACATCCAGACTAAAGAGTAATCTTGAGGCGTGACTTAGCACCAACTCCCTATCTAGCCTCGACCCGTTCCATCAGGTGAAATAAACTAGCTCCAACTGACGCTAATTCGAGCCTCATCTGCTAAGCCGCACTTCGTGCACGTGCCCAGAGAAAATAAAAAGCCCACACTAGCCGAGTGCCGAAAATGTCGCAAAATAACTCAAAGCAAGGGAAAGGAACGAGTGGAGACGTGCTCCTCTTCTTCTTCTTTTTGGTTTTTTCAGGGTGGGTCAACCAACGTGAAGGTTTTTCTTTATTTTATTTTTTCCCAAAAAAAACTTTATTTAATAAATATAATTCTTACAAAAAGCAAAATTTCAACTAAATACAAACACAACACATTAAGATCTATCACATTTCATGCCAGGGAGGATTTAAGTTCACAAAAATATCTTAAAATGATCACAGATATTACGAGTTTTAATTGCCTTTTGATTAAGGGAAAGCTTGATGGTGTCAATGTATTGCTTGAGCTCATTGTAAAAAGCACCAAAAACAGGCTCTCTATGTGTACATTTGCATTTGTGCATGTAAAATTTTGCCAAAATTATGAGATTAATAATTGTTTTGTTGGGTTTTTCCTTATTAATGCAGGAGTCATAGAGTCCAAACAGGGCACCCCTCCAAAACAACTTGAAATCTTTTTCAAGATTGTTAGCAATATAATTACAAATGTCGATCCAGAGGCTTTTGACAATGGGGCAGTGCCAAAATAAATGAGTCATAGTTTCAATGTTAACAGAACAGAAAGTGCATTTCAGATCAATGTCTTTTTTGAATCTCTTGGCAATATGGTCATTCCATGGTTAAAATCTACGTAATATCGTAAATGAAATTTCTCTATCTTTGTTGGTCAACAGGTATCGGTTGGGTAAGAGCCAGACCTTTTTCCAGTCAATAAATTCCATGTATTTATTCCAGTGTGAGACCAGGGAACTGAAATTACATCTCTTTTTTTAACAGGGATCTAATCAATTTATGGTTTTTCCTATGTTTACAGGACAAACTGATTTTACCAGCTGGAGTGTCAGTCACGGACAAGAAGGATAATTGATGGTTTTCCACTCTTGGCTGAGATCTAAACAACATGCGAACCCCAGAGAGGATTGCTCCAAAGACTTTTGCAAAATCACCAGGTGACACAGGGAAATTGTATTCTGCTAGAAACTCATTATAGGAGTAGAGGAGACCCTCCCTGTTAAATAACTGAGCAACATACACAATGTTATTATTGAACCAGTGGTGAATAAACAGGGATTTGTGCTTAAACAGTATATCCTTCTTTTTCCATATATAATATTTATGGGGTGAAAAGTTGTGCTTGAAAATAAGAGACCAAGATAGAAAGGCTTGGCGGTGAAAAGAAGACATCTTTACTGGGATTTTATCAATACTGTAGTTACAGGCTAAAAAGAAGTTTAATCCACCCAGTTTTGAAAGAATATGAGAGGGAATAACATTCCAAATAGAGTAGGGGTTTTTAAAAAATTGTTTTAGCCAGTTTATTTTAAAAGTCTTATTTAAGGTACAGAAATCTAGGAAATTTAGTCCACCATTCTCTTAGTCATTCATTAAAACAGATTTCTTCACATGATGAGTTCTGTTCTTCCACAAAAAATGGAAAAGTAGCTTGTCAATCTCATTAATTAGTTTGGCGTTCACATACAGAGAGAGAGAGAGAGAGAGAGATGCATATGTCAGACATGATATTCCTTCTGCCTTAGTAAGTAGAACTCTACCTCTAAGAGAGAGATCCCGTAACAGCCACTGGTTTAGCTTTTTTTGCATTCTTTGGATAATGGGATTGAAATTTAATAAGGTTCTCATTTTGTAATACCTAAGTAAACAACTTCATTTTTGACTGGAATATTACATGTGGAAGATTTAAGCCATTCCTTAATGGAAATAATTTCACATTTATTGAGATTCAGACCTAAACCGGAGGCCTTGGAAAATTCATTTACAACCCCAATTCTGAAATAGTTGGGACGAAGTGTAAACTGTGAATAAAATCAAAATGCAATGACTTTCAGATCACATGAGCCAATATGTTATTTACAATAGAACATAGATAACATTTCAAATGTTGAAACTGAGACATTTTACATTTTTATCCACAAAATGAGCTTATTTCAAATTTTCTGGCTGCAACAGGTCTCAGAATAGTTGGAACACAGGCAAAAAAGGGCTGAAAAAGCTATTAATATATAAGGGAATCAGCTGAAAGAACATTTAGCAAGTAATGAAGTTAACTGGCATCAGGTATGTAACATGACTGGCTATAAAAGGGATGTCTTAGAGAGGCTGAGTGTCTCAGAAGTAAAGATGGCCAGAGGCTCTCCAACCTGTGAAGGCTTGCGTAAAAAAATTGCGGAATACTTTAAAAACAATGTTCCTCAGCGTAAAATTGCAAAGGCTTTGAAGGTCTCTTCATTGACAGTGCATAACATCATCAAAAGATTCAGAGAAACTGGAAAAATCTCAGTGCCTAAGGGACAAGTAGGGCTGGGCGGTATCTTGGTATTTTAATCTATATCGATATATTTTTAAACAAGATATAACACGGGACAATATCGCTTGTATCGATATGGTTCGTTTTGCGTTAAAATGACAATACATGGGCCGCAAGTTCGCACCTATTTCTCCTCTCCCTCTCCGTGTCCCTGTCTCACACACACAAACTTTCTGCTCTGCCTCCCTCGCTCTGTGACCACAAGCCATCCCCTCACCACCCCCCTCCCCCTCCGCCTCCTCTCTCACCTACACTCAGTGACAACATGAAGACGGAGCGCGCCGCAGAAGAGGGGTTGGTCAGTAAATATATATATGGGCCAGGCTCACGAAATGTGCGCCACCCTCCCGGGTACTGAAAAATAATGAAAGTACCCATAGAGCTTAGCTGTGAGTGGTTTTTTAATCTATAGGTGTTGTGGGATCATATTCCAAAGCCGTGCGACGGCAACGTTTTTCATTTTTTCGTGGTACCTGGTCAAAGTTGGGTCCCTAAACTCATTTTTTGGGCCGGATTTCTGCCTTAGTTTCAAGACATGCATATCTTCTAAAGCCTTATATATGCATACAGAAAGCTATATCTTCTCAAAATGCCCTGATATGTATAGAAGGATAGTATAGCTGATGGAAAAATGGTATATAGGTAATATGCTGTTGGGATTGTCAACCCTGCCATGGCCCTGAAGTCGGGGTACGTTTTGCGTGCGGCTGCAAAATTGCTGCGCGAGTGCAAACTGCTCTCTAACACAATGTGTAAAGTTAATTCAGGCAACCCTGTGCTCTCAGTGGTAATTGTATGTGACAAAGGTATATGTCTACTCTCTGAATACAATATCATGGTCATTGGTGGAATATTTGGTGAGTTATATGCATTTCCCTATCCCCTTGCTCATCTAAGTCAGAAACACGAAAACCTACTGTTTGCCTATAATCCATCCAGAGGCCTATAACTAGTGATAATAAAGTTATTTAAGCCTCCAATCAGTGTTATAATTGTATAAAAGTGATGTCCAGAGGTATATCACCTGAAATTAGAAACCCTACAGTGATTTTTTTCCCTCGGGATCCCGGCGCTGCTGAAAAAAAAGAAATTCTGGTCTGCAAATACCTGAAAAATGTTATTAAAACCTACATCAAAACACAAAAATCTCCTAGAAACACTCCTTATGGCTTAAAAGTATGTAGCCTAGGCAATACCAAGCCAGAACAGGTGTCTATTAGCTCAAAATTTCGGTATATCGGTCAAAAACCGAATCTAAGTCAGAAACCGCGACTAAGTCAGAAACCCGTCAAAGTGTACCAAACTCAACCCTACTGACTTGCTATTGCCATAATACTTAACTAATAGATAGAATAAGAGTCTAAAGTAGGTAATTGATCACTTACCAATGGAAGATACCACTTGTAGGCTGGTGGACAGGCTGCTTGACAGTTCTTTTTTTTTGATTTTGGGTCCTAGGTTCCCCTAGCCTGAGCCCCGGGAGTTTTTTATGATGATCGCATGTTTCTGTCTTTTAGTTATTGTTATTTTGTTGTAGGTATTGTCTGGTGTCCCCGATCACCTATGCATGTTATCTGAACAAGTTTATGACTGATTGGCCACTGACTGCAGCCACAGCGGCCGCCACGCCCCGCGTCAGTTTCTGCCTGAGATCCCGGTTTCTGACTGAGAGCGTGGGCCGACGCCACCGAAATTTTTTGATTAAATCTTCAAAAATACTAGTCGACACGTTTAGAAAACACAATATATCATGTCCCCGACCACCCATGCATGTTATTTGACCAAGTTTATGACTGATTGGCCAACGATTGCGGCCACAGCGGCCACCCACGCCCCGCGTCAGTTTCTGCCTGAGATCCCGGTTTCTGACTGAGAGCGCGGGCCGATTGGTCCGATGTCGGGCCTCCGACCGACACCATCGTTAACAACCCCAATTCCGAAATAGTTGGGACGAAGTGTAAATTGTGAATAAAATCAAAATGCAATGATTTTTAGATCACATGAGCCAATATGTTATTTACAATAGAACATAGATAACATTTCAAAAGTTGAAACTGAGACATTTTACATTTTTATGCACAAATGAGCTCATTTTGTGGATAAAATTGTAACATTTATCAGTTTCACCATTTGCTATGTTATCTCTGTTCTATTGTGAATAAAATACTGGCTGGTGTGATTTGAAAGTCATTGCGTTTTGATTTTATCCACAATTTACACTTTGTCCCAACTATTTTGGAATTGGGGTTGTATTTTCGATCAAATCAAATGTTAACATGTCAAACCAACATGGAATATCATGTCCCTGACCACCTGTGTAACGACTGGGGCCACATTTGGCCGAATACGCCCGGTTTCTGCCTGAGGTGCCTGGGTTTCTGACTTAGGGTTTCTGCCTTAGATTTCTAAGTCAGAAACCGACCAAAATGCTTTGCGCGCTGTAGCTATGTCGTTATTCAATAAATAATTGATCTAAACAGTGATTTCCACTTTGATTTAAGCCAACAACAATACCTGAATTGCATTTGGCTATATCTTTTACAGTTTTTTAAAAATACATCTAAGTCAGAAACTTTTCTTAAAAAGGTCATTTTTTTGGGGACACAAAAATCCCACTCAATCCCTGTAGGTTGGAGTTTTTGTTTTTTTTTTTTTTTGCCCTAATGCACCATATATTTGCTTCATCCTAAAGGATTATTAGGAGTAGGGACCTTTTTTTATTTTTCTAGAGTGCTAAATGTAAAATCTAAGTCAGAAACCAGTACCTTGTGGACAATTTATTAAATGTCACCGCAATACACAAAACGACGATAGGGACGTATGCCACTGTCAGACATAGCCTACACATGTCTATTATGCACAGCAAAAAAAAAAAAAAAAAAAAAAAATGGAACACACTTAAATATAAAAAAACAAAAAGTTAACTATTTCACTTTTTACATGGACATCAAAAAAGTGCCATTTTTGGCCACTTTTCCGACTTTAAGGGCAAAAAAGACAGGGAAATATTTATCGCAGACCAACAAAAGTGGGGTGTTCCAAGTTGCTCTTGGTGAGCTCTATCCATTCATGGTGGTTCTGGAATGATCTAAGCAAAATATAAGATAGGCATGGGCAACGCTCTGCATAAACTGTAATGGAATACGTAACAGCTGAACTGGGGCGGTAAACAAGCCTCAGAAAACTTATAAAAAATGATGTAAATACCATTTTCATACAAAAAGAACACCATGGTTTGATTAAAAGCAACCTTTTCAATAGGATACCCGCATTTCATACATGAACTCTGCGTATTACGGCCAAAAACGCAATTTGAACCGAGCTATTGTTCGCCCGTAGGATGAATGTGTGACCTCAATTTGCGCCGTGTTTACAAATTTTCAAGGGCACGGCGTGGCAAAAATAACCATTTAGGAGGTAGATTTCAAACAGCCCGCGTCGACGTCTTATCCCAGCTACGGCCCTGATTTGCTTACAGCCATCTAATTTGAGAAATTATGAGTCTGTTTGTCCAGGCTAGACCTCCAGGGGATGTGAAATAAGTTCGACAGAAGTTGGTGAAGTTCGTCACGAGTTCGCCGTGATTTCTTCTCAACAATAGCAAGAAAGGTGAGCGTATTTTTTACTTTACCCTACATAGTTTGTTGACAGAATATCCTGTGACCCTATTTGTGAAGTTTCAGTAAAATATACCAAGGAATAAACCGGCGCCAGGCGTTTGAAGCCCACCAGTCACAAGATTAATTCACGTAGGGCCTATACGCTTCAATTCGAGACTGCAAGGATGGAAATCTGAATAATCAATTAGGAAAAATTCTCGGCTCTCGGTAATTCTGTATATCGTTTAAACATTTTGTTAATCGGATTACGAAAGAAGACTGAAAATAAGCGCCCGCTTTTTGTTTGGATGTAAAAGCGCGTATTTAAAGGAGAATACATTGTATATTGAATAAGCATTGAACTCTGCATAAGTCGAACTGTTTTAATATTTGTTGATGACATTGCTTCGCTTCCTGGAAGCAAGTGCCGCAAATCTGCTGTCTAGTGAGAATTTCAGGTTCGATGTACTGAGTAATAACGCCATGAAACTTAAACTGGCCCGTCATTCTGCGAATAGTCTTACTAAACTAGTTAATCGCCTGATTGCTAATCAAGCAAAGGGAGGTTTCTGCCTCGCCAAACTAACCTCCGACTGCACGTCACTGTGTTTTACTATGAATTATTCACAGTAGCTCATTGAAACTATCATGGGAGGAGGGTATATGGACATAGTAAAAACAGTGCAAAGTTTTTTTTTTTAAATCACCACGGGTTATTGAAGGGGAACGTTTAAAAGCAGTGGGAGGGCAAACAACTTCCCGCATCAGCGACTTCGCTGCATTTTATATAGTAATGGGCGAGTAGCATTAATGTTTGCCCTCCCACCGATAATTTTGACATTTTTGCAGGCCGTTGATCCAAAAAAAACACAGGCAACCCATTCATACCATTTTTTAATATCAATGCAAAACCTAATGTTGAACATAATTGGGTGAAATTCAATGCATTTTCCATTAAAAAGGGCCTAGGGGGCGCTGCTGTACTTCAGAAAAGGGGTAGATGACTTTAGCATCAATTATTTCTGTTAGGGTACCCTAATGGATAATTTGGCCTGGTTTATTTCTGAATAGACTGTATTTTTGAAAATGCCCTCAGGCTTCACCCCCAATTTTCACAATGGGTTTTGTTGAAAAATGCCGAAATCAGCCATTTTTGGGACCCTGTGGCTCTGAGACCCTTTCCTGTAAAGGCGTTGGACTTGTGGCAAACTCTTCATCTGTGTCTTCTGTATTTACCTGCAAAAAAATCATTAGAAAATAATAAACACTTTGTTCTCAGCAACTCAAGAAATATTGTCATTTTATTCATTTGTATTGCCCATGCCTATATAAGATTTGCTAGCCTGTGGACACATTTGGGGGGTGGCGCACATTTCGTGAGCCTGGCCCATATAGTTCGTTTGCAAACGAGCTACCGTTAATTAACTACTCGGTTTTCTGTGGATTTAAAATCCGTAAACGTTCGTTCAAACGCGAATGAGAGACAGAGTCATGGAATTAGCGCAATGCTCAGATATCACAAATGGGAATCTGCAACCGCTAAGGTGCAAACGGAAATTAAATTTGTTTGGTAGTAAACAAAGCTGTTGAGAACCGCGCACCTCCCCCAGCAAGTGTCTATTCTGCAACTGGCGTTAGAGTTTATAGTTGATAAGCTCAAGCGCAAATAGACAGCGGTTTTATTGCTTAAAGCTTACGCAGTGACTTCGCCACTCATTCGCGTTTGAACGAACTTTTGCGGATTTTAAATCCACAGAAAACCGAGTAGTTTACTACCGCGGGCTCGTTTGCAAACGAACTACACTGAACAAAAATATAAACGCCCCATGTCAAATATTGATGCCACATGGAGTTAACAACTCTAAGTGAGCGTATGCTGACTTTTACTTGTACAATAGGGATATTTCTCTTGATTTGTGTGCCATTTTTTAATCCATCTCTCTGTCAGTGAGCATTTGCTCAGTGATGCAGTGATTTCACTCAGTACATGGGTGTGGCATTTCCAGACGGTGATCAGACAGAATGAGCAGTACCCAGACACTGCTTATACTGGGGACAATAAAAGACCACCCCAAAATGTCAAATTTTGTCAAAAGTCATCATGCCTCAGATGTCTCAGGTCGTGCCATTGGCATGCTGGATGCAGGGATGTCCACCAGAGCGGTCTGCATGCAGTTCCTTGAAGCAGAGCACATTCCAGTTCTGGACTGGCCTGCGTATTCGCCGGACATGTCGCCCATAGAGCATCTTTTGGAATGTTCTGGATCGGGCGTGTCATGACCGTGTTCCAGTTCGGATAATGTGTGCCAGCTCCGTGTGGCCCACCGGCAAGAATGGAATAACATTCCACAGGCCACGATAGACAACCTGATCAACTCCATGCGAAGGAGATGTGTTGCTCTGAGAGACGCAAATGGTGGACACACAAGATATTGAACATTCACTTTCTTCAACCTGACCACCACCGTGTTCAAAGGATTGTCACTTCTTTGCAGATGCCAATATCAAGATGTAATGGACGCTGATCTGAAGATTAGCCATTAACAAAAATGAATTTTGATTCGCTTCATATATTGCAAAACCCTAATGTTAATAAAAACTCAAAAATTTGACATGGGGCGTTTATATTTTAGTTCAGTGTATATTCACAAATATTCATTCAGTACTTCTCCATAACCAAATGGAGCTAGTTAGCTAAATAACAATGTTCACCTAGAAATGAGAGTAACAAGCCTACCGATGTGTGTGCAGGACAAGGAAAAGGGGTCAATTGGGTAATTTTATGAAAATTGACATTTTCCAACAAAATCAAAGAGTGATCCAAGTTTTTCATTTTGAGAAAAATTTGAGAAAAAAAATTGGGTGAATTTGTGCACAGCAAAGTGTTGTAAATTGACAGTACAGTAGTGCTGGGATATCACTATCACTGGGATATCACTGAGATACCCTGTGGAATCATTTTTATATTGATTCATTCAATTATTATTAATTGTTTATCCTTGCTTGCTCTGGCTCAATTCTTCTTAGGCTATGGTAGTGTACTCTTGCCTGTTTCTGATTAGCCTAGGCCTTCATAGCTGTAGCTTCCACAAATTTGAACAATGCGTAATTGCTTACAGTTTATCTGGAGCCATGCAGTCCTGACAGGGCCAAGATGTTCTCTTTCTCTCCCAAGTTTATGTGTTCTCAGGAAAAACAGTACAAGTTGAGCCTGGGATGCCGAACGATATGATGTATGCATACTCCGGGGCCGGCTTTACGTGGGCTGTGTGCGTCTGCAACATTCCTGTTGATACCATGATGCGTAAATCAGCTCAAGGGGGAGGAGGATGTCAAGATGGACTCTTACTTAAACCACAGCAAAATCCTTGTTGGTTATCCTTGCTTTTGCCTGTAACGAGAGTTCTAGCATGTGGCGGGGATCCTTTTTCTGCAGAAAAAGTAAACTGACTTTGGCTTCAATATTAACTCTTTTGTCTGTCTGAGTTCTTTTTGAGAAGGTAACACCAGGAATATAAAATCAAAATTCCTACAACATTGGGGGCTCGTCCGGGATTCCAATATCTCACCTGCACTCCCTGGAGAATCGGTGCTGACTGCAAAACCGCGCACGTTGTCTTGAGAGACGTAAAAAGGGAAAGTCCTCAAACCCGGAGCGACTGGCAAGGCTCTTTGGGTGTGTAGTGAGGCCGGGAGGGAGGTTCTCCATAAAACTGTGGAGGTGCGGGTGAGTGACGGAATTTTTACTGAATTCGACTTAGTTGCTGCGTGAGACAGAGGAGTTAATATTACCAATTATGGGACAGACAAACAGTAAGGGGGGTTGTTGTTCTTCTTCTTCTTGTAAGGACTGTTCTGGGACAAATGATGACGTGACTTTGACTGAGACTGGGCAATTTGTTGAAAGTTGACATAATGGTTCTGGGAATCATTGTGGGTCTGTGACTGGGGAGTGTGTAGAACGCTGATATTATGGTTCTGGGAATCATTGTGGGTAAAGGAATTTGGGTTTATTTGAAATAGAGCGTTGTCTGTGTATGTAATCGAAGCAACAATGGTGTCAGATCATAAGAAAATTAGAGCCTTGGATCTTTTCCAATGTGAATGAATGCGAGAGAGGAAAGTGCACTGAGGTGTGTGTATATGTGTGTGTCTGTGCTCTGAGCTCAGATTGCGTATGTGTGTGGAAATCAATGTGAATGAACCTAACTGTGAGTGTCTGTAAACAACTGCATTGCTGGCATATTTGTTAGTTCTGTCTTTGTTAGATTGAATACCGTTGTCATTCTATTCCATGAAGTGCTCATATAGCGGTCTACAATAAAATTAGTATTTATTCAAGAATAATTTAAGTTGCCCGTTGATCAGCCAATATTTACAGTATTTTATGGAATCCTTACTGTAAGGATGTAGCCAACATGGTCACTGAAAGAGCAACATCTCCGAACAGCGACTGCACGCAATACAGGCAATACAGGAAAACAGAGTCAGGAGAAAAGTTGAGTGATAAACTTTCTCACAAACTCTGTAATAGAGCCCTTTTTTCTGAACTAAGAAAATGGGTAAACCGGGAAGAAGCGACAAACCAAGCCCGCCGGATCTTACATCAATTATGGAGACCCTCGAAGAAATGAGAAATGAAATGAGGGAGTGGAGGGACGGTATGAAGGAGCAGCTGGACCAGCTTTTGAAGGAAAACTGTGATCTCAAAAAAAAAAAAAAAAGAGATTGCCGAGAAAGACACACAGATTAAATCTTTATCAAACAAACTGGAGGAGCTGGAGCAACAAGAGAAACGTAATGATGTAATCCTGACAGGGCTCAAAATCAAACCCAGGAGTTATGCCAGGGCAGCAGCGAATGTCGACGATCGAGACGAGGAGGACAATAAATCTGTGGAAATGCAGGTGATGGAATTCCTTCGGTCCAAAAGCATTTCTCTGGACCCCAGCAATGTGGATTCATGTTATCTGCTACCGAAAAGGAATGTAAAAGGAGACCGGAGTACAGCACGGGCCGTGTTGTTACGACTTACAAGCAACAAGCACAAAATCTCTCTGTTGAAGCAAGGGAAAAATCTCAAAGGATCCAATGTTTTCATAAATGAAAACCTCACCAAGCATAATGCAACCATCGCATGGAAAGCTCGTCAACTAAAGAAAGCGGGTAAGATACACAGCACTTGGTCGGCTAACTGCAGAATTTTCATCAAACCAAATGGGTCTTCACTGGAAACTACCAGACCGGTGCTGATCAAGATGATGCGGGATCTGGAGAATTTTGAGCACTGAGGCAGGTTAAAATCCTTGACAAATCTCTATGAGCAGTTATCTGATGAACCAAACTGTAGATCAGGAAACTGGCTTTTTAACAACAAGTCACCATCATTCAGGAATAGACCCTAATGAAGAAATTGATCCGGATAACCATTTTTTCTACAACGAAACAAACGCATGCGGATACTTTTACTGTAGACAAATTTAACAAGAACATTAAAATGGAAGGGAGTTTGTCCATTATTCACTTTAATAGTAGGAGTCTATATGCAAACTTTGACCAAATAAAGGAATACCTTCTGTCATTTGCTAATCCGTTCAACATCATCGCATTATCGGAAACGGATTAAAGAAGAAAAGGACAAGGACTTCTACATGGAGGGTTACAACTTCGTGTGTAAGAGCAGACTGAATAAAGCTGGTGGGGGTGTTGGACTATTTATTGATGAGGCCATAAACTTCCAGGTACTAGAATGCAAACCAAATGTTGTGGAAAATGTAATGGAATGCCTTACAATTGAGATTCCTAGGTTGAAAGGTAAAATACGGTTATTTGTTGTGTGTACAGAGCACCGGATTCGCAAATTGATGTTTTTAGTAAATGTATGGATGAATTACTTGCCAATATGAACCAGAAAAATATTTTTATGTGTGGGGACTTCAATATTGACTTGATAAATCCAAATAATAGTTCTATAATAGAGGATTATATTAACACCATGTATGCCATGGGTATGCAACCATTAATCACAAAACCAAGCAGGATTACTAGACACAGTGCCACCTTGATAGATAATGTGTATACTAATGTATTAGATTCTGAAATATTTAGTGGCATCATGATAAATGACATTACTGATCATCTACCAGTTTTTGCTATTTGTAACTGCAAATTAGATATAAGGGACCAGGCTAGATCGAAAACCCTGGAACACACAGAAATCAGAATTAAAAGCGAAAAAAAGCTAAAGAAACTAGAATTAGATATGTTGAACCAAAAAAAAAATGGGATAATGTATTAGCAGAATACGATCCAAATAGAGCCTATGAGGCTTTTCTATGGACAGTAAACTCCCTGTATGATAAACACTGTTTAGTCAAAACAACGAACAAACTGAAGCAAAACAAAGAGAGAAGACCTTGGGTTTCAAAAGCACTGGCAAATGCCTGTAAAAAAAAAAATACACTGTATAAGCAGTTTCTGAGAGAAAGAACTGAGAAAGCAGAAATTAGGTACAAAAAATTACAGAAACAAAATGACACATTTACTAAGGAAACATAAAAAAGAGTATTATGAAAAAAGCTTTTATTAGAAAATAAACATTATACCAGAAATCTCTGGAATATAATAAAGAACGTCTCTGGGAGTACCCTGCATTCTTTAATATAAATGGCAAAAAGGTAGAGAACATGGAATTGGTCGTGGAGAATTTTAACAGTTATTTTGTGAATGTTGGGCCAGAACTAGCAAAGGGTATTAAATCCTCACACCTAAGATGGGACTACCTTGATAAGGATGAGGAAATCCAAGACACAATGACATTAACTCCTGTTACCGAATCTGAAATCAGATCAATTCTAAAAAATTGTACAGCTAAGACATCTGTTGATGTAAACCAATTAGATATGAAATTACTGAAAACACTAACTAACGCAATTGTAACTCCACTTACGCATATATGCAATCTATCCTTCTCCTACGGAGTGTTTCCAGATAAAATGAAGATAGCGAAAGTTATCCCTCTCTACAAAAGTGGGGATAAATATGATTTCTCAAACTATCATCCTGTCTCGATTTTACCTCAATGCTCAAAGGTCCTAGAAAAGCTCTTTAATGACAGATTGGACAAGTACATTGATAAACACAAACTACTGTGTGACAGTCAGTATGGGTTCAGGAAAAAGCATTCGACAGCACTAGCCCTAACGGAATTTATTGAAATGATTAAAGATTCACTAGATTCAAACTTATATTCTATAGGCATATTTATTGATCTGAAGAAAGCATTCGACACTATAAATCACGATATATTGATTGAAAAACTTCACAAATATGGATTAAGAGGGACCGCATTAAAATGGATCAAAAATTACTTAACAAGTAGGACGCAATTTGTGCAGATGGGCAATAGCAAATCAAATTGCTTGGACATTACCTGTGGAATTCCTCAGGGCTCGGTCATAGGTCCCAAGTTGTTCATAATTTACATAAATGACATTGTTAAGGTGTCCGATATCCTAAAACTAATTTTATTCGCAGACGACACGACTATTTTTTGCTCAGGTGTCGATCTCAAACAACTGGTAAAATTGGCTGATAAAGAAATGTCTAAACTTCACACATGGTTTAATGTAAACAAATTATCACTAAATCTTACAAAGACCAAATTTATGATATTTGGGAAAAAAGGCCTAAAGGACGACATAGACTTAAAGGTAAATGGTACCAGCATTGAAAGGGTAAACGAATATAAAGTCATGGGAGTTATGTTAGATAATCTCTTAAGCTGGAAACCACATGTAAACTTGGTTCAAAGAAAGTTAGCTAAAAGCGTGTCTATTCTTTGGAAAATGCAGAAATTATTAAAACACAAGTCTCTTAAAATAATCTATTCAGCACTCATAGCACCCCACTTACATTACTGCGCTGAAGTATGGGGACACACTTATAATAATACAATAGAATCATTGTTTAAACTCCAAAAAAAGGCCCTTAGAATTATTCATAGCGTTCCTTATGGAACTCATACAAACGATTTGTTTATTAAGGCAAAGTTTCTTAAATTGCAGGATATAATAAAATTCAACTCCTTGCAAATTGTATATTTAGGATACCACAAAGAATTGCCTAGAAATATACAATGCCTATTTCTTCAGCGTGAATGTTTCCATGACCTAAGAGGCAGAATGTTGTTGCAAACGAGAAGGGTCAAATCGACTCGGAGTGAGCACTCCTTATCTGTGGCTGGAGTCAGTGCATGGAACATACTTGAAGACAATATTAGAATGGCAGACAATCTGAAGGACTTTAAGTATCTTTTGAAATGTGCATGTTTGAATAACTATAAACTTATCCAACAAAATGGCATTGGATAAATAAAACGGAACCATAACGGGCATAAACAATAGGGGTTGTTTATAGACACTCAGCTATATTGTGATTAAAATTCTTCACGATGTTCATAAATCTCTATGATCTTATGTTGTGACGCTTAAATCGTAGTGTAATGGACACTCAGCTCTGTTGTGATTTATAAATCTTTATGATATCTTAACCATAATCAAACTGTTTTTCTGGGGAGTTGGGGGGGACTTTGACAAGCGATCTCGCTTCTCCCGCGACCCTTTCGGTCATGATACATGTTGTGTTGAAATTGTCATGAAACGACTATACAATCATGCCGAAATAAAAACAAATAAATAATAAATAAATAATTACAGGATTGGTAAAAAGTGAAATTTCTAAGACAAAAGTGTATAATAACAGTGCAAATTTGTAGGAGTTAAGCCATTTTAATGACTGTGGAGTTGTAAAAGGACAAAGTTGCAGAAGTAAACAGAATAATTATTCCTTGTGAAACCGACCAAAAGTCCCTATTTCTTGATAAAATAAATGCTAACCCCTCTTAAACGATCAGCAACTATAAACAGAGGGAAATTTAGATGAAGTAACAACTGAATGTAAATTATACAAACATGGACAAGTGTTTCTAAAATTGTAAAGAGCTAGAAAATCTAAGCAGTTTTCTGTAAATAATTAGGCTCTGAGATTGGTGTGCTAGAAGCATATCTCTGTAAAAAAAATGTAGGAAAAGTAGAAACAAGAATAACACAGTATGTTCAAAATTTGCCAAAGTACTGTTTAACACTGTATACAATGAGACTGTGTGCCAAATTCAATTGATGCAGAGGTTTTTCTATCAAGCATTGAAAAATTTCAATTGCTCTCTGCAGGTAAAAAATTCAGGTAAAATGATCAGAAAAGTGCCAGTAAATATAAAATATAATATGAAATTTAATGGTACATATTAAATTAATATTAAAAAAATCAAGTGAACTATTGTGGGATTAGAGACTGCATGGGTTCTTCAACAAAGGCGCCAGAGTCAAAACAATAGAGCGAATGGAGCCTTATTGACCAAAGCAGATAAGTGGCACAGATAGGTGAAGGGTCGACATACAGAAGTCAGAACAGAAGGATGATGAACAAATGTGACTGAAAGCTTTCCTGATGAAAGAAATGCAATTAAAGATCTTTTCTCCATTTTGAACAGGAACTGTCAATGAGTGTCTTCATGGCAAAGGAACTGAGTGGCTGATAACCTTAATCTGTTATTTAACTTTTACAGGAAAGGATCCGAACGAGTTGAATTAAAACAAAATTGTTCATTATTGTTTGTCTCTAACTCCTCTTGGAACGTTCCCACAGAGAGCACAGCTGAAGCTGGCCAGCTGGGGATTCAACTGTGGGGTTTCAGCTTAAAAGTTTACCTTCTAAAATAGATTTGGGGAAATCCAATTAGAAATATTAACACAAGACTAAATTCAAAAGGTGGACTACCGTATAATTGAAAAAGTCCACTAGTAACGTGATCACATATTACTTTGCCATTTCTAAAATTTATTTTTGATTAAGAGGACAGTCAAATAAAAAGTACTGACTGAGGGGACCTTTATGTGCTGGGAGCCCAACGTGAAAACTATTAGTTGAATATTAAATATGTAGCAATTTTTGTTAAAAAAAAAAAAAAAAGGTTTTTTTTTGCAAATTGTAACACAGCCTAAAGTAACTCCACCCGGTTCTGCTGATGATGTGGGAAAATGTAAAAATGGTTGGGGCTAATAAGCCCTGACTGTGCATTTCCTCCATGCTTTTAGCGGAACCCTAGACTGAGGTGGATTGCTTAATCATAATTCATTGAGAGGAAAAAATAAAAAATAAAAATGTATTCTCCATTGTGTAAAAGAAGTCCTATCTAATAATACTGCATGTTCTGGACTTAAGGACACCCCACTATCAAATCCTGATATTGAATACTTTGTTGATGGTTCGGCATCAAGAGTCGATAAAGGCAACCTATGTGTTGGATATGCTGTCTGTACTCATGATAGCTGTGTTGATAGTGGCCCTCTATAACCTTCTCACTCTGCAGAAGCAGCAGAGCTGATAGCTCACATCAAAACATGTTGACCCAATCAGTTTGGCTGACGCGTTTGCAGACAGAGAAGCAAGGGACAGCCAAACACACTCTTGTGGGGCTATTACACCAATCTGAAGACTGAATTTCATGTGACCTGTTGTGAGCAGAGCATGATGCTGCTCCCCCATAAGAAAAATGTCAATGGACATCACATGGAACACAACACACTGATGACGGGTGGGTAGGACCCAATGGTAAGCCTGTATTACCAAAATCCCTCTTCCATATTGCTGCAGATTTGGTGCATGGGCAGTGCCATGTACCAAGAGGAGGGACCAAGGGGTTAATAGATCAAAGTACTTTCACTTATTACTAAAAAATTTTTTTAAGAAATGTCCAACATGACAAAGTTATAACACACAGGACACACGGGGAGGGGTAGTAGTACAGAAGGGGGCAATCCCTACACCCCCTGGGCCATTCCATACGTTTCATACATTTAACACCATGTGAAGGGAAGAGATATGTGTTGATATTGGTATGACTCTTTTCTAGATGGATAGAGGCCTTCCCAGCCACAGCTATAGATGTGATTACAGTGGCTAAAGTTTTGGGTAGGGAAATTATTCCTAGGTGGGGGATTCCAAAAGCATTATATAGTGATAATGGGCCAGAATTTAGAAATGAAGTACTGGCTCGTTTGGGAGCAAAATTGGGAATAGAATTGAAAAAACATTGCATATATCATCCACAATCAACAGGATTGGTAGAAAGGACTAATGGGACCTTAAAAGCAAAATTGCGCAAAGCCATGGCAGAGACTAAATGGAACTGGATTGCATGTCTGCCGTTGGCATTAACTAGTATGAGAATAACACCACAGCGAAGCGTGGGGTTGTCGCCTTATGAAGTAGTACATGGGAAACCTTTTGAATGTAAGTGATCCACACTTATTACAGAGAACACAAGTAGAAGAGGCAACTCTGGCAGAGTATATGAATAGAATGTTGACTAACAAAAGTGAGATTCGAAATGTGCTTCCTCCTAGATCAGTAGCGGAGCTGCCACCCGGAGCGATAAAGCCTGGAGATTGGATCCTGGTGCGGAGTGTCAGTAAAAAGCAGAAGTGGAGTGGCCCGCCGTGGAAGGGTCCATATCAAGTGCTCCTGACCACACCGACTGCAGTAACAATCCAGGAGAAAGAGACTTGGATACATCAGTCACATTGTAAGGTGGTATCTCCTCCTCCAGCTGGTGTGTAGGTACATCTGAATAAGTCAGGATAGACTTGGAGGGAGTCCGATTACAAAGGGGGGCGTGGCATATAGAGCTCGTCCGTCTCAACCTCGGTGAAGAACTTATTTACGCTCCAAGTCAGTAGAGTCTCCGGACTTATTCATAAAAAAAAAAAAAAAAAGAAGGGTCTAATAAAATGGCTTACCTCTCCCTGTGTCTGTTCATTTTAAACATATGTAGCGCCTACAATGAATTTGAACAGTATAGTTAAATGCGCCATGGCAGTGTCTACTGCTCGTAGTGGATTAGTTTCAATAGACCCCAGTCTACCCCCACTTAATATAGTACTGTGTTGAAATACCGCACCAATAGGGATGGATATCTGAAGTTGGGAAATATGAGTTCTAATGTCCCACTCATGGTAGTCCATTACAGTTCGGAGCAGAAGTTTTGGCGATGTGTCAAAGGAAATGGCACAGTGTTTGTGGGGGTACCCAAGGGGTGCCAGGGGAAACTATTGATTTTCTGTGGGTATCCACAAATAAGTGACTAGAACAATTCGGAATGACTAACCGCCCTGGGGGAAGGGTTAGCATCTGGGGAGCCATTGCCCTATGATGAAATTAAATTGTTTGCATTAATGGCTGCACCAACGAGTGCTTGGAGAACCCTGATTGTAATGACACACCAATTACTTTTCTGTGTGACACAGGGGCATGTCAAGCTGTTATCAGAAAAGTAAGTGTAATTTTTTCCACATCGGCTCAGCACTGATATGATACAAACTTGTGCTGCGAATGGGGAAATGGACCAGCGTAGCAACAGAGGAACTCAAATTTGAGGATCCTGATGAGGGAATTGCCACAGAAATGTTGCAAATAGTGCTGGGGAGAGGACTGAAGGCCCCCGTGTCTGGTGAAGTGGTGTCAGAAGTGGGATGAATTGACATACTGTCGTGGTACTGTCTAGTCGGCGTGTTTGTCGCATGTAAGGTTGTGGGCAACACGTGGTACGTGGGTGACAGCCCACACCTAGCAGAGGGGCGTTGGAGACAACCTCTGTGAACAGGTGAGGCTGGTGAAACGGTCAAAGCGAATGCGTCAGTCGGCGAGTGGTGCTTCTGTGATCGGTGGGAGACACCGGGAAGCAGAAGGCAGAGTTCTCAACCTGGGGGAGCCCGGGCGGAGATCTCTGTGGAAAGGGATTTAGTCTGGGACTGCGCCCTGAATGGGAGGTTCGAAGGATCTAAGTGGTCAAAAATATGTGCCCAAGTTGGAATTGCAGGATGCTACTACTGCTCATTGTATTTGTTGACAGCAGCACAGGGAGGGTCTGCCAGCTTATAGGGCCCACACTGTACCTATATACCCGCTAATGATGAGGCAGGAGGGGTAATTGATCAAGCCTTGTAACGTTTGAAGGATATATCAGATGCACAACAGCGAGACCTCGCACCAGCATCGGCAGACTCCTGGTGGGACTGGCTCCTGTCTGGAGGATGGGAAGCAGGAGTTATGTCTGTATTTAGTCTCATAGCAGGGGGATTTGCTGTACTGCTCTTCTGCAGTTGCTGTGGGGTTCCCATAATTAAAGGATTGATATCAAAAATGTTGAGTGTTAATCCACAATGTCAGATGATTCTGTTACAGGACACCAATGAAGTGTATACTCTCCCCGTGAATGAGGCACAAGGCGAAAATCGAGAGAAGTGGCATGCTGGCGGATAATCAATTATAAACAGGGGGGAAATGTGGAATCATTTTTATATTGATTCATTCAATTATTATTCATTGTTTATCCTTGCTTGCTCTGGCTCAATTCTTCTTAGGCTATGGTAGTGTACTCTTGCCTGTTTCTGATTAGCCTAGGCCTTCATAGCTGTAGCTTCCTCAAATTTGAACAATGCGTAATTGCTTATAGTTTATCTGGAGCCATGCAGTCCTGACAGGGCCAAGATGTTCTCTTTCTCTCCCAAGTTTGTGTGTTCTCAGGAAAAACAGAACAAGTTGAGCCTGGGATGCCGAACGATACGATGTATGCATACTCCGGGGCCGGCTTTACGTGGGCTGTGTGCGTCTGCAACATTCCTGTTGATACCATGATCGTAAATCAGCTCGAGGGGAGGAGGATGTCAAGATGGACTCTTACTTAAACCACAGCAAAATCCTTGTTGGTTATCCTTGCTTTTGCCTGTAACGAGAGTTCTCGCATGTGGCGGGGATCCTTTTTCTGCAGAAAAAGTAAACTGACTTTGGCTTCAATATTAACTCTTTTGTCTGTCTGAGTTCTTTTTGAGAAGGTAACACCAGGAATATAAAATCAAAATTCCTACAACATACCCCGTTAATTTCAGAATGGAAAAAAATCCCAAGTGACCCCTTTTCCTAGTCCTACACACATATAACCAAGTCCGAAAGTGATACAACTGCGCACGCGTACTGGAAGTCATGGTCAAATAGCCTTAGAACTGTAAACCTGGTTCGCGGCCAAAAAAATATCAATATATATCGAGTATCGCCATTCAGCTAAAAAATATCGAGATATGACTTTTAGTCCATATCGCCCAGCCCTAGGGACAAGGCCGAAGACCTTTACTGGATGCCCGTAATCTTACGGGCCCTCAGATGCCACTGCATCACTCACCGGCATGATTCTGTCATTGACATTACTAAATGGGCCCAGGAATACTTCAAGAAACCACTGTCTGTAAACACAGTCCGCCGTGCCATCCACAGATGCCACATAAAACTGTATCATGCAAAAAGGAAGCCATTGTTGAGCATGATCCAGAAGCGCCGCCGTGTTCTGTGGGCCAAGGCTCATTTAAAATGGACTGTTGCAGAGTGGCAAAGTGTCCTGTGGTGAGACTAGTCCAAATTTGACATTCTTGTTGGAAATAATGAGCGATGTGTCCTCCAGGCTAAAGAGGAGAAAGACCACCCCTCCTGTAATCAGCGTTCAGTTCAAAAGCCAGCATCTCTGATGGTATGGGGATGCATTAGTGCATATGGTGTGGGACACTTGCATGTTTTAAAAAGCACCATGAATGCTGAAAGGTACATTAAGGTTTTAGAGCAACATATGCTCCCCTCCAGACGACATCTATTCCAGGGAAGGCCTTGTGTATTTCAGCAGGACAATGCAAAACCACATACTGCAGCTATCACAACAGCATGGCTTCGTAGTAGAAGAGTCCGTGCGCTGAACTGGCCTGCCTGCAGTCCTGATCTTTCACCGATTGAGAACATTTGGCGCATAATTAAACGAAAAGTTCGTCAAAGGAGACCCAAAACTCCTCAGCAGCTGGAAGCCTGTATTAAACAAGAGTGGGATCAAATTCCAATGGCTAAACTCAAGAAACTTGTCTCCTCAATGCCCAGACGCCTCCACTCTATGTTAAAAAGAAGAGGGGATGCTACACCATGGTAAACAGGCCCCTGTCCCAACTTTTTTGAGACCTGTAGCAGCCATCAAATTTGAAATGAGCTCATTTTATGGATAAACTTGTAAAATTTCTGTTTCAACATTTGCGATGTTATCTCTGTTCTATCGTGAATAAAATACTGGCTGGTGTGATTTGAAAGTCATTGCGTTTTGATTTTATTTACAATTTACACTTTGTCCCAACTATTTCGGCATTGGGGTTGTATACTATTTATTGCAATGGAGACTTGGTTTTCATTCCTGAGAAAAAGAGTAGTGTCATCCGCCAGTTGAGTAATAAAGAGTTCTCTGTCTAAAATATTTATGCCATTAACCGTACTTGATTTGATGTGATCAGCCAAAAGCTGAGCCACCAATAGGAAGAGGTATGGTGAAGTGAGACACCCTTGTTACTCGGGCCGGTAGGCCACGAGTCTAAGTTTCGGCTCCTTTCTTCTTTTTTTTTTTCGATCGTGATTGTCCTGCTCATGCGTGCACGCAGTTTCGCGATTGGCCCAGGCCTAGACCCGGCCCGAGTACAGGCTCTGAGCAGCCTCTTGTCTAATGCCTCTAGATACACTAAATCTGGGAGACACACCATTTGTTAGTTTAATGGAGCTATTACTTTTGTTGTATAGACTTTTGATAGCTGAGAAAAAGTAACTGCCAAAACCAAATTTCTTAAGTGACTATAAAATACACAGATGCTCAACAGTGTTAAACGCTTTGAAGAAATCTACAAACAGCATGAGCCCCCCATCCTCCACCAACTCTGAATAATCCAAAATATCTAGGATTAACCTAATATTATTTGCTATATGCCTCTTATTCATAAAACCTGATTGTGTTTCTTTTATAATAGAGTCCAGAACTGACCTTAATTTCCTAGCCAATAAGAGAGCTATTATTTTATAGTCGTTTTCAAGTAGACAAATCGGACGCCAATTGTCTAACAGTAATTTATCCTTGTTTGGTTTGGGAATTAAAACAGTAATTCCTTGGGTCAGAGTAGAGGGAAGACATTCCTTATTAATATATTCTTCAAAGACTTTATGTAAAAAAAAGGAGACAGTTCATTAACAAATAATTTATAAAATTCTGATGTCAGTCCATCAAACCCAGGGGACTTGTTGTTTTTTGAGTTGATTTATAGCTTGCTGCACTTCTTGAGGAGATATAGGTTTGTCGCAGGACTCTCTGTCTGTTTGACTCATTATTTAACCAAAAGGGAGTTTGAAAAATTATCAGCTGCAGATTCGCTAAATCTAGAACTGTACAGATCTTTATAGAAATTTGAACAGAAGTCTGCTATTTCATGCTGATCTTCAGTAATAGCGCCATTAATATTTAATTTACCAATATTATTGTTGGTGGAGTGGTGTTTCTCCAAGTTAAAGAAGTAGTGAGAGTTTTGTTCCCCTTCTTCTAACCACTTAGAGCGAGACCTAATGAAAGCGCCCTTCACTTTTTGGCGATAAAAATTGTCAAGTCTAGTTTGTGAGTAAGCTAGTTCCTCCTTTTCTTCCTCTTTTAGGGAGTCAGGGTCTTTGCTGGAGAAGAGAGTTATGCTTGAGACAGCCCTCAACTCCTCCTCTTTCCTGGCTTTGGTTAATTGAGCACCACTCCTCCTTAAATGTTTTCCTATGTCATATTTGAGAAGTTCCCAGTTAAGCCCATATGAGTTTTCTTTTTTTGCTTTAGACCAGTAGAATGAAATTAAATCCTTAATCTTTTTTATTTTCATTCCTTTATAGAATAGAGCTATTAAGTTTCCAATATCCTGACCGAGTGGCAAGTATGGGACCAGTAGAGATATTAACAGGTATGCAAATAGCTTTATGATCAGTTAGAGACGTGGGACAAATGCGAACAACAACATTATCTTTGTTTAAACTATCATATATCAACCAATAGTCTAAACGAGATTGCCTTGAGCCGGTTTTATTGCTCCAGGTATACAATCTACAATTTGGGTTCTTCTCTCTCCATATATCTACTGAATTAAATCTTCTTATAAATTCTTTTAGGATTGAATCTGTCCTATTTTGTTGACAGGGTGGAAGTTTATCTATAGAGCTATCTAGAATACTATTGAAATCCCCTCCTAACAGTAAGAGTGCATTAGGGAATCTAGCCATGCAGCTTGTAAAACTATTTTCGATGGGTTGCAAAAGGTTTACATTTTCTGTCTTTGTATTGTAACCATAAATATTAGAGATTATGTAGATTACGTCATTACATTCAATAACTTGGAAAATGAAATGACCATTTGGATCACTTTTTGTGATCAGAACATTTCCTTTAAATCTATCATTTAGGGTTGCTACACCAGCTGAACGCTCTGTCCCATGGGACAGCCATATAGTTTTAACCCACTGAGACCTCCAGAAGTTAGTAACATCTACAGTAGAATGAGATTCTTGAAAATAGAATAATGCTTTCCTGTTATGATCCTGCTCTGTCTGCCTTGATTCTGCCATGTTTATTATGTTTCTACCATTCCCTGTTATGTTTATGATTATGTTCTCTTAGGTTTTGCCATGTTCTGTTTAGTTTTTGTATTTTGCCATGTTTTCGTTTTTGCCATTCCCAATCCACTATTCTGTTATATTCCGGTCCATGTCTTTGTTCATGCCCTTCATTGCACTTTGTCTCCCCTGTCTGGTCTTTTATTAAGCTACAGCTTCTCCCCAGTCCTGCGTGTCACATGCTTAGGTGATTTCATGGTTTCTGGGTTTCAAACATTCCTTCCAATCTCATTTGCTTCCTTCGCCTCTCTTTTCTCTTTTACTAACCAATACTAACAGTTTGTTGTTTTTGTTAAAGTTACTAACCCAGACTAACATTGTATATAATACTAACTTACTAACGAGCACTAGGGATTGTATAGCTGCACTTACTAATTGATTAACAAGCTCTCAGCACTCGCCCTGTTCTAGTCTCCGCCTCTTGCCTTCACTTTGTCTCTCCTGCAATTCAGCGGATCCTCCGCACCTGCTCCACTCTGTCCTACCTCTCATTATCTGTGCACATTAGAACTCCCTAACCGGAGCTGTATGTTTTGTCATAGGTTGTCTCGTGTTCCCTGTCCGCGTTTTGGCTTTTGCCAATTTCATGTGATTAGGTTCTCCCTCATGTTCCCTCCTTTGTAATTAGTCTGATCCTCATCACCTGATCCTAATCATAGCATGTGACTTCCCTTGAGTGTATTTAAGCTGTCTTCTCAGTGCAGTTCCCCATCAGAACGTTTCCCTTGTTTACCTGTGCTGCTCTTGTTTCTCGCCTTGTACTCGTAGTGTTTCTCTTCTGACTGGACCGTCCGACCTTCGATTTTTTGGCTCTGCTTTTTTGGTACTATTATCTGCATCTGTTTACGAACCCTTTTTGCCCGACTACGAGTTTTGTGTTTGCTGCCCTGGTAACGGTTTGGATTACGCCCACTGGATTTTGGCTTTTGCTTCTCTGACATACCTGTGTCTGTGTACCGAACCTGTTTTTGCCCGACCACGAGTACTGTTATTGCTGCCCTGGTTTTCGACTCTGATTCTGCCCTACTGGATTGTGATTTTGGATTGTGGACTCTGTACCATTGCTTTTTGCCCTGTGGGGGTTCACCCCCCCCAACTACAATAAATCACTTTTTGCTGCTACTTCCTGGTCTCGCATTTGGTTCCAGAACGGTACCTCACATTTCCTCAACGTTATTACGTAACCCCCTGGCGTTTAGTAAAACAAATGACAACATTAATAAACAATAAGAACTATGTAGAAAAGTGAACCAAAACCTAAAAAAGTTTTGGTTAAGTGTTAAATAGTGGTGTTAAAACGTAACAAAGTTGTCAGGATCAGCACCGTATTAGCTTTATAACTAGGCATACTAACTTGAAGTTAAAATTAAATTAGGGGAACAACTGTGCCTCAATTTACATTACAGTATACAAAACTGCACTTTTACATGAGGTAAGAGGTTAAAAAATAAAAAATTTTAAATCTATTCTCATTTTTTGGAACACTAGGTTTTTCACCTGAAGATTTTAAACACAACAAAATGTATAGAAATTGAACCTTGGAGTCCTAGACAAGCATCCTTAAACAACCCCGAGTAACTCTCACCTGAGTAGAGGGCAGTCAGTCAAGCCCAGGGATCTTGACTCCATCAGATCATGGATGAATTTCCGAACTGTTCACATTACCTTTTCCTCCTACGAAGTAGGCAGTCTTTCCATCCTCCGAGCTTTCTTTATAAGGGGCCACAGTTTTTGTCTATTTTCTCTGTCCTCCTGTGTTAAGTCTTCTCTTCTGTGAAGCGTAAGCCCTTACTCTGGAGATAGGAGTTGTTTGCAGCTTTCCACAAAGCGTCCCTGTATCTTCGGGAGATAAACTGCATGATAACGCCTCAGGGTTTTGTGTTATCCTGCTGAGGTTTTCCCACTCGGTGTGCGACATCTATGGCAGCGGGAAGCATTTCCTTTTCCTCCGGTAGAACCGCCTGACAAACACTGGTCACTCGAGCTTGCACATCCTCCTCCCTGTCCTCTGGCAAGCCGTGGAGCCGCAGGTTCCAACGGCGACTGTAGCACTCCAAGTCGCTGACCCAGTTCATGGTTTTCAGAGCAAAGTTCTCGTTTCTTTCTACCCTCTTTTCAACATGTGCGACCTTTTCACTCAGGAGTTTAATCTCTCCATGAACAGATTCCATCATCTTTTCAAGGGTGTCGCTCCTGCTATTCATAAGATTAGCCAAGGCGCGAACCACATCATCTGAGCCAGACCCGGTCAAAGCAGGTTTCTTCGGGAGTGGAGGCTTGCTTAGTGTGACGGGTAGGGGCTAAAAATTCTGACATTTTTTGAGGATTTCGACTTGCAATGTGAAATACACATATGATAGCCCGTGTGTCACAGTTGATCCCACAAGTGGCGTCACAGCTCTTGGCCCAATTCACAGTGCTGTTCAAGGGCGATATTGGCAGTTGCTTAAAACCCATTTTACATCCATGATTACTCTCTTCAAGTATCATCTCCGGGTGAAAAGTGTTGATAGTTTGAAAAAGTATTGCATGCCCTTTTGCATGATACCAAATACGAAAATTTTCATAAAGTTTCAAATCAATGCATGACTACTTTAAAAAAGGCATCTAGATGGCAGTAAATGTTGCACCAAAACCTGTATATATCGTTCATTCATGGTGTATTCATGGATGCACAAGTTACCCATGCCATGTGTATTAATGCACCCCCATACTATCATGGATGCTGGCTTTTGAACTGTGTGCTGACAACATGCTGGATGGCCCCTCTCCTCTTTAGCCCAGAGGACATGGCATCCATGATTTCCATAAAGAATTTTGCAATTTGATTAGTCAGACCACAGGGCAGTTTTCCACTCCGCCTCAGTGCATTTTAAGTAAGCTCGGACCAAGAGAAAAAGGCAGTATTTCTGGATCTTGTTTATATATGGTTTTATCTCTACATGGCAGTTTTAACTTGCATTTGTGGGAGCAGTGACAAACTGTGTTTACTGACAGAGGTTTACAAGTGTTCCTGAGTCCATGCAGTGATCTCCACTCCAGAATCCTGCCTGTTCTTAATGGAGTGCTGCCTGAGGACTTGAAAATCACAGCCATTCAAAATTTGATTTTGGCCTTGTCCCATGCGTACAGAGATTTTTCTGGATTCGCAGAATCTTTTAATAATCTTATGCACCACATAGGATAGAATCAACAAATTATTTGCAATTTTAAGTTGGAAACGTTATCCTTAAATTGTTGAAATGTTTCTCCATGCAATCTTTTATAGAGTGGTTAAGGGTTAAGCTCACACCATATTAACTTGTGAAAGACTTTTTATACCCAATCATGTTGCTGACCTGTTGCTAAATAATCTAATTTGCTGTGAGATGTTCTTCCAGTTGTCTTTTTTTTTTTTAGCATCATACAACTTTTCCAGTCTTTTATTGTCCCATCCCAACCTTTTGAGAACATGCACACTTTTGAGATGGTGTCTTTTTTCCAGATTATTTCCCTATCCAATATCAACCTTGTCAACACTTCCAGTCCAAGAATTCCTGGACTTCTTTGTGGGTTCTCGGATGATCCAATCAAATTCAGTTTTGCTGAGTGTGTTGGTGGTTGGTAGAAGAAGGTTCTTTTAGAGAATGGCCACACTACAATTTTCAATAGACCACACACTTTTCCCGAGGTGAATACACATATTTGAGATTCGAAAGAGACTCTCTCGGCCTGTAACGTCACTTTAAGAATAGTATGTGACGGGTAGAACAAGCTTGGCCCGCCAGTTTCAAAATTGCCATCCACACAATCAATACAACATCTCTTCTGCTATTTTCTTCCAGTAATATTTTATGTTTGAGAGCATTTTAAGCTTACATTAACTATGCCTGTTCGGTGTGCAGCTTACGGCTGTAATAGCTACCTGGTGAAAGGATGTGGCATCTCTTCGTTCTTCTTCCTGAAGAATCCGTTGACACGTAAGAAATGGTTTCATAAAATGCGGAGGAAGTTTCAGCTGAAGGACCATCAGAAACTGTGCAGTAAAGATCTTTTGAAGGCGATGTCAAATCGTGATCTAGAGAAGCTAGCACTGATGATATCCAAATGCTCAGCATAGGCTAATGATGGAAGCTGAACCCGATATTCCCCTGGGATATGATTTTTCCCCAAAGTCACAACAACAACATGTTCTGCCCAGGAAAGCTTTTCTGAAATGCCAATACAGAGAGGTATACTGTTTTCAGTTATTTTTGATTTGACGGGAGTATTAAGTTCTTTAACCCAAATGCCCCCTGTACCTGGGGCAAGCTGCACATTTTTTAAACAAATAACAGAAAATGTATGTTACCTAACAGCAACATAGTCCAGGGTGAGTCCCTGCCTTTCACCCAGAGTCAGCTGGGATAGGCTCCAGCTCCACCGCCACCCTCGTGAGGAAGAAGCGGTGTGGAGAATGGATGGATGGATGGAATTTTAGCGCCTTTAAGTCAATGAAAAGGCTCAAAACCATCATAACATAATAGAAATTACCAAGTTCAATTGTCCGTCCTCATGTGTTCGCAAAACAATTGACTGTCACTGCCACTGTCACTGTCAGATTGTCATATTTGCAATCCGACGTTGTGCATGGAATTTGAGGAATGTCAACAGCTGATCCAGCCCATACTTTTGGAGGCAGCTTTCCTTAAAATGCCATAAACAACGTCATGTGATGCCTAGCTCATTAACTGTTGCTTCAGAAGACGGCTGTCTGCAGGCGCGGCCAGAATTCGCCATGGATAGTAAAATAAACTGAAAAACACTGCGGGTTGCGTAATTAGTATGCAATTTATATCTCAAAATACCAAAAATAATCTTTTGCATTTTTTATTTTGGCACCAATCCTTTACTATCCTGGTTTTCATCTCCCCTTTGCTCAACTGTTGTCGTTCATCTGCGGTGTTAAAACTCGCGATTAGGAAACTTTTCCCAGGGTCTGCGGTCCTGGCGAGTGGCGCTTCTTCAAGTTCTGTCTTCATCAAAGTCCAAAAGTGTGCATCTGCCCTACGTACCATGATCCATTCCTTGAGACCCCAGTTACTGACCTTGGACCTGTCCCCCCAACAACGCCTGGCCTGACTGCCAGTGTTCTTGTTTGCTTCCACCTGACCTTGCACTGTCTTCTGATTATCCTCTTTGCTCATGTATTTTAAACTTCTGTCTTCTATTTATCAAAGGCGCCTATGCAGCTTGTCTATGATCTGTATGTGGCTTCTGTGTTCAGAAATTGTGACACCCTCCAACTCAAAATCATTACATGAAGGCTGGAGATGAATAGGCCTGCACCCAAAGAGTGTCATTGTACAGCCTGAAGCTAGCCTGGAATCCATACATATCAAGTGCTGGTCGCTCCCAACGGTCACTGACTGATAATCAGTCTGGCCTCAGTCGTATAGCCAGCGTTTAGCCCTTACGTCACTAATGAAGTGAATATATGAATATTCATTTTTTCTGTTCTTGGCTGATTTGGTGACCTTTTGGCGAGAACCACCAATCGCGTGGCACCATGCGCAGAATTAATGCTGACCGGGTTATCCGTCATCTTGTTGTTAGAAGTCGTAGCTAAGTAGGGGAGCATTTAAACTTTGGGATATACAAGTATCTATCTTATATCTGCATGTTGCGTGTATATTTCCTTTTACTTTGCTACAACACAACTAAAGGCTGTACTCAGCATAACGAATATGAGTTAGCTGGCCAGCTACGGCAGCTACAGCTACAGCTTCGTGAATGTTATTTGACATGAGCTTAAAAATTAGATTGTGGCTTGCTTGTGTTTACTCTTGGAGTGGTTGTTAGGTTTTGAACAGGATAATGTTTGGCCATGTCTGCATTTTGTTTATTTCAGTGGGATTCCCCAGTATAATGAAGGCTAAATTAAATAATACTCAAATTACATAACGTATTTCACTGTAATTGGCATAAGCTATAGTAATTGCATTAGCTAGATTAAAGTGATACTCCACCCAAAAACTATAATTTGTATATCATTTACTCACCATTAGATGTCTTGAACGGACGAAGTTGTTTTGCACCTGGCGCAACTTTGTGTCCACTGGAGAGTTTTGAAAAATTATCCAAATTCCTTTTTTGCTGGAAGCAAATGGGGTCTCCCAGTAGTAATGGGAAAACTCCACAAAACGTCCGTTCACAAACTTTCAAACCATCGTCCAACGCATTGTCCAGTATAGAATCCAAGTCTGCTTTGTCCACTTGTATCCTCAGAACTCTAGAAACGCGGTTATTTTTCGCTAAAAGTAATAAAATACCACATAGTCGGGGATCCACAGGCTCAAAAGCTCAATAAAATGGGTTGAACCTGACATGGTCTGCCATACTTTTTGTTTGTGCTTTTTCTGTTTACTTGGACACTAAGATCCAATAATTGAAGGGTCTGCTCTGCCAGACACATTGCGAAAAAAAAAAATTGGCCATTTCAGTGTATAGACCCTTCATTTTTTGACAGAAAAATGTGAAAAATGAAAATTTTCTTCAATTCCTCAGTGGGTTGGGTAGGCTGCCAATTAATGCATTCCAGATACACAGAACACTTATGGTGACAATATCGACAGAAAAAATAACTCTTAAAACTCATTTCTAAATGATTTGTGATCAATTTAATGCAAAAAAATTTAGGCATTTTCTCACTTTTTTCCAATATTTTCATCTTTACTTCATTGGCAATCAACTATGGCCCCAAGTTATGACATCAGTCAATATGCCATTATTTTCACTAAACAGTATACTCATTCCACAGAAAGAATTATAAAAGTCTATCAAAAGTCATTGGTTCTGTGATGATTTCACTATTAGTTGGTGATCAACAGGCTCAGAAGCTCAATAGAATTTTGGGTTACTCTCAAAATTCCTAAAGACATACTGGATATTTAACATGATTGTTAATGTTCTCACTGTTAAACATCATGGCCAAGGCATCTTTTTTAATTTTAACATAACCTTGTTCTCCCAATGGAATTGTGCAACACAAGAAATATAACACAGCAAAATTATTTTTATTATTTTATTGCATCAGATGACAACAATTACAACTTTAATGGAAAAAATTTAACATAACTTAACAAGGTGCTGGTCCCTGTGAGGTGGGATAGTCAGGAGGGATGCATACTGCAGATACTGCTCTGGGGACAGACCTTCACTTTCACCACTGGAGGAGACAGCAGCCATACCACTCTTCGATCTCCTCCAGCCGCGTGGCTGAAGCTAAGCAGGTGTGGGCTTGGTTAGTACTTGGATGGAAGACCGCCTGGGAAAACCAAGTTGCTGATGGAAGAGGTGTTGGTGGCCAGTAGGTTGCGATCTTCCCTCTGGTGGAATAATCCCCAATGCCCCAGTGCAGTGATGAGGACACTGCACTGAAAAAGATGCTGTCTTTCGGACGAGACGTTAAACCGAAGGTCTGACTCGCTGTGGTCATTAAAGATCCTATGACACTCTTCGATAAGAGTAGGGGGTTCCCCGGTGTCATGGCTAAGAGTCCCAACCTGGCTCTTTCCACCTGCCACCTAATCATCCCCTGATCTAATTGGCTGCGCAAATTGCCCTCTCCCTCCCCACCTCAACCCCCAGGGCTCCCTTTAAAAAGAGATATAAGAGACACTCGAGATATACCCAAGGCTTTTAACAGACGGCTATGGTGACTCCTCTTGGGTAGCCCAAGAATATATTTTATCATATCACTCTGGAAACTTTCCATAGCCTTAATTTCTGTGGCGGACAGTTCAATGGCATGACATCCAAATGTTAAAACAGGGCATACAGCAGTTTTCCAGAGATACCGTTTAACCTCAGTAGAAAGCCCCAGAGAAGAGAAACCGTTATTCATAAGACTAAAGGCGTTAACAATCATGTTAAATCTCCAGTATGTCTTTAGGAATTTTGAGAGTAACCCAAAATTCTATTGAGCTTCTGAGCCTGTTGATCGCCAACTAATAGTGAAATCATCACAGAACCAATGATTTTTGGTGGATTTTTATAATTCTTATACTGTTTGGTAAAAAGAATGGCATATTGACTGATGTCATAACTTGGGGCCATAGTTGATTGCCAATGAAATAAAGATGAAAATATTGGAAAAAAGAGAGAAAACGCCTAAATTTTTTGCATTAAATTGATCCCAAATCATGTAGAAATGAGTTTTAAGAGTTATTTTTTCAGTGGATGATGTCACCACATGTGTTCTGTGTATCTGGAATGCATTTATTGACAGCCTACCCAACCCACTGAGGATTTGAAGAAAAAAATCATTTTTCACATTTTTCTGGAAAAAAAAAAATATGAAGGGTACATACACAAAAATGGCCACATTTTTTTTTGCAATGTTTCTGGCAGAGCAGACCCTTCAATTATTGGACCTTAGTGTCCAAGTAAACAGAAAAAACACAAACAAAAAGTATGGCAGACCATGTCAGGTTCAACCCATTTTTGAGCCTGTGGATCCCGACTAACAGTTATGCTTCAAGTAAGCTTGCACATTCAACGGAAGTCCCGCCTCCCGGCTCGTTCATTGCCCAGAGACTCTGCTGCCACTCAGATGAATACTCGTATAAACACGAGCCTGATCTCCTGATCTATTGGTCTTAAAAATGCCATTGCAGCACCAGAATATTTGGAAGATATGTGGCCTGTGAAAAATAAGTCCAGTATTTAATTCTGTGACAATGGGGCAAAATAATCGGTGATAATCTGTGCTCACGTTCACTTCTCCCCATTGTTATAAATTCATTCAGGACCCGCCACAAGTCTGTCTAAAGGGTCGGGGCACCCTTGCGACTGTGAGCCAATCACAGATCTCGCATGGATTTTGTGCAAATATTTGAAAGTCAAACGCTGGCCTACCGACTGAGGCCAGACATATCTGCAAGTGACCGTTGGGAGCGACCAAAGCTTGATATGGATGGATTCCAGGCTAGCCTGAAGCTGGATTTGAAAGTATATCCTTCTTGCATTCATTTCTCTGACATGACAAGGTAGGTTCCCCGGCTTTCATGAGTCAGCAGAGGTTGAAAAAGCTTCAATGTTGATTAAGAAAAATAAGTACAAGTCACATTCCTGCTCCATAGATCATGAGGACAGTTGTCTCAAAATCCCATAGATCATATGACAGAAATGACAAAAAATTTGTATTATTATTGTTTTTTTTTTTTTAATTTGGCATCTCCAATCCCACGCGAATCTGGAATGCCCAATTGAGGAACTATGTCCAAGGCTTGCTCATACGCGACCCCTTGTTGCCAATTCAGGAGAGAGGGACGGTTCACGGCTCTCCTCCGAAGCACATGCCCATCAATACTGCTTCTTTACACTCATTGGTTGAATCCTCGCAAGTTCAGAACGAGGGCAGAGGATGCCTGAACATGAACAAGCTTAGAATCTTCCTGACAAGCGCCCGGCTGGCCAACAGGAGGCACTTGAGCAACGAACAAAGCAACCATTTTTTATTTCCCTTCCTGGCAGCCCCTTCCCAATTTGCATCCCTGTGGCGCAATGGCCAATTGTGTGCTACTTGTGCAAAAGCTACCGACCACTGCTGGTTGGTACGACCGGGGCTCGAACCCGTGCCGTGATAGCTCACTCGGTTAAAGCACCGCATTGTGGAGCAGAAGTGACAGCTGACAAAAAATGATGAGATCTACTGTATTGTGCAGTGATGATTATACGCGTGACAAAATGAAGATAAATCAAAAACCAAGCATTATTCAAGTATTTATTTCATGTAATATTGGATCTAAAAGATGAAAATAAGTAAACAGATAATATATAGTAAAAACAAAAATATTAACGTCTTTCTAAGAGAAAAAGTCAATATTTAGTGTCACCACCTATTGCTTTGATTACAGCATTAAATCTTTCTGGCATAGTTTTCACATATTTTTTTTAATTTCTTCACTTGCTAAACCATTCCATGTAGTTTGAAGTTCATTCTAAAGAGATTCTTTTGATGTTAAAACAGATTTCTTCAATCAGATTAACCTCTTCCACTCCGGAGTTGTAATCGGAGGGCACTGCTCTCACCTTGCCTTAAAGCGCAATACATCTCCAAACTCAATCCTATGTAGGTTTCCTAATTACCAAATAAGTGTTCATTTGTTCTGTTATGAGAATCAGTCCATATCCATTTCCCCTCAGCTTGCTTTATAGTTCATTGATATAATTATCTAGCATTTTCCTATCCACATTTATGGTGAGATATAACGTCAATGTCTTACAAAGCTTACAAAACGGAATATATTTATTTCTGCGTCCACGTCCGATTGGCTTGGTACGCTCAAGAGAATGTTTTTGAATCAAAGTGACTCTATTGTTAACTCCTGGATGAGCTGTTTGTGAATCTCACCGCCCGTGGTTGTGCTACGGGTAAATTGATTGATTGATTGATTGATTGATGAGTGACGCTCGAGTCTCATTACCACACTCCTTCCTAAGCTTCGCTTATCCAGGATGTAAAATATAGATTTTTCCGACTTAGGTGCGCGTGTTAAGGCTGCTAATATAACAATAAACATATAACCAAAATGCCAGTTCACACACAAGCTATTTCTGAGTAAGAATCGGATGATAAACTGAATTAATTTACTAGGCAAATAGGCTTCAAATAAGCTGCGTTGCCATTAACAATTATGAAATACAGCTTTGCGGCAACAAGGAAGGCTACAATGAGATTGCAAGGACGGTAATTAAGTGAAATTTCTCGTTTCCTGTTTAATTATACTGGACAAATAAAGTTAGGGATCACCCCAAATTTTGAATATGAAATATGTGATAGTTTGTATTTTTTTCCATATCATATTTTAATATTGAAAAGTTGGGTGATCCCTAACTTTCTTTGTCCAGTATAGATAATTAATTGTCGTTCATACGATCTCCTATCATAGTGTGGTGGGAAAAATATTCTTAAATACTCCAAAATCAAGGTATTACCGTAATCACAGTTCAACAGAGAGAACAAGCCAGGCCTTTTAAAGGGGACCTATTATGCTGATCCTTCTTTTAATACATATAAGTAATGTTATAATGTTGGATGTCCATATTAAACCTCTGAAAAGTTTCTAAACATAAGATACAGGGGTTTTGCCATAATCCAAGAACGTGATTTCGTGAACGCGATTTCCTCTCTGAAAAGCTCGTCCCGAGATCTTCATGAGATCTGGGCAAAACCTGGTGTCAGGTTGTGCCGTCCAATTAATACAGACCAATTAATACAGACAGAGCCAATCACAGCGCTGGACCTGCCCACACCAGAAACTATTCTAGCAGGCACAAACAACCGGAGATCATACTATGCCTTAGTAGCGTCTGCTCTTTTGGAAATACAAAAGAAGAACCGCAGATCATTTGAGATGCAGTTTTGTCAGTATCTCTCCCAAAGCTGCTTGTACGTTTATTTTTTGACGCGAAGAAAGGCACCTTTTCTCTTTCAAAAGACGATGCCACCAGAAATCAGTGGGAAGCTTTTTATTTGCTGGCAGCAAACAGCCACGGCCAAAGGGAACGTTAGCTGTTTGTGCTCAGTATTTCACCAAAGACAGCTTTGTCAATAATGGATAATTCGACACAGGATAAGCGTTTCAGCTGCTTCTCAAACCTGAAGCAGTTGCATTGATCAAGCGCTCGGAGCCACAAGCTGTAAGTAACGATATAACAGCAAATAATGGAAGTGAAGCTAACGTGTTACGGGTGGCTAGCAGGACCGCTAACGATAGCACTAACAACTGGCCTCAAACGCAGGCTTTGTAAAACATCTGAAGATAAAGCCTGTATTGGTCGCGACTGTCCGTGACTCACAGACGCGGAAGCTGTAAGTTGCTTTTCCAGCATAAGCCTACCTAACGTGATGGCCTGTTGACTGTGGCTGTAGCACTACGGATAACATAGCCAAGTTACTGTTGCTAATGTTTGTGTCCTAGATATGCAAGAGTAATATCAGGGGACATTCAACAGAAGTTGTGTGAACATAAACCTCATTTGAAGCTAACTTTTTATACTTGTTTATAATTTGGATGCTTGGTACAACTGTCCACAGTAACGGAACTTGCTGTCTGTAATATCTGTATTGCAAGGGTTTGTCTCTGTGGTTGCTATGACTGCTCACTTACCAGCTACTGCATGTTAGTTCGCGTGCTGTGCTACTTAAAAATACTCCTGGTTAACTTATATGCAGTAATTCTGATCGGTATGCTTGTGTTAAGCATCAATGTGGCAGTTTCATCATAACGTTGCCTAATTGTAGCCACTTCAGTTGAAGCTAACCGGAGAGGTGTTGTGTGTCTTCAAAGTTGGGCTGAAAAGGCTGCAGTTAGACCAGACGTAGGTTTTGCAGAGCTTGGGATACGTGTTTGGGTTTGTTCACGGCTGCTTGTGATCGCTTCACTTATCCATGACCGGGATCAGCCGGATACTTCACCAATATCTGGGCTAGCTCTCTGATGCTACCGAGGTGCGGTGAAAGCAATCGCGAAACACACAAGCTCTAATGTGTCTGGTATAACAAATGATTTCTCTGCACTGCCATGGCATAATTTAATCCCCCTTTAGAAATTGTTCTGACTAATAAAAAGCCGAAAAAGGCAAAGATTGAATAGGAAATTCTTTCCTGTAGAAGTTATCGATTCGCTAGCTCCATATAAGCAAATGTCCACGCAAACAGTTTGTAAAACCTGTATTATGTTCATAACAGAACCAGAGCTCTCTCTAGCTGTCGCGTACTATCCATAAAGCTGCTTTCACACCGGACGCGAAACAAATTTTTCGCGCGACAGACTACATTCAAAGTCAGTGCAAAGACGCAAATACACACATTATGGGCGCGTTAGGCCGCTTTCACACCGGACGCGAAACGAATTTTTCACGCAACAGATTACATTCAAAGTCAATACAAAGACGCGAATACACGCATTATGGGCGTGATAAGCCGCTTTCACACCGGACGCGAAACAAATTTTTTGCGCGACAGATTACATTCAAAGTCAATGCAAAGACACAAATACCGCATTATTATGGGCGGCGCGTTAAGCGGCTTTTTTCGCACAGACGTCAGTGCAAAACAAATTTTAGGCGCTTTCACACCGGACGCGACAGATTACATTCAAAGTCAATGCAAAGACAATGCAAATTTTTTAAGGCAGATCCGGTCAATGCAAAGACAATGCGTTTCGCATCCGGTGTGAAAGCAGCTTAACGCGCCCATTTCCCGCGAGCAAACGCTGGTCATTCCGACGTAATAAGTAAACCATTACCATGGGCAATTTCTGAAAAGGCCGTTTAGCCTGGAGCTTTCGCCCCTCTGTCATATACCAGCACAGAAGCTGTTCGTTACTCCACACTAACAACACACCACAGTTACGCACATGAACCAGCAGGTCCTTATAATACACACCGACGCAGTCCATAAGCTGTTGGTCCACTTTTAGCTGCTCCTCACTGTCCATGTTCCCCTCTAAACTCAGACCCACCGGATTTCTATGGTCTCCGGTCTACACTTGGGTATGTCGACCCGTTCTACAAATGTGTCTGTATGGGGTGGATTCTATCTTTCCCTCAATCCTAGCTATAGAGTGGAAATACCGGTGTACTCACCATAGAAGCCATAGGTAGATAGCAATTTCGAACTTGAGCTGCCAGACTTTCGCACTGCGTCCTCCACATTTATGTGTTTATTAGAACAAGTTCATTTCATTAGATCTATACACATGCACAGCCTTAGATTGCGGAATTCCTGAGCTCAGATGTCAGACGCGTCTCACGTTTCACGCTAGGCAGGCGGACCCAGAAAACTGCGTTCTGCCGAGTCCCGCCCAGCTCCGCCCTCCACAGACCTGGCCAATCAGAAGAAAGTGGGCGCACGGGGAGGGGGGGCCATAGCAGAAGAGCCACCCAAACGAGGCGTTTCAGGCAGAGACTGCAATGGACTACAAATGGGGTTTTTTGAGGATGGCAGTATGAGCTAAATAAGGACCCTTTTTTGGACTTTGAACGATCAGGAGTACTCTCGGGGAGTCCAAGAACAAAATATAAACTTGGAAATGTAGCATAATAGGTCCCCTTTAAACTGCTTTAAGAGTGTGGAGCTGAGAAAAGGCAAAAACTCATAAATCTGTCAAAAAACCTGGTAAAGAAGCTCCTGCAGAATGCCCAAGGCCGGCTTGATGAGCTAAACTTCCAGAATGACCATATTGGTAGTCAGCCTGGTGCCAACTACCTAAGTATGTGCACTCGATGTTCTGGAACCATCCATGGCCCGAGATAACTTACTGAACTTCAGGTGAACCCAAGGTTTGGGAGGCTCATATGTGGTTCTCGAGCGTCCCTGGCGGCCTAAAATTAATTTACACTATGATGTAATGGCAAATTTGTTACTAAGGGTGGAGGGTTGCTATATGACAATGTACCAATCAGAATTAATAATGTTGGATATGGTAGAAAGAGTCATGTTTAATCCCACTTAAAGGAACGTGCCAAAAGGCCAATAAATATGAGGGTTCGGACAATTGGTGGTCAGTCGGCGTGGGGTGATTGATGAAGAATGAATGCCACGTGGTTTGTGCAGACCAGCCTGGGTTTTCGTATTTTACTTTAAGCAGGAATACAATAAACCCAATTACATCAGACTCCGGAGAATGGGTCCATTTTTTGGAGATAGATTTACAAGGGTCAGTGGAACACTTTGTCTATTTGCTCGGACTAGGTTTTGTTCTACGAGAATAGCCTTCCTACAACTTTCCCAGAAGCCAAACTGCAAAGACCTAATGAATGACTTGAAAGTTCTACGCATGAAATGCATACTAAATTCTTTTAAATACGTGCCATGAGTCGAACTTTCACAATGCGCTAATATCCAGTTTACTAAATTATTCAATCACCAGATCATGACCAGTCATTATTTTTAAGGGATGGGTTTGAGCTTCCCCTTTAGCCAGTTCACCAGCCTCCACTAAATTTTAGGGATATCCATTCGTTTCTTTTTGAGTTATCTTATACACAAACAGATAGACAGAAAAACCAAGTTCGGCAAAAACATAACCTCATTGGTGGAGGTAATGATACACCTGTGCCTTCGGGTCCCCCTTGTTTCACGGTATGTTTGCTTTTGGCTGATTAGTTCACAGTTCATTTTGGCGTCACAATTCTGCACAAAAAAAAAATGTTGAATATAATGAGCCATCTGAGAATCATCACCTCAGTCCTCCCTTGGTAATCGATGCAGGCAAAAAATTTGCTCGTTTCCAGTTTTAGTGCACTCTCTCCACAGATACCTTCAGCAAAGTTTTAGTTGGTGGCTGCTTGATGCTTTGGATTACAAAATACTTAATTATTGCTTCACCTTACTTTTCTCAAGTCTACCACCCTTCACTGCTCATTTATGATTGTCTTGCCTTCTTTTTTATTCAAACTTTTGGGCAACTGCATTATGAATGCTTACAATCAGATGCCTTAAATTTGTTTATTATAAATTATATTCATTCCTGTTAGGGGAATATAGTTCATTTTCCTCAGCATTAAAATAAATGCCTTTTTCTGAAACCTCTCTCCCAAATGACTAGAATATGAAATAGCAAATTATTGTCCAGGGGATATACATTCTTGCTGAAACTATTTTTTTTTTAAATCAAAAACCAAATGGGGAATGATGAACCATAATTTATTAACTGCATACCCTTCAAACAAAAGCATTTGCACATGTTGACATTTGCTTACAGCTCATGTCTGTATGAATGCCACAATAGCAGTAATAAGCATGAGAGTATCTGTGCAATTAGGAGATGAAGAGCTTGGGAAGGCTGAGTGCTGAGTGTGCGCACAGTTTCCCACCACTCCCTTCCCTGCCCCTGCTCTGAACTCTCTCCAATACAATTGAGGCTGATTTTGATATATCATAGCCACTTGTTCCACGGGAGACAATCACTAGAGGAACATATGTTCTCCCCTTCCCAAAGTTTCATGTTTATCACCCACATATTCTTCTGTTCCATGTTTCCTTTTTGCACACCCACACTCAATGAATGTTATTTGCAAAGGGGGTAGCTGTGGTTTTTGGCAGGTTTTTCCACAAAACTTTAAATCGTGATAGCTCCTATGAACGTACTTTATCTAATGATTGAAATGTTCAGTGTTGGTAAATTTTATTTATATATTGGCATTTAGTTGATACTCTGATCCAATCACACAAATTACTTTCATGAAATGGAGACAATATATTTAATACTTGTGAACTCCCTTTTACTGCCAATAGACCAGATGTGAGGGGGCTGTGAGAGTGCAAGCAAACAGAACAAGGCACGAAAGATTAAGAGAGTGGGAGTGCACATCAATTACTCCGATAAAAAAAGAAACATGAATACAGATGGGAAGGAGAATAGGGAATTATTCTACCAGTCCCATCAGCAAATGCCTGAGAGCATTTGAAGTCCACTTACATGCAGTAAGAGACAAACCATACCACCTTGTATTCAATACAATACACACCTGTTTTACCAACCACCTCCATATTTCATGTTTGGACCTTGTACAGCTTGAAAGTTGTCACTTGTTCTGGAGTGATGCTGTGGAGTTTTTTTTTTTTTAACATCATGAGTTGTTCAAAACACTGAAGTCAGCTGAGGAAATAACTAGCTGTATCTAAGCTATAGTCTGTGGGCTGTTCTGACAGACTGTGTTTTACCACACTCCATGATTTTCTAGCCAACCCTGTAATTATGTTTCCCAACATAAGTACCAATTTTGGGTGTGTGAGACAGCAAGTGGGAATTTTGGGGTGTATGTGCTTTAGGCATTTTGGTTTATGATTGTCATCTGGGGAGGGAGGAGTGGGCGGTTGGAATTCTGCTTTGACCATTGTGCAAGGGTGTGGCAGAAAAGCGTGGGGGGGGCTGTTTGGGGTGCTGGAGGAGGGGGCTTGATGATTTCTGAACTGATGGTGAACTGAACTGATATTGTCACATTTATCAGTAATTAATTATCAGTAAGATAATTCAAGGCCTACCTTCACCTGCAAGCAATGTACCAGAAACAGGGGAATTCCTATAGTGGCAGTGAAAGGCTCTTTCATCACATTATCTTATGGCTATATCGTGTCATCCTTTGTACTCATTCTGAACACCTATCGGAATCAAGTCACAGACTATTCACTCATATTTATGACAATATAGCACATCAAATTAGCCTGACATGCATGTCTTTGGCATGTGGGAGAAACTGAAGTGCCCGGAGGAAACCCACGCGAACATGAGGAGACATGCAGACTCGAAACAGGCAGGCCTGAGGCCAGATTCAAACCCATAACTACCTTGCATGAAACTGCACTGAGAGTGCAGAAGTACTGCTCATACTCGTGAACAAGGTCTCAGTCATTGCTGAGAAATGGGGTCGCTGCTGCAAAATGTTGTTTTAATGTCACCATTCATTTCTGTTTCACCCATGTTCTACTAAAACAAATAAAGGAGACAGAGCGCATCTGCAGCCATACCATTTCCGTTTCTGCCTACTCCCAACTCCAGCAACATGGCACACAGACAAACCCGCACCAAGCTTCTGGCCAATCATAGAAGCAACAAGACCATGGGCCAATGCTGTGGACAGACACTAGCCTGGTTGTAAATAAGTTATACAAAGGATGTGCGGTAAGGACCTTTCAGGTTTATATTTGTCAAGAAATCTCATTCCCCACCCGGCACATCTGGAGAGAAGCAAGGGGAGTAGGAGACCGATTCCAACTGAGAGTTAAGAAAGGAATCATTGTCCAAAAAATACCCTGCAGAGGAAATGGAGCCGGAAGGTGGTTTGTTGGCAGGACCTGGGGGGGGTTGTGGTAAAGGGGGAAATGCACAAACAGCTCCTCTGGCTTGCCGACAAAGTCAACACCCTTTGTATGTGCTCAAGCTAGGGCTTTAAGAGATTTCTCTTCACTTTTCAAGTCAACTGCATTCAGTGAATTACTGATCTGTCATACTGGATAGGGCTGAGATGCATCTGCTAAGCACTTGGTGGAGTACTGGTCATCCATTTGTGGTTTTAAATGTAATTACATAGCTTTTCGACAGGATTTAAATATGGGGTAGGCAGTACATGGAAGGGCAGATGTTCTTTAACTTGCTAAATAAAACTGCTCTGTGGCCTTGAGATTATTTGTACTGTTGACACAAATTTTTTTATTCTGACTGAGATCTAGGCATGTTAGTTCAGAATCATTTTTTAAGGCTGGGGAAAGAATTTAAATTCTTAAAACGGTCATATTTTTGATGCAGTATAAATGTCAAAGAGTCAATGTTCAAGACTCAATTGACTTGCTCATTGTGGTCATAATTACACTTTTGATGTGACTGTTACTAATATGACAAAATTAATGTTTCGGAAGTGTTATGTCCTGAATTGATTGCCACTTATTGTTTCCCCACAGTCTAGCTGTCCATATTTAAAAAAACTGTTTTTTATTGAATTATTGTTTAGTGCTTCATCATGCCCCTTGTTTTTCCTTCCCATGCTCTTGCACACCAGATCCACATTCTTTATTGTTGTCTTTGAGTATATAAGTTCCTGGTCGACATCTTCCTTTGCTAAACTGTCATCTCCCATATTCAGTTTGACTCATGTGCTGTATGTTATTTATCAGGGACTCTGCTCCCTGTTGAGGCCAGCCTTGGCAGTTCTTTTTTCCTCTGTGTCTTCTTAATCCTTTTCCAAGGGTTTCCCTCTGCCCAGTGTGTTCCAATTCCTCTGGCCTGACACCTTGGCTCCTGACCTTGGACCAGCCTTCCCACTACGCCTGACCCCCTTTTGTGCCTGATTGCCATCACCCTGGATTGTCTTCTTATTATCCTCTTTGACTGTTTCTTGCATATATATTACCTTCTTGTATTTATTTCAGAGACCCAACAGGACTTAGTCTGAGATCTGTGCTTGGGTCCTGTGTTCTGCTTTCTGACTGGAAATTGTTTTCATGCTCACAAACTCAAATGTGGTGCACTCGGTGATTGTCAATTCCCAGCCGAGATGGAGTACCATAGACTTTTGGTGATTTCGGCTCCGTTAACAAAGCTGATATATCACAAACTTTCACAAAAAAGCCATTTGCTACTCACTGGAGAGGAATCAAGCTCTAACATTTCACATTCAAGTAGGAGATGAATCGGGGAGCCAGACTAGACTGTTGATTATGCCACAGCTATTATATTTTTTCCAAGAGACTGAGATTTTAACCCCATCTTGATTGCTCTTTTACTCAGTCCTCTTTCCACAGTGCAGTACTCCCTTTGCCTTTAGACTGGCTCAATTAGCCTGGGATGCGTTTCCCAAAAGCACAGATACTAACTTACATAGTTGGAACTATTGACTGTGAGTGGACGAACTATTTAAGTTGCCAACTTGGTTAGCAACTACACTTTAGGGCGATGCACCCCCGGTTGTTATACCAGGAATTTCATCAAAATATTCCAGCAGAGCATATGTAGCGTTATATCATACAAAGTACATTCCACAGAAGTAAGATTTGAAATCAAATGCCTGCCACTCAGTATCATACAGTAGATGTTCACAACTTCACATTCCCATGTTTCTGTAATAATCCGTAATACTCCCTCACGCGTGGCCCACTGTCAATTTTGCTAATCAGTGGCCAAAAACTGTCAGCAGGGAGGGAACTGAAAAATAACTTCAGGCTAAGCATAACTTCAAAAGTCATAATGCGTTGAAGAACAAGCATTTTCCAGACGGTTCATTAATTTTTTGTGTCCCCGGAATCAATTACGTTGTCTGCGCGATTTGCAGCGCTTCTGCCTTTTTGCATGTGATATGAGTTTTTGCTGCGTGTCTGCCTTTTTGAATGTGTTGGGAGTTGTTGCTGCACATCTGCCTTTTTTGGGTGTGTTGTGAGTATTTGCAGCACAAGTGTTGTCAAGTTGAAGATGTTTTCTGAATCTGCTTGCATTTTGTCCATTTGCATCTGCTTTCTGAAGTTGCAGTGCATTGAACTCTCAGGGCCACCGTAAATTATTGTAGTTGGCTACTGCTGTTTGTTTTCAGACTTACAAAGATTGCAGAGGAATTCAATAGAATGTCTGCACTGCCAATTTTCCATTTCAAATTTACAGGATAATGACTCAATGAGCATGTTTTTATGCAGTCACATTTTAAGGCAAGCAATTTATTTTAGATTAGGCAAGGCGGGGCAAGGTTTATTTTTACAGCACAATTCAAGCACAGTGCTTCACATAAGAGGACAAAGATATAAAAAAAGATAAAACAAATAAAACTGAAAAAATCAATGACGCAAATTGTGGAAGGATAAGACACAAAGCAGTGACATACAGAAAAGTTTTAAACTTCAATCTAAAAGAACACAGGGTCAGAGTAGACCTCAAATTTTCTGGAAAGCTGTTCAGAACTGTGGTTCATAGTAGCCAAAAGCTGTTTCTGCATGTTTGTTTCTGACCTTGGGGACAAGGACCTAACCTGTCCTGGACGATCAAAGAGCTCTGAATGGTTCGTAACATAGTGGCATATCAAAAATGTGTTTTGGCCCCAAGCCATTTAGTGCTTTAAACATCAGTGAAAGAGCTTTGAAAGCAATTCTTTTTTGCATATTACGCCAACCCTGAGAATTGGGGTGTGTTATGTCTGGTGGAAGGAACCAAATGTCCAAAAATGCAAAAATCAAGGTATTCATTTCACTTCAAGTCCAAGCCAGATAATCGCTGAGATGGTCCAGTGGGGCAATCCAAAAATCAGAGTCCAAAAACAGGCAGGGGTTCAAAAGCCAGTAAGCACAGATTACAGCACCAAATTGTAAGGCAAGAGGAGAGTCAAGTGTCTGAAATGCAAATTCAAAAACCAGGGCAGCAATACACAGAACTCGTGGTCATACAGAAAAAGGGTCATAATCAGGAGGCAAACAAATCCAGGCAGGCACAGGCAGAAATTGGTAGAGATGGCAATTTTGACACTGAAGTTTGAATGGTTTCAAAACGTTTGATTGCTTCTGGTTCCCACATGTTGTTCAAGAGATGTTTCAAAATGTCACGTGATCGCTATCAGACTACAGCGAGAGGTTTTAAAAAGCCATTAGAAAAATACAGGGGTTTGAGGTGTTTTGCTGCGTCGAGTCGTGTTGAGAGATTCTGTGAGGATTTTGCTACAGTTGTTTAAAATGCTATAGATAGATAGATACTTTTTCCAATGTGTCAATAAGTTAAAGCATGTTCGTTTATTTGCTTTTTTTTTTGTTTAAATAAACTTGTAATTTGATTTCAGATGGTAGAGAAGCAGATAAGCCAGCTGAATTCAAAAAATGTGCAGCAAATATAATTTCTGAATAAAAATCTTTGAGCAAAATGTTTCTGAATCTATATCTTTGTACCACATTTTATTGACGTGAATAATCACGAGTTGCAATACCAACTCGGCAGAATAAGAATCGTTGTAATTGTCAAGTCCATGTATATATAAAAGGCTGACTTGACACAATCATTCTCAATGAATGAATGAATGAGAACAATTAATGGCAGATGTGATGTATGAGTGTTTTATGTACAGGACTGTATATCTTTTATAAATGGAGATTTATAGATTTGTGCTGCTTACTGGTCAGCCATTTGTTTATTTTTGTTCATCATTTAGCGCCCTCTGGTGGTATGTTTGTAGAAAAACATGATCTGATGCAATACCACTTGCTTGTGATGAAATAGACTAGTGCTTTCTAGAAGTTTCTGGCTTCTTCTTGCCTGGAGGGAGCCGGATCACCCAGGACTCCTGTAGATCTTTCCAGAATGTTCCTAGTCTATATAAATGCTGTGATTTTGTTCAGTGAGGCAGAGTTTTTGTTTTGGCAACAGAGTTACATAGTGGCATTAGAGTGTTATTATAAGATTAAACAGTGGATTATTTGTAGAAGTTTTTTTTTTTTAAACTAATGAAGAATAAATTTATTTAAGCTGTCATTGCTGGTTTTCTCTGTTGCGATTTTCAAGTCATAACAAATTGGAGGTTCTACCGAGATAAACCATTCATTGGATCAACAATTGGATTCACCAAAGATTAAAGCTGAACTATTATTTTAAATCTTGTGACTATTTGAAAAGCCAGCAATCATGACTTGTGATGTTGAAAATTTTTTGAAAACTCCAACCCAGGAATCAATTGTGCTGGCAGAGAAGAAGGACTTGCTGCAAATAGCCTCAACCCTTGGATTATCTGACGTGAAATCATCAATGAAGAAACAAGAAATATTCAACATTTTGGTGCAACATTTCAAATATGAAGATATCTTTGGGGAGGAAGCAGCAGAATTGATTAAAGATGTGGAAGTGTCTGCAACAGAGCTGCAAAGACTTGAGATTCAGCTACGCCAAAAACAACTAGAGCTGGAAGAAAGAAGGTTAGAGAAGGAGAGAGAACTGGAAGAAAGAAGGTTGGAGAGAGAACTGGAAGAAATAAGGTTGGAAAAGGAGAGAGAACTAGAAGATAGAAGGATGCACTTGCAGTACGAATTGGAAATGAAGAAAATACAAAACCCAAAACCAGTGAAGTTGGCACATTGTGTAAATCGTAAATAAAAACAGAATACAATGATTTGCAAATCCTTTTCAACCTATATTCAATTGAATACACTGCAAAGACAAGTTACTTAATGTTCGAACAGGTAAACTTTGTAATTTTTTGCAAATATTAGCTCATTTGGAATTTGATGCCTGCAACATGTTTCAAAAAAGCTGGCACAAGTGGCAAAAAAGACTGAGAGAGTTGAGGAATGCTCATCAAACACTTATTTGGAACATCCCACAGGTGAATGGGCTAATTGGGAACAGGTGGGTGCCATGATTGGGTGTAAAAGCAGCTTCCCTGAAATGCTCAGTCATTCACAAACAAGGATGGGGCGAGGGTCACCACTTAGTGAACAAATGCGTGAGCTGATTGTCGAACAGTTTAAAAACAACATTCCTCAACGAGCTATTGCAAGAAATTTAGGATTTCATCATCTACGGTCCGTAATATCGTCAAAAGGTTCAGAGAATCTGGAGAAATCACTGCACGTGGCGACAAGGCCGAAAACCAACATTGAATGCCCGTGACCTTCGATCCCTCAGGCGGTACTGCATCAAAAACCGACATCAGTGTGTAAAGGACATCACCACATGGGCTCAGGAACACTTCAGAAAACCACTGTCAGTAACTACAGTTCGTCGCTACATCTGCAAGTGCAAGTTAAAACTCTACAATGCAAAGCGAAAGCCATTTATCAACAGCACCCAGAAAATCTCCGGCCGGCGCTGGGCCCAAGCTCATCTAAGATGGACTGATGCAAAGTGGAAAAGTGTTCTGTGGTCTGACGAGTCCACATTTCAAATTGTTTTTTGGAAACTGTGGACGTCGTGTCCTCCGGACCAAAGAGGAAAAGAACCATCCGGACTGTTATAGGCGCAAAGTTCAAAAGCCAGCATCTGTGATGGTATGGGGGTGTATTAGTGCCCAAGGCATGGGCAACTTACACATATGTGAAGGCACCATTAATGCTGAAAGGTGCATACAGGTTTTGGAGCAACATATGTTGCCATCCAAGCAACGTCTTTTTTCATGGACGCCCCTGCTTATTTCAGCAAGACAATGCCAAGCCACATTCTGCACGTGTTACAACAGCATGGCTCCGTAGTAAAAGAGTGCGGGTACTAGACTGGCCTGCCTGTAGTCCAGACCTGTCTCCCCATTGGAAATGTGTGGCGCATTATGAAGCGTAAAATACGACACAACGGAGACCCCGGACTGTTGAACAACTTAAGCTGTACATCAAGCAAGAATGGGAAAGAGTTCCACCTGAAAAGCTTCAAAATTGGTCTCCTCAGTTCCCAAACGTTTACTGAGTGTCGTTAAAAGGAAAGGTGATGTAACACAGTGGTAAAAAGGCCCCTGTGCCAACTTTTTTTGCAATGTGTTGCTGCCTTTAAATTCTAAGTTAATGATTATTTGCAAAAAAAAATAAAGTTTCTCAGTTTGAACATTAAACATCTTGTCTTTGCAGTGTATTCAATTGAATATAAGTTGAAAAGGATTTGCAAATCATTGTATTCTGTTTTTATCTACGATTTACATAACGTGCCAACTTCACTGGTTTTGTAGAAGCAGGTACTGTTACAAAATCTTTTGGACTTTTTGATCATTTTGATGTGGTTAAACACATCAGACTTGTTCCTCCCTCCCTATAAAATTATGTAGACCAATACTTTACCCATTTTGAAAAAATAGCTGAAAATTTGAAATGGCCAAAAGAGCATTGGACAATGATGTTATTAAGTGTTCTTACTGGTAAAGCTAGGAAAATCTATAACCAGTTATCTGTCCAACAGTGTTCTGATTATGATTTTGTCAAATCTGCCATTCTGAAGGGTTATGAATTGGTCCCGAGGCTTACAGGCAAAAAATTTAGGAATTCTCGCAAGGAAGCCAGTCAAACTCATGTTGAATTTGGCAGGTTGAAGGAACAGTTGTTTGAGCAGTGGTGTAATTCCATGAAAGTTGAGAAAGATTTTGACAGAATGAGGCAACTTATTCTGGTTGAGGAATTCAAAAGGTGAATCCAGCCTGATATCAAGACTTTCCTTGAGGAGAAACAAGCAATACTTTGCAAGATGTTTCCACCCTGGCTGATAGTTATGAATTGACTCATAAGTGTTCTTTTGTCCAAAAATCCACTTTTTCTAAATTTCAAAGCAAGTCTCAGTCCAAGACTTCTTCTAATAACACTTCTAATGATTCTAAGGCCACTTCTGAGAGGTAACCTTCCAGCGAGAAGCAATCCTCTGATTCTTTACCTTCTGTGCCTTGCTAATACTGCAAAAAGCAAGGTCACCTTATTTCTGAGTGTTATGCTCTCAAGAAAAACAACAACGAGAAGAAACCAAGCCAACTGCTTTCACTAAGAGAGAATCTCTTGTATCAAAGGTCAGTTCGCCTGATCTTCTACCTTCTGTGTCTGATTCTGTTATGGAGAGTTTTGAGCCATTCATCACCGATGGTTTTGTCTCACTTTCACATGATTTTTCCTCATCTGCTCCTGTTCGAATTCTAAGGGATACTGGGTCTTCCCAATCTCTTATTCTTGCAGATATTCTGCCTTTTTCGGACAAATCATCTACTCAGGCTAATGTCCTTATTCAAGGAGTAGAATGTGGTTTTACAAGTGTACCTCTCCATAATGTTCATCTCAAATCAGACTTAGTCTCTGGGCCTGTTACTGTTGGCGTTAGGTCTTCTCTTCCTTTCAAAGGTGTTCATTTGCTTCTTGGTAATGATCTTGCCGGGATAAGATTGTGCCCTACCCTGTTGTAACTGACACTCCTTTGATTGATCAAGAATCTGAATCTATAGAGGAGGAAATTCCAGACCTCTACCCTTCATGTGCAGTTACTCGTTCTATGGCCAAAAAGGCTATTCAAGATGATGCTGACCTGGACTTCAACCTGGCTGACACCTTCATTGGGCAGTCTTTTCATCAGAAACCTTCCAGTCCTGAGATGTCTGGGAAATCCTCAGACTTGTCCTTGTCAGGTCATTCTAATGACATTCTGTCTCGGAAAAAACTTATTCAGGAGCAACAACAAGCTCTTGATCTAGCGCATCTTCTACCACAGGCTGCAAGTGAACAAGAGGCTACTCAAGTTCCTGTCTGTTTTTACTACAAAAATGATGTGCTTATGAAAAAGTGGCATCCATCTGATGTTTCTGCAGATGAAGAGTGGATAATCACCCATCAAATTGTTCTTCCAAAGCCTTATCATCAAGAAACTCTTAGTCTGGCCCATGACAATCCTATGTCAGGTCATTTACGTATCAAGAGGACCCTTCAACGTGTCAGGAATCATTTCTTCTGGCCTTCCATGAGGTCTGATGTACAGGAGTACTGCAAATCCTGTCATACTTGTCAAATGGTTGGGAAGCCGAACCAGAATATTCCAAAGGCTCGACTTAAGCCCATTCCCGCTTTTGAAGAACCTTTCAGTCGGATCATCATTGACTGTGTTGGACCATTGCCGAAGACTAGATCTGGTTGTGAGTACCTACTGACTATCATGTATGCTTCCACCTGGTTTCCTGAGGCAATTCCACTTCGTAATATCAAGGCGAAGACTATCATCAAGGCTCTTACCAAGTTTTTCTGCTTTGTTGGTCTTCCTAAGTCTATTCAGTCTGATCAAGGGTCAAATTTCATGTCTGGCATATTTCAACAAGTTATGCATGAGCTTGGTATTAAACAATACAGGTCATCAGCTTACCACCCTGAGAGTCAAGGTGCTTTGGAGAGGTTCCATCAAACCCTGAAGAACATGATAAGGACCTACTGCCTTGACACAGAGAAAGACTGGGATGAAGGTGTCCATCTTCTCCTGTTTGCTGCCCATGAAGTTGTTCAGGAGTCTCTTGGGTTCAGTCCTTTTGAGCTTGTTTTTGGGGATACAGTCCGTGGACCTCTGAAGTTTCTGAAGGAAAAGTTGCTGGCCGAAGATGATGTCCCAATGAACTTGCTTCAGTATGTCTCTGACTTCCGTAATCATCTCTCCAAGGCTTGTGACTTTGCTAAGTCTAATCTCGAAGAGGCTCAGGGCAAAATGAAAGCCAGATATGACCTTCGTTCCCAAGATAGAAGTTTTAAAGCTGGTGACAAAGTCCTGGCGCTTTTGCCAGTTCCTGGAAACCCTCTAACAGCCCGACATTTCGGCCCTTACACTGTCCTCAAAAAGGTCAGTGATCTAAAATACGTCATTTTAACCCCTGGAAGGAGGAAACAAAAACAAATGTGTCACATAAACATGCTGAAAGAATACATTGACAGAGACACTCAGCAAAAGCCAGTCAACGTGGTAAATACAATTGAACTGGAAAATTCTGAAGAAGATTGTGACTGCCCCTTGGAAAATGAACCTGGTCCAGCTAAACCTGAAAATTCAGACATTCTTCAAAATATTGACAGCAAGTTGTCCCACCTGGACCCTTTTCAACAACAACAGCTAAAGCAGCTCATATTTGAATATCGTCACATATTCCCCGACGTTCCATCAAGGACTGATATGGTTTACCATGATGTCATCCTACAAGATAATGCCAAGCCTGTAAAACAGCATCCTTACAGAGTGAATCCAGAGAAGCAGAAATACCTTAAACAAGAAGTCAAACCAATTGACGCAAAAGTAAAAGTTATCACTGAATTTCCTAAGCCTACAACTAAAAGCCAACTAATGAGATTTCTAAGGATGGCTGGCTACTACAGAAAATTCTGTAAAAATATTTCTATCATTTCTGAACCTTTGACAAATTTACTGAAGAAAAATGCAAAAATTTGTTTGGGATGAAAAATGTCAAAATTCATTTGACCAACTGAAAGCTATCCTCAAAAATGCACCAGTTCTCTTATCTCCTAATTTCAAAAAGGAGTTCAAGTTGGCTGTTGACGCCAGTGATATTGGTGCAGGCACAGTTTTACTGCAAGAAGACACTGATGGAGTAGATAATCCTGTTTGTTACTTTTCCAAAAAGTTTGATAAACATCAGAAAAACTATTCAACAATTGAAAAAGAATGTTTGGCACTTGTTTTGGCTTTACAACATTTTGAAGTCTATTTGACTTGTTCAGCTACTTCCTTCAAGGTCTTCAGTGATCAAAATCCCCTCACATTCTTGCATAAGATCAAAAACAAGAATCAAAGATAACTGAGATGGAGTTTACTTTTGCAAGAGTATAATTTAGATATTTCTCACATCAGAGGAAAAGATGATGTTATTCCAGATGCACTTTCTTGCATGTAATTTTACTTTTCTATTTGATTGTGAAGCACTGGTTGTTATGTATATGATTGTTATAATGATCAATGATACTTTATATGTGAAGTGTCAAGATTATACTGATTATAAAACTTTGTTAATTTTAACAAAAGAAAGCTTTTAGCAAACCTTTCTTTTCTTAAAGAGGGGAGGTGTTAGGTATGAGTGTTTTATGTACAGCACTGTATATCTTTTATAAATGGAGATTTGTTAGATTTGTGCTGCTTACTGGTCAGCTATTTGTTTATTTTGTTCATTTAGCACCCTCTGGTGGTATGTCTGTAGAAAAACATGATCTGATGCAATACCACTTGTTTGTGATGAAATAGACTATTGCTTTATAGAAGTTTCTGGCTTCTTCTTGCCTTGAGGGGGCCGGATCACCCAGGACTCCTGTAGATCCTTCCAGAATGTTCTTAGTCTATATAAATTTATTTATTTATTTTTATTTATATAGCACCTTTCAAGCAATACAGCACAAAGTGCTTCACAAACACGTAAAATACATGTACATAAAAGCAATAAAACAAAATGGGAGAAATAGGGAATTAAACATCAAAATAGGAAAAATTAAGATAATAAAAGGAGATATACATGAAAACACACCCATAATAAAAGAATTTAAACCGTAAAATCAGCAAAAGCAAGCCTAAAAAAATGAGTCTTTAAAAGAGATTTAAAAGACAATAGAGACTCAGCATTTCTTATGTTGTTTGGGAGGCTGTTCCAGAGTATTGGAGCCTTAACCGAAAAGGCTTGATCACCCTTTGTTTTTAACTTGGACTCTGGAACAGCCAATAATACTTGCTTGGAAGATCTCAGCCATCTTTTAGGTCTGTAAGGATTTAAAAGCTCACTTATATATTCTGGTGCCATGCCATGGAGTGCTTTGAAGGTGATCAACAGAATTTTAAAATCAATTCGGAATTGGACTGGCTGCCAGTGTAAAGATGCCAAAATTGGAGTAATGTGGGCTCTTTTATTTGTTTTAGTGAGCAATCTTGCAGCTGAATTTTGAACCACTTGCAGTTTGTTCAAAAATTTCTTATTCAGACAAGTAAATAATGAGTTGCAATAGTCTAATCTTGACGAGATAAAAGCATGAATATTTTTTTCCGTATCTTCAAATGACAGAACAGACCTAATTTTAGCTATGTTACGGAGTTGCAAATAGCATGACTGTACAAGCTTCTTTACATGGAGCTCAAATTTGAGTTCAGTATCAAATATCACACCAAGATTTCGGGAAGAGGGCCTAATATTAGAAGCAAGAGGTCCAAGTGATGATTGGATTTTATCCGACACCAACTTTTTTTATTTATTTATTTATTTTTATTTGTTTTTTCATTTCGGCATGATTGTACAGTCTCGTTCCATGACAATTTCAACACAACATGTATCATGACCGAAAGGGTCGCGGGAGAAGCGAAATCGCTTGTCAAAGTCCCGCTCCCAACTCCCAGAAAAACAGTTTGATTATGGTTAAGATATCATAAAGATTTATAAATCACAACAGAGCTGAGTGTCCATTTACACTACGATTTAAACGTCACAACATAAAATCATAGAGATTTATGAACATCACGAAGAATTTTAATCACAATATAGCTGAGTGTCTATAAACAACCCCTATTGTTTATGCCCGTTATGGTTCCGTTTAATTTATCCAATGCCATTTTGTTGGATAAGTTTATAGTTATTCAAACACATTTCAAAAGATACTTAAAGTCCTTCAGATTGTCTGCCATTCTAATATTGTCTTCAAGTATGTTCCATGCACTGACTCCAGCCATAGATAAGGAGTGCTCACTCCGAGTCGATTTGACCCTTCTAGTTTGCAACAACATTCTGCCTCTTAGGTCATGAATACATTCACGCTGGAGAAATAGGCATTGTAAATTTCTAGGCAATTCTTTGTGGTATCCTAAATATACAATTTGCAAGGAGTTGAATTTTATTATATCCTGCAATTTAAGAAACTTTGCCTTAATAAATAAGTTGTTTGTATGAGTTCCATAGGGAACGTAATGAATAATTCTAAGGGCCTTTTTTTGGAGTTTAAACAATGATTCTATTGTATTATTATAAGTGTGTCCCCATACTTCAACACAGTAGTGTAAGTGGGGTGCTATGAGTGCTGAATAGATTATTTTAAGAGACTTGTGTTTTAATAATTTCTGCATTTTCCAAAGAATAGACACGCTTTTAGCTAACTTTCTTTGAACCAAGTTTACATGTGGTTTCCAGCTTAAGAGATTATCTAACATAACTCCCATGACTTTATATTCGTTTACCCTTTCAATGCTGGTACCATTTACCTTTAAGTCTATGTCGTCCTTTAGGCCTTTTTTCCCAAATAGCATAAATTTGGTCTTTGTAAGATTTAATGACAATTTGTTTACATTAAACCACGTGTGAAGTTTAGACATTTCTTTATTAACCAATTTTGTCAATTGCTTGAGATCGACACCTGAGCAAAAAATAGTCGTGTCGTCTGCGAATAAAATTAGTTTTAGGATATCGGATACCTTAACAATGTCATTTATGTAAATTATGAACAACTTGGGACCTATGACCGAGCCCTGAGGAATTCCACAGGTAATGTCCAAGCGTCCTAATTGTTAAGTAATTTTTGATCCATTTTAATGCGGTCCCTCTTAATCCAAATTTGTAAAGTTTTTCAATCAATATATCGTGATTTATAGTGTCGAATGCTTTCTTCAGATCAATAAATATGCCTATAGAATATAAGTTTGAATCTAGTGAATCTTTAATCATTTCAATAAATTCTGTCAGGGCTAGTGCTGTCGAATGCTTTTTCCTGAACCCATACTGACTGTCACACAGTAGTTTGTGTTTATCAATGTACTTGTCCAATCTGTCATTGAAGAGCTTTTCTAGGACCTTCGAGCATTGAGGTAAAATCGAAACAGGACGATAGTTTGAGAAATCATATTTATCCCCACTTTTGTAGAGAGGGATAACTTTCGCTATCTTCATTTTATCTGGAAACACTCCGTAGGAGAAGGACAGATTGCATATATGCATAAGTGGAGTTACACTTGCGTTAGTTAGTGTTTTCAGTAATTTCATATCTAATTGGTTTACATCAACAGATGTCTTAGCTGTACAATTTTTCAGAATTGATCTGATTTCAGATTCGGTAACAGGAGTTAATGTCATTATGTCTTGGATTTCCTCATCCTTGTCAAGGTAGTCCCATCTTAGGTGTGAGGATTTAATACCCTTTTGTTAGTTCTGGCCCAACATTCACAAAATAACTGTTAAAATTCTCTCCGACCAATTCCATGTTCTCTACCTTTTTGCCATTTATATTAAAGAATGCAGGGTACTCCTCCTCGGTGTCCTCCCAGAGACGTTCTTGATTATATTCCAGAGATTTCTGGTATAATGTTTATTTTCTAATAAAAGCTTTTCATAATACTCTTTTTTATGTTTCCTTAGTAAATGTGTCATTTTGTTTCTGTAATTTTTGTACCTAATTTCTGCTTTCTCAGTTCTTTCTCTCAGAAACTGCTTATACAGTGTATTTTTTTTTTCTTACAAGCATTTGCCAGTGCTTTCAAATCCAAGGTCTTCTCTTTTGTTTTTGCTTCAGTTTGTTCGTTGTTTTGGCTAGACAGTGTTTATCATACAGGAGTTTACTGTCCATAGAAAAGCCTCATAGGCTTTATTTGGATCTTGTTCCGCTAAGACATTATCCCAATTTTGGTTCAACATATCTAATTCTAGTTTCTTTAGCCTTTTTTCGCTTTTAATTCTGATTTCTGTGTGTTCCAGGGTTTTCGATCTAGCCTGGTCCCTTATATCTAATTTGCAGTTACAAATAGCAAAAACTGGTAGATGATCAGTAATGTCATTTATCATGATGCCACTTAATATTTCAGAATCTAATACATTAGTATACACATTATCTATCAAGGTGGCACTGTGTCTAGTAATCCTGCTTGGTTTTGTGATTAATGGTTGCATACCCATGGCATACATGGTGTTAATATAATCTTCTATTATAGAGCTATTATTTGTATTTATCAAGTCAATATTAAAGTCCCCACATATAAAAACATTTTTCTGGTTCATATTGGCGAGTAATTCACCCATACATTTACTAAAAACATCAATTTGCGAATCCGGTGCTCTGTACACACAACAAATACATTACATTTTCCACAACATTTGATTTGCATTCTAGTACCTGGAAGTTTATGGCCTCATCAATAAATAGTCCAACACCCCCACCAGCTTTATTCAGTCTGCTCTTACACACGAAGTTGTTACCCTCCATGTAGAAGTCCTTGTCCTTTTCTTCTTTAATCCAAGTTTCCGATAATGCGATGATGTTGAACGGATTAGCAAATGACAAAAGGTATTCCTTTATTTAGTCAAAGTTTGCATATAGACTCCTACTATTAAAGTGAATAATGGACAAACTCCCTTCCATTTTAATGCTCTTGTTAAATTTGTCTACAGTAAAGTATCCGCATGCGTTTGTTTCGTTGTAGAAAAAAATGGTTATCCGGATCAATTTCTTCATTAGGGTCTATTCCTGAATGATGGTGACTTGTTGGTAAAAAGCCAGTTTCCTGATCTACAGTTTGGTTCATCAGATAACTGCTCATAGAGATTTGTCAAGGATTTTAACCTGCCTCAGCGGTCAAAACTCTCCAGATCCCGCATCATCTTGATCAGCACCGGTCTGGTAGTTTCCGGTGAAGACCCATTTGGTTTGATGAAAATTCTGCAGTTAGCCGACCAAGTGCTGTGTATCTTACCCGCTTTCTTTAGTTGACGAGCTTTCCATGCGATGGTTGCATTATGCTTGGTGAGGTTTTCATTTATGAAAACATTGGATCCTTTGAGATTTTTCCCTTGCTTCAACAGAGAGATTTTGTGCTTGTTGCTTGTAAGTCGTAACAGCACGGCCCGTGCTGTACTCCGGTCTCCGCTTCCACTCCTTTTCGGTAGCAGATAACAGGAATCCACATTGCTGGGGTCCAGAGAAATACTTTTGGACCGAAGGAATTCCATCACCTGCATTTCCACAGATTTATTGTCCTCCTCGCCTCCATCGTGGTCAGTCGCTGCTGCCCTGGCATAACTCCTGGGTTTGATTTTGAGCCCTGTCAGGATTACATCATTACGTTTCTCTTGTTGCTCCAGCTCCTCCAGTTTGTTTGATAAAGATTTAATCTGTGTGTCTTTCTTGGCAATCTCTTTTCTGAGATCACAGTTTTCCTTCAAATGCTGGTCCAACTGCTCCTTCATACCTTCCCTCCACTCCCTCATTTCATTTCTCATTTCTTCGAGGGTCACCATAATTTATGCAAGATCCGGCGGGCTTGATTTGTCGCTTCTTCCCGGTTTACCCATTTTCTCAGTTCAGAAAAAAGGTCTCTATTACAGAGTTTGTGAGAAAGTTTATCACTCAACTTTTCTCCTGACTCTGTTGTTTTCCTGTATTGCCTGTATTGCGTGCAGTCGCTGTTCGGAGTTGTTGCTCCTTCAGTGACCATGAGCAGACTTTGGACCAAGTATAATGACTTCGGTTTTATTTGAGTTTAACTGCAAAAAATTCTTAGACAACCAATTTTGAACATCAGCTAAACAGTCATGCAAGCCCAACACATTGCTGAAATCAGTGGATTTTACTGAAATATACAACTGCGTGTCATCAGCATAACAGTGAAAAGCTATTTTATGCTGACGAATAATAAAACCCAGAGGTAACATATAAATACAAAACAATATAGGCCCAAGTATGGAGCCTTGAGGTAAACCTGAAGTAAGCAGTACAGACGAGAATACATATTCACCGATGGAAACCAAAAATTTTCTGTTCGACAGATAGGAAGAGAACCATTTCAGAACCGTCCCAGAGAGCCCAACCCAATTTTTCAGCCTATCAATCATGATGACATGATCAACTGTATCGAAGGCAGCACTAATATCCAAAAGCACGAGTAAATAAATGCTGTGATTTTGTTCAGTGAGGCAGAGTTTTTGTTTTGGCAACAGAGTTACATTGTGGCATTAGAGTGTTATTATAAAATTAAAAAGTGGATTATTTGTAGAAGTTTTTTTTTAAATCAGTGAAGAATAAATTTATTTAAGTTGTCATTGCTGGTTTTCTTTGTTGTGATTTTCAAGTCATAACACAGAATAAACAAACAGTGCCGTACAATAAGAAATAGTCATTTCATATAAAAACTAAATAATTGACTGTTTGTGTCTGTGTCAAAACGCTCAAGCACACGTGTGGGCTGTCGTTCTCTCTGAAATCAATGAAGCCACGACTGCCATTTCTCCGTTTTCATACATGTCGACAGTGAGGCTGCTGAACGTCATGAATACAGGTTACTCCTCATGGCTGAGTTCTGGGTTGGTTGGCTTTTTTGCTTTGTGTAGAAAATCCTCCAACATTTATGTCCACCAGGGCATACCCCACAGCAGTGCTCTTAGTGATCCAGTGAAGTTTTGCCATTGTTGTTGCAATGTCACTTACTGTGCTGATAAAACACCTGGCTTCATGTATTTATTTTTTAGCAAGAATGTGAATGGTACATTATGTTAATTAATCATTAGACATGTTGTATGATCCTTTGTATACTAATATCGATGAGGCTGTTACTATGCTTGTTGACTTATTTCATGATGCTGCTACACATAATACAGTAGAAGTATTTATCCTGTAAGAGGTGGGGACTGTTGGCCGACATGATCAACCTCCATGGTGTGATGAGGAACTAGAAAAGTTGAAGCATCAGAAAGGTAGAGCTCTGAGTGCACACAGAGATTTTAATCTTGATATCAGTGTTTCAGAAATCTTCAAAACTTATTTAAGTGCACTTTTGGAATTAAAAAGGAGCAATGTCTGTAAAAAGAAGGAAAATCTTATAGCTGCTAGTGAAGACCCAAAATTATTTTGTAGAATTTTAAACAGTGTAATGTACCCAGAGGTATTTCACAGGCTATATCTTATCACCAGTGGATTGAACATTTTATATCATTTCTTTCCGTGGAGGTTGATGTGTCATATCCTAAGACTACTGTTGGTAATAAGGTTTCCCACCTCACAGATATATCCACAATAGGTTTGAATCAGGAAATTTCAGAGCTGGAAGTAGTATATCATAAAAAATGCAGCAAAAAAATAAATCACCGGGTCCAGATGGCATTGCTGCTGAGTTTTTTAAGGCTTCAGAGCACCTTACTGTTCCATATTTTACTCATCTGTTTAATTGCATCTTTGAAAGTGGTTGCTTTCCAAGTTGCTATGCATCATTTGTCCATTTTTCAAGTCTGGCTGTAGAGATGACCCAAATAACTACAGAGGCATATCTCTCAGCGATTCAGCATGCAAAGTATTTACCTCTGTTTTAAATTGTCGCTTAAAGGATTGGTGTGAGAGTCATAATATTATCAGTGAATCGCAAGCTGGGTTCAGAGCTAACTACCCCACAACTGATCTCATTTTTTCTTTACAAGCATTAGAACAGAAACATGCAGGCAAGAAGAGAGGAAGATTTTACTGTCTCATTCTTGACTTTTCCAAGGCTTTTGATACGTTCAGGCATGATGTTCTTCTACAGTCTTTACAGGAAGTTGGGATAGATCGGAGATTTCCAATGATTATTACATCATTGCATAAGAATCTGTCAGCTTGTGTTAGAACTCAAAATAGTTTATTTAACTATTTTCAATGTAATATTAGTCCCTGTCAGGGTTGTGTTTTAAACCCTCAAATATTTATCATCTTTATGAATAAACTTTGTGATCTTCTTGAAACGGAGGGCGGTCAAGGCATCACTGTAACTTGTTATTTTAACAGTTTTTATTCTCTCATGTTTGCAGATGATGGGTCAGCTCTGCTCGCTTGTGCCCTGTGTGACTTCCTGCCGATGCATGAAGTAACATATTCTTTGTGGTAATTTCATGGGGATAGTGTCAGCATGACGAATCAAAAATGTAGAAATCTCTCTGTGAGCGACACTATTTATTCCAAAGCAACATATAGGGCCCTAAATTAAGGACTTAGATGGGAAACACCAGTGCTAACGGTATCGCAGATCAAAACTGGGTGTGTCTGACTCCATTCTGGTAATTTAGAAACACAACGTGATAGCGCAAATGTGGAAATGTTGTCAAGAAGCTTTGTCAAAGACAAATTAATTTCTAGTGGTTGTGGAGAGGGCTTTTTGTTCCATTAAGGCCAATAAGATCAGTTGCTGTTGTTCCCTTTAAAACGAGTGCATTAAAGTGTGACTATAGTGCCGTGGTTTGGTTTATGTTTGGAAACATTTATAAATAAAAAAATAAAAAATTTCAAAAAAGAGATAAAATGTTTAACACCTTTCTGCAGACGTAGACGCCTGCGGACATAGAGCAGCTCTTTTTATGGACGCAGTTGCACTACTCTATTACGAAATGGCAGTTATTGAATATTTACAAGCCAGCGGAGCTGGAGCACAGTCTAGAATATTGATGAGTTCACTCCTATCCCTGTTGTTCAGGAGTTGCATGAATTAAACTCTTCAGCTAAGCCTGATGTGCAAACTGCTCAATATCCTTGCCATAGTATCTATCTATGTATCTATCTAAGTAATATCTAAATCCATTAGGACTGCGCTGTTAAGTGCTCGCTTCATAGCCAATAAATAATTTTTATTCAATGATTTGTTCATCATGAAGGAGTTGGACTTTCTGTTCCTGACAGAGACTTGGCAGAAGAACGAGGAATATGTGTTCTTGAATGAACTTTGTCCTCCAAATTGCCTTTACACCTGCGCCCCTAGGACCTCGGGCCGAGGAGGGGGTTTAGCTATGGTGTATAAAAACTGTTTTAACACTAGGATGATAAGTCCCAGTACCTTCTCGTCATTTGAACTATTAATGTCCAAAGTCGGACTTTTTTATTCATTTTATTGTATTTTAATTTACCGTCCTCCTGGTTTAAACAGCTCCTTTCTGCCTGAATTTAGTGACTTTTTAGCTTCTATTATCAAATTTGAGAGAGTTTCGATGGTTGGTGATTTTAACATTCATGTTAATGACACTACTAACAGCTTTGCTGTTCTTATATCTTACATCTTCCCCAGGTAGGCCGTAAGGCCTGTCAGTCGATAGCATCGTTGCCTCCATTCTTTACGGTCATGGAATACTCCCTCGTCCTCCAGTCTGTCAAGTCTGCCCAATCTGTATTTTGAAAGCGTCTCTTGTACACTGTCTTTCCATCTCTTCCTAAGTCTGCCCAGAGGACGTTTTCCTTTGGGTTGGTATTTGAAGGCCATCTTGGGGATTCTGGTCTCCTCCATTCTCTCTGTGTTGTAACCATTTGAGCGATGACCTCTCAATGTCTTCCTCTATAGAAGTTTTGCCTAACATTTTCCTCAGTTCTATGTTTCGGATTCTGTCGGCTTTAGTTTTACCCAAGATGGTACAGACCACTTTCATTTCTGCTGCTTGCAGTCTGCTAATGTCTCTTTTGGTCAGCACCCAGGATTCTGAGCCATACAGGAGACCTGGTTTCAAGATGGTGTTAAAGATTGGTTTTTTTTTACTTTGATAGAGATTATATTATCTCTGAGGATCGGGTAGAGTGCTGCCGCCTGTTGGCTGAATTTGCTGATCCTTTCTGTTATTTCAGCTTTATTTCCCGACTCTCGTGATGTGATTGCACCTAGGTATTTAGCTTTCTCAACTTTCCCAGTGGTGTCTCCATTTACTCTAATTTCCACATCTTGGGGTTTTCGTCCGAAAAAGAGAACTTCTGTTTTGCCACTCTCTTTGTTCATTTTCATGCCGGCTTTTATGAACTCATCATTGTATCTCTTCAGGGCTGACTGTATTGCTTCAAAGCTCCTATCCCAGTGGCAGATGTCATCTGCGTATCCAAGGGTTTGGAATTTGTCACTCTGTTCTTTATTGACTTCCGAGAGGACACTGTCAAGGTACGCAATGAACAGAATCGGTGACAGTACACTGCCCTGCTTAACTCCACTGTTGACATTAAACCACTTGTTATGAGAATATCCAGTCATGACCGTACAGGTGCAAGGTTTGTATGTACTTTTGATGGCCTCTAGCAGTTTTCTTTGATGTCATATTTTGTACTGAGGATATGCCATAGGTTTTTACACAGGACAGAGTCGAATGCCTTAGTTAGATCAAAGAAGGCAATATACAGATCTTGATCAAATTCCCAAAATTTCTGTTATTTGCCTGATGGCGAAAATGAGGTCTGAGGTACTTCTGCCTTTCCTGTAGGCATGCTGCCATTCTTGGAGTTTGGGTTCGATTTTTGCTCTTGCCCTTTTTTCCAGAATTCGTTCATATATTTTGCCGGCATGTGGCATAAGGGATATGCCCCTATAGTTACTGCAGTTGTTATGGTCTCCTTTTTTATAGATTGGGCAAATGATGCTTTTACCGCATTCGGGTGGTATTTTGCCAAGAGTCCAAGCTTTGTTGATGATTTTAAGAAGGAGGTTTTTGATGTTGGGCTGTGGCAGAAGTTTAACTGGAATTTTGTCAGGTCCGGGGGCTTTGGCAGATTTCATTTTCTTGAATGCCCTGTCTAGTTCTTCTATTGTTATTTCTTGATCAGTACTTCTGTCTGAATCTTCACAATCATGCTCATGCAACTCTTCACCAGCATCTATGTTTATCCACGTTTAGTAATGTTTGGAAATGGTGAGTCCATGTCTCAGCTAACTTACCTGGGTTAGAGGTCAGGTGTCCATCTTTGTCTTTGAAAACATTTCTAGTCTCTTGAGGTTTTCTCATTGATTTTGCTAGTTTGTAGACTTTATTTTTGGAGTTTTTGTTGTCTTCATTCAATTCTTTTGTTAAAGATTCCCAACTGTTTCTCTTTGCTTCTTGGATAATTTTGTTGGTCTTGTTGTGCTGTTGAATGTAATAATGTCTAATTTCTTGGCTTTTTGCTTTTAGCCATTTCCTATATGCTTGATTTTTGCATTTGATAGTTTCTTTGACAGTTATATTCCACCATGGGGTGCGTATTCTTCTTGTGCCACCTATCTTTTGAATTCCAAGAGTTTCAGTTGCAACTCTGAGTATCTTATCCTTGAGTTCCCTCCAGCATTGGCCTGGATCATCTGATTCAGTTAGAACTATTTTGTCACATTTACTATAATATGCTGCGTGCACATCTGGTTTCTTTAAGTTATCAGTTTTGATCTTCTTGGTTGTTCGTGGCTTGTCTATCCTAGGTTTCTTAGTGTTGAGATCTGCTATCAGGAGTCAATGATCTGAGTCCAGAGACTCTCCTGGTATTACTTTTACATTATTTACAATTTGTTTGTCAGATGATAAAATGTAATCGATAATAGATACATGATCATATTGTCCAATGGTTTTATTCCAGCGATACCGTGTCATCATATGGCTATATTGATGTCGGAAAAATCCATTCATGATTGCCATGTTGTTCCTTAGAAATCGATAAGTCGTTCCCCTTCTTCGTTTTGAGACTCTTCCCCAAAGGGTCCTAGGGTACTTTCTATTCCTGATCTGTTCTTCCCCACTCTTCCATTGAAGTCTCCAGTTACGACTGGTGCTGTCAGAGGGGGCATCTGATTGATGGCTGTCTCAAGTTGGTCGTAGAAAAGGTCTTTGACTTCTACTGAGCGTCCCTGTTGTGGGGCGGAGATTTGCGTGATGCCATAGACACTTTTTAATTTTTATTTGAACACTCAGAATTCTTTCATTTATAATGATGATGTTTTGTATGCTATCTTTTAGCCTTGGTCCAACAATAATGGCCACTCCTGCATGTAGATTTCCCTCTTTTACACCTCCTGAGATAAGGGTAAAACCATCCCCTAGGTCTTTGCCAATGGTTTCGCCTCTGAGGCGTGTCTCACCTAGTCCTAGGATGTCCAACCTTCTTCTTTTCATAATTTGTAAGATTTCTTCCACTTTGTGTCTGTAAGTACCAATGTTTAGTGTTCCAATTCTCAGTCCATCAGACTTTTCCGAGTCAGACTTCCTTTTCATCTGTCCAGTTTCGAGGCTATTGTTAGGTACTCGCGCAATAGGGGTTTTGAGTCCAGCCTACGGCTTGCAGGGCCTGTCTAGGCCAAACTGGTGACCCTCCCTTTAGCGACTATCCAATTTCCACCCCTCATGCGAGGTTACAGAATAGGAATGTTGCACCTACCCCGGGACTAGGAAATTGGTACATTCGGGCTCTCACACCATGTCAAGGTAGGCGGGTCGGGGAGCCAATGTTCAGGCCTCCAGTGAGAGAGCTTTGCTGTTAATTTTTTAAATGCCACTAAATCTTTTAACTTCACCCAACATGTGTCTGGGCCTACACACTTTAGGGGTAACACTCTTGACCTAGTCTTCACCCTGGGTTTGAACATTGACAGTGTTTACTCTGAGGAATTGCCTATGACAGATCATGAGTGTGTTCTTTTTAACCTTTCTCTAAATTCTGTATGTTTACCTGGTAAACAAGTGAAGCGTGTCCGCATTTTAAATAACCTCTCAGCACAGAAATTCTCTGCCTCCTTTGATAGCAGCAAGCTGCTGACTGCTGATGGTGATGTTGAATGTTTAGTCCACTCTTTTAACTCTCATTTTTCTACCATTTTAGATGCAGTTGCCCCCTTAAAAACCCGAGCTGTCCCCGCTGTCAACTCAACCCCCTGGTTTCAGGCGTAAATGTCAGAGAGTGCAGCGTCTTTGGAAATCCACAAAACTTCAAGTTCATCGTTTGCATCTTAAAGAACTGTTTACTGAATTTAATTGCATGGTTAAGGCTTCAAGGGCTTCTTACTTCACTAAACTCATCTCCTCTAGTAGGCGAAATCCCAAAGTCCTATTTGATACCATCAATAATATTGTAAATTCTACACCTCCTATTGTGTCTATTTCCTCAAATAAGGACTGCAGTAATTTTCTTTCATTTCTTGTGGACAAGATCGCTCAAGTTAGATCCAACCTCAGTCCCTCATCCACCCCTGTTCCTATCTGCCCATCCCGGCCGCCAATTTTGAGCCAATTTTCTTCTATCTCCCTGCAAGACCTAACTGATCTTGTGAGCTCCATGAAAATTTCCTCTTGTCCCCTAGACATCCAACCAACATCCTTTCTAAAAGATGTGTTGAGTTCTGTGGCCCCATGTCTGGTCTCTATTATAAATGGGTCACTGGAAACTGGTTATGTTCCCTTCTATTTTAAACAGGCAGTCGTTCACCCCCTGCTTAAAAAACCTAACCTCGACCCTTCACTTTTCAAACATTACAGGCCTATTTCCAAGTTGCCTTTTATTTCTAAAATCTTAGAAAAGGTGGTTGCAAATCAGCTTACTGAAGCCTTAAAAAACCATAACATATTAGATAAGTTTCAGTCTCGCTTTCATCAGAAACACTCTACTGAGACCGCTCTTCTCAAAGTCTCAAATGACATTATGATGTTGTCTGATGCTGGTGAATGCACTGTCTTGGTGCTGCTTGATCTTACTGCAGCGTTCGATACCATTGATCACCGAATTTCGATTGACAGGCTCAGAGATTGTGTTGGTATTCCTGGGAGCGCTCTTGATTGGTTCTCCTCCTATCTCTCAGACAGAAATTTTGCGGTTGTTGTTGGCCCTCATACGTCTGAGTCCGCTGTCTTATCCTGTGGGGTGCCCCAGGGCTCTGTCCTGGGTCCAATTTTGTTTGCCCTATGCATGTTTCCTCTAGGAGCCATTATCGATAAATTAATGGTGTCTCTTACCATTGCTATGCGAACGATATTCAGGTGTACATTTCTTTTAAACCTGACAGGGCTGCGGAAAAACTCACCATCTTGCAAGATTGTTTCTTTGCAATGAGCAATTGGATGGCCAATAATTTCCTCCAGCTGAATGCTGACAAAACCAAGGTTCTCATCATTGCCAAAGATTATACTACTTCAACGGTGGCTAACTGTATGGGTTCCCTAAAGCCCAATGTGCGCTCAAGCTTGAGAAATCTTGGTGTTATTTTTGATCAGGATATGCACCTTGACAACCACATTAGGTCCCTGTCTCGTACATGTTTCTTCCACCTGAGGAACATCGCAAAACTCAGATCCGATGTTTCATATGCCGAGCTTCAAATGATCATCCATGCCTTTGTGTCGTCGCACCTGGACTACTGTAATGCACTCTTCACCTGTATCAGCAAATCATCTCTAAATCATTTACAATTAGTTCAAAATGCTGCCGCCAGGCTCTTGACCAAGTCCAGGAGACAATGTCATATCACTCCTATTTTAGCCTCCCTACACTGGCTTCCGCTCACTTTCAGGATTCTTATAGAGCTCTACACGGTCAGGCGCCTGCTTATATTTGTGATTTGCTCCACCCATATGTACCCAGTAGGGCACTGCGGTCCTCTAATCAGGGCTTACTGTGTGTCCCTCGCACTAGACTTAAAACTAAGGGTGACCGTGGACTTTTTCAAGAAAAAGACACACTTGTTTAAACTGGATCCTAAGTTATGGATTTTCTTTTGTTTTTATCTCAAATGTTTTTTTTTATTTCTTTCTTCCACTAGACTTAAGAAACTTTTACTTACTTACTTACTATCCAGCAGTTTAAAAAAATGATCTCTTGCGACAGAAAAAATCATTGTCCTCTATGGCAACCACTTCAGTTACAGTGACTCAATGGTATTCCAAGTAGTTAAAAAAAAAAAAAAATCAGTTTCCTGAGGCAAAAATTCGCCATGATATTGACACTATGTCATTCCACTATCAATTTCAGTCATCATATATTAAAAACGCGCAATTTCCTATCGCGGATTAACTCGTAGATATGTCGGTTAAAGAATTTATTTGTCTTTTAGAGCCTCATACAAGCTCTCACGGAAATCCAATCACTTAAATGGTGATTCAATGGTATCTGCGTGAAAGCCCAGTTGTAGTTCACACCCACGTGAAATTCTCCTGGTAATTACCAGTTGGTTTACATGATTTTTATCCAATTGTAGACAGTATAAGCTTTCCTCAGTAAGTGAAAGACATTGATTGGACTTTAAAAAACATATTAAAATACTTGCGTCATAGGGTTACGTTGTATTCAATACACTTTACGCAGCTCAGACTGACGTGGTTGCATAGGAACAAAAAACCTCCAGAACTGAGCCTGGGGAGCTGAGCTTATTTGTGGGATGGAAATGTGATTCTGAGATGGAAAATAGCAGTTATTCTGAATGGAACAGACAGGAGGGCTGACAGCATTGATACTTTTGAGGAGCAGCTCAATAATTCTATTGAAAAGTGAGTAAAGCTGTCTTTGTATGGTGTAGCTTTATCTTACTTTTAGCCTGCTAGCTAACTAGTCAGCTATTTCTTATTTTTGGTTTACCACCGTGATCACAGAGCTAGTTTGTCACATTGGGTAAGAAAAGAGTAGTCGATATTGCAGTGTGCTGGCATTTTTCTTAACTAGGTGATCAGTTTTAGAATCTATACCACATTCAATGAAACTAAATGCCTTGCATTTTCGCTCTTTTAAAGTGCAAACAGCTATTACTGTGACCTGAGTTATACTTGTTCCATAGTGGGTGTGAACGTTGTTACAAGCTTGCGTTTCGCTGGGATGATCGGAATTGTAAACAGCAAGCTTTTCCGCGTGAACATTCTGACCGTAAAATATGCAGTTCCTCTAATGAGTATGTGTGCTTGCTGACGCGGCTTTGTAGATAAATGGACGAGACTCTGAACTTTATGGTGGAGAAAAGGCATGTTTTTGGTTTGGAGAGGTCAGTGGTGACCATTGATGTCCAGCTGCGCCTATATTGATAAACTCATGCCAAATTCAACCAGAAAATCATCCATTCATATTGAACTTCATGAGTACACAGTTGATTTGCGTTAAAAATATTATTTTATGAATTGAAAGTGCGCCATTTTCAAGGCTCTGGGAGTTTGGGGTGCCACCTGGATAGCTATCTTATTTGGCTTATAAAAAGTGGATAATTTAATATTTCATGTTCAGATGAGGAGTACTTGCGGTCTAGGAGTTTATTATCCTAGAAATGTATTGTTTTAACCCCCAGCCATTTTTCAATCCTCAGAATTTTTTTTTTAGTTTCAATGGTGAATTCTCATGAAGATTTTTTATGTTTGCAGCCCATTTTCTCTACCAAAATCATGAAAATAAACTGAAATACGGTGTAATTCTAAATGCTGGAAGTGTCTATTTTGAGTTAAGCTACATTCGTCCTCTTTATGAAGCTTAAATCTTGAATTATAAAGCATCAAATTGGGTAACCCATAAATAGCCAAATTTGGCTTCTGCGCAAAGGGGTTAAAATAACGATGTTATTGGCAATTTCTAACTTGGTATTCTAACTTGGACCAGAAGTGACGTAGTAACAATGACTCACAAGAGGCCAAACAAGAGACAGTCTTAGGAGCCATACGATATTTCGATGGACCCATCTGAGCTTAGCAAAGAACATAAACCAGAATCTCACCTTGGTCGACGATGTGTTGCAGGTGGGTGCTCAAACACAAATACTAATGGTGTTTCTCTGCACACTTTCCATTCTGACGAAGACTTTTGTTGAAATGTCAGTCATTCACCCCCTGCAATAAAACATGCAGACTTCTAAGAGTGCTCCAGTGTCTTACTTTGGGTAGTCTCTTTACAGTGCCCAGGTAAAAGTTTTTTCTACTTGTATGGTCCTGCACTGTTGAGCACCTTTTTCCTCCCTTTTAAAACTTGGCTGAAGCGCGTTGCACTTTCGTACACTCGCCTGTTATAAGGTAACACATAAATAACGAGATTTGGCATCTGCGCAAAGGGGTTAAGTGGTGACAGATCTGCCTGTCCAGGAGGAATAGACTCCCCCATGATAATGCCATAGAGTGACAGCATTTGGATTAAAAGGTGGTAAGCATGAGTCAAAATGCAAACCAGTTCCTTGACACAAAGGTTGCACAGCACCAGCTGTTTTCATTGACACTCTCCCAAATGCACCATTCAACCCATCATGATGAAAATTACTGTAGGGTCATTCCATGCCAACTGTCCAAATGGCTCCCACTTGACCATCTCAGATTTGGCTGAAAAAATTCCAGCGGGTGCATTCACCTCCCAATAGAAGAAATCCAAAATTCTAGCTCTCAACTCCAAATAGTTTTTTCATAAAAAAATAATTTTTGCAACTAAGTTCCAGCCCTTTTTGAACCCCGATTTCTGAGGAGCCACTTTCACATGGCAATATCTAGAAAAATATTTCAGTTAAGCCCTTCAAATTTTCAGGGGTGAAAATCAGCCACTATAACTTGAGGAATATGGACTTATAAAGATGTCCCTTCAGTTCATCATGTATTTTTGGGTGCTTTAGGTTGCTTGAAAAGTTTACTCTGTGGTAGCATATTTGAAGGGCTGTAAAAAGCCTAATTTCAAAGACGGGGATTTGGTATTGCACATACAGCTTCCCATATTTGTATTCCAATTCTGCCCCTCTCTTATGAATAATGTAGAAAATATGAAGGCTTCAAAATGAAAAAAAAATGGTGCTATTTTTAACATTTTATACCAAAAAATGACACCATCCACCAACATCAAATTGACTGTTTTCGAAAGATTAGATGCCTGTTATTAACATATGCAAAATTTGTGATTGTGTTCTGCTTTATTTTCTCAAAAAATTTTTTTGTGGATGCACAGCATTTAATGGCATCAAAGGCATATTCAAACATTATTTTATAAAATGCACACAGTTAATGATAGAAAGCTCAAATTCAACAAAATGCTTAATTTCATAAATGTTAACTTACACTTGAATTATTACCAATATACAGTTTTTAGATATATATTGAAATAAGATACTGTAGTCCCAACATCAGTGGAAGATCAAACTTGTTACAAATCATTACTTATTGTACCAATGAACATTTACATCCAAGTAGAAAAAAATTACCTCTATGCTTCAATTAGTAATAACCTGTGTTAAAAAGAGTTTTTGACAGTCCTGCAGAATTGGAAATAATGAAATATTTTAATTGACCAGTTGATAGCAGTTAGCACGGATAATAGACAACTTATTTGAACTGTTTCATGACATTTTCAGCCACTTTGGTGTCCTGCTCCTTGAGTGCATATCTACGTCCAGTTGTAGTGCTTGGGACTTCAATCTTGGCAATGATGTGTTGCACAGGTACCCAGCATAGGTCTTCCCTCTTGGGCCAGAAAAACTTATTGCTGGGCCATGTGGATACTTGAACTGTTCAGACACGTTATAGATTCTCCATGACCAAACATGTTTCTAAACTTACAGCTTAAAAAATGTTATAATTATTTGATAGGTTGATTTATTAATAAATAAATGAATAAAAAGTGTATATATATGTTAAATCATTTAATCTGTGATCAAATAAAATGGCATTCTTAACACATCCTCTGTAAGATAGCTATATTGTATTAGATAATTATTGCAATACTTCGAAATTCATAACAAACTTGAATTTTTGGCCCTGTTAAGGATGTAATATTTCAATATCTAAACACTGCATATTGGTTATTCTTCAAGTGTAAGTTAACATTTATGAAATAAAGTATTTTGTTGAGTTTGAGCTTTCTATCATTCACTATGTGCATTTTATAAAATAATGTTAGAATATGCCTTCGATGCCATTAAATGCTGTGTCCACAAAAATACCATATTTTCAAAAATTTATTTTGAGAAAATAAAGCACGACATCATCACAAAAATTAGATATGTTAATAACAGGCATCTAATCTTTCTAAAACAGTTAGTTTGATGTTGGTGGATGGTGTCCTTTTTTTGGTATAAAATGTTAAAAATAATTTTTTTTTTTCATTTTGAAGCCTTCATATTTTCTAGATTATTCAAAAGAGAGGGGCAGAATTGGAATACAAAATACACAATATATATGGGAAGCTGTATGTGCAATACCAAATCCCTGTCTTTGAAATTAGGCTTTTTACAGTCCTTCAAATATGCTACTGCAGAGCGTAGAGTAAATTTTTCGAGCAACCTAAAGCTTCCAAAAATACATGATAAAATGAAGGGACACCTTTATAACTGAACTGAACATGGTAGATTTCTGGAAACAGATGAAACGTATGTGTACATCTCAGTCTGTCAGGTCGAACACTATTGATGGTGTTACTGGTGATGATAACATTGCAGAAAAATGGAAATTTCACTATAAAGCTATTTTTAACTCTGTCAAAAATGTATCCATGAAAAACTTTGTATTACAAGATGTGCAAATGTACAATGATTTATACAGCATGTCTGATGTATCACTGGTTTCAGCAAATGAAATTGCCGCATTGATCAGAGACTTAAAGAGAGGTAAATCAGCTGGTCCTGATTGTCTCACTAGTGAATGTCTTATACATGCTAACTTTAATATGTCTATCCTGTTATCATTGTGTTTTAACTCGATGTTTGTTCATGGTTACTTGCCAGACTTGTTACTGGACTCAGTTATTATACCTTTTGTCAAAAACAAATGTGCTAGTCTGTCTGATATGAACAACTATAGGCCCATAGCTATTGCTAATGTTATTTCTAAGGTCCTTGAGGATGTTCTACTCAACAGAATTGATGATCATCTCTGGACTAATGAGAATCAATTTGGTTTCAAACCAGGTCATTCTACTGACAAGGCTGCATACCTTTTACATGAATTTATTGATTACTTTAGAAATTAGTCCACTAGTGCAGTGTTTCCCAAACTTTTTTCTCTCACGGCACATTGTTTACTATGAAAAAATCTCATGGCACACCGCTATGATATTATAGCGTTCCGCTCACGTTACCTACCCCGCAGGGCGACCGAGTGACGAGACAGCCACTCGAGCTTTCCAACCAGGTTTCAGGCTTTTATGCAATCATAAAATAAATGACTCTATGCAGTCTTTCCAGTTCAGCCCCCACTTCTCCAGATACTCAGATGTCACTCGAAACACTTCCTCACCTGTAGTTTTCTTCGGCAAAATTCGATAAAAAAGTAATTTTCTTTAATTGTCTCCCCATCGACATATCTGACATTGGGCAGTAATTGTGCATGTCCACTGACATCGGTTGTTTCATCCACCTGCAGCGCAAATTTCCCACTCCCTTTTATTTTCTCCATTACAACGTCCCCTATATCTGCCGACATTTCTCCTATTCGTCTGCCAATTGTATTGTTTGAGAGAGGAACCTTCGATATTTCATTGGCAGCATTTTGACCCAACATGGTCCCAACGATAGCTTTGCATGCTGGCAGGGTAAGAGATTCGGCAATTCTGTGAGATGTCTTTGATTTTGCTACTAGTTCTGCAACTAGATAGCTAGATTCTAATGCTTTTTCTGACACTGTAGCGGTTTTCATCATGAAACTAGCTTGTTTTTTCGTCTGGCTTCTCAACCACATCAAATATTCACGGTCTTGTTTTTTTTTTTTTTTTTTTTTAGAGAAGGGTGTTTGGTTGAAAGGTGTCTTTTTAATTTGACTGTTGCTATGGGTACGGCAGTTTTCCCAATGCATTTCAATGTAGAGAGGTCAGCAGTCCCAATTTCAAATCCTGCCCTAACCTAACCCTGACCCTAATCCGAACCCTAACCCTAACCCTGACCCCTAACCTAACCCTTCCCCTAACCAGAATTCCTAATCCTTATCCTAATCCCTTCAAATCGACTGCCGTACCCATAAAACTGCCGTATCTCCAGACACTGCGTTTTAATTTATTTGGCACTATAGCTTCGTTCGCCAGCTTTTCGCCGCAAGCAAGGCACAGTGGTATTGGGGTAGCGGGATGTCTGGTGAATGTAAACCCATAAATCAGATATTCCTCACTGTAAAGTCTGCTCACCACTTTGATTTTCTTTTTTTGGCCAGCACAGCAAGAGTGAGGTGGTTCAGGGTCTTAGTCGGACGGCCTTTTCGAGGTTTTGGTCAGGAATTTATCCATTTACGTTGTTTGGTTTCAACTAGCCTACACTGCTGTTTTAGCTGAGTTTTACCGGGGAATGTTTAATTTTTTGCGTTAGACGATGTGTGATTGGCCAATCACGAGACAGAATTGTACAGTAGTATACATGATGCGGAAATAATGAGAAGGAATTTTAAATAGGCATTTTAATAAACTGAATTGAATGAATTAATAATGACATGAATTGTTATTTTTTATTTCCATGTAGGTTCAGCCTTTTTATATTATTAGGCTATCAGGAAAAAAAACAGTAAGTGGGTTTTCTCGCAGCACACCTAGGAAGCTCTCACGGCACACAGTTTGGGAAACACTGCACTAGTGTGTACGTCACTTTTCTAGATGCTTGTGAAGCCTTTGATAAAATTAATCACTGGTCTCTATTTAGAAACTTAATTGATCGTGGTATTCCCATTTATATTGTAGACATTTTGATGTACTGGTACAGGAATCAAACAATGATTGTGAGATGGGATAATGTTTCCTCAACAAAATTTTGTGTCAGGAATGGTGTCAAACAAGGTGGACTTCTTTCACCTAGATTGTTCAATGTGTATGTTAATGAAGTGAGTATTTTACTGAATAATACAAAACTTGGTGGTTCCATTGATGATATTACTTAATCACATTTTCTATGCAGATGATTTGTCTTTGTTAGGTTTGTCAACATCTGCAATGCAGCAACTGCTCTCCATTTGTGATTCTTATGGTATACAAAATGAAATTTTGTTTAACTCAAAGAAATCTATGTGTATGCCATTTAAACTGAAGGGTCTAAAAACATCAGATCCTATTTTGTCTCCCTCTGGTAATGCTTTGGAATTTGTTGATAAAGCAAAATACCTTGGTGTGTGGTTCGAGAGTGGGAAAACTAATATTGATTGCAGTAGACGGCTGAGGAAAATGTATGCTCAAACCAGCCTGTTGTTAAGAATTTTTTGTAGATGTTCTCCTGATGTGAAATGTATGTTGTTTAAAACATTTTGTACCTCTATATATTGTTTATCATGTTACCATCATAAACAAACTTCGTGTAGCGAATAATAATTCTTTGAGGAGATTGCTGTATATCCCAAAGGCTGAATTTACACTTCCAGTTAAATGTGACTCAAATGTGACACGAATTGGATCTTTTGCTCAATTGTGGCCAATATCTGATCTGTCACATGGCTGTGTAAACAAAAAAAAACCACATTGATTCCACCCTCGATTGGATCTGCCAGATCAAATCCAGGCCTCATTCAAATGTTGTTTTTGTTCGGATATGTATCTGATGTGTATGGGATATGTGCCAATGTGCCCGTCGTGTAAATGCATGTCAACATGCAGATCAGATATTTTGTAAAAAATTGTGTTCTTAGTGCTTCAGAAATGGCGACAGTTTCTGACATAACATGTGGAATGTTTGTTTACTCATTCTAAAATTTCGTAACCACTGTTCATCATCAAACTTTTGTACAACCTGCTCCCACCAATCCCTTGATCTCTCTCGTGTCCACAAACTCCTCTGAACAGTGGAGGAAGCGATGATCGCGGCATAGGCATACGAGGCGATTATAGCCCTTCTTCTCCTTCTCTTCCTCAGAATCCTTTGGATTGGACAGGGATTTTTCATGCATCGCATTGTAAACATCAAGCCAAGCTCAATGTCATCCATTGTTTACAAAGTGAAGTGTGTTGCCTACGCCTATACACCAAATATAGGCCTAGACTAAGGCAGAGTCTGCCTTCGCATTTGCAATGATACAGGTGATAGGTGTAAAAGCTGTTAACAGCAAAATCAGATGTAGGTCACCCAGTGAAATGTTGCAAGCTTGCTTGATGTTTTGATCATTTCTATGACAGCTAGGCCTGCATGCTTTTGTAGCGATGAACGCACATATGTTTTTATTTTGGGTAGCCTTCTCAACTGCGTGCATGTGGATCGCCCAAGACAATGGCCAGGTAGTGAGTGGTGTAAACAAACGGAATTGAAACGAAACAGATATCATTCACGCTCAAAACAAGATGTAAACACGCAGTTGAACAAATTGGATATGGGCCTCAAAATCCGATCCATATCCGATCTGGGTGTAGTGAGTTGGAGTATCCCCTTTCATCACTACTGACGTTCCAGCTGTTTCTAATGATTGACCCTTTACTTTTAACCAACGGCAGTGGCTGGGTGCGGGCATAAAAAGACCTGTCCTTCCTATTTCCGGGAAAGGATTTTGGTCTGGCGTGATTACCTTGCTTTTGCTCTCTTCCCTGCTTTCCGCAAATGGTTAACTCTTGGTCACTGTTTGTACCCTGTGTCTTCGAATTCTGATTTTCCGACGTTGAGTCCCTCGTGCTTTTCTCTTACCATTTCCTGCTTATGGACAGCATTCAGGTCAGATTGCCCAGCGCAGCTTTTCATGTTCGCGACCTGCGAGACACGTGAGCCTGCACTCCTGTCGTGGTAAATCGGTGAGGTGACCGGACTTACCAATTGGACGCATTTGGGGCTGCTGTTTTGTCTTGTTTTGAATTGCTTTTTTTTATTTTTAATTGCGTGTTAATTTGCTTGAATCGCATGGTTTGGCCTTAAGCAGGTTTTTTTTTTTTTAATGAAGCCTTTATTAGCGATCGGGCCAATTTATGATATTTATTTGTTTTATTTGTATGTTTGTGTAATGTTTGGTTTTGCTTGTTTCAATGTTTTTTTTTTTTTTTACTTTGGTGTTTGAGTTGCAGTGAAAGCTTTAACTTGCTACTCTATCCATGTGTATGAATTGTTTTGTAATTATGCCAATGTTACTGGTGTAAGTTAAAATACTGCAAACTTTTTTTTCTTGTTTGTTTAAATTTATTGTTTTAAGAAAGTTTAGTGTACTTCACGTGCACTCTGCCTTCAGAGGATGTGCCCGTGAGAGGGGTAGCCCTGCTGTTCTGGAGGGTCCGTGGCATTGCTTTGTATGTGTTGTCGGATGATTTAAAGTTGAATAATTTAACAGGTAGTGGACTACGCTGGGGTGGAGCTAGTCACCACGGGTGGATTTCTTTCCTGCATGCTTTGATGCTTCTTGGTTGCTGTGTGGTTTGTTCACTGTAACCTTTCCTTCTGTGTGTGCACATAAGGGAGGTGTGTGGGCCTTGGAACACATGTCTTTGCTAGTCCGCTTCCCCTAAGGTAAGTCCATACCTGTAAAAATTTGTTTGTTTGGTTTTTTGAGTCCAAGTGTAAGACTGGGTAGGTTGGAGTGTTTTTAAATCTGTACTAAATTTAATAAAAAATTGATTAACCATTCTTATCTAGTGCTACGTTTAGGGTGACGTCTTTTCACAGGGGTTAACCTGAGTACATTCCAGTCCCCTGTACCGGTGTGGTGTCAGCCATAAGTCCATTTTCTTGTTATATTTGGCCTCTTTAATAAAGTTTTACTGAATGGGAATTGCGTCTCTTGCCTCATGTATATGGACCTGTGCAACCAAGTCTGAGACTGAAAATTTTGGGTTTGAAATTCCCTGGGTGAGTTACCTCAGGGTGGCGTAGTCGGTTTCTTTTCTGGTCTTCCACCTTACCACACTGTCACATGGGCAACAAGACCTGCAGTGTAAATCCAGCCAAAGAGAACTAGTGCCAGTGAAATGTTTGTTTGCCTAAACATCCCATCATTTGGTGAATTACTCAGAAAGAATGTTTATAGTTTTATGGGGCGACTGATGGCCTGTACAAATTGTTTTATCTCAGCCACTGTCAACTCCACACTGCCACTCCACTCCAGCATCAGGAAATGGTGGCATAGTATTTAGTATTTGTGACTGTTATCTGTTTTTGCTTTTAAATTGTTTGCATATGCATTCTGTTTGACTGTTTCATATCATTTATATTCTTCTACTGTATTTTATTTTATAATTAACTATGAACCTGGAGTTGGAAATAAACAATTGAATTGAATTGAATAAGTCCATATTCCTCAAGTTATAGTGGCTGATTTTCACCTCTGAAAATTTGAGGGACTTAGCTGAAATACTTTTCTGGATATAGCCATGTGAAAGTGGCTCCTCAGAAATCGCTGTTCAAAAGGGCCAGAACTTAGTTGCAAATATATTTTTTTTATGAGAAAACTATTTGGAGTTGAGAGCTAAAATTTTGGATTTATTCTATTAGGCTGTGGATGCACCTGCTAAATTTTTTTTCAGCCAAATCTGAGATAGTCAAGTGGGAAGTTTCTCTGAAATTCGGACATTTGACATGGAATGACCCTCTATTGCAGACCTTAAAACTACCAAACTGGGCACAGACAATTAATCCACCATTTCCAACAAACAGAATTGAGAATTACGTTAATGTCAACTGCGTTTTCATAGCCTGGAATCCATACTGATAAAGTGCTGGTCGCTCCCAACGGTCACTGACTTATCAGTCTGGCCTCCGTCTTATAGCCAGCGTTTAGCCCTTACGTCACTAATGAAGTGAATATATGAATATTCATGTTTTCTGCTCTTGGCGAGAACCACCAATTGAATATGAGTTGACTGGCCAGCAACGGCATTCGTGAATGTTATTTGACATGAGCTTAAAAATTAGATTGTGGCTTGCTTGCGTTTACTCTTGGAGTGGTTGTTAGGTTTTGAACAGGATAATGTTTGGCCATATCTGCATTTTGTTTATTTCAATGGGATTCCCCAGTATAATAAAGGCTAAATCAAATAATACTCAAATTACATAACGTATTTCACTGTAATTGGCATTAGCTATAGCTCGAAGGGCATGATTGCATCAGCCAGATTAAAGTGATACTCCACCCAAAAACTATAATTTGTATATCAATCACTCACCATTAGATGTCTTGAACGGATGAAGTTGTTTTGCACCTGGCGCAACTTTATGGCCACTGGAGAGTTTTGAAAAATTATCCAAATTCCTTTTTTTCTGGAAGCGAATGGGGTCACGCAGTAGCAATGGGAAAACTCCACAGAACGTCCGTTGACAAACTTTAAAACCATCGTCCAACGCATCGTCCAGTATAATCCAAGTCTGCTTTGTCCACTCGTATCCTCAGAACTCTAGAAACGCGGTTATTTTTCGCTAAAAATAATAAATGCTACATTATGCTTCAAGTAAGCTCGCGCATTCAACGGAAGTCCCGCCTTCCGGATCGTTCATTGCCCAGAGACTCTGCTACTACTCAGATGAATAGGCCTACTCGTATAAACACGAGCCAGGAGGCGGGACTTCCATTGAATGCAGACCTGTGGTATTTTTATTTAAAGTCTGTCTAAAGGGGAGAGGGGGGCACCCTTGTGGCTGTGAGCCAATCACAGGTCTCGCTTGGAATCTGTGCAAATTTTTGGAAGTGAAACGCTGGTCTACCGACTGAGGCCAGTCGTACAAGCAAGTGACCGTTTGGAGCGACTAAAGCTTGATACGGATGGATTCCAGGCTAGCGTTTTCATTTGCTAAGGCACAAAACTGGAGCCCATGGTGTAATCATAACATGTTATGACCTATTAAATGCTCTTAAAAGGGGACACTAATGAGAAAAGCATCACTGTTGTCTAATTAAAGAGCCCGTAACTCAAAAAAAATTGCATAAATCCAAACAGTTTGATTGAATAAAGGAGCGAAAACTACTCAAATGACCAGTGATGCCAAACTTTTGAGCAGTTGTATGCATAGGCTAGGTATAGATTTGGGTAGGGATATTCGAACACAGAAAGAATATCCCGACCAACTTTTGATCAATGTGGAAAATGGAAGAAACACAACATTGTATATGTAACATGCCCCAGTCCAATGTAATGCTTGTGCATCCGCGATTGGCAGCGTTGTCCAATTCATAAACAGTCAATGGTTTAATCAAAAGTGTTTTATTGCGGCTGTAGTCACATAACTAACATTGTTTCAAGAAAACAGTACAGCGCAGAGAATAGACAAGATTGCGAACTGGCTAGCTAGCTAATGTAGCTAGATCCACGCAGTTAGTTACACGGACCTTTCTTCCTGGACTGAGAAGGTTTTATGAGTGTGCGAAGGTGAATTGCTGTGGTCTGTGAAGGTTGTAGAAAGCGAAAAAATTTCAAACATTAGCTGATATTGAAAAACTTGCCCACTATTGGTGGAAACATCAAGGGTGCAGTTGTATCCGAGCCCGTGCGTGCTGGGCATGCGAGGTCGAATAGCTTCCGAGGCTGTGGTGAAATGATAGCTGCGGTGGTCTAAGTCTAAGGAGAGAAAAACAATGTCAATAAGGCGAGGATATGAGTAAATTTAGTAATTCAGAGCTATACCTTTTATGGTCATGAGGTGTTTTCTTGTGATGTAAAGGAAAGCGAAGCCAAATAAATCTCATTCGTGGGAAGTGACATTCTTTACATGTCAATCTACTTGTACAAACCCCTATTCCAATGAAGTTGGGACATTGGGTAAAACGTGAATAAAAACAGAATACAATGATTTGCAAATTTCATAAACCCATATTTTATCCACAATTGAGCATAGACAACATATCAGATGTTGTTTTACCATTTCATGAAATATATTTGCTCATTTTTCTGGGCTTCATGCCACTGATTTATTGTTTCCAGCTTGACCATTTCGCTAAGGCAAGACAGTTGCAAAACACTGGATGTCAGTACCAAGCTAGCACCCAGTTTTTGCTCAAAAATAGAGTGGACACTGACTTGGAGATTTTCCATTAACAAGAAAGCGTTTAATTATGGAAAAAATTCTGCTGAGCTATACATTTTTTTTGGGGGGGTGGGGGGCTGGGGGGCATTTGAAAACAATTCTTCAGTTTTTCAAAGAATCAGGCTGTTCACCATTAGGGGTGATATATGATGGTCTCAGATTTGCCTAAAATTTTTGCTGGTGAAAGATGGTTGGTTCAGTGGGAAAACTGCAAATTTTTAGGAGCCAATACCCTTCGGTTTCTTTTTTAGGGGTATCAGAAGGGCAATAGATTCCGAGATGAGAAATGTGCGCTGAAAAAAATTCAGTTTTGAAATGCAATTATATCATTGCGCTGACAACAGCCAATATTCATTTTCATATATGTCAATTTACTGTGTGTAGGGCTGGCAGTAATCTGAAAATTTTTGTAGGCTCTCGAGGGCGCATCCTATAGGGGCGCTGCAAGATGCTACTTTTGGCCATTTGAGCAGTGATATCAAGGGCATTTCTGGACTGTGCCGTCGACAGCCCAAGATGGTTTATTCATATGATACCATGAGAAGTCCTTTACGTAATCAACACAAATTAAGCATGAGATGCTTCGGGCGCAAGAGTATGGATGGCGCTTCAGTCAGTCAGAGAAAAAGTGAAATTTGGCATTTTGAGAGGTCAAAGTTCTCCTTGCGCCCTCATCCAATTTTGATGAAACCTTTTCTGTTGGATAGCCCTACATGTCTACTAACTGTGATGTGAAGATTACTCTGGGTTTCTGTTACATTAACCGTTTACAGTTGGGTCATTCCATATGAAGTCAACCAGAGGTCCCCAGGTCACCGACTCAGATTTGGCTTGAATTTATGGACTCCCTAGCGTCAACAGCTCATGCTAGTAGTGGTGGCGTAATGGTGTGGGGTATGTTTTCTGGCACCCATTGGACCACTAACAACCAATCAATCATCATTTGAATGCCAAAGCCATCGGAGTACTGTGGCTGACCATGTGCATCCCTTTATGGCCACAGTTTAACCATCTTCCAATGGATTCTCCAAGCATGACTATTGCACCTTGTCACAAAGCAAAACAAATTTTTCTATAAATTTTGAATATTGCATGCACAAAATTACTTGGGCAGTGAATTTGATCTGGTTTGTTCATGATATTGAATTTTTACAAGAACAACAAATAAAATTTTTTCCCATGTCCTGCTCCTGAGCTCGCAATAAAATGGTTTTGCTTGGTACCCACATTCTGCTCTTTTAATTGTTCATTTATTCTCCAGTGGGAACCTGTAGCTATGTCTATTCAAATACACCACATAAACTTTTCTATAAGAAAGAGGAGATCATAAATAATGAAGGTTACAGTTTAAAAAGAGGGAGAGTTTTTTTATATGCCGTTTATGCTTTACCCTGTCAGAAAATACAAATTGTGCACTCACACCCATGCATTCATGTACGCATACGCAAACCCTGGACTGTATGTATCACTCATATCAAGGGCTCAGTGCAAACTCAGTTAAATTAATGTATGGCTCCTTTTATTTATTTAATTTGTATGATTTATTTTTTGCATCCAATTAAGGGCAGAATCCTTTGGCCTTGGATAAACATTTTAGGCAATAAATTGTAGACAGGAACAAATAAATTGTATTCATGTACCAAATGTAAATTTAAGCAAGGCATGCAAAAAAAAACTAACAAAAAAAAAAACAAGTAATCCACATTGCTCAGTGAGAGTAGGGAGAGAGCAGACTCAAACTTGATGACAGGGAGTGTGATATTTTTAAACCATAAATACATATAATTACAAGATTAGCTGAAAGTGCATTCAAGTTTTCCAGTCTGCTTCAAATAACACCATGGCATAAGCATTTAGCAGCACAGTCATTGACTTTGTGCTATTTTATCCTTTGATTTATCAAGGACCCTTATGTTGAAACAACTGATTTTTATTGGTTTATACTAAGGGATGGAAAAATGGAAAGGGAAACAAGTCCAAGAACGACATATGTATTATAATAATATTAAAGAGAGAAAGATTTTGGTGCAGCATAGCTCAGTAGGTTTTGTTGTATACTTAGCACCATTAGAAACATGTGTTAGGTATCTTAGTTCCATTAAATATGCACATGTGAAGTATGTTACTTGTGGCTGTTGTGGACGGGGTCGGTCAGTGACAGTCCCTGTTTCCTGCTGTCAAGACACACAGTGCACTGATTGTTGACTGGTGAAGGTGCGTGAAAGCCATGCCATTTTCTTGAAGCCGTAGCATTTTTCTGGTTTTTTTTGGCTTTATATAGGCGATTGACCACACCCAAAAGAACAAATCAAGCATCACTGTACACATCACAGGCAACTTAATGGCTGTGTCCGAAATCATATAGTGGGTTCGCCATTTTGTAATGTTGTCAGAATTGTTTGTAAGAATTATTATCACCTATATTGTGAACTCATTACATCCCACAATCCACTGCGAAAAGAAGTGAACATCCAATGGTCACTAACCCAGCTATACGTCCCATCATGCATTGCACACAAACCGAAAAGCTCCGAAAGAGCTGCGTTTAGTCAATGGAGTTTGGTTTATTTTACTTTGTGAAAACAAGCATGAGACATTTATTTAACTTCAGGTGCGAAAATGTAAATTTTTTTTTTAAATTGGAAACAGCACCACAGGATACCTGTTTGTTTACACAAGATTTTTCATTAAGGACAGTGCATGTAACGTAAAGTTGAGAGAGAGATTTCAAACGGACATTTAGGTACAATTAAAACGAATAATTATGAATTAGAGGACAAATAGAAAATAGAAGATGATGTGAAAAATTTAAGGCAAATCCTTCAGCTGAAGTTACGATTGAACAGGTACGATTGAATTTTGCGACAGCAATGACACTATTAGCAGCCGCGACAAAACAAGTTGGGTAGTGTCCGAAAGGATTTCTTCCCTCTGCCAATGAGCTCAATATAGTCACCTACATATTGAGTCCCCTTATAGTGAGTAGGGAATAGTGAATGAGTGAGTGATTTCGGACACAGCTGTTTGTTATTACAGAAGTCCTTGACGAGTCACGTGGCCTGCGTCGGGATTACAAAACAATGCACTTTCCTTTAATTCACTCATACCTCACTGGAACAGTAAAGACCAATATAAATCTTCAATTCGTAGCAAATACGGTACATACCTGACACGTGCATTTTGAATGGAAATAAGCATAATATTTTTTCACAGAAAGAATATTTCAATATATATCTGTTTTGATTATTCAGTTTGTACTCTATCTGGCGGATGTCTGGGAAAGCAACTGCCTGGGCATGAAGACGCCCACACACCCTTGCGGGTTACATCTGAACTGAACTATGTCATTCTGCTCTAGGCTCCATCCCTCTGTCTTACCACATTGGATTGTACATGGCTCCTGGGCAGGGGCGGGTCAAGAATATATATATTTTTTGGGGGGGCAGATGGGGGCACACTTATAGAAGGGCGGCACATGTAACCACCATAAATAATAATGTAAAAAAAAATGGTATGAATGACCATTTATTGGATTCTAGGCAATACTATTCAATTACCTGGATTCTAGGTAATAATAAAATGTACATTATTAACCTCTTCACACAGATTCCGTTTTGATTCATGGTACAAACTTTTGCATCAAATACAAGTAAATATTATTATTTTTTAATCATTTTTGACAGTCAAAATGAGGGGGCTCATTTAGTACCTACATCCATTTGATCTCCAACCAAAATAAAAAACTACCAGAAAATTATTTGGCTATAGAAACTTTATAAAATCCTCCCTTTTATGTAATATATACCGTAAAATGAAAAATAATGCAAAATCATCACACACTTTCTGTTTGCAATATATGACTATAAAATCATTCACTGTTTTACATTAGGCTACACTGCAAAGGGTTACAGGACTCTTCATCCCCGGACTTTTCGTCCCCAAATTTTTCGTCCCCGGAGTTTTTATCCCTGGACTTTTCGTCCCTGGACTCTTCGGGCCCTATCTTACGCCAGAGTCCCTAAACCCGTTTTTTGGGGATTTCGCATTGCGTAAGAGGCGTTCCCCCGCGAAAGTTGCTATCTTGCACACCTGCCTATATCCCTAAAACACCAGCGCTACCTCTTATATTATGCATAGGCGTGGTTTGGGCGTTACGCCAGTTAAACCAATCAGTGTGCCAGGTGCCACTGCCTTTCGGAGCAGGCTGTGCGATCCCAAATCCTCAAACCGAAATCCATGATGGAGAGAGGAAGGTCGCCACGTTTCTCCGTTGACGAAGTTAAATTGCCCGTGCATGAGGTCAAATCCAGTCAGGGGAGGATCTGTTTTTGTTAAGTTAATCATGAATTGTATTATTATTATTGTTATTATTATTATTATTATTTGACATTGACATATTGTTTAATGTTTGGTATGTAGTAAAAAAAAAAAAAAAATCAAGCCTACCCTTTTGTGATGGAAACTTCAAAAAAAAAAAAAAAAAAAAAAATGCATTTCGCCATGCACTTCCAACTCCCTCACCCGTCTGAAATGAAGCATAGAACAAAATCCCATTTTAGAAAAATAAAATTAGGTATATGCACTGGCACTCAGCGACGTAACTTTTTTTTCCCCCAGCGAGAGCGGCATTTCAGAACTCTTCAGCGAATGAAGGTAATTCTGGTGACAAGTACGTGGTTTCGTCCGTTTACATTTTCCAATCGGACAGCTGTCTATTTTTTTTTACAGCAAGTTGCATGACCGTGCTGCAAAAACAGGTGTACATACTTGTCGCCAAAATTACCTTCATTCGCAAGAGAGTTCTGAAATGCCACTCTCGCTGGAAAAAAAATTTCCGTTGCTGAGTGCTAGTGCATAGCGCTCTTGTGAAAGCCCAAATGTGGGTAGCGGGTGGTTTTAGGACCCACTATACGCTTTCCCTAACATGTGTGGTCAAGATAACAATTGTAGGGAAAGCGTATAAACACGCCCACAGGCACACCTCCAGGCGCAAATAAAGGATTCGGCATAATGCATAGCGGGTAGTGTGGCCGCAAGATATCGTTTAGGGATAGTGGAAGCTGCTAAATGTGTAATTCACGGGTTGCGGGTAGTGGCAATGGGTAAGGCAGTGTGAAAGATAGAGTCCTTCGTCCCCAAGGACTTTTTGTCCCCAGATTTTTGTCCCCCAATGACAAGGAAATGTGCCACCATTGTAGACAGATGGATGGAAGGAGGGACAACGGACAGATCACCATGATAGAAGGGTTAGAGTTAGGTTTAGGGTTAGGGTTATGACGCAGGAAGAGGGCAAAGCATTATTGGGGACGAACAATCCAGGGACAAAGAGTCCGGGGGCGAAGAGTTCATGGGGACGAAAAGTCCACAGGGATGAAAAGTCCAGGGACAAAAATTCCTCGGGGACAAAAATTCCAGGGATGAAGAGTCCTAGAGCTATTGGAAAGAATGTTATCATTAATTCCATTGTAATGCCAAGGCACAAAATGTCGCTATTGAGACAAAATGTCACTTGTGACAAATGTCAACATGTCAACATAAAAACTTTAAGCAAGTCGTCAGCCGAGGATTAACTAGGTCTATCTGCCAGTTTTGTGTTTTCAAGGAAATTGCAATTAAAGATTTGGTTTTAAAAATGTCCCATTCGGTTTTTTCCGAATTAGAAGATTTTTTGCCCTAAACAATTAGAATATGACGAGACTAAACTGGGCTAATTTACATACCCCTATTCCTCTGGCAACATTGAATTCTCGGTACCCAATTTTGCAGATAGACCATTGTAACTTTAGAATTCATAAAATTCCAGTGTGACTTTGGTCAATCTGCAGATTACAGGTTTTAAAAAATATGGAAATGAATTAACAGTCTCTTAAAACCGCATTTTAAAGAAACCACAATGTTTATTAACTAATAATACTTATGAAACAACTTTTAAACACCGTCACAGTAAAAAAGGAAAACAAGATTAACACTTTTTAGGCCTTTTTCAACATGACCTCGTAATGAGAGAGAAACATTCACGTGTGAATGATCTCACATCAAGGAAATATGAACATTATAACTGTGAACAACTTTAGAAAAATCTGATTTTTTGGTAGGCATAGAAATTATCTTCCATAGATACCAATTTTCACTATACTGAAACTATTAGCCTTGCAGACATAATCCATGAGGCAATTCATTATTTGTTTTAAGAGGTTTTGAAGGTACTGAAAGTGGAGTGGAAATATGGCAGGTTTTGACAGTGTTTAAACCAGCCCTGTTGCTCAATAGGTGAAGGTATTTGACTCAGGATCCACTCTACATGCAACTTAATGCTACAGACAGCACAGTGGTTGAATAGCTGCAATGACAATGACAACATAAACATGAGTCCATGGGTTCAAATCCCCCTTTTATGGTATCACTATCATCACACTTTTCTGAACTGCCCAAACCAGTAAGAGTTAGAGAAAGCAAAAGCTGAACAGGCTATAAAAGCTCGACTGTGATTGGGTCCTTCTAGCGAACGAAAACAGAGTCATGTTTCCACATTGGCTGATGACTTAGCAGAATTTGACAGAGTTTTTCTCCTTGACATGGCGGGTTTTGACGGGTTTCGCTTTTTCCGTTACAATTTATAACATGATTTAGTTGGTTTTGACAGTGGAGCTATCAGTGGGACATGCGCAGGTGCCTGAAAGAGAGGCTAAGGGAGATAACTCATTTATTTTCAAAACTTGACTTAGTAGTTTTGCAAGTTGATTCCTCACTTACTGCTCTGTTAGATCAGCACATAATAGCCAGTGGTTGCGCTTACTTTGCTCTGGAAGGGCTACGGTACAATCTATAGCTCTGCATCATGAGTTAAAAAGCCAATTATAGTGAAAATCATTAAGATGTGCGGCAGCTACCTTATTGTCAAAGTCAATTTAGTGGCGTTTGTCCACTGAATTGGTGGACAATTGAAATTCATTATTGATAAAATTTTTTACAGTTACTACTGTCGTGTTCTGGTCTCATAATGATACTGTTATGCTCTAATATGTACTGCACACAAACTTCATGCCTAGTAAAATTTACTCGTGTCTGGTTTGATTAAATAAATCTCTTTACTATGAGGCAACAGACAAAGAATGTCTAAATAAATGCAATTTTGTTCTTCTATATGTGGCGTGTAACTTCTTTTTGCAATTAAAATTAATTTCCGACCACAAATAATTACATTGGAGTGTTTTGGTATGCATGCACTTTGTTTAGAAAGCATGAAATGTATCAACAGAAATGGGGCCATTCAAAATTCCAGCTCTTATCTAGAATATAATGGGGTCATAAATGGCCCCACTCGGTCATTAGAGCGTATAAAATAGCTTGGTTGCTTGAGGGATAATTCAGTTGCCAGTCACCTGACATGGACTGCTTCCCACTACAGATTGCCTGTGCCCTCTTCAGTTCTTCATACCTTGTTTTCTGGCTCAATAAAGGCTCTTGAGACACTTAATGTGGATCTGCTTTTGGTTCCGTCTTGGGAAGTATGTAACAAGTACAAAATGTGTTTCTTATTTTTCTCTATCACTTACAGTTTCCAAGATATAAGAAAAAACTATGCTCCTAAAATGACATTTTATTTGACACCAAAAGCCATTATTACCTTATTAATATACATTATACTGAACATAATTTTGGAAAGCTCTCAGTCAATGCTACTGATTAAATTGTTTTTCAGTTTGTCAGCTGGATTATGGAAAAACTTCCGCCCCGATTTTTATGCAACTCTTTCTTGGTGCAAGGGTGTGGCATGCGCTAAGAAACAGCTTAGCCATTTTTGTAGTGAATCCAAATCACGAGCCAGATATACTAATTATTTTTTACTTTCATCAACATTACAAAATAGGGCATTTGGCATGGCAATGCCATCCATCTTAAAATCTGGTCGATGGTGGTAATTGTTCAACAGTGAACTTTAACAAAACATAGCCAATTGTAGAAATGCAGTGACTCCATAGCACTTGCAAATTAGCATGGCATCATGGGTAGTGTTAAGTTAAATTAGCATCATAGTTGAGTGGACTGTTGACCTTGGTGGAAGCCTATGCTGTTCCTTTTTCTCGCTTTATGAATGCACAATATGTTCACTGTCACAATCAACACTCTTACAAATGCTGGAGGTTGAGAAATTCAGTTCCTATGGGTGAGTGAAATAAAACTGTTCCCTTTTTTAAAAAGGAACAACTGACCAAGGAGGCACAGGAAGTCACATGAGTGTTATTGTGTTGACAAGTCAAAATTTCTTGAAAGTGACCACTTTTGTGAGCCAGTTGTGTTCATTTATATGATAAAATCAATGGCCAACTTAATTTATGATCCCCATTAGACGGAATACTGTATGTAAGCTCACTCTTAGCTGACCTTCAGGGGCACACCATCAGACCCCTGCAGTCCATCTCCCTGGACACTGTGACATCTCCTTTCTTATCACTGGCCACCTCTTGCTGCCTGTAATGGCTTACATCAAATTTTAAAAAATTGTGCTCTCTGCCAATAGGACAAAACTTCATTCAGAAGATCATCACACCTTGCACACCTGTCAGACTTCTGACTTCCGGTCATCTCGTGCCTTCCCCTCTCCATATCGGTACCAAACAACTTATATTGATTAGATGTGTAACCAAATATAGTTCTGCCATTTGGGAATGAAGACAACTCCCACATTATAAAAGAACTTAATCACGCAGTAAAACGTCCCACCAACAAAGTGCAGTACAGAAGTAACACAAAATTCTTTGTATTCTACTGTCATATATTTCCAACCTCTATTGAAATGGCATGTGTTGAACAATGAAAATTAAATGATTAATATGCACAATAATATAAGTTTTTACTTATTTATTTGTTAAATTTGTGAAAGAATCAAAGACGAAATTGGTAACAGATTTATCCATATTCATATTCATGAACATGCTTATTGAAATTTATTTGATACTTAGTAAAAAAGCCTTTCTTGGTAATGACAGCTTCAACACGCCTCCTGGATGGAGAAACTAGTCGCATGCATTGCTCAGGTGTGATTTTGGCCCATTCTTCCACACAAACTTTCTCCAAATCTTCAGGGTTCCGCGGCCTCTTTTATGAACTCTGATCTTCAGTTCTTTTCATAGATTTTCAATTGGATTCAATCAGTTGGGATCATTGTCTTGCTGAAATATCCAGCCTTATTTCATCTTCAGCATCCTGGTAGATGGCAGCAGATTCTTATCAAGAATGTCTCGGTACATTTCTCCATTCATCCTTCCTTCAGTTTTATGAAGTCTGCCAGTACAATAAGCTGAAAAACAGCCCCACACCATGATGTTCCCACCACCAAACTTCACTGTTGGTATGGTGTTTTGGGGGTGATGTGCAGTGCCGTTTGTCCTCCAAACATAGTGTGTGCTGTGACATCCAAAGAGTTCAATTTTGGTCTCATCTGACCAGACTATATTCTGCCAGTATTCCATAGACTTGTCCAAATGTTGTGCTGCAAACTTTAAGCAAGCTTCAGCATGCTTTTTCTTCAGCAATGGTGTCTAGCACGGTGAGCATGCATAGAGGCCATGGCGGTTGAGTACATTACTTATTGTTTTCTTTGGAACAACTCTATCTGCTAATGTGCAGGAATTCTTGGACAACTCTTCTGATTATTGTTTTGACTCCTCTGTCAGAAATCTTGCAAGGAGCACCTGGTAGTGGCCGGTTTATGATGAAATGACGTTCTTTCCACTTCCGGATTATGGCCCCAATGGTGCTCATTGGAACATTCAGAAGTTTAGAAATACGTCTGTAGCCAATGCCATCAGTATGTTTTGCAACAATCAGGTTGCGAAGGTCTTGAGACTTTTTATCCATCATGAGATGCTTCTTGTGTGACACCTTGGTAATGAGAAACCTTTTTATAGGCCATCAATAGGACTAAACCAGCTGATATTAATTTGCACTGATATGGGGCAGGACTGCTTTCTGAATAACAAAACATAACATAACATGAATGGCGAGAACAGGCCGTTCAGCCCAACTAGGCTCGCCAGTTTCTTTATTCTATTGTGAATATATCACTTCAGATACTCAATGACTCAATGGTATCTAGCTTTAAGTCAAGCCTGCTCTTGAAAACTCCCAAGGTCTCTGCCTCAACAATATGGTCAGGCAAGCTATTCCACATCGAAATTAATCTTTGGGTGAAGAAATATTTCTGAATATCAGTGCTAAATTTACCTTTGGTCAACTTCCATTTGTGACCCCGAGTTCTACTAACAACACTTGGTCGAAGGAATCCTACATAATTCACTTTGTTAATTCCTTTAGCATATTTAAAGACCTCAATCAGATCACCCCTTAGTCTCCTTTTCCTAAGACTAAAGAGATTAAGGATCTTCGGCCTCTTCCCATAGCTTTCATCTTTTATACCCGGAATTAGCTTAGTGGCTCTTCTCTGAACTTTCTCTAGATCCTCTATATCTTTCTTAAAGTATGGTCCCCAGAACTGTACACAATACTCCAGATGTGGTCTGACGAATGTGTTGTACAAAAGAAGCATCACCTCCTTGGATTTGTACTCAATACTTTTGGCAATGTATCCCGGCATCCGATTGGCTTTTTTAACTGCTACGGCACAATGGCTAGAGCCTGTGAGGGTTTGGTCAACAATCACTCCCAGATCTTTCACGTGTGGAGCACATTACAGTTTTAAACCTCCCATGAAGTAATCCCGTCTAATGTTTTTATTACCAACATGTACAACTTTACATTTCGCTACATTAAATTTCATTTGCCACATTGCTGCCCAATTCTGGATTCTATCCAAATCATCCTGAATCACTTTAGTGGACTCTAAACTATTTGCCAAACCTCCCAATTTAGTATCATCTGCAAATTTAACTAATCTGCTCTCAATATTCCTATCAAGGTCATTAATGTTGATGAGGAACAGCAGGGGTCCCAACACCCCATCCCTGGGGGACACCACTCCCCCACCATACCTAGCTCAGATGAGATACCACTGACCACCACTCTTTGTGTTCTGTCCTGTAACCAGTTTTGAATCCACTTCAGAATACCTCCTGTAACTCCAATGGAGCTCATTTTAAAAATTAGTCTCTTATGCGGTACTCTATCAAATGCTTTCTGAAAATCCAAGTATATGATGTCATAAGCCCTGCTCTGGTCATAAGTCTTGGTGGCCTCTTCAAAAAATTCCAGAAAGTTTGTCAGGCATGACCTTCCCTTATGGAAACCATATTGGCTATCCCTCAAGATATTGTTACGTTCAAGAAATAAGTCCAGCTCATCTTTTATGATAGATTCCGATATTTTGCACACCAGCAAATGCAAGTTAAACTGACTGGCCTGTTTTAACAATGAAGTAATTTCTTGGCTCAGTACGGTCCCCTTTCTTATATATTGGTATTATATTGCCCTGTTTCCAATCATTTGGTATTTCTCCAGTTTCTAAAGACTGTCTGAAGATGGCGGATAGCGGCTTGAAGATGATCTCACTAACTTCCCTGAGCAATCTAGGATATAAGCCATCAGGACCTGCCGCCTTATCTACCTTTAGTTTATGCAACTTGTCTAATACTTCGTTATCCCTAACCTCAATTTTCGCTAAATAATCTTGAGCATTTGACATGCCCTCTGGCCGAATAAAGACCCACTCTGAGGTAAAATTCTTAACAAAGTAGCTGTTTAAGGTATCCGCAATATCCTTGTTATCATATAGCAGCAATCCATTTTTATTCTTTAAGCACTTAACCTGTTCTTTGACTTTCCTTTTTCTGCTACAGTACTGAAAGAAGCGCTTAGGGTTAGTTTTTGCCCGCTCTGCAATTTGTCTTTCATACAGTCTTCTAGCAGTCCTCAGCTCTTTTTTGACCACAGCCCGCATTTTACAGTATTCAGCCTTAGTGTTCTCATTGTTATCCTTTATGTACATCTTATAAAGATTCCTCTTTTCCCTCAAAATCCAATGAATACTTGTGGTCATCCACTGAGGATTCTGCTTTTTCAGCTTACTTTTGGACACCTTTGGAATGAATTTGCATTGTGAATCAAGTAAAACCCCCTTAAATTTTTCCCACATCTCATTTACGGTACAGACTCACAGTCCAGGAGTGTCTCCCATTTTATTTCACTTAGATATGAGCGCATCCTGTTAAAGTTTGCTCGCCTAAAATTGAAAATTTTGTTTTTGAAGACACCTTTTTAACTTCCCATGAAACATCAAAATTAACAGTAGAGTGAGCACTTGTCCCAAGTGGCTCCAGTACCTCAACATTGCTAATTCTATCTGGGTCATTACAGAGCACTAAGTCTAAAATTGCCTTCTCTCTTGTAGGTTTATTAACATACTGCACCAAAAAATTATCATTTATAACATCTAGAAATTCTTCCTCCCCCCTACCCTGTCCTTTCACCATTTCCCAATCGATACCAGGATAATTTAAGTCTCCCATAATAATAGTCCCTCCTCCTCTACAAGCTTGCGTAATCCTCTTAAAGAGCATTTCATTGACTGTACTGTCCAAAGCTGGTGGTCGATAGCATACACCTATGTTTAAACCTGTCTTGTGTTTGCTAATGACCCTGACCCAGATATCTTCACAGGGCAAGGAATGTTCAATTTCAGGAAGTTCCTGCACATTTATGTTTTCGTTCACATAGAGTGCTACACCCCCTCCTCGCTTATTGCATCTATCCTTCCTAAAAAGCTTATAACCTTCCATATTATATTCATCTCCATCCTCTTCACTAAGCCATGTCTCTGTAATCCCAACTATGTCATAGCCTTCACTAATCATAACGGCCTCAAGTTCTGGAAATTTATTTTTTATGCTTCTTGCATTTAGATAAAAACATTTCAGGTTATCATGAACGCTCTTCCCCTTCGATTTCCCATGTGCCCCCTGCTCCAAGCCCCTCACTACGCTTTGTTGCTTTAAAAATATATCATCAATAGTGCATGTAACGCTGTCAGCTTCCATCAGGGCAGTCTGCATTTCCCTCTGTATAACACTCTCTAACCTCCCTGCCCCCCAAGTCCCTAGTTTAAATAACTCTGTGCTACCCTCAACATACGCTGACCCAGTGCAAAGGTATCCCTCCGGTTCAGGTGCAGCCCATCCGGCTTGAACAGGTCACCCCTGTCCCAGAAGTAGTTCCAGTGCCCCACAAACCTATACCCGTCTTTCCTACACCAGGTTCGTAGCCACGTATTAAACCTCCAGATAAAATTCTGCTTCCCTCTGCTTGCACGTGGTACCAGTAGAATTCCGGAGAAAACTACCGTGGAGGATCTGCTCCTAAGCTTTTCAGCTAATTCCACAAGTTTGCCTTGCAGAACCTCAAACCTACCCTTACCAATGTCATTTGTCCCAACATGGACCATGACAACTGGATCCCTCCCTGTACTGGCCAGGAGCTTGTCTGCACGCTCCAGGAGGTCTCCTACCTGGGCACCAGGCAGACAACACACCGTACGAGACTCCTTGTCGCGCGAACAGACTAAACTGTCTATTCCTCTAAGTATTGAGTCCCCCACTATCACTAACTCTCTTTTCTGAGGGGTAGAGGCCAACAGGGTGCTCTGATGTTCATCAGTCCCCCCACTCTCAGGGTCAGGGGCCAATTCAAGTTCCTGCAAGGGCTGGAATCGGTTGGACACCTCAACCACTGGAGGAGCTGTCGCTGTACGGTGTGCACACCCTTTCCTGCGCTGACATCCTACTGTCACCCAACTTTCTCTCCCTGCCTGCTTTGGGGTCCCCGCACCACCCTGCTTTGGCGTACACACCATTTCTCTAAACAACATACTACTTAGTTCCTCTAGGAATTCTACTGATTGCAAACTATGTCGCGCTGCCAACTGGCCCTAAAGATCAAGGATCTTGCTCTCCAGATGCTCAATTAGCTGGCACCAGTGGCAGACAAACCCACCCTGGAAATCTCTTTCCAAAAGTGCGATCATCCTGCAACCGTCACATAGTTTTGGCCACGTTTTGAACCCCCTACCTAATGACCTCGCTCACCCTAGATAAAAGAAAATCACTAATGCTGAGACAGAAGCTCAGGAATCACAATTTATTAATTTATTAACCTGAGAAGCCCTAAGCAGCAGTCACAATAGAAACCATGGGGAAACTATGTGAATGGATTATAAGCCTCTTTTTTCAGTTAACAGAAATAAAATACCAAATTGAGACAAACTCTATATGTAATAAGCACTCCGAATAAGCCGGTAGTCCCGGTACTATTAATATACTAACCTAAAAATATCACAGGGCTTTGCTGAGAACCCAGATAAAACAGACTAGCTTACAACGCCCAGGAGAAACTGGAGGAGGGAGGAGGCGGAGCAGTCCGGTAAACCTTACCGTTTAAATTCCAACCTAACCGAATGGACTACTCAAGTGACTGCTGCCCTACTAACTAAATACTAAATCTCAGATCCCCAGCCAAAAATGCAAACAGTAACTATCTAGCTAGCCACAAATACAACTAAGGGTAACCAAGAAAAGAGTAAAGCCCCGGTTCCCTTTAATTAAAACGGACTGAATAAACAAGTCGTTTACTATGTGAGCGAACTAAACACGGTATCTCCCCCAACAAGCTTGTCACTAAGCACTCAAACAAGCACTTATACTTTAATCTGCTGATCAAGGCACCGCAACCGGAGGAGAATACAAAGATAATGTAATTTGCAATGTGTTTAATCAGAAGAGCCCTTCGGCAATAATGAAATGCGAAAAAGACAAAAACCCCAGTTCGCGTTAATATTCAAGCTTGGCAATGCGTTTATGCAGTAATGCGGTCAGGATAGAGAACGAAGGGGACTAAAAATCCCCGGTGAACGCCAATATTTATTGGCTAGAAGAATGTATGAAAGGCAAGCCACCAAGTATGAAACCAAGCCAGGTTATAGTTAGATATCTAGGTAATTCTGTAATATTCTTGGCGTTGAGAGCTTGCTGAGGTTCGTTAGCTAAATCAGCAAAAGAAAAACCAGGCGACAGTAGGCCTACCTCAGTCCTTGAAAACACAATTCACTTAGACAATTATTTAGCATTTAAATTTATTCTTTAACTTTGCAATTTATTTTACTTTACCTTACTTTGCTCCCGGGAGACTGAAACCCCCCCAAAAAATACTGACAGATTTCAGCTGGTTTCTTGGCTTTCTGTGCCTTTTTGCACCTCCTTTTCTTCTTGCGTTCAATACTTATTCCCTGTGTCATTCCACTTTATTACACATACCTGTAACTTAATTTATGGACTTATTTGTTTAGATTTCTTTGTATGTGTGGATTACTTGGGTTGTTACCTACATCTGGTGAAAAGTTCAAGTTAATAGCCCCATTAGAAATATATTTACTGAGAAAAATGTTGACGCATTCAATACTTATTTTCCCCACTGTGTAACATACAGGCGATGATTATATACCACCACTTTCAAAAAGGGTCCTTATATATTAACTTTTTGATCATTTTTTGGTGAAAATGTATCAAAAAATACTATTGTAGGGAATGAGAGCCAAAAAATTTGTTTACACTGGCTTGAGGCAATATTATTTTGCAAAATTATCTCTGATAGTCAGCTGTTCCAGTATATAAGGTCACATGAACTTCGAGCAGTGTCACAGTGTTTTTTTTTTCTTATTTATTGGTACAAATAGTACAATCAACTTCCCTCATCAACATTAGTACACAACCATCAGATGTGTTTTTACAACAATACAGAACCTCAACCTGAAGACACCACAAACATATCACTGATAATACAAAGTGCACGTTGTGGCAAGCCAAGCCCCTCAACCACGTCAGCATGCCCACAACAGCCGATGCCCCTCCCTTGCGCCGCCGGTGCAGATCGGAACTTCAGCACGGAGAGCCAACAGCTGCGCAGCACTCCCTAGACTTGTAGGACCATGGATATTTCCCGCCAGCTGCAAGTCATAAGGCCGGGCGGGCCTGGGACAGAGTCGCATGAGGCTCCACGCCTGGCAGGGGTACCCCACCACTAAAATTGTCTGGCATTCCCGATTCATGATACAGGGGGTTGTACTGAACATTTGGCCTTTTGTTTCATTTGGTTAGCTCATGAGCTGATCTAGTTCCATTTTTGGATGCTATACACTTTTCCTTGAACAGTTTCCTCCTAGGTTCTTCCGTGCTCAGCCTTAGTATTCTTAGTATGGAAATATGGGTGGGGGGTTGGAGTTGGGGGGGGGGGGGGGATTCCATTTTATTTTATTTATTTATTTAATTATTTTTTAATTCATTCATTTATTCTTTCATTCATTTGTCTGTGTAAAGCACTTTGTGCTACATTTTATTGTATGAAAAGTACTCTACAAATAAAGTTTTGATTGATTGATTGATTGATTGATTGATTGACACCTGACCCTGCTGACTGCACCCACCAAAGTGTGTCTGGCAGGCGTCCATTTCCTTGAACAGAGGAGCATGTGATGCAGTGTATTACACAGATAAATTGGTTAGCTTTCCAGCTACCCTGAACCCCCCGGGCTCCTGGTCTATTTTTGCCATTTCCTCCTGCCTAGTCTGCCCCTGTTTTTCCGGTGTCTCGCTACACTGGTGGAGAATGCGGGTACTGACACAGGTGCACATTGACTGTAGTAACCATTAATAATGCAGGGATTAATATTGTGTGGTGAACTCAGTCCCAGGTGTTTGGGCTGTGCATTTTGGTCTCTTTCTGTCTGTCTCTGGTTACCCTACAAACAAGATGGAGGAGCTGGTTTGTCAGAAACCATTGAAACAATCCTCCTCCATTTACACTCTTCTTTTGGAAGCTTCTGACCACTGGCTGTCTGTGAAAACTAAAAGAATTAGATTTTCCTGTTATATTTATTGAGGGCTGATAGGCTAAAACACTTACTGTTCTGTGAGATCAGCAAATGATAGCCAGTGGGTACACTCAATTTGTTTCAGAAAGGGCTAGGCTACAATGAATAGCACGGCATTATGAGCAAAAAAACTAATCACCTGTCAAAGTTGAGTTTGTAACAGTTATCCAAGCATGCTTGTGTTATGTCCCTGGTCTAGGGGTGTACAGAGACACAACATTAATGTGACCCTCCCGCTCTCCCACTCCCAAGAAGGGCCAGCAGCACAGAGAATCTTAAAATTAAAGCAGTTTATTTCTCAGTGTGGAGTAACCTTAAAACAATAAACAAAACAAGCTCTTAGCTCTAAAAAATGACCTGTACCCAAAAACAAAAATGTTGCAAATGAAATACAGTGGGTTAACTTACACTCCTAACTTAAACAAGAGAAAACCACAAAAACAAAAGAGGCTACTCCCACCTACCAAAACTGCCAAAACGGGTGCTCAATATTTACAAGTGCCAAAACGAAAACAGAAAGCCGTATTTCACAGTTGAAGACACATAATTTCTCCAATACAAAAAACACAGAAATTCCACAGGCAAATGACAAATTTACAAACTCTGGCTCCTGAGTTGGGAGTAGCAGAGTTGACAGGGAGGGCCCCAGGTGCTGTCAGTTGATGGTTTAAATCTTTTTAGGTCTGGGCTCCTCCAATCAGGATGCATCTTCCCACTCTGCTACATCAATCCATGCTGCTCAATTAGGTCCAGTCCAGCCAATCCGGAACCACCACTTGGACTGGAGGGAAAACCGCAGACACACCGATGCACACACTCAAAAAGCACACACACAGACACTCCGAGGGAGGAAAAGGAGAACAGCACTCTGCATGCATGACACATGATCCCCAGGGTCATAACAGCTTGTTTTCCAGATTAAAAATTGATAAGGCTTTTATCACTTGACCACTACCACAGTAAGAACAATGGGCCTCATGCAGCAACATTCTCTTAAATTTCTCTTACATTTTCTCTTATTTTTTTGCTAAGAGAAAAAATAAGAGAAATATACTCCGTATGCACCAAACGCTCTTACCGTCCAAATCTGCTCTTACCCAGTTCCGTACAGTGCCACAGTACGATTGTCCCCCCCCCCCTCTCCCCGCCGCTGGTCAGCTTTCAGACTGGTAATATCGTAACATACCTGCTCGCATTGATCTCAAAATTCCGATTCAGCGCGTTGCATTATGCACTTAGGTGGTTTTAAATAGGGAACGATTTTGAAAAGGAGGTGCCAATATATTTTGGGGGGTTTTATTATTGAGAAGGGGGTTTAGAATATTAATATTGCGAATGCATATGCCGCGTGTCTCATAATTTGAGCTGCCAGACTTTCGCACAGCGTCCTGCACTTTGAAATATCGGTGCCGCATTTCCTTTAGTTTGTCATGGCACTGATGTATTATTCTGTGATAACCAAGCGAATGTAACTACTCACGAATTATTTCATAAATCTCCAAATTTTTGCATGTAGTATCCCGTTGTGATTGTATGTTTTCGTCCGCCTACATTTCGAGCAAGCATTGAATTTCTTCGTATGAATGGATTTCGCCAGTGCATTTGTTTGAACAGGAGAGCCGTAACACACAACAGTAATCCTCCGTGCTCAAGTACGGTTGCTTTCACATTTGGTTCGAGCAGCCATTCATCTGTCTCAGCAAACAGATCTGCGCAATCTCTAAAGACCCGCTGTCTGCGCAAGGCCTGGATGGCTAAAGCGTCCAACTGCAATAGGTAAGCCATTCAGAAGCAGAATTCACGCAAGTATCCAAGGGTTTTTATAGCTTCGTCCTAATTAGGATCAACTGGCCAAACTCTTCAGTCAAAGAATTAAATAATAGAACCATTATAATTTCTCAAAAACATAAAACAATCAAAATGTGATTCCATGATTCATTTTTAATGTTTAGGTTTTAAAACTTGTGTTGCCATGCACTGGACAAGCAATTTGTGGACAGAGATAACAGTTTTCTGTTTTCTCTTATCTCGGTAAGCGTGCTCTCGACCTCTTGTAAAATTTTCTCTTACCTAAGAGAAGTGCAAAAATAAGAAAACATTGGCGCATGCCAGAAATCAATGGGTAAGAACAAAATAAGAAAAAATTGGGCATACGAACAAAAATAAGAGAAAATGTGTTCTTATATCGCTTCTTGCATGTGGCCCATTGATTTCAACATATTTGGACAAATCTGAACAATGCTATACAATTGAACCTATGGGACCGCATAGTCAGTCTGAGGGCTGTTATGACAATTTTAGATACTATTTTCGCTATCGTTTTTGCATCATAACTTGGCTCATGCAGTTAGAATGCTGAGTCCTCATACGTTCGAACAATATTTAGTTCTACAACACATCACAATATTGGATGCACAGTGGCCTGCCCTCGGGTTAAAAACAGCAGGAAACGAGGATTGTCAGTAACTGATAGAACAGAGACAAACTCACAATATGTCCGGAAACTGTAAGGGCTTTATCGCAAACAAAGCAATCAGGTGACTCAGAACATGTGCAGAACATACAGGGAAGTGTGAGTACAGGCATGGTTACAAACAATTAAATGAACAAGAGAATAATTACATGGACTTGGGAGGGCAAGCAGGGAGTAGGAATAAAGACAAAGACACGTGGGGCAATGACAGAGACAAGGAAAATGAATACTTAATGTTACATAAATTAAAAGAACCTGATCATTGATTGCTGACACTGCCTTTTTTTGGAAATGGGGTTGTATTTCACTTGCAATGTTATGTATGAACATTCAAAATAAAATCATACAGAGGAAATTGTGGCCCATATGATGGTTTCTTGGATGGCATGGTGGTGACACTCCATAAATATCTTTGTTTTCACAGTTCATTGACGACAGAAGGTATGACACATAGAGATAATGACCCATATTAGTATCACATTGTGTTTTTTGTTTTTTAGGGGAAGAACATGAGGTAGTTTATGGAGCAATTGTCTGAACCTTAAAACGGGGCCTGGGCATCAAATATTTCCATAATTTGCATTATCAGTCACTAATTTTCTGAAATTTGTAAAAAGGCTTTAATTGACTTGAAAGGTGGTCAGGTTTTTCTCACTGCAGTCTTGGATTTCTGTTGTGAAGATGAATGTTTTTATGAGAATAAATTTTGGTAGTGCAACTGATCCCTCTTCAATTTAGGAATGTCAACACCTTACATAAATGGAGAAGAAGAGGTTGACATTAATCTGTGGATATCAGATGCGAATGCTCGTAAAGTTTCTGTGATAACCTTAGTATTTTTTTTTGTTTGGTCTGCAATTCAATAAAATCTTCTCAGCCCCACAGGTATGGAGGTGTTCCATCTATGTATTATGTTATGTTATGATATCTTTTTTTTTCCAACATATTTCTTGATTTTTTTAAACTTACTATTTTAGTGCAAAACTGCTTTTTTTGCTCTATTGAATTGATCTCGATTGCTTCACTTAACATTTTATCACAAAAAAAACTTGCTGAAGTCCTGAACAGAAACATCCTCAGCAGAAAACTAAATGCACAAAAATGTCACAAAAATGAAATACCCATTTGAGAACACTGATTCGTATTACTGTATTCAGCACTGGAAGGGTTAGGGCAAGTTTCAGGTGAAGAGCAAGAACAGCCTTGGAGTTTTAATACAGCTGGCAAGTCTGGCTCGAATGGTGAGCAGATGAATATTATTACTTTGGTTCTTGAGACATGACTTCAATTACAATCAATTTGTGATCTCAGTCAATCTTCTCACACTATGTCAAACAATGCAAAGGAATAGTCAAATCAAATCAAACTTTATTTGTAAAGCACTTTTCATACAAAGAATGTAGCACAAAGTGCTTTACATATTAAAACAAGACAGAAAAACAAAACCCCTTCCCCCTCAGTCACGCACTTTCCCTCCCTCAACTTGTCCCACCCCAGTAGAGACTTAGTGAGGTAAGAGCATGAGGAAATGCCATCGTTAGGGGCCATCCACACCAGAGCATGTGAGCGGAGCTGAGCGACTTGAAACTCTGCTCTACATCCACTAGGTAGCTCGTGCGCTCCGCTCCGTCGCTCATCCTGCGTGTACTCGCTCCGCTCCAGTATCGCTCTCGCTCCAAGGGGAAAAAAAAAAAACATGCGCTCTGAATTTCCGTGTTCCGCTCCACTTTTCTCCAAAGTATCTCTTTGACATAGCCAACACCAACAAAAATTAATTAGCAACAAAGGTATATTTTAATAACGATATTTGCGCAGTGAAATATTTAATGTCCTTTTGAACAATGTTCTATTTGCCATAAGCCTGTGCATGAAAGAAGTAAGGCATTGTTCTGTATTTTTCAAATGTATTAAATTGCAGAAAGTTGTTATTCTCTTTTAAGCTACAGCAGAAATGAAAAGCATAAGTGAGATAAATAAATGTTCTAGCCCATCGTTTATTTAAACAAATGGACAATAAAAGGCAGACTGCAGCTCTTGAGGCGTTTATAAAACAAAGGCACAAATGAATGCGTGGCTGTTCAAAGAAAAAGTCTGTATAGGCCATATTAGTAATAAAGCAAATAAACAATGGTAGGCCTACAATTCCGTAAGAATAAAATAAATTTCCCGTTATTTAATTCTGATAGGCTGTTAGCCTAAATACAAGTAAACAAACCCAGGCTACAATTATATGGAAACGGACAGCTTAAGTATAACAAAATAACGATAATGAATTACGAAAGCCTTAAGGTAGGCTATATTCTCACTTTTCTGCCGTGTGTGCGCGTTCTGCAAGACTAAGATAGGCAGCTATACATCCAATGCCCATAGGCAAAAATAACAGCAGCATAAATGATATGATTTAAATGATATGACTTGATATGAATTACGACATGATTTTGGAGTTCACCTTCAGAAAAATTAGTTTGGACAGGGTCTCAGGCTTCAGGCTCAAACGGTGGAGACGGGAAAGTGGTCCAGCCGCGGAGAACACTCGCTCAGCGCTGGCAGAGCCAGTGGGAATGCTGAAGATTTTGCGGGCAACTTTGGCCAGGCGAGGGAGGGATTTGACGTTGTCCTTCCACAGCTGTAGTACATCGTCATGGGAGTTCTTTCTCAATGAGCTGAGGTACTCTTCAACTTCCCCCCTGGTATCGTTGGCCCTTTGTTGTGTTTCAGTGTTGTTTGAGCCAAACATGTGGGCTCTCTTGCGGGTGTCGCTTGGCTCAACAGCTGTGCATGGTGCGCTCTCATCTGTTCCTGGTGCGTTGACCGATTCATTCTCTTCCACCAGCAGCTCGCGAATCTCTCCAAGTTTATTTCGCACGGTGTCGTCTCTGATGATCCACTCCATTTTAAAACGAGGATCGAGTACGGCTGCCAAAACCAGATGTTTGTCTGCATAGAATCTGTTGAATCGGGTCGAGACATTTGCGGCTAATGTTTCAGCAAAAGCAGCAATGGAGATGGTCTGACTCTGGCGCAGAAGATGCTTGATTTCCGCCACTGCTGGCAGAATGATGCCCAGGTTTCCAAGTTCCTTTTGCATCTGGTCAGTTAGTTCTGCGAGTGGCGAAAGCACATCAGCCAGGACCTGGAGCAGACGGACGTCGTTCAACGTAAGTTTTCCGTGTTCTGGAATGGACAGCCTGTTCTGCCATAGCGGGTCTTTGTCAAAAATCTTGAGCACGGACTCCACCATCCGCAATTGGCTGCTCCATCTCGTTACGCATGCTGCGCTGGGCCGCACGCCTAGTTTGTCGGCCTCCTCTGTGTTTAATGTGCTTTTCCAAACACTTTTCACGAGCCTCGCTGTTCGCTGGAGCAATCTGTCAACATCAGGGTGTGCGTTTATAGCATCCTTAATTGCAAGCTGAAGCAAATGTAAAGGGCATCGCAAATGCAGATTTGACTCTGTAATGTAGTGGTTTATCATATTGTCCATGTTTTGCGCAATGTTATCTATTTGGAACTGTGAGAGTGGGACAGTAGGCCTATCCTCCGCATAATCTTCCTCCCAGTGTCCCTCCTCCTCCTCAGCTGCATCCTCCTCGAAGCCAGGGAGGTTGAAGGCGTTTATCATGTTACTTGCGCTGTCTGTCACCACCCTTACAACCCGATGCTGAATATTCCAATTTTGCAAGATTCTTTCATATTTTTGGAAAATAATCTGTGCTGTGTGGTGCCCTTGTAAATGGTCGCAGCTCAACAGCACTGTGTGGCCGTTAAATGCTCCGTCAATAAAACTAGCCACGACCCCTAGGAAGCTGTGTCCTCTTCTGTTGGTCCAGATATCTAATGATAGAGCAAAGCCATCCCCTAGCTGCAGCATCTCTCTCAGTTTGCTTTCCATCTCTTGGAAAGCGTCCGGCATCAGGGTATCGCGCACTGTGCTGTAGCAAGGTGTGCAATAGCCGGGTTGCGCAACGCTGGCAAAGTGACGCATCCCTTCTCGTTCACCTTTGGTCAGAGGCTCGTAATCCAAATACATAATTTTAAAAAAAGCCTCATCCAACTCTCTTTTCCTGGAGCTGGAAACCGAAGGGGCACGCGCAGAGAAGTAATTTTGGAACTTGTCCTTTTGCTGCTGTGCATCGTTTTCTATGAAGGCAAATTTAATTTGAATTAGCCCATCAATACCAACATGAATAGGCAGCACAATTTGCAGCGCTCTTAAGTTAATTTAGTATGTTTGGATCACAAGAGAGATACATAGGCCTATCAAGGTTTATGAATAAGACCACATGAACATCTGTTTGATTAAGGAACATAGCGGAGTTTTTTTAGATAGTTATATATAAGCTGACTGTGGCCCGAGGACAGACCAATACAACTGACATTACGTCGAGCCTACCTAATAAAATAAATGAAAGCACTATCGTCTGCTGCATGGAGCTTGGGGTGCATCATCTATCAAATGCGTAGGCTATATAGCCCACTGCTCACCTTTTCCCTTGGCAGCACTGACATGACTGCATAGCACACCGCTATGCTTTCTGGAAATGTGCCGTTTAAGATTCCATAAGGAATCCTTGCCAGTTGTAACCGACTGGCCACATTCTCTCTCAACCTCCTGCTCGTCGATTTTTTCAGTTATTTTTATCTTACATCTGTAAGATCTGTCGGTGGTTTTCATAAAGTACTTTAGAAACTCACTCATTGTTGTTCACTGCATAAATAGGAAGTTAACTTGCTAGCCTAGTACACTGGATTCTGGAAGCAGAGAATTCTGGGCAACGTGAATGAACATGCGGGCTGCTCGTGCGTGAGCGGTACCGGAGCGAATTGAAGCGGACCGGAGCGGCAACGTTCCAATCGCGCTCCTCGCTCTAATTAAATTATGAGTGCTCCGCTCCTCGCTCCACTCCCGCTCCGCTCACATGCTCTGGTTCACACCAAGAGCTGATCACAGCCCATAGCTGTAGAGATGCCACCACGGAGGGCACCCCACTCCTGACAAAGGGAGGAGTCAACACCACAGCCATAAAGTTGTTGATATAGTCCCCTCCAGAGGAGCCAGGAAGCCCGCCACAGCAACACCTCCACAGCCAGAGCCAATCACAGCTCCCAGCGCAGAGAGCCCCCAGTGAGGAAACACTAGAGCTAATTAAAACATTTAAAACAGACGGTATAAAACTTTAAATAATAATTAAAATAAAAGAATAAAATACAAGTGTTTAAAAGCCAAGAGGAAAAATAAATAAATAAATAAATAAATAAATAATAGGTAAATTAATAAATAAATAAATAAAATAATAAATAAATGCATGAATAAAGTAAATAAAAATACATAAATGATAGATAAATAAATGGACAGATACAGTGCCATGAAAAAGTATTTGCCCCCTTCCTGATTTCTTATTTTTTGCATATTTGTCACACTTAAAGGAGCAATATGTAAATCTGTGGTCAAAACTGGTAGTGCAGTCACATTCAAAATAGTGCAGAGCGCAGTATCCCCTCCTCCTCTCCCCCAGACGAGAGGTTGCCGGATCCAGCAAGAACGTCTAATACACGGAGCTACCATGGCTACGTTTCAATATCACCAATGATTTGCTCTGACAGGGTTGTGTTCAGTTCAGTTCAGAAAAGATTGAGACTAATGACTAACTTTAGCAATGGTCATATTGGTCAACTTGCTCGTCACTCTTCTGTGTGGATAGCCCACTAAAGTCCATACTGTAATATGCGTAAAGAATGAATGAGGGCTCATTTGATCGATGTACTGTCTCAATTACATTTCATATTGCCATAATGGCTGTGCTAATGTTGGAACGGTTTCCACAGCGTCTCAGCATAAAGCCAGAGAAACAGACTAATAATGCATTGCTAATGTTAGCAATGGAGAGCCACGGTTACCTTTATTTCTCAAACAATTTGTTACCAAGTCAATTCGATGACCCACCTGCATACGCACTAACGTACCATGAACGAACATACATAACTTTATTCGACTGTAGAGAATATTTGAAATGTCCGTGCCTACACTAAATAGAATTAAGATAGCCAAACTTAGCCGAATCTTACCTGCCCAGGAGAAAATTAGCAACTTCGGCATCGGTCTTCAAATTCTTCTCTGCTTTCAGCCGTCTCCATCTTTTAAAGGCATGTCCTATACAGATCCTTGTTTTGTTTCTGACTTTGTCACGACGTATTTCGGAATCATAACGAGGCCTTTTAGGTTTAGTAACATCAGACATTTGTGCTCCAAAACGCTGGTAGCTGCAGCTCAATGGTAACTGGCAACCTGGATGCCGAAATGCTACTGACTTCGTGATTGGGAGATAGGTGGAGGGCGGTGCAACAGGCCAAAACACAAAATGACAACATAAACATTAGTTGTTGGCTGCAACTTCGCTTTTGTAATGAGAATATTCTGGCTGGACTACTGTTGTCAGTGATATAAGTATTTGAAATTCAAACCATTCCTTAATGTCTGGTGATATATGAGGGCCATTTCATGATTAATCAACATACATTTCTTACATATTGCTCCTTTAAATGTTTCAGATCAAACAAATTTTAATATTAGACAAAGACAACCCGAGTTAATACAAAATGCAGTTTTTAAATGATGATTTCATTTATTAAGGGGAAAAAGCTATCCAAACCTACCTGGCCCTATGTGAAAAAGTAATTGCCCCCTAAATCCTAATAACTGGTTGTGCTACCCTCAGCGACAACAACTGCAATGAAACTTTTGTGATAACTGGCAATGAGTCTTTAATATCGTTGTGGAAGAATTTTAGCTGACTCATCTTTGCAGAATTGTTTTAATTCAGCCACATTGGAGGGTTTTTGAGCATGAACGGCCTATTTGAGGTCATGCCACTGCATGTCAAGTGGTTTAAGTCCAGACTTTGACTAGGCCACTCCAAAATCTTCATTTTGTTTTTTTTAAGCCATTCAGAGGTGGACTTGCTGGTGTGTTTCGGATCATTGTCCTGCTGCGTAACCCAAGTGCGCTTGAACTTGAGGTCACAAACTGATGGTTGGACACTGTCCTTCAGGATTTTCCGGAAGAGAGCAGAATTCATAGTTCCATCAATTACGACAAGTCATCCAGATCCTGAAGCAGTAAAGCAGCCCCACATCACCACACTACCACCACCATGTTTGACTTTTGGTATGATGTTCTTTTTATGAAATGCTGTGTTTGTTTTACGCCTGATGTAGCGGGACGCAAACCTTCCAAAAAGTTCAACTTTTGTCTCATTAGTCCACAGAATATTTTCCCAAAAGTCTTGGGGATCATCAAGATGTATTTTGGCAAATGAGAGACAAGCCTTTGTGTGCTTTTTGGTCAGCAGTGGTTTTCGCCTTGGAACTCTCCCAGTAATGCCATTTTTGCCCAGTCTTTTTCTTAATGTTGAATCATGAACACTGACTTTAACTGAGGCAAGTGGGGCCTGCAGTTCTTCAGATGTTGTTCTGGGTTCTTTTGTGACGTCCCTGATGAGTCGTCGATGCTCTCTTGGAGTAATTTTGGTAGGCTGGCCACTCCTGGGAAGGTTTACCACTGTTCCAAGTTTTCTCCATTTGTGGATAATGGCTCTCACCGGAGTCCTAAAGCCTTAGAAATGGCTTTGCAACCCTTTCCAGACTGACAGATGTCAATTTCTTTGTTTGTCATCTGTTCTTGAATTTCTTTAGTTCACGGCATGATGTGTTGCTTTTTGAGATCTTTTAGCCTACTTCACTTTGTCAACAGGTTCTATTGAAGCAATTTTTTGATTCAACAGGTCTGGCAGTAATCAGGCCTGGGTGTGGCTCGTGAAATTGGACTCAAAAAATGTGGTTAATCACAGTTAATTCATGATTTAAGGGGGGGCAATTACTTTTTCACATAGGGCCAGGTTGGTTTGGATAGCTTTTTCCCCATAATAAATGGAATCATCATTTAAAAACTGCATTTTGTATTTACTCGGGTTATCTTTGTCTTATTTTAAAATTTGTCTGATGATCTGAAACATTTAAGAGTGAAAAATATGCAAAAAAGTAAGAAATCAGGAAGGGGGCAAATACTTTTTCACGGCACTGTGGGTAGATAAATAAATTGATAAAATTATATATAAGAAATAATCAAATGCTATGCTAAAAAGGTAGGTCTTGAGCCTCCTTTTTAAAATCTCAATGCTCTGTGCAGCCCTCAAGTCCTCCGGCAAGCTGTTCCACAGACGTGGGCCATAAAATTGAAATGATGCCTCACCATGGGTTTTTGTTTTGATTTTTGGAATAGTTAAAAGGCCGGTACTGGAGGACCTCAGGGTCCGCGAGGGTTCATAAGGTATAAGCAAATCAGATAAATAAGAAGGATCAAGACCATTAAGACATTTAAAAATCAATATAAGAACTTTAAAATTGAACCTGAAACACACTGGGAGCCAGTGCAGAGACCTTAAGAGCAGCAGACTGAGAGAATCAGCAATGGGGTGGAAAGTCGGGGTCGGCAGATCTTAATGAAACTTTTCACACATGCTTATTATGATGAAAAATGGCAAATACAGCAGTTGTTTCAACAATATTAATTTTTGTTGACATGGAAATGGGCTTTGTTAAAAAAGGGCTAAATTCAGCAAGTGTGGCCTCTCAATGTGGTCGAATTTGCATCATTTTCACATTAGGATACAGAATGATAGTATTAAGCCACATTTGAAAAATATATATCAATCAAACGGCCAAATTCCACTGTTTTCGTACATGTGTAACATCTATAGGTACATTACAACTGTAATGCACGGTTGTGTCTTTTGTGTCTTCAAGTTTATACACTTTTCAGAAATAGGAAAAATACGAAATATTGGCAATATTGCTTGATGTCCTGTCAGTGAGCAGACCGTGATTGGCTCTTTTCATTACATAGATATTAAAGGGGGACATCTCTGCTTCAGATTCATTGAATAAAATCTGCTCGCATCTTATGCTGGGTAAATCTGTGAACAATACAGTTTGAGCAGATTTTTAGATATGGCAAGATTGAGTGATAACAGTGAAATTGACATGCTTCCCTTGTATCTGCAGACAATCCACAGACCCATCAATACATTACATGTAATGAGACACTCCTTCAGACCATCTGAATATCTAAAAAAAATTGTTGCTTTTTATTTCATGTGCCAGTATGTTCCACACAAATGTGGGCCTATTTTGAAGAAACGGGAAATCGAGCAAAAACTGGGAAATTCATCAGATCCCTGCACATCTGCAGATCATCCATGGACCCTGTCATCATTTGACATTTAAAGAGTGTCCCCTGTAGACCAAGTTAATATAGCTAAAAAGTGTTGCCTTATATTCTATGTGGCAGTATGTTCCACACGAACGTGGCCGCACATCTGCAAGTCATCCATAGACCCTGTCATCATCTAACTATCAAAGACTGACCTGTGTGGACCACATTAATTTCTTTAAAAATTGTTACCTTTCAGATGAAGTGCCAATACCTTTCCCACCAATGTGGCCCTACTTTCATGAAACAGAACGAGTTAAAATGATAAAATTGATCAGACCCCGGCACATCTGCAGATCATCCATTCACTCTATCATCATATGACATAATTTTGTAGAGTGACTCCAGTGAACCATGGGAATATCTTTCAAAGTTATTGCTTTTCATATTAACTACCAATAAATTCACACATACTTATCCCCATTTTCAAGAAGTGCTCAGAAAATGCGAGTGAAAATGTGAACAATCATATTCAAGGAGTGACCATTGTGGACCATGCTAATATTCCATGATGTTATCATTCACAAATATATTATATAAATACTACATACAGGAGGGCAGCCCATGTAGACCATGTTAATATTCACAGACTCCATTGTCCTTTCCTTCTTCATAAAATAAGAAACTATTATACCGGAATTTATTCAGACTCACAACTGTCCAAGCAACAAGCGTTTAACATTTTCTTTGAGGTGTAAATGCCTCTACAGTCACTATGTCATAATATGAACACTGCCAGGATTTGTGTAAGGTTTGCCACACAGATGATAATGAAAGACTCAATGTCAGTGGGTCATTTCTGTGATGAAAATAGATCTTGGTAGTTACATAATATCACACACCCTAACTTCAAGTCTTAGAGGTACAAAAAATCACATGACCATCTCAAAATATGAATACTCTCAGTACCAGAAATATATCACTAAGTTTTTCATGCAGATGATAATCAAAGACTCCATGTCAATGGGTCATTTCTTTGACTAATAAGCAGTTTAAAGACATGTTTATCGCCCTCCTTGTTCTCTGTCCACCGCCCACCACTGCAAATTACGATTTCACAGGTGCACTCTTTTCATCTCAATCGATCTTGTCAGCAAAGTACATTCAGCTTTGCTAGGGTAGTAGGGTCCAGCAAGAAAACGATAATCTGTCATCTATATTGTTGTTTACATGACATAAGTACGTGATATACTGTTACCAGGTTATGTGGTAAAGCAATACTATCAGTTATAAACATAAAAACAACTCACTCTGTATTGTTTTTAACTTCTAGTTGGTTTGGCAGCTGTGTTGTGACGTCTGTCTCCAGATTGTTTACCGCCAAGGCTTGACAAGAGTTACAAAACATGCACCAATAAAACAATGTTAAAACCATTTGCAAGGGATAATCGCCTGCTGAGCAGGCTGGAAATGGACGAAATTCGGAAAGTTTGAGCTCCTCCAGGCACATTATACATGCGATGCGAGCAAATTTTATGACAGGTATGGCAAGATACAATGTTTCTTGGTACATTGTGTGAATATTAGCTCACAGATCCGGTCTGCTCACTCACAGTTTATATGTTAGTGGAGCTTGTTTTTTGATCATTTTCGCGAAGGCAATTCAGGTCTTTCAAAAAAATTCTGAATTAAAAAAATATTGACTTGAACACCAAAATTTGAACTTTGCCAGGAAGGGGAGTTGTGCTGCTTCATGCTAAAGTAGAAAAAACGTTTTTGAACTGCACTTTTATGACAATTTTTCTGCCCTCAAAAATGCCAAATTTGCTCTTATTTATTGCTGGCTGACAGGCACATTTGAGCGAAAAATACAAGACTGGTTTCCATGGCAACCACTAAATGCTATGCTGAAATATTTGGGGAAAGTTGTTGACTAGCCAAGTACTGTTCATACACCAAGTTTCATCAAAATCGGTGAGATGTCACTTTCCATGTTTTGGGGCCCCATGGCTGATTTTCTCAGTCAGCTGCTCTTAAAACTGGTTTGATATGATCTCGCTTTCTGGTCCTCGTCAGCACGCGTGCTGCTGAATTTTGGAGTAGATGAAGGTGAGAAATAGTCTTTTTGGAAAGACCAGAAAGAAGAGCATTGCAGTAGTCAATACCGCTGGAAATAAAGGTGTGCATCAGTGTCTCAGTGTTTGCTCGAGAGAGAAACGGGCGGACTCTGGTGATGTTCTTAAGATGGAAAAATCCAGTTTTTGTTATTTTTTTAATGTGTGGGATAAAACCAAGCTCAGAGTCAAAAATGATGCCAAGGTTTTTCACCTGTTGAGCTGGTTCTAAGAATAGTGATTTTACTGTAGGAGCCAGTTTCTCTCTGAACTTCAGGACCAATAATTAATACTTCAGTTTTGTCCTGGTTGAGCAGTAAAAAATTTTCTGCCATCCAGGACTTGACGTCTGAGAGACAATTTGACAGGGCATCAATTGGTCCTGTGTCATCAGGAGACAGGGAGATGTAGAGCTGTGTATCATCAGCATAACTGTGAAAATGGATCCCATGCCTCCTAATGATATTCCCAAGTGGGAGCATGTAAAGATTAAAAAGTGTGGGACCTAATATTGAGCCTTGTGGCACTCCACATTTCATTCTATGGCACTTTGAGGAGCAAGTATCCATAGTTACTACAAATTTTCTCTCTGTGAGATAGGAAGAGAACCAATTTAAGACAGTACCAGAGAGGCCGACCAGGTTACGGAGTCTATCTATGAGAATTTGGTGATCCACTGTATCAAAGGCAGCACTTAGATCCAGTAGAACCAGAATGGAGAGTTTTTTCATGTCCATATTAATCCTTAGATCATTAACGATCCTTAAGAGGGCTGTCTCGGTACTGTGGTGTGTCCTAAAACCTGACTGAAATTTTTCAAAAATGTTCACTTTGTTGATAAAATCATTGAGCTGAATAAGAACAAGTTTTTCTAAAATTTTGCTTAAAAATGGTAAATTGGATACTCGTCTGTGGTTATTAAGTATGGTGGCATCTAAATTACTTTTCTTCAGAAGAGGTTTGACTATTGCAGTCTTAAAAGCAGTGGGAAAAACGCCCGTCTGAATAGAGTAATTCATGATAGTTAAAAGATCATCCTCAAAGAAACCATAAAATGTGTTAAAAAGTGATGTGGGAATTGGATCTAAAAAGCAGTTTGCTGGGTTTACTTGGGAGAAAACTCTCCCAAGGGCCGCAGCATCAACCAGAACAAAACTCTCTAGCATTTCCTCGGGTAAAAGCACAGGTTCAGATGTATTAAAAACAGTCTTCTGTAGTGGCAATAAACCTGATCTGATATTATTGATTTTACTTCTGAAGTGATCTGCAAAGTCCTCAAATCTGGAGTCCATTGACATCCAGCTAGTCCGATTAAAGTCAGGGTTGATTACATGATTGACAGTGGAGAAGAGGATTTTGGGGTTCTTGTGGTCGCTGATTAGTTTGGAGAAGTGAGCTTTCCTTGAGTCTTTGACTGCTTTGTTATAAATGTTTAGTTGCTCACGGAATATTTTGTAATTGATTGTCAATTTGTTTTTTCTCCAATTCCTTTCCACTATGCGGCAGTTCCTTTTCAGCTGTTTAATTTCCTCGTTTCTCCATGGCGGTATAGGTTTTTTTCTTTTACCTTCTCCAGTGTGAGTGGAGCCACTGAGTCAAGAGTTGAACTCAATTTACTGTTAAAATTATTGACAATAAAATCACAAGAAGAAAGTAAAAAGTCGGCAGGGATGTGACGTAGCAAGTCGATAAAATTTGCAGCCACTTCACAGTTAAGATAGCGTTTCCTCATTATTCACTCTGTTACAACCTGCTCTATAAAATCAGTGACGTAAAAAAACACACCGAAGTGGTCTGGTCAGACAGTGCAAGATCAACAGCAGAGGACACACTGATGGACATACCATGAGTAATAACAAGATCAGAGGTGTGTCCTCTGTTGTGAGAGGGTTGGGAGACGTGTTGAATAAAATCCATACAGTTCAAAATGTTTAAAAATTCTGTAGTGATGGGGTCTGACTGATTATATATGTGTATATTAAAATCGCCAGAAATTATAATTTTGTCATAGGTGGTGTGGATTATCGTAAGCAATTCTGCAAAATCGGAAATGAAAGAGGAACATGGTTTGGGTACACAGTCAAACAGAATTGGAGGGCTGCTAAAAACAAAAGTGTGATATTCGAATGAGGGGTAGTTGTTGAATAAAATGTCTTTAGAGATAAGAGTTGAAGAATGAATGGATGCTGCGCCACCACCTTTTTTACCTGTCCCGATTGAAAATGAAAAATTAAAATTAGGTGGGGAAGCTTCAGTGAGAATAGCTTCTGTTAAAAAACAAACAATCAATGTTGTTGTCTAAAATCAGATCATTCATGATAAAAGACTTATTTGAAAGAGATCTTATGTTCAACAGTGTCATGTTGAGGGTCAGTGGTTTCCTTGAGCTCTGTGGTTTGGTGTTATGGGTGTGTATGTGTATGAGGTTGGTGAGATTCGCTCCATGTGGTCGCTTAATGCGGTGTCTGTGAGCACTGTGTACGATGGTCAGAATGGAGGAAATGGCTGGTTGTTCAGTTGATGACAGGAGGGGCCGACAGGGGGAGCTGGTAGGCGAAAGCGAGTGCTGTGACGACGGCGTAGAGGAAGAATTTGATGTGGACGGAGTAAACCATAGACATTAAGAGAGGCTAGATTGGCCCCTCCCCCTTTTTTCACGGCAGACTTGGCGGCCATCTTAAAGCGGTTGACTGCCCAAATGCAGAGTGGGACTCGGTGACAATAATAAATCACTGTCGTTGCAAAATGCCTCAACATTGTGCAGCCTACGGCTGTAAAAACCGGCGTACTGCACAACCCAGACAACAGGGAATTACCTTTCACAGGTAAGACACATGTTTAGTTTAATTTGGTCTTTTAATAATTTTAATAATAATAATAAGTTTAATAATCTTTTAATATATGGCCATGAGAAACTGAAATTGATAACAAATGGACTGACAGGCATCTTAAAATTCACCATGTCTAATGATAAAGTATGCTTTCTGATGGGCATCTGAGAGGAAAAAACATGCTTCTAGCAAGAATTTAACCCGGGTCTATAAATAATAAGTCTTGCGTGATAACAACTATACCACTACAACTTCAAAATATTCAAGGGGAATAGATATTTATTTCCGAAAGCTTGTATTGGTTATACAATAATGCACAGTGAATCGGGGGTCGACTGCGGCAAGATGGCCGCCGCCGTCGGACGTCAGTCTACTGGGATTCCACTGTAAGGCGTCCAGTCTACCTATATATGTCTGTGGTGTAAACAGTCATGCAGGTGAAGATGATTGAACTGTGTGCAGCAGGTTAGCCGCTAATATGCGGCTATCAAGTCCAGGAGGGTGAACTCCGTCGGCCCGATAAAAAGAAGGCCGGTTCCAGAATAAATTAAAATTATCTATAAAATCAATGGGTCTCATTCATGAAACGTTCGTAAATCTGCGAACAGATTTACACATAAAAGCCTACTCTACTAAAAACCTACTCCGGATTCAGGAACACGTGAGACTGTGTTCGGGAAACTCAGATCTGATCGTAAAGACGTGTGTAGATCATGAATGCCAAACGATCGTAAATTGACAGCGCGCTCCCGGTAATCATCTATTTGCATAAATCTCCGCCCATGAATTGCCAATGACCGCCATATAAGGAGGTGTAGATGCATCCAGTCGACCTGTCAGTCAAGGCGCAAAGAAAGAAAGACAGAGAAAGAAAAAGGAATTTTTCCGAAGCGGAGATAGAAATTATTTTGGGTGAAGTGGAGTTTAGAAAAAAAAACATTTTATTTTCATCTGTTGGCAGTGGTGTGACAGGGACAGGCAAAAGCGAAGGCTTGGAGGGAGGTGACAGATGCCGTTAATGTTGTCTCTGTAGGCCAAAGAACTATGTCCGAGGTGAAGCGTAAATGGTTTGACATGAAATTAGAGGCAAAAACGCATAAACGCACATCAGCCACAGGTTGAGGAGGCTCACAGTCACAACTGTCAACTGCAGACAGGCGCGCCGCTGGCATAATTGGGGAGACCTCTCTGTCAGGAATTATACCTGATGGAGACAGCAAAATGCCTCCACTTTTATTTTTTTGGAAGTGGCTATTTGCCCAAGCCTGCATTGAATTGGGGGAAAGAGATCGGCTATCTGCCCCCACAAAGGGGCCGACAAGAGAAGTAGTTCTGCTATTCATACCACGGTGGGACGGATCAGAGAAACACTTCTGCTATTTTCCCCGCAGTTGGGCCAGAGATTTCATTTTATAATCCGCCCCCCTCTCTGATCTTTCGCGCTGAACCGCCGCGGGGTGAATAACCTCTGCGTTTAGTTTTTTTTTTTTTATTATCATCATTCAACACGTAGAAAGAACGTGTAATCTATTGAGTCGATTCACATAGATTATTCACAAACATGAACCTAATCTGGATCTTAAACCTGCCAATTGCCAACTAATTTAACTAAATGTGTTATATTTTTAATCGTTTGTCATTTTGAGGCTATATCACATGTTTCAAAGGCATCTGCCTATTATTTACATAACAGAGCGCAATATGAATTAAAATTGTAATTTACAATAATGACAAGCATTATTTATATGTGTTCGTAAATTTACACAAGCGTTACACACGGTCGAAAGCATGTGTAGATTTTGTTAGTAGCTACGAACAGATCTGAGCTACTAAAATGTTGATGAATGCGAGATTCACGTAAATTTACGTCTACAAACAGTTTACACACAAATTCGCTCTGCTCACGTTTCATGAATGAGACCCAATGTTGCGGGTTTTGCAAGTGAACTGGAGCCATGTGTTGAAAGTGAGAACGCGACTAAAACGACCCATCCCCCGGTTCAGCGTGGGGATGGGACCGGAAATGCAAAATGACTTTCGGTGCTTAAAAAGGAGAAAAGGTCATTGAAGTCCTTTTTTGTTAGCTCGGACTGCTGTCGAGCTGTGTCACATGTACCCATATGAATTATAATGCGTTCAATGGTGGATGGTAGTGAGCGGAGCAGCCCCGGGAGCTTGTTGAGGATAGTGGTGACTGTGGCTCTTGGAAAGCTGTAAGTCGAAGCATTAAAGAAAGTACTTTTTTAATTATGCAGTCCTCAACAATTACCGTAGTTGGGGAGAAAAGAGGACGAGGAGCTGGTGGTTGACGGTCCGCAGCGTACCTGCAGTTTGCTGCTGCCGGAGGTGACTTGGAGGACCGATCCTGAGCTTGGGAGGTGTGCAGCGTGGAGCCAAGTCATGGAGAATTGGCGTGATGTTGGGAGCATGCCTTGTCAGGACAGGAAGGCCAGTATAGCGGAGCCGGTTCCCAAACAGGGAGTGAACTGTATTGCTCCGCGTCTGAGAGGATGGATGTGTCGCTGAGGAAGCCGACGCTAAAGCGACCAGGGACAGCGGCGAACAATCGACTAACTCCTAAGGCAACGCAGGAGCAACGGGGGGAGGGAAATCCTGCTCGTCCAGGATGCAGAATCTGTTGGTGAGCTGGATATCTTGCTGCGGAGAGGGGAGACCGACAGGCTTCATAGCACGTCTTCTCCAGGGGGCAGCTGTCCATGGCCTCGAGGTTCCTCGAGGCTTTTTTTTTTACCTGCGTCGCCAAAGGCAGCAGGTCTAGGAATGGCTTTTTCACTTCTAGACCCAAACTCCGAAAAATGCTCGGAGGACAAAAATATCTTGGGAGAACGACAAACTCATCAAATATAACGGGTGAATTTTTGTTGTCCGTCATTTCGTCCATCCGTCCGTCCGTAGTAATGACATTATCGAGATAACTCAAAAAATAATTGGCCCAGGAAGTTGTAATTTGGGATGATGATATATCTTCACCCAAGGCAGGTCGCTATCGAAAATGGGAGCGCTGCGTCAAAATCCAAGATGGCCGCAGCTGTTTTTGTAAAAACAACGTTATCAAGATAACGCGAAAAAGAAGTGTTGTAGGAAGTTCTGATTTGGTATGCTGATGTATCTTGACGTAAGGCAGGTCGCTATTGGAAATGGGCATGCTGCATCAAAATCCAAGATGGCCGCCGCCAATTTTGTAAAAACGATGTTATCGAGATAACGCTCAAAAAAATGTCATAGGAAGTTCTCATTTGGTATGCTAATGTATCTTGACCTAAGGCAGGTCGCTATTGAAAGTGGGCGCGCTGCGTCAAAATCCAAGATGGCCATCGCCATTTTTGTAAAAACGACATTATCGAGATAACACGCAAAAAAAATGTCGTAGGAAGTTCTAGTTTGGTATACTGATGTGTCTTGACCTAAGGCAGTTTGCTATTGAAAGTGGGTGCGCTGCGTCAAAATCCAAGATGGCCGCCGCCATTTTTGTAAAAAAGACGTTATCGAGATAACGCAAAAAATATGTGTCATAGGAAGTTGTGATTTGGTAGGCTGATGTATCTTCACCTAAGGCTGGTCGCTATCGAAAATGGCCGCGCTGCATTAAAATCCAAGATGGCCGCTGCCATTTCTGTAAAAAAGACGTTATCGAGATAATGCGAAAAATATGTGTCGTAGGAAGTTCTGATTTGGTATGCTGATGTATCTTGACCTAAGGCTGGTTGCTATCGAAAATGGCCGCGCTGCATTAAAATCCAAGATGGCCGCTGCCATTTCTGTAAAAAAGACGTTATCGAGATAATGCGAAAAATAAGTGTCGTAGGAAGTTCTGATTTGGTATGCTGATGTATCTTGACCTAAGGCTGGTCGCTATCGAAAATGGCCGCGCTGTATCAAAATCCAAGATGGCCGCCGCCATTTTTGTAAAAACGACATTATTGAGAGAATGCGAAAAATAAGTGGCCTTGAAACTTTTAATTTGGTATGGTGGTGCATCTTGACGTATTGCATGTTCTTATTGAAAATGATATCACAACATCAAAATACAAGATGGCCACCAAACAAAGTTATCGAGATGACTCGCAAAATAAGTGGCTGACCCAAGGCAGGTCATTATTGAATCTGAGTGTGCTACGCCAAAATCCTTTCCAGTTTATCTTTTCCATATGGCTGCATCTATCTATCTATCATCATCGTCGTTGTCGTCATCATCATCATAACAATTCACCATCACTCAATCAATGCAAATTTTATTCACCAAAGCATACTTCTACATAACACCCGCGCAGCGACGCAGGTTCAGTGACTTCGCACTTGTTTAAATCACAAATGCAACTTGAGATTTGTGTTGCTTACCGCAGTAATTAATACCTGGATCCTTCAACATTGCTCTTCCAGACAAAGCCCTTCTGGTTGGCTGATGAATTGGCTGTTAATAGTTTCATATGTTGACACTTTAAGAGATGAAGAAAAGGCCAAAGACATTTTAAAACAAGGACAGATGAAAAAATTTTACCTTTTTGGGATTGAAAAGGTTTTGCACATAATTAACCTGGCAGTTTTCGGGAGTAATATTGTCTGTATGTTGAATTGAATATGGAAGTGTACTGAAGTTGTGAACAGAAACATCCTCAGCAGAAAACTAAATGCACAGCCTTTAGAGGACGTAATGGTGGCAAGTCCAGGGGGGCAAAAATTCGAAGTTCTGCTGTCTGTCAATTCCTCCCATAAACTCAGCCAGCTGATTTCACTATTTTCTTGAACGTCTTGGTTGAAGAATCATGGTAATTGGCAAATAGAGCTGACTATAAAATTGACTTGGGAGAGCATTTCATTCAGGGGAGGATTTTCCTCCTTTGGAGTGGAAAAACAACTTCCTATAAATTGCTACACACTGCCCCCCTGTGTTACACCTAGTCATTGAACATAAGGCCATTCCTCTTGATAACCCTCTGCCCGTTTCAGCTACTTCTCTTACTCATACATTGGTAGATCTTTGCACAGAAACCAGAAACTACTTTTGCAAAATATATGCAGTCAGTGAAATATTTGTGTTTGTTGATGGCAGTCATGAATTACTCAAGTTCAGTACCACCACTTAGGTACACAGTTGTGAGAGTTTTTGGTATTATTGTTTGCCAAATCTATTGGTCTCCTTCTGACCTATCAAGCCTTGCATAGGCTTGCACCAGTGTTATCAACCAATCTGCCTTTTTAGCTTAACAGCCCTATGGTCCAGAGACAACCTTTGGCACCTTTTAATGTTGATTTATTTGGTGAGAAAAATCATTAAAAAAATATTATTGTACATTTCGGAAAGCAGAAAGCCTGCTCCTAGCATTTCACTGCATAGGTTGCACCACTTACCTTTTCCTTTAAAAATATTTCTGCTTAACCTATTCAGTCATAACAGAACAAATATGTCCCACAGTATTTCCAAATACCCTATTGGGACATATGAATCCTAGAAATCCTTGCATTTGGGCCAATTCCGTATAGCCACAAAAATGACATACATACCCATTTGAGAACACTGATTCATATTACTGTATTCAGTAGAGTTAGGACAACTTTCAGGTGAAGTTTTAATGCAGCTTGCAAGTTTGGCTGGAATGGTGAGCAGATGAATATTATTACTTCGGTTCTTGAGACATAACTTCAATTACAATCAATTTGTGATCTCTGTCAATCTTCTCACGCTATGCAAAGCAATGCAAATGAATAGTTCTTGAGGTTTTTTTTTTTTTGATCACAAATGCAACTTGAGATTTGCGTTGCTTACCACAATAATTAATACCTGGATCATTTAACATTGCTCTTCCAGACAAAGTCCTTCTGGCTGGCTGATGAATTGGCTGTGAAGGGGACTTATAGTTAAGCAAACATTTTTCCAAGATATTCACTTTTTAAACTATGAATTATTATCAGAATAATTGTCTTAGAAATTGCAACTTAAAACACTGAGTTTCTGTAGCATCGCATCAGTGGTTGCCATGGCAATGGCTGCTTTAATGAATATATAGACACTTAGGGAAACACAGTTATTGAGATAACTTAACAGTGTTTGGTTATAATTTCAGCTGTAATGTGAAGGAAAAAAACATTCCTAATGTCACTACAGAGCTTTTTTTCCGGGTATCTACAGTGCCGTGAAAAAGTATTTGCCCCCTTCCTGATTTCTTACTTTTTTGCATATTTTTCACACTAAATGTTTCAGATCATCAAACAAATTTTTATATAAGAAAAAGATAACCCGAGTAAATACAAAATGCAGTTTTTAAATGATGATTTCATTTATTAAGGGGAAAAAGTTATCCAAACCTTCCTGGCCCTATGTGAAAAAATAATTCCCCCCCCCCCACTAGCCACACCCAGGCCGGATTATTGCCAGACCTGTTGAATCAAGAAATCACATCAATAGAACCTGTCTGACAAAGTGAAGTAGGCTAAAATATCTCAAAAAGCAACATATCATGCCGCAAACTAAAGAAATTCAAGAACAGATGAGAAACAAAGAAGTTGACATCTATCAGTCTGGAAAGGGTTGCATAGCCATTTCTAAGGCTTTGGGACTCCAGCGAATCACAGTGAGAGCCATTATCCACAAATGGAGAAAACTTGGAACAGTGCTGAACCTTCCAAAGGAGTGGCCAGCCTACCAAAATTACTCCAAGAGCGCATCAACTACTCATCCAGGAGGTCAAAAAAAACCATAACAACGTCTGAAGAACTGCAGGCCTCACTTGCCTCAGTTAAAGTCAGTGTTCATGATTCAACAATAAGATAAAGACTGGGCAAAAAATGGCATCCATGGGAGAGTTCCAAGGCGAAAACCACTGCTGACCAAAAAGAACACGAAGGCTCGTCTCACATTTGCCAAAATACATCTTGATGATCCCCAAGACTTCTGGGAAAATATTCTGTGGAATGACGAGACGTAAGCTGAACTTTTTGGAAGGTGTGCGTCCCATTATATCAGGCGTAAAACTAACACAGCATTTCATAAAAAGAACATCATACCAAAAGTCAAACATGGTGGTGGTAGTGTGATGGTTTGGGGCTGCTTTGCTGCTTCAGGACTTGATGGAACTATGAATTCTGCTGTCTACCGGAAAATTCTGAAGGAGAATGTCCAACCCTCAGATTGTGATCTCGAGCTCAAGAGCACTTGGATTATGCAGCAGGACAATGATCTGAAACACACCAGCAAGTCCACCTCTGAATGGCTTAAAAAAAAACAAAATGAAGATTTTGGAGTAGCCTTGTCAAAGTCCGGGCTTAAATCCTATTGAGATGCAGTGGCATGACCTTAAACAGGCCGTTCATGCTCAAAACCCCTCCAATGTGGCTGAATTAAAATAATTCTGCAAAGACCAGCAGACTAAAATTCTTCCACAGTGATGTGAAAGACTCATTGCCAGTTATTGCAAATGTTTGATTGCAGTTATTGTCACCGAGGGTGGCACAACCAGTTATTGGGATTTAGGGCAATTACTTTTTCACATAGGGCCAGGTAGGTTTGGATAGCTTTTTTCCCTTAGTAAATGAACTCATCATTTAAAAACTGCATTTTGTATTTACTTGGGTTGTCTTTGTCTAAAATTAAAATTTGTTTGATGATCTGAAACATTTAAGCGTGACAAATATGCAAAAAAAAAAAAAAAAGAAATCAGGAAGGGGCAAATACAGTGCCGTGAAAAAGTATTTGCCCCCTTCCTGATTTCTTCTTTTTTCAGTCTTTTGAGTCTTGAGCAATGAGTCTTTCACATCACTGTGGAAGAATTTTAGCCCACTCTTATTTGCAGAATTATTTTAATTCAGCCACATTGGAGGGGTTTTGAGCATGAACGGCCTGTTTAAGGTCATGCCACTGCATCTCAATAGGATTTAAGCCCGGACTTTGACAAGGCTTCTCCAAAATCTTCTTTTTGTTCTTTTTAAGCCATTCAGAGTTGGCCTTGCTGGTGTGTTTCAGATCATTGTACTGCTGCATAATCCAAGTGCGCTTGAGCTCGAGATCACAATCTGAGGGTTGGACATTCTCCTTCAGGATTTTCCGGTAGAGAGCAGAATTCATAGTTCCATCAATTATGACAAGTCGTCCAGGTCCTGAAGCAGCAAAGCAGCCCCAAACCATCACATTACCACCACCATGTTTGACTGTTGGTATGATGTTATTTTTATGAAATGCTGTGTTAGTTTTACGCCTGATATAATGGGACGCACACCTTCCAAAAAGTTCAACTTATGTCTCATCATTCTTCAGAATATTTTCCCAAAAGTCTTGGGGATCATCAAGATGTATTTTGGCAAATGTGAGACGAGCCTTCGTGTTCTTTTTGGTCAGCAGTGGTTTTCGCCTTGGAACTCTCCCATGGATGCCATTTTTTGCCCAGTCTCTATCTTATTGTTGAATCATGAACACTGACTTTAACTAAGGCAAGTGAGGCCTGCAGTTCTTCAGATGTTGTTATGGGTTTTTTGTGACCTCCTAGATGAGTAGTTGATGCGCTCTTGGAGTAATTTTGGTAGGCCGGCCACTCCTGGGAAGGTTCACCACTGTTCCAAGTTTTCTCCATTTGTGGATAATGGCTCTCACTGTGATTCGCCGGAATCCCAAAGCCTTAGAAATGGCTTTGCAACCCTTTCCAGACTGATAGATGTCAATTTCTTTGTTTCTCATCTGTTCTTGAATTTCTTTAGTTCGCGGCATGACATGTTGCTTTTTGATATCTTTTAGCCTACTTCACTTTGGCAGACAGGTTTTATTGAAGTGATTTCTTGATTCTACAGGTCTGGCAGTAATCAGCCGTGAGTGTGGCTAGTGAAACTGGACTCAAAAAATTTGGTTAATCACCGTTAATTCATGATTTAACAAGGGGGGGCAATTACTTTTTCACATAGGGCCAGGTAGGTTTTGATAGCTTTTTTTAAATAAATGAAATCATCATTTAAAAACCGCATTTTGTATTTACTCGGGTTATCTTCTTCTTATACTAAAATTTGTTTGATGATCTGAAACATTTAAGTGTGAAAAATATGCAAAAAAGTAAGAAATCAGGAAGGGGGCAAATACTTTTTCACGGCACTGTACTTTTTCACGGCACTGTATGTTCTAGTATTGATTTTGACCCCCCCAAATCAATTTCGGCGGGAAACAGCGAATTAAATGAACATATTTTGATTTACTCATATTCAGAGGTACATATTGCAAAAAGAGCTCTGTACAGACATAGATCATCACAAAATGAAGAAAACTGCCAAATATGAAGTTAATTGGATATACAGTTGCTGAGAAATCTGTATTTTCTTGTTGAAAATCTATATTTTTAGAAAAATGTGATTTTAGTTCGGCAGTAATAATGTGATCGAAATTTGACAGTAATGTTCTCAGGAGGAATACATTTACTATTTTGTTTTTAGTGGTTTTTAGGATTTTTTTTACCAAAAGGCACCAGCCTCATAAGTAACTCCCTCTTCTTTAATCTGTGTTTCTTCCCTAGTTTTACGTGCTTGTCGAGCGTCTATTCGTTTCTTTTTTTCAAGTTCTAGTCCGCGTTTTTCACTCTGTTTCACATGTATTTTGTCCATTTCGTGATAGCCTTTCATTGAGAGTGCCCCTGCCTTTATGCCAAGTTTCATAAGAATGGGGGCAATTCCTCGTTGGCCATCATTGAAAGTCACCACACTCGTCGCTGTTCCAGCCTTGAAGACAGTGTTTGTGACGAATGTTTCCTTCGGAACAAGACCCATATTACGGACTATTTGAAGGGCCACTTCATGTTCTTACCTCAAAACTAAAATTTTGAACCAAAATTGGTATTTTGCTTAGATATAGGTCCCCTTAATGGTTTCATATGTTCACACTTTAAGAGATAAAGAAAAGGCTGAAGACATTTTAAATGGAGGCAATAAAAAGCAAGTGAAAAGTGTCATTCAATTATTATTAAGGACAGATGAAAAAATGTTACCTTTTTGGGATTCAAAAGGTTTCGCACATAAATAACCTGGCCATTTTTGTGACTAATACTGTCAGTATACTGAAAGTCAGTGTATTCTAAATTAAATTATGTTTCCAGTTTTATTTTCATCATTGTTTTGTTAGAGATCAGTGATTTGTATGTTTGTTTTTAGTTAGTTTCTGGTTTTAGTTTCTGGTTTTAATTCCTAGTACGTTTCTTGTTAGTTTTTAGTATTGCTAATTATTTATATATTTATTATATTTATTCGTTTAGAGCATATATGTTGCTGGATGATTGCTCTGTCTCTGGTCTTCAGTGTCTTCCTCTCGTTTCTGTTACGTAGCGTCTTGTCTTTTTCATCACAGTCTCTTCCCTGTAATTTCGGTTGGGTGTTTCCACGTCCTTCTCTCTCGCTGTTCTCATTGGCTATCCGCACCTGAGAGTAGTTTATTGAGGCACGGGTGTTTAGTTAGATTAGAGTTAGGACTCCACCCGTTTCCCCTCTCTCTCCTATCACCGTCCTTGCTTTTCTAGTTCCACCTCTCTCTACAGCTGTCCTGTGTTTAGCTGGGATTCCACTTAATTTGTTTGCGTATAAAAGACCCACTTTTCCCTCAGCTTCTTGTCGACTCGTTTCTACCACAGCTCGTGTTGGTCAGTCTCGTTTCTGCGCTTTTTTTCTCGTTGCGATTGTTGAAAGCTCGTTTCTCGTGATTCTCCCGTAAGTCTTGTAATTGATTGTTTGTATTGCGTTGTGAGATTGCGGTTTGTTTGATTAGTACTTCGTTCTCCCTGATTCCCATTTTGTACCAATCTGTTTAGCTTCTCCTGTGTTCTCCCTTATCCCATCCAACTCCCTTTTTCCTTCCCCTTCCATTCCCTTAGTTTCAGCCCTCTTTGTTACTGTCTTTGTGCGGACTGATTTTCTGGTGACTGGATATTTTGCTTGTCCCCTGACTTCGATTCTGCATTTCTGTTTGCCTGGCTATTGATCCATTTCTGTCTTGACCATGAGCTTTGTTAACCCCAATAAACGCCCTGCCGATGCTGAACTGCATTTGGAGTCTCTGCCCGTTCCTTTCATGTTTTCCCTTTTCTTTATTTGTCTTTTTCCCCATGTCGCCACATGTTCGTGTTTACCTTTTAGGGAGTTCCTGATAACAGGTTAATGAACAGGGCAACTCCCAATGTGCCTTCCTATTCGTCCTTATGCCTGCGCATATATTTTTTATTTATATATATATATATATATACCCACCTACATTCCCACAATCCCCGCTCGTCTTGTTTCTACGTCCTTCCCCTCTCCAAGAAGGAAGCAAGAAACACCAACTGGGACCTCGGGGGGCTTAGGAGCCATACGGACTCCGACAAGAGACGCAAGCCGGACCCTGAGTCTCGCCACCTGGGGACGTCCAACGTTCGCACAATCACAGACCAAGTCCAACATCGCAGTCGCCCCGATCTCCTGTCAGCAGTTCCACCCAATACTCTCCTCCACTTTGGGAGTGGTCCAGAATTCAGTAATCACTTCTGCATGTCATGTCGCCCTGCTCCAGTGCTCAGTACATCAGGGCTTCCGCCAAAATATTATTCACTTTCCAACTTTTTCTGGGAGGGATTTTCGGTTTGTCGGGGGGGATTTCAGAATGTAACGGCGAGCTGTCACAACCATAAGAGACTGTAACAACTATTCATTTAGGATATTCAGATGAACTGAAACAAGACAAAAGCTCTCACAAAAATAAAATTTATTCAACAAAAGTAATTACTGCACTCAGTGATTGACAGTGAAAAATTGAAAAATAAAAAATACAAGTTAGAACTGCTATTGACTATAATCAGATAATGGATATTACGTGACAGAACGGTATGCTTTAGAACAGGACTGGGCTTGACTAGATTCTCTAGTCAACAAACAAACCTGCAAAGACACAAAAAATAGCAGTGCTTTCGCTAAGCAGCGCGATTCTCGGTCGCCACGTATATCCGCATGGAACCTCTACGTGAAAAACGAAATTGACAAGAACGGAAGGCCACACTTTGGAAACCGTTATCGTATACCCATAAATTAAAGACTGGCATTGACAGCAGGAAAAAAAAAAAAAAAAATCATTAACGTACAAGCCATCTCCCCCATTATAAAAATTATTCACTTGATTTGAAGCGAGTCCGGTGAATAAACATTTTAATGAATAGATGACAGGCACAGACGGCGCAAACCTTGTCCCCAAGGCGAAAATGTGTACAGCGCTGGGCAGGCTAGTGATTACCATGTCTGAAATTAGGGACGACGTAGGCCATGAAGATGTATAGCCACTGCCCTGATTGCGGTGCTGCGCAACGAAAGGGAAGATTCAAGATCATCTGCAGTCAGCGGCCAGCGGCAAGGCAGAAAACTTACCCAGTGATTGGCTAGTTACTCTCTGAATGTCCAATCTGTTCAGATTTTGTGGGCGTGAATGAACGTGAGAGTCAAGCAATACTTGTATAGGTACTTTAAAGCCGCTTGCACACTGGACGTGAAACGAATTTTTCGCACGACAGATTACATTGACTTTGAACGTAATCTGTCGTGCGAAAAATTCGTTTCGCGTCCAGTGAGCAAGCAGCTTAACTCACTGGAAACGTGCGGGAATCGCCCGCTTTGACCATTTTTTCTTGCGGGCGCTAGGGCAGTTTATGCGGGAATCCCGCAATTGCGCTGTTTGGCGGAAGCCCTAGTACATTGTGTTATTGTTCGTTAGTAAACCTGCCCCTTTGTTCTCTGCACTCATCTCACGTCCAGGTTGTGTCTCCTTTCCTCCTAAAGGCAATCGCGCTATTTGTTTATGCGTATCCTGGCCGCACTTACAACTGGTCCGCTTCGATTGTAGCTGCCGCACAAGGCCTGTTTTGTTGATGATTGCAGGTTGTTTCAATTTATAGTTGAGCTGAATGTACAGTTAGCTTCCTTGCTTGAGACAATCATAATATCTGTGTAAAATTTGAGGTATTTTTATGGAATTTGCATATAAATGTAGTGATCTAATAAAAAATTTCCTCAGTAAGCCGTCCTTTTTTGTGTTCTGATCATAGATAAAAGATTGCTGAACACACTGAGACAGTTTAAGTCTTTTTCAATGTTGTATTTTATTTTATGCAAGGAAATTTGCAGAAATGGCTTAAATAAGCAATTTCGGATTGACCAAAAAACATACTGTAAGGGGTATTTATATTTCTGCCCATTAAACTTAATTTTCATAAAAATATGTTTGTTACATTACTTTGGTGTCTGTAAACGGTTCCCCAGGGTGAATAAATCCAGAATAAGACAAATTCTTTGTGGCTTATTGTTTATATGCCTATTTCAGGACGGCCACAAGATGACTGCACTGTTATTCCCAGGCTTCCACAGTTACCATAAGTTTTTATTGTTTTTTTCCACATCTGTAGATATAGATCTTCGTTTATGCCAAATATCCAAGTCATACCAATGTTAGAAGTAAAATGGCGTGATTGCCTTTAAGGTTTGGTCTATATATTCTCCCTTTTGTCTGTTTCTTGTCGCGAGTTTGTCCCAGTTGCTTTGCTCTGTGTCTTACAATCCCACTGTTCTGAGTCCAATTTTCTGTGTTTGGCCTTCATACACTACTTGATTTTGGATTGCCCTCCATACACAATTGACCATTATTATGACGTTTTGCATATATTTTTGGATTTCAACTTCGAAATGTGATTTTGTGCTGCATTCTGCTTGTTTGGTATTTCGTTATTATTTTCTGCCTGGTTTTGGATTATGTCCCTGCTCACTGTTTGGTGTACTGTAATCCTGCCCCCTGCAATTCAACTTGGACTGTCTGACCACTCTTTATCCTTTAATAATGCTTGTCCTCATTGGAACTACTGTCTGCACTTGAGTCCTTAAGTTCTGCCTGACTGATACAGAGTGCAACGTGATCTAGACCTGAAACTAAGGGTTGGTCCTTTTCAGCCCTCAAAACGAACTCAGATCGATGACTCAGCATTTTTTGTGCATATGTGAACACAACAACTGCACTAAGACCCCTTTAAAATGAACCGTACTGAGACCACCACGGGAGGTGGTATCAGTACACTTCACTAAAAAGCCACAGTACGGTTCGCTTAAGCTACGTATTGTGAACATAAAGTGTGCCGGGTTCACTTCGCCTTTTTGCACTGTATTGTTACCTGAATCATTCCATGAGAATGGTTCAAATTGGACTTTGACATTTCCACATTTTCTACCAAAATGTATTATTTGTATGTATATCCCACAACATTAAGGACATATTCAACTATCAGAAAAACATTTTTCCATCTCAGGCATTAGCTTTCTATTATTACTGGTCATTATTTCAAAATGTGGGCACTGCTATTGTTCAACCCCGTTATGTACACTATGGAAGCTCATGCCTCTGAATCTGACTCTATTGACCCGTTTCACTCGCGCTGCTCACTTCCTCGCGCCGCACGCTATATTTTTTTTCGTAGGACAGTGAAACGGGTCAATGGAGTCAGATTCAGAGGCACCGGTAAGTGAAAACTAACCAACAGTAATTACATAATATTCAATTCTATATGTGGTATAAAATAAAATGCCCTCGTAACATTTAGTTACCTCTGTAGTCTGACAAACTACCATTAACTTTATTATCGTAATTATCGCATTTCAGCGCCCGTTTGTTTACAGCCAAATGTGTCGTTTTTTTTTTTTTCTGCCAGAGAGGTGCGCGACTCGCAAGCGGTGACAGCGGTAGGCAACTGGAAGGGGCTTGGTGACGGATGACAGATAGGAAGCTCGGCAAATCATTTTATTCGGACCGAAGAAAATGATTGGTGAGACATTTATCAGAAATATATGAGAATTGAATATTGAAGAGGTTCAACACCTGGTGGATTTCTTTTACAATTTAGTGTGCCATACGCTTATTAGGAGCATTTTAAGATTACAAAAGAAAAGTGTAAAAATGCCAGAAAGGTAGGAATTGCTTTAAGCTTTGAAGGGCGACTGAACGACACGCAGATGAAGTGTGATAATTTTTGACGTTATTTATCATGCCGATACTGCCATCGGATAAATTTTAACCATATGAGTAAACCAGCTCGAGCCACACGAAAACAAAAACCAAGTATAGAAAGTAACCAGTTTGAATTGAAGGGCGGATTAAGCATCCAAAAAACAAATGAATTACTACAACGAAACAAACTCCAACACGCTTTACATTTAACTTAACAGTAGCCTGGTTTACAAGCAGACTTTTTTTCATTCCGATTGAAATCATTCTGATTGAAGATTTCAGGTCAACTGTTTACATGAGACCAGTGGCATGCACATGATTTTTGAAGGGCAGGGGCGAAAATGAAAAAAAGGCACTAGGGGGGTCCGGGGGCGTGCTCCCCCAGGAGAAAATGTTTGAAAATTGTACATTTAAATCCATCAATCAGGTGCCTTTTGAAAGCAAAATCAAGCTAGCTAGAATAATAGTGGTGCTCCGACCTATAGGTCTAGGGCTATGTGAAAATACAGGTGCAAAAAAACCTCATGAATTGCAACTCTACTGTGACCAAATACACAGCAGGGGCGGGGGTGTCCTCGCCTATTTGAGTTCTGTAATTACAGATATGACACAAGAACACATATAAATATGTGGAATTTGTTAATATGTTAAATCAATATTCCACTGAACAAATTTCATGATAGAACCACACAGTCTCTTCAAAGATTTTAGTGAGGAGAGGCAGGGCAACTCACTCTATTATACGTGGACTACATAGCAGACAGCATGAGAGAACAGAAAGAAAATTACAATGACAGTTAGAAATGTATTAACTATTTTATTATGAAAACAATGTGAAATCACTTTTAGTATTTTCCAGATTGAGACGAAGGTACAGCTACCTGGGCTTTCATAGCCAATTCTCCTCAAAATGATCCATGAACAGAAGTCTCCATCTTCTCCGAAACTTTGCAAATTCTCTCTATATGCAGCTTCTGTATTTTTGTCTCTATCTCTGCAACTTATTTGTGTATCTGTATCCCTGCTTCTCTATCTGCTTATCTGCATCTCTGAAAGAAAAAAAAAGAGCTCATGTGATTTTTCTGCATTAGTCAAACCAAAAACTAGATGGGGCCATATTATTGTATTGTGTAGCTCTTGGGAAAGTATTTCAAGGAAGGGTATATATACCTTTATTCGATTGTACTCCTCCAGATCTTTGGCTTGGTAGTCCTTTGTGGCAGACTGCGCACTATGCTTGTACCTTTCAGGTGCCTTCCGCTTCCTGCCTTGTCCAGGTATTTCTTCTGGCACCTCAATCCCTGCTGCTTCGGCCTGTTCTTTTGCTTTTGAAAAAATGACTGTGAACTCCTCATCCGTCCTCATAGCTTTCACCCTTTGCATGACTCCCTCCACAATGGTGTATGATGCTGTCAGGTCAAGATTTTTTCTCCGAAGTGAAGCAGATGCGATGGCAGTCTCACTAAAGACAGGTGTGGCGATCTCCATGCACAGAATAAACTCAAAATCTATGCTGCGTAAGAGCATCTGGGCATCACCTGCTACAGGGTCTGGGGGAACACTGTCAACCATGTCCTCAAGCAACCTCACCACAGCAGGAAGGACCTTCTTCAGGGATCTCAGTGCATCTTCTCTGCACGCCCACCGTGTATCAGATAGCCTTTTGAGTTCACAGACTCTTTGGCCAGGGTACATGGTCTGCTGTATTTTCAAAAAATGCAGCATGGCGTTTTGTAGATCTGGAAATGAACGCGTAGAGATTTTGAACTAAATTGAAGAGCCGCACAAAATATTGGCTTGATTTGACACACTCTACCAAGATCAGGTTGAGACAATGGCAGTGGCAGTGCACATAGAGAGCTTTATCATTGTGGGTCTTTATTCGTGACTGCAGACCATTGTAGCTTCCGCTCATGTTGGCTGCTCCATCGTAGCCTTGACCTCTGATGTCTTCCACTTTCAGTTCATTCTCCTTAAGGAATGTTATGACAACATTCTCCAATTCCTTAGCTGTTGTTCCACTCACATCAATAACCTGCAAAAATCTCTCCTTGATTTCCATCTGATGGACATAGCGAACAACAAAGGACACTTGTTCAGTATGAGAAACATCTGTTGTCTCATCCACGAGTATGGAGAACATTTTGGACTCGTCCATTTCTTTGAAAATTTCTCTTCTGACATATATGCCAAGGGCTTTGATGATGTTGTTCTGTGTCCTCTTGGACAACAGTGATGTCTGGGCTCTTTTCTGTTGAGACTGGATGTGGTTGATCTTTTCAAGGTGCATTTTGATGACGGAGTCATATTTTGCAAACATCTGTACAAGTTCAAGGAAATTTCCTCTGTTCAAAGATGTAGGACGTTCATCGTGACCCCTGTATGCTCTGTCTTGCCGTGCAAGATACAATGTGATGTCTACTAGTCTAGTCATTACCTCCCTGTTGCGTTGTCGCTCCTCTTCTCTTTTGGCTTTGCCTTCTATGTCTGCCCTCCAAAGCGCCTCTTCTAATGGCCTCTTTTTGAAGTTGCTCCATCTTACCATGCTCATCATATGTGCTTCTGTTCGTTTATGCTCCTTAATCTTTTCTGTGCCCTTTTTCCAGTTGGTAACTCCCACTGTTCTCCACACTCCTTTATTCTCAAGAAAAGTCGGCAACTAAAACAAAACATTGAATCACTTTCCACTGAATACTCTAGCCATGAATTATCTTGATTCCACTCCTTGTGGAATGAATGCCCCTCAGTCTTTGGATATCTCACAACTGGTTGACAAGGTCCAACAGAGCAACAAAACTCAACAAATCTCTCTGACTGATGGTCTATGCTGTGATTTTGAAGATGAACTGGATCAGTGGGAAACTTAAGTGATGATAGTAGTGCATACATATCATTTGTTGTATCATTTTCATCATTTCTCTCCCAATTAGCACTTTCATCCTCACTTTCATCCACATCTACATGGGCATCATCATCACTTCTCTCCATTGCATATGAATTCTCCCCTTCCTCTACTTCTTCATCATCATTACTTCTCTCCATAGCATATGTATTCTCCCTTTCATCATCATCACTTCTCTCCCTAGCATCTGCATTCTCCCTTTTATCATCATCACTTTTCTCCATTGTGCCATCTCTATTCTTGCTTTACTTATCTTCATGTTTCTCACCGATACCATCATCGTCCTCACTTTGCTCTAGAACATCTTCATTATCTATCTGGCTTACATCCCTCGGAATCGGATCTCTGATATTTGCATTTCCATCAGTGCTTTCTTCATCTAAGTGGAGAAGATGGCAATATCAAATGAATAATATTATACCCATATTGGCAATATGGGTATTATATTATTGATTATAAAACAGATGCTTTCCATCCTTAAATGTGATTGGCTGAGCCGCTGCCATGCCGATATAAAATCACTGTAACCCACTGCAGTCCGAGGCAGACCGCAGAACAAAATATCCCTGCGCGCAACCAACTACTCTGCGCTCAACTGACTCATTAACCTAATGAGTCAGTTGAGCGAAAAAGCGAGTTAAAAGTTGAAATAGCGAGTTAAAAGTCTTTGTTTCAAGACTTTTAACTCGCTATTTCAGTGTTAGCGAAGTTTTGCCTTTTAACCCGCTAACCAGTTGGCTATCTATCTAGCTAGCTATTGCATTATAGAGTTTGATATCACTTTAGCTTGCTAGCTACATTGCTAACTAGCTCGCTATTTCAGTATGCGCGATAAATTGTTGATTTTTTTTGTCGTGTGTTTATTTCATGGGCTATGTGTAGGGTGACCGCATCCATTGTAGTGAACGCTAGCTAGTTGACAAGCTGGCTAGCAAACTAATGCACAATTCAACATATTTTCCAGGACACCGGCAAGTGTGCAGGACAAAAGTCAATTTTGTTTCCTACTCTCGCTGCTGGTTGTAATGATATAGCCATTCGGCGCGAGTTGAGAACAAGGAAAGTCGAAAACCGAAACGAACGTAAAATTATTTAACAGGGCCTTCGGGAGATCGAAGGAGACATTCCAAATAGCCTGCTTTCATAGTATATCTACATTAACGAGCCCAAATAGCCTGATGTGACATAATGGCACTAGATGAAAAAGCAATCTTAGCATCTGTGTTGCTTGCTAACCATTCTGTCCACGCTGTCTCGCTTGGTGGAAGAACGAATAGTTCTCAATTTTATTGTTGCATTATTACCAATAAATTGTTGATTTTTTTTCTTGTGTGTTTATTAAATGGGCTATATGTAAGGTAACCGTTTTAGAAAAGCAGTAAGCCCCTTGAAGTAGTGGGTTACAGTGATTTTATAACGGCGGAGGGGCACTAAGGCACTCCTGCTGCGTCCTCCGCCCGGAACGCCCTCCGCCGTTATAAAATCACTGTAACCGACTGCTTCTCGGGGCTTATTCCTTTATTTGAATATAACTGCACTGCATCTTACAATTGTATTACAATGTTATAGGCTACTACCGCTCTTGCTATGACCAGAATTTGACAAAAAAGATGAAAAGGGTCTAAATATAAGATATGTTTCTCTCCAAGATGAGCATTATTGATGTAACAAATGATATGATAATCCATGGCTCTGCAGGACAACCCAGTAGGTAGCTAGTAGTGAGGACTATACCTACCATTATCCTCAACTCCTCCCTTTCTGCTTTGGGCCCACTTTTCCAAAGAGATGCTGCCTCTCGCAGCATGTTCCAACTGCTTTTTTTTTCAACTTTTGTGTCCTTTCTTTCCTTGGCATTCTGGAAGCATGGAATATTGGTCAATGCCAATCAACCTAACATTCTCAGTGGTGTCATTTCAGTTTAAAGCAAGGTATGGCGAGGAATAGAACACTAGAATGCAAAATTAGATGCAGCAATGTGGTGCAATTTCAGAGCCAAATCAAGAAGCTAGACAATCAATAATCATGATAATAATGCTGACTATACCATCACTTAACCATTTAAGATCTTTGTGTCCCTGACCCTGTCATATTTTACAAAAAAGTTCTAATATCTCATTCCTCTTTTCTTTTCATCCCTGCCGACTGAGGCTCCATGACCTAGTCTTAAACTAGCTCCCGTAAAAGTGAGACGATTCACAAAATCAAAACATGCTTGAGCAAGTTGCATCTCACCAGACTAATAACAGTAGCTAGCTAAAGTTAACGTAAGCTACACAGCCTGGTAGTGATGATTTCAACACATTATTTTTCAAAGTGACTCATAACAGTACGTCACACACACTGACATTTGATAAAGCCACTAATTCAATAAATAAACCTATCTACTACTTACATAATGATGGAGTAGGTTAGTTAAGGCTATGGTTTCTTTCATAAACGTCCACTGGCTGCCTCCCTCCAACTGAAACTTTTTATAGCAGTGTTTCCCAAACTGTGGGTGCATCCCCCTAGTGGGGAGAGGAGGTACTGTAAGTAGGGTGCCAAAAGAATCCACAAAAGCCAAAAAAGAAGTTGTTCCAAAATGAAATTCCCCATTATTGGTCAATTTGGGCAAATGTGGGCTGGTTTTTCATCTTTCTTCAATCTACAAAATGAGTAAGACAAATTTTCTAACATTTGTTATTTAAGTTACCATTAATTGAATCAAATGAAATACTCCACGAGTAGGCTAAGCTACAATTATGAATGTAGTTTGAATTTACTTCTCAGAAAGATGCTATAATTATAATGATTATTTGAATTAAAAATATCATGTATAGAGTAGGAAAAGTACGGATAGTGCATTGAATAGTAGCCTATTAAAGACACACACAAGGTAATGCATTTGAATAAGTGACACAGAGGACACTTGGTTAGACCCCCCCCCAAACACACACACACAAACAGAGTTACCGTAATCCTACTGCAGCCCATAGGGCACATCCACTTATGTTGTCTCTTCGAGGTTAGGGCACATCCTCTAATTTTATCACTCAAGACTAGGGCAGCTGATAGGACACATCCTCTCTTATTGATCATTCAAGAGGGCAGCTGAAAGGGCACATCCTCTAATTTTTGTCATTGAAGAGGGCAGCCAAAAGGGCATCATCCTTTCATTTTCGTGAATCCAGAGAGCAGCCGATAGGGCAAATCCTCTTGTTTACATCATGTAAGGCCAGTCAAAGGGGCACAGTGACTATTTTAGTCACTCAAGAGGGCACTTAGTTAAGCGTGGCATTTTCATCAAAGAGGGCGAGGGCACCAGGAGCGCAGCGTTTTAATTTTTCAACCAAGAGGGCACTAGGGGTGCAGCATTTTCAACCAAGAGGGCACTTTAGCCCGGCAGTTTCAACCAAGAGGGCACTTTAGCGCAGCGTTTATAACCAGAGGGCACTTTAGCACTGTGTTTTCAACCAAGAGGGCACTAGGGGTGCAACGATTTCAACCAAGAGGACACTTTATCGCTGTGTTTTAAACCAAGAGGGCAATTGAGCGTGACAATTTCAACCAAGAGGGCACTTTAGCGCGGTGTTTTCAATCAAGAGGGCATTTTAGCGTGGCATTTTCAACCAAGAGGGCACTAGGGATACAGTGTTTTCAACCAAGAGGACACTTCAGCGCAGCATTTTCAACCAAGAGGGCAATTTAGCGCATCAATTTCAACTAGGAGGGCATTTTAGCGCGCCGTTTTCAACCAAAAAAAAGGGCACTTTAACGCGCGATGTTCAACCAGGAGGGCAGCAGGGGGGGCACCGTGCACGCCACTGCATGATATGTGATCTATTCCGATCTGGTGTTTATATGGGCCACCTTATTTAATCAGAACAGACGTCTTACAGCTGCGTGACATGTGCAGATTGATGAAAAAAAGTATTCGCTTTCGTTATTGAGCTGTTTATGCTTATAGTAGGTGTTCTATCAATTTCAGACACCTATCAAGATATGCTGCCTCGCGGTTCTGCGCATGCACAAACCCACGATCTTGGGCTCTATTTCTTCCCACACATCTTAAGTATCATAAAATATCTTACAAATCAAGTTTTTTTTTTCAGTGCGCTTTTATACCTATAGGCAAATAATTGCATGTACAAGCTGGCTTTTCACTACGGTGGCCCTGAAGGGCAATAGCAGTAAATATTTCAAAAGCGCAAAATATATTTCACAAAACACAAATACATTTCACAAAACACAAAAAAAAATTTCACAAAACACAAATACATTTCACAAAACACAAATACATTTCACAGAACAAAAATAAATTTCCCAGAACACAAATACATTTCACAAAACACAAATACATTTCACATAACAAAAATAAATTTCACAAAACACATATTTAACAGAACAAAAATAAAGTTCACAGAACACAAATACATTTCAGAGAACACAAATACGTTTCACAAAACACAAAAACATTTCACAGATCACAAAATACATTTCACGAAACCGGAAAAGGTAGGACCATGGTACTTGTTTGTGATTGGCTAAACCCAAGTCTGACCGGCATCAGTCATTTATCATTTCCTGTTTACACTGGATACCGCAGAGCCAGTGTGAAATCAAGTACGTTCCTGTTCCAATTGCAGAAAGACCATTCTCCCGTCCTCCCATCCCCGGGGAGTTCGTTCTTTCAACTGAACTCGGCAAGTCCAGACTCACGGAGTTCACAAGTTCGAACTTGGTGTTCTTGGTATTGAGAAACGGCTACGGTGATCCAGCATAGATATCCCTACGATATTACAGACGTGATCCATTTTGGCTAACTAGCTAAATTAGTTGGCTAACACACTACTTTTGTTCACTTGAAGGTTCTGCGATTCAGCGTGAAAATGAATGGAAACAGCTTAAAATATCAGAAATCTATTCGATACACCAATTTGATCGCATAACAGCATGTGACGTCATTACGCACAACTTTTTATTCGCTTTAATGCCGTTAGATGGAAACGCATTTTCACCTGCTTTTTTCGCATTAATATTTTTGGCGAACTTCAGATAGTTCGATCGACAAGTGGATGGAAACATAGCTATTGACGTCTATAGACGTTAATTCAATTACAACCGTCGACTGCCAATGGCGTCCATGGATGTCAATTATGTCTTTCAACGGGGCGGGCTGGGGGACGGTTTGGCGAAGCTTGTCCATCAATATCAGGCTTGTAAACTAGTGTAATGACAAACTGATACCTGTAGGTGGCAGCAGTGCTCTTTGGATGAGAGAGCCTAAAGCAAAAAATCCGTCAAAGTCACTGTTCTGCTAGACGTTTCTTTGCACAACAAGCTCGTTTTCTTCGTTTTTGGTCAAAAGCAGGTGTTTTTTTTTTTGGTGAAATCAGCCTATGTTCTACTGCCGATTACCGAAGAACGGAAAAAGGAAGAAACAAACTTTTTTTCCTTTGATGAAGGAAGAGAGTGTACTCTTTCTTTTGGTAGTTTCGGTGTTTACATAGGCCTAGTCATAGAACACAATATTCTGTGGGTCTTGAAAGATCCGTCAAAATGCTCTAAAACGGCTGGCAGTATGGCGCTCTCTGCTCTGAAAACGGCTGGCAGCCAAGAAGCACCGTTTTTTTTCGATGCTCCAGTGAACCGCAACTGCCTAGGTGTACATGCTAAGGGCGACATGAATACCCAGATCGACACAAAGTTTTTAGGACTTGAAGGGCAGACAGAATGACAAATTCAAGCTCTCTATGTTTCTAGGGTCCAGTGTTCCCTGGGTTCTCTAGTTCAATATTCTGTCAACACACATTGAATAAGCTTTTCAAAAGATTTTATTTTGGCAGAGACTCATTCTCGCGAGGTCCTATGTTCAGCTCCATGCAGTATTCACCAAGCATGCCCACACATACAATCACCCATTTTCGTTTTCTGTTATAACTAGACATTGGAAATTTTGTTTGTGCATTATTTAATTCCAATTACTGAAGAATCTCATGTTAACACGCACACTGTCGTGGTTTTCATTCAGACATAAGGCCCGTTTCCACCGAAGAAGTTCCTGGTAGTATTTGGGGGGCAGGAACTACTACAGGAACATCCTCTCACTCGGCCCTCTCAGCTGCCGTGTCTCCACCGAGAGGGAGAAGCAGGAGGAAGGTTCCTGTAAATTTGTGTGACGTCCTTTTAAAAATGCGACCCCTCGTCGTCTGCTGAGTTTAAAAATGCCGGCTATTTTGTCGCTTTCTGTTGACGTCACATCCCGCCCTAAGTAAATCCAATCAGCGCCAAGTAAACCCCAAGGCCATTCAGAGTACCTACTCCGAGGCAGGGACTTTTTTTAGCCCCTGTAAAAGTTCCGGAACTCTGTCCTTTGGGGGTGGTTCCGGCGGTGGAGACACGCAACAACAGACCCGGCCCCGTAAAATTACCCCAAAGTTCCTGCGGTGGAAACGGGCCAATATTTTCATATCATGAGGTGCCCCCATCCTCAAGCAAATGGAGAGAGACAGATTCTTCAGACAATTAGGCTTTTTTGAGGTATATTGATAAATAGAAAGCCGAGTTCTTTTTGCGCAAGAAGAACTGACATCTTGCTTATTACACCCAGTTCTTATACCTTCATCACGGGAAATATCTTCCAAATATGGTCTTTCCGCCTTCTCATTCTCACGCTACAACAGGACGGGCAAACCAAAACACTGCCAACTTCCCTTGAGAACTTCAACCAAAAGATAAGCATGCACATCACTAAAAAGGAGCGGAAAAATTACAGTCAAAAGAGGAAAAATACAGCCGAAGGTATAGGATACATATGGATACATAAATAATTCTACTGAAAAACATAATCACAACTAATGATTTTACTGAACTAATATTGATCAAAGCTACAGAAATCAAATACATCACCTGATTATGTTTTCCAATCAACTAAACAGAAGCCTGTTTACTAATCAAAGCTACAGAAGCCTGCTGCTTATGTGTGTGTGAGCTGCTCTTGCATGTGTGAATTGAATTGCTTGTGTGTGTGTGTGTGTGTGCGTGTGCACGTGTGCTGCTTGTGCCTGCGCATGTGTCTGTGTGCACTGCTTATGTGTGTGTGAACTGCTTGTATGTGTGTGTGTTTTATGTGTATGTGTCTATGTGCACTGCTCATCCCCTCCCTACGTGTGTGAACTGCTTGTATGTGTGCGTGTGTGTGTGTGTGTTACTGCTGCATACATAATATGGTTATTGATTATGATTATTGATTATGGTTATTCAACATGGCAATTGATCTACTGATGAATATGATGAGAAATATTGAAATATAATCCTCAATAACACGAGTCAAAGGCTACATTTCACTGTAGAAGAATTGAAGGGTTGATTTCGAGAAGTACACAAGTCTGTTTTTGTCTTTTCAGAGAAACAAGATTTTAAGAATTTGACAACTTGTGGGGATCATGTTACATTTGTTCAGCTGATGTAAACGTAATGAAATATCAGAAACGATGTCTTAAAACATATAAGGAGACCTTCTGGCCTCTATCTTGATTCTTGGCCCAGATATTTCAAACACCAGTCTGCGGGCTCGAGTACTGTTAGAAGCAATCCTCAACATTATTTAAGATTAACACATTAAATTTTATTATTTCAGAGTACTAAAACAGCTTCTTTTTGAAAACAAAACACACCAACTTCTAATGAAAATGAAGAGCAAATATAGTCATACCATTATATTATAGCCATGGATGTCAAAAAGCTTATTGAACAAAATGAATGGAAGATACAGCGCCCTACATAATTATTGGCACCCCTGGTTAAGATGTGTTCTTTAGCTTCTAATAAATTCAGTTTTTTTCTAAATAATATAGGACCACAATGAAAAAAAGAGGAAAATCCAACCTTTAATTCAAGTGCATTTATTCAGTGGGAAAAAAATCCCACATTAAGAAATAATTATTTTACATCAAATCATGTGTGCCACAATTATTAGCACCCCTGATGTTAATACTTTGTACAACCCCCTTTTGCCAACAAAACAGCACCTAATCTTCTCCAATAATGTTTCACAAGATGGGAGAATACGGAAAAAGGGATCTTCGACCATTCCTCTTTGCACAATCTCTCTAAATCATCCAGCGACCTGGGTCCTCTCCTCTGCACTCTCCTCTTCAGCTCACTCCACAGGTTTTCAATGGGGTTGAGGTCTGGGGACTGAGATGGCCATGGGAGGAGCTTGATTCTGTGTCTGGTGAACCATTTCTGTGTAGATTTGGCCACATGTTTAGGGTCATTATCTTGCTGAAAGACCCAGTGACGACCCATCTTCAGCTTTCGGGCAGAGGCCACCAGATTTTGATTTAAAATGTCCTGGTATTTCAAAGCGTTCATGATGCCATGCACCCTAACAAGGTTCCCAGGGCCTCTGGAAGAGAAACAGGCCCACAGCATTACCGATCCTCCCCCATACTTCACAGTGGGCATGAGGTGCTTTTCTGCATACTCATCTTTTGTGTTCCGCCAGACCCACTTAGAGTGTTTGTTGCCAAAAAGCTCTATCTTGGTCTCATCTGACCAAAGCACACGGTCCCAGTTGAAGTCCCAGTACCGCTTAGCGAACTCCAGACGTTTGCGTTTATGATTGTGAGTGAGAAAAGGTTTTTTCCGTGCATGCCTCCCAAACAGCTTGTTGGCATGTAGATAGCACCTGATGGTTGTTTTGGAGACTTTGTGACCCCAAGATGCTACCATTTGTTGCAATTCTTTAACAGTGAGCTTTGGAGAACTTTTTATTTCTCTTACCATCCTCCTCACTGTGCGTGGTGGCAAAATAAACCTTGCGTCCTCGTCCAGGCTTGTTTACCACTGTTCCAGTTGTTTTAAACTTCTTAATGATTCCTCTGACAGTAGATATGGGCAGGTGCAGGCAAGTGGCTATTTTCTTGTAGCCATTGCCTGACTTGTGAAGGTCGACACACATCTGCCTTTCTTGAATGGTGTGTTCCTTTGTCTTTCCCATGTTGAAGAGTGGATAAGAGAAATGGCCTCTGTGTCACATCATATTTTTAAACCCCAGGGAAACAGGAAGTGATGAATTACTAATCAAATGTTCCTAGATACTCTGATCAACTTTGTAAACTATTGTAGAAATGACAGAAATACTTCAATTACATTTATTTCCTAGGAATTGTTAGGGGTGCCAATAATTGTGGAACAGGTGATTTTATGAAAAATAATTATTTCTTAGTCAGGGATTTTTTTTCCCTTAAAATTCACTTGAGTTGAAGGTTACATTTTTCTACAATTTTCAGTGTGAGAGCATGCTTCTGCAATAAAAATTGAATTTATTTTAAGGCTTTTAACACATCCTAACCGGGGCGCCAATAATTATGGGGGGCACTGTATATATAGTGAAATGGAAGCAGCTGAAACAAAGGTCACAATAAAATACAATCTCCATAAATTATGGAAGGGCAGTACCACCATCAAAACAGGTTTAAAGACATAATTTGTCACCGATAGGGATGTGGCGTAGTAACTTGAAAGTTCAGCCAAAGAATAAGCAGCTAAAAAAATACCTTTTGACAGAATTATTTTTCGCTTGTTTTCAGCCCATGTTTCTGGCTGCCAGGGTCTTTTTTTTAAGCTCTTTAGGGTTGAGTCCACGTACACACACTCATGCATCCTGGCCTGTAGAGTCAGCCATTTTGGTTAGGTAAGAAAGCTACAGTGGCTGCTATTTGCCAACCAATTTTCTAAGCGATGCTTTGATTGGCTGACTGGACTTGTGTACAGCCGTGGCCAAAAGTTTTGAGAATGACACAACTATTGGTTTTCATACAGTTTGCTGCTTCAGTGTTTTTAGATCTTTTTGTCAGATGTTACTATGGTATACTGAAGTATAATCACAAGCATTTCATAAGTGTCAAAGGCTCTTATTGACAATTACATGAAGTTTATGCAAAGAGTCAATATTTGCAGTGTTGACCCTTCTTTTTCAAGACCTCTGCAATTAAGCCTGGCATGCTGTCAATTAACTTTTGGGCCACATCCTGACTGATGGCAGCCCATTCTTGCATAATCAATGCTTGGGTTTGTCAGAATTTGTGGGTTTTGTTTGTCCACCTGCCTCTTGAGGATTGACCACAAGTTCTCAATGGGATTAAGGTCTGGGGAGTTTCCTGGCCATGGACCCAAAATTTCGATGTTTTGTTCCCCGAGCCACTTAGTTATCACTTTTGCCTTATGGCAAGGTGCTCCATCATGCTGGAAAAGACATTGTTCTTCACCAAACTGTTCTTGGATGGTTGGGAGAAGTTGCTCTCGGAGGATGTTTTGGTACCATTCTTTATTCATGGCTGTGTTCTCAGGCAAAATTGAGAGTGAGCCCACTCCCTTGGCTGAGAAGCAACCCCACACATGAATGGTCTCAGGATCCTTTACTGTTGGCATGACACAGGACTGATGGTAGCGTTCACCTTTTCTTCTCCGGACAAGCTTTTTTCCGGATGCCCCAAACAAACGGAAAGGGGATTCATCAGAGAAAATGACTTTACCCCAGTCCTCAGCAGTCCAATCCCTGTACCATTTGCAGAATATCAGTCTGTCCCTGATGTTTTTCCTGGAGAGAAGTGGCTTCTTTGCTGCCCTTCTTGACACCAGGCCATCCTCCAAAAGTCTTCGCCTCACTGTGCGTGCAGATGCACTCACACCAGCCTGCTGCCATTCCTTAGCAAGCTCTGCACGGGTGGTGCCCCGATCCCGCAGTTGAATCAACTTTAGGAGACGGTCCTGGCGCTTGCTGGATTTTCTTGGGCGCCCTGAAGCCTTTTTCACAACAATTCAACCTCTCTCCTTGAAGTTGTTGATGATCCGATAAATGGTTGATTTAGGTGCAATCTTAGTAGCAGCAATATCCTTGCCTGTGAAGCCCTTTTTGTGCAAAGCAATGATGACTGCACGTGTTTCCTTGCAGGTAACCATGGTTAACAGAGGAAGAACAATGATTTCAAGCACCACCCTCCTTTTAAAGCTTCCAGTCTGTTATTCTAACTCAATCAGCATGACGGAGTGATCTCCAGCCTTGTCCTTGTCAACACTCACCTGTGTTAACGAGACAATCACTGACATGATGTCAGCTGGTCCTTTTGTGGCAGGGCTGAAATGCAGTGGAAATGGGTTTTTTTGGGATTAAGTTCATTTTCATGGCAAAGAGGGACTTTGCAATTAATTGCAATTCATCTGATCACTCTTCATAACATTCTGGAGTATATGCAAATTGCCATTATAAAAACTGAGGCAGCAGACTTTGTGAAAATTAATATTTGTGTCATTCTCAAAACTTTTGGCCACGGCTGTACTTGTTGAAGTTTTAGACTGGACTTGGTCACTGCTAGAAGCAGCTTCTTGGAGAATTTCCAATTCACTGCTCATTTTATGTTGTACTTGAGTGCTTCTTGCCCAAAATTAGCTTAGGTATGTGGGTTATTCCTCATCAATGAAACAATGGGTTTGTAGTGTTATCTGATTTTTAATGAATATGGACTTGAACACTTATGGAAATAACGCCTTCAAAAGAAGTCCATAGTATACCCAGATAGGCAGGATCTAATTATTATATACTCTTCAAAAAAAAAAAAATTAGGGGATATTGAAATTGCACGGTCAATAACAAACTAATGATATAGAATAATTGGTCCCAAACTAGTTGTATCTTAACAAAGAAGGAATTGACTAAACAATTCACCCAATATTTCATTACTTAAACAATTTCTCTTGCTGTCATGGTCGTAAGGATGCCCTCCAGAGGCGAAAAAATGGTAATGACTGAGAAAAAGAAATGGAGCAGGCTGACCCATGCCATATACTATGGAAGCATATAGTTAACAAAATTAAAATTAAAATGCAATGTCAGAACTGCATTTTCATTTTCAAGATACAAGCGCATTATTTGTATCATAATGAAAATTCAAATGTAATCCTCCACTTTACATTTTCATTTGCAAGTCCATGTATGCAATTTTTATAACAATTGGAAAATTAAAATACATTCCTCATTTACATTTTTTTAAACCCTGCAATATCAAACAAAACGAAAACGAAAACGCTGAATTATAAAGCAAATACATTCTCGGAAATGCTTTTTTCGATTTAACTTTGTAAACTATTTGTATCATCACGAAAATGACAAAGAAATCCTCCAATTACATTTGAATTTTTCAAGTCCATGTTAGGCACTGTTTTCAATTGCAACAGGTGATTTTATGAAAATAATTATTTCTTAATCAGGATTTTTTTCTTTTCTTAAAAATTCACTTGCGAAATGCTTTTTTTTTTTTCAAAAGAAGGTCTTATATTTTTTTACAATTTTCAGTTTTCGACAGACTGCCCTGCCTGACTGCAAATTGAATTTATTTCCCACGCTTTTAATAACAAAATTAAAAAGAAAATACCCTTAGTTGGGTGGCACTGTATATGAGTGAAATGGGGCGTCCTCCATAAAACAAAGGTGGATATTAAAAATACAATCTCTCGTGGTTATCAATCAGGGCAAACCACCATCAAAACAGGTTTAAAAGACATAAATTGCAACTTAGGGAGTTGGAGCCACTGAAAGTTCAGCATGGAATAAGCAGGTCAAAAATACCTTTTGATTGAGATTATTTTTAAGGTTTTTTTCAGCCCATGTTTCTGGTTACCCCGGTCTTTTGGATTAAGCTCTTTTCCACTGAAATCCAATACACTCAGATCATGCATCCTGGCCTGTTATCTCGCAGTCTGTTTAGTTGGTTCAGGTTGCAAGAAAGTTCACAGTGGCTGCTATTTGCCAACTCAATTTTTCTAAGATGCTTTGATTGGCTCTGGACTTTGTACAGCCGTCCAAAAGTTTTGAGAATGACACAACTATTGGTTTTCATACAGTTTGCTGCTTCAGTGTTTTTAGATCTTTTGTCAGATGTTACTATGGTATACTGAAGCCTATAATCTCAAGCATTTCATAGCTGGCGTCAAAATGGTAGCTTATTGACAATTACATCCAGTTTATTATGCAAAGAGTCAATGGATTTGCAGTGGTAGACCCTTCTTTTTCAAGATTCTCTGCAATTGCATCCTGGCTGCTGTCAATTAAGAAAGGGCCACATCCATGACTGATGGCAGACCAAAATTGCATAATCCTGCTCTGAGTTTGTCAGAATTTGTGGGTTTTTGTTTGTCCACCTGCTTCCACTTGAACCGATTGACCACAAGTTCAATCCATGGTTGGACAGATTATCTGGGGAGTTTCTTGGGTTCATGGACCCAAAATGCACAGGTTTGTTCCCCGAGCCACTTTCTTCATCATTTTTGGAATATGGCATATATTAATCCATCATGCTGAAAAGACATTGTTGCTTCACCAAACTGTTCTTGGATGGTTGGGAGAAGTTGCTCTCGGAGGATGTTTTGGTACCATTCTTTATTCATGGCTGTGTTCTCAGGCAAAATTGATGAATGAGCCCACACCCTTGGCTGAGAAGCAACCCTGCACATGAATGGTCTCAGGATCCTAAAAACAGTTGGCATGACACAGGACTGATGGTCTGGTCACCTTAAATGGACTGGAAGCAAGTTTTTTGCTGTATTGTTCAAACAAACGGAAAAGGAGTTATCTAATTAACATGACGTTACCCCAGTCCTGTGACAGTCCAATCCCTGTACCATTTGCAGAATATCACTGTGTCCATCTGGCTTTTTCCTGGAGAGCAAGTTATTTCTTTGCTGCCCTTCTATAACAAGAGAAATCATAGATCTAAAATTTCTTCGCCTTTCTGTGCAGCAGGAGGATGCACTCACACAGATGAATCTGCCATTTCTTAGCTCAGCCTGCTCGGGTGGTTCCCACAGATCCACAGCAGTTGAATCAACTTTAGGAGACGGTCACAAATCCTGGCATTTTGCTGGATTTTCTTGGGCCCCTGAAGCCTTTTTTTCACAACAATTCAACCTCTCTTTCCTTGAAGTTCTTGATGATCCGATAAATGGTTGATTTAGGTGCAATCTTAGTAGCAGCAATATCCTTGCCAGATGAAGCCCTTTTTTTGTGCAAAGCAATGATGACTGCAAGTGTTTCCTTTTCAGGGAACCATGGTTAACAGAGGAAGAACAATGATTTCAAGCACCACCCTCTTTTTAACCTTCCAGTCTGTTATTCTAACTCAATCAGCATGACCAGGGGAGCGATCATCCAGTCTTGTCCATTTGTCAACATAAAAGTGTGTTAAGCAGAGACAATCCCTCTGACATGATGTCAGCTGGATCCTTGTATTTGTTAATATCCAATGCAGTGGAAATTGGGTTTTTTGGGATTAAGTTCATTTTCATGGCAAAGGGGACTTTGCAATTAATTGCAATTTTTCTGATCAATTTATATAACATTCTGGAGTATATGCAAATTGCCATTATAAAACTGAGGCAGCAGACTTTGTGAAAATTAAAATTTGTGTCATTCTCAAAACTTTTTTGGCCACGGCTGTACTTGTTGAAGTTTTAGACTGACTTGGTACTGCTATTTAATTAGCTTCTTGAGAAAAGCAATTCACTGCTCATTTTATGTTGGATTTGAGATTAGTGCGTTTTGCCCAAAATTTTGTTAGGATATTGTGGGGCATTCCTGCAAATGAAAACAATGGGTTTGTAGTGTTGGACTTGATTTTTCAATGAATGGAGGACTTGAACATTTTCGGAAATACAAATAAAAGAAGTCCATAGTATACCCAGATAGGCAGGATCTAATTATTTTATACTCTTCAAAAAAAATTTTCGGATATTGATATTGCAGGGCACTTAACAAAATAAATGAAATAGAATAATTTTTCCCAAACTGTTATAAAAATAACAAGATGGAATTGAAAATGAATATGCAAATATTTCATTACATTTGAAACAATTTCTCTTGCTGTCATGGTCGTAAGGATGCCCTCCAGAGGCGAAAAAATGGTAATGACTGAGAAAAAGAAATGGAGCAGGCTGACCCATGCCATATACAGTATAATTAGCAAAGGCACTCACAGCTCACCGACGGGGGCGTGCACTGGCAAAGAACAAAGAAACGCAACACATCACAGGGGAAACAATGTGCATGTAACTGGCAAATAATAAGCCAGATGGCACAAAATACAACAGAATGAATAAACTAATAAACCAAGTGGAAAAGCAAATGAAACCAGAATATACAGAAATCACAGATCTTGTTAGAGGGCTGTTCGTGCCCGAAGTAAAAGCGCGCAAGCGAACCATTGTTTAACGTATGGAAACTCAGGGCCAGATGCAGCCTGCTTTGACTGGGGGTGGAGTGAAAATTTCTGGGGGGTGTATTGGTACACAGTGGTGGTCTAGTTTCTAGTTGTCCGTATACTGAACCCCCCCAAACCCATCCCTCCACACACTCATACACTCAAGCAAAAAAAAAAAAAAAAACTATGCCATTTCTTATTCAAAATGTTTAGTATTTGTTAATACATTTACATTTCTATTTAGCAGACGCTATTATCCAAAGCAACTTACAAAATGATGACAGCCTTGCAAGCTACAATGAAGAACCTCAAGTAAACAGAAGAGTAGGTACACACCACCAGAGGAGGAGAGTGCTAAGTGTAAGTGCTAGTGAAGTCAAATTGGAAGGAATTACAGAAAAAAAACTAATTATTGATAGATTTTCTATGTTGCACCTATCACTTTTAATGCAAAACCCTGTTGTGTCAGCGTGGTCATATTTGTTTTTAATCTGAAGCAACACCAAATTTGCCAGGGTTTCAATGATCTTATTTTACAAATTATGAGAAGTATACTTTGCATTTTGAGGTATACTACTGGCGATCTCTCTAAGCTTAGCATCCTTTGTGAGTGTGTACTCAAACAGCTTCAGGAGAAGCCCAGCAGAGAAATCATCTTTCATAGACGGAGGGCACTCAGAGGTTCCACGGAGGGGCAACTCATTAACAGCAAGAAACCTTACAGTCTCCCCTATGCTTTTAATGTAGTGCTGTATCTATTCCTCTCAGTCGGGTTTGGGCCTAACAGGTGAGAATTAGTTCCTCCAGTTGCTGGTCTCTTTCTCATTTCTGCCCATGAGTATGAGACTTGTACATGGCAATGGCTAGAGCAGTGCTTCTCAAACTCAGTCCTGGGGGACCTCCGTGTGTGCTGGTTTTCATTCCAACCACAAATGCAACCATAGAATTTTAATGAGTTGTTACTTTTTCTTCAGTACCCTTTTAGGCAATATTGTCAAAAATAGTTATGCATGTTATGAACAATTAAAGTTTCATATTCACACCATGCTATTTGGGAAACTGCAGAATAATAAGAGAGAAATTTAAACAGATGTACCTATAACTTTCAAAATAGTAGGGTCTTGATTAGTATAATTATTGTTTAATTATTATTAATTAATAATGAGGAGTTAGAAGGCAGAGCAATTGACAATGACTAGCACTTGTTTTGTGTTTATATTGTAAAAAAATAAATAAATGAATTAATATCAGAACTTTAAGCTTGTGTGCAGCAACCTATAAGGGCTCAATAATTAACTTTTGTATGACTTGGATTAGTAAATATATTAGACCTTGTGCAATTACTAGTATTACTACATTATAATCACAATATGGACATGGGGCTTTCAATTTCCCATGGTAGGCATAGCATTTCTCTCATAATGTGAAGTTAGAGGACAAAAAAAATCCAACTAATTAAAACAAATTAACAGCTTCATAGAACCCCAGGGTTGCATTTGTGGTTGCAATAAAAATTAGCGCACACAGTGGTCAGTGGTCCCCCATGACCGAGTTTGAGAACCACTGGGCTAGAGGCATGTTAACTGAATCCCCAGTCAGACTGGGGAAACAGAAATATGCATCAAGCTTTAGTGAGTACTCCAACCATGGTCAAGAGCAGTACCAACTTGAGTTGAATGCCCGAGGATCTTGGCGAAAAATCCACACGAGGCACGTTTTTAACATTGGCTGCGTCGGAGCCCTGTCGTTAAGACCATGCTCGCTGACTGGATCACCCACAGCAGCATTACTCTCCGCATCATGAGAGGAAGAAAAGCTGACGTTGGCGCGCTCTGTCTGCTCTTGAGTAGATCTTGCACTAGACGTGCCCGAGCTAGTAGATGCTTTGGTGATTATAAATCAATGCATCATTTTTTCTTTTTAACAAACTCGTACGCAAATAAGAAAAAAGTGGTTGTGCATAACCAAGCTAACAGGACTAGCTTACCTATTTATGTTAACTGAAAGACTATGTCGACGATGAAATATGAAGAGTGCAAATAAAGGTTTTGGGTAGAGCAGGGTAAGATGCCCCCCTTAAGCAGGAATTTTCATAACTGAAGGTAAACAAGATGAATTAATATTTTTTTTGCTTGAATGGATAGTATGTAAAGTTGGCTACCACATCTCGAAAGATTTATGACATAGTCGCTATAGAAATATTTTTAAATGTTTAATTACTATTTTTTTTTTTTTTTTTTTAAAAGGTCATCTTACCCCACCCCTGGGGTAAGATGCCCTTCTGGATGGGGTAAGATGCCCCCCATGTTTTATGTTATCTAGAATAACTTGTAAAGCCTACAGACTGGTTTTACTGCATTTCACATGAGTAATTATCATATTATAGCTGTCCTAATTGGCAGGTACACATCATACAAAAGATCAGCATCTTTTTAGAAATTTCCTTGCCAAAGAAATGGGGAAAGAAAGGGGTACATTCTCATAAAACTAACTTTTTATTAACTGACTAGACATTAAGGCACAAGTGATGGCAAGGTACTGTTGGCATTAAATGCATCAAGGAATAGACGGTTATATCTTGTGGGCTACTAAAAAATATGAGGCACCACATTAGATAAACATGTAGCGGTATGGAACGTATATGAGTATCCATGAAAAGTCTTTAAATTTAGAGTGACCATAGTACATTTCACCCAATATATTTCTTTTTAGGCCCTTATTGATGTATATGCATTATTGTGTAACGCCATATGGCCCTACTTTTAACATGTATGGATACACTCAACTCTCCATTCCCAAGTTCTTTATAAAAATCATCATGTTTGATATATATTTCCTACAAATGGAACATAATTTTTAGAAAAAACTCATAAAACAGAATGAATACGACTCAAAATGGGGTAAGATGCCTTCCTTCCTTAGGGGCATCTTACCCCAAACCGAAAAGGGCATCTTACCCCCAGCACTACCATATTGGTTTTGGCTCATTAACCCCAATTTCTCCCCTTATCACGACACAGGACACCCTTTTATACATAGAGAGGGCATCAGGGAGTTACACTGACATGTCCTGCAGACTCCTGGAGCATTCAAATACTTGTGGCATAATAATTCATTTGGTCATTTTTTATAAGAAAGATAGTAAAAACACAAATACTTCGAGTTCTCACATGTCACTTGCTTTGTTGACTCATCTGTTGCTGAGCATTTCCCTCCAGGTGGAAGTGCATTTGTCTAAGACACATGAAGATGCTCCCCCTCTCTCCCAAAAAAAAGTCCAACCCAAAGGATCATTTATTTCAAGAGCCACATACTGGGCAAAAGACAGCTGACATTGAATTATAAGCAAAGGGCATCTTACCCTCCTGATGCAGGGCATCTTTTATAGCCCCCACCAATCTACCCCAGCAGCCAGCTAATAGCTCCACTGAATTAAGGTATGGAATATTAATGTTCAATAGTAGAAACTAATTGTACAATGAAAAGTTAATGAAATCGCCATCGAACACACCTAACAATTAGGCTACTCGAGGCCAGACGAGAGTGGTAAAGAAACTTGTGCTTGATATCAGTTTTATCAGTGACTGTGGAGGTGCAGCTACAGACTTCGTTGCCAATATTCAACCAGCCAATCAGAAACATCAAGAAAATCCATTTGAAAAGTGCATCGAATGTAGGCGACGCACTGCAGTTACAGCGGTCTCTTTTTTCTTTCTTTCTTTCAAAAGTTTTTTCTTGCTTTTTTAAATTAGCAGAAATATGCAGTTATGTAACAATGGTGAAAACATTGTCATAGCCTACAATGAAAAATAAATATTTTTCATTTTTGCACAATTTTCAATTCCACCGTGACTGTTGCAAGTAAATTTCGTATCAATGATTGGTATTCCTGCCATAGTTGGTAGACAAGGTTCACATAATTGTGAATTTGAGAATTCGAAGAAAAAGAGAAGATCACTATTGGGGGATCAAATATAATAGAAAATATCAATGATGATGACTGTATGTGATGAAATTTCATGTTCATTGAAATAACGTGTCACTTCGACTGGGACCGCATTGGAAACAAGTTATGTATAATCTTGGTTTTTAATGTCATTCATATTATACATTATTGATGTATTTATTTGTTTTACATTATTTACCGAATAATACAAAAAAAAAAGGTTCATCGCAGTTCTGGAAAATCCAGCGCGCGGTTAGCTACCATTCAAAAGTTTGGACACACTTTGCTAACATATGTTATCATTGCCCTCTGTTTTTCGGGAAATTTTGGTGGTTTAACCTCGCTGTGTAATCAGTGGCACGTGGTAACATTCAAAGGTAAAAAAAAAAAAAAAAGAAAAAAGAATAATATCGGCAACTTCTCTGAATCGGCCTTGCGTCCTTGAAGGAGCCATATGTTGCAAAGTAAACTCATTAACAAATTCCTTCCATTTTTCCCAAAACAAATTGTGGTTAGTTGGATGGATTAAACATTTATTCTTTTTCCGTAAAATCACAGGCGTTTATTTCTTTTTTCATTTGGTGTACGAAGAATGTGGGTATATCCAAAGCTGTGACAGGTACTGTACACTATCTACTGCGGATAAGGAAGTTTGAGTTGAGGACATCGAACACCGACTGGTACCAATCTTTCATCATCATCATCATCATCATCATCATCATCATTTTTCCCCCCTCCAGACTATTTAACGCTATGGGACGAAGAATCACGGTTTCACTGCACTGCAGGAACGTACTTCATTTGTACGCGGTTTATTCTGCCCACACCTAGGTTCAAGTTTCTGTACAAATAAAGTAGTTGGAAAAGGTGGCCAAAACTAACTTGAAACGCGGAGCCTTTTGATGAGAGACGCAGGTAAGTTCATCTGTTCGCTATGAAAGTAGCTTATAGACTATATTTCTATTGATGAATTGTATTGTCTTAAGTGTTGTCATTAAAAGACAGCCTATACGATTAAGTCTATGGTTACGATGTCAGTTTCCGTATACACTACCAATGGTCAAATAAAGTGAGGACAGAGATGGAAATAGTAATGTGATAAAAGTGAAGTAGTCAAACGAAATTTTGAGGTAGGGTACATCCTTCGATTGTGGCTTTGCCTGCCTGCATTCATTAGCTGGGCAATCAATGCTAGTGTAATGGTGACCCATCGGGTTCTGTGTACTGCATTGGTTGAAGATGTTCTCGCGTCGTTTATCGGGCTCTGTGACTGATGCACGCTGCCAATGCATTGATTCATCAGCATTAATAATTTAGCTTGTTAAATTAATGTAATATATCAGTCAGTCTGATTTTATTCAAAAGTACAGGTTTTGATTTTGTACTGTAGGTACAAACCTGGTGATATCGCTATACTTTTACATACAGGCCTATTGGATGTTAAATGGAGGATTTTAATTTGTAAAGAAGTATTTTTACGTATTGTCATTGATAGTATTTCTCACGTCACTGAACGATCCAAGTACTCCGTCCAACACTGCTGGTCACAGAATCTGACGGGTCACCGAAATCGGTTCGAAAATTCAAACAATCGAAAATAAACATTTGCAGCATTCTTGTTTATTCGAATTACCAGAGAAACGTAAGATGAGCCGTTAACGTCGAATAATTTATGAAGAAGTCATAGTATAGGAGAAGAAGAACCGAGCATTACACAATGTGGTGAAACGCAGGTAATGAGAGAAAGCCTGAGTGTATTTGACAATTTTTAATTATCTTTGTTCCTCGTGTCATTAATCATATAATTCATTTTTCAGCTTGAGTCCTGTCAAATGAAAATGGAATTGGAAACCACTGCTAAGAAAGCTTGGCAAAGCAGGTCATGCTGGAGTCACCGCTCTTTTTGCCCTCATAGTGTTGGGGGTTATGGTTTGGGCATATGTTCAGGGCTTCACACTTGCTTACTCAAAATACGGCATTGTTGCTTTTGGCCTCTATGGCCTCATCCTGGGGCTTCATGTCCTAGTACAAAGCCTGTTTGCCTTTGTGGAGCACCGTCGAATGCAGTCACGCAAGGATCCTTGCAGCTACACCAAGAATATCGGACTTACTATTTCTGCTTACCAGGAGGACCCCGTCTACCTGAAGGAATGCCTAACATCTCTCCGAGCCCTTCAATATCCTCCTAATCTTCTGAAGATCATCATGGTGGTCGATGGAAACACAGATGAAGATGTTTACATGATGGATATGTTTAGGGAGGTCTTTGCTGATCAGAGCCCTGGCTTCTTTAAGTGGGACCATAATTATCACACCTGGAACCCAAGGCAACAGGTAGCGGAGCAGAGGCGAGATCAGACATCTGGCAGCTTGGTAGACAACCAGTTAGTCTGTCACTCAGACATCCCAGCTGGGGATACAGGTATGGGGGTTTGGGTGGAGGACCCACAGAAGCTAGTTGTGGAAGAGTTGATCAGAAACAGACGGTGTGTATGCATCATGCAACAGTGGGGTGGCAAGAGAGAAGTAATGTACACAGCCTTCAAAGCACTGGGAGACTCAGTGGATTACATCCAGGTCAGAAAATAGACTATTTCTTTTGGGAAAAAAAAAAAGCTCTTAAGCCCAATGCCCACTGGTGGCGAAGCATCATGTCAAACTCCAAACGTTTTTAAAAGCCCATTGGACGTGTCAGTTGCATCAATATTGATGGATCACATCAGGACCGAGAAGCAAGCCATGGGTGTCACTCTCAAAATATTAAACAAGACAGCATTTAATTTGAAAACATCTACTGATAAAGATTATTTAAAGTGATGGCAAAGTGTGACGTTCAGGTGACTGTGCACCATAAGTTATATGTAGGCATAATTTCCCTCCTAAATTCAGCCGTCTAGTAAATTAAGATTATGATTCACTTTACTTCGCCCCCCAGTGAATTAGCTAGCTAGCTAACTTAGCAGTGTTAAGTTCTTACCAGTGTACCTCGAGTTAGGTAATGCCTAACTGCAGTGTTGCCAACTCTCCCGAATTTTTCGGGAGTTTTAGTGGCATATTCACATTCCTGTTGCGTACTCAGCAATTATTCAATGAACGAGTATTAATGTCTTTAATACGCGTTAATTGAATAATTGCTGAGTACGCAACAGGAACGTGAATATACCACTAAAACTCCCGAAAAATTTGGGAGAGTTGGCAACACTGTAACTGTAGATCGCTGGATAACTTAAATCGCAGTAAAATACAGATTTTCGTTCAAAACTGCGACTTGGTTAAAAAGCAGTTATATCAGTTTCGACAACTGCATGTGAGGTTTCCGCTAAATGTGTTCCACCAACCATGACAAGGCCTAATTGTTAAATAACCGAAAAGACAAATGCATTTTTTTTGTGTTGATGCTAAAGAAATAGAACAGGGGCGAAAAATGAAAAATAGGACCAAGGGTCCTGAGGCTTACCAGCAAGCAATCTTATAGTGATGATACAAGTTATGAAAATTTCATGCGAAGTTTGACCTTCGAATTATTTAAGGTCAATGTCAAGGTCACGAAATAAAAGTTCACATACATTTATAAGACCTCCTGCAATACCCAATCCTAAACTCCGAAGCAGTTTTGGTGATACAAGTCATTGAAAATTCAATATGTCAATTGTGAACTTCAAAGGTAACAGAGGGTCAAGTTGAGGTCAGCAAACTGACTTCATATATTACTTTCTTGATGTTTCTATACAAACCTTGGGTCAATCTGTGACCATTTGGTTATACTAGTCAGGGTAATTTCACTGCCGAGTTTGACCCTCAAAGGTCACTGACAGTTAAGTTGAATGCCACCAAGTTCATATGTGACTTCCCAGATGCTGTAACACAAAACTAGGCTCTGTATGTGACCATTTTAGTGATACAAGTCATTGAATTTTCACTAGGTCACATTTGACCTTCGAAGGTCAATACGAAGGTCACCAGATGAAAGTTCATATATGACTTCCTATATGTCTGTAATACAAACCTAGGCTCCATCTGTGACTGTTTTGGCAATGCAAGTCATTGTAATTGTGTTCGGTCAAGTTTGACCTTCAAAGGTCAACAACAGTCAAGTTGAATGTTCATGTGTGGCTTCCTTTGTCTGTAATACAAACTTAGGCTCCATCTGTGACCTTTTTATTGATAGAAGTAATTGAATTTTCACTAGGTCAAGTTTGACCTTCGAAGGTCAATACGAAGGTCACCAAACGAAAGTTCATATATGACTTCCTATATGTCTGTAATACAAACATAGGCTCCATCTGTGACTGTTTTGGCAATGCAAGTCATTGTAATTGTGTTCGGTCAAGTTTTACCTTCAAAGGTCAACAACAGTCAAGTTGAATGTTCATGTGTGGCTTCCTTTGTCTGTAATACAAACTTAGGCTCCATCTGTGACCTTTTTATTGATAGAAGTAATTGAATTTTCACTAGGTCAAGTTTGACCTTCGAAGGTCAATATGAAGGTCACCAAATGAAAGTTGATATATGGCTTCCTATACATCTCCAATACAAGCCTATGCCCTATCTGTAACAATTTTGCTGATATAAGTCATTGAAATTTCACAGCTAAGTTTGGCTGTTGAAGGTTACTGAAGGTCAAGTTCAAGGTCACCAACTGAAACTTCATACATGACTTCCAAAATGCCTACAATACAAACCTAAGCTCTATCTGTAATACTTTTGGTGATAGAAGTCATTGAAATTTCACTATGTTAAGTTTGACCTTTGAAGGTCACCAAAGTTCAAGTTCAAGTTCAAGGCCACCACATGAAAGTTCATATATGACCTCCCATCAGTGTTCAATACACATGTTCCCAATCTTCAATATTTTCAATCCTAGAAGCCTTTGAAAATTGTAACATTTTGCTTGACCTCAAGTTTGACCTTTCAAGGTCATCTGAGGTCGACTTTAACACATCGAAAATATAGGTCATATATGACTTCCCATATGTTGATAATACAAATTTAATCTCTATCTGCAACCATTTACCTTCCACGGGCGATTTTGCCCATTCTCCATAAGACCCAATGTTAAAGTACAGCGCCCCACTAGACCCATCAAAGATTGGATTCATTCAAAATGGCACTAGCACTGTACATAAAGTGTATCAAGGTGAGTTGATTGCCAGAGTTACAAAAAAACTTATCAGAAAGTTTTCGGGAAATTTTTTTTTTTTAAATTTCAAGTCCTATCTTTACACATTGTAAATATTTTCCTCGACCTCGAGTTTGACCCTTCAAAGTCATCCCAAGTCAACTTTAACAAAGCCACAATATACAGTCGCGCCCAAAATTATTCATACCCCTACCAGTTTTTGGTTTTTTTTAGATATTTTTTGACAAATCAAATTTGTTCTTGCACAAATGACACAGTAAGTTGACATAAGGCTGTAAGAAGTACAGTAAACAATTTTTTGAGAAATACAATACTTTTTGGTGTTTTATTTGACAGATTTACAAAAAATGCCATGTCCAGAATTATTCATACCCTTTTCTCAGTGATTGATGGCACAGCCATTATTCACGATTACAGCCTCCAAATGCTTCCTGTGGTTGATCACAAGGTTTCTAAACATCTGCACGGGGATTTTGGCCCACTCGTCTTTGGCGAACTTCTCCAGGTCCTTAAGGTTTGAGGGTCTCCTTGCCATGACCTTGGTCTTCAGTTCCCTCCACAGATTTATGATAGGATTGAGGTGGGAGCTCTGGCTTGGCCACTCCAAAATGTTCACTTTGTTGTCCACTTACCATTTCTTGACAGATTTGGCTGTGTGTTTAGGATCATCATCCTGTTGGAAGATCCATTCCTGCCCAAGACCAAGTTTTTCGGCGGATTGCTTAATGTTTTCACTGAGGATCTGGATATACTGGTCCTATTTCATGATGCCATTAACTTTAACAAGGTTTCCAGGCCCATTCGCTGAAAAGCAACCCCAGAGAATGATACTCCTACCACCTAGTTTGACCGTTGAGACAGTTTTTCTCGGGTTGAAAACTTCACCTTTCTTACGCCACTTACACTTCTCCAACCCAGACACACAAGAGCTCGTCTAGCCTTCGCAAAAGCTCACCTGGGTGAAGATACAAGCTTCTGGCTGTCAATGTCATGGACGATGAAACAAGATGGAGCTGTTTAGGCACAGAGATGGGGCTTTTGTTTGGCGTAAGAAAGGTGAAGCGTTCAACCCGAGAAAAACTGTCCCAACGGTCAAACAAGGTGGCGGGAGTATCAAGGTAAGTGGCACATGTTTAGCAGAAACCACACATGCAGTTGTCGAAACCGATATAACCATTTTTTAACCAAGTTGCGGTTTTTCAACCCAAATCAATCATTTTGCGGGCATATAAGTTATTTAGTTATTAAGTTAAGTTCTCGGTGTCATCCATCAATATTGATGCTGCTGACGCTTTTAGTGGGTGTTTAAAAACTTTTGGCGTTTGACGTGACGCTTTGCCTCGCCGCCAGTGGGCATTGGGCTTTAGATGATTTTCTTTTCAGTCAAACTCTATCAAATGAACAATGTGAAAGTCATTCTTTCTCACACTATTTACAAATACATTCAATCATTATAAAGCATCATAGAGTTTGCAACTGCTTAATGCTACAACAATGGTATCTGGGGCCTACACCCTCTATCTACTAACAGGTGTGTGACTCGGATACCAAGTTGGACCCACTGGCAACAGTGGAGCTCTGCAAAGTGCTGGAGAGCAATCCAAAGTATGGTGCTGTTGGGGGTGATGTGAAAATCTTGAACTTAAAGGACTCCTATATAAGCTTCATGAGCAGCCTGAGGTACTGGATGGCTTTCAATGTGGAGCGAGCCTGCCAGTCCTTCTTCAATTGTGTCTCTTGCATCAGTGGCCCCCTAGGTGAGAGAAGCAGACACCCCTGAGAGTAACATACAAGCTTATTTTATTGAGTTGGGTCCCGCTTTCTGTCTGTAGACTCATTGTATGGGTTTTTTCTCAAATTTCTCATCTCAGGTCTTTACAGGAATGACCTCCTTCAGCAATTCCTGGAGTCCTGGTATAATCAAACATTCCTGGGGACACACTGTACATTTGGGGATGACCGTCATCTCACCAACCGCATGCTAAGCCTGGGCTATGCAACCAAGTGAGTTTTGATATTCACTGGATAAATGATCATCAAAATCAACTAAAATTAAGATCAGGTTGATAAACAGGAAATATTACCCTCTCCAGCATCATAAATGTTTATCTGTTTGAAAGAACAAGATTTAAAAGCATTCAGAAGGTTCAGTTTTACACTGCTTGGCCAAAAAAAAGTTTGTTTAAATTTAAATAAACAAATACTTAACAGCCAATGATTTCAACATTATTGCACCGCTTAATTTGCTTCTGCAGACAAAAATTCTTCTAACCCTGACTGATGCAGTGTGTAGCTTCTTATTTTTTGATGAACAACTGTACTTTAAAGGTGCCCTGTGTAAGAATTGAGATCAAAATATCCAAAAAATGAGCTAGACACAACAAAAGAATGAGAAGAAATAAGGGCAATTATGTCATAAAAAAGATGACAAGGTATAGAGCTGCAGAGATATCAACCTGAATTAGCACGCTAAATCACTAGCTGCGCACCGTCCTGTGTCATAATACCAGTTTTTGCCATGGGTGGTGGTATGCGGGCAACATAACAGCCAGCCAAACTGCAGAGCACGAATAAATCGCTCGGCTTGAGGGCGTATTTGAACCTGATGACAATCGTGTGGAAGGTACATTAGCTAAGAAGCTTGAAATGGCTTTGATGATAATGAACCCTAAATGAACGCACGAAACGTAACGGAAAACTTTGCATAATGTAATGAAACATGACAGAATGTTTAGTTGTGACTAATGATACTTGATTGCTAGAAGAGGTCTTGCTAATGAAGACTGCATATCAGGCAAACTGGTTGCATACTGTGAAATTAGCATCACGCGGGCGGCATACGTAACGTTCTAAAATGATCTTGTCCCTAGTTTTACTTATACATGTGCAGCTAAGATTACTTAATAATTTTGAACTCCACTATAACTGTTTTGATGACTTATGGTAAAGTGATGGTCAACTAACAGTGGCGATCGACTGGCCAGCTGATTTTGGGATCAGAGATTGGTTATGGTGAAGTCCGGCATTATGCTCGTGATCCACTTACGCTTTTAAGGTCTCCGATTGTCCCGATTCTGCCCTTCCGACCAGTTACGAGCGATTACAAGTGGAAATTTCTGTTACGTGCAAGACATAGGTGGATCATGACTTCCGACCTGTTCTGACCCCTCCGCGTGAATAAGACAGGTTCCGACTGGATCGGATCACGCGGATCCCTCTTCCGACAAAATCAAACCAGTTTGATTTTGTCGGAAGGTATGAGTTGTCGGAAGGACGCGGGAGTATCGGTTCGTCAAGTGCAAACTAGGTGGCTAATATATCCTCTGCAATTAGCCAATTAGAAACCGTTTACAAAAACAACCACCATCTTTATTGTTGACATTGGCAAAAATCAATCGGAAATGCTCGCGTTAGTGGATCATGGGATAAAATTTTTTCCCCAATCACTCTGACTTTCTACGATTGTTTGCGCGAGTTTCGGATGGTTCCCGGCGCTTCCAAAAGCTTCCGACTGGCCACGATTGCTTGCGTGCGGAAGCCTTGAAAGCATAAGTGGATCACAGGCATTAGAAAGATTTATTCACGCAAATGTTGGTTCAGCATTAGCGTTTTACATTAGCTAACGTTACGTTGACGCTAGCTTGCTCAACAGCAGCGAATGTTATCTAGCTAAATGAATTTATTTTGAATGAACAATGACACGTAATTTGGACATATTTACTGGATCGGGTGAAGGGGAGTAGCTTGAAGATGTCACAGTACAGAATCACTTGACATCAACTGACGTTCGTTCATGTGTTTATATCTCAGAGTATTGGAGTCGGGGCGGCCCTGTTTGGATTGTAGATAGTCGGCTATGGGGTCGTTGGGAAGGTCGGGGCGAATCATGGACAGTAGGCTTGATGGGAGGAGAGACTGTTCCATTTCTCGATTGTTACGCTAGGGTATACAAACTCACTTTCTGCAGGTATGCTGCCCCCTTTCTGTGAAGAGTATGAATTTAATTTTTGGCTGTCCATTACACAGGGCACCTTTAAGACATATCTAACGGTCCTGGAAAAAAAGTCACTATGTTCAAGAGAAGCAAATTATTGGCCTGCATCAAACAGAGAAAAAAACTAAGGAGATTGCTTAAGGGGAGGAGAAATCCAAAAAAATGGTTTTTCACAATTTTAATCAAAATTTTAATTTTGGTCTTAATTAAAAGTTTAATCATTCATAATTAAGAGCAGGTGGATGCGTCGCGCGTTAGGGGGGCAGAGAAGGCCAACCTAGTATCTGAAAAAGTCAAAAGAAAGAGCAAATCACTTCAATCTGCTCAAGAACAGGACAATCAGAGGGAGCAGGAGGGAGAAGTTTATGCTTCAGGGGCATTTTAATGTTCTAAGTTGACTGTTACAATGATTTGTAGGTGTACTTTGACTTTAACCTGGATTTTCTCAAAATCTGATTTTTGCCCCGATTGCTATCATTTAAGGCATTATATCTCACTTATTTGTGGAGCTTTTCTCATGAAATTTTGACAGAAGTCTGTGTACATATCAGGAAGTCTACTGAACTAAAAGTTTTGGTTTAGCACTTTGGGTCTGTGAGTTATGGTGATTTATATTTCATATCGAGGGGGCGAAAAATGGCAAAATCCTCTTTAACCCCACTAAATCTCTAGTATTATGTGTAAATTCTTTATTCTAGTTCAGAAGAAGGTGTAAACATAACTTAATCTAATAAAAAAAACCTGATTCAAATATCTTGCTTCAGTCCTGAGATATATATGGCAAAGAAATAATGGTGAAATCGGGGTGGCGGCCATCTTGAATCACATGACCTAATTATGCAAATTAGGTCAAATTCATATTTTGTGTATTTCAGGTCATATACTGTCAATACACCAAGTATGAATGATTTCTATACAAAAATGACAATTTTTTTCCAAAAGGTTTCTCCTCCCCTTAATTCACTGGAATTGGGTTAAGAACTGTCCAACGCATTCTTAAAGTTACTCTAAGCAATTTTATGTGCATTCTTTTTAAAAAAATTCAGATCACTCTTGCAATGTGAGAGTCATCATTTGTTGGTGTCTCTCTGCTGAATAGCTTAGAGTCAGCCTACTGCTGTTTCCTGCTTTGTGTTTTCTAAATTTCTTTGCCAGCCTGACAATAGGCTCCTCCCCTGCCCCGACATCATCGCTGTCCCCTCTGTTGCAAAAAAGCTGGTATTTCACCCAGATGGGCGAGGTTTTGCAGGACGTCATGTAGTAGTGACAGCACCCCTTGATAGGCGTGTTCAGCCAGTGGACTGAGTGCACAAATCCTAAGTGACTGTGCAAGGTTTAACCCATTTAAATTGGGACAGCATGTGCGCATTTTAAGAACGTGTCGTTGCCGACACAGATATGCGCGTAATTTTGAAAGTACCGTAATTACTGTAAGTTTTGCACAATAGAAAAAAATTCCAACTGTTCCTGAAAGCTGAGAAGCTGTGCTTCAGCCCAAATACAGGTTACTATGGTAAACATGGCAGCATGATTCTCTGCTGGGATTTTTGCATTAGGCCTTAAAGGGTTAATTCATGCTTGGAGGTGCTTTCTGGCTTGCACATAAAATAAGTGCAACTATCCACCAATCAGATGGATTTAATAATCAGTTTGCAAATAAAACATTGCTGATGGTTAGACTGCTGACCACATGAATTGTAGCTAAGCTGGCTGACTACTGCCAACTAAGGTAGCCAGCCACCTACCAACATAGCCAGGTTGCTTCTATTTCAAAGTGCTAACGTTGCTTGCTGGCTAAAACACGGAATAATCAGAATTTGTATTTATTTTTGCCATGGTTAAAGGCATAGCTTTGAATAAACGGGAACTCCTGCTTGATGGCATCCATGTTCACGTCTCGTTCAATTGTTAAGCTATTAATGCAACTGGATGAAGAGGCTAGCATACTGCCGCTAGCTAGCAAATATTCTATGACTAGTGTCCTGGCTAAATTAGTATGAATTATGCCCATGCTTCGCTAGCGAACTCGGTGGCTGTATAGTTTAAACAAAGGAACCAAGAACAAAATCTGATAATGAGAAGATGGACTGAGTGGCAAAGTATGGGGAAGTTTTATCTTTGATTTGGCAAACTAGACAATAATATACGCATGCAGTATTAGATTGGTTTAGTTGAAGCATGTCATGTATAAAGTCATACACACTTTACTATTTTTGCTTTCCTACAATTTGTTTTTTGGTCTTACACCTACAATGCTGTGAAAAAAGTATTTACCCCTTCCTGATTTTTTTTTTTTTTGCATATTTGTCACACTTAAATGTTTCAGATCGTCAAACAAATTTGAATATTAGACAAAGATAATTACAAGTAAACACAAAATGCAGTTTTTAAATGATGATTTCGTTTATTGAGGGAAAAAGCTATCCAAACCTACCTGGCCCTATGTGAAAAAGTAATTGCCCCCTCAGCCTAGTAACTGGTTGTGCCACCATTGGCAACAACAACTTCAATCAAGCGTTTGCGATAACTGGCAATGAGTCTTTCACATTGCTGTGGAGGAATTATGGCCCACTCTTCTTTGCAGAATTGTTTTAATTCAGCCATATTGGAGGGTTTTCGAGCATGAACAGCCTGTTTAAGGTCATGCCGCAGCATCTCAATCGGATTTAAGTCTGAACTTTGACTGGGCCACTCCAAAACCTTAATTTTGTGTTTTTTTTTTCAAGCCATCTGGAGATGGACTTGCTGATGTATTTCGGATCATTTTCCTGCTGCATAACCCAAGTGCATTTGAGCTTGAGGTCATGAACTGATGGTCGGACATCCTCCTTCAGGATTTTCTGGTAGAGAGCAGAGTTTATGGTTCCATCAATTACGGCAAGTCGTCCAGGTCCTGAAGCAGCAAAGCAGCTCCAGACCATCACACTACCAGTACCATGTTTGACTGTTGGTATGATGTTCTTTTTATGAAATGCTGTGTTAGTTTTACACCAGATGTAACGGGACACACACCCTCCAAAAAGTTCAACTTTTGTCTCATCAGTCCACAGAATATTTTCCCAAAAGTTTTGACGATCATAAAGATGTTTTTTTGGAAAACGTGAGACAAGCCTTTGTGTTCTTTTTGGTCAGCTGTGGTTTTTGCCTTGGAACTCTCCCATGGATGCAATTTTTGTCTAGTCTTATTCTTATTGTTGTATCATGAACACAGACTTTAACTGAGGCAAGTGAGGCCTGCAATTCTTTAGATGTTGTTCTGGGTTCTTTTGTGACCTCCTGGATGAGTCATCGATGCGCTCTCGGAGTAATTTTGGTACGTCGGCCACTCCTGGGAAGGTTCACCACTGTTCCAAGTTTTCTCCATTTGTGGATAATGGCTTTCACCATGGTTTGCTGGAGTCCCAAAGGCTTAAAAATGGCTTTGTAACCCTTTCCAGACTGATAGATGTCAATGACTTTCTCATCTGTTCTTGAATCTCTTTAGACCGCAGCATGATGTGTTGCTTTTTGAGATCTTTTAGCCTACTTCACTTTGTCAGACAAGTTCTATGTAAGTGATTTCTTGATTCAACAGGTCTGGCAGTAATCAGGCCTGGGTGTGGCTAGTGGAATTGAACTAAAAAAATGCGGTTAACCACAGTTAATTCATGATTTAACAAGGGGGGGAATTACTTTTTCACATAGGGCCAGGTAGGTTTGGATAGCTTTTTTCCCTTTATAAAAGATATCATCATTTAAAAACTGCATTTTGTATTTACTTGGGTTATGTTTGTCTAATATCAAAATTTGTTTGATGATCTGAAACATTTAAGTGTGACTAATATGCAAAAAAAAAAAAAAAAAAAAAGAAATCAGGAAGGGGGCAAATACTTTTTATTCATACAGCACTATATGTCGTTACATGGAAATTGATAGTCTGTCTTTGGGTTGGGCATCTTTTGTCTTTGATGCAAGATTGATATCAGTGTATTGATATAGCTGCAGCTATCACGGGGTTTGGTGGGCTTATCGCGCAACTTCGGCAAGATTCTCGCGCAGACTTGACCATTTCTCTATATAACCACGAGGCACGAGATCGGTAGGCAAGCGTCCAGTCTTTTCCCAGGCTGCAATGCATGCGTGCTGCCGCGCCGATTTTCACTATTAAAAAAAAAAAAAATCCGGGGGTATTCCGATTGCTCTCCGATATGCAAATCACCCAGTTTGGCGAAGTGTTCAGTGCTGGAGCTAACAGTACTTAGCTGGCGAATTGGCAGCCGTTGCATGCTGGCTGCAAAAATAGATCAGTAAACCAGATGTTGCGATATCAGTCGGAAATAAAATCTTTCGTTGGACAGGTTTTTAGCGACGTAATTTCTTGCCAAGCCGTCATCCAGTAAACGGGCAGTGTTTTTCGGACATGGGCCGTGCAAATCACGGCTGCACGGCTCGGTACCTAACACCATGCTCAGGACACAAGGCAATGTCCTCAAGAATTCCGAGGGAGAGGGGGAAGGATTGAGCAGAGCCGTCAATAAAAAGAGACTGGACACGCTTCTAAGCGGCTGCCTCATGCACTTCTTGGTGCTGAGCCATCGCTTGGCATAGCAGGAGCCATGTTGTTACCCATGTCTCCTAAGTCGAGGCAATACGATATAGGTCTGTTCACGGCAATGTCAAAATTATTCAGCAAATCTGCTTTTACTCAGTTTTTGAGACCACATTCCCTGCAGTCATGGAGTTGTGTGTGGCTGTAGGTTGCTCAGTCCATCCTGGACAAGGTATAAGTATGCAGAGATTTCCCAAAAACCAGCAAAGTTTGTGGGCCGTGAAAGTGAAGAGGGAAAATTGGTGTCCGCATGAAAATACCTTCCTGTGTCATTTAAGTTCCTAATGCTTCTATGGTTCTCCTTTTTTCCCTTTTTTATGACAGAACAGATAGAGGAGAAGGGTGGTAGGTGCATGGGCAGATATTTCTTTTCAAGCTTGAGGGGGACGAGCCTATAGCAGATATTTAACCTCTTTAACCCGAATGCCCTTGTGATATGTGGGAATGCATTGTGTGAAGCAAAGAAGTCATGCCATATACCCACTTAATGGGAAGAACCTCAGCTAAAAACCCATGATAACAATTTTTACGAAAACGAAACACAATTCCAACGGCAAGCTCCTAAATGAGCTTGTAGCAAAAACACGCAAACAATGCGTGTGTTGAATATGTAATGCTACCAAATCCGTAACTTCATTCTACTGCACAAACGATATATCATAAAAGCAGAGACTCAACAGATTCTAACCAGATTTTTCTTTATTTTTAAAAATGGGAACAACACATATTAATGAACATTTGCATGTAAATATGTGGGATTATAGCCAGATGGCTAACTTCCATCCCCAGTCCCGTTGGCAGGTTGAAGTTAAACATAAAACAATGACAATAAAAGGTACAATAAGCGGGATTAAGACAATAAAACAATATGCCATGTTATCCAAGGCAAAATACACAAATCATATATAACATAAATAGCATATATACATACATACATGGATCAATAGCTAACTGGCCAGAAGGTAACGGGACCAAAAAGATTACAGATTACAGCTAAAAAGTGCTGAAGTGCTAATTAAAGTGCCATGTGCTAAAGTGTCATTTGCTAAAGTGCCGAGTGCAAGATTGAATTGAATTGCACAATACCCAATAAAATGCTAAATTGAATAAATTGCACAATACCCAATAAAGTGCAAGACTGAATTGAAATTGCACAATGCCCAATATAAGTGCAAGATTGAATTGAATTACACAATGCCAATAAAATGCAAGATTGAATTAAATTGCACAATGCCCATAGCACACGATTGCACATCCTGATTTTGTGTCTAAAAGTTACACTAAGTCAGTATACCTAGATGTATTATGTACACACTGTTGCACAGAATTAGCACGCACAGTTTAAACAAATACAGAATGGTGCCCCAAATAGTTAGCCCATTTGACAGACATACAATTTTAGACAGAATTATGGTCACAGGTCTGGTTTTCCAATAGCCATGCCTTAAAAAGTTTTGTGAAAAGGTAAATGTTAGGAGTTCACATATAGCACTAGGCATTTGATTCCACATCAGGGATACACAGAAAGAAAATACAGCTTGACCAGAAGCATAGCTAACTGGCCAAAAGTAACGGGACCAGAAGGATTACAGATAAGTTAAAAAGTGCTGAAGTGCCAATCTAAGTGCCATGTGCTAAAGTGTCGTTTGCTAAAATGTCTAGTGCCGGATTGAGTTGAATTGCACAATGCCCAATAAAGTGCAGGACTAAATTAAATTGCACCATGCCCATAGCACATAATTGCACATACTGATGTGTGTCTAAACAATGCACCAAGTTAATATTAGGCATTAGATAAATTTATTCATGCAAATGTTGGTTCAGCATTAGCGCTAAACATTAGCTAACGTTACATTGACGCTAGCTTGCTCAACAGCAGTGAATGCTACTAGCTAATGAATTTATTTCGAATGAACAATGACACGTAATTTGGACATATTTACTGGATCGGGTGAAGGGGAGTAGCTTGAAGATGTCATAGCGCAGAATCACTTGACATCAACTGACGTTCGTTCATGTGTTTAAGAGTTTTGGAGTCAGAGCGGCCCTGTTTGGATTGTAGATACTCGGCTATGGCTCTTGAGGTTGTTGGGAAGGTGGGGGTGGAGCATGGACAGTAGGCTTGATGGGAGGAGGGACTGCTTCGTTTCTCGATTGTTACGCCAGGGTAGACAAACTCACTTTCTGCAGGTATATTGCCCCCTTTTTCTTTGGAGTGTGTAGAGTATGAATTTAATTTTTGGCTGTCCATTACATAGGGCACCTTTAATCTAGGAGGCCCTTCAATTAATTGAGAAAAATTGAACTTATCTAGTAATAATTTTAACCGTCTCCTATTTGTTTTATCCAGCCAGTTAATATTTAGATCTCCAAATAGTATAACTTCATTCTTCATATCACATTCCTTAAGTAAAGCCTGCAACTCCTCATAAAAAACATTAGAGGCCGCTGGAGGTCTTTACATCCCAATAAGTGTTGCAGACATTTGTGGCGAAAGAGCCATCTTAAAAGCAATACATTCAAAACTGTGTCGACAATTCCACTCTAACACATTACACTTTAGGTGATCCTTTACATAAAACATTACTCCCCCACTCCTACATCCCACTCGGTCATTCCTAAAAATACTATAGCCTAGTACATGCAACCCAGCCATTGGGGAATTTGTATTCAGCCAGGTCTCAGACAAGCATAAAAAAATCCAAATTCAAATTAATTAATAGATGCTGGATTAGATCACACTTGGGCAAAATGCTCCTAATATTTAAAAACCCACCAAACAGACCCCTTGATTTACATTGTGGGTCCCAGATCACCTTAGCCTGATTAAGGGTTATATTTAATTTTATAGACCATTTCTTCTTAAAAGCTGGGTTTTTAGAATAGAATCCAGTTTTTGACTCACCCACCACTACTTTAATGGTGTCCTTTAAAATGCGTGGTGGTGGCTTGCTTTTGCTTGACATCGGCTGCTGAAGGGGGGTATCCAGCTGCTCAGCAGTACGCTGTAGGTGCCCAGCCACTGGAGAGGCCATCGCTGTTGTTACCGCTGCTGTCTTCACTAAGCTGTCGTCGGGGAACACCGCCGCTGTTGTTACCATTGCTGCTAAACCACCGCCGATTTGTGGTTCCGAAAAGGAGGCATCCAGCTGCTCAGCAATACACTATAAGCGCCCACCCACTAGAGAGGCCGTCGATATTGTTACCGCTGCCACTAAACCAGCAACGATTTTTGGCCCTGGGAAGGAGGCATCCAGCTGCTCAGCAGTACGCCGTAGGCGCCCACCCACTGGAGAGGCCGTCGATGTTGTTACCGCTGCCGTTAAGCCAGTGCCGATTTGCAGCCTTGGGAAAGGGGCATCCAGCTGCTCAGCAGTACGCCGTAGACACCCACCCACTGGAGAGGCTGTCGATGTTGTTACCGCTGCCGTTAAGCCAGCACCGGTTTGCAGCCTTAGGAAGGGGGCATCCAGCTGCTCAGCAATACGCTGTAGGCGCCCACCCACTGGAGAGGCCGTCGATGTTGTTACCGCTGCCGTTAAGCCAGCAACGATTTGTAGCCTTGGGAAGGGGGCATCCAGCTGCTCAGCAGTACGCTGTGGGTGCCCACCCACTGGAGAGGCCGTCGATGTTGTTACCACTGCCGTTAAGCCAGCAACGATTTGCAGCCTTGGGAAGGGGGCATCCAGCTGCTCAGCAGTACGCTGTGGGTGCCCACCCACTGGAGAGGCCGTCGATGTTATTACCGCTGCCGTCTTTGCTAAGCTGCCGCCGGGGAACATCATAGATGGTGAGAAGAACGCAGTTTGGTTGAGTTGTCCGCTATTAGCCATTATATCATGTGGGGCTAGCGGCATTGGCTGCGCTAGCTCAGTGTTAGCAGTAGGCTGTGGTCCAGGATTTATGTCTATATCACCAGCTAGAAGCAGCATTAGCGTGAGCCGAACAAGTCCCAAACTAAAGCTAGCTGGCATAAACTCCTTATCCTTCGTAGTTAGAGGTGCTCTGGCTAAGCCATTGTTTAAAAACTTCGAAAAGATAAATTGTTGACTCTTCCATGCTGGGCGATAGCTGCGGTCGCCGTCATTAGTAAAAAAACAATGTCTGATTGAGAACAAAAGTAAGACCACAACGAGGATCCAACTTTGTGACGAAGCATTCTTCAATTTGATAATTATAAGCGATTTTTTGGCAATTTTAGGTGGCTTCAGGAACAAACCCGCAACACCTGCCAAACTGCGTGGTTGTTCACCTGCGGCCATCTTGTGTCTGTCAATTAAATGTAATTGATAATTAAATGTAAGGTTAATTGCTGTATGACCAAATCTCACTGAATTAGCAGCCAACAAAGAGCAAAATCAAACTGCTCTTTGTACTGACATAACCACAAATAAAGTCTGATCCGAGTGAGAATGGGCTGCTGGGCAGTTAATCAATGACGATGATGTCCATTGTAAGAAAGTTGAAGTGATTACCCAAGTTGTCTTTGGCTCGTTTTGTCACGAAGAAGCAAATAAAAGTATTATCTTCATCAGTTGCATGTTTTCCCTGTCTGACCACAACCAAAATATGAAATTAAGTGCAGATAGAGACAGTATTGTTAAACTGATGGCGTATTCAGCTTTTCAGTTAAAAATAATACAATTGAAACACATCATTGCCAACACCTTTCAGTATTTGGGAAACACCACTTAGGTGTTTCAAAGGCTTTTGGGATGATATTTCAAGACATGCCCCTTTGTGAATGTGGGTTGTCATCAAGCTAACCATTGGTCAAAAATTGGTTAAGTCTTGAAAATAAAATGAGCTTGTCTATTGATGCTTCTGTTTCAGGTATACAGCTCGGTCCAAATGTTTCACAGAGACCCCATCCCAATTTCTGAGGTGGCTGAATCAGCAGACACGCTGGACAAAGTCCTTCATCCGTGAGTGGCTCTACAACTCCATGTGGTGGCACAAGCACAGCCTGTGGATGCCCTATGAAGCCATTGTGTCTGGCATTTTCCCATTTTTTGTCACAGCCACTGTGATCAAGTTGTTCTGGACTGGATCCTTGTGGGACATCCTCTGGGTCCTCTGCTGTATCCAGATCATCGGCTTGATTAAGGCCTTTTATGCCTGCCTGCTTCGCAAGAACTTCATAATGATCTTTATGTCACTCTACTCCATGCTGTACATGACCAGCCTACTCCCCGCCAAGTATTTTGCCATGCTCACCATGAACAAGAGCAGCTGGGGTACCTCGGGCAGACGTAAAATTGTGGGCAACTACATCCCCCTCTTACCTCTCTCAATTTGGGGAGCCATTCTGTTGGCTGCTTTAGGTTATACTATTTACAGGGAGACAAAGGAAGATTGGTCTACGCCAGCAAAGCAACTAGAAAAGCAGTACTTGATTTATGGCTCTGTTGCCTATGTCCTTTACTGGCTCAACATGGTTCTGCTCTACTGGGTATGGTTCCAAAGGTTGTGTCGTAAACGAACCAAAAGTTACAATGTTAGTGTCTAGGACTTTCAAGCTGGACTCGAAAGGGATGAGAATACATGGCAATACATATGTCTCTAGGATCATGAAGTTTTAACAAGTGTTATCAATTCATTTGATGTGCTGTTATCTTTGTTGGAAAAAAATATGGCTCAAAATAAAAATTCCAAAAGGAGGTGGTGGCGAAGATATAGGGTAAAAGATGGCAGTTGACGAGCATCTGATGACAAGGGCAATATTCTCATTTAAAGATAGAGTTGTTAGATGATATTGAATTCCACACAAAGGAAAGTTGTTAGAGCTGTGGTAATTTTACGTGATGCATTTTAATATTTGAAGATGATTTGCTTGCACTTGATGGTAGTGATATGACTTGACCAATTTGTGATTTGTTTTTTATTGTTTATTTAAAGAGGGAAATATACTGTAAGCATGTTATATTATTTACCTCCATTGTTCTGCAGCTTTGTTTTTCTTTTAAATACTTGTACATTATTTGTAATGCACACAATTTAATGTAATTTACCCACTGATCAAACTTTGAACTTGCCCTCAGAGACACATTTTGCGAATACAATGGCATGTACAGTGCCTGTCAAAAGTAGTGGAATCACTAGATTTTCACAGATAAAATTAAAGAAACCTTGTGTGACAACAAGACAATAGCCCAAAACATAAAATCAAACTCTGCACAAACTTCCCAGAAAGGAAATAGCCAAATAATGAGTGGCCAGGTCAATCATCTGCTTTAAACCTCACAGAGCTGTAATTGGATATCGGATCATCTGGATTGTGTGCCCATCTTTACAGACACACCGACGAGAGATATTGCAGTCCACAAGGAAATCTTCTAAGAATTTTACGTTAAATTAACATCCCAAATGCCTAAAACTTGTAAATCAGAGATTAACATTTTCCCTTCGGAAACCCACTTCAGTGGATCCAAAAAATAAAACATTTTTTGATTACTGGATATTATGTTACCATGGTTGTAGGCAGGCAGTGCGACTGATGGATAGTTAAGCTTTCCAAATGTACAAAATCTCAAATAAATATTCTACTGACTACTTTAAACTTAACCCAGAAGTCTTCAGTTCATTTGTTTACAACTACAAATGAAGTTTCTCAGGAAATTTAAGGAGGGAAAATGTTCGACCTCGCAAGGAAAACTTTGTTGAAAAAAGTAATTTAAACACTTGTTTCCTCCCCAAAATTGTTAAAATACAAAATAAAACACATGAAAATGGATTTTGATGTTCCAATTAATTTACTATTATTCATACACTCTTATTGAATAAAATAGCAAAAAGTGACTAAACGTGGTACTTGAGTGGTACTGTAGATTAGTTCTGAATTGTAATATTCTTTCCAGTGATACAATGAAAAGGAAAGTGCTCTTCTTGCTCTCTGAAAATAATACTGATATAGCCCCCAATGATTACTAATGCCTCAGGATAATCAAGACCTTTCATGTCTTACCGGCTGGCCTAATTATAATTGGAAGAAACAAAGCGGGTACGCACCCTATAGCTCACAAAACATGCTGTTGCTTGCGTAGAGTAGCTAAAAGGTTTACATTTTGACTCAAGTGGGTCATTGTTTCCTCGAGTTGAGATTGCATTCAACTCAACACCTGCAGCTACCATGTATTGAATGTTTGTGTTTTCAGTTCACTTTAATATATGGAGTAACATACAATTACTATTGTATCAAGTAATAGAATTTAGAATATTTGGCAACTATAGCTCGTATTCATAAATGGAAATTCAGAGATAATATGTTCTACTGACCAAACCAGCAAAGCTCCAACAGGAGCCGTGGTAACACTGATGTGACTATTTTGCTGCCCTGACCATTTTATGATGACTGAGGAACCACTGCATGGACCATAAGCAAGAGGTCACAAAATCTGATTTCAGACTGTAAAAATTGTGTGAACCATACTGGGTAAACCTGTTGTATTTTTCCCAGTTGTACATTTCTGTGCAATGTGTATTGTTCCAAAATTACTGTAACAACAAAAAAAATATGGCGGTGCACTAAATACTGTTTAAATGAGGAATTCTAAGGAATTTTTCTGGGCACCGGACAAGGAGCGCGGAAAAAAGGCAATTATAGAACTGGATTCAGATGCAAAGATGAAGTTGGCTTTATTACGCCTTTGCTGTCCCACAGCAAAGGGGGGGAAAATGCAAAAATTCAAGCAAACAGGAAATGTGGTTCCAATACAATATACTACTGCGCTGGTAAGGTTACAACAGCGCAGTTTAGAAATAGAATAAAGATTTGTAGAACAAGTGAGGAGTCAACGTACAAAACCTGCTAAGTCAAGTTTTGAAAATAAATGAGTTTTCTCCCTTGGCCTCTCTTTCAGGCACCTGCGCATGGCCCACTGATAGCTCCACTTTCAAAACCTACTAAATCATGTTATAAATTGTAATGGAAAAAGCGGAACTCTGTCAAAACCCGCCAAGTCAAGGAGGAAAACTCTGTCAGATTCTGCTAAGTTATCAGCCAATGTGGAAACGTGATTCCGTTTTCGGTGGCTAGAGGGAACCAATCACAGTCGAGCTTTTATAGCCTGTTCAGCTTTTGCTTTCTCTAACTCAAGATGGGGGATGCAGACTCAAGTTTCGTTTTGATCGCAGAAAATGCAAACAAATCTAGTGATACCATAAAAGGGGGATTTGAACTCATGGAATCATGTTTATGTTGTCATTGTCATAGCAGCTATTCAACCACTGTGCTGTCTGTAGCATTGAGTTGCTTGTAGAGTGGGTCCTGAGTCAAATACCTTCACCTATTGTGCAACGGGGCTGATTCAAACACTGTCAAAACCTGCTGAATTTCCGCTCCACTTTCAAAGCCTGCTAAGTCAAAACTTTGTGTTGCAAAATCAAAGTCATTTCTTAAAAAAATTATTAATTGCCTCATGGATTATGTCTGCAAGGCTAATAGTTTCAGTATAGTGAAAATTGGTATTTATGGAAAATAATTTCTATGCCTACCAAAAATCAGATTTTTCTAAAAAATGAACCAACTTAGCTTTGCAAGTGGACTCCTCAAGTATAAGCATCTATACTATACAAAGCAGAACTGCGGGCTTACGAGTGCAAAGCTCTCAGATATATTTTAATGTGTATAAAATGATGTGCAAGATCTAAATATTTTCCATTTGATGCAATGCAGTGGTTGGAAAAATATGGCATCTTGGGATTTAATAGTTTTCTCAATATGAGTGTAATGTAGCTTCAGTGAAGCACTGTAACCAGCAGATACAGATTATGTGCAGTGTGTGACATTGCCCTACATCATGAAAAAAAAATTATTTTTCTGACCTTGAACCTACTTAAGGTAATCCCTAATCCCTAATCCCTACTTTAAGGATCTATGTTACGATTACTCCGTGTCCTCAGAACTTTGTAAACTAAAAAGAAATCAGATGAAGTGAAATCAATCCGAAGCCTATGTAAGCAGTTCCCGCCCCCCATCCCCAAGCCACGCACAGGAAAGCTATCGGTTTCCGACAGGTAGGGGAGAGTAGCGACTCAGTTACAATATAAGAACAATATAAACAGACACTCTCAGTGATTGTAGTGTGAAAGCCACACTGAAAACATGGACCAACGACACATTACATCCATGAAGAAACTTTTTTTTGGCTTTTTGAAGGAATTAGCTAAAACTAGCTAGTGTCCTATGGCCACACGTTATCGTTACACAGCTAAGCAAGCTGTTGTCGGCCACAAACAATGAAGGTTCATTTATAAACCGACATATGCAGGATTAAAAACCACCAAGAGGACAATCCGAGACAGATAAAACTGCATAACTACAACAAAGTAAAACAAAGCTTACCTGTCCAGTAGCAGCAAGGCTAGCTGCACATCGCTTTTTAAACCTTTTGATTCCTTCAGTTTTCCCCACTGAAAGCGGCACTGATATAAATACAGCTCTTGGCCATTTCGCATTTTTCCTCCTTGATTCTATTTGTTCCTCTACAGTTCTTTGGCGCTTTGGGTGTTTAATTGTGTACGCCGTCTCCCGAAGCCCTGGGATTGGAAGCTTCATCTGTTCTGCTTTTGCCAAAAACACAAATTTTTCTTCTTCTTCTAATGATTTTTCCAGCAGATGGCGCACTAACAATGCAGATTCGGCTCTGCGCGCTCATAAGCAGAGAGAAATGCGTCTTTATAGCATTCTCTCGCCTGATTGGATAGAGGCAGTCAGTGAGACCAGAATTTTATATGCTATTGTTATAGTGTTATTGACCGGATACTCTAAATAAGTGATCTCTTTCGGAATGTGGCGCTATTTAACACATTTTTAAAAACAAAAAAATCACTTACAGCAGCTTTAACCAGGGAAGTCCCGTTGAGATTGAAATCTCTTTTTCAAGGGAGCCCTGAGGGTTGAGGTGGAGAGAGAGAGAGGACAAGTTGCATTAGCCAATTAGATCAGGGGATGATGAAAATCCATGAACTTTGTGCCTAAATATGAGAGTTGCGACTGGTATTACTATATTAATTCATTATTTAGGCTATTTATAATGTCATGTAATTTATGATGTAATACCAACTAAAATAAAATTAACCATTTAAATTTTAAGCAATGATTCTTGAGGAAGAAACAACCTAATAATGATTTACTATTTCATTGCATTTAATGAAATAAGCTCTATCAGCAAATATGTATTCTTTTTGTTCATTATTTCATTACCATTATTGACAATTATTACTTCCAAGCCCGAGGGAACCCCTTAAGATACTTGCGTAGCGCAGTGGACAAGATGATTGATGCCACCGTGTCATACACATGCCCTTTCAAAAGATGGTTCGCACCCATGTGAAGGTGAAGTGTTTCTTTTATTATTATTTTATAATAAATAACTAGTGGGCTGAGAAATAACTGGTCCTATCTCCACTTTTTACATAATGGAGAAAATGGGATATGAAATTTTGCTGCATCATAATTTCTCACTCCAAGTGATGTGAATCAAGATCAGGTTGCACCTTTAGGGGCACTGGGGGTAAAAATTGAAATGCATCTATTTTTACATTTTATGTTATTTTCAGTAACTATGGTATTCCCCTGATAACTACTTCAAATTTTATGGACCTTTCGCAAATACTAAGAATTCTGTGGCCTCAAATGTACGCATACCCGAGATCCATTTTGTGACGTTGCGGACACGACAGCAATAAGAGTAACGACTTAAATGTCTCGAAAAAAACAAGTTTTATTCAATAAAACATGCTAAATACTCACCTTTTATCATAATATAAAAACAACATAATAAAAAAATTGCCATTTTTTCACACATTAAGCTAATATCTCACTGAGCGGTGAATGCTTACGAATGTAGCGAATTTTGAGTTTCGTCAGAGTTCGTAAAAGGCGCAATGCAGTTCGCTAAAAGTTTTTAGGATCGCAAACAGTTTTTCTAGTCGCAAAGAAATTTTGAGCATGTTCAAAATTTCTTTGCAAATTTATTTTCTCACAAACAGTTGCAGACGTTTGTAAAAGAGCTGTAAGCGTTTGCAAACAGTTGTAACGTGTTACTAAAGTTCTTTTTGGTTCGCGAAGTAGTGACCACGATACAACAGAGCTACGAATGCTGACGAATGTAGACGAATATTGGGTTTTGTGAGGATGCCATCAAGGTTTCGTCAAGATTGCAAAAGAGTTTGCAAACGGTTTTTAGGGTCGCAAAGAGTTCATTTTCATATTCTAGAAAGCCATTTCCTATTCTTTTGCAAACAGTTACGCGAATGTTGCTAATTGACGCTAAACGTTGCTAAATGTCGCTAATGACACCTAGGTCTATCCTGATTTTCGCCAACTTTCGTCAGAAAAGTTGGCGAATCCAAAATTTGCTACATTCGTAAGCATTCGCCGCTCAGTGAGATACTAGCTTTAGTGACACATACCTAAAATATTGCTTTTTATAACCATACAACATCAACAGCTGAAATTCCCACCTTAGAATGTACTGGCATATCAATTTAATTAGTGGATGTTTTATTATGTCATAAATACATACATAATTACATCATAAAAGCATAACTACAGGCATAATCCAAATTTATCCTCTAATTTATTATGTCAAATTTTTTTTGGATAAATCATAGTAGAACTTTTCTCACTCCACAAATATTTTAGTGCACTGTCACTTTTTGAACACCCTGTATATCTTCAATGGGTGTGGATTAGTTCTGTCATTAGGTAATTACTCTAGTTTAAACTTCTAATAATCATATTATACAATTATATTCATTTGAGGAGTGGTTGATGAAGTATTAGAGGATGTGGGGAAAAACTTTGTGGACACTATGAACTGTTGCGGACACTACAAACAATATTTGAGTTCATTTGTGCACCACAAAAGGACCTATATCTTGAATGGATTTTACTAAATATAAACCTTATCTTTGGAGCATTATTCAACTTAGGTGGGATAATCCCACTTGGCCAAGTCTTTACAGAAATATATGCTTGACAATATACCATTGCGGACACTACATATTTTTGGCGACACAATTCAATACCAAAAGCAAGGCAATATACCAGACAGGGAAGTGTTCCCTTATCAGACATGTTATAATTTCTTGGTAGGAATGGTCATAAGGTACTCAGATGTATCTTTAAGATGTTTTAAAGTGATTATAAACCCATCAAGCAAGTAAATATTTAAAAACTAAGGCAAAATATGAAAAAATCAATAACAAAGGACATCAGAGATTGTAGTTGCGATAATTATGGCATCCCAGGTGGGATCTCCACAAAATAACCTGCAAATAAAGCAGATAATAATACAGAATTAATAGATGCATAAAACCAGTCAACTTTTTTTTTTGCTTCATTTTGAAAATCACAATTCAAAATCAGTTTATGTTAAAATGCCCCTCCATGACAATGCGAAATGGTACAAACTGGCTTTCTAATAGTCGCTGCCTCGGCAACCAAAACTGCTGGACAATTGATCAGTTTCAGTGCAACTGATCATTGTATTTGTCTGTTACCAAAAAGTATAATATTGAAGTGTTGTATGCATATTATTTAATAGCACATACTATAACACAGACCTGGGGATATTTACAACCTGATCTCGATTTACATCAGTATACTTTTCAGATATTTATATTCAGGGGAGTTATTGGGATTGAAAGGTAAAATATCATGCAGTTCTACCTTTGGTAGAACGTTTTTAGGTTTGGGATCTAAGAAAATATAAATGGAGATAGACCTTTGGAATTTGCAAAATGTCATTAATTTCGCAGGTATATGGTTCTATCTCTAGAAGGGTTTTGGTCGCGTGCCCACGTGACCGGCACAGAGGAAAAGTAAGGACTGGACTCAGCTGCAAGGATGGACCTGGTTGTATGTTTATATATGCCTGCCGCACGAGCAGGAGGCATACGTACAAAAGATGCAAACAAATAGAGGTTCCAAAAAGAGTGCAAACTATGGTAATACAAGCAATAGGCTAACATATAGCAACACTGTATAGTAAATAGTAAACGAAACAGGAAGCAAGGTTCCTTTTAAGTAATGAAGTGCTGGAACTATTTAGCACTATAATCAATAGTTTAGATTTATAATAATAAACACACAAATTTGAGTAAGACACAGAGGTAGCACTGGCGTGTGGCTTACTCAACTTTGCAAAGAAAGAGTGCGAAGCTCTGACATTTATATCCGCTGCTACCACTCAGCGGCAATGAGAAACAGATGATTCAATTTGACTGATGAGTGGAGGTGTGATCCAGGTTTTAATTGGCCGGTGCACTGGATCGCAGGAGGCGGGTCCTACAATCTCCAAGATAACTCCTTGTATTTCCAGAAATGTTTAGCCTCAAAGTTCTATGTCCAGCCTTGTGGTTTTTAAAAACACAACACAACAATGTAACTCTACCCAAATCTGCAAATTACAGTTCATTCTTTGTGTTATGGAAGATGTTTTAACTCCTAAGCCATAAGAAGCTTTGAACTCAAAAAGGAGGCGGCTGCCCATTTTCTGAGATTATTATTATCAGATTTGTTTTTCTTTCAAATTCTGTATTACCTATTACCATGAACATGGTTTGAAATCAAACATCTTTGAGTGCTACTGCAGAAAATGATGATGCAAACAAACTCTCTATTGAACAACTAGTCTCCCTGAAAACCTTGATAACATTCAACAAACAACTGATACAACTTTACTGGGTGGTCCAGAAACTATTCCCAACAACTGCTCCCCTCTTGACTTGGTTTGGAATGGATTAGATTGACTTATTTCCATCAGTGAACCTCATACATGGCCTTATGGGAACATTTTTATTAGTTTACCCAGTGGAACATTTCAAAAATATAATAAAATAGAGAAGAAACAAACCTAGTAACGCTGAATGAAATGAGACTGATGAAGACACAGTAGTGTTAATACTTTAGTCTGTTTGCACCATGAAGGCTGTTAATTTATCAGTGCGCTCCAGTGTCCTTTGTCCCTCTCTATATTTGTTGTCCTTGAGCTTTTTAGCACCTGATTCAGCTGACTTTTGCAGTAAGATGCGCGGTGAACCTTTTTTTTCACTGAATGAAATGAGCTTCGGAGTCCGGAGGGTGTTCAGTGACAACTGGACCTATCACCATAGCCAGTAAAAGTTCATCTGAGTACATTTAATGCAGACATGATGCACACTACATAGAATACAAACTCAGGCCTTGGGCTTGGTTTCAACTAGTACAATGTCCATCATATTGTACTTGTTCATGTGCATACACATGCATCTTGCAATGCATAAAATATGAGATTGAAAATCAAGTGGTACTATCTTAAAAGGCCCCCTGGAATAAAACAAATGAAGGGTTTTCAGACAGATAGACGCTTCATACAAGTGCTTTAGTACCTATCCATATAAAATATCCCAAATTTCATCATCTGACAAACTTCTATTTGGTATATTAGGGGGTTTTTGCTTCGAAAAGGTAGATTGATAAGGCCTTTGCTGAGCCATTCTTGTCATTCTGATCATGTGACCCAATATCCAGCTCCCTGATTCGACAAAGTGGACATAGAACTTTTTAAACTGAGATGGTCTGAAAATTTCTACAAAGCACCATGCATTCTCTGGATGTTTCTCCCAGCTGCACTCTATTATTGAAAAATGACATCAGGATATAGTACCTGTTAATACTGAGATTATTTCTCTGGTAGAACATAATTTTTGATGTGGAGATAGGCCCAGTTAATCCTCAGCCCACAAATTATTATAATGGCAACGTATTCTCTGTGATTAAGCAGTGATTCATTAAATTATTTTGACAATTTAAATGCCATGTTGTTTCTTTTGATTCATGTTTGTAATGAAAATTAACTAGAGGACATCCATCTTCTTCATTGGCATAGAAATACACACATAGACAAAAAAGGAATATTAAAAACTGTTATACTTATTCCTTTTTCCAAACTTCAAAAACAAATTAACTGATTCAAAAAACAACAAACGGCAGGAAATCATGGAAAAAAATACATTCTGAGAGCCATGGATGGAGATGCACTGCAGAGGATGTGAGGCGGAAATGGAGGGACTATGCTGGCATCACTAAAAGATAGGCTGCAGCTCTAAGGAGTGAGCTGCATAGGACTGGTGGTGGGAGCATAACCCATAACCCATAAAATAAACACATTGCAGAAACATTGACTGTATAAAAAGATGGACGCAGCGCCCAGATCTGAAAAGTGAAGCCAATGTGGAAATCTCTTAAAATTGCATTCTATTTAATGGCCAGCAGATGGCAACGTCGGTGGTTGCAGAAAGAAGTTCAATGCTATAGAAGTCTATGAGAAAATGATCCTACTCTCCTGCCTGATTTATTATTTCGATAATGATTTTCCACATTATTTTATGGCATCTATCACAAGTTTAAAGTCTCCTTCGATATATATATCATGATGTTCATTTTGTAACTGGGTGGGGTCTGGGGTCCAACTGGTCTGGGGTCCAAGTGATCAGGTGTCCAACTGGTTTGGGTCCCAATGCTGTGGAGTCCAACCGGTGTGTATGCGGCATCTAGTGTTTTATATCTATCTACAACCCCAATTCCGAAATAGTTTGGACAAAGTGTAAATTGTGAATGAAATCAAAATGCAATGACTTTCAAATCACACCAGCCAGTATTTTATTCACAATAGAACAGGGATAAAATAGCAAATTTTGAAACTGAAAAATTTTAATATTTTATTCACAAAAGGAGCTCATTTCAAATTTGATGGCTGCTACAGGTCTCAAAAAAGTTGAGACAGGGGCCTGTTTACCATGGTGTAGCATCCCCTCTTCTTTTTAACACATAGTGGAGGCGTCTGGGCATTGAAGAGACAAGTTTCTTGAGTTTAGCCATTGGAATTTGATCCCACTCTTGTTTAATACAGGCTTCCAGCTGCTGGAGAGTTTTGGGTCTCCTTTGACGGACTTTTCGTTTAATTATGCGCCAAATGTTCTCAATCGGTGAAAGATCAGGACTGCAGGCAGGCCAGTTCAGCACACGGACTCTTCTACTACGAAGCCATGCTGTTGTAATAGCTGCAGTATGTGGTTTTGCATTGTCCTGCTGAAATACACAAAGCCTTCCCTGGAATAGATGTCATCTGAAGGGGAGCATATGTTGCTCTAAAACCTTTAAATACCTTTCAGCATTCATGGTGCTTTTTAAAACATGCAAGTGTCCCACACCATATGCACTAATGCATCCGCATACCATCAGAGATGCTGGCTTTTGAACTGAATGCTGATAACAGGAGGGGTGGTCTTTCTCCTCTTTAGCTCTGAGGATACGATGCCCATGATTTCTAACAAGAATGTCAAATTTGGACTCATCTGACCACAGGACACTTTGCAACTTTGCTACAGTCCATTTTAAATGAGACTTGGCCCACAGAGCATGGCGGCGCTTCTGTATCATGCTCAACAATGGCTTCCTTTTTGCATGATAGAGTTTTAGGTGGCATCTGTGGATGGCACGGCGGACTGTGTTTACAGACAGTTGCTTCTTGAAGTATTCTTGGGCCCATTTAGTAATGTCAATGACAGAATCATGCCGGTGAGTGATGCAGTGGCGTCTGAGGGCCTGAAAATCACGGGCATCCAGTAAAGGTCTTCGGCCTTGTCCCTTACGCACAGAGATTTTTCCAGTTTCTCTGAATCTTTTGATGATGTTATGCACTGTCGATGATGAGACCTTCAAAGCCTTTGCAATTTGATGTTGAGGAACATTATTTTTAAAGTATTCCACAATGTTTTTATGCAAGCCTTCACAGGTTGGAGAGCCTCTGGCCATCTTTACTTCTGAGAGACTCAGCCTCTCTAAGACATCCCTTTTATAGCCAATCTTGTTACACACCTGATGCCAGTTAACTTAATTACAAGCTAAATGTTCTTTCAGCTGATTCTCTTATATATTAATTGCTTTTTCAGCCCTTTTTTGCCTGTGTCCCAACTTTTTTGAGACCTGTTGCGACCAGAAAATTTGAAATAAGCTCATTTTGTGGATAAAAATGTAAAATGTCTCAGTTTCAACATTTGAAATGTTATCTATGTTCTATTGTAAATAACATATTGGCTCGTGATCTGAAAGTCATTGCATTTTGATTTTATTCACAATTTACACTTCGTCCCAACTATTTCGGAAATGGGGTTGTATCATGACAACACTATGGCTGCAAGTACATATGCTGCCAAGATCAGCATACTTTTCAAATCCCTGAAAAGTGTAACACTGTACAATTGAATAAAAAATTTTTATATAACAGTTGTGCAGGTTTTTGCATTTTGAAAGTGTTCTCCGGCACATTTTAGTTGAAGGTTCACAGGGAAGTGATAAGATTTCTTTTTTCTTGTGAGGAGGGCGCCTCACAAACGAGGAAAAAAAGCCCCTTGGGCTGATGGCCACTTCCTTCTGGGGGTGTGGAAGGGTGGGGTGGGCTATGGGGCAGGGAGGCACCATATTTGACCTACCCTCATTGCAATACTCAAGCAAGTATGGGAAATTAATTTTGTCCTTGAAACTAAATATCAATTACATTAAAACAGGAAAATATATAGCCTACCCTTTAACTAAAATGGTTTAGTCCTTCCCGCAGGATTTTTAACATGAACTCTTTTCCCCATAATGATGACATATGACACCCATATGTGCATCAATGGACCTTTTCCCTAACCTCCCCTCGGGTCATCATTTATAGTCATTATGGGTAACAGAAGGGGAGAGTCTACTGGGAAAAAAATTAAAGATCTGTTCTATCGCAAGTGTAGTGGGAGAGTCAGTAATGTATACTCTGATGATCCAAAACATTAGGACCACTCTCAGATTAAATAATGTTTATTATCTCATATTAACGGCGCATGCCAAGGTCTGGGATATATTAGACAGTTAGCAAACTGTTCTCGTGGTAAACTTGTTAATTGGTACGCATAAAGAGCAATTTTGACAAATCATTACAGCTAGATGTCTGGGTCTGAGCATCTGCAAAACAGCAAGGCTTTTGCAGTGCGGCCGGTCAACGATGGTGAGTACCTTCTGACAGTGGGACGATCCTTGAACCTTCAACAGGATATTAGACACCTAATGCTCATCAATTAGTGAGGGCGACGAAGGCTGTCCCGTCTAGTCCGAACCGACAGAAGGGCTACAATGGCACAAACTGCAGAAACCCTTAATGATGCAATGAGTCAACACACAGTGCATCGCACCCTGCTATGTATGAGGCTGTGTAGATGCAGACTGGTCAAAGTGCCCGTGCCAACCATGCCGAAAATACTGAAAATGGGCACACGAGTATAAGAACTGCACCTCAGAGCAATGATAGAAGGTCTCCTAGTCCAATGTGTCTTGTTTTCTTTTGCATCATCAGGACAGTAGGGGAAGAGATGACACCAAGTTCACAGAGCGTCCGTGGGATGTGCTAAAACAATGAGTCCAACCTATGGTGAGGCCACCTCACAACTCACGGGACTTAAAGGATCTACTGCTAACATCTTGGTGCCGGATACCACAGGCATAGCTAATTTGTAGAATGTTATGTACTAAATGCTGTGGAAGGTATTTAGATAAGCTTTATCTGTTTCTATTGAATTAATTAGATAATTGCCGTTTTTACAATCTCAAATTGTTGCCTCCCTACAACTTTCCCAGAAGCTGGACTATAAAGACCTCATCAACAATTTTGCTACCGTGAAAGTTTGATGCATGGCATGCAATTCAGATAATTTTGAATGCATGCCATGCGTTGAACTTCCACGATGCACTAATAACCCATTTACTAAACTATTCAATTACCAATGCTTCGACGTACACCACAGGCCAAAAGTTTGGGGCTGACGAATAATCAAACATAAAGGAAGCATATAATTAAAAAAACAATATAGGCCCAAGTATGGAGCCCTCAGGTGGCTCTAGGACTCTTCGTCCCGGGACATTTTGTCCCCGGACTTTGTGCCCCCTAAATTTTTTGTCCCTGGTCTTTTTGTCCCCAGACATTTCGTCCCCTAGTAATTTTCATCCCTGGATTGTTCGTCCCCACTAATGCTTTTCCTTCTTCCTGCATTATAACTCTATTGCTATGCCTAACTCTAACCCTTACATCATGGTGATCTGTCCGTCCTCCATCCATCCATCTGTCTCTCAACAATAGTAGCACATTTTTTAATCATGAGGGGACAAAAAATCCGAGGACGAAAAGTCCTCGGGAAAGAAAAGTCCAGGGATGAAAAGTCCTCGGGGACAAAGAGTCCAGGGATGAAAAATTTGGGGACAAAGAGCCCTGTAACCCCTTGGGCTAAACCTGAAGTATGCAGTGCAGACGATGATACATAATCACCAAGAGAAACCAAAAATTTTCTGTTTGACAGATATGAGGAAAGCCATTTTATACAGTCCCAGAGAGCCTGACCCAATTTCTCAGCCTGTCAATCATGATTACATGATAAATTGTATCAAAGGCTGCACTTATATCCAACAGCAGCAATAATCAGCATTCATCAAAAGATCATTTGTAACTCTGAGAAACTGTGTGATTGTTGAGAAAGCGATCTTAAACAGGAACAGGTTGAAAGCAATTATGTGTTTGATGGTCAGAAGCTCACTGCCTACCTCTGAAAATCCCGTAACACCTGTGTTACTGCTAGGGGGACATTGGGGTTTAGGATATAGATGCCTGTCTCAAACATAGGCTGGCAGAGTTCAGTGATTAAAGTGAATCCAAGCTTGGGCAATGGTGTTATGGTCTGCACCCTGCCGGATGCAAAAGGCAATCCGGCGGGCACTAAGACCATGGGCTTGGACGAAAGGAGGCTCAAGTGCCAAGGCTGGGGGTGAAGAAATGAATTTACTTGGAAAAACAAACAAGAAATGAAGTACAAAAAGACAGAAACAAGGCAAGGTGGCAGCTAAAACAGACACATAGACCTGCTGTGGCCAAGGAAAATGCAGAGCACCAGGACTGGCACGTGCCAGCCCTAAATACTCTGCAACTGCCTCCACCTTAATTCAGTGGCATAGCCAGAGGGTGGGCAAAGACATGTCACTTTATGACAATAATTAGTCCTGGCTAGTTCTCAATCATTTTCCTTTATTGACGCGTTTTCCAATTATCGTAATTTGCAACTGAAGACATGGTTTCTCTCCATATGCGATCTAACAGCGATTAAATCATGGGCAAAATTCAGTACAGTTGCGGAACAAGAACAGAGAATTGGGTTGCACAAAACATCCGTTTAAAACTATTATTAGTCCTGACCTGTTCTCAGTCATTTTCATAACAGAAGGTTCACTCCGAGAGCACTCCACACTTAACAGGTGCTGCTTGTTCTCCCCGATTAGGTAAGACGACAATCATTTATCTGGACGCGTATTTGCTGTATTTAAATAAACGTTATTCAAAATTGCATCCCTGTTGACTCTCACGCAAATAGCTGGAGCCGCACGCTTTTTACAGCCTATTTAACTGCCCAGTTCCACTTTTTTTTTATCAACCCACACAATACCGAGAGTGAAAGTCCGCGTTCCATTGGAACACGGACCAGTTCAATCAACGCGAAGCATTGGCCTATTAATAAGTAAATTATTTTGCTGTACTGAATTTAGCCCATGATTTCATCGTTGTTAGATCGCATATGGAGAGAAACCGTGTCTTCAGTTGCCAATTACGTTAATTGGAAAACGTGTCAATAAAGGAAAATGATTGAGAACCAGCCATGACTAAGTTCTGTCATAAAGGGACATGTCTTTGCCCACCCTCTGGCTACGCCACTGCCTTAATTGGCTCCAGCTGAGGCTAATCAAGGCAGAGGCAGAAGAACGTGAAAGGGGAGGGGCTGAAAGGCCCAAACCTTAACAAATGGTGTAAATAATGCAGAAATGCATAGTTTTCAGTCAAATAATGCAAAAAATGCCTCCCCAAACACAGATGTCAAACTACACCTATGACAACTGGCCACATTCAAAGGTTTTGTCCATGTCCATGCCTTGGAAAGTTAGAGCTGTTTTGGTGGTATGTGAAGGACCTGCATCTTATTAGGAAGGTGGTCATGATGTTTTAGCTCATCAGCGCATATCTCATTTATCTCACTTGGTTTCATCTGTTGGTCAGAAAGATGTGGTAACACATCCCCTGGAGTAAAATGGCCCCCATGTATTCTTTTAACCAATAAATGGTGCCAAATTTCATGTCAACGCATTTATTGAATTTCTGTGTTATCCTTTATTTTGAAATTTAATTTCAACAGGATAATCATTTGTAATGGTTGATACATCTTTTTTTTTTTTTCAAACAGCAATTTTGGTATTCAACCACACAGAATATTTTTATGTCTGCATGATGTTGGGGTATTTAAGTAGATTGTAATATGTTAGATTCCGAGATTTTTTTTCAAGGTGAGAACCTATTCTTGAGGGTGATAGGACTGAGCTACTGGATTAAGGTTTTTCTCTCAGCACACACAGATCCACACAAGCACCCATTCCCAGCCCCCTGTCCTCGCTTACCCCAGCTCCCCCCCCCACACACACACGCACACACATCATCCTCATTAAGGCTTCTACCTTTACCTTTTCAAAAGAATAGGGTTAAGGCTGGGCACAGAATACATCCATCATTGTATGGAATTTCTCACAATCTCATGGAATCATTAAGTCAAAATTTACTGAGGCATGGTAATTACTGTTGTTGTCATCATCATTATCACCATTACCATCATTCAATACTTTTACAAAATACACTGTTGCCCATAAAGTTGGAATCATTTTGCATTCAGACACACTATATATCAAGAATTAAATGATATTGTCACAATCATTTCATGAAAAGAGGTGAAAAAATATTTTATTCCATCTTCATGAGGAACAGTGTATATGAATAAATAAATTCACATTTCAAATGTTTTTTCTGTTCATGGATTCACCATTTATCATAGCTAACTGTAATTGTGATGAAGATTTCAAATTATGGAGAAGTAAATTGAAAATATGATATTCATTTCAGTATTTTGTAATAACAAATTTTGAAGTAATATTAAAAGTTATATTACATTTATAATAATAACTGTGCCTAATCATATAAAATTAGGCTAGTAAAGATTTTTAATTTACAGAACATGTTAAGATAAAAGATCTGATGGCAAGTGGGGTAAGATGCACCCTAGGGACTTCTTTCTCCATGTTGGGTGACATTTTAACTCAGTAGTGGAACAAGATGCCCCTTTCTATGGTATTAGGTTTTGAGTAGTAAAAACTTATTATATCAATTGTCAGAAATTCAATTCTCAATATGACACAATTCAATGGAAAATGTACACAGTTCTGTGGGGGGAATTTTCCCAAATTCCCCCACCGCCACATTGTTGAATGATTCTGCTTATTAATCTTTTTTTATACATAGATAATGTGAATCCTATGATTTACTTCTTAATGCTATTTACTTAAAAATGTCTTTCCAAATCTTCCCCCATCAATTTTAGACTTTCAGACAATTTTGGCTGCATAAGCAACGCATGGATGGTGCATTCTCACAGATAGCAGAGGTGGAATGTAGGAACATACCTTTCCAACCACTAGTACACTCTGGTACTATGTTACTGACAATGAGTTCAGCAAGTTGTTTTGGTCATTTCTGAGACTAACCATAACACACGTCTGGCATCTGTTCTGTGAAATTATGCTGAACCTCACCAGTATATTGAGACTTGGCATGCTGTGGTTCGCACACAGTCACAAAATACAGAATGTTCATGATGTGTATGTATTATAAAGAAACAACTTTCTAATGATCAAACTGGATACAGACCAATTGATTTAGGTTTAGATTTCTTGCTTGTAGTTTGGAGTGACCCTTGCTTTTATACAGTACTTCAGTGGTGTCTTTGGTGGAAATGGGCTGAAGTGGGGGTTCAGCACGCCACTTTTGCAGCTGTTAGGCGACTTGTGACTGTGGATTTGGATACTCAACCCCTTTGACATCAACTTGGTGAGCCGTTCGAGTCAATTTGAATGATCTCAATTCTTGAATTTACACCGTGGCTGGCAAACTGTGGACAGTCAGGCACCAGAGAGATACTCCCAAACTTTTGAGCAATCTTTCCAGTGATGGAATAATGACGAGATACAAGATCGTCCCATGAATAACAAAAGGTCACAAGTGACATTCCTGATTTCATCAGGAATGTCACTTGTGACCTTTTGTTATTCATGGGACGAGATGCGTCTGCGCACTTGCAACATTCTAAGGGTGTGTCTCTACTCATTTTCATCAAGTTCTCACCTCATTAGCCATCTAAAAGTGATGTTTATCAACTGACTTCAGGTGGCTTTTGCCTTTCCACCTTTTGACAGACCAGATATTGAGAACAGACCCAGAGAGACATTATTGCACTTTGCCCTGGTAACAAAAATCTTGATTTTAGCTTTTTCAGCCAGAAATGGCATTAAATGTGCCAAAGACCTAATTTTGCATTTCGCCATCTTGTCAGTAGGCATAATACACTTTGATAAAAATTACACATCACAAACATGTGTAAGTTGTATTTTGGCCTTGAAATTAGGGTGGTGCGTTTTCATTGCTGGTCAGTGTGTGTATGTATATATATATATATATGTACAGTGCGTACCAAAAAAAGGTAATCCAACTTCAGCAGGTTAATGCGCCACATTTATATCATTTCACCATTTCTATGCAATTTGCCAAGGAAGAGGACGTCCTTAGCTCTTCAAGGGTAACACTGACTGTAACATTACTGTTGCGCATGACTGATAAAATGACCTTTGAAAATGGTAGATTAGAATTTCATTTTTCCAAGTTCAACTTCATGGTTTTCAGATTTTGATTTATATCTTAGTGGTTAAGGGATGAATGAGTTCTATATGAAATATTTTAACTTTGTTAATTTCAGAGTTATCTGCAGCAATGTAAATAATTAATGAGGATGACAAAAGTGCAATGGGTACTGTTGAATTTAGGAGATATTATTGTTGGCAGCATGCCTCCCAAGACACTGCTGGTTCAAAACAGTTTGTTCTGAGTAAATTGGAGGAGGAGGAAGACAGGGCGGGTGACCTGCCCAGCTGTGAATACGTGGGAGTGGAGGTACATGATACATAGTGGAAGCAGGAATCACCCTCTTACTCGTGGGCTAGATCACACATGATGTTTTCCTAGTTCCTTGTAAATCTGCTGCTGCTTTTTTAGCCTGAACTGCCAGTTTAATTGCTTAAAAACGGTTGGGACACAGCTTCAGAGGTGCTCTTTGACATATCCATCATGTGAGTCATTCTCAAAATGTGACTTTCAGACAAGTGAAATGTCAAATTTTGACTTTGTCAACACAAAAGTTTATGTTGCCTATACCAATTCATTTGCATGATCAATAATCTGCAACAGTTAAAAAATTTTTTTTGAAATCTTGTTTCAAGATTCATCAGATCTGATGCTTTTCATTTCTCAAGTCCTGTTTTTTTCGTGGTCATGTTCCCACTGTGGCCTCATCTTCCTGTTTTTAGATTAAATGAGCTTGGGTTACTGCTGTTCATTTGATGCATTTGTGTGTTGAGAGATGCCTTCTGTTCAGTAGGCCTACAGTTCTAAATGCACAGAACATTGCCATGTCTATGATAAATAATGCATTTGTGTCTCTTTGGAGACGCAATTGAATTGGTGAATTCAATTAGGGCCCAACTCCACAGATTTTCAACCTGGAGTTGAGCCCTTATTAAATTCAACGATTCAATTGTAATTGTCATTGTAATGACATTCTTTTTTGACAAGTGGTGCCAGGCACAATATATCCCGCCTAAAAGTGCTTCAGCGCTTCAGGTGTAGAATATCTGGAGACCCCCCTGACATTCTACCCCTCCCACTAACAAGTCTAATGTTGACACACCATAGTGCAGCAAATGGTTGGAAGTGGAATTGAAACATTCAAATTTCGCATTCAGAATTTAAACAGAGCAGATTTCAGGAAGTTATCATGAAAAAACCATTTGCTGTGCTGGCTGTCACACAGAAAAACAGACAAACAAATGCCATTGAAAACAATACACCTTCAGGTGGGGTAATAACCCAAATTCTTGATCTTCAATGAAGTGCCATTGCTTTAACCCAGGGCTATTCAGCCTTGTCCAGAAAGAGCCACTGTGGGTTCAGACTTTCATTCCAGCCAAGCAGCTACACACCTGATTCTACTAATCAACCCCAATAATCTTTGCTAATGAGCTTGATTAGAGGAATCAGGTGTGTAGCTGCTTGGCTGGAATGAAAGCCTGCACCCACAGTGGCTCTTTCTGGACAAGGTTGAATAGCCCTGCTTTAACCCTTTTGTTCAGAAGCCAAATCTGGCAATTTATGCTTTCCCCCATTTAAAGTTTCATAATTCAAGATTTGAGCATCACAAAGAGTGGAAAATACCTTAAATGAAACAAGACACGTGTAGCATTTAGAATACCATCTTATTTCAGTTTATTTTCATGTAAGTACAAAATAAGGGGTGCCAACAAAAAATCTTCATTAAAATTCAACATTGAAGTTGTAAAAAATACAGGGAATTCAAAAATGGCTCGAAGGTCAAATAATACATTTCCAGGGTCATGAATTCCTTGACCACAAGGGTTTACATCCGAGTGTGATATTCAAAATTAACAACTGTTCATAAGCCAACTAAAATCGCTATCCAAGTGGCTCCCCAAGCTTTAAAAATTGTGTGCTGTCAACTCATAACTTAATCATATCTTTCGCACAAATCAACTTCTCACTCATAAAGCACAAGATGAGTTAATGATTTCAAGTGGGAATTAGCAGGAGTTCATTAACATTGGCAGGGATGGACATCTATAATCACCAATAACCTCTCCATACCCAAAAAAGGCTTTTTTTCCATTACTAAACTATAAAATTGTCAATTTTTCATCAAATCCTGATCATTCAGCACATGTACTAATTAAAAAACAGCTTATTTTCCTGTAAGAATGTTTACTCTACTAGGAAACACATTTATTCATACAATTCCTTAGCGACAGTGATGGGACTTATCACATCGTATTCTAATAGTTTGCCGGCACCGCTTCCTCATGGATGTTCAAAATACATTTCGCATCTACCCGTTATTTGTAGGATAGTACAACTGAGTGCATCAGTTGAGCAGTTCCATAGATACAGTACTAGCGTCAAAGTCTGCGCTAAGGGCTTAAGCTACTGGTGTTAGTAACGGTAACTGGAATTATAAGCACAGGAAGTTATACCAGTGACTAAAAGACCCATGAAAAATTTCCCAAAAAGATGTATTTTCCAAGGTTGCATTAACTGCATCTCAAAGCAAACATCATTATTCACAGGAACATCAATAAATTATTCCATTAAGTCCTTTTTTTGTGTAAAAAAAAAGTCTTTTGACTCTCTTATGATGCTTGGAGTCAGTTTGACTCCAAAGGGATGTCAATGTTTACCATCTCTAAAAATATGGTTACCCTACTTTTTCGGCGAGATTTTTTCTGTAACTTTACGGGGAAAACATGGCATTTCCTCAAAAAAAAAAAAAAAAAATCAATTTTATGTCCTGTACACATTTTGTAAGCATATGTGTTGCTTGGGCCATTTTGACCCCAGGGTCTATTATATGAAATTATAATTTTGATCTCATTTTTGTTAGGATGCCTATTACTGAGGGCATTTTCAAATTCATTTCTCATTTGGTTTAATTAATTTTGCTATAATCATGTAAAATCAATGCTTAACGTATAAGGAGAAGATGGGGCAGTCATGTTTTATTCACTTGGCTATTAAGTAGAAAAGCACAAAGAAGCTGAGAGAAGACTGGGTCACGCTTTCAGTTACAAACATCTTATGTAGCTTTAAATTGTGGGTATCAAACAGAACTCAAACTTAAGATGGTTTATTCATTTGAGCTTGACAGGAGGGTAAAATGAACATTTAAAGATATGACTCTAACCAATCCTTAAACTTCACTTCAGTAAAAAAGTTATTTACAATTAAATTAAGGAAATTAGGGATAAGGAAAACTTATCAAGTTTAAATTGGAATAGCCACCCATTCCTCTTAACTTTGACCCTGAAAGCACTTATCCACAAAATTTTGTGATTTGAAAACAAGAGTTTTAATAGATGTCAAACTAATTATTAGAATGTAATATTAAAATCAATGAGGAATATTTTTTCATTGTCTGTAAATGCCTCAAAAGCTTTACACCTGGCTTGTGGAACAAGATGCCATTTTTTTTTTTTTTTAAAAAAAGCACAATAATGAGAAGGCAACCTATCTTTGTTATGGTTCTGCCTCATGTGTGTTGTCTTTGTGCTTATTTGTGCTTGTGCTTACTTTCGTTTTATTTTTCAGCTTTCATTCTGCCGTCTGATGATCGATTCCCTCTCTGCCAATCTCCAGTGATGTCGCGTGACAGCCTTCAGCATGCCTGCGTCTCGTCGTCCAATCACGTTTCCTCTTTCGGTTTCGGCTGTGGTATTTCATTCATTGCTTCCACCTGTGCTTGATTCTGGGTCTCGCTAAACTCTAGGTGAATGCGTTCTCTGATAGGATAATTACTAACCGTACTAACCAGCACTTATTTGAGGGTGATTGTAAATATTTCGTCACGTAGTATTAATCTTTATTAACTCATTAGCGAGTGCGAGTGTTTCTAGCTTTAGTATTCCTGCCTAAGCTTTCCCTGACTAACTGCGTTTAAAGCTGTGCTTTCCTTTGCTTCTCTCGTGGTGCTTTTTACTCGTCACGTTTAGACTACCTTAATCTAAACTGTCTAGCTTGATTGATCGTCTCAGCGTCTTGTCTCGAGTCATTTTGGTTTACCCGGTCCTCCTTAATTTGTCTATTAATCCCATGTGTTTCTGTTTCCATTCGAGATTGCGCTCCGAGTCCCCGCCTCCTCTTGTGACTATATATGTGGCAGAGATGGGAGGAGACATCAGACGGAACTTTGCTAGACTTGCTCTGCATAGTGAAATCTCAGCTCCTTGTGCCTTCCGAGTTTTTCCTGTGTATGATTCCCGAGTCTTGCTTTTTGCTGCGCCCACGTCTTGTCTGCCCCCTGTTAAAGTCTCCCAGTGTGTCCGTCAGTCTAGTTAGGTTCAGTTTTTGTTTTTCTAGTTTAGCCACTCTTGGAGTGTGTACTTCTGTTTCCCCCTGCCTTGGGCAGTGTACTTTAGTTTTCCCATTTGTTCAGTGCATGTGCACGGTGTTATGTTTCTGGCCTGTGTGCCCATTTTCTCCCAGTGTTTTGTGTTTAAATAAACACTTTGGATCCTGCAACTGGTGTCCTCCTGACCTCTTCCTAACAATCTTATTTCTAAAGATAATACACTACAGGCCAAAAGTTTGGGGGCACCCTCAGATTTAAAAAAAAAAAACACACATCAACTGTTCTCTCCTTATTTTTTGCACATGAAATGACTTCAGTGCATAAAATATAGGAAGCCAATAGGTTTTGGGTGAATTCCAGACCTCAGACCACATTTTAAAGCTGTCTTGACTGACTGATCACTGACCACAATGTTTTATAATTGAGTTCCAATGCCTTTGTGTTACAAAATTTTATGTCATTAGGACGTGAACAATTTTATTTAACAAGAAGGCATGCTGTATAAATGCCTTCCCCAAAACCAAGGGGTCACATTGCACTTGGTGCACCATTAAAAATCTGAGGGTGGCCCTAAACTTTTGGCCTGTAGTGTACATTGATGTCTGTTAGTGGAACCTCTTGAAAAAATAGTTCAATTTTGATTTAAACTCAGATTAATTAAGGAATATCATGAATCTGTGTTAGTGAAACTAGCCCATAGTTAGTCTCCCACAATCTATAATTTCATGTGGCAAAAAGCTTGGTATTTGTCACTGAATGGAGATACAATATCATGTATTTATATGACCATTAAACAACGACATTCTGGTCATTTTACGAAAATAACTTCATGTTAAGGTTCGGGCCTTTCAGCCCCTCCCCTTTCACGTTCTTCTGCCTCCACCTTGATTGGCCTCAGCTGGAGCCAATTAAGGTGGAGGCAGTTGCAGAGTATTTAGGGCTGGCACGTGCTAGTCCTGGTGCTCTGCATTTTACTTGAGCACAGCAGATCTGTGTTAGCTGCCACCTTGCCTTGTTTCTGTCTCTTTGTACTTGTTTGTTTTTTCAAGTAAATTTAGTTCTTCACCCCCAGCCTTGGCACTTGAGCCTCCTTTCGCCCAAGCCATGGTCTTAGTGCCCGCCGGATTGCCGTTTGCATCCGGCGGGGTGTAAACCATAACACTTCACACAAGGTGCGCAACTATTTTCATAAAATGATTGGCATGGAGCTATTGCACATACACCGCACGCATATGCTTAGCTGAAGACTTCATTTTTGTGTTTTTTAAAGATTATTTTTTGGGGGATTTTTCACCTTTATTTGACAGTTAGAGTGCGAAGAGAGACAGGAAAGTTGAGGAGAAGAATGGGGATGATATGCGGCAAATGACCCGAGCCGGAATCGAACCCCGGTCGCCGCGAGAAGGACACAGCCTTTATGGTGCGTGCGCTTAGACCACTGTGCCACCAGGGCACCCCCATTTTTGTGTTTTTGTTTAAAAATAGCATTTACAAGTGGATTGTTTGCTTGCATCACAACTAACTTATATTGCTTCGAAATCGCTGAAATACCTGTTGCTCTGTGCTAGAGTGCATACCTTAGTTCTATTTTGTTTCATTGCTCTGAGAGAGCAGTGGTAACTAATTGAATGGTGCCATAGTTCCATTCATTCAGATGTTTTTCTGTTTGGCTTTCTCTCATTTGTCACAATCAGAATACTCATCAAAGATTTTAATCTTTATTGGTAAAAATGTCATCTGCATCCGTTAAAGTCTTCACCTCTGATGTTTGCAACTTTTTAACTCAATGTGTCAGCTCAATTTAGCCTGAAATTCAAAAGGGGCAACTTTATACAAAGTTTCAAAAGCCTAACATGTTTGAAACTGCTTCAGAGGTGTGCATTTTTGGAAAATAATGCAAATCCCTGGCTCTCAACCAACAACTCACAACTGAGTATTCAACAGACCCATCGTATAGAATACTGTAGTCACAGTGTCACGCTGGTGTCGGAAGCAAAAATTCCCATTCATTTTCCCCTTAGACTTTTTTAAAAACTCACTTTTGAAATACTTCCTGTTATTTTTAAGCCTCCATTGATTTTGCATCATACTTTCTAGGAACTACACATGCTGTTTTTCCAGACCGTAGTTAAGTATAATTTACAATTACTGGTAGTACCTTAACCCACTCGATGTGAATTAAACAACAGGCAGTATAACTGAGCCCCAAAGAACCATACTGGGCCAACACATGTTGGGGTACTTTTGAGAAAATAAGACTCAAAGTTGCCAGCCTCCTGTGTCATCAAGGGTAACTGGCAACAATAAACACTGTATATGTTGCAAACCCAAGATATGTAAAATTATTTACAGTACATGCACTTCCTCTACAGATTTTGGATGCATATTCATAATTTTAAGTGAAACCTACCTCCTTCTGAAGAGGAACCATCATCTTCTGATTCATTTGGGAGAAACTCTGGATCTCTGTCATCTTCCACTTCACCATCATCAACAGCGAAATACCTAGTTGCCATGTTTACAATGAATTATGGGAAAGTAGTGGGATGGCCCACTATGGCTTAGGCAGTGCAATGCATATGTACAGTGGCAGAGAAGATGTTTGCTTGTATTAACAATCCATGGGGACAGATTGGGTTGGCCCATTTAGGAAATGTAGATCTCAGTTTTCTGCACATGCTGACTCCCTCAGCTCAATTTCTCCAGAATTGCGGGATGGCCCGGTATGGTTCTTAGGGGATCAACTGAAGAATGCTAGTGCAATGCAAGAATGCTTGACATATCGTCAACTGAGACTTAACTAGATCTATGTACACTTTTACTGGTTTTGAAGAGAACATTGAAAATGGAAAATTCAGAACCCAAAAACATTAATTCTATTATATTTGTACTTTATTTTGTGTGATACACACATATACAATACAGTTAAAATAAGCCCATTGAGACACTTCTGCCTGTCAGTCTACATTGAATTCTGGGTAACTAAATTGGCACATAGACAGCTGCAGTTTCAGAATTGATTACATTTCAGTATTACATTGGCTCATGTGCAGTTTTTATGCTTAAAAAAAGTCAGTTCAGTATCCACCCTCAAAAATGACCACTTTTTAGTTCCCTAAGTGCTTCTTTAGTCTCGATGCTAGCATTTTCAGTATTTAAGCCACCTTAGACCAGACACTAATGAACAAAGTATTTTGAAAATAATGTAATGACTCCTAAATCACTCAAAATGTAGAACTCCACATGTCTCTCACATAGCCTCAATCCAACTTGGACTGAAGACCAATTTTTACAATATTTCAAACATTTTGAACATAATTTAAGAATAGCACAACAATATAGAATGCGAATCCGAAACATCTTTTGGCATAGTCTGAATTCACATAGGACTATAAATAAAGTCTGGTCCAACTTTTCAGTTCTAGAGCCAAACGCCTAATGAGGCATCTAATCCTTTTGTTCTCCACTCAGGAAGTTTATCTAATGACATTTCACAAACAGCGGGGAAAATAGATTTTGCACACATCAACATTTTTCTCAGTAAATATATTTCTAATGAGGCTATTGACATGAAATTTTCACCAAATGTCAGTAACATCCCAAGTAATCTACACATACAAAGAAATCAAAACAAATAAGTCCATAAATTAAGTTATGTGTAATGATGTGGAATGACACAAGGGAAAAGTATTGAACATGCTTAGAAATTCACTAAATACTTAGTGGAAAAGCCTTTGTTGGTATTGACAGCCTCAAGATACCTCCTGTTTGGAGAAACTAGTCCAATGCAGTGCTCAGGTGTGATTTTGGCCCATTCTTCCACAAAAACTGTCTTCAAATCTTGAAGGTTCCTGCGGCCTCTTCTATGAACTCTGATCTTCAGTTCTTTCCATTGATTTTTCAATTGGATTCAAGTCGGGTGATTAACTGGGCCATTCTAGAAGCTTTATTTTCTTTCTCTGAAACCAATTGAGAGTTTCCTTGGCTGTGTGTTTTGGATCATTGTCTTGCTGAAATGTCCACACTCATTTCATCTTCAGCACCCATCAGCATATTGCAAGTAGCACCTGGTCATAGTCGATTTATGGTGAAATGATGGTCTTTCCACTTCTGGATTATGGCCCCAACGGTGCTCACTGGAACATTCAGAAGTTTAGAAATACGTCTGTAACCAATGCCATCAGTATGTTTTGCAACAATAAGGTTGCAAAGGTCTTGAGAGACGTCTTTGCTTTTACCTATCATGAGATCCTTCTTGTGTGACACCTTGGTAATGAGAAACCTTTTTATAGGCCATCAATTAGGACTAAACCAACTAATATTACTGTAATTTGCCCTGATAGGGGGCAGGATTGCCTTCTAAATACTGACAGATTTCAGCTGGTTTCTTGCCTTTTTGCACCTCCTTTTCTTCATGTGTTCAATACTTATTCCCTCTGTCATTCCACTTTATTATATATAACTTAATTCATGGACTTATTTGTTTTAATATCTTTGAATGTGTGAATTATTTGGGTTGTTACTGACATTTGGTGAAAATTTCATGCCAATAGCCCCATTAGAAATACATTTACTGAGAAAAATGTTGACGTGTTCAATACTTGTTTTCCCCTCTGTAAATACATTGTCTGCAGGTGGCATGAATTTTAAATTAGCTTTGATGTCTTTTTTTTTTTTTTAGCTTGAGTCAGAGCTGCAGGCCCTTAGCAACTTCAGGGTCATGTGCCTCAGTGATTCAACTTTGAGTGGTTTTACACTCTGCCACATTTTCTTCAATCCAATCATCATAAAATGGTGCCATGGGCACCGTAGCTCACTTAGTTTATTTCAGGCTTCACTGTTATGTAAGCTCACAGATAGTAGTATTTTTTTATGCTTGGGTCCAACATTGGGACAATGAAGACACCTTTTTCTAATTTGTGTAGAGAAAAAAAAACAAATATAACTGCAAGCGGTAACTACAGGGTCCAAGCAACATGAGGTAATCATCAGTTTTGAAGCAGTGAGGACAGAAATTGTCCAAGTTTTTCAAACAATTTCCACTTCCTGCAAATTCCGGGTTGATTAGTCATTGCCATGTCTTTGAAATAGCAGCTGTTTCCTGATTGATAAATAGCAGCCATTTACACAAATCGAACAATATATTATCTGCGAATCCATATGTACCTCCCCAACAAATTTCACCTTGATCCCTTAGGTGGTTTGGCAGAAGAAGATCAAAGTTATCGCAGACACTGATGCCGACACGGACACTGACACCAACGATTTGTTGGGCTGATGTTGGCCATATTGTTTCACTTATCAACTTGTTCTTATAGATTTTCATAGCAACCCTGACTAACCCGAAGCATGCAAAATTTCAATTTGATCTGACAAATGGTTTAAGAGTCTTGACCATTTGTTTGCTAAAACGCCTCCAATGGACGCATTTACACCAATCAAACAATTTATAATCTGTTCATTCATATGCACCTCCCTATTCACCTTGATCCCTTCAGTGGTTTGGCAGAAAAAGATCAAAGTTAACGTGGACATCGACGATTCGATTGGCTGATGTTGGCCAAGTTGTTTCATTCATCAATTTGTTCTTATAGATTTGCATAGCAACCCTAACTAACATGAAGCATGCAAAATTTCATGTTGATTGGACAAATAGTTTAGGAGGTATGACCATTTGTTTGCTATAGCGCCACCTATGGACACATTTACAGCAATCAAACAATTTATAATCTGTACATCCATTTGTACCTCCCCATCAAATTTCAAATTGATCCTTTCAGTGGTTTGGCAGAAGAAATTCAAAGTCAATGCAGGCGCCGATGCCGCTGCGTGAGCCTTTGGGCCAAGTGAGCTTAAAATTTTTTTTTTTATACTTCAGGGTCCGTATTCACAAAGCATCTTAGCGCTAAAAGTAGGTCCTAACTGCCGGATTTAGGATAAACTCCTAAAAAAAATGGGCGTGTCAGTTGTAAATTTTGGACTCCTAATTATTTTTACTAAGTGTTATTCACAAAGCATTTTAGGCCTAAAAGTAGCTCCTAAGTCTGAGAGAGCTTAAAAGTACTCAAGAGGACTCCTAACTCGCTAAAACCTATTCACAAAGAATCAGAAAATGGCTGCTGCTGTTGAAAGACAGAATGACTTGGAAATTCTGAATGATGTGCAGTTGTTGAAAAGATATCGGATCGACCGTGAAGGCATTTTATTTGTTGTTGACTTGGTGAGGGGGAGAATTAGCCTACGTCTCCAACCATGAGAAACAACCCAATAAGCCCCGAAATAAAATGTTTGACAACACTTCGTTACTGGCCACCGGAAAAATGCAACTTTGCAACGCGGACAATTTAGGGATTTCACAATCATCTGTCAGTCGCTCAATTCAACAAACAATCAATGCACTCTGTGAACCCCATATCATCCGACAGTTTATCCGGTTTCCAATGGACATTCGCCAACAACACAGAATCAAACTTGAATTCATGCACATCTCAGGAATGCCCGGTATCATCGGTGCTATTGACGAGACCCATATTCGAATTATTTCTCCGACCCAAGATGAAGAGGTATTTGTAAATAGAAAAAAAGTACATTCCATCAACACCCACATAGTATTTGATGCCGAATACAATAGTTTGGACATTGTTGCGAAATGGCCAGGATCCACGCATGACTCGCATTTTAATGGAAAGCAACTTATGCCAATTATTTGACAGGCATTATGTGCCTGCAAGATGCCACTTGCCCGGGGACAGTGGCTTTGGTGCTGTACCTCCTGCTATGCATGAATTATTTAATTAGGCTATTGAGCGAGGGTTACATTTAATAGATCATCGTAATAATAACAGCCTATGTCATATTTTGTATGCATATTTAAATTGTAGGCTATAAATTACAAACCAAGCTTAGTATGCTTTCCTGTTTGAACGATAGCCTGTTTATAGGCTGCAATCTCGGACCTCCCCTGCGATTGCAGACCATACCACCGCTTCTCGCAGTCGTCCGTCCGAGACATCGGGGAATGCAGCATTGATCTGTAGGCTGGTATTGGCCTATCCCACGCATCCCGCTTGGATTTGTTTTTCACCCCCGAGCCAAATTTCCCTTTGATTAGGCTACGTGCTTCCGCTCCAGCACCAACTGGGCCAGCAGCAGTAACTGGTCGTGGCTCCAGTTGGGCTTTCGCATCCTTTTTGAACTTTCATCCATGACAGTTTATGGCAAACAAACTTGAACAGCTGATATTTAAATGATCGCAACATGTTCTCATTGGGTAAAAAGTTGCTAATTATTTGGGCAAATGACGCGTTTTATTATTGACTCGTTTTATGCTATTGGCGTTTTTACAACTATCTCTTTCCTATGTATGTTTATTTCCCTAAAGCGTGATATGTGGGGACTGCGCATAGTGCATTTTCAGGAGTGCTCAAAATGTTATTATTTTATGGGACAAACCAGCCGCTTGGACTATTTCCTCATTTTTTCCACCATGGGATATATGTGGGATATTTTTTCAATGGGCCGCCCTGTCACCAAATAACTAATCACCGTGCTCATTGTCCCCCAAGACTCGTGCATGAGAATTGACGTCATGCATAGCAACGGAGATTTACTCCCACCTATCTCAAAGCTACTCCTAGTCTAGGAGTTACCAGTTTTCTAAACTAAAAGTTGCTCTCAGCGGCTTTGTGAATAACTTTTAAGATTTTACTCCTACATAAAATGTTTTAGCGTGACTTAGGAGTACTCCTAGAGGTAAGATAAGATGCTTTGTGAATACGGGCCCAGAACTTTTGGCTTCTTCTGCTCATCATTCATCAAATGGATCATTGATCACTCTACTCAGCATTAAAAAGTTTATTTACTTCCAAAGTAACTGTGAAAGTTATAGAGGTGTCATTGTAAGAGTGATAGGGCATATACCCAATATGTTGTCACCATTTTCCATCGTCGCTCTAAGAAATAATTTGGTCTAGCCACTATGCACAGCATGGTGTCTGAAATTACTAATGTGAGTTTGAAATGTGATGCACTTGTTAATGATGACCAACTGATCCAACACCAGTAAGCACATTCCAATTGCCCGATAGGGGGCGCTACAAATGTGAAAGTTTACATCTCAAAATTTGCCACTCAGAATCTTACAAAATTTGGTGTGGACAGAGTACAAACACTCCTGAGTGAATATATGAAATTTGGTGATGATTGGAAAAAAGTGGGCATGGCTTATTAAAAAAGTCTAAATTTGCACGCATTCCACATGGAGATCTTGAAGAATTAATTTAACAAAAATCACACGTATGTCCTATGAAGCTGAAATTTTGGGAGGATGTCCACTGAATAGAGACAAAACTTTCATACATGCAACCTATAGTAAATTCAGAAGTCCATCACACTATATTTTTTAAAATATGAAAATTCATAACATGTCAATATCTCAGTAAATATTGATTAAAATGATACTGAACTAGGCACATACGTTGTCCACATGAAGGATATGAACTGTTCTGAACAGCGTTCTGATAGGTCAAACAGTTTGTCCACGGCAAAGAGTTATATTTCACTGTACATTGTTCAATATTCATAACAATTTTTTTATTTTACTAAAAGTTTTATCAAATTTTACTAAAAAAAATTGACACCACACAGGATGGCACCACAATGATGTGTGAATTTTTTTCAGAATTTTTGCATCAGTCATTTTTCTGTTTTAGGTGTTTAAGTTCACATGGCTAGAATGCAGCGCATTTGCATACTCAACTTTATCACTTCAAGTTCAGCTTGTCTTTAAAACGATCTTGTTATGAGATTGGCATAAAATTCAGGTCAGTAAGGAAGATAAGGGTTGGACATTTTTACTAAAACATCCAAAATAAATTTTCCATTCATATTCAGGCCGCCTGCATCGTTGGCTGATGTTGACGCATTTGAATACCTCAAACCATTGTGTCAATGGATGCATCCTAATGAATATTGAACTGAGAGATTTCATAAGCCAGAATATTCTCGTAGTCAGCTGTTCTTGACAGGTAACACGATGCCTAATCGTCAAATTTGTAGGATGTGTCATATTTCAATCTCTGCCTCCGTGCGTATAATTGATATCTGCCATAACAATCACTGCTTACCGTTAACTTTTCGTGTCTCATATTGTCATGTGCAGAGGCTCGCTGGTGATTTCTGGGTCTCTTATGGAACCCTGAAGCTGTGTTTATTGTTAATAGTCGATAAATGTTCATTGTTCTTTTACGTTAGGATTGCGGTATAGTCGGGGCTCCTAGGGAGGAGCTGAATTTACGGAAGAGTAACATCGTTGAAAAACCGTCAATGAATTTTGGAATGACTTGGATCATAATCACCCTGGTACCATTTTCAACGGGTGAGTTATTAAATTGACAGCTCTGTAGGATTTATCACGTTTCAATTTCTTGCTCTGCATCTAAATGATATCTCCCTTAGCAGTATTAATTATATCGTTGAAAGCAATCGTAATATTTCCTGGTTGCTCAATCAATCAGAATGCATTGGAGATCTGCCCTTTTTGCATGATTATTTTTTAACCATAAAAACAGACAATACAACAGAAAGACAATATGTGTCAGGTTGTTATTGATATGTAGCCCAGTGGAGATGTATTGTTTTATGTTCGAGCCACACAATGGCACAGCTGCCCTTTTGGCAGGCCCTGAGTGGATGTTGCCAATGCATAGATATGGCGCGATGTACATCTGAAGAGAGGATGCCAGTGTTGCCGCCATCACACGCACAGGGAGATACAAGAAGGCGCGTTTCTTTTTTAGTCAGTTTGAAGCACTTTCTTTGTTTTATAAAACACAAAATAAGCCAACAGTCTGTATGTAGAATCTTACTGAAATGTTGCACTTATCGTCTATTCACTGTCATGATCACAAATTCATAAAGGAATATTCAATCTCAAAAACTGACCAACCCAAAGTCCAAAAATTATTTTAAATGAAATCAACCACACTTTGTTGATGCTTGTGACTTGTGTTGTGACCGTGGTCCTAAAGGTCCGGCATGTGTGACCTTGACGAGCTGTAGGCCGAGTTGCATGTATGGCTTGGGCCTCTTTCATACCTGCTTACAAGTCTAGTTTTCATTATGTTTTCAATGTAAGGGGTCGAGAAAATAGATATTGTTCCATTTCTAGATTTTTCATAGGTTTTCACTTGCCATAAAGTATGTTTTGGTAAGTATTAACGACATCATGCACCGCAAGCCACTTCATGACATTCACCTAGCCACTTGATAGCAGCGGACCACAACGCATATGCAAGTTTTTAAACCACAATCCTAATGTCTGCTGTAGTTATTGTTTGGGAATATAATGTAGACAAAAACCAAAACCATAATTATTGTGATTGCGTCCATATAATTATCGTAGGGTAGGAGGTCGTAGTGGACCTATCAATGAATCTGGAGCCCCGCAAACATGCAGAGCTCCCTCATATCCGTGCAGTATCTCGTGGTACTTTAAAAATTTCGAGCAGAATTTTCTAATTATTTTAGCCATTTAGCTCAATTCACTCCCATTCATTGAGAATTATCTTTTGAGCGCCCTCTAGGTGAACTGCAGCCAATTTCAGTGTACTGGCATTAATACAAGTGGAAAGGCTCTTCGTAGAAGGGCTCTGTCTGTAGTATGTCATTAAAAATGTGTTTCGCGGGGGCAAAGGCAATACGCCTCAGCCCCGACACGCTGAATCAAAGGTGAAGGTGTTTGAGCCAGAGTGAAAGGTCATTGTGATACAAAACCTGGACGAGGCACACCTACCCACCAAGGCAAGTTCCTAACCCAAGTGGTTTGAGAGAAATGGCCCCGACAAAGTTTTAAAGGTGATGGTCACTGAGCCAAGGTCAAAGGTCACTTGGGTACAAAACCTTGACGAGGCACGCCTACCCACTAAAGCGAGTATACCTATGCAAAATCAAGTTCCAAACCCAAGCGATTACAGAGAAACAGTCAAGACGAAATTTTCCCCCCCGCTGCCCGCTGTCTGCGAAGGGGACGACAATACCCCTCTGCCCCTTAGTCGGGGGTGAAGGGTGATAATAAATGTTGCTTGAAGGTGCCTTCTGGCTGCCATGTTGAATTTTTGATCACATGATCCGATTGCTGTCCTACTGTTGGCTGACTCAGTGACCTATGAAATACTGAAGTGATGTTCAAAATATGAAGACAGACCTATGTGACAGTGGCTTGGACATAAAATGGGAGGCTATAAAAACAGAGTCCAGTGTTGCAGCCATACCTAGTTAACTCTAGGATGGTTTAGTTTGTAAAACACTATTTTGAGGAATATGCAGATAGACCTAGTTTGTCCTTGATTCTCAGGCAAAGATAAAAGTATATTTGGAATTCTTCTGGAAGTTTTTTCACATGGTATATAATGACAATACACGGACATATTCCTGTACATCATAGAGCAGCAGACCTAGTACAAAACGGAACCATTAAAATACTTAGCTGATCATTGATCAGTGAAGTGTAAAAAGATGTTTGTCTGAAAACATTTGTTGGTAAGGTTTGGATTTTGTGTGCCCTGTATGCAAAATTAATGTTCTTTGCCAGTTGCATACCTGTTTCAGTGATGAGCTGCACTACTTGCGGTTGTTTGAGATGGCAACCATAGACTGTATAAAAAGATGGACGCAGCACCCTGATCTGAAAAAAGAAGCCCATGCGGAAGTACCGTAGAATGGCATTCTATTTAATGGCCACCAGATGGCGACGTCGATGGTTGCAGAAAGAAGTTCAATGCTATTGAAGTCTATGAGAAAATTACCCTACTTTCCCACCTGATTTTTCATTTAAATAATGATTTTTCACATTATTTTATGGTGGCTATAGCAAGTTTCAAGTCTCCTTCGATATATCATGATGTTCATATTTGTAAATTATGGTCCCATATAGACTAGAATAAAGGATAAAACCAGAACATGTTTTTGGGGCGTGGCTATCCTCTGGCCCTCGTCCGATACGGTCAGATCCAGAGCCACGTTCCTCCCCGGCCCTTCAATTCAAGCTCTCCTCCAATAGAAATCACATCCGGTTTCAAAATGACAACATGGCGCAATTCAAATTGCCAAAATCGAGGCTTCCTTTAAGGTATGCTGAAACCAATGGGTAACGTCACGGTAGCTTCGTCCATCTTTTTATACAGTCTATGATGGCAACAGAAGTTTTATACTCATGCTATACTTGTGGCCAAGTGCTACAAAACTATCAGCCCATGTAGCACCAAAATTATGTGCAAAAAAGTGACAGGTGGAAAGTCCTGGTTTAGAAAGTAAAAATCCTCCCTAGATTTTTATTTCAACCACCTGGATTTATTTCAGCCAGGAGACAGAGCTAATTAGGTGGGTTTTTTAACTCAGAGTCCTAGATTTTCCACTGATGCCTCACCCATTCCTAAACATTCCAGATCAAGGGGCTGGTTGTGGAAAAAAAAAACCCAGATTAAAAAGGAAAATCTACCTGTCTCAAATGAAAAATGTCACCTCTGGGCTACAAGGGCTGCAGGATTGATAAGGCATAGCTTTTGCAAATTAACAAATGCACGCTATGAGCAATAATTCAAATAATCAATTTTTAAGGCTGACAATCAGGCCAAAAAACCATAACGCAGGCTGGAAACTTCAGTCTTGAAGGGCCAGAGTTATGCAGATTTTTATAGCCATGAGCTCCCCTTACTCAATGGAATAATTAGTTGCATTCCCCAAGATCAAATAACTCATAGGTTAGAACACAATAAAACGGTGCAATACAGGCATACCAGCACAAGAATACCATCAGCTATGGCTGATATCCTTAAAATACTATTAAAATGTCAAATCATGATCATGCTAATACTTTGGCAAACTAATTGGTCTGAAATCTAGAAAAAGATACTATATACCCTCCTTGCCAACCAATGCAATGACATATGTTCACACAAAAAAAAAAAAAAAACCGAAAGCCATTGAATAAGAAATTTACAAAGAACTCAGTTCATTGTTTGCAAAAAAAATTGCATAAAAGGAGTGGGCAACAACGTCCATTTCCTGCTAACAACTGGCTTTAATTTAGCAATCTTACATTTTGGCAACATTTAATACTAAGTGCACGAGCTGCACTCCAGGAGCAAGATATCCCACCGTGAGAAATAAATGAATATTCACTGAATGAATATTTGGTTGTCTATTTAACCCTCTGTTAACCAAGTACCTTTCCAACTGTGTAAAAATCATTTCCCTAGGCAAATATGTTGATTATGGGCCAATATTCGACCCTTTGGCCCACCTTTCCAAAATGTAGCAGACCTGCTACATTGGGTAATAATGCGAATGGAAAAATTAAAATGATGGACGATTCAAGTTATTCTCAAATGTTTATTTGGAAATAAGAAACAAAACCAGCAGGGTGTCCAGGCTGTTAACCCTTTCACTTTATGTGGCAGATATGCTACGGTGGTTAATAGAGGGTTAAACATGAGTTCATTTATAGATTGGATCACAAAAAAATTACTTCATTCAGGGACATAAGAACACTAATGCACTTATCAAGAAAGGTGGCTGAAATATCAAAAAAAAATACACATACAACCCCAATTCCGAAATAGTTGGTATGAAGTGTAAATTGTGAATAAAATCAAAATGCACTAACTTTCAGATCACATGAGCCAATATGTTATTTACAATAGAACACAGATAACATTTCAAATGTTGAAACTGAGACATTTTACATTTTTATCCACAAAATGAGCTTATTTCAAATTTTCTGGCTGCAACAGGTCTCAAAAAAGTTGGGACACAGGCAAAAAAGGGCTGAAAAAGCAATATATAAGAGAATCAGCTGAAAGAACACTTAGTAAGTAATTAAGTTAACTGGCATCAAGTGTGTAACATTATTGGCTATAAAAGGGATGTCTTAGAGAGGCTGAGTCTCTCAGAAGTAAAGATGGCCAGAGGCTCTCCAACCTGTGAAGGTTTGCGAAAAAAAAATTGGGAATACATTAAAAACAATGTTCCTCAACGTCAAATTGCAAAGGCTTTGAAGGTCTCATCATCGACAGTGCATAACATCATCAAAAGATTCAGAGAAACTGGAAAAATCTCTGTGCGTGAGGGACAAGGCCGAAGACCTTTACTGGATGCCCGTGATCTTCAGGCCCTCAGATGCCACTGCATCACTCACTGACATGATTCTGTCATTGACATTACTAAATGGGCCCAGGAATACTTCAAGAAACCACTGTCTGTAAACACAGTCCGCTGTGCCATCCACAGATGCCACCTAAAACTCGATCATGCAAAAAGGAAGCCATTGTTGAGCATGATCCAGAGGCGCCGCCATGTTCTGTGGGCCAAGGCTCATTAAAAATGGACTGTAGCAAAGTGGCAAAGTGTCCTGAGGTCAGACGAGTCCAAATTTGACATTCTTGTTGGAAATCATGGGCATTGTGTCCTCCAGGCTAAAGAGGAGAAAGACCACCCCTCCTGTTATCAGCGTTCAGTTCAAAAGCCAGCATCTCTGATGGTATGGGGATGCATTAGTGCATATGGTGTGGGACACTTGCATGTTTTGAAAAGCATCAGGAATGCTGAAAGATATTTAAAGGTTTTAGAGCAACATATGCTCCCCTCCAGACGACATCTATTCCAGGGAAGGCCTTGTGTATTTCAGCAGGACAATACAAAACCACATACTGCAGCTATTACAACAGCATGGCTTCATAGTAGAAGAGTCCATGTGCTGAACTGGCCTGCCTGCAGTCCTGATCTTTCACCGATTGAGAACATTTGACACATAATTAAACAAAAAGTCAAAGTCAAAGGCCTGTATTAAACATGAGTGAGATCAAATTCCAACGGCTAAACTCAAGAAACTTGTCTCCTCAATGCCCAGACGCCTCCACTTTGTGTTAAACATAAGAGGGGATGCTACACCATGGTAAACAGGCCCCTGTCCCAACTTTTTTGAGACCTGTAGCAGGCATCAAATTTGAAATGAGCGCATTTTGTGGAAAAAATTGTAAAATTTCTCAGTTTCAACATTTGCTATGTTATCTCTGTTCTATTGTGAATAAAATACTGGCTGGTGTGATTTGAAAGTCATTGCGTTTTGATTTTATTCACAATTTACAATTTGTCCCAACTATTTCGGAATTGGGGTTGTAATTCATTCCTGAATTTTTATGTGAGCAACAGAAATGCTTCTTATGTTTACCTCGGTTGAAATATTTCACTTTGCATTAATGATGGATGGGATTTGAATATCCAGTTTCAGACACCGATGAAGGAATTTGAGACTTATGAAAGAATGAGACAGAGGATTCATTTACACTTGCATGACATCTGTTGTAACTGCATCTCCTAATTTTGGACATCTGAATTCTTTATTTTTTTAAAGGTGCCCTGTGTAATGGACAACCAAAAATTAAATTTATGCTCTTAACACTCCGAAGAAAAAGGGGGAAGTATACCATAGAGATATTTAATAGAACCAGAGAGAATGAGGAAGTACCTTTGCTTCAGCCAGTTTGCATGTTAGCTTCCTGCTTCCGCGTTTCCCAAGGATGCAATTTTGTGGCCAAAGATGCGGCAGCTCCATAGACACCAATTGAAAAGTGCGCAAATTTTTCTTGCCAAATAAAGCGAAAACAAAAGAAAATGTATTCGGTAATCCTTCATTATTTTGCTCTTTGTCTCACGCAACTGTTTGATGAATTCATGAGGGCCTGTAAAATAAGAACTGATACTTAGAGCTTGACGACAGCTCGTGCACGAGGTTGTCCAGCTGTTGCTCTGACTGCAGCAGTTCAGCCAATGAGTGTATAGTGCGTGCACGTTCCGGATTAACAGCGTTGCTCGTCATTTCCCCTCGAACACATTCACCAATCCACACAGACAACACATTTTCTTGACCATTTGTGCTGTGTAATCAGATTGGCAATCTTATGAAATGGTGCCGAAAATAAGCACCCATGGAATGCCATTTTTATAGACAGCGTCGATCAATTCCGTACTTCCTGGGCTGAAGTAGCTAGCCTAGCATCTCCCATTGAAAGTAATAGGGGTGGTACTTCCTCGCTCTCTCCAGTTTTATTATATTACCTCCATGCAGTATACCTGCAGAAAGTGAGTTGGTCTACCCTAGCGTAACAATCGAGAAATGGCACAGTCTCTCCTCCCATCAAGCCTACTGTCCATGATTCGCCCCCATCTTCCCAACGACCCCATAGCCGACTATGTACAATCCAAACAGGGCCGCTCTGACTCCAAAACTCTGAGATATAAACACATGAACGAACGTCAATTGATGTCAAGTGATTCTATACTATGACATCTTCAAGCTACTCCCCTTCACCCGATCCAGTAAATATGTCCAAATTACGCGTCATTGTTCATTCGAAATAAATTCATTAGTTAGATAACATTCGCTGCTGTTGAGCAAGCTAGCGTCAACATAACATTAGGTAATCCCACATGGAAAGAATCTATATGAACATATATGTGCATGTATGCAACCTATATGCCACATATATGCAGCATATATGCGCATATATGCCGCATATAGGCCAAATTCAGGTACATATATGTGCTTATAGAGGGCATATAGGTCTACTATATTGCTTCTTTATTTCCACTTATGGGCCCTATATGTACATACAAGGTATATGTCTCCTATATAGCTCATATACCCAGTGGCAGGTTCTGTTTGTCATACCTATTGTATAGTTCATATTTCACTTTTGCAACTGTCATACATGATGCCTAGCTCATATTTTTATTCTCAAGGTAATATCTGCATATTAGTCCAAAGTCCCTTACAGAAATAACAAGAATTTCACGCAATAACTTATTAATTGCATGTGAACACATGAAATTGGCATCACATTTGATCCTAAATACATGTTGACATGTGACAACGGCATGTTATGTGTAAACCAGTCATTATTAACTATGGCAAGTGAGAGGAGACAAAAAGCTATGATATCAACACAAATATCTAATTCTGTTTGTTACATTTTTTTCCTGAAACATTAACAATAAGAAGGTCATCAATTCTTTCTTGACCATACTTATTTCCAGTCTATGAAGATTGAGTTGTGTATTGTGGAAGAGAAGGAAATGTATAAAAACAAAATGGTTTGATTATGTTTATTTCATCAATTAAGCATTTTTTCAAGTTTAAGTCACTGCCAGATTCACCATATTAGATAAAATTGGATTCACATCATTACAGCTTATACACATCCACTGAAAGGTTATACACTACACTGTTACATCCACCAAATGCAATGTTTTCTCTCTTGTCTGTAATGCAGTTTCTAGATGAATATGGCTCAGAGGTCCTTAGTCTAAATGTAGCACAATAAAACAAAAATAACAAAATAAAAGTACACAGAAGAACATACATTCAAGTAAACATGCCTTTCAAAAGTCATTTTCATCCCCACATCTATTTGAGCATTTCACTGTGGTTAATGAATTTGAAGACAAAGTCTACATTTCTGTTCATAGTTTTAATGAATAGACACTTGTCTTTTATCTGAGATGCTTGTATAGCAACTAAAGGTCCCAGACTTTTTCCTACAGGGATGAAATAACAAGGATTCTTAAATTCCCACACGGAAAGAACCTATATAAACATATAGGTTTTAATCCCCGCCTTGTATCAACCAGGGGCCTATTGCACAAAAGTCGGATCCTGAGATCCTGGATCAACGCCAAAGCGAGGATTGCCATATCCCAAACTGGCTTAATTGATTGCACAAAGCCAACAGCGGGTGGAGGAGAATTGACTAAGTGAAGCCCGTTGTCGCTGATCCTGCTGAGTCTTGGCACACACGGCTACCTCAAATAGACCCCGAGATCGATCACAGAATCGCTGATCATCACCATGGACACTAAGTAGTTGCAGCAAACGCATGCGCCAGCAACACTCAAAGACCACGTTCAAACAGAGGGACGATGGGATCGCTGAAATGCTTCTGCTTGCTATTCCTTTAGTTTCTGTCTGAATGATGCGAGACGTTTGAGAGGAGTATTAAAGTTAGCTAAACTCAAATGAGAGTAAACTCGGGAGGTGTTTCAGCACCCTCAAAAAGGAGTTGCTGATGTATTTCAGCGTTACCGTGAACGAGATAACCCGTCGTAGTCAGACAGATTTAAAGTCTTGCAAACACTTGTAACTTGAGATAGTATGTGTCAAGTGTAAGAACTCTTTAATGGTAGAATTGTGCCAAACAGATCCATGGAAATATATGCATGTGTGAATCAGGTCTCACAAGTACCTTATAGGCCTTTTTTGTCCTGTAAGAAATGAATAAAAGTCCGATCTAGAAGACGTTGTCAGATTAGTTGAGTTTACTTGCTGCTGTTAATCACCTCTGATGAAGACATACTCAAATTTAAAAGTAGAATGTTAGCCTCAGAAAATTACGTCAAGGAGCCTCCTGAAAATGTTTGATTCCAGTATTATGGTTTAGCGACGTTGCACTCGTGTCTAGCATTAAGGCAACGACTCTTCCTTACCCGTCGCAGTCTGAATAAAGACGGAGAAAAGTAGCAGCAGTGCTGTAGGTAGGGGGTTACCGCAGCGATTTAAGACCGCGCTGAAACACGGTAACCTACTTCATGCAGCACTGCTCATTTTCTACTCTGATGGAAGTCTCAACTTGGGGAATAAGGACAAATCTGATAATGACGGATTCTAAATATGGTTAAAATGTGACATGGAAGGGGACTGATTGAACTGTGATGGTCACTGTCACATGGATAGACCTATTTGAATATAATGATCGAATATTGGCTATTTTACTGACATCAATGGTCACAAGTTTCTAAAATAATTACTCTGGGCCTATTATAATTGAGATAACAACGTGTAGTGGACAATTCAGAATGACTGTTAAGGACGTTGATTTTCAATTTGGGCGACTGCTGAACGAGGAGAGGTGAAATTGGCTGCAGACAGGAGCTTAGCTAGTTCGTAAGCTTGCTCCGGTGCTGGCTAGCTCCACAGACTTTGTTTCCATAGTAACTAGTGCCATGGTTTAGCTCACACGCTCTGTGCAACCGAAATGGGGCTTGAGATCAGGCTAATCCCGTGCCGATCCTGGGCTAATCCCTTATCCTGCCTTTGTGCAATAGGCCCCAGCAGTGGTCGGCAGCTCTTTTCAGAAGTAATCCGCAATTGGCCAATGCGCTACAGGGATGCAAATTGCGAAGGGCCTGCTGGGAAGGGTTATGTAGATTAGAGTTCCCCTAGGCGCATCCTGTTGGCTAGACAGCCACTAATTGCGATGAGACATTGTTCTCTGTTCTACTTTTGCCTTTGTGAAAGTGTACCAAGTAAATGTGTACAGATTAATTGCTATTAGCCACGGGCTGTGTACATTTTTCTGAACTGCCAACAGAGGCGCATCTGCGAATAAGCCAGAGAACTCGTGCATAGGTTCCTAATTGGTTATCCCAAGTCTGAGTGGGATTGGAAATGCCAAAAAAAAAAAACATTGACGTTTCAATAGGCGATTTTCATATTATAGGTACATATATGCACCTATAATATATGAAAACGGCCAATTTTATGTATGTCGCATATATTCAAAACCTATATGTTCATATAGGTTCTTCCCGTGTGGGATGTTAAGCGCTCATGCTGAACCAACATTTGCGTGAATAAATCTATCTAATGCCGGACTTTACCATAACCAGTCTCTGATCCCAAAATCAGCTGGCCAGTCAATCGCCACTGTTAGTTGACCATCACTTTACCGTACGTCATCAAAACAGTTATAGCGGAGTTCAAAATTATGAAGTAATCTTAGCTGCACATGTACACTGATTGATTGATTGATTGATTTTTATTAGAACGTCTTGCACTTACGTGCCCAGCCCAAATGGGCTTATAAGACACTATTGACATAAAACACATAACACATTACATAACATAGAAAGATGACCAACATACAAAACACATTTCCATCCTTTTCGCAGTTAAATTAATTAAACATATCATTGTCAAATTAAGTCAGGATACAGATTCCTTTGCCGCAGTTTCCAAGCATTTTTCACATATCTCGCCAAGCTATAAATTTCATTTTCAAATAACCAACCCAGCATATCCCCATCAGTCATCCAAAACAAATCGGGCTTTTTACGTTGAATTCTCTCAAACATACCTATTCTTAAGTCATGATATACAAGACAAAAAAGCAGAAAATGCCATTCATCCTCAACAACCCTTAAATCACACAAAACATATAACCTGTCTTCTTCTGGAACACCTTTATAGCGCCCCACCTCAATCTGCAGAGGCAATACCCCTGCTCTGAGCTGGGCACACAAAGACCTCTGCAATCTAGTTAACCAGCATTTGATATATGGCTCTGTGGCATAGTCATTTTTAAAGTGCAGGTAACTTCTCAATTTGGGCTTATTTGACACCTGCCATTGCCATTGCTCTTTATAAAAATCAAACAGAGACTGTCTAACCTGGGATATTTTAATTTGTAAATTATTTGTAAATAGATACTGTACATTAGCTAATGAGAGTATTTCCAGGACCTCCATTGACCACGGGTAGTTATGAGCTTTATCCCAATTGATGACTTTCCGAGTAAGTCTGTCTTGAGGTAAACGAATAAGGCGATTCCACAGTCTAATTATTTCCGCCCTTTGTTTCACCAAGCAGGGCTCCCAACCCATATCTCCCTCTAACACAGCTCTAGTTGTGAACCTATGTACTCCAAGAAAACACCTCATGGCCCTACTCTGAATTCTATTACATTCAGGAGCATCTTCGATGCCCCATACCCCAGCTGCATAAAACAAAACAGACCCAACTAAACTTTCAAACAGCTGGGTAAATGTTAAGAAGCCTATTTCAGGGCAGAGCTTCATTCTATTAATAACGGCCCCTAAAGCCCTCCCTGCAGACTCAGACAGAACCCTTCTCCCCTCTGAAAACGTCATATTTTCGTGAAAAAGAGAACCAAGGTATTTATAAGTTCTGGAATACATAAGCTGTGTTTGCCCAAAAAAGAAATCAAATTCACTACGTGGAGCAGATGGTTTTCTAAAATGGACTACTTGTGTTTTATCCACATTTATAGAAAGTCTCCATTTATTGCACCAATTCCTCATAATGCCCAACATTTTTTGCAATTTAATTTCTTCTTCTGCGAAGACAACAATATCATCTGCATATAATAAAATGCTGAGGTTAAAGCCATCAATGTCTATACCCAAGTTTGCTGACTTTATCTCTTGAGCCAGATCGTTCACAAAAAGCGCAAAGGGAGTGGGTGAAAGAACATCTCCCTGTTTGACTCCGAATGGAGTAGGGAACCATCCTGTCCTCATATCGTTTACCTGCACAGAGGCCACTGGAGCCCTGTACAGAGCTTTGATGGAATTATACAGATGACCTGTAATACCAACTGAAATTAACTTATATTTCAAAAGATCTCTGTTAACCCAATCAAAAGCTTTTTTAAAATCAACAAAACAAACAAAAGTACTTTTATTTTCCAGCAGTCTTGCTCTAATGACAGACGATAAAACATAAATATGATCAATGCTCGCTCTGTTTTTTCTAAACCCATTCTGTTCATCTACCAGGATTCCATTGGTCTCAATATATTCACTGAGTCGATTGTTGAGAATACCGGGAAACACTTTATATACTGTACTTAACAGGCTTATGCCTCTATAATTCAAAGGTACTCTTGGGTCAGCCTGGGTGGACTTTGGGATAGGCTTGATGATCGATCTATACCACACCGTGGGGACAGTCCCACTCTTAAAGCAATATTGGAATAACATGTGCAGAGTATTTAACAGCTTGGGGCATTTAAGAACCTCATTGGACAGTTCATCCACACCAACAGCTTTATGAGGTTTGGTTTTTTCAATTGCCTTCTGTACTTCTACTAGGGTAATGTCATTGTTTAGCGCACTATTAAAAGTGCACAAGTAAAACTAGGGACAAGATCATTTTAGAACTTTACGTATGCCGCCCGCCTGATGATAATTTCACAGTATGCAACCAGTTTGCCTGATATGCAGTCTTCATTAGCAAGACCTCTTCTAGCAATCAAGTATCATTAGTCACAACTAAACATTCTGTCATGTTTCATTACATTATGCAAAGTTTTCCGTTACGTTTCGTGCGTTCATTTAGGGTTCATTATCACCGAAGCAATTTCAGGCTTCTTAGCTAATGTACCTTCCACACGATTGACATCAGGTTCATGTACGCCCTCAAGCCGTGCAATTTATTCGTGCACTGCAGTTTGGCTGACTGTTATGTTGCCAGCATACTGCCATCCATGGCAGAAACTGGTATTATGACACAGGACGGTGCGCAGATAGTGATTTAGCGTGCTAATTCAAGTTGATATCCCTGCAGCACTATACTTTGTCATCTTATTTATGACATCATTGCCCTTATTTCTTCTCATTCTTTTGTTGTGTCTAGCTCATTTTTTGTGATATTTTGACCTCAATTCTTACACAGGGCACCTTTATTGTCTCGAGTGAATCTTTAGGTACAATTTTGTAAAGATTATCCATAGTAAAATGCATGCTCAAAATGCATCAAAATAACTACTAATTTGCAGATTAGAGATTTTGAGAGCTGTTTCGAGCTGTGCTTCATCAAGGTTGAAAACCGAATCAGCAACAGATCACCAGAATCAGGGCTGGGCAGCCCTAATGTCTTTCATATTGGCGCTCTCTTGTGGTGAGACATAAACACAACAGATTAAAAAAAATGCACTTATAACACAGTTAAAACAGTTTTTTTTTTTAATCTTTTGAAATAATTATGCTCATTAGGGATATGAAACCACTTATTTTCTTAAATGAACAGTTGTATTATTCTGGGCCCTTGGTCTCTGGTTTTTTTAATCCACCAGAACATAAACCTGCAAGAAAATCACCAAATCAAAGGGAAAATCGCGTTCAGGGAGAACAATATATGTATCTATAACCCCAACTCTGAAAACCCTTTGATATATTATGGAAAATGCAAACGGAATTAGAAAAGAGTGATTTGAAAAATCTATTCACCTTATACTATTCTGAACACACAGCAACAACACATTATTTGATTCTTTAATTTGAAAGTCTGTCCTGCCTGCCCATACTGACTAATTCCTCCCAAATTCAATTGAAATGTCAAACATTTATTAATTAAAAATGTCTGTTTTTCTATGTGAGTTAATGATGCTTCAATCAAGTGTCCACACAATTTTAGCTGTATAGTACGTTGTATACACTGTAGTTCCTCTAATGCACACTGTCTGCGACTACTCTGCATTTGCTCATTTGCAATTGGGAAAGCCTACATATCTAAAGGTATCAATAAAGAATATGTCTACATTGCAGCAATTACCCCAGGGACAAGAAGAGCAGCAGCAAGAGAGATGTCAGACAAGCAGCCATGAGTAGTGGGGAGGGGAGGAGTGTAATGCTGGCAGGGGTTGGGGTGAGGTCACTGGATGGTCCTGCAGAGAGGGATGGAATCTGCGCTCCAGACAGGACAGCCATATCAAATGTGCCTTGCAGCTTGACCTGGGAAACCAGGACCTGGGGAATCACTGTTATAGAGATTACAGTGATATGTGTAAGAGGCCCATGAAAGAGAGGCAGAGCTCTTGCTGTTACAAAACATAAATCGAGACAGAGCAGCAGTTTCTCCTTAGATATGACAAATACGAACAAATTAGTGAATATTTCTTAACAAATCAATTGCTAAACTTCCAAAACCTACTTGCCTGAAAGAAAATTTTAATTCTCCATGGAAAGAAATGTTGCTGCGTTGTGCTTTCATCAGGTAAAAAGCTACACCAGTTAATATTATGTATGCTCACGAAATTTACATGAAACTCCAGCTAATTACAGATGGTCTGCGTCAACAGTCACACACTCACATTTCCTCAATTGAAAAATTTTTTGTGCACATAACCTTTCTTTACATTAAAATAGGTGGGGGTGGGGAAGATGGTAAGGGAGGCAAAAACGAACCAAAGCATTAAGATTCGTGAATTTCAGTGAATGGAGCATCTAAAATGCAACCATAACAGCAGCATCCATAGCAATTTAGCACTTAACCAATTACTTTTTGGAAGAAATGCACAAAGAAAGCCTTTATTGAGCATCAGAAATAAAACAATGAACTTGGATTTTGCCAAACATGATAAGAACTATCACTGACTAACTAAGAGCAATAAAATCACATGAGAACAAAATAAAACTTTAGGCCAAGCGCGCCATTGGCATGTTTGGAGGCAAAAAAGGAGTGCAATAAAGGAGAATATCGAGGTGAGTCACTGATTTTTATTCTTTCCTAGCCTCTGTTGCAGATGTCTTATGTTGTTCGCTTTGCTCACACACCAACATCTGCACGCTCGAGCTGGGTTTTGTGTTCAGAGAAATATTGACATTTCTGGAGCTAGCTAACTACATATTCACATACTGCTGTGGGAGCATGCGAGGAAAGCGAACCACGTTAGACGTCTGCAACGGAGGCTAACCAACACCAACCTGTTGAAAGTGCTCAAAAGGAGGAATGTCTCCGCAGCACACTTCCGTTGGTGCTTCGGCAGGTAGACGGTTGACGCGGGGCCAGTCGCTATCATTGTAAAGTCGCTTGATTTCCTTTATGGTCTCATCCAGTTGGCTTTTTATTCTTGTAAACTTTCCTAATAAACGGTAGCATTCCGTACGGCACACAGACAGTTCGCTTGAGGAATATACAGCAGTATTTACAGAAAGACCACCGCCTATAATTGAAGGAGATTATCCGAAATGTTGGACTGTTTTTCAAAATAAGATATTTCCTCCCACTAACTGCTCTCCTCACCCTCTACAAAACCCTTTTTGCGCCACATATCAACTACTGCAACATCATATGGTGCAGCACTTTTTCCAGTCATCTTACAAAAGATGATGATATGAGCTATGTTGTGGGCCAGGTACAATGCACCCTCACACCCTCTGTTCCTTCGCTATGGTCTTCTTAGGCTTGCAGAGCTAAATGTCCATCAAAATGCTTGTATGATGTATCAAGTGGTACATAACATAAACAGCAGATTGTCTGAACTCGTTCCAATCTACAGTCCTCTGCTTATCCATGATACTAGGAAGAAACATCTTATCACTGGCAAAAAAAGAAAACTTAAATGTACCAGCTTGAGTATTACTTGCAAGGGCCCACAGATCTGGAACGAACTTGATGAGAGCATGAAAGTGCTGAAGACCATCTCTATCTTTAAGAAGATGCTAAAGGACAAATTGCTAAGATCATATATCTAACTATCATGTGGTACCTAATATCCATCTGCTCTGGGAAAGATGTGGTGTTACGTTCTATATGTTGTGTATGTGTTTATATTTTTCTTGATATTGTTATTAATGTTTCTGCATGTTTTCAGGCTCCCTCTTAAAAGCTTTTGATAGCTTCTCTAGGAGGCCTGATTCACACATGACCCCCATAACTTCAGTTATGCACTATAGATAATGTGCATGTGTGTGTGAATAAATAAATCTGAAGGAACTTCGAGTAGGCTTTTCCATATACACGTATTTTCTCATTCTTCAATCTGATTCTTATTTTACATAAAAGCAAATGTCACTATATACTAATTTTTTAGGGGTTTCTGTACACGCAATTTTTGTTATTAATATTTGACGGGAAACACAAAAGGACTCATAAAGCAAGCATACTGAATGGCTTATTTCACATAAAGCCAATCCGTCGCGGAACACAAAACCTTGCTTGAGTGTGCAGACATTGATGTGTGACTGAAGCTAACCACATAAGACATCTGCAACGAAGGCTAATTCTTTCCTTGGTTTGAAAAAAGTATAATGAGAAGAATTTGTCTGTTTCTGTTTGTAAATAGGATATTAAAAGTTGGCTCCTCTTCCACAGCTCAAACACACCAGACGCGCACGCCTCATGAATGTAATTTGAGCGCTGGTTTGAGCTAGGCACACACTATTATCCCTCCTATGGAATCATCAGTTAGCTAGCGTTGGCTTGAGACTTCCGTGATGTGGCTTGTATGTCAGAAAATAAATCAAAGATAACATTTGGTACTACATACAGTACCTCAAGGGTCATTTTCTAAAAACTTGCAGTTATTTTCTCTGGTCAATAGTAAGACTTTGTGTGTTCGAACACTGCTTGTTCATAAAGTTACACTGCTAGCTCACTAATATTTTCGGAATATACTATTTGTATCAATGGAAAGGCAGATACTGAAACAAGCTGACTAAGCTAACCGCTGTCACTTAGCATCAGTCCAACAGAAAACAGGTCAACACCATGTTGCAATTCATGCCTATCCTCTCCTTTACTGTTTGCCAGTGGGTGAAAGTGAATGCCAGATTTACCCTCACTTTGGAAAAAGCTTTGTACCTCGCAAAATTTCCTGTTTCTCTGCTGCGGATGCCACTATCATACCTCACACTCAGGCATCTAGGTCGCCAAGCTTTTACTGAGTCCCGCCCTCACACCCTGGTTGTTTTTGGCTAAGGGCTTCACACCCACTGCCCAAAGGTTGACATCCAGAAACATTTGGTGCAAAAATAAATGAGAAAATTCAGTGTTTCCGCAAATTTGGGTTTCTCAAAATACAGACATTACCACACGCTTTTAGTGGGTCATAAGTGAGGATTGAGTCTTGAGTTTTGTATGACCCTACGCTTTTTAAAGGAAATTGTGCAATCTAGCATCCCCACCACACTGCGGGACATAACAGTGAAATGCTGATCTCACAAGGCCATTCCTTGCTTTCCTAGTCAAGCCTCATTTTAGCATTGGAATGCGTGGTGTGCACAGAATTTAAGAGTGGTCCATGGTCAGTCAATGTCACTGTCACGTGACTGCGAAACCGTTGCTCAGGCTCGTTTTGGCTAATTCTCCTTGAGGGATGGAAAGATTATGACCTCCAGTTTTCTTATTGCTTAGCTGCATTTTTGTTTTTTGAAGTGCCCAACTTCACGGAGAAATTGCAAAAATATCCAAATCATAATATCTGGACTCCATATGGGTCATTCTTTTATCTAACATTGGTTTTTGTGCAAAGGTTGTCTTTCACTTTAAGGATATAAAAAATTTTAAATATCTGCAAGGAGTAATGTTATTACAAATACTTGCAGTCATCTATGATTCACATTAAAATTGATATGACGAAATCCATAAAACTGGAACATAAGACCTCTTGGGAATGGGGATGGTGCCGTTCGGGATGGCTGCCGTCGCTTGGTGTCATCCTGAACTTGACATATTTCTTGTGCTTTTTATTTAGTTTCTTTCCATGCGCTAATTTCAGTACATACGATAGACCAAACATTCTGGATAACTGATCAAACTCGAACATTACAGCACTGGACTTTGCTCCAACTGGATTTTACTTACCTGTGCTGACTGAGAGAAAATGCAGTCGGAGGAAGAGAGGAAAAAGAGCTGAGGTCCTGGTCAGGCTGAGCAGCAGACATCGCCCTTCCTAGTGTACCTCTAGCAAATGTTCAATCCCCCAAAAATAAACTCGATAAACAAAGAGCAAAATTGGCCTTCCATTTGGACATAAAGAACTGCAATGCCTTTGTTTTCACTGAGACGTGGCTTGATCCCTCGGTCCTAGACCCCGCCAATACACCGGGCGGAGGCTTCGCTATTCATCTCCAGGACTGAACGAAAGAGTCAGGTAAAGATAAGGGGGGTGGTGTCCGCATAATGGTGAACAATTGGTGGTGTGTGAACTCAAAAACGACATTGTCGGGTTGCTCCCCTGATCTTGAGCACCTAATGAGCACATGCTTACCGTTTTATCTGCCCAGGGAATTCACAGCTGTGGTTTTCACCACTGTTTATATTCCCCACAAGCAGACACAACATGGGCATTTGAGGAGCTGTACAAGGTTATTGACCAACATGAAACTTCCCAACCAGAGGCTGCTTTCATCATAGCTGACGACTTCAAAGAAGCTAACCAGCGTAGAGCACTGCCGAAATACCAACAAAATGTGGAGTTTCCAACCCATGGAGATAACATCCTGTACCATGTCTACACTCCATTCAGGCATGCCTACAAAGCCCGCCCCCACTCAGACTTTGGCAAATCAGATCACACTGCGGTCTTGCTGCTACTGTCCTACAAGCAGAGTTTGAAACATGAGCACCCTGTGACGTGGACAAGACAGTGCTGGACTGACCAATCAGATGCCGCCCTGCCGGCCTGTTTCTACTCCATGCACTGGGACATATTTTGAGCTGCTGCCAGCAGCAGCAATCACAGACAATCACGAACAACAAGCGAAAGAGCTGCAGCATGGGATGCTTCTCTCCCAAAGGAGTTGAACTCCATTTATGTGCTTTGAAAGCAACAGCAAGCTGGAGGGGTTGCTGGAACAGGACAACTGCCCACTCTAGGTATCCCGGTCAGATGTGTGTAAAACCCTCAACAAGGTTAACGCACACAAAGCTCCTGGACTGGACAATTTTCCGGGCCGGGTTCTCAAAGCTTGTGCATGCAAACTGGTGGATGTCTTCGCAAAAATGTTCAACCTTTCCCTACTCCAGTCTGTAGTCCCCGCATGTTTTTAGATGTTCTAAAAAAACTACCATTATTCCTCTACCAAAAAAGCCAAATGTAAGCTGCCTAAATGACTTAAGCCCTATAGCACTTACATGCACCATTATGAAGTCCTTTGAGAAGACAGTCAAAGCTTACATCTCACCCTCTATACCCACCACACATAATCCACTATAGTTCGCCTACAGGCCAAACAGGTCCACAGGTGATGCAATAGCATTCACACTCCACATCGCCCTCTCCTATCTGGAACAGAAGAACACACATGTGTGAATGCTATTCATTGACTTCAGCTCTGTCTTTAACTGCGTAGTCCCATCCAAACTTTTCATGAAGCTCAGGGACCTAAACATCAGCCCTCCCTGTACAGCTGGATCCTGGAATACTCGACAAACAGACCACAGGTGGTGCAGATCAGCAACACCACCGCCTCCACACTGACTCTGAAGACTGGGGCTATCCCTGCTTTTCTCCCTGTACATGCACGACTATACGTCCAAGCTGACGACACCACCATCATTGACTGCATCACAGGCAGTGACGAGACAGCCAAGAGTGGAGGTGAGAGCGCTGACATCATGGTGCAAAACCAATATCCTCCGGCTTAGTGTCAGCAAGCCCAAGGAGATGATCGTGGACTACAGGAGGCTTCAGTGAAGAGGACACGCCCCTATTCACATTGAGGGGGCAGCAATGGAGAGAGTAAGCTGCTTTAGGTTCTTGGGGATGAATATCAGTGAGGATCTCAGCTGGTCAGGCCGCACGGGTGTGATCCTGAAAACAGCAAGACAGTGCCTCTTTCTCCTGCGGCATCTGAGGAGGTTCGGCATGGACTCCAGGATACTCTCAAACTTTTACAGATGCACCATCGAGAGTATTTTCACTGGGAACATCATGGCCTGGTACAGCAACTGTACCGCCCTTAAATGCAGAGAGCTGCAGAGGGTGGTAAAATCAGCCCCGTGCATCACTAGGTCAGAACTGCCAGCCATCCAGGACATTTGCAGCCAGCCCTGCTGTAGGAGGGTGCAACGGATCCTCTCTGACCCCAGCCACCCCAGCTACAGACTGTTCACACTACTGCTGTTGAGCAGGCAATTGAGCAGCATCCAGCCTTGAACGAACAGGTTTAGAGAAAGTTTTTATCCACAAACCATCAGGCTATTGAACTGCTGAAATGCCTTACATACACACACACACACACACACACCCTCACTCACTTACACGCACACACACACACACACACATACATACACACACACACGCGCACATACTCACACACTCACTCTCACTCATACACACACTAACGAACTCTCTCTTATTTTTACTCTATTTTTAAATTCTATTTTGTAAATTTTTTTTATTTATTCTATTTCATATAAATTTTATTGTTGCTTCTGTGAAGTTGACCACTGATTTCTAAGAATTTCATTACTGGCAAATGATGTTGCATTGTTGCGGAGTATATGACAATAAAGAATCTTGAATCTTGAACAATGAATCTGGAAAATAAAGACATACTTTTTCCACATTTTTGAAATGAACATATAGACTATAAACAGCGTTGTTTATTCTATAAGCTTATTTCTTAATCTTGGTCTAGGGTGCAATTTTGACATCTCAAAACAATTTTGAAGTGTCTTCTTTGATTTTTTGTTTAACAGACTGTTTAACAAAAATTCATACGCAAAAGCAAGCTGAACATCATTCTGATTTTTTTTGTCAGACTGTTCACATTTATAAGATTGCACAGTAAAAATTTCAGAGAGATGAATAACTGGTGATATGGTAATTTTTTGCCCCAAAAAAAGGGCATTTTGGAGCAAAACCGGAAAAATTTACTTGAGATATTATTTCATTAAAAAACTTCTACAAATGATATTACTTGGATTACTGAATTTTTACAGAGAGATAGATCATAAAATCATAAAAAATGAATTCTAGCCTTTTACCTTACTTAGTTCCTGAGTTACAGGTCATAAACAGTGGTCTCGTTTTTAGGCATTTTGGGTTTTCGGCTGATTTTGAGGCTTTACCATGCAAAAGTGGATCAAGATACACAGAATCTAGGGCTTTTTCAGATTCTAGGGGATGAATATGATTGGTATACCCAATTTCGGCCTTGTATAAGCAATCAGTTTGGAGTAATAAGTTGCCAAAGTTAGCTGAAAATGGGTTCTCCAAAAAACTTAAAATATTATTAAAATTTTGAAGGGCTATAACTTGAAATCTATTTGAGATACTGGCCTAATATTTGGCACTTTTTAATTTTACGTGAATATTTACTCGTGAATTTTTTCAAAAATTGTTGAGGAGGTGACCTGGAAAATTTCTCAAAATCTGGATGTTTTGACATGGAATGACCCAAAGGTATCTCAGTGAAGTGGTGAAAAAAATTAGTTCTCTGAAGCAAAATTCAACTGGGTATTGATACTATATCATATTAAAATCAATAATCGTAATCAGATATTAAAAATGCGTGATTCCCTACCATTGATTTATGCCTAGATTAATCCCTTGACAAATTCAGTGGTTCAATACAACCTCATACAATCTCTCACTGAAATCCAGTCCCTCTAATGCTTGCTCAGGCTTATCTGGGTAAAGCACAGTTATAGTTCACGTCCACGTGAACTATAACCCGGTAATTATCAATTGATTGACATGTTTTTAAACAATTCCAGACAGTATAAACTTTCCACAGTAATTGAACGACTTTTATTGGACCCTCAGAAAGTAACAGCAAGTTAGGTTGTATTCTCTCAACACTGCGCAGCTGAATGTCGAAGTACAAAGAAAAAAAGACTTCCATAACCAACCCAGAAGTGCCTAGGTTAAATTTACATGATGGCAATGTGATACCGACATGGATAATGGGAGTACTGTAATTCTGTATAAAACAGTACTGGAGGGTTCCTTGTCCCAGAAAGCTCTGTTGCTCTGTTTCTCTGGAGGAGGAAGGACTTCAGTGATGGAGAGTTTTTCTTCAATATTAGTGAGTATGGTTAGCTGGCTAGCTGTTTTTTATTTATTTTTGGTTAACCATAGCCATGATGGTCACAGGGCTTGTTTGCCACATTGGTTAGTATGAGTAACCTTTAGGCTTCGCTAATACAACCCCAATTCCAAAATAGTTGGGACAAAGTGTAAATTGTGAATAAAATCAAAACGCAGGGACTTTCAAATCACACCAGCCAGTATTTTATTCTCAGTTGAACAGAGATAACATAGCAAATGTTGAAACTGAGAAATTTTACAATTTTATCCACAACATGAGCTCATTTCAAATTTGACGGCTGCTACAGGTCTCAAAAAAGTTGGGACAGGGGCCTGTTTACCATGGTGTAGCATCTCCTCTTCTTTTTAACACAGAGTGGAGGCGTCTGGGCATTGAGGAGACAAGTTTCTTGAGTTTAGCCATTGGAATTTGATCCCACTCATTTAATAAAGGCTTCCAGCTGCTGGAGAGTTTTGGGTCTCCTTTGACGGATTTTTCGTTTAATTATGTGCCAAATGTTCTCAATCAGTGAAAAATCAGGACTGCAGGCAGGCCAGTTCAGCACACGGACTCTTCTACTACAAAACCATGCTGTTGTAATAGCTGCAGTATGTGGTTTTGCATTGTCCTGCTGAAATACACAAGGCCTTCCCTGGGATAGATGTCATCTGGAGGGGAGCATATGTTGCTCTAAAACCTTTATATACCTTTCAGCATTCATGGTGCTTTTTAAAACATGCAAGTGTCCCACACCATATGCACTAATGCATCCCCATACCATCAGAGATGCTGGCTTTTGAACTGAACACTGATAACAGGAGGGGTGGTCTTTCTCCTCTTTAGCCCGGAGGACACGAAGCCCATGATGTCCATCAAGAATGTCAAATTTGGACTCGTCTGACCACAGGACACTTTGCCACTTTGCTACAGTCCATTTTAAATGAGTCTTGGCCCACAGAACATGGCGGCGCTTCTGGATCATGCTCAACAATGGCTTCCTTTTTGCATGATCGAGTTTTAGGTGGCATCTGTGACAGAATCATGCTGGTGAGTGATGCAGTGGCGTCTGAGGGCCCGAAGATCACGGGCATCCAGTAAAGGTCTTCGGCCTTGTCCCTTACGCACAGAGATTTTTCCAGTTTCTCTGAATCTTTTGATGATGTTATGCACTGTCGATGATGAGACCTTCAAAGCCAGAGAAAGAATTCTACGTTACCTGCCACAGATGTGATCTATGATTTTATGGGCCTTTTTATATTTCAGAGCTCACTAGTGCTTTCTTTCTTTCAAAAAATTTACCAAACAGTTCTATTAGCCACAACGAATGGTTTTGTTTTTTCTAAGGTAAGTTTTTATTGATTTTTCAGCCTAATAATGGCTTGCTTCCTCTTTGAATTTCATATTGAGACTTAAAAGCAAGAGATTCCAAGTGCAAACGCAACATACAGAATCAACAGTAGACCTTTGAGTAATTTGGGAATAAAACACACCTGGCCATGGGACAGCTCAGCAGCAAATTGTCTGGATAGTTTTGGTTTTTGGTCCCTTTAAAAAGGGGAGGGGATTTCCAGCATTATCCAACCAATTTTGATGTGTACACCCTCAAATTGAAGGAGAATGCCCACACTTTGTACTTGATTTATTATTTAACCCCTTTGCACAGAAGCCAAACGTGACTATTTATGTGTTACCTTATTTAAGGTTTTATATTTCAAGATTGCAGCTTCACAGAGAAGAAGGGAATGACTCAAGTGAGTCAAGACACTTGAGGCATTTAGAATTCCATTGTAGTTTATTTTCATGGTTTTGGTAGAGAAAAAGGGCTGCCAACATAAAAAATCTTCATGAAAATTCAGCATTGAAATTGAAAAATAATAATAATAATAATAATAATAATAATATTGAGAATTGAGAATTGGAAAATGGCCAGGGGTTGAAACTATAGATTTCTGGGATCATAAACTCCTTGACCAAAAGCATAGTTCATCTGAGCATTACATTCTACGTTGTAAATTACCTAATCTCTAGGAGCCAAATAAGACAGCTCTCCCGGTGGCTACCCAAACTCTGAGATCCCTCAAAATGACGCACTATCAAATCATATAATAATCATATATTTAACACAAACCAACTTTTGTTGCATGAAACTCAATATAAATGAATGGTTTTCAGGTTGACTTTTGCACAAGTTTATCAATATAGGTGCAGTTGGACATCAATTGGCTGGAGGTGACCAGTAACCTCTCCAAACACAAAACATGCCATTTCTCCATGATAAAGTTTAGAATTTTGTCAATTTTTTTCAGAGTCCCACAAGCCAGCAGACATACTCATTAAAGGAACTGCTTATTTAACTGTCAGAACATTCACCCTGTAATGAAAAGCTAGCATTTCCCACTTCCAAGCTCGCGACCCTATATAAACACTTCCTACACCTTACAAGGAACAAGTATAACTCACTAAAGCCCAACGCCCGCTGGCCGCGAAGCGAAGCGTCGCGTCAAACTCCGAATGTTGCCTTGACGCTTTTAAATGCCCACTGAAAGCGTCAGCCGCATCAACATTGACAGCTGTCAACTCGACTGAGAAGCCATGGGTGTCACTCTCAAAATATTAAACAAGACAATGCATAATTTTGAAAAAACCTACCGATAAAGCTTATTTTAAGTGATGGCAAAGTGCGACGGTCAGGTTACTATGCACTATACGTTATATACAGGCATAAATTTTCCTCCTAAATTTAGCCGTCTTGTAAATTAAGATTATGATTCACTTTACTTTACCCAGCAACAAATTAGCTAGCTCGCTAACTTAGCAGTGTAAAGTTCTTATCAGTGTACCTTGAGTTAGGTACTGTCTAACTGTAGATCGCTTGATGACTTAAATGCCCGCAAAATAACGAATTTCCTTTCAAAACTGTGACTTGGTTAAAAAAAGCAGGTTGACAACTGCATGTGAGGTTGCCGCTAAATGTGTGCCACTAACCATGACAAGGCGAAATAGTTGAATAATCTAATACAAATGCCTTTTTATTGTGTTGATGCTTCAGAAATTGAGCAGTGGCGAAACATAAAAAATCTGACGCGCGGCTGACGCGCGTCACACGCTGCCAGTGGGCGTTGCTCCATTGAAATTAATGTAACCAATTTTTTGACGCGTCTTACGCCTTCAGTGGGCGTTGAGCTTAACTCAGTAATATCTGAAATATAACTCATTATAACAGAACAGACATTACACCATTAGGAAAAACCAAAAATGCCACCACATGCAGTAACTATAATCAGCAAAGACTAACCAAAGAGGCAAACAAGCTCTGTGATCATCATGGCTATGGAAAACCGAGAATAAAAAACAGCTAGCCAGCTAGCCATAAGTTAAAAAAAATGAAAATTGCAGTTACTCATAAAATTATCAAAAACCATTCTTCATTGAATCCCTCCTCCAGAGACACAGATGCATCGGGTAGAAGGAACCCTCCAGTCCTGTTTCATTCAGAAGAATTCACATTTACAGAGTCCGTATCTCAATTAAATCCCATAAATGCAACTGAACACTTCAGGCCAGTTTTGGGAGTCTTTTTACCTTTTAAATCACGTTATTTTGAGCTGCACTATTGTGTGCAACGTCAAGAGAATACAACCTACCTTGATGTTACGCAAAAGTTTCTATACTTTTCTGATTGCCCAATCAATGTCTTTCAGTTACTGTGGAAAGTTTACACTCTCTGGAATTGTATAAGAAACATGTCAATCAATACATCATTACTGGGAAGTTTCATGAGGGCATGAACTATATGTGTGCTTTATGCAGATGAGCCTAAGTAAATAATTGAGTGATTGGCTATCAACATGAGTTCTTAGGAGGATATGAGGAAGCGCTGAATTCATCGATGGAGGAATCTACATGTAAATCTACGGTTGGGAACAACGCGGTTTTGATATGTGATGACTGTAATAGATAGTAGAATGGCATAGTATCAATACCATGTCGTATTTTTGCTTCTGAAAATCGATTTTTCTTAAATACTAATTGGGATACCATTGGCTCACGATAGCTGAAGTGCTTGCTACAAATGACAATGATTTTTTCTGTCACAAGAGGTCATTGTTTTGAACTGCTGGATAGATACTATGGGCAAGTACATTGAGCAGCTTACACACCAGGCTTAGCCGAGGAGTTTAATTCATGCCACTCCTGAAAAACAGGGATGGGACTGAACTCGTCCATATTCTAAACCATGCTCGAGTTTGGCTTGTTGGTGCATATTCGATAACTGATCCGGATGTGCCATGTAATGATAGAATAGTGTAACTGCATGCATAAATAGAGCAGGTCCATGTCTGCTGGGGTCTACATCTGTGCAGAGGGGTTAATTTCACCTCCAATATTCTGTGGTTTACAGCTAAATTAACAATAATGTTGTTATTGTCCAAATATTTATGCATATTATGCACATTAGAAGCCCCCCAACCACAGAACCTTCTCTCGTTTTGTCCTAAAGCAGCTGCTTGAAACCAAGGGGGAAGTTTACGTATGATAGCCTGTACAGGTCTGGAGGAGAGAGGACCCACCAGTTGGAGAACTTGGTCACACGCTGGATACTGACAGCAGGAAGCCTCTTGGCCCCTGGCGTCACTCATGTGGTAGATGATTATACTTATAACTGGCTAAGGTCTAATAAAACATTTTAGTTTGGATGGGAGCTTGTAGCTCCTTGATGGAACAACCCTCCCTCTTTCTTGCCTCACCTTGAAGATGATGGTAGGTTCTTACAATGGACCGCTGCTGGGAGAAGATCTCACACTGATAAGTGCCCTGGTGGTGAATGCGGGCTGAGGAGATGAAGTACAGTTGATCCTGCCCGACAGTCACAAGCCCAAATTGTTCCACCTGCTGAGTCTTGATCTTTATGGGAGGAAAGGTCTGTTGTGATCCTGGAGTACATGCTTACTCTCATACTGTCTTTCATGAGCACACACATGCACGCACACTCGCACACATGCACACACACATTTTTTTCTTCTAAAGGACACAACATTTGGGTAAAGGCTGTGTCAGCATAAGGTATTTATAAGTGCATGGAAATTTTCTGGTGTTTCCCTTGAGAGTTGATATGGAAGAAAATAATAGAATGGTACAGCTGCCTCGTATTTTTAAGAATTGAGAGGTCAGTTGTACCAACCACCTGCCAAAAGTCCCAGTAACCCTCACCCGTAAAGCCTAAACTACCTCATTGCTAAACAAAGTTGCTCACCTCGGGGGCAAATCTCCAAACAACCTCGATGTCATTGGGCAAGGGAAACTGGACGTCACATTGCATCTCAGTGCTGTTGCTTTCTCCAACTATGAGATCCACCACTTTGCAACACAGATAAAGATCATCAGCAAATTTCTTAACTTGTTTACTTAAAATAAATTTGATGGCCAGGATAAGCTGCCTCCATCATTTTAATGAATTAAATAATGTCCTTAATACTTAATAATGCCCTCCACTTAATAATGCCCTCCACAAAAGTGAGTGTATGAGATCGTTGTTTGAGCAGTAATTTCACAAAGGCAGGTGGAGAATGAATAGTATGGTGAGTGGACGAAAGCTATCGTCTTACATATGGCAGAATTGTCTTTGGACTTGTGCTCAAACCTCAACTTACAGATCTTCTGTTTGGCACACATAGGCTGGATTTACACTGCAAGTCTTGTTGCCCAGATCGGATATGGATCGGATTTTGAGGCCCATATCCGATTTGTTCAACTGTGTGTTTACATCTTGCTTTGAGCCTGAATGGTATCTGTTTCGTTTCGATTCCGTTTGTTTACACCACTCACTACCTGGCCATTGTCTTGGGCGATTCACATGCGCACAGTGGAGAAGGCTACCGAAAATAAAAGCAAATGTGCATGCAGCGCAAAAAAAAAGCATGCAGGCCTAACAGTCATAGAAATGATCAAAACATGAAGCAAGCTCGCAACATCTCACTGGGTAACCTACATCTGATTCTCCCGTTAACGCCTTTTAAGCCGCGTCCACACTGGACGCGAAACGAATTAATTTAGTTACTGATTTACTGATGAATATGATGAGAAATATTGAAATATAATCCTCAACACATTCAAAGTAAATGCAAAGATGCGAATATACGCGTTTCAAGGTATTCGTCTTTGCATTGACTTTGAATGTAATCTGTCACGCGAAAAATTCGTTTTGCGTCTGGTATGAAAGCAGCTTTACACCTATCACCTGCATCATCGCAAATGCGCAGGCAGACTCCGCCTTAGTCTGGGCCTTTTTTTTTTTTTTTACAAAATATCCGATCTGCATGTTGATATGCATTTACACAACGGGCACATTGGCACATATCCGATACACATCAGATACATATCCGAACAAAAACCACATTTGAATGAGGCCTGGATCCGATCTGACGGATCCGATCGAGGGCGGAAACAATGTGTTTTTTTTTCTGTTTACACAGCCATGTGACAGATCGGATATTGGCCGCATTTGAGCAAAAGATCCGATTCGTGTCACATTCGTGTCACATTTAACCCGCAGTGTAAAGCCAGCCATAGATACTCATTTGAAGTATGTGTTTATGTGTCAACAACCTGTACCATAGAATAGTACAAAGCCAGGCTGCACTTTTTAATTCTAAATTGTTTGTTCGGTTGTTTGTGCTCACTAATGTGATAACTATTACTGCGCACTTGAAATTGTTCATTTGCTCAGTCTTTCTTCTTGTTTTTGAGGGTCTAACCTTGGTCCTGTGTATGCAAAACCCCTGTGTATGTTGATTTATGTTCCAGCTGCAATTACAATGCCAGACTTTTAACCGGCTGTAAATTTTTTGTAAACAAGATACTTTTAATGTGTGATTACCGCAAACTCCAAAATCACATTCTGTGTTAAACAGTTATGAATGCCACAAAGAATACGTGTGCACATGTTTTCATAGTATAATAATAAGCATCATATGAACTAATGTACAGTATTTTATTATTCATGTCATTATAAAGGCATTTCCAGCATAAAGACGAATTAGAATACACATAGTAACCCTTACACAACTAATTAAGACATAAATGACTGCTGGTCAAAATTGTAGGAATCCAGGGTAGACTGAAAACTAGCATGCACTGGGTTTTAGATAAACTATAAACTATTTTACAGTAGCACTATCCCACCGAAATAGCAATCCTTGCAATAATGTTTATGATATTTTTAACACTAAAAAAGTGAAATCTGATAAAAGCTCCACTCCATGGCTTTGCACATTCTGCACTCCATAGCACAACTGAGTGAAAAGTCACCGCATGAAAAGCATGTCAGCTTATTTATCTATGTGTGCGTAGGAATTCACAAAGACATGCTTGCATGCTGTAATATGGAAAAAAAAAAGCCACTAGATGGCAGTATTGACTTTTTTTTTTTGTTAAGCCAAGTCTGGAGCTAGGTTTGGGGCATGTCCTGGGCATGCCTCAGACGGGGCTGGAAAAGAGTATATAAGGAGAAAAATTGAGAGAGTGAAAAGTAGTAGGAGAAATTGCAAGGAGAAATTGTGGAAGGATACATTTGACCAAACCTGTCACTCTTTTTCAAGACCTGTGAAGCTTTTTTGGATTTTTTGCCTGTGTTGGAGCATTTTCCTGTCCCAGGACATCGCAACACAGCAGCCCATCTCCATTACCAAGGGACTGTAAATATCTCTTTTTTTTTATTTCAATCTTGGTCAGTAGGGTAGATTGTAGATTAGTTCTAAGTGTTTGTTTAATTAAATCTGTTGAAGTTTAAGAATTTTGTCTGTCATCCCTTGCTGTCCGTGACGTCATAACAAAGTGACACCATAACAAATTGGGGCCATAACAATGCACTGTAAAAAAACAAGTAGCTTTTTCTTTAAAAAGTTGGTGTCCGGGCCACCTTGAAATTTAAAGTTAATCGAATTTAAGTGCGCAAGTTGAGGTAATTTTGTAATGATTCTAAATTTCCTCAACTTAGAAGGAGTACGTTTTTTTTTTACAGTGTGGAAACCTGTGGGAACTTCCTCTCTAATCATTGTCTATATGCTGAATGTGTGTGTGTGTTTGTGTGTGCTGATGTGTGTGACTGTCTGAAGAGGGCTGGGGAGGCTAGGCTGCAAGATTACAAGATGGGATGGGGGTGTTGATCAATACTGATGCTCACCGGGACAGTCCAGAGGATATTCACAGCTGTCGTACAGACAGGTGACACAGTTATAAACAGCTCCTGATGCCTGGAAGCCTGTAAACCGCCAAACAATTAAAAAAAAAAAGAATTTGGGGGAGCAGACTTATTTACAGGTACTGTTTAAAACAGAGATTTTTTATTCTCTGAAAACCATTTTCAACGCAGACACAAGATACTAATCAGAGGTTTTTAGATTTTGGCAAGAGAATTTGAAAAAAATTGGACACATCTTGAATACATGCACATGCATACATTTAAAATATGGTGATTTAAAAACCTGTAACATAGCAGGGTAGAAAGATCTTCTTTTTTTTAATTTGTCAAAATGGATTTCCTGACAAATGTAAGGAAATGTCAAGATAATGTAAGGATATAAGCAAAAGTAAATTAAAAAATACTACTCCATGAAATTGGCAGTAGCAAGGGCAGGAACGCGGTCTCTGAGATCAGAAATATTGCAGTAATGTTTCTGAGAATGAAGGAGATTTGAGATCCTAATTAAAAGGATAACCTTCTCCACATGATAAAGTTAGTAAATCAGCATCAGAGGATGCTGGTACTCACCACAAGGAGGGTAGCATCCAGTAGCTAATGAAAGATAAAGAGATGTTCAACCTCAAGCAGAGTATTTCTCCATCATGACAGGTTTATTTCAAAGTTGAAGTCAACATCATAGGACATCATATTGGAATTGAGTCTTGGATAACTTAATTATCAATTGGTTAGCTTTTTTTGTAATTGGATTTATTTTGTTTTGTTTTGTATTATTTTGTTTTTGTTTTTTACTGTGTATCACTAATATTTGCCATAATTTCTTTAATTGGGCTGTTTGCCTAGTCAAGGTCTCCCTAGTAAAACTTCCTGTTAAGCATAGTTAATGGAGAGCAGTTGTCAAAGATTCAAGATTCCATGTCAACTGTTTTTCTATTTTGGTGCCTCAGAGGGAAACATCATATCCACAGTACATCAAGACAACGAATGTAATGTTTTCAGCGAGATATTGGACAGCCAAAGGAAGAAACAGGGCATCAACAAATGCTTCCTTGAACCTGGGCACAACGCAAGTCATAGAAATCTCTTTAATATCATTACAGGCCAATGGGTGGAGTTTAGGAAACGGTGGCAAGGTACAACGTTGTAAATGAGAACTCATCTTCTGCCCTAAGCCAAATAAGTTTGTGTGTGCATTTGTGGTGAGTCTGAGCACGGGTATCCATACATAGTGGAACTCACCAGTATGTGGACAGAGACACTGCATAAAAATTCCACCTTGGCATGAACAGTAAATTGCATATGCCCATTAATTAATGCTGACAATATTTATTTTGACCTCATACTCATCTACGTAACTATAAAGCAAGGATTCTCTGTCTGTATGAGAATGAGTGTCTTATGCATATATCGAGAGTCGTTGATTCCGATCTACTTCACTCTTGGCAATTGTATTGCTGGCAACCCAAGGATGCGCAGAGTCAAATTTGGTTTGATTTGGAAACGGGGCAAATTGATGAACAATGAATAAATCAGTGAATAGCGCTCTATGTAGCAACGGGGGCGGGGCTTCAGGGCTCTGCAAACTGAGTTGAACTGTGGCTCATAGTCCGAGTTGTTTTTAAATCCAATACGCTGGAGTACAGAGCGTAAAAGGAGAAATTGCCCCACTGTCCAGATACTTTGAGCCTTATATTATAAATCACATTCTTGGAAAAAATTAAATTGGGGGGAAAACGACTGCTTCTCACCTCGAGGCAACTTGGACGCTGCAGTGATGAAGTGGTCAGCAGCTGCCAGTAACCTCTCCTCATACACAGAGTCTTACAGATTGCACAGGAGAAAGAGAGAACGAGTATGATCCCCACATGCTGCTCATAGCCATTCTCTGCCCTCCTTCAGCCCCCAGCTCCTGCTGGCCCTCAATTCTCCCTCATTATCTTCCATTTTCACACTTCTTGTCTCGCTGTCTGACTATCAGAGTGAGGGTGTCTGATGCCAGTGCTTGGTGAAACTGTGCTACACTTTTGCCCGATAAGTTTTTTTGTGCTCCCCTTTATTTTGTCTGTCCTTTCTAGATGTTATTTAAATGCAACTGCTGCTCCTTCACAAATGTGCTCTCTTTAAATCATTTTAAATGAATAGCTTTTAAATTATTTGTCTCTGTCTCTCTCTTCCTGTCTGAAGCATAGACTGTATAAAAAGATGGACGCAGCACCCGGGTCTGAGAAGTGAGGCCGATGGGGAAATCTCAAAAATTTGCATTATATTTAATGGCCGGCAGATGGCGACGTCGGTGGTTGCAGAAAGAAGTTCAATGCTATTGAAGTCTATGAGAAAATTACCCTACTTTGCCACCTGATTTATTATTCCAATAATGATTTTCCACATCATTTTATGGTATCTATCACAAGTTTCAAGTCTCCTTCGATATATCGTGATGTTCATTTTTGTAAATTATGGTCCCAAGTAGACTAGAATAAAGGATAAAACCAGAATATGCTTTAGGGGTGAGGCTATCCTCTGGTCCTTGTCCGATACGGTCAGATCCAGAGCCACTGTCCTCCCCGGATCTTCAATTCACGCTCTCGTCCAATAGGAATCACATCCGGTTTCAAAATGACAAAATGGTGCTGTTCAAATTGCCAAAATCAAGGCTTCCTAAATGGTATGCTGAAACCAATGGGTGACATCACCGTTGCTTCGTCCATCTTTTTATACAGTCTATGGTCTGAAGTGTAGTGGTCATGGGGTGTCGCAAGCTGCATGATTTGATACCTGGATTTAACTTCTCATCAAATTCCTCCACAAGGGGTATGATCTCAGCATGCAGGATATCCCTTAATTGTCTGTCATAGCCTCCCCCTGATGAAAACAGACACCTGACTAAATGTGTGTCGATAAGTACATCATGCAAAGTCTTCTCTCTGTTTACTTTTTCATAGTCCCAAACATTTCAGTCTTTCCTGATCTTAGTTTTAAATTTTGAAAATGTCACAACTATGTTTAATCAGTCATCAGTTTCCAATGAGTACATAAGTACATTCCATTGAAACAGCAACAACAATAATAATAATAATAATAATAATAATAAAAATATTATGACCAATGCGAGGTCCATGTCCTCACCGACTCGACCAGCCTGGAGCACTTTCTTTTCATGGTTGAAAATCCGATCAATTTTCCTGAAACAAGAGTCCATGTTTCGTACTCCATATTTAGTAAGAACATGCCCCCAACATAAACGGAGGCTGTCATTAACATCTACAAAGCACTGGAAACAACCAGAAGAGCAAACTACCCAGGAACTAAGAAAAATTGCCCAGATGGCTAATTTCTCCATTAAACCTATTCAAAGGATTGTACACCTAAAACTGGGGAGAAAGCTCCTCATGTTTGTTTGTCTGTTTTTCTGTTTGTTTTCAAAATATTAACAAACAACTGCCAGAATGTGAGACTGCTCATGCCCAGTATGAAATAAGTGACATCATAATAAAGCTTGCTGAAAGAAATCTCACAAATGCACTTAATTTCTGTTTATAGAATGCAGTGTCCTTGTTGACCCTGAAATCCTGCTTCAACAAAACAGTACCTAATCTACTAAATAAAGTTTATTAAAAAGCAACACAATGCTGTGAAATGGCAAAAATAAGACTTTAAAGAAAAAAAAAACTAGACTAGTGCTTTAAATCTTTGCTTTGTTCATTTAGGCTATGATGTTGGTAAAATTTAAAATGGAAAACTTCATTTTCTTCGTTAACTCTTTTTTTTTTTTTTGAAAAGCAGAGCACTGCGCTTCACTGTTCTATACCTGGGACAGATAATCAGACATGAATTAAGTATTTCACATCTCCCCATTACAATTTCTCTCCTTGGCGTCCATTGTCTCTCTCCCCTTCTTACCATGATCCCACAATGTGCCACTGTCATTGCAGAACAGGAAGATGGAGCAAGAGTGAAGAAGAGAAGAGGGAGGAAGGGGAAAGTGGTGGGGGCAACTAAAGAGAGTGGGAAAACATTAAAGGGCTTTGAACAAAGTATGACCTCAGAAGAGATTGGACTTTACACAAAGATTAATGAAAACTGGATGCAAAAGAAAAATAAATTAAATTATGGAAGCACAAATATAATGGACAGAGGGAGAGGTGGAAAATGATATATGGTCCAAAGTACAAAGACAAAGTGAGTGAATCAGAAAGGAAATACAAAAAAAGCAGTGGGGCAACTGGGAATGGATTGAGCACAAAATTATTTTATCCAAAAGGAAACAGAGGTGGCAGAGAGGTGAGAAGGACTTGGCAAAAAGGCAAGAATAAAGGTGAGAGACGGGTGAACTGATGGAGAGAGACTACCAATCAAACTCACTGACTCAACTCACCCGGCACCGCCACAATCCCCCTCCTTTCCCCCTCTCGGTGTGTCGCCATGGTAACGAGACAGGGTGCCTAATATGGGGAGTTAATATATTTTCAGTGGCAGGGCGAGTTGGGTACTAATGCATTCATCTGTCTCCTCACAGACAAGCCAATCAATACAGAGCTAGGGTCTGTTCCAGGACTGTCAAACTGCACACTCAGGGAGAGTCCATCAGTGATGCTGTGTATTTAAGGACAAGTAATGGAGGGCAAATTCTTGACAAAAAAAAAAAAAATCCAAATAGGGCATACAGAAGAAAGTGAATTTCCTGATATTTTGTGCTTTTTATCAAGCATCCATCTCATTTCACAATTCATTTGTATTTCAGAATGTTTATTTGGTTTAAATAATGAGAAAAATCAAAGCAGAGTAGAGTTTTGTGTTATTACATACATGTGTTGAGGCTGCTTCACTATTCATTGCACATAACTCGATCTTCAATGTTGCACATTAGGTATTTCTATATGATACATCGAGGGTTTGGAGCACAATGGTTATATGTCCAAAATTTCAAATTTGAGATTTATATACTAAAACAAGTGGTTTCTGATGCTTTTCCATGGAGCACAAACGTGATATGTCCAGCTGGCTCAGTTCCAGGAGAATTGGCAATTTAAAATATTATGTCCATCAATGCAGAAACCTTTGGAGCACAAAAGTGCTATGTCCGGACATGTACCATTTGTGCTCCAACTGCACTGAACTGTTGGAGCACAAATGTGACATGTCCGGACATACAACTTCTGTGCTCCAAGGTATCCTGTGTAGATGTTGCCATATCACAGGGTTTCCGCTACATGTAATTGATTGTGGTGCACCGCCACGGCAAAATAAAAGCCGCCACGCCTATGTAAAATGACTTTACATAAACTCCAAAAATCCTAAGGACAATCAGGTGTCGCCAGTTCTCCTTGTCAAGTTAAAATGAGCGCTAATAATTCTTGACCTGTTGTCAATCATTTTGCTTGATGAACACCTTTTCCAATGAATAATAATTAGCCCACGGCAGTAGAACGCGCTGCTCTCTTCTTAATGCAATGTGTGCAACGATTAGAAAAATATTTTGTTCACTTTGCAAAACAATAAACTACGATGTTAACTTCTGTGTTTGCTATGATTCATTGAAAGTAAGCGACTGCGCTTGCCATTGACTTTCATCTTTTTCTGGCATACCAAGACACTAGATCTAAATTAAATTCAGGAAATGAAATACCTGAGTGTGATTGAGTATAATGACTGTAGGTGTTCCAAATTGAACTTGATGGTGGACTGGAAAGATTTAGCAATTCCTACGATTCTTTAAGTTTCGGCACAAAAGTTTTGAAGAAGGAAACCAGACTTAGTAGTAGTTATTTTGTGTTGCCCTGATATTCTTAAAGCCACTGGATTGATTGACATAAAATTACATCGGATTTGTAGCTAAGTTACCCTAATTCTTTATACTTAATACATTTGACCATTGTGCTATGTTACCAAATGTGCAAAGATTATTGGAGCACAAAAGTAATATGCCCATTTTTGGCAATTTTGGCTGTTATACAATACTTCAACATAATTAAATCATTATGTATTCAAAGACAAGTGTAATGCCCAGCATATAAGTAGTGAACGTGTGAAGTCTATAAAACATCTGATTTAGTACAGCATTCACAGTTTAAAATGGGGTTTTCTCAAAAGTGCTAAAATAGATATAGAACCATTGCGCTCCAAACCCTCGACATGAAAAAAGATCAGGCTGAACTATCAGCTGTTCTGAGAGCCAAAGATATTGAAATTGCAAGGTCAATAACAAACAAATGATATCGAATAATTGGTCCCAAACTGTCTTGAGTAAACAATTCACCCGATATTTCATTACCGAAACAGTTTCTCTTGCTGTCATGGTCCGTGAAAGAAGGAATGGATAAAGTACGGAAATTGAAAGCGGACATTTTTGCGTCGAGCGAGTAGTGCCCCCTTTATTGGCCAAACACTCATTGATTCGCCGATGCATCGTACATATGAGTCTACATGGTGATTTGATTCAGTCTGTCCCCTTCTTCCACCAACGCCTGACCAAGTTCATCTTGCATGGCTGGTGGCCTTTCGCGTTGATGCACATGTTGGCCCAAGATGTCCCAGTCATTTTCAAAGGGGGAAAGGTCAGGGCTCATTGCTGGCCACGGCATCCTATGGATATTGTGCTGTTGAAGGTGGTTATTGACAATTTTTACCCAGTGAGCACGGGCGTTGTTGTCAGTATGTTGCCCCAATAGTACTGGCCAGTGACTCTTCGTTGCACGATATGGAGTGGGGTCAGTTAGTCATGGTGATCCCATCGCACACCATAACAGACTCACCACCAAATCTGTCATGCTGCCTCAGGTTAACATTGGCGTGGTGTTAACGGGACAGATGCATCAAGGAAGTCTAAAGTGTACCTCGTCATCTGTCATGTCAACAATTTCCCCAGTTCCTGCCACCATTCGCGTCTATTGGCAATGTGGCGGTTGGTCAATGGCTGGCCGTCTAGCATGAAGATGGGCATCGTTGACCTATCACTCAAACACCATTAGCCTGGTAGGTTTGGGTCAGATTTGCTGTTTGAGTGTCATTTCTCAGAGCCTGGGTCCAACCTATCCTGGGCTCTTTTGACCGTGGACCATGAATAGATCATCAACATTACATACCTGTTCCAAATCTGTCACAGACTGGGAAACATTGCCAACATCAGACTAACGTTTTCAAGCATACCAATTTAAGGGTTGATTTCCAAAAGTGCACATCCTTTTTTTTTTGTCTTTAGAAAACCAGATTTAAAAAATTTGACAAGTTGTGGGGATCATCTTACATGTGTTAAGCTGATGTAAACATAATGAAATATCAGAGAAGATGTCTTAAAACATATTAGGAGACCTTCAAGCCTCTATCTTGATTCTTGGCCCAGATATTTCAAACATCAGCCTGCAGACTTGAGTACATTTAGAAGCAAATGCCTCAAAATAACAAAAATTGAACTCGATTTAAAAAATTAACAGCGTTAAATTTTATTATTTCAGAGTACTAAAACAGTAGCCTGACTCCACCAGCCTTCGTACTTCCGCTTAATTTCATTTTGCTTCATTACTCTGTCTGATCACTCAGAGCTCTGCTTCGTTTACCTTGGCAGAAAATACGCCGCACCAACCAACGAACAGAAGGCATGGCCAAGATTCATGATGTAGCCGCTGCGCCGAGTTTGAAATTGTAGTCTCAGTAATCAACAATGGCTACGGACATAGATACACGGGAGGCCATTCGCTCTGTCGTAGAGAAAATCACTGGTATCAGCGACTTATAGCCACAACAAGATGAATGTTTGGTTAGTTTTTTTGAATGGAAATGATGTTGTAGCGCTACTCCCTACATGTTTCGAGAAAAGTTGTCAGATCAACTTAATATCCATCACAAAACATATGAAATAGGCACCCTGTTCATCTCTGTGAGAAACAGCCAAACCATCTCAGCTAGCTTGTAGCTTCTAGTGTTACATTGCCCGCGAATTTCACACTATTTAAGTTAGCAGCGAACTTTTTAAAAGCCGTGTTTTTGTTCATGTCACAAGACCTATTCGCTGTCTCAGAGTTATGTTGTCATTATCCATGAATGAAATGGCTGTCTGAGACAGCCAAACGCTTAGAGCCAAACTATGTTACTATGAAGTTAGACAGTGAGCTCGGTATGATGTCAGCGCAAGTATATGGTTAACGGTTCAGTTTTTGTGTCAACGCAGATTTCGTCCTGACGTAAATAATGAGTTATTCTCGCTGATTCTGCCGTTGGTTTCGGGTCTCTTACATATTTTCTTAATAGCAGCAGTATCGGCAGGAAAAAAGATAGCTCAACAGTTTGTTTCTTGTAAGGAGAACAGAAAGAATGAGGTTGATGGGCATATGTATGAGTACAGTATTAACTTTAATGTACTAATCAGATTGTTTTCGCTGCATTCCTGGTATGAAGGACTGTTTACAGTGGAAGTACTAGGCGGATGAGCCGGCGCATAACATACGTCATCGCCAAACGTTAGTGAGTAGTTTACGGGTACACCAATGATTTTAAACTTCAGACAAGCGCCCACCCACCAGGAAGTAAACACTTCTCAATCACGACTGTCCAGACTCTGTGTACGAAGCACAGCGAAGTAGCAGAGTCTGGTTTTACCAGGCTACTAAAACAGGGCATCTTTTTGAAAACAAAACACACCACTTTCTCATGATAATGAACAGCAATTATAGTCATACCTGTATACTATAGTCATAGATGTCAAAAAGCTTCTTGAACAAAATGAATGGAAGATATATACAGTGAAATGGAAGGTAAACAGCTAAACAAAGGTCACTATAAAAACCAATCTCCATAAATTATGAATGGGCAGTACCACCATCCAAACAGGTTTAAAGTCTTCATTCCTCATTGATAGGGATGTGGCTTGGTAATTAGAAAGTTCAGCCAAAGAATAAGCAGCTAAAAAAGATTACCTTTTGCCAGACTTCTTTTTTGCCTGTTTTTAGCCCATGTTTCTGGCTGTCAGGGTCTTTTTTTTTTTTTTTTGGGTTGAGTCCACGCACACACACTCTGGCCAGTAGAGTCAGCCATTTTTGTTAGGTAAGAAAGCTACAGTGGCCGCTATTGGGCAACCAATTTTCTAAGCGATGCTTTGATTGGCTGACTGGACTTGTGTACTTGTAGAAGTTTTAGACTGGACTAGGTCACTGCTAGAAGTAACTTCCTCCGGAATTTCCAATTCACTGCTCATTTTATATTGTACTTGAGTGCTTCTTGGCCAAAGTTAGCTTATGTGGCTTATTGCTCATCAATGAAAGAATGGATTTTTAATGTTATCTGATTTTTAATGTATATGGACTTGAGCACTTATGGAAATAACCCCTTCAATTGCTCTTAGACGTTCAGCATGTTGGAGACGTCGCACTGCGAAAAAACTATCAAAGGATGTCTAAGATAAACAAAATCGACGAACAATTCCAGCCAGAAGCTATCAGAATGAAAGAAGTCTCGATCACAAGGGAGTCGATGACCTTTCTCCAAAGTGTCAAATTTGAATATGCACCCCGGCCACTTGTTCGGGATTTCCACGTGCTGCACGTTCGCACCATTGATTGCGTTTTGGTGCTCTGTTTTAGAGCAGTTTATGTTATCTTCATTGGAGTCGGTAATTGTATCCAAAACACAATCATTATTTTGTTATTGACCTTGAAATTCCAATATCCCCTACTTTTTTGAAGAGTGTATATAGGGAAGAAGTTCATGTCAAACCACTGGATATTTTCCATTGGACCGTATTTTTAATGACATGATTTTCACATCACAAACATAATTTGGATGACGCATCAATCAACCACATAAATTAAATAGTGAGTGTGGCTACAAGGGTTTTGGTGATTGGGGATTGTACATATATTGTATTTTTTCAGTTTGCAACTTATACCAACCGCTATATTACCTCAAAACATATTGCAATATGTCATTTAACTGGATGTTATGTGCTGCTTTAGTCAGTGCATTTTCAATGATATCCTTCTTTTTTGTCCCATGAAAATAAGCACCTATCATAAAAACACAATACAAAGAGTTATTGGAACAATGTTGTTTTTATTAAATTTGCACAGTAACAGATCTGGGTATTGATTATAAGCACATGGGGATAATACCCTAGCCTGTCATCTTATTGGACCATTTCCTTGGTTGGAACAGAATGCTAGCAAACAGAGCCTGCCGTCTGGATAAACCTTTCTAATGGCAATGTGAAATGTTGCCTATTGGAGGTGCTAGTTCTTTAAAAGCCATACACTACAGGCCAAAAGTTTGGGGCCACCCTCAGGTTTAAAAAAAAAAATCACACATCAACTGTTCTTTCCATATTTTTTGCACATGAAATGACTTCAGTGCATAAAACATAGGAAGCCAATAGGTTTTGGGTGAATTCTAGACCTCAGACCACATTTTAAAGCTGTCTTGACTGATTGATCACTGACCACAATGTTTTGTAATTGAGTTCCAACGCCTTTGTGTTACAAAATTTTATGTCATTAGGACGTGAACAATTTCATTTAACAAGAAGGCGTGCTGTATAAATGTCTTCCCCAAAACCAAGGGGTCACATTGCACTTGGTGCACCATTAAAAATCTGAGGGTGGCCCCAAACTTTTGGCCTGTAGTGTATTTGGGAGCTAATACAATGGTAATCCTTTCTTATTACTCAGTTTCTTTGCTATGGCTGATTAGAGTCGATCAGTTCATATACAGAACACTGGCAAGATATCAGTGGTAATGAAAAGTATTACCTAAGGAATATCGTACCCATACTCAGTAGGAAGTGACAACACATTGGGGTGATACCTTGCTTTTGCTTTGATGTGTTTGGGAAAGCATATTTCATCGACTACCGGCAATATCCAAAACTCCATGTGCATTTGATAACCATTTTAACAGCTGAATTGTTTCATAATCACATCTTCAAGTACGCTGGACCTCAAATGTACTCTTGTGAAAAGAACACCTCGCATGGCATCTTGAAAAAGAGCCTCATGCTTCTCTCACAATAAATGCATGCAGCCCTGCTCCCGAGGACCTCACCTGTGACCTCCAAAGACCTCACAGGTTAAGGGTCTCAGGGACAGAGGGGCATACTGGGAGACATACTTTATGCAGTACTCACTTGCAGAAACAGATTTGTGGAGGAAATAATCCAAGTTTGAGCAATACCTATTGAGGTAATCATATCTTACATTTTAGTATCACACAATGGACAGAGAAAAACAGTGTATCATACAATACACCCACCAAATTTTGTGCAGGTAGTGCTACGTGTGTACATATGCAATGCTAGTTAAAACCAACAGTATGTTTTAATTAAATTCCCAACAGATTCAACAAAAAAAATGAATTAAAAATTAAAATTATAATAGTGTATTGAGTTTTCATAATGACAACACTTTATGGAATACCTTGCACATCTCACCTCATATGATGAAAATTTTCTAATTTTACTGATTAAATATTCATATTCTCTCCCGTACGTTGATATTATTTACACAATTTTTTCTTGTATTCGAGCCAGCAGACTGAAACTCTGAGACCTCTGGGAGATAACAGGTTAAGACCGAGAGAAGGAGTCAACATTTACTGTGTTACCGCTCCTGCAAGCCTGACATTAAAAGACACAACCATTCATTTAAGAGCAGCTCACTTACCAAACAACAAAAAGAACCCCATTTGGAATTGCATGGACAATGTAATTAAGGCACGCAAGGTCAGCGGCGGAAATAAAATGCGTGGACTTCATCTTGGAATTCCAAAAATGTCCGCTGATCTTCGCTTGAGCGCAAACTGCAAGAGGCAAAAAGAAAAAGGAAGACCTACTTAACCCTGGAAAGTTGCACAAATGCCTTCTGCACAAGTCTCTGAGAGCAGTTAACATCACATTCACCCATACCTGAATCCAAATATGAATAAATGGAAAAAACCTTTTTTCTAAAGGTTGAGGCAGAGCCACCTGGAAGGAGACAATTTGGCTGACTGATTACACTGTAACTGAGGCAACGACTGGCACTTGTTTTTTCACCATGTCAGATGTCCAATGCAGGGAACTCATGAACATTACACTCAGACATAAAAGCAAATAAAGAGGCACAACTTGCTCATTCACAAAGAAGTCCTTTAACAAAATAATATGAAGCTTAAGTCCGGTTCACTCGCTTTTATGGCTCGACTTGCTTTCTCAAGAAGAGAAAGTTAGTCACTTCTAATGCAATGCATTTCCTTTGACAATATAAAAAATACATAATGCAAATATTTCAAAAGTGACACGAGTAGTTTCCATTTTAAAAAAGCCCAACATAATCAGTCCCCGTGAAGAATGAACGTGCGGGTCTCAAAGCTCATATATCCATGAATACAGGTGTGTGCATATGAAAACATGAAACCCGAGTGACCACACTAAAACACATGCTCTACAAAAAAGCTTAAATTTATTTCCCATCTCTTCCCTCTTTGCTTCCCAAATTGTCTTTGTTTATTACATTCCTTCGATCCATTATAAAATGAGAAAACACAAAAAGCCAAAAAAGTAAAAGAGCAAAAGCACCAGCTGACTAGAGGTGCCAGTATTGTTCTTTTCACTGTCCTGCCTGACGATGAAAATGCACACTCAGAATTTTGGTTTGCTGATACACAAGTCATGTTGTTTGTTGTTGCACTCACATATCTACATTATTTTTTCATGCAGTGAAACATAAAAACAGAGATAGGCATGCACATATGCACATGCGCACACACACACACAAACACACATGCATGCACGCGTACACACATTTATAAACACAGAAAAAAGCATATATCTCCTGTCATTCCCATTTATCTGTCTCTGTTAGAGAGGCTAAATCTCAGCTGCCTCAGCAATATTCTACAGAGCAAGAGCAACAAATAAGAGGCTTGATTGGTTCAAAACCAGAAAAAAAAAAGAATAGCTTTTTTTGTCGTCTCCAGTCCTGTGTCTTCATTTTTGAGCGCAGTAAAAAGTGGATGAAAAACAGTCTTATATTCTTAATCTCATTTTCGTGCTCTCTGTTCCTGTTTGTGTCTTCCGCTGCACAAAACCGCAGAACCACAAGCCATGGGAGTTAAATCAGGCAGTGTGCTAAATATAAGGTACAGTCAAAATAATCGTATTGATTCCGTTATTACGTGCTACTCCTACACTGCCCCCCACCCCCCAGCCCCCGCCCAAACCACCACTAAAGCTCACTTCCCTCTGTCCTCACCATTATTTGTGTCATTGCCAGAAAGACACACACGCGCATACACACACACACACGCACGCACACACATACACACCATCTCTGTCTTTTCCTGCCATTACCTCAACTAATTCTCTTCTTGCCTCTCACATTCTCCCTCTGTTGTCTTTCTCTCTCATTCTCCCTCTGTGAGGTCTCTCTGCTCCCTACCTCTCTCTCTCTATTGCACTCGTTGTCCTCAATCTCCACCAGGCTATCCTTTCTGTCTCTCTCTGCTCTTGCTCTCTCTCTCCCTCACGTTTTCCTAGCATCATGTCGTCAGTCTCTCCCTCCCTGACGCTTTCTCTGTCGCGCACTTTTGCAGTTCTGTGTGTGCACGTCTGGGAAAGACAAAATGTGCATGAGAGGTAGAAAGCAAAGAGCAGGAAAGCGGGAGGGGATAGTAGGGAGGTGGAGAAAATAAACAGAAAGGGCTAAAAAATTATCTAGGGTGAGAATAATCCCAATTACATCACATCTAGAAGTAAAAAAACCTCAGGAAATATTTACAGTATATTTACAAATATAGTTACTCCTGTGAGTTAATGTGGACAATAATCGTATGTGCATTGGAGCATCCCCGTGGGAATATGATTCAGGAATATACGTTCCCTTCGGATGTAGTACACTGTCAATGGGATAATATACACCTTACAGAACAATAGCAAACAGGCTGCCAGCTCAGAAAGAGCAACAGAGAGCATGAACGATTTCGAGACATGCTAAAAAAAGTGTCCAAATTTGACTTTTGACTATATGCTTCCACTTTGAGATCATTCTTTTTCATCTGGTTAATATCATTTCAAGGCAAATGAGTGACTTGATAAATATCAACTTGTTCTTGTTGCATATTTCATGTTTAGTTTGCCGAGGATGGTACATTCCTTTCAAACTGCATTGCATCAATAGTAAACTGCATTATATCTACAGGGTTCTCACCAGAAATTTTTGACAGCGTAGTGGGGTGGGACATCACCCAAACCGGCTGGGGGTTTGGGTGCCGCAGAGGCCCCCAAGGGGGTCCAGGGGCAGAGCCTTGGTGGGGGGCCTGGGGGGGTGCAAAGCCCCCTGGAAGCTCTGGCAATTTATGGTTTTTTTAAGGCCTATTTGACAGTCTAGATGGTCCAATTTAAGGATATATATACTCACCTAGAATACAAATCTTGCTTGTAAAATCTCTTGTAATAATACCTGGGACCACTGTAGCTAAAGGTAACTTGCAAAGGCTTTGGTTCTAATGTGAACTCAGGGGTGCAGGGCTCTAAAGTCTCACGCAATGAGTGTGATTGTCACTCATTTCAGTCGGATGTCACACACTCACGCCACACACAGTATTTCTCATGCAAAAAAAATTATTATAACGAAAACAATTTCCAACAGTAGGCCTATATGCGCAGCAGCACCGCTATAACCGTGGAAACCGGCAGGAATCAAGCACATCTCCCCTAGAGTTCTCGGTGGCAGCTTGCCACCTGCCAGCCAATCAAAAAAAGGAGAGGGGCTACACAATAGCCAATCAGATAATAGCACTATCATATCTGGGTAAGATTTAGGGAAACAACCAATAGAAAAAAAACACAGTTATCCTGGAATTATTTACGTGATCCTTCTACAACAACGTTCTGAAAGCTGCATTAATCATTCACCCACGGTGGAAAACAGGAGTATCAAGCACCCCCCGCCCCCGTTCTTTCCTTAACAATCTCATATCACGATGTGCACATGGTTGTTTCTGTCAAAACAAACCAAATGCTATTCATTTGCAGCGAAGACGACGGCAGAGAAACAAGTTTTTAAGGAACATTTGCGCATATTTTACTGGAAAATGTGTCAAGTTTTGCAAGCACACAGCTTGAAAGACAGCGTAGCGGGCCAAGACACAGCGTATTTTTTCAGGTAACAATACGCTGGTGAGAACACTGATCTATGGTACAAACCACTTCCTGAAAAGTTGGGATGGTGTGCCAAATGTAAATAAAAACAGAATGTAACTGTAATGGCCGGTAGAATACGAAGGCCAGGTGCAACGACCAGAGAGAAAGAGAGTAGCACGAACACATTACAAACACAGAGAATAATACAGACCAAACGAAAGTACTCGCGCTTCCAAAGGACGTATAATAGTCCGAACCACGGAAGCAAAGCGAGATAGAAAAAAGGGAGAAGAAACTCCAATAATTAGAAGATAGAAAGTCATACAAAACCTGACTACAGATATCTTCGGCTATTGTGCTTAGCTACAAACAGACACTCTAGCAAAGAGGCGTGGCGAACATCCGGCTTATATAGAGTCCGGGGAAGCGCCGCCCCAATTCAATCAGCCAGCTGGGTAAAGAATCCGATTGAAATGGAATACGATATCGTCCCAGGACGAGAGCCACAAAGAAAAGTCCGAAACACATGCACAGACATCCAGAACCATGACAGCAACGATTTGAAAATCATTCAAACCTCATGATTAATTGAAAATAGTACAAAGACAACATACCAAATGTTGAAACAGAAATTATATTGATTTTTGAAAAATATCTGCTCATTTGGAATTTGATGCCAGCAAAAAGTCAGGACAGGGGCAACAAAAGACTGGAGTAGTTGCATAATGCATAAAAAAGCCTGGTGGAACAGCTTACAGCTAATTAGGTTAATTGGCAACAAGTCCATAACATGATAGGGTATGAAAAGATCATCCCAGAGAGGCTGAGTCTTTCAAAAGTTAAGATTGTGAACATTCCCCCACACTATTCAACATTGCATGGGCAAATAGTTAAACAATTTAAGAATACCATCTCTCAATGTAAAATGGACCTTTCTGATTCATTCTGACCAGCCCCGCCCCTGTTAGTTACTGTTGCTATGCAGCTCAATTCCACATTGACAAAAGTACAGCAGAAGTGAGAGCATCACTCTCTTGGGCGTATTCCCAAAAATATTGCAGTTTGTTTCTTACCGAATGCGTCCAACTTGCCCGGTAAAGTTGTCTAGAGAGGTCTTAACTATTTCAGGGAAGGATTAAAAATTTTTAACGGAACGGGTGGAGATACAAGAGCAACCGCGAAGTGCTGGCGATCGATGCAGAAAAGACAGACACCCAATAAACTGCACACTGAGATCACACCAGATAAAATAGAGGACTCGTACTGCATGTATAAAGAAGGGTAAGTAGTTTTCATACTTTTGTTGCCATCACTGAGGTAAAAATAACAGCGGATCCAGTATGCTGTCTAGCATCAGTTGGCCATGAGTCAGACAATCCACTAGCTAGACTTTGTAATAAATCATATTATGCAATGCAGCTGGCCCTTAAACAAGCTACATTAGACATAATTGAGTTATTAATCTAATGTTAGTTATATCAGCGTTTTCCTCCAAACCAATTTTGATGACAAGCTAACTTTACTCATTTCGACTAAGCGACTCACATTCTGAATCTGATTGTAGTTCGTTTGCTGGCTAACTACCTAGCCAACTTTTCTCAGGTTAACCCTTAAATGCCTAACTATAGTAAAAGTTGAAAGAAAAATCTATATATTCTATTATTATGTCCTGGGGAGGGGCTCATAACAACCCAATAGCAATTTTTAATTTTTGGTGACCTTTGACCTCATTTTAGTTGGGCATTTTGGGGACCTTATTGCGAAAATGACTTGAATAATAAATCAGTTGACATATAGCTGAAGTATTAGCCATAGCTTATTTTTCATTAGCTTACCTGTTTGTCTACTTTATCCAGTGATGAATGGGTGCTGATCTATCATGTGGATTCCACCATGGGGGCAGCCATATTGGAAAGGTTAGCTGATGCAGCCAGTGTAGTGTCAGTTCCACTTTTATGCATCAGATGGCAGCACTGAAGGTCTAAATATGTCACTACGGACATTAGGTTGCAAAATTTATGTGGGGTCAGTGGTTTTGACAACCCCCAAAATCGTGTGACAAATTTGTCGCAGGGGGCATTTAAGGGTTAATGTTTCTAAGGAGATGACATCATGCCATTACAAACTCCTTCACAATCTGGCTAAATGTTTTATATAATCTAGTGTTGGAAATGCCTGTGCTGGGTGGCATGAGGGAATCATGTTCTCAACAGAATAGCTACTGGTTTGTAGCTACATCTGGCATTGCGTGCGGAAGTCCACTGGGGAAAAACAATACGCTGTTAACGTATACATCAATGATGCCATTGGTGTAATTCTGTTTTCTCAGTAAAACATATGCATGGATTGTTGGTAACGTACTAGTGAGGGCGAAATGGCAAAAAATTTTATTTGCCTACCCTTGAGCAAACAGCCTTGTGTTTGTAGATCTTATTCACACTGAGTTGAATGGGAGGCCTTCCACATGCCTTAATCCATTGCAAACACTTTTCCAACTGTGTTTTTGGCCATGTAAAAAGGATTAATTGAGCTCCCTGTTGACGGGCAGGGTATCTTTCATCAGTATTACACGTTCCCCAAGTGCATCTAAGAACCATTTTTGATAAAGTCAGACACCTCGCCTATATCTGGTTTGCATATGACGTCACGGCGCCGCGCCGCTTTGGCGGGAAATGCAGATGGAGGGCAGGAAGTAATTTTCTCCTGAAGAAGCAGTCCAACAAATGATAAAATGCCAATGAGTTCATCTCACAGCGAAGGCTGCATCCTTCGAAGGCAGCATTTTTAGGGGTCGACTCCTACTTCTATTCACTAAACTGACATTTAAGGTAAGAGACAAGGTTAAATTGAAGGTTAGGTTTAGGTTCAGAGTTACGGTTAAGGTTAGGGAAACCAGAGATGACTCGCTGACAACAAAGCTGTTTAACGGAGATAACATGACGTTACATTAGTTTGGTGGATGGAATTAAGTGACAACCCCTAAAAATGCGGCCTTCACAGGATGCAGCCTACACTTTGAGATGCACCCAATGTTTTGCGTCATTTATGGTTTTTCAAATCAGTCCAACCGAGAAACAATGTTTTTATCGAGTGCCGAAAGTTGTGGTTCACAAAGGCCAAAAATGTAAGAAGTTGACCGATAAACACCCTGAAAAGTGGATCTTTAACCTTCTTCTGCGGTCGGGAGGAGCTGAGTCAGATAATGTCTGTGTGTGCAGTGACCACTTCGTCAATGGTAAGTTACCTGTTGTGGCATTGTTTATGTAGCGTTAGCTTATAGTTAGCTGCTTCCTTAGTTTATGTTAAAGTTGTGGTTGCTTCTATGTTTTCTTTGAGTTTGTAGTCCTGTAACTGATGATAATACGTGTTTTACGGGGCGCAAACGTTTAATGAGGGATTTGTTGCACTCTTTAGGCTGTCTTAGCGCTTTAAAGGACGTTGACTCGATAGACTGGGCTCCTACAGTTAATCTCGGTTACCAGAAAAGTAAGTTCATGTCAGAGACGTTGTTTGCTTCGTATGTTTTCGTTTGTTGTTTTGAGTAGAAAGAGGCCTGGCAAACAAGGTAGTTGTTAATATCTACTGCCTCGATAGCCGACAAATCTTTCAATTCAGTCGAAAAATCAGTATTTTTCATAAGGTACGGATTGCGTCCCGCATATCTACGTATTTTCTGTTTATATCTCCTCTTGTTATAACGTTTAAGCCAGCACAATACGGACTGTCCTCCATCTCATTAATATCTGCTGTTTACTTCCTGCCCTCCATCTGAATTTTGCGCGTCACTAGCGTCACGTGACTGCAAGCAACCTATTGCACACAGATAATGATTGCATTGATTGAGGGCCAATATGGCGGTGCTGTCGGGGTAGGCAGGACCTTAGTAAGATAAGGCAATCTGATTGGTAGATATTCTATTCTTGACTGACAGGTCGGAGAGGTCCATTGCAAAGCATTTGGGGATTTCATCATCTATAGTACAAAATGTCATTAAAAGATTCAGAGAATCGGGAGAAATCACTACACGCAAGGGACAAGGCTGAAAACCAACACCGAATGGCCATGATCTTCAAGTAGATAGGCGACACTGCAAAAGGAAAAAAAAAAAAAATATATATATATATATATATATATATATATATAAATATATATATAAGATCATTGCACAGCAATGGAATTGCATAAAGACGTTTCAAACGATCTCATTTCATTTAAACTATTTAAACGATAATGAAACACATGCATTGCTTCCAACCCGAGTAAAGAAAAGCGTGAGAAGTCTGGAGTCATAACGCAGGTGAAACTGATAAACCTCCATGCACAAGGACTTCAATTCCGTGCGAGAATCTCCTACACATGCGTTGATTGAATAATTGCTGACTACAGCAGGGGAATGTAAATATACCACTAAACTCACGCGGAATGCGTGAGATGACAGGTGTGCGTTATTAATGAAAACTGACCACACCTGATAATATTGAGAATTTTCTGAGCTTTTGTAATGGTAATTTAAATGAATGATTGAAAACAGGTCATGACCAATCATATCACCTGCCTCTGTGTAATTTTTTGGCTCTTTATTTCCCTGTTTCTGCCTGAGAATGGAAAACAGGGACTGTCGCTGACTGACCACAGTAAGGGCAGCCATGCGTAAATGGGCGAAAACTGGGTTTTCTGTAGGGCCCATGTGCACGCATGTGTTGCTCACATAGATGGCGTCAAACTGTACTTGCACTCACCCTCAATCATCTCGGACCCCTCATCTCATGATCAGTTTTGGTTGCTGTCTGGAATCTGTCACGTACAGGCTGTAACCAGATGTGGCGCTCTTGAGCTGCCATCGTCACTCGTGGCTACCCTAAGCAGGGACGGTCAGTGACAGTGCCTGTGTTCCATTCTCAGATAGACAGCCGACTGATTGTTGAACGGTGACAGTGCAAATGACGCACTACCTCTCGGCGGCTGAGATCTGCCCATAACATGCCAAAGGCTCTTTTTCTCTCTCCTGTGTCACAAGCCGTTCCATTTTCTTGACGCAGTAGCATTTTTCGTTTTTTTTTGTTGGCTTTATGTAGGCTATTGACCACACTAAAAAGAACAAGTCAAGTGTCACTGTACACATCACGAACAGCTCAATGTTTGTTATTACTGAAGTGCTTGGCGCGTGCACGTGGTGTGCGTCAGGATTACAATACCGTGCGCTTTTCTTTATTTCCTCTCATGCCTCACTGGAAAAGCAATAAAAATCAATCGATTCTTCAATTTGCCGCAAATACAGTACATACCTCACCTGTGCATTTTTAATGGCACTGAGTATATATATAAACAAGATCCACTATGTTATCAGTGCGCAGTTTAAAGCTACTATCAGTGATGGTCTGGGGGTGCATTAGTGCACATGACATATAACTTGCACATCGGTGAGGACACCATGTATGCTGAATGATATATAAAAGTTTTGGAGCAATATATACTGTTACTCAGGCAATGTCTTTTTCGTAAAAACCTTGCTTATTTCAGCAAGACAATGCCAAATCACATTTTGCATGTATTACAGCAACATCACTTCGTATTAAGAGTATGGGTGCTAAGCTGGCCTGCCTGCAGTCCAGACCTATCACCCAGCAAAAAATACAGTGCATTGTAGAAAGAAATATAAGTCAAAGGAGGTTGTGAAGTGTTGAGCCACTGAAATCCTACATAAAGTGAGAATGGAAAATATTTTGCTTTGAAACCTACAGCGATTGATCTCCTCAGTTCCCAAACAATTACAGAATATTGTTAAAAGATGTGATGCAAAACCCTGGTAAACATGCTCCTGTCTCAACTTTTTTGTAAAGATTTCCTGACATCAATTTCAAAATGAGCATTATTTCTCAAAAAACAATAAAATTTCTCAGCTTCAACATCTGATACGATGTCTTAGAACTATTTTCACCAGCATCTCAACTTTCTTGGAAACAAGGTAGTGCATTTCTGCTGATGAAAATCACTGTTGCAGTTTTGCTGCAGTACAAATGTTCCAGAGAAAAATTGTTATTCCATGGTAGAATTTTTGCAAAGCTCTTTCTGGATTTAAGGAAAAATTGTTTTGTGCAAACAGTTCAATAAGTCAAGGCAATTACTACATATGCTGCTTCTGATCATAAATTGATATATGATTCCAAAATATCACAGACTAACATATGGCATACAAACTGTTAAGAGTGTAAATATCGTAATTAAAGGATTATCCAGGGACAGGATACAGACTAAGACATTTGCAGCGCAGTATGTAAACATTTGGACAGGAACACAATTTGAAAATAAATAATATGAGCCGACTGCCATTTTTAATTTGAGGGTTTTCACATTCTCAGCGAATGAGCAGTGCGAGTACTTTGTCAATATTTTTTAAAAATATATTATTTCCAATAAACTATTCGGGGTGAAATAAACCCTGACAACTATGTTTCCAGATTTATTTGCACTTATATCAGTTGAATTTACGCCACACATTTTAGTTTGTGAATTGCATTCTTCCTCAATGAGATGAAGCAATCAGTTCAGACATTGCTCTAATATTGGAGGCAGCATCCTTCACCTTGTAAACTTTCACTATCTACATTCAATATACATAGCAGGGCAGTTATGCAAATGTATATAGGCATACAGATGCAACCTACATGCATAATCATTCTTGTATATGTGTGTTTCCCTTGATCAGATGAAGTAAAAAAAGCAGACAATGGAAACAGAGAAATCAAGCCTTCGTGGGTGGACATCACTGCCGTACTACAATATGGAAAAAGAAATGAGTCAACTGGAGTCAAATTTCCAGGGAAATACATTGGAGGTGGGTTTGGGGGCAAAAAATATGATCATAAATTAAATCTCATAAAAGCTCTGTCTGAGAAAAAAAAACAACAGCGACCAAAGAGTGAAGAATCAGAATTACACGGCCCACCAACCATTTGCTAGAGGAAAGGAGCAGTGTTGAGGGTAGACTGCTGATATAGGCCCTTTTTTCTTACAGGAGAGCTGCAACGCAATGCAGATATTGGTTGTCTGAGCCACGAGCCAGACACACTGGGGGACTAATGGGGATGGGGGGCAGGGAGCAAGAAAGCATGGGTGTGTATGTGTGTGTGTGTGTGTGTGTGTCGGGAGTTGAGGCAGTGTGGTGGGGATGAGGGGAGGGTGGAGGAGAAGAAAGAGGAGAGAGGGAGTAGGTGAGGCATTGGGGTGGGGGTTATTGGAAGGGGGTATATGCACACACGACCAACCACTATACCAGAAAGTGGAGCATGCCAGGATATGGAGATGTGAACTCGCACTTTTTCAAGACACTTATGAAAGCTCCATCTGCAGAAGACAAACTGCATTGAAGAAATGTCACAGGTACACATCCGCATTCAGGCGGACGTGGGGTTCAATTATCGATCAGGACCGAGATGCAGACAAACAGACACAAATACTACACAACAATCGTATATTGTACAATTGTCAACTTTAAAAGAAAAAAATAACTGCTGTGAATTTTTGCAGTGGCATGTCTCTCAACGTGATTTTACTTACAGGAAATTTGCTTTTGTTAACTTCACAATTGATGTCACACACCCAGGTGGAACTGTTTTCAAAATTTACCATGCTATTACAGCCTTTGAGAAAGGACCCCATTAAAACATACACTGAAGATAAATTTATGGAGGGCAAGCCTTTCAAAGCTTCCATCACAGGCCAGGTGTTGGATGTACAAAAGCCGACAAAGACAGTAAGAAACTCAAAGGAGCAAAAGGACCAGATAAAACCTGTGCATTTCCTTGTGCTAATGGAGACTCAGCTAAAGAAGACTCAACAACGTTTCAATTATTCCTGAAATTTTTAGCCGACAGGACCTCTACCAGAAACCCACCTAAAAGCTGAAAACTATGTGAGGTGGGGACTTACAATTTGACATCCTGGAGGTGGGGAAGGGGGATTCTTTGGGAATAAGGGGCTTCCATCCTGTTGTTGATCTGGTGACACCGCGAGGAAAGCTAGAAGGTTGTACAGTTATCTCCGGGCTGTTTATTGTGCGAAACCATACAACCAACTACCTCAACCCGCAGCACACTGGTTTTTGCTATGCCCCATGCTCCTGAACTCAGGAGTGAAAGCTTGTCTGCTTCGCATTGGTCAATTGGTCTGTAAATCTGTCCATACCTCAGATACTACATTCCAGTCTGTGAAAGCCTCTTACCCTCTTGACCAACTTCTGACACATGTACTTCATGCAGCCTTGTCATGCAGTACAAGTACATTCAAGAAAGATGCAACGGAACATATTTTCCAAATCTGCAAACACCTGATGCTTTTACTATCCTTAATGCACTTAATATAATTTCCATGCTAAATTGCAGTTTGTATTTTTGTTGTTGATGAGGGCTCTTTTTGAAATTAACAATGACAACCAACATTCCCCTAGTTGGCTTTTCATCCCACCTTAAATTACTGTGCTGAGATGGAGATTACTCTCAAGTTTTTATTTACTGCATGACCTTGATTTGTGCTTTCACTGAACAACGCAATGACATACTGCAACACATCACAGGCTACGCAGTTTTCCACAGCAGTCTTATGCAATTGAAGCAAGGGGAGGAAGGGGACCATACTACACCTCGTATAAAAACCTCCAAAAAACAACTTGAATGGGAAATTAGGAACAGAGACATGTGCACAAGCCTTTTTATGGACAGGCACACAGACAAAAGGATGAATTTGAACGCATTTCAACAGATGGTTTTTCTACACTTGATGAAACGACCCTTTTTTTCTGAAATCCTTCAGTTTTGTTTCCCTCTAATGGTCACAAGAAAGAATAGCATCCACGCATCATCTTCCTTTTAAGTCCGGGTAAAGTGAAAAACACGGCGCGTTCTGACTTTGGTGCACCACAGAGAAATGTGTAATTAAGCACTCAGCCCAGTTTTAATAATTAAAAAAATCGCTAAGTAAGTAAAATTGCCCGTTAAAACTGCCAAAAAGTAAGCCCTATTCTCAACTCGAAAACACTGTGGGCATGTTCGCTAATGCCACTAAAACCACACCCAATCGCAAAGAGCAGCTTCTGTCAGCTGTCTCAAGTGTACCACTGACAGAGGAGTGGATGCTCCAGCGAACAATTTATTATAATAGCGCAGCCGTATATGTTTGATCATCTAAGCCAGAATCCAGTTCGAAAAAAGAGAACACCAACTTACTCGACAATCAACCTAGTTCCTTATAGTCTGCAACGCAATCATGTTTTTCTTCCATTAATGCAAGTAAGCTGTATTTAGTACCGACGACCAAGCCAAATAAAATCAGGCTATCAATGAATAAATAGCTAAAACAAAACGTGTCTCGTCACCAGACGGTTGTATTTGTCTATACAGTGCTTCTCATGGAATTATTCTATTTGTGGTGGTAGCAGACTGGGGTGTCGGATGATTTAGTGCACTGGTTCTCAGACTCAGTCCTGGGGGACCAATGTATATGCAAGTTTTCATTGTAACCACAACTGCAGTCACAGAATTCTATTTACGCCAGTCTACTGGTTGTTAGTTTGGAGTATTCGTTATACCGGCGCATGCACCGGCGCTCTCGCAGCCTGCAGTTTCCTGTTCACCGGTGCTTTTGCTGTGTGTTCGTGTTCAACACATTGAAGTTGATTTCAACTGTCTCACACACTCTCGGTTGTGGATTACTCTTAACCACTGGCGTGGTGGCAGCACAAAGTCACCGTACACCATCCAATATAAGGGAGTTTTTGCAAACCACGACAGTGCAAGATCTACACCGGTGAGCAATCAACCGTGACCATCCTTGGACTCGAGCCACCATCTGACTTATGTGCAGTTTTGCAAAAGGAGTACAGGGACGGAGCGTGAAGTCAGCTGCAGGTGCACTCCCTCTGTTGTGCACGCGTGTAATCTTGGTTGGTGTTCCTCTAAAATATTAATGAAGTATTTTTAACTGGAGGTGGTGATGAGAGTGGCTGCTTAATTTAGACATTTTTGAAGAGCTGCTTTGAATTGACAAAGCCATTCCTGAACAATAACTTTCAATAATGGGATCTAAAGGTCTGAATTATTATGCCGTTTTGCACCGGCCGAAGAAATAAACCTGACTGCGTGTTGTGCGTACAGTTGCCGCAAACTCACAGGAAAAGCATTACTAGTAGCTAGTAGGCCTAGTTGTTGAATCTGTGTCCATGATGCCTCAAAAAAGCCAGAGCTGCAAGCGAATATTTACATACACCACGCTCTGAGTGCTGATGACGCGCTAAGTGCTGATTGGCTGGTTGCACTCCACCACGCTCCATCGTAGAAGATCCACGACAAAAGAGAAATTGGCCTACTACTGTAGCAGTTCTATTTCATATGAGCGTAGCCCTTTAAGGCTGTCGCTATTGGGTTTATCCCTCTGCGCATGCCTCTGAAGATTTTCTTTCCCGCCATTGTCCTGTACGATGGCCCCAATCAGGTCCGCATCCACCATATATTACATTCGCGTGACCTGAATTCGGTTCCCACTTTTTCTTCAGCGCAATTTTGTTACTGCGTAAGTTCTGAAGAATGAAGACTGCGAAGTCTGCGAGAGCTGTTCGTCTCTGCCCCGCGTGCCGCACTGGCTACATTCTGCCCAGTGATCTGCATCCCTGCTGCGAGGCGTGCCTTGGAGCGACCCACGCTGGCCTCGCCCTGACTCCTCAAGCTGTGTGCCTGTACTGTGCACTCCTGCCAATGCAGGAGTTGCAGAGACGGGCTGACGCTTTTGCCGTGATGCAGGAAGAGGATTATGTAGACTCCTGGGCTGGTCAGGCATCTTTCACCGCCAAAGAGGCTACGGGATATGCAGACCAGTCGTCACCCAGGGCAGAGGATTATGGGCTAGTGTCTGCTGACTCTCCTCCCTTTTTCGTTCCGCTCTCTGATTCTCCCTTCCCCTGCTGGGGGATATGGATGTCGTTCGGGTTTTCAGTGGTGAAGAGGAAGTTTATCTCCTTCCGGCGAAGCCGTCTTCCTCTACCCCTAGATGCCACGATCAACTAACAGCAACGGCTCTGCCCGCCGTCTCCCATGCTGGGCGCAACAGCTCTACCCACCACACTGCTGAAAGATTTGCGGAGATCATTCAGAAAGCTTTGGAAAGGCAAAGATGAAAAAAGGGCTAACATTCGGTACCAGTGGACTCTGTCGTCCAGCTACACCCAGCAGCAAGCAAGTGAGGAGAAATATCCATTTTCCCGGTGAGGGAGAACAAAGGATTTTAACGCTACTTCTTAGTGCCCAAGAAGTCAGGCGGAATGAGACCGACTCTCGACCTGTCTTTTTTCAACAAAACAATTGCGAAAAACCTTTTCACATGCTCACAGTAAAGCATGTACTGGAGTGTGTGGCGTCAAGACGATTGGTTCACATCCATCGACTTAAAAGATGCCTATTTTCATGTCCCTATCATTCCTAAACACAGAAAATTTTTGCATTTATCCTTCAAAGGGATATGTTTCCAATGCAATCGCCTACCCTTCGGTTATTAAGCTGGCGCCCACGCACTTTTTTCTAAATGTGTGGAGGCGGCGTTAAAACATCCATCGACTTAAAAGAGGAGAGGCATTAGAATCCTTTTTATTTGGACGATTTGATGTAATGGCATCTTCCAAGGAGGAAGCAGCGCTCCATACAGTGGAACTGATCGATCACATGACTCATCTGGGTTTTGCTGTAAACTGGCAAAAGAGTGCCCCCCTCCCCTCCCAATTGATAACTTATCTAGGAGTACACATGGATTCCATCTCCGTGAAAGCAAGGCTGTCCCCAGCCAGAGTGGAGGCACTTCGCTTCCTCCTGTCTCGCATTAAGCCTCACAGGGTGGTAACAGCTCTGTCTGTGATGCGCTTACTGGGCATGATGTCAGCTAGTCATGTGACCGTCCCTCTGGGACTTCTCCACATGAGAAAAGTACAGAGGTGGTTCAGTCGCCTTCGCCTCGACCCAGTTCGGCAGAAAAGGCGCCTGTTATTTATTCCCCCATCTGTGCAATCAGATTTGGCCTATTGGAATAACCCCCGAGTTCTGACAAGGGGGGTTCCCCTGGGGAGAGTCACATCGCACATCTCGGTGTTCACGGATGCGTCTCTTACAGGCTGAGGTGGAATGTGTCAGTCACATGTTGTGGGGGAGAAATGGCCGCAGCCTTGCTCCCAGCACATAAATTGCCTCGAATTGTCCACGGTGTTCACAGTGCTCAAACACTTTGGTCCGATGCTGACAGATAAACACGTTGTAATAAGGACAGACAATATGACGGCGGCAGCCTACATAAACCGCCAAGGCGGCGTTCGCTCAGCTCAGCTCAGCTTCTGGAAATTGCTAGAAGCATTTTATTATGGTCTCACGTGAGTCTGTGCTCAATAAGAGCACATTATATTCCCGGAAAACAAAACCGGGTCGCGGATCTGATGTCACGCAGAGGACCTTCTCAGAACGAGTGGAGGCTGAACCCCTCTCTAGCTCGGAGATCATGGCACCGGTTTGGTGGACTTATTTGCTTCAAGGGAGGATGCTCAATGTGCGTTATGGTTTTTGATAAGCAATAAGGACGACGCCCCGCTAGGAGTAGACACCTTCTCCCACAGACCGTGGCCCAATGCTCTACTTTACGCTTTCCCCCCAATTTCACTGATCCCTCGACTTCTGACACGGATCCGAGAGGAAGACTTGTCAGTTATACTTGTGGCCCCAGAGCGCACAAGCGCGTCATGGCTCCCCATTCTGGTACAGCTGCTCAATGGTGCACCGTGGTCGATTCCGTGGTACGCGGATGCCCTGACGCAGCTGAATGGTGCGATCAGTCATTTCCTTGTAATAGGTCAAAGATTATGGGCTTGGCCTCTGGGAAGGGCCGCAGTTTTTCAGCATACCACGGCACTGTAGGAAGCAACGATGCACGCCTCCCAACAGCGTATTGGTTTTTACCATTGTTAATACGCGCGCCAAAGCTCCTCTTAAGTGATATCTCTACAAACAGCTTATTACGGTGTAGTGCTTTTGCGCAATCGAAACTGCGGGAATCGCCCTCCTGCAGAGTTTCGTCCACTTTTACGAGAGCTTGTCCTCCCCCACTTCTCTACTCAAGAGAGCAGCAATGGCTGACATCTGCATGTTCCTTCTTTTATGTCTATCTATTCAACGAATTGATTTCTCGTCGCGCAGTGATGTTTGTCGTTGGCTGCGCTTCTTAACTAGCAGATGCTCAGGTCTCCCATCACACTTACTTGTTGAGCTCAAGGGACTGTCACAATACGTGACGTTCGTCCCCGCCTGTTCCCCAACATAAGCTGGTTATCATGGGGAGTCGGACAGGGGCCTCTGAAACCTGCTCTGCTCTCTTTTGGAACTAGTTACAATGCGTAATTTTCGTCCCCCTCTGTCACAGCAGCAGGTCTGTAACATGAATGGAATGATTGGGGATATAATCTATTCATTACAATGCAGTAGGTCAGCCGGCGGTTGAATCATCCGTTTCTCAAATGCGAGAACTCCGTTAGCGTCCATGCTGAAACCACTGCCTCATATTTTTCGCTGAAGGGGACTAGCGCAGTGGAGTTGTAGTTTATTTTGACTCCTGCGCTTGCGGTGTAAGTCGGATGTGTGATAATGCTTTTACGCTGGTGTCACAGTGGGGCAAAGACTACATCCGGCTTCGCCCTTTATCCCAATAGTGACAGCCTTAAAGGGCGAAGCTCATACGAAATAGAACGTTGGTTACGTATTGTAACCCCAGATTCTATGAGTATGAGCGTAGCCCTTTGAGTTTCCGCCCCACGTGCTCCACCACCGTCAGCTGAAGAAAAAGCTGTCTGTTATTGGGAGCCGAACTCAGGTCACGCGAATGTAATATACGGTGGATGCGGACCTGATTGGGGCCATCGTACAGGACAATGGCGGGAAAGAAAATCTTCAGAGCTGCGCATGGGCAGAGAGATAAACCCAATAGCGACAGCCTTAAAGGGCTACGCTCATACTCATAGAATCTGGGGTTACAATACGTAACCAACGATTTGGAGAATAAAAGTTTCAGGTTTCATGAAAGTTTCAGGGTCACACATACGCGAATCGACTTTGGCATCAGATTACCATGCCAGACGTCTCCCATCGTAGTTGCGAAAACTAGAGCTGTTACCCTCGATACCAAGGCTTCGGAGCCTGTATCAAAAATGTGAAGCACTTCTTTGCGGAGCTCCGTCTCGAGGCTTGTGTTGTCTCGGCGAAATGACGTCACTAATTACGTTTGAAGCCTCATTTAGGATGCTGCTTCGAGAAGGGGGATCACTTTCGGCAAGTGATTCGACTATCAAATGTCCCAATTCTCTTCTGCAGCTCGTGGGTAGTTGTCAGTAGTTTAAGTTTGTCAGTGCGGTTTGCGATTTTGTGCGGTGTGCGGGTTTGTCATTGCGTGCGATGGAGCCAGCAAGAAAGAGAATGTGCCCGCAATGTACAATTTGTCAGCACAGGATTAGACAGTAAGTGTGGCAGTTCAGTGCTGAACAGCAATGGACTGGGTCACAAAGACCAAGTCTGTGGTTTTAATTTTCAAGCAGGGCAAGGGGTTGACTGGCTTTGATTAAGAACAGCGCACTGATTCTGCCATTTGAACTTACAACAAAGGGTTCCCACAACAAAAAAAGAGGTGCAAGATGGGCATTGGCAGTGGACACAGGTAAAGAGAGAGAAAAGAGGCATGGTGTTCATCTAACTTGTACTTCACAGGCTCAACTTAGAGGATCTCTGCCTTGGGGAAAGGGGGTGAGGTGGGGGGTCGGTTGCAGTGTTTCAGCATACAGGGTGACAGATATACTGGACAAATAAAGTTAGGGATCACCCCAAATTTTGAATTTGAAATATGTGATAGTTTGTATTTTTTTCCATATCATATTTTAATATTGAAAAGTTGGGTGATCCCTAACTTTCTTTGTCCAGTATACATTGAGTGCATCTTGAGAATTTTGTAGCAACAAATCAAATGGGCATGTTACCATGGCAATGCCAGCAGATCATTACTGCACTGCCAGACTTAATTTCTTTTCCCTTTTTTCTCTTTTTTTTGGGCAGTTTACAACTCTCAGCCACAGCCACATTTGCCTTACTGCCAAGACCCCAAATTCCCCCCCCTCCTCCGTTCACCTCACACTCTGACTCCCTCTATTCCCACTCTCCTTCAGCAACCAGTCAGTCTCATCCCTCCCTTTCTCACTTCTACTCCTCCTGTCTCTCATCTGTCTTCACCCTCGTTTTCATTTTGCCACCATGTCTTTACATACCCCCCCCACCCAACACCGTCTGCTGCTTTCCGCCCCACCCCACCATAACACCCCCACCCATTGCCCCGACCCACTTTTCTTTTTCGCAGTCAAATCACGAAGAGATGCAGCACGATTGTGCCAATGCCAGCACCTCTCCTCTGCCAGTCTGTCTATGTGCCTGCTGAGGGCCTGAATGAACCATTCCAGCACAGGGGGTTTCACAGGGCTCATGTGATTCACACTCTGTCATTCTCTCTGAAGTCTCCACATCGTCTTGACTCATATGGCCAAGGCAAGGAGCCCTCTTTAATCCATCCAGGTAACAAAGACAGCAGTGTGTGCATTCTCAAAAAATAAATTACACAGAATCTTTTTTTTCCTGCAGAGCTTGTAGCATAGAAATGACATCCATATTTTTGTTTAACCCAAAACAAGAGTCGCGGAAACAATTGGAGCCTGTTGGCAGTGCGGGATTCTCCATTGCTGATTGGCTGCGTTGATACTGTATATTGCAGTTAGCGGAAGAAATGGCTTGGCGTTTATAGTGCTTTGGAATGAAAGCTGATGTTCAAGCATGCTAAACACTGGGATATACTATTGCTAAGGGCTGAACTTGGCATGTCAACCAGACCACCAATGCTGATCTTCTTGCAGAGGTGGTTCAAAAATGTCCAAAGTAGTGTTTAGTGTTTTTTGTGGTGAATCACTTCAAATATTTCACTGTCAAGGCCTTCCACACAATGTTTACCAGCAGTTAACGAGTACCTCCCAACCTCTTGCTATTAAAACTTCTTAAGCTGTTAAACCCAAGATTACATTAAACACACTGGCACAGTAGCTAATTGAAAGTATTGCTCAAATTTCTCAGTAAATGAAGATTTGCACTGAACACTTAACCGACCATTGAATACCTACTTTGAAATGAGTGATTTATGGCGCTTTTCCAACTGCATGGTAGGGCTCTACTTTACTTAGGATTCTATGCATTTCTAGTGTGGATAGTACCTGGTATCAGGTACTTTTAATCCTGCCTCCTCTGCTGAGGTTCCAAGCGAGCCAAGCCAATACTAAAACTTGTGGTCAGCACTGCAGATCACAGATTGGTCAGAAGGAATCGTCATTCGCACAACACAGGACAAGCTGACACAATGGGTGCTTCTCAATTCTACAGAGGACAGACGAAACAAGGGCGTATGTTTTTAGAGCAATGAGACGTCATTTCCTCTAAAGCACATGTGTCAAACTGGTGCCATGGAGGGCCAAGAGGCTGCAGGTTTTCATTCCAACAAAAACCTCCACCAGGTGATTTCACTGAGTACCTCATCTTCAAACAGAGTGAAGGGACTTAATTTGTGAAATCACCTGGTGGAGTTTCTGGTCAGAATGGAAACCTGCAGCCTCTTGGCCTTCCATGGCACCAGTTTGACACCCCTGCTAAAGTGTAACATTGAGCGACAGTAATTTCTAATGACATGGTAATTCCATACCAAATGAACCACCGCCTCCAGGGGAGTCCATCTTCGATTTGGCCAACTTTTTTTCTAAAAATACCTTAGGGTGTCAAACAAAGGAATGCCAAGTATCAGCTCAATATCTCAAACGGATTTTGTGTGAGAGCCATTTTAAATTAGGGTGTCGCCCCCGTTTTCTGCACTTGTGAATCGCGACGTTGGCTCGTGAGCGTGATGAACCATTTGGGATCTATGAGCATTTGAAAATGGAATTTTGGTTGGACGGAAATTTTTTTTTGCACATTTTGATGGCTTACTGTGCGGTCAGCTTTATACGAAGACCCAAATATCAAATAGATATGTGATATTTAGGTTAAAAAAAAAAACTATATGCAAAAGCAATGTAACACAAAACAAGCCTTCAATGAAAAAGTTATGGGCCTCTGAAAATGGTCACAGTCTTAAAAATGCCTGCGGTACCCTTAAATTCAGGGTGGTGGTTGACCCCGTAGATGGTTAAATAGCTTAATGAAATTTTGACCGCTTAAAGATACATATCATGGCAATATTTGGTAAAAATATTAATATCTCAACTCAACATTTTCACCATAAAATAGATTTCTTAAAAAAAAGATATTTTTGTCTAAATGGACTAGAATGAAAATGAACTTATTGTGTACATAACGTACATATACAATATTTATAAACCCAATTGAGAAAACACTGCATTAGTCATGTTCCTTGATGCTTACAATGCAGGGTAGAGTTATATTATAAGGCGCTGCAGATGATTTACTACTGAAAACACCATGAACGTGATTAATAGGCCTAGACCATAGCTCTCCCGTGTAAAGGCAAAACCTCGTAACTCACTTTTTCATAAAAATTCAATTTTGGGAGTTACTGGGTTTTTCGCTTCATGTTAATGCATTGCGTATTGCAATTTAGCCCCTCAATATGCTGATATTCCAATGACAAAACCTAGCAAGTCGACCAATTTCCCCACTTCGCCACAGTAGAACCTAGCAACTCAACCAACCAATCTGTGAACAGCTTTCAGTCATCAATGGCAGCGCCCACGTTTCAGCTCCAATTCATGGTTCATGTCGCTTGGAGAACATTTTTATTTGTTTAATCCAGGGCTGCCACCTCTCACGCATTCGGCGTGAGATTTAGTGGCATATTCACGTTCCCGTACTGTAGGCAGCAATTATTCAATAAAGGGTGTTCCCGATAACAAATATTAATGAACAAGACCACTTTCAATGCGCCTTCCTATTCGTCCGCACGCCTATATATACCGCCTTCATTCCCACAATCCCTGCTCGTCTCGATTCTACGTCGTTTACTTGCAAACCAGACAGCCCAGCGCACAGGAAGAGTTTGCTTACCTGAAGCAAGGTGAAATCCCGCAGAGTCCCTCAGACACAGAATAATTCCAAGACTCTTAGGCTCCAGAGGAATCTTCCCAATCCGTTCCTGCAACTCCTGCTTCTCCTCCACTTACCCGCCCGTGCTCTGCCATCTTCGTACCTCCACCACGAAGCGTCACCCGCTCGCCCCAAACGGGGTGCTCACATTCCGAAACACGCTCCCCCCGCGATGATGACCGAGGGCTCCGCACCATAGCAATTCCAGACCGCCGTCTTGCAGTAGGTACGCCTCTCCTCAACAGTGGAGCTCAGAAGCAAGAGCCCGCGGCTCCCCAGGAAGGCTTACCACGGCTCGCACTTCAAGCTCATCCCAGGCGTCACATTCGACCGTCGCCAGACTCCATCGGGCACTCAAGCAGAAGAAAATCCCCTTCCACCGCTCCAACAACAAGGCCAGCCCACAAAATTATTCACCGACTCCCACGCCAACGCAGCTGATCCTCCCCACGTGCAGACAAGATGTATCCAGACCACACAGCACTACCGGGTTCCGCCATCAACGTCCCCAGCACCACGTCATCATGCTCGGCGACGACCTCCAACTCCAGATTCGGAGTAAGTCACTCCTTCCGCAAACCAGTCAGTCCCCCCGTGTGCCTGCTCCCTCCGTTTACGACTTCTTTGGTCTCTTTTTGTCCCCTTTTTTTTTGTCCCTGTGTTAGCAGGCTGCACTTTTGCCCCGAGCACATGCGTCCCGCCCCCCCCATCCTTTCCGCCGGTCGAAACCCGGCTTCTGGGCTCCTTCAGACTCTTTCCCCACCCCTCTTCCCGTTTCCCAAGTCACTAATTCTGCGCTTCCTACAGGTCCACCCCTCCCATCAACTATTTTGGCCACTCGCAGTTTCCCCTCACCTCCATTTCAGCACACACTAGCCACCTCCCCACCTCCCATACGCCCCTCGTAGCCGAGAAGCTCACCGTCTCAAGCAGGATTTATGGTTCTGCATCGAGTCAAAAGGGCACGCCGTTGCCTCGACGCCGTCCTGGACCTTTCGAAGTTCTGCATTGAGGTCGTTTGCATCTTGCTTTGCCGCGAAACAATTAACCGACAAACCAATAGGTGGCTTCAGGTTTCCAAAGGACCTGTCTTTAAATCACGTGAGACTCGCGTAGAGTGGACCAATCAGTGCCCTTGCGGTCTGCGTCCCTTTGACGTGCAGTTAGAAAATTTTCGAGGTGCACGGCAAGCGACGCAGAGGCTCTGCAGTGGGGGTTCATGTCGCCACAGAGGCTCTGCATAGCGATGGCGTCAGTTCAACGCAGAACCATAAATCCAGCTTCACTCTACCAAAACACAATCCGCCAGTGCTTTCTTCATCGGAGAAGAGAACTTGACGATTTTGACATATTCGTTCTTCCATATCGCTGTACCCTACGACGATACGAGCTTTTACCATACCACTTACTTGTCGCCCCTAGTTCCGCAGTCACAATCTAGTAAAACGTATATCCCAAAACCATCAAACCATTACAAATGCTAACGTTCTTCGCCTCGCTGGCAAACATTCACGGACACTGCACGCGTATCCATCTCACGGCCATTTGTAAATCTGTGTTGTTCCTCGAGTTACATGAGCACAGAAATCATAGACATGTCGATAACTTCGTGGTCAGCGACGCACAAAGGAAACGCCATTTAATTCCGTAGTAGTGCAATGTTTAACAAGGCTTTCAAATAATGCAGAGTTTCATTGCCTCTACCTATTGGTCCGAGCAACTCTTGTTATATATCCACGTCGCGTTCTTCGCAAATTAAAACTCATACATTTATGATGCTGTTGAATGATTGCCATGTTTATTCTAAAATTGTCAAACCATAACAAATGCTGAGGTTCTTTGCCTCGCCGGCAAATATTCACGGATACTTTGCGTATCCACCTCACGGCCACTCGCAGTGGCGCAGCTCACTAGCGCCTTGCTAGTGCTCCAGTTTTCGGTACACTTTGCCTCGTTGGCAAACATTCACGGATACTACGCATATCCAACCCATGGCCACTCGCAGTGGCCCAGCTCACTAGCGCCTTGCTAGCGCTTCAGTTTTCGGTACAATTTGCCTCGTCAGCAAACATTCACGGATACTACGCATATCCACCTCACGGCCATTCAAAGTGGCGCAGCTCACTAGCGCCTCGCAAGCGCTTCAGTTTTCCAAAAAAAAAAAAAAAGCCTCGCCAGTCGCGGCGCCTGGTTGGCTAAAGCCGATATCACAAACGCTTTTAAGGTCGTCCCACTCGACCCACCTTTTTGGGGATTTTTTTTGGCGTTTCCTGGAAGGGGCGCTACTACTTCGCCGTTCGTCTCACTTTCGGATACAAAAGCAGCCCCAACATTTTCGACTCCCTCGACGTAGTTCCTATCACAAGCTTCATTTCGTACATCCACTCCGTATACCACGTTCGACCGGCCTCAATACAAGTCTATCTTAGCAGCATCAACCTCTTTGTCAAACTGGCCACTGGTTATCCGTGCCAAGACCCATTATTCACAACCAACACGCCGTGTTCAAATTAAGCCTAATTTATAGTCGTCCAACTCCGTCAATGCGCAGACACGCAGAGCCCCTCTCCAACGTCGCAAACCCTCTCCGACATGCTCTCGGAGGCATGACGGACACCTCCCAAATTTTCTGACTATTCGTCAAAACGATGGAGACCCCACGGATAGCGCAAGCCTGTGATTGGTCAGCTAACTACATCATTTCCGGAATGCCGCTCAAATGTCATGAAATAGTAGGCGGGTCTCTGAAAAAAACACTACGCCCCCTATTGTCCTGGCGGTGAATTGCTTTGCAACACTCATTAAGCAACGGAGAAGTCTGGAAGGTCCACATGTCCGTCAATACAACTGCGTGTCTGCGCATTGACGGAGTTGGAAGACCATAAATTAGGCTTTAGATTTGCACCATCTTCGACATGCCACTTCCTGGAGCTACACACATCCCTGTTTAAATGGGCTTTAATTGAACTCTATTGCCATTTATTATATTATTACTTTATTTTACTATTAATTAGCTAGCCCGCGGAGGATGGGCTTCCCCACCTTAGCCGGGTTCCTCCTGAGATTTCTTCCCACCGGGGAGTTTTTTCTCACCATTGTTAGAGAATTTTTCTCCCTACTGGGAGTTTTGCCTCATTTGCTTTGTGGGGAATAGGCTGAGCACTGCCCTTTCATTTATTTAATCTCTCAACTTAAAGCGTCTTTGTGACAATCTATCCGCGAAAAGCGCTATGCAAATAAACAGAATTGAATCATATTGAATTACATCCAATATTTTTGCCCAAATACTTCCCCGGGCATCCTTTCGCATTGGCACCGCCGCCACAGCATCCAAGCAAGGAGGGCCGGACCACCTGATTAAAATCCTCGACCGCCGGATTTCAAACTCTAACGCAAGCTATATTCGCAATTATATCGACAACGTACGTACAGCCCATCTATTGCCGATTCATTAACACCTTCTGGGGGCTTGGGAGCCTGCACGGACTCCAACGAGAGATGCGAGTCCCACCCTGAGTCTTGCCACCTGGGACTCCCAATGTTCGCACAATCACAGACCAAGTCCATACAACATCGCCTTCGCCCTGATCCCCCATCCATCCTTCCACCGAATTCTCTCCTCCACTTTGGGAGTGGTCCAGAGTTCACTTAAGGGTGTTCCCGATAACAAAGGTTAATGAACAAGACCACTCCCAATGTGCCTTCCTATTCGTCCGCACGCCTATGTATACCGCCTTCATTCCCACAATCCCTGCTCGTCTCGATTCTACGTCCCTCCCTCCCTTCCCCTCTCCAAGAAGGAAACAAGAAACAGCCACCACCTGGGACCCCGGGGGGCTTGGGAGCTTACACGGACTCCAACGAGAGATGCGAGTCCCACCCTGAGTCTCGCCACCTGGGGCTCCCAACATTCGCACAATCACAGACCAAGTCCATACAACGTCGCCTTTGCCCCAATCCCCTATCCATCCTTCCACCGAATTCTCTCCTCCACTTTGGGAGTGGTCCAGAGTTCATTAAAGCAATGCTTGTGTTTCACTATCGTTCAAATTGTTTAAAGTCAAGCTGAAACAGCATTTCGAGAGTATCTAACTTCCGTATCGTGACGTATCTCAGAGCGAAACAGCGTAGAAAGGCGGGACATAACGTTAGGCGGAATTTGATTAGACCATTGAAAAGTGGGCGGGACATAAGGTACTTACTTTCAAAGTAGGTGAGGCCCCAATGGTGTACACCAATGGGACAGCAGTATCCATTAGGGAGAGAGAGGCGAAGCCCATCCTATGCTCCATGTAGTTGCTGAAGCAGTCCACTGTAAAATGCCTTGTGCATAATCTGGAGCTGTCACAGATACCACTTTCCTCAAAGTGAATAAATTCTAGCCAGCAGGTCCGTAACCACGGTATTTAGGGGAAACGAAACAAAGTTTGAGGTAGCGAACACCCAAAGACACACCGACGTACCATGCTAGCTAGCTCTGTGCCGCTAAAAGTTTAAGATTGATTGACGGGTGGATGTCATGATATTATTGGTTGAAATTGGTTGGTTCTAGCTTATGTAAGCACAAGACATATTTTGTTTTAAATGAAGAAAACATGATTGGATTTTGATATAAGAATACAAAGAAATTGATTTTTTGTAATTTTTTTTGTCATTTATTGTTAAATAGATACACAATATGACCGGGGATGTGATCTAAAAGGGTTAAAAAGGCATTTTTCATTTCAGCTCGACTTGAAATAAGACCATTTGAAACCTTTTTATGCATTTCCATTGCTTCCGACCCCCGAGTAAAGAAAAGCGTGAGATGTCCGGAGTCATAATTGATTTCCATGTTACGAGTGGCAAAATTCACTGTAACACATTTGAAACTGATAAACCTTCATGCACAGGGACTTCAGTTCTGCCTGAAAATCTCTTACATACGCGCTGATTAAATAACGGGAACGTGTATATGCCACTAAAACTCATGGCGAATGTTTAAAAGTTGGCAACCCTGGTTTAATCGTTAAAGTTGATTTCAAATCATGGTGTGGATGAGTAGGGGGAAAAGATTGGTCACCCTGGCCCTGGAAAATAACAAATAAGTAAAATATTCTGCAATAATGACATTGCTATGGAAAGTTTGTCAGTGCCAGTGTACCACAAGGCGACAGCTGCTGCATCGATCGCTTGTGGCAAACTTTCGTGCCTTGCTAGGCCTATACGGCATTGATCATATTAAAGTGTGTAGCGCCGCTAGCTGGTGTGTGTATGTACGTGTATACTGAGAGGCATTAAAAACTCAAAGTGGTTTTTATCACCTAATTTGAAAACTAATTGTTTTTCCTTTTGCTGATTGACATGATGACCATCAGGTATGGTAAGCATTACAAAATGTTAAGTGTCTGGGTTCGAATCCTTTCTTGGTTTAACACCTCATTATGATTATCTAAATGCAGCACAGTTCCCTGGATCATGGTCGTGAATCACATTGGGAGAAATCATTTTGCACATGAAAAGTTGAAGATCAGGGCCAATAAAAAAAACATAAAGTCACATCATTCCCACTTTAAATGCCACAAACGAATCTCGGAAGAATCAAACATTTTTAATGTTGAATGATGGCCAGTCTCAAAGAAAAGATTCTGGACGCATTACTGTCCATTAAATGACTGTATCTGCAGGGATGACACAGAATGACCAGATGTGTCAGCTGTCGTCCCCGACAAAGTGCGTCATCTGTGACGCCTAAAAAACACATTCCATAAAACGTCTTCAGCCATGTCAGATAATGCATAAGAACTGCTGAATTGACTGTCAATGTAAGGATAACAGTGAGGGCAAGTCTCACTACTAAAAGCACAGTTTCCCGAGACCGTGTTTTGCAATTACGAAATAAACCATTTACCACTACTTCAAACAGTATATTTTATTATGCGTTTTTAATGCCTCTCAGTATATATTAAATAAAAGACAAGCTACATGATAGTTGGAACAGTCATTAACCTGTAATAATAATAATAATAGGGCTTAGATTACACATAATTGTCTGCCACTAAACTATCCATTCGACATGTTGGAGGCATCAACTGGGCAGGAGTATATAGGCCTACCTGTACACTATGTATCTGCAATCATTATGTTGGGGAATGGGGGCGGGGTTCGCGGTTTGTTTGCTTCACTGCTGTTATTCAGTACGGTCATCATAAATACTAAGAGTACTAAGTTTTTCATCTGACATAGAACTTTTGGCTTGGCACCTTAGTGATTTCTGAGCTCATGAGCATTGTGATTTTAAAAAAATTTGGACAGGATTTTATTTCAGAATATCACAGGACCTAAACTAATAACTTTGCTCAATAATTAGAAAAAAAAACTCTCTTTACATTTTCAGGCGAAACACGGATACTGGTAGTGAAAACCGCAAAGGACAAGGTGGCAGTATACCTGTTCTGGTTGACAGACACAATTCAAAGACATCTGTCACAGTTCCTATTAGCCTCAAGCGACATCGCCTAGATACCATGCTGCCACTGAATAACAATCACATCAAGAAGTCAAAAATGGACAGCATCAATGATGAAAGTTATGCTACCGCTAAAGTGAACCAGCTGTTAGTGGCTGACCTCACCGATGACCACCACGATGATTTCTTTGTACTTCAGACACTGAGAGAGGCTCCTACTGACGAAAGTGAGATCAACGCTGATGAGAGTTCAGGAACCCCAGCAACCAAAGTAGATGGCATCTCTCATAGCACAGTAGACATGGTAAAAGTTGGTTCCATTCCCAGGGAAGATATCGCTGGTATTCCAAATGTGGCCGGGATGATACAGTTCCTGAAAACTCAGGCTTGGCTGATGACCATACAGAAGAAGGTATATATGTAATCATATTTATTGATATAATAATCTATTACATATACATAAATATAATATTTACCAATAATATATTATAATATACTGTATATTGCCTGTTATATTCACCTCTGCATTTCTGAATTTTTAAACTTTCTTTTCAAAGATTGTATGTTTTACCTTTAAGTACAACCCTTAAACCTAATCTCTTTCAACTGGGATAGATGATGCAATACCACATAATACCCTTGCTCCTTTGTCTGACTGTAGATATATATATATATATTTATGTCTGATGTTTCTGTTGCAGATGACAACCATGGTGAAGAATGTTCTGCTAATGGTCACTCTGATGCACCACATTAAAAGAAGAGCACTCGCCAAAAAACAGCAGAGGAAAAGGCTGCGTGGTATAGAAACAAGTATCCCCAACTGCCACCGTGTAAGGATTTCTGCCGGAAGAAATGTCAAGAAAACATCTCTGAGGAGCACGGGGGACATAATAATAAGACTTTCTGGGGCCTTAGTTTCTTAGAAAGACGGGGATGGTTTGACGCTCATATAAATATTTTGGGTATAAAACAACGCACTACAGGAGATGGTGCAAATGCTAGGCGTAATCACACCCTTAGTTACACACTCCCACTACCTACAGGGATGGAACTTCACGTTTGCAAGGTTATGTTCATGCACACACTAGGGCTGAAAACTGATGGCGTGATCCATGAGTATGTAAAGGCTAAAGTTAAGAGTGCTTAAACAGCTGTTTCCCCAACAGCAGAGGGCAGGGGCCATCATGAACCATGGAATAAGTTTGACCGAGGTTTAATAGTAGAACACATCAATTCTCACCACCCTGTTGCGAGTCATTACAAAATCAACCATGCACCACTCAGGCGTTATCTCAAACCGTCTCACCATAACATGCATGTGGCGTGATTTTTGTGAAAAACATCAGAAAATCTCATTTTAACTTTACAGACAGGTTTTTGAATCCGAACGCATCACATTTGGCGAACCCTCTCAGGACAAATGTGAATCCTGCCTGGCATCTGAAAAGCATGTGAAAGAACATGAAAATAATGACAGTCATAACCCTGACACGTGATGTGTGTGTTGATAGTCGTGACCATAAAATTGCATATGCTAAAGCTAGAATAGAATACCAAAAATAGATTCTTGTTTCAATGCATATGCAGTTAATATGCAGAAAGTAATTCTGCTCCCCAAGCTTTCTACTAAGGAGAGCTTCTGCGTGAGCCGCCTCATTGTGTTCAATGAGACATTTGCCCGAATGGGGGCTGATGGTGAGCCTGATTATGTGGTTTTGTGGCATGAGGGAACATCCGGTAGACTGGCACAGGATGTAGCCAGTGCATACTTAAAGTGCATCGTCCGGGATTCGTCCCTTAATATTTTATTCTGGGCTGATAACTGGGGGGCAGAACAAGAACTGGACAGCGTATACTGCCCTCCCACAGTGTGCCAACTCCGCATGGGGTCCCCAAGAAGTCGTTATAAAATACCTTGAAAAGGGTCATACCCATATGAGAGCAGACTCTATTCATGGGTCCATTAAAAGAAAAATGAAAAAAGCTCAGAATATATATTTGTTTGATGACTTTGTTGAGATTTGTAAAAAAAATCATCCAAAACCCTAACACCAATGATATTGGAGCACAATGATTTCTTTCTGTTTTGCGGCCAACAGCGAGCTCGAAGTGGGAAGAAGACCAAGATGCCGCTTTGGGAAAGATCTGTGAGGTCAAATTCATGAAGGACAAGCGCTCTATGCTCTTCAGATTTTGATGACGAATACACTGAAGTTGACTTCCTGAAAGGAACTTCTGATGTAACTGGCTAGTTCCCATCCAGAAGGGCAGATCCACGTGGTATCCCCCATTCAAAGAAGATGGGGATACTGAAGTTGTTACGTGTCGCCCCTGCAGCGAAGAATCTCTTCTGGATAGAAATTCCTGAAAATGATGTCACAGACCTGGCAGAATCTCTAGTTTAGGACCCAAACTGGAAAAATCTCTGTGCATAAGGGACAAGGCCAAAGACCTTTACTGGATGCCCGTGATCTTCGCACTCTCAGACGCCACTGCATCACTCACCGGCATGATTCTGTCATTGAAATGGGCCCAGGAATACTTCAAGAAACCACTGTCAATAAACACACTCCGCCATGCCATCTACAGATGCCACCAAAAACTCTATCATGCAAAAAGGAAGCCATCGTTGAGCATGATCCAGATGCGCCGCCGTGATCTATGAGCCAAGGCTCACTTAAAATGGACTGTAGCAAAGTGTCCTGTGGTCAGACGAGTCCAAATTTGACACCCTTGTTGGAAATCATGGGCGTCGTGTCCTCCGGGCTAAAGAGGAGAAATACCACCCCTCCTGTTATCAGCGTTCAGTTCAAAAGCCAGCATCTCTGATGGTATGGGGATGCATTAGTGCATATGGTGTGGGACACTAACTTATTTTAAAAAGCACCATGAATGCTGAAAGGTATATAAAGGTTTTAGAGCAACATATGCTCCCCTCCAGACGACATCTATTCCAGGGAAGGCCTTGCGTATTTCAGCAGGACAATGCAAAACCACATACTGCAGCTATTACAACAGCATGGCTTCGTAGTAGAAGAGTCCATGTGCTGAACTGGCCTGCCTGCAGTCCTGATCTTTCACTGATTGAGAACATTTGGCGCACAATTAAACGAAAAGTCCGTCAAAGGAGACCCAAAACTCTCCAGCAGCTGGAAGCCGGTGTTAAACAAGAGTGGGATCAAATTCCAATGGCTAAACTCAAGAAACTTGTCTCCTCAATGCCCAGACGCCTGCACTCTGTGTTAAAAAGAAGAGGGGATGCTACACCATGGTAAACAGGCCTCTGTCCCAACTTTTTTGAGACCTGTAGCAGCCATCAAATTTGAAATGAGCTCATTTTGTGGATAAAATTGTAAAATTTCTCAGTTTCAACATTTGCTATGTTATCTCCGTACTATTGTGAATAAAATACTGGCTTGTGTGATTTGAAAGTCCCTGCGTTTTGATTTTATTCACAATTTACACTTTGTCCCAACTATTTCGGAATTGTACTTTCCATTTTAATGTTTACAGGTGTTATATTTTTGTTATTTGTCATGAATTGATTTTCAAATTAACAACATTTTTATACCAGGTTTTGACTTGGTAATGTGTATGAAATTATTTGGTATTTGCTAAGACAAAACCTAGTAACTAATTTCCCGCCAAAATGAACACATATTTAAGACCTGTGATTGTGATTGCCAGTGAATGTCTAATTTGCAGCTATCTCCCTATTAAATATACAATGGGTTTTAATATTAAAAAAAAAGATGTTTTCCTTTGTTTTCTCAAAACAAATAAAAAGTGAGTTACTAGGTTCTGCCTTTAGATGGGAGAGCTGCACTATTACATTCATGCACAGTATTATAATACTGATGGCTGTAAAAACAGCCCACTATTTTAGTGTGGTGAAGATGCTGAAGAACAGGAATTAGCCTGATTGACAGTTCACACTTCCTGGTTAATTCCAAGAACAATGTTTTTCTGTTTCTCTCTTGCAGATGTGTTTGGCACATGGATCTCTGTATCTCCTGTGACAGTGCATTCAGCTATAGGTTGGCTCTTGCAGAGTCAGGATGGCTTCACCAAGTGTATCATCTCTTGACACATGCTGCATACGTTTTTATTTGAATCAAGAGTGTCACAAGTTACATTACAGCAGAAAGACAGGACTTATAAATGTAAACAGTTTCAGTCAAGATGATTAAGAGCTGATGCAGTGGAGACGTGGCTATCGGTTTCAAGTTGATGACTAAGTGTGCTTTCATTACGAGAAGATGTACATAACCTGCAACAGAAGCTTACAGAAGTGCTGCATTGATCCTTTTTCTGTTCCCAAGAAGCAAATTACAAGTAAGTATATTTTTGTGGTTTACCGAAGAGGAACAATTTATAATGCTTAGTTCGAATTTCAGGGACTGGCCAAAATTACTTAAGTTCAGCTCCAGCTACTTTTTTTGAAATTATTTATTTCCATACAAGTGGGCTTCATGAAGTGATCAAAGGCAACTGGACTTTTCAACTGGCCTAAAGTAACACGCAGGGACAAATGCTGGGTTCCACTTCAACATGTCATCTGCGCCATTAGTGTGCTGGAGCTCCAGGTACAAAGTGCACAATTTTACAAACTTTCAACATTTGATGTTGTTTTCTATGACGACCATATGCAAAATATCCTTAGCTTATGTTCCTGCAAATTAAATGGAAAGCAAAGAAATACTGAGCAGCATTGAAAACGAACCACCTTAATTTTATGGCCAAGATACAAATTATGTATGTTTATCATGTGTAAGTGTTATAAAAATCAAAATCTGATTGATGTTTCCAATGATCAAACTGGACACAGACCAAATGATTTAGGTTTAGATTCCTTGCCTCTAGTTTGGAGTAACCTTTGCTTTTAAACAGTATGACAGTGGTGTCTTTGGTGAAAATGGGCCCAAAGGGGGTTTAACAAACCACTTGCAGCTTTTAGGCGACTTATGAATGTGGATTTGGGTACTCGACCCCTCCAACATCACCTTGGTGAGCCGTTTGAGTCAATTTGAATGATCTTGATTCTGTGCACTAGACAGATGCCCCCAAACTTTTGGTCAATCTTCTCTGTGACGGAATAATGACAATGCTGCCACGTAGCAAGAGCACAGAGGCGTATGCACGCTCTCAACATTCCAAGGGTGTGTTTCTACTCATTTTCATCAATTTGTCGCCTCATTTGCCATTTAATGGTGATGTTCATCAACTGACTTAGGGTGGCTTTTGCCTTGCCACCTTTTGAACGACCAGATTTTGTGACCAGAACCAGAAAGACATTTTTGCATTCTGCCCTGGTGACAAAAATCTTGATTTCAGCCTTTTCAGTCCGAAATGGCATTAAAATGCACCAAAGATCTAATTTTGCATTTTGCAATCTTGTTAGGAGGCATTAAACACTTTGATAACAATTAAACATCACAAACATGCATAATTGGTATTTTGACCTTGAAATTAGGATGGTGCGTTTTCAATGCTGGTCAGTGTAATTGAAGGGTTGATTTCCGAAAGTGCGCATGTCTGTTTTCGTCTTTTTAGAGAAATGAAATTTTAAGGATTTGACAACCTGTGGGGATCATGTTAAATGTGTTAAGCTGAGGTAAACGTAATGAAAAAAGATGCAAAGATGTCTTAAAACATATAAGGAGACCTTCTAGCCTCTATCTTGATTCTTGGCCAGACATTCCTTACACCAGTCTGCGGACTTGAGTAGTTTTAGAAGAAAATGCCTCAAAATAACGAAAATTTAACTCAATTTAAAAAATTAACAGCATTAAATTTCATTATTTCAGAGTACTAAAACAGTGTATCTTTTTGAACAAAACACATCACTTTCTAATGAAAAAGAACAGCAAATATAGTCATACCAGTATACTGTAGTCATGGATGTCAAAAAGCTTCTTGAACAAAATATGGAAGATATATACAGTAAAATGTAAGGTAAATGCAGCTTAACAAAGGTCACAATCAAAACCAATCTCCATAAATTATGAGTGGGCAGTACCACCATGCAGGGCGGTTTAGAGACTTCTTTCGTCATCAGTAGGGATGTGGCGTGGTAATTAGAGAGCTCAGCCAAAGAATAAGCAACTAAAAAAGATCAACTTTTGCCAGACTTCTTTTTTGCTTGTTTTTACCCCATATTTCTGCCTGCCAGGGTCTTTTTTTTTTTTTTTTTTGCTCTTTTGGGTTGGGTTGAGTCCACACACACACATCCTGGCCTGTAGAGTCAGCCATTTTGGTTAGGTTTCGCTTCGTTTTTAGTTTAGTTTAGTTAAGTTTATTTTATTGACTTCTATTTTGGAGAATGCACAGTATACAAATATAAGATCAATCATTGCACATCATAGTGTGTGTGTATATATATATATATATATATATACACATACACAGTTGCAAGCAAAATTATTCAACCCCCATCGCAAATTGGGTTTAATAGCAAAATTTAGAAACTTTCAGCTGTTTGTGATAAACAGATTAAACAAGAACATTTGAAATAGCTCAACCCAACTAATATTACAAGTGGTTTCTCTAAATTTAACACAAAATGCAATTTTTAATAACTGCTGCAGTCTCAAAATTATTCAACCCCCCGAAGAGAATCCCTCATAAGAGCATATTTGCAAATCAGGTGCTGTCTCAAGCACTCCTAATGCAGCTAATCAAGAGCTTAATTAGTTGCATCAGGTTTGCTTGAGAAAGAACACATCAAATACTTGCACTTACTAGGGGTTTGTTGACAGTGACATTTGATTGCAAATTAGAAATATGGCTGTCAAAAGAATTGTCCAAAAAGCTAATAGAGGAGATCATTGATTAGCACAAACAAGGAAAAGGATACAAAAAGGTAGCGCAGGCACTGAATTTTTGTCGAGATACAGTTGGAAGCATAGTTCGCAAGTTCAGAGTTAAAGGAAGAGTGGCTACAGTACCAGGAAGTGGCAGAAAGAGAAAGCTATCAATGGCTGTCACCAGATTTCTGAGGAGATGGGTGGTCAAAAACCCTCGAATGACTGCAGGAGACCCGCAGCAAGACTTGGAGGCAGGAGGCACTGAGGTTTCTGTTTGCACAGTAGGGCGCATACTAAACGTTGAAGTTCTCCAAGACATACACCACAACTGATCCAAAAGCACAAGCTCCAATATGCTCAAAACCATATAAATAAGCCACAGAAGTTTGGGGATATTGTTCTGTGGAGTGATGAAACAAAACTGGAATATTTTGGGCTCATGAATCAGTGGTATGTCTGCAGGAGGAATGGAGAAGCATATGCTGAAAAGTAGACCCTGCCAACAGTGAAGAATTGTGGGGGCTTTTTGATGCTCTGCAGCTGCCTTGCTTCCTCTGGCACTGGAAATCTGCAAAGTGTGGAGGGCAAGATGGATTCAGTCAAGTACGAGGATATTTAAGGAGAGAATGTCATGCCATCTGAAGGGAAGCTGACGCTCGGGCATCATTGGACCTTCCAAAAGGACAATGATCCTAAGCATACCTCAACACCCACCAAGGCTTGGTTGCAGAAGAGGTCTGGGAAGATTCTAGAGTGCCTATCACTGTTGCCTCACTTGAACCCCATAAAAAAATCTCTGGTAGGATTTGAAGAACACAATTCCAGCATGCAAACCAAAGAATAACAGTGAACTGGAGGCCATTGTCCATGAGGACAGGGCTAAGATTCCTTGGGAATGCTGCCAAAAGCTGACATCTGCCTATGCATCACATTTCCGGCAGGTCATAGCGGCAAAAGGCTGCTCTACTAAGTATTAAAGATGCTTGTCATGAAGGGGTTGAATAATTTTGAGCATGCAGTAGTCATTAAAAGTGGCATTTTGTGTTGAATTATGAGAAGCCACTTGTAGTATTTGTTGTGTTGAGCCATTAAAATTGTTCTTGTTTGATTTGTTCATTGCAAACAGCTGAAAGTTTGTAAAGGAGGTTATGCAGGGTCTAGGCAAATTTGCCCACAGCCCAATTTGAACCATCTTCTGGTTATGTGTACCTACTTGTGGGACTGTCCAGAAAATAGATTTGAAATGTGAACAGTGGCGGGCGGTGGACAGAGAACAAAGAGGGCGATAAACGTGTCTTTAAACTGCTTATTAGTCTTGATCTGTTTTCAGTCAATCCCCCCTCAGGTGTAGCTAATTGTCTTCGTTAAGACGAGAAATCAAACACACCGATTGAACGCAAAAAAGAGCGCATTTCAATCTTTTTCAATTAAACAATGATTACGCACAGGTTTGACGACTTGCTTAGGATGTGATAAAATTTAACGCGAAAAATCCACAGTGGTTTTTTCGTGAGGAGTTGCCTATTAAGGCATGTGAATTAAACATTTTATCGAATTTATTATTCACTCGCCTAAGCATTTCATTATAAGGGAAACTAACATGTTGACCAAGAGCAATGATTGAAATCGGGTCACTAATCTCATCCATTCTAAGGGATGTTTTCCGCCCCCCCAGTTTCCCGTCCACCGCCCGCCACTGAATGTGAAATTTGCATACAGGAAGTGATCTGTGACCTATTTAGTGATTTCAAGATTTTTGTGGGGCAAGGCCTCAAAAAGTCCATATTTAAACCCATAAATGATTTTTCTGAAAAACCAGATGATTTTTAATGGCTACACAACAACATGACGGACATTTTGATATCAAACATAAGTATATATGTGAAAAACTGAAGAAGTTTCAGACAATTTTCCATTGAAAAATGCATCTGTCTTGACCAAAATTGATGCAAAACGTAAAGTTCATCTTGAAAAACAACCAGGTTCCTATGAAAACACACCTAAGATATTTTCACAAAAGTTGCCTCATATAGTTGGCTAAATAATGTGCGAGTGTTGTTAAATTGCGAGACCGGTAACATGGATCCGGATTGCGAAAATTGGAACCATCCCTGTATTTAGAAATTATTACTATCTCTTTGGGTGTCAAAGTAGGTCACTAAATAATAAACATGGAATGCTTGTTATAGATACTTATCCAAATTAAGAGTCTTAGAGTATATGTACATGATTGACGAGACATTGGCCTTCCAGATCATTCTGGATCATAACTACAATACATTTGAAACATATTTGTCCTTTTATGATTAGACAAATATAGATTGTTACTATATATAGTATATAGTTGAATGTTAATTCGCATGCGCAAGCGAGGTATACGATAGTTCGTTTGTTTGTCATTCAAGTCATTCATTCATTCAGTCATTCTGTCTGTTACCGGGATAGCCGCTACGCCGGTCAAAATCAAGTCCTAGAATATGGCTCTATGGGTTAAATTCCATGATCTCTTGGATTTAAATTTGCCAGATTTTTGAGATAGAGCTTTGTTTTCGAGTTATAGCACTATTTGATAACCACGATGGCTGCAGCGAGTGATCAAGACTTCAACGAAGAAAAAGCTCTTCACAGTGGATCGCTTTACAACTTGTGAGTTCAATTTATATCACAGCAATGGCTACTGCTGATGGCAAAACTTGACAAATGGAGCACAATGCCGACAGTGATTCATGTAAACACACATTGTGCTCTGTGTTAAATACAGCACTGCGTGGATTTTCAAACTTACTGCTGTATGAACTTTATAAAACATCACAAATGATTTCTCCCCCCACACAGTAACAGTGTGCAAATGAACAATGCTTTCAGTTATTGCTGGGCCTCACTAAGCCTAACAACCGCAGTCTCGCTAAGCAGTCCTACGAAGCTGCTTATCAACTCGTTATGACAACCGGGGCTTTCCCGACCTAGATATTTGCGTGTTCACATAACAGAGACGGCGTTTGTAGCATATGACCAATCGTCTACCGGCAGCAGAGTAGCAAATTTTACAAATGAAGAGCAAATTATCATATTACAAAAATATGAGGAATACAGGATCATACAGATCAAAGACAATGCTCGAGACAATAGGACACCCACCATCAGTTGGACGGGGGTGTGAATTACATTCTGTCAAAATGACGTACAGCCTTCAAAATGTTCTGTCATTGTTAAAAAAAAATCTGTCAATGAAGGAAAAATATTCGGATAACGCGACCTCTGTCCTGCCTAAAAACCTAATGTTGTTCCCACAGAGTCTGAATTGCACTAATTATTAGTCAGTGTTAACTGACCCTGAACAGTGTGAAAGGTGTTTCCCTCCATACTGTACATTAATGTTCATCAGACTGTCACTGGTGGGTAAATACTTGAGTATATCAAGCATAGATGCACAGCTAGGGCACTCTGACATGTCCACACCCAATTTTATAGCTTCATTAAGGGACATACTTGTCACTGCTGTAAGCATCGAGGCATCAGCACCTTCAGTGCTTTCATTTATTAGGATATAATAACACTTTCAGGATCACCTGTAATTGTGATAAGATCAGTTAACGGTGGTGTATTCAAGCCATTTTTATTATATACTACATATTTCTCAGAAAAGCCATTTAGATGTTTTCATATACTGTTGTACATTGTATAGGTTCTATATCTTCCAGGCCTTGTTTTCACTCCACTGAGCAAAGCGTAGTCTGCGGTTGTGGTCACGCTTCAATGATTTTGTGAACCACAAAGCATTCAACATTGTTGTGTGCCAGGGGTGGGGAACCTTCTCCAGAAAGAGCCACTGTGGGTACAGGGTTTCATACCAACCAAGCTGCTACACACCTGATTCTACTAATCAACCTCTGGAATGTTTGTTAAAGACCTTGATTAGTAGAATCAGGTATGTAGCAGCTTGGTTGGTATGAAAGCCTGCACCCACAGTGCCAAACTCTTCTTGTAGACGTCCGGACTTCCGTTAATAGGGCCAGCTTCGCCAAGCCAATGCATGCATGTCGGAATGTGATGAGCATTGTGCAGCTTTGCAATAGAAAACCATCTTGAATACTAGAGGTGTAACGATACAGTGGAGTCACGATACGATACATATCCCATTACAGGGGTCGCGATACGATACGTATCCCGATACACTACAAATTATTTTACTGCTGATTTTCTTTCTTACAAATAAGCAGCAACACTGAAAGATTTCCCAAGACAAGGCTTTTGAAGTTTATTAAAACAAAGGAATACAGTTAGTTTACCCTTAGGTACCACTGTGTGTTTACTGTTCAGGTCAATGTCTTCAACTTAAAACATAACACGTTGCTGAATACCCCTCAGCCTGTGCACATCTATGGGTCACAGAGAGTTACCATACCAAAATTGACGAAGCTGCCATTTATAGTTACTGAGTACTGGGCCGGACAAGATTTCCACAATGAAGGTCACAGCGCTAAGGTCAAAGGTCAAATCCAGCAAAAAACCTGAAGTTGCACATCTATGGGTCACAGTGAGTTACCATACCAAATTTGTTGAAGCTGCGGTCATTAGTTGCTGACTTGGACAAAGTCATGGACAGACGACAGACGGCAGACAGACTTAAGGCCTTTACATACTCCAGGAGAACAGAGAAATTTGTTCTCGCACCCAGGGCTGCGAGAACAAAATGACATCATTCTGTTCTCGCAGCCCTGGTTTGGGAGTTTTTGCAGCTTGTTCTCAACACATCATCTGCACAGAACTTTTTTCTCTTGTGGTGTCCAAGAACTATCATGTGATTGGTCAGAAAGATGGAGTGGGCGTGGCCCTATGAGGACTTCCCAGGATTTTGGCAGTTGAGTTTCTCGTGAAGTATGAAATGTCCTGGCCAGAACGAACTTTGTTCTTGTTCTTGCCACCTCGAGAAAACAAGCAAATTTCTCTTCTTGTGGAGTATGTAAAGGCCTTTAATCTCTTAATTAATCATAGGCATATTTTGGGCGTAACATGGAATAAACCAATCAGTGTCATCTCCCTTTAAAAACCATATGCTCTTGCACCTTGGGGAATTGCTATAATAAGGGCGTATTTTATGATTTGCAAGAAAAAAAAAAGCTATATTCTGCAGATGAAAGGGTCTGCAAGGCGCGCGAGCAAAGTATGGAAACCTGAACGCAGTGATCTTTAAAAATGTAATAAATAAACTTTTTAAATACTGTTAAAAATTATTTTATTAATTTATGCATTTGATTTTTACATTACAATGCAACTTGTGCAAAAAAAAAAAAAAATGCGTGCCAGTGGGGAACGACCGAGAGATATTGAAAGCCAGCGAGAAAGAGACAAAAAAAATGTAATTTTGATAACGCTACTGTAACCCCTTGAATAATATCCAACAGGAGTGAGAGGAGCTTGTTTCTGCTTGGCTGACGATTGTAGATCAAGTCAGATAGATGGACGAAAATCAGATTAATTAATGGTGGTGACAACAATGTGATCCATTGCTTTTGCTGCTACTAACAGCACCGCTTTCTAAAGTCACTTCATTTGACAGCCAAACTGTAAATAATAATGAAGACATTTCAAATGAAATGCAAGGTTTTGTGTTTCATAATAGAAGCGGGAAAGGTGGGTTGCAGACACTGGATTAATGAGTCTGGTTGGATTCAAAATTGATTTTTCAGATAATTGTGAATAATGGGTCATCCCAGGCATGGCTTATCCATAGATCTGCGGCGCATTTTCAGCACTTCAAGTATTTGTTCTGTTACAGTTTGTATTTTGCGTGATAGAAAAAAAAATCTGTTTTAGACATGATGTATTTAACATACAGGCTAACCATTGTCCCCAAACAGTCACCCATCCAGGAGGGAAAACAGTAGGAATGACAGAGCTTGCCAGTATCGAGGAGTCAAGGCTTTATCCAGAATAATTTGCAAATAACTACAACCCAAATTCTGAAATAGTTGGGACAAAGTGTAAATTGTGAATAAAATCAAAATGCAATGACTTTCAGATCACATGAGCCAATATCTTATTTACAAAAGAACATAGATAACATTTCTAATGTTGAAACTGAGACATTTTACATTTTTATCCACAAAATGAGCTTATTTCAAATTTTCTGGCTGCAACAGGTCTCAAAAAAGTTGGGACACAGGCAAAAAAGGGCTGAGAATGCAATTAATATATAAGAGAATAAGCTGAAAGAACATTTAGCAAGTTAGTTAATTGGCATCAGGTGTGTAACATGATTGGCTATAAAAGGAATGTCTTAGAGAGGCTGAGTCTCTCAGAAGTAAAGATGGCCAGAGGCTCTCCAACCTGTGAAGGCTTGAGTAAAAAAATTGTCGAATACAACAATGTTCCTCAATGTCAAATTTCAAAGGCTTTGAAGGTCTCATCATCGACAGTGCATATCATCATCAAAAGATTCAGAGAAACTGGAAAAATCTCTGTGCGTAAGGGACAAGGCCAAAGACCATTACTGGATGCTCGTGATCTTCGGGCCCTCAGACACCACTGCATCACTCACTGGCATGATTCTGTCATTGACATTACTAAATGGGCCCAGGAATACTTCAAGAAACCACTGTCTATAAACACAGTCCGCTGTGCTATCCACAGATGCCACTTAAAACTCTATCGTGCAAAAAGGAAGCCATTGTTGAGCATGATCCAGAAGTGCTGCCACGTTCTGTGGGCCAAGGCTCATTTAAAATGGACTGTAGCAAAGTGGCAAAGTGTCCTGTGGTCAGACGAGTCCAAATTTGACATTCTTGTCGGAAATCATGGGCGTCTTGTCTTCCGAGCTAAAGAGGAGAAAGACCACCCCTCCTGTTATCAGCGTTCAGTTCAAAAGCCAGCATCTCTGATGGTATGGGGATGCATTAGTGCATTTTATTTTTATTTTATTTTATTTTTATTTATTTATACTGGGAGTCTGATTGAGAGCAAGCTCTCTTTTGCAACGGAGCCCAGTAGCAAAAAAAACAGAAAACACCAAGTACAATAAATAAAAACTATGACAACATTACACATGTACATTCCTGCTTTGTGGCAGCCAATAAAAGACATTTAAAACAATCAATTGAAATAAGACTTTCCAACTTTAAAAACCGTTGAATCCTATTCCACTTCTGTGGAGCATAATACATAAAAGCAGTTTTACCCAGTTCAGTACACACTCTTGGGACATCTAAAACCAAAAAGTCAAGAGTGCGCAGACTGTATTCCCCCTTCCTCACGTTAAGCAAACTGGTCAGATATCCAGGCAGTTTACCCAACAATGCCTTGTAAATAAAAAGGCAACAATGTTGCTCCCTTCTCACGGCCAGCGAAGACCAACCAGCGTTAAAATAAAGTGTACAGTGATGTGTTCGGAAGCCATCTCCAGTTATGAACCTTAATGCAGCGTGGTACACTGCGTCAAGTGACTTCAGCAAGGAGGGTGCAGCGTGCATATAAATTACATCACCATAATCTATTCTAGAGAGAATAGTTGCTTGAACAATCTGTCTTCTGCAACTCCTCGGAAAGCAGGCTTTATTCCTGTACAGCATAGCCAATTTGACCTTAGCCATATGGTGTGGGACCCTTGCATGTTTTAAAGGGGACCTATTATGCTGATCCTTCTTTTAATACATATTAGTAATGTTATAATGTTGGTTGTCCATGCTCAACCTCTGAAAAGTTTCTAAACATAAGATACAGGGGTTTTGCCGCAATCCAAGAATGTGATTTCGTGAGCGTGATTTCCTCTCTGAACAGCTCCTCCCGAGATCTTCACGAGATCTGGGTAAAACCTGACGTCAGGTTGTGCCATCCAATTAGTACAGACCTAGACAGAGCCAATCATGGCGCTGGACCTGCCCACACCGGAAACTATTCTAGCAGGCACTAACAACGGCAGATCATACTATGCCTCAGTAGCGTTGACACTTTTGGAAATACAAAAGAAGAACCGCAGATCATTTGAGGTGCAGTTTTGTTAGTATCTCTCCCAAAGCTACTTGTCCGTTTACTTTTGGACGCGAAGAAAAAGAAAATATTTCTCTTCGAAAAGACGATGCCACCAGAAATCAGTGGGTAGCTTTTTTTGTTTGCTGGCAGCAAACAGCCACGGCCAAATGGAGCGTTAGCTGTTTGTGCTCAGCATTTCACCAAAGACAGCTTTGTCAATAAAGGATAATTCCACACAGGATAAGCGCTTCAGCTGCTTCTCAAACCTGAAGCAGCTGCATCGATCAAGCGCTCGGAGCCACAAGCTGTAAGTAACCATATAACAGCAAATAATGTAAGTGAAGCTAACGTGTTACGGGTGGCTAGCAGGACCGCTAGCGATAGTTAGCACTAACAACTGGCCTCAAAGGCAGGCTTGGTAAAATATCTGAAGATAAAGCCTGTATCGGTCGCGACTGTCCATGACTCACAGACACAGAAGCTGTAAGTTGCTTTTACTGCATAAGCCAACCTGACATGATAGCCAGTTGATTGTGGCTGTAGCACAGCGGCTAATGTAGCCAAGTTACTGTTGCTAATGCTTGTGTCCTAAATATGCAAGAGTGATATCAGGGGAAATTCTACAGAAGGTGTGTGAACATAAACCTCATTTGAAGCTAACTTTTAATACTTGTTTGTAATTTGGATGCTTGGTACAACTGTTCACAGTAACAGAACTTGCTGTCTGTAAAACCTGTATTGCAAGGGTTTGTCTCTGTGGTTATGACCGCTCGGTTACCAGCTACTGCATGTTAGTTTGCGTGTCGTGCTAATTAAAAATGCTCCTGGTTAACTTATATGCAGTAATTCTGATCGGTATGCTTGTGTAACTTCGGTAAGCATCAATGTGGCAGTTTCATCATAAGGTTGCCCGATTGTAGGCTCTACTGTTAGTGATCGCTTCACTTATCCATGACCGGGATCAGCAGGATACTTCACAAATGTCTGAGCAAGCTCTGTGGTGCTACCATGAAAGCAATGCGAAACGCAGAAGCTCTACCGGTTTACAAATGATTTCTCTGCACTACCTTGACATAATTTCATCCCCCTTTAGAAATTGTTGTGGCTAATAAAAAGCCGAAAAAGGCGGCAATTAAAGAGGTAATTCTTTCCTGTAGAAGTGATCGATTCGCTAGCTCCACATAAGCAACTTGTCCGCCCTAACGGAACGTCACGGTTTGCAAAACCTGTATTATGTTCCTAACATAACCGAAGCTCTCTCTAGCTGTCGCGTGCTATCCATAAAGCTGCTTTCACATCGGACACGAAACGAATTTTTTCGCGCGACAGATTACATTCAAAGTCAATGCAAAGACGCGAATACGGGCATGTCAAGCCGCTTTCACACGGACGCTTGAAAGAATTTTTTTTAGCGACAGATTACATTCAAAGTCATGGCCACGTATCAGCTACTGCATGTTAGTTCCCCTGCTCTGCTAATTAAAAACGCTCCTGGTTAACTTATATGCAGCGATTCTGATCGGTTTGCTTGTGTTACTTCGGTAAACATCAATGTGGCAGTTTCATCATAACGTTGCCTGATTGTAGCCACTACAGTTGAAGCTAACCGGAGAGGTGCTGTATGTGTCTGCCGAGTTGGGCTGCAGTTAGACCAGACGTAGGTTTTGCAAAGCTTGGGGTGGGTTTTTGGGTGCTTGTGAAACGATCGCTTTACTTATCCATGACCGGTGTCAGCCTGATACATCCCCAATGTCTGAGCAAGCTCTCTGATGCTACCGGTGAAAGCAATAGGGAAAAGCACAGGCTATAACGTGCATGGTTATCACAAACAATTTCTCTGCATTGCTGTCGATTGAATATTAAATCGGCGACTGAATATTAAATTATTTCCTGTAAAAGTGATCGATTCGCTAGCTCCACATAAGCAACGGTTCACGCAGATGGAACTTACGGTCTGTAAAACCTGTATTATGCTCATAACAATACCGGAGCTCTAGCTTGCTCTCGCGCACAATCCATAACGCGCCCATTCTCCGCGAGGAAACGCTTGTCATTCCGACACAATAAGTAAACCATTACCACGGGCAATTTCCGAAAAGGCCGTTTAGCCTGGAGCTTTCGCCCCTCCGTCATATACCAGCACGGAAGCTGTTCGTTGCTCCAGGCTAACAACACACCACAGCTATGCACACGACCCAGCAGGTCCTAATACACACCGAAGCAGTCCATAAGCTGTTGGTCCACTTTTAGCTGCTCCTCACTGTCTATGTTTCCCTCTAAACTCAGACCCACCGGATTTCTACGGTCTCCGGTCTACACTTGGGCATGTCGACCCGTTCTACAAATGTGTCTATATGGGGTGGATTCTAGCTTCCCCTGCATCCTAGCTAGGACTAGAAAAACCGCGGTACTCACCAACTGTTGCCGTAGCAAACTGTAGCCGATAGCAAATTTGAGCTTGCGCTGAGATATTCGCACTGCGTCCTCCACTTTCGCCGCTGCGTTTGTTAGAACAAGATCATGTCATTAGATCTATATTCAAGTATAACGTTAGATTGCGGAATTTGCCCGCCGCTTCCTTATCAGATTGCAGATGTGTCTCAGGTTTCACTCTGGGGAGCCGGACACGGAAAACTGCGTTCTGCAGCCTCGTCCCGCCCAACTCCGCCCTCCACAGAGCTGGCCAGTCAGAAGAAAGTGGGCACACAGGGAGTGGGGGCCATAGCGGAAGAGCCACCCCAGTGAGGCGTTTCAGGCAGAGACTACAATGTACTACAAATGCAGTTTTTTGAGGATGGCAGTATGAGCGAAATAAATACCCTTTTTTTTACTTTGCGCGATCAGGAGTACTCTAGGGGAGTCAAAGACCAAAATATAAACTTGGAACAATAGCAAAATAGGTCCCCTTTAAAAAGCACCATGAATGCTGAAAGGTATATAAAGGTTTTAGAGCAACATATGCTCCCCTCCAGACGACATCTATTCCAGGGAAGGCCTTGTGTATTTCAGCAAGACAATGCAAAGCCACGTACTGCTGCTATTACAACAGCATGGCTTCGTAGTAGAAGAATCCTTGTGCTGAACTGGCCTGCCTGCAGTCCTGATCTTTCACCGATTGAGAACATTTGGTGCATAATTAAACGAAAAGTCCGTCAAAGGAGACCCAAAACTCTCCAGCAGCTGGAAGCCTGTATTAAACAAGAGTGGGATCAAATTCCAATGGCTAAACTCAAGAAACTTGTCTCCTCAATGCCCAGACGCCTCCACTCTGTATTAAAAAGAAGAGGGGACGCTACACCATGGTAAACAGGCCCCTGGCTCAACTTTTTTGAGACCTGTAGCAGCCATCAAATTTGAAATGAGCTCATTTTGTGGACAAAATTGTAAAATTTCTCAGTCTCAACATTTGCTATGTTATCTCTGTTCTATTGTGAATAAAATACTGGCTGGTGTGATTTGAAAGTCATTGCTTTTTGATTTTATTCACAATTTACACTTTGTCCCAACTATTTCGGAATTGGGGTTGTACGTTCTTAACCTCACGTTTGGGGTTTTTTTCTTTCTATCAGCATTTGGATAAGCATGTCAAATCTCTAACCCGCTCCTGTTCTTTCAGCTTAGAAATATTGCCAAATTACGGTCCATTATATCACACCCTGAACTGAAAATGTCTGTACATGTGTTTATTTCATCATGACTTGATTACTGTAATTCTCTGTTTACCTGCCTCAACAAATCATCTGTAGACCAGCTTCAACTTGTCCAAAATGCTGCAGTGAGACTGCTCACTAGATCAAAAAAGTCATGTCACATCACCCCCATCCTAGCCTCTCTACACTGGTTCCCAGAACACGTCCAGATCCAATTCAAGGTCCTGGTGCTTACTTACAAAGCCCTCCTAGGTCAATCCCCAGTTTGCATCTCTGAGCCTCTCCAGTCATACTCGCCCAGCCGGTGCCTGAAGTCAACCGACCAGTTGCTCCTGGTGGTGTCTCGGACCAGGTTAAAGACCAAGGGTGACAGAGTCTTTGGGACGGTGGCCCTAAGGCTCTGGAATGCTCTCCCCCAGGACCTGAGAGCCTCTTCCTCTGAACTCATTTTAAAAAAACTGTGAAAAACACTCCTGTTCAGACAGGCTTTTGGCCATATATAGCCAATTTCACTGTATTTCCCAGCCTTCTGTGTTTTGTCCTTGCTGTGTTTATCATGTCCTACTGTGTATTTTATGTATATATATATTTTTTGATTTTACCTCTGTGAAGCACTCTGTGCATTCGTGCTGGGAGGAGCGCTACACAAATAAAGTTTTTGTTATTTGCTTATTTACTTACTTACAAACCCCAATTCCAATGAAGTTGGGACGTTGTGTAAAACGTGAATAAAAACAGAATGCAATAAATTGCAAATCTCATAAACCCACATTTCATTCACAATAGAACATAGACAACATATCAAATGTTGAAAGTGAGACGTTATACCATTTCATGAAAAATATTAGCTCATTTTGAATTTGATGGCAGCAACACATTTCAAAAAAGATGGGACGGGGCAACAAACGGCAGGAAAAGTAAGTGGTACTAATAAACAACAGCTGAAGGAGCATTTTATAACTAATTAGGTTAATTAGCAACAGGTCAGTAACATGACTGGGTATAAAAAGAGTATTTTAGAGAGGCAGAGTCTCTCAGAAGTAAAGATGAGCAGAGGCTCACCAATCTGTGAAAAACTGAGTCTGAAAATTGTGGAATGTAATCAATATCAAATGTCAATGTTCCTCAATGTCAAATTTCAAAGGCTTTGAAGGTCTCATCATCGACAGTGCATAATATCATCAAAAGATTCAGAGAATCTGGAGAAATCTCTGTGCGCAAGGGACAAGGCCGAAGGTCAATATTGGATGCTCGTGATCTTCGGGCCCTCAAGTGGCATTGCATTAGAAACAGGCATAATTCTGCACTGGAATTCACTGCAAGGCCTCAGGAACACTTCCAGAAATCATTGTCTGTGGACACAGTTTGCTGTGCAATCCACAAATGCAAGTTAAAGCTGTATTATGCAAAGAAGAAGCCATATGTGAACACGATCCAGAAATGCCACCATCTTCTCTGGGCCAAAGCTCACTTAAAATGGACTGATACAAAATGGAAAATTGTTCTGAGGTCAGATGAATCAAAATTTGTAATTTTGTAATTTCTTTTTGGAAACCACGGATGCTGTGTCGTGCGGACTAAAGAGGAGAGTGATCATCCAGCTTGTTATTCGCGCTCAGTTCAAAAGCTTGCACCTCTGATGGTATGGGGTTGCATTAGTGCCTATGGCATGGGCAGCTTACACATTTGGAAAGGCATTATCAATGCTGAAAAGTATATAGAGGTTTTACGACAATGTCTCTTCCAGGGAAGGCCTTGCATATTTCAGCAAGACAATGCTAACCCACATACTGCATTCATCACAACAGCATGGCTTTGCTGGAGAAGAGTCCGGGTGCTGAAATGGTGTGGCAGCAGTCCAGACCTTTCACCATTAGAAAACATTTGGCGCATCATAAAATGAAAAATCTGGCTTAGAAGACCCAGGACTGTTGAACAGCTAGAATCCCGCATCAGACAAGAGTGGGACAACATTCCCAAAACTCCAGCAATTGGTCTCCTCACTTCCCAGACGTATACAGACTGTTGTTAAAAGAAGAGGGGATGCTATACAATGGTAAGCATGGTCCTGTCCCAACTTTTTTGAGATGTGTTGCTGGCATCAAATTCAAAATGAGCTAATATTTTTCATGAAATGGTAAAATGCCTCACTTCCAACATCTGATATGTTGTCTATGTTCTATTGTGAATAAAATATGGGTTAATGAGATTTGCAAATCATTGTATTCTGTTTTTATTCACATTTTGCACAACGTCTCAACTTCATTGGAATTTGGGGTTTGCACATTCTCCTTATCTAACATTTTTGTACATTTCAGAGATTAGGTTTCCACCGTGGTTTGTTCATGGGCCTTCACTTCACACACGAGTTCACCCGTCTCTGCAGAGAAGTGTTCTTTCTACTATTTGGAAAATCTGCCCTTACAACAACAATTCGCCAAGGTGCAAGGGCATCTGGCTTTTAAAGGGCTTGGGAGATGACACTCTGATTGGTTTATTTCATGTTATGCCTATGATTAATTGAGAAATTATGTACAACCCTTTGAACCTTGCACCTGACTTTGCGCCCTCATAACCCACTGTTAAACTAGCAAAAATGGATTTGGATGTGCCCTAAATGCACTTGTGCCACACGCTTTAGACCATTCACTTAAATCATTTTAGGCAAATCATATGGGCATACCTGACCTCACTGATAGGCAAGAGGGCTAAAGCTATTGCTATCAACTAAACCCAAAGGCCAATATCTCCCATGACATAATTGCATCAAGAAATTCAGGGGTAGAAACATTAATCAGAATTCAAGCCATTAGACTTCAGCTAGACAGATGGCCTCACCTCTGATGAAGGTAAGTGGAAGGCTGTGGAAGTGGGAAAAGGACAGCATCTCTCCAGGGCACCGAAGGGAGTGTCACTCCCCAGTAATTGTCCCAGAATTCCTTTTGCAGTGGGTTGGATGACATTCAGAGTTGGAGTGAGCAGCATGCAGCTGAAATAAAAGGGAGCAGGACAGGGAGCAGTCAGAAGAGAAAAGGTGGTGGGGTAGCAGAGGAATAAAGGGCACAGTGTGTCGTGGAGGCAGTTGCAAGACTGGGATTGGACAGAATCTGGATCAGCCCTGCTTCACTAGAGACTGAGCACAACACACAGTCCAAGTGCGGGTCAACAGACTTTATTGTCAAGAAAATGGACTTAAACACGAACGCATGAGCGCATAATCACACACATGCATATCTTGACATTTCAGCCCCTTTGCGTGCTTTTTTTTTGTTTAGAAAAAATATTCACTGTTCAGTCTGTTTGAATAGCAGATTATTTTGAATGCTAATTCAGCATCTTAAGTCAGTGTTCTAGAATCTAAACCTCAGTTGATTTGAGTTGCCAGCTGTGATTTTTACATCTGCATTTAAATGTTCTGTTGAGAGCATCTGTAGCACATTATTGTGATCATACTCCTGAAAGAGTAAGTCTTGTTAAATTTACTGTGCAAATAATATACTTCAACCATTCTAAATGTAAGAAAACACTGCCTGTATACAGAGATAAATGATCTAACTGCTCCCAGAAAGTGAGGCCAAAACATCTTGATTGCCCTCTAGTGGCTGGCTGCAGCATAGGTCATAACCCCCCCCCCCTCCATATTAGTGGACAGGTCATGGGCACGCGCCAAATAATTTTTTTTTGAAGATGATTTCTGTCATGTCAAGTAGTTGTTACCATGCTGATGCAAGTTCAAGTGTTCATTTTTTCTTGAAAGTTTGGTCTTATTTGGTTATTTGACACTACAAAAAGAGGGTGTTAAGTCATGATTGACTGCAACTAGCTTGTGATGTAAAATTAGTTACGTTCTGAGGCCAGCCATAAAATTAATGGCCATACAAATCAGAAGTGTTAATGCTTAGCTCAATTTCTGTGTAGCCCAACATCCCACGTCGTTGCACAAAAGTTAGATAACAGTTTTAACACTAGGAATCTTTTTGAAGAACCATTATTTGGCTGTCTCACAATACCTGAACTTAATTGCGTAAAGCATAAAATTCAATTTTTTTCTTCATTAAATGCATTCATGGAGCCTAGTTCTTAAGTCTCCAATTCAGTGTTTGTATGAACTTCTGCAAAACCTGAGTGCTTGCTAGGTACTCACAAACAGTTGCCGAATTTCTTGTGTAGGGGAAATGGTTGCCCTGAAAACAATGCACTAGCTCCATGTAAAATAATGTCCCATGCAAAAGCAGGTTAATTGGCCAGCAAGCCTGATAGCATTGTGTCTAGCTAAAGTAACCTTATTTGAGTTTCCTCAGGCATTCAATTGCTGCACATCACACAAGGATATAAAAATAGGAATTTACTTTTGGCAATATTACCCTCGCCTCATCTTCCTCTCTATTTTTCATTTGTCTCTGCTCTGGTTTATTATTCTGAAACATTAGTCGTCAAGTTAAGCAAATTGCACCACATATTACTTGTCTATAATCTTGCAGCTCCCTTTCCTCACATGCATGTTATCCTTTTTGATTGCCACAGTGATTACATCCGCCCAGAGTTTAAGGTAGATTACTGCTATAAAAACACCATTACCATTTCCACATTTTTCACACGCCATTTCTCAAAAACCGCTGGTCCAATTTTCATGAAGTTTGAAACAGAAATAGTTTACAGCATGATGGTTGTCCTGTACCTAAAAAATATGGCTGTTTTGGTACTCTTTTAAATTCAGGGGGTGCTGAATATGTAATGAGGTAGAGAATTTTCAAGTCAAGAGCAAAATTTCAAAAAAACCTTTGCTTTTTGCTAAAGGTGCCCTGTGTAATGGCAGCCAAAAATTAAATTCATACTCTACACACTACAAAGAAAATGGGGGCAGTATACCAGCAGAAAGTACCTAGCGTAACAATCGAGATACGGCACAGTCCCTCATCCCATCAAGCCTACTGTCCATGCTCCGCCCCCACCTTCCCAACGACCCCAGAGCCAAAGCCGACTATCTACAATCGAAACAGGGCCGCTCTGACTCCAAAACTCTGAGATATAAACACATGAACGAACGTCAGTTGATTTCAAGTGATTCTGTACTATGACATCTTCAAGCAACTCCCCTTCACCCGATCCAGTAAATATGTCCAAATTACGTGTCATTGTTCATTCGAAATAAATTCATTTGCTAGATAACATTCGCTGCTGTTGAGCAAGCTAGCGTCAACATAACATTAGCTAATGTTAAGCGCTATTGCTGAACCAACATTTGCGTGAATAAATCTATCTAATCCTGGCTCAGAACGGTTGTAAATAGTAATTATAGTGTGAAATGGAGAATGTCTTCCCCATGTTTATTTCGCGATCCCGATTGTGTCACCAGCAGGCTGTTTTCATCTCTTATGGTAGACACTCTCTCTTGCCAAGGGCTTCAGCCATCCTTGCATTTGTTTGCTGTTCACCTCCCTTGAACAGATATGGTGGTGGGCTGTACCTTCCACACGATTGACATCAGGTTCAAGTACGCCCTCAAGCCGTGTGATTTATTCGTGCACTGCAGTTTGGCTGGCTGTTATGTTGCCCGCATACCGCCACCCATGGAAGAAACTGGTATTATGACACAGGACGGTGCGCAGCTAGTGATTTACCGTGCTAATTCAGGTTGATATCTCTGCAGCACTATACCTTTTCATCTTTTTTATGACATCATTGCCCTTATTTCTTCTCATTCTTTTGCTGTCTAGCTCATTTTTTGGATATTTTGAGCTCACTTCTTACACAGGGCACCTTTAAAGTATCCAACTTTAAGAGGTTTAGCCCATAGATGCTGGATCAGGCAACCTGTGTGCAAAATAAGAAGTTGATATGTCTATTAGTGTCTATTAGTTGTCTATTATTAGAGGTATGGTGTTTTGAAATTGTCATGATATGCCCCTTTGCAGCGGCCAGCTTGGACACCTAATTTGCATAATTTATGCAAATCACCTCCATCCCTGCTAATTTGAATGTTTGCTTCTCATATCAATAAAGCAATTTGATGTAAGTGATGAAATAAAGATTTTAATGGTAATAGCAGTATTCTACCTTAAACGGATCCCCATCGCACGTGGGCTTGGGTGCAACTGCACATTCTGAGGTGAGTTCAGTTGTACAACCCATGTGACTGGGGTTTATGTTTTGGCACATTACGGTATACAATCAAATACCGAGTCCAAGAACCCGGGTCAAGATGGCCACTGACAACAATACAAATTTCACTTGGTTTTTTTTTTTTTTTTTTTTTTTTTTGCTACAGGAGCATTGGTGCTTTTTTCCCCAAAAGTTTCCAACACCATTTCACACAGCATTCCTACTCATTCGGTGAATTATAAACCTCAAATAGCGAGCCAATATAATCTACGATACTGTCAAATTAATTTGCCATCAATTGCTTACGGTTTCTCACCACTTGAACATGATTTTTAACCAAAACAAACTAAAAAAAAAGGACCCAAAGGTTCTCGCTGTTGCCGCCATCTTGCTCCACTGGACTCGCAATGACCCTGCCGAAAGTGGAGAGCGCCGAGGTCGAGTCACAGCGAGACCCAAGTCCAAAATTCTGGCCGTTCGATTCATCAACCCAAGTGACACAGGTTGCACAATCAAAAGCTGTTATATCGCTTTGTTGTATAGCTACGTTAGCAAGACAGTTCGCAATCCTGTCTATTAAACATCTTTATGTCCAGTAAAAGGACTGCAGCTGAGATTAACACTTCAAAATGGACCACGGTCTATCTATGAATAGGACAGAGCCACAAACAGAGTATTTTATCGGCCTGGATCATGCTAGATTTACGATTACGCTTTTCTTTCATTTTCCTAACTGAGCCAAAGTTGGTCGGGCGTTTTTGCTTCGTCTGAATCCCTATCTAAATCTATGTCTATGCAGCCCTGAACACCATAGATAAAACATTTGTACCAGTGTTTTCGTGTAAAACAAAATCGTAGACAAATGGTTGAAAATTTTGATATAAAGGAATTTTAGATCAAAGATGTGTGGCTAGTTTCTTTTAGATAAAAGCATATCCCCCTTGATAGTTTTTTCCCGCCCAGCACGATCTGAGGTGCATTTCCCATAGGCACAGATGCGAACATAGTTGACATCATTGACTGTATAGTCGAACTATGTAGGTTCTAACACAGTAAGCAACTATGATTTTGGGAAATATACCCCTGGTCTGTTCAGCTTGACACGACTGCGGTCTGCCACCGTCAAAAATCGCAACGTATTCTCCGCGGAGCAGAGCAGAGAGCCGATTCTCGGATGCTATCGAGATGTGTCATAGCACGGCTTGTGGAATCTCAAGCATTGTCTAGAATGGCCACAATCAGCGCCAGTGACTGCGTTGTGGCAGTAACGCGGCCATGATGCTCCCAGTGGAATCTAGGGGTAAGAGAAGCAGTTGCCTGCTGACCTATTCTTGGGAATAGTTTGGACAGAGTGTGATACCATTGAGAAGAGCTATTACTTTATCACATAAACCATACTGATTTTGAAAGTCTAACAAAAATCTGAACACAGCATCATGTACTGTTAGCAGCAAAGCTCCTGTAGAAAAGTATATCAAACTAGACAAGTTTTGCCACTAAACGTGGCCATGTCCCGCGCCAGGTCACGGAAATCGACTGGGGTCGGCATATCACACTAATACACATTGAAGCCAAAGATGAATGAAATCGGTCAAACTGTTCTTGAGATATCGCGATCACAACAAACGAGATGTGAGAGACGGATGGACGGACGGACGGAGCTGAGTACTATATCCCCCCCTCCGCTCGCTACCGCAGCAGCGGGGCACAGAAAGGCTAAATTTTCTGAAGAAAATTTGTGTGCTTGCCTCAGCGAGAAAAGTTGAAGGGGTTGGCATATAAAATGAAGGTGCTTGGAAACTGAGAGGGTAAGGAAATCGCTGAAGAAATGTTTAAAAACTGCTGAAATGGCAACACTAGAAAGCACTCAGAGAGTGCAGAACCTCCGCCACGCCAAGGCAACTCTGTGCATTAGTTATTTTCATTGGCTGATGGAGGGTATTGTTGCATTCCATCGCCAGGTGGCAGCAAAACCCAAAAGCACGCCGATTGGAAATCCGGCCCATTGGAAAGACTTGAAATCTCTGGCAGCATGGCTGGATTTGTACTTTGGCCTATATCTCAGCTGTCCTTTGGCGTAGATATGCCAAAATCTAATCACTTGTTCCTCTTGTGCTACTCTAACATCCTGCAAAGTTTGGTTAAACTCTATGCGGCCATTTTAGAGATATCCTGCTAACAAACAGCCAAACGCACGCCGGCGAAAACATACACCTCCTTGGCAGAGGTGAACAAGACTTTAAAGCTGAAAGTAATTGTTTAAGGAACTGTGGCTTTTCAGCTGCATCATGACCGAGTCTACTCCGCTTCAACCCAGCTGTAAAAAAAAAAAAAAAAAAAAAAAAGGTGAATTGGAGTCAATTGGGTTGATGCATCTCTCTCTATGGCTCTGTGCGTATCTATGTCAACGCAGTGCATGCTGAGAAATTAGCTTTACGGCGGAGCAAACATGGCAGGCCACATTGGCAGACTGTGGCAGCTGTTGTTGCTTAAAGCTCATTGTCAGTGTCTCCCTCAGTCCCGAACTGTACAACGCTGATCTCGCCAAGTAGTGAAATGCAACTATTCGCGGCTCTCTGTTCATTTCTGTGCACTGTGTATTCGCTAGCTAAATAGCTAATCAAATAGCAAGCTGCAAGATATCGTTAACACATGTTGTGATATTATTCATGGGTCCCTTTTTACAACCCAAATTCTGAAATAGTTGGGATAAAGTGTAAATTGTGAATAAAATCAAAAAGGCAATGACTTTCAAATCACACCAGCCAGTATTTTATTCACAATAGAACAGAGATAACATAGCAAATGTTGAAACTGAAATTTTACAATTTTATCCACAAAATAAGCTCATTTCAAATTTGATGGCTGCTACAGGTCTCAAAAAAGTTGGGACAGGGGCATGTTTATCATGGTGTAGCATCCCCTCTTCTTTCTAACACAGAGTGGAGGCGTCTAGGTATTGAGGAGACAAGTTTCTTGAGTTTAGTCATTGGAATTTGATCCCACTCTTGTTTAATACAGGCTTCCAGCTGCTGGAGAGTTTTGGGTCTCCTTTGACGGACTTTTCGTTTAATTGTGCGCCAAATGTTCTCAATCGGTGAAAGATCAGGACTGCAGGCAGGCCAGTTCAGCACACGGACTCTTCTACTACGAAGCCAAGCTGTTGTCACAGCTGCAGTATGAGGTTTTGCATTGTCCTGCTGAAATACAGAAGGCCTTCCCTGGAATAGATGTTGTCTGGAGGTCAGCATCTGTTGCTCTAAAACCTTATACCTTTCAGCATTCATGGTGCTTTTTAAAACATGCAAGTGTCCCACACCATATGCACTAATGCATCCCCATACCATCATGCTGGCTTTTGAACTGAACGCTGATAACAGGAGGGGTGGTATTTCTCCTCTTTAGGCCGGAGGACACGATGCCCATGATTTCCAACAAGAATGTCAAATTTGGACTCGTCTGACCACAGGACACTTTGCCACTTTGCTACAGTCCATTTGAAATGAGCCTTGGCCCACAGAACACGGCGGCGATTCCGGATCATGCTCAACAACGGCATGATAGAGTTTTAGGTGGCATCTGTGGATGGCACGGCAGATTGTGTTTCCAGACAGTGGTTTCTTGAAGTATTTCTGGGCCCATTTAGCAATGTCAATGACAGAATCATGCCAGTGAGTGATGCAGTGGCGTCTGAGGCATCCAGTAAAGATCTTCGGCCTTGTCCCTTACGCACAGAGATTTTTCCAGTTTCTCTGAATCTCTTGATTATGTTATGCACTGTTGATGATGAGACCTTCAAAGCCTTTGCAATTTGACGTTGAGGAACATTGTTTTTAAAGTTTTCCACAATTTTTTTTACGCAAGCCTTCACAGGTTGGAGAGCCTCTGCCCATCTTTACTTCTGAGAGACTCAGCCTCTCTAAGACATCCCTTTTATAGCCAATCATGTGACACACCCGATGCCAGTTAACTTAAGTACTTGCTAAATATTCTTTCAGCTGATTCTCTTATATAATAATTGCTTTTTAGCCTTTTTTTGCCTGTGTCCCAACTTTTTTGAGACCTATTGCAGCCAGAAAATGTGAAATAAGCTCATTTTGTGGATAAAAATGTAAAATGTCTCAGTTTCAACATTTGAAATGTTATCTATGTTCTATTGTAAATAACATGTTGGCTCATGTGATCTGAAAGTCATTGCATTTTGATTTTATTCACAATTTACACTTCGTCCCAACTATTTCAGAATTGGGGTTGTATTTGTGTGCTGTCATTAGCTAAGTAGCTCACAAACACGCACTGCACAGAAAGTGTTCGAAGCGGGTTGAACTTGAGTGCTGAAATTGCCATCACTGCAGATGACATAATCAATAGCTAGCTGACATTAACTATTAAACTACTCAATGAGTATGGAAAAGTTATGTTTGCTGGCTTAGCAAGGAAGGCAGTTACGGTCATTTTGATACCAGTATTTTGCCTGTTTTAGATACGATTGTAAATATATCTAGCTAGTGCAAACAGTTACTTGTATATACTGGAATAGTATAATTTTTTTCTGCCTTGCAATTTTTTACTGTAACGTGTTCTCATGGACCTGCCCTGCAGAAAGACCGGTCTTTGCTGCCCTGAATGTGCTCTCTTGGAGATGGTTTGAGCAACTGCATAAATGATGATACCGAAAATTCTTTCGCTGAGTTTGACGCAGAATAATGAGATTTGTCTATCAGTCGTATCAATCTTAATCCGAACAATGATAATGCTGAGGCCAGGAAAAAGTCCAGCAGAGGGCAGAATTGAACCGCAATACCGCTATGCCACAATTTCGCTGAGCCATTTGAGTTAATGGTTAAAGCATTTGGTCCAACAGAGATTTTAGCTAAGGCGTCTCTAACATACTATTGCCTCTACCTCAAAGATAGTAAGTCCAATCTATGAAATAGAGATACCGTACTGAAGAGGAGAGTAAGTCATATAGAGTAGAGTAAGAAAATAAGTCAAAATTGTGTGTGTAGTGCCAAAAATGTGGGAACAAGAGCAAGTTATAAAACTGTGTTTTTCAGCTTTCCAACTGGAATTTTCTGTCTCATTTAATATAGGTGTTAATGGAGTTTCGGTTTGTGCACCCGTCGCTTTTCGGCTCATACTGCCAAAACCATCTGTCCCATTGCTTGCATGGTTACATTTTCATGACCAGCACAACTTTTGCTACAACTTGGATATAAAAATATTTATGAGGAGTGAAAACTGTGGGAGTTAGAACAAGTTTAAGAGAAGACTTCTTGATGATTTTACAGCTGTTCGCCACTCTAACAGTGACGTCACCACACTGTAAGTTCCCAGAATGTATTGTAACAGAAATTATTTTTAAAAATTATAATTAAAAAAAGTAAAAGTTACGGAAAATTTGAACAGTGAAGAAATTATACAAGCTTAACTTAAAATTTTGCAGTTTGAATGAGATTTCTATCTAAAAGTATGACAGAGTGGAAAAAATAGCTGAATCTACTGAATCAGCACAAAAATGGGTTGATTTAATAGGACCCCAAAAAATGACATTTAAAATTAAATATCTAAAAAAACTGAAAAGAAAATCAAAAATCTGTACAGATGCAATGTAATTCAGAACAAGCTGAATTTTTTTGAGTTTGAACGGAATCGATAGCTTAAATGGTGTAGGAGGAGTTAGTCGGCCAAATTTAGGCAGAAGAAGAAAAAGAAGAAGAAGAAGAAGAAGTAAGAGAATAGAGCGTGCTGCTTCACTGAAGCAAGCACACAACTAGGCTGCTAGTTTAGCAAGATTCTACGATGGATCACCCTAGGTAGCAACAGAAATCAATGGTAAAAAGCTCTTTGCTTTGAACCAGGGCTGGGTGATTAACCAAATCTCGATTATTTTTAGTGCAATTAAAGTAACTGCCACTATGGGGCAGACAGATGAGCTTGCTTGTTACCTTTTCTATGACACATACCTAATGTAGTGTTGAACAACCATCAGAGGCCATTTGAAACGCTTCCAGGAAGGAAAACCGCGATTTGAAATCTGCTAATTACCAGCGAAGTTGGACAGCCTCCATCACCTTGGCATAATACTGGAAATAATGTAGCAAACACATTCAGGCAAATCTGTGATATTTCATGGTCATTTAAATTTCAAAATAATGACAAACAAAAATGATATCTAAATAAATTAGACTGTCTACCAATTTAAATTGTTAATTGAGCGAATCAACTGTTTGATTGCAAGTTGAGCGAAGTTAATGGGAAGGGGGTGAGAGCAATTGTCGGATAGAGGATGATGATTTGCAGACCTTGACTTTGCTTTGTTCAGCACGTAATTTGCCTGACTGTGTTTGCTACATTATTTCCAGCTTTACATTTAGCCACAGTGTGCGAATACGATTACAATTTACATGTAACGTTCAATACGCTTAAACAAAATGTTTTCCACCTTCACTGTAGGCTATTTAGATGCTCAAAAGTAACCAAAATCAAGAGCAATGAATTACTTTATTTCAAATTAATCTTATTCAATTATCAAATAAAAAATGTTCCAAATTTGCGGCATGGATTTACCTGAACATGTTTGCCAAGTCTTTGGTGCATTTATCTATTGTGTGCAATGCGAAAATAATTTCTCTCACTTTCACGTTCGATATGCTTCACAAAATGTTTTCCAGTAAGTGTATATTTTTAAATGCTTAAAAACCAGGGCCATCTTTAAATTATTTTATTTTTAAGAAATCAATTTAATAATATGTAAAAATTCCATGATGAGAGGTGGAATTTAGAGGTCTGCTATTTATTCAGATTATTGACATTCAGTCTAACACGGTAGCCTGGTTATGTCTGTCTGCTTCTCATTATCTCTTCTTAATCATTATAGGCTACATTTTGGTTTTGATTAGTCAGTTGGCTGAATAAATGGCTTGATTGCAAGTTAGGCAAAGTACACTGGATTTGATTTAAGGTACGTTAATTATGTCAAGGTAATGGAGGCTGTCCAACGTCGCTGGAAATTAGTGGACTTCAAATCGCAGTGTTCTTCCAGGAAGCATTTCAAATGGCCTCTGATGTTTGTTCAACACCGCATTAGGCATGTGTCATAGAAAAGGTAATAAGCAAGCTCGCCTGTCTGCCCTATAGTGGCAGTCACTTTCATTGCTCTTAAAATAATCGTGATTCGGTTCCCCCAGCCCTACTTTGAACACTGCGTAATGTACAGTCAGCACCGATGTTATGTTCATAGCAAAAGGCTTTTTCATCATTAGGATTCGGTAGGGTCGCCCGTGTTAGCAAGCTAACTAGTTAGTTAGAACTAACTTTAAAATGCACGATAGTGGAGAGTCTATTTACCCATAGACTGTATTTACCTGTATTTAGCTCAAATTTTTTGAAGTTAGGTGGCATGAGTTAGCTGGCTACTTATCCAAAGTCAGTGTAGTAGCTAACAAGCTAATACCAGACACTGGAAAGGGAGCCACGCAATAAACTGCTATGGACAAGGAAAACGGAAAAAGCATTCTAGCCTCACAACTCTACACACGAGCTAACCCTTTCACAAGCCTACAGGCTTAGTAGAACTGGTCTAAATTCGATGTACACTAGGCAGCATTGACCTCTTACAGTGAAGTAGCCAGCCAGGCTATGTAAAAAGCTTACAGGGTATGTGCTAAAGACTAAGTCAGGCAGGTGTATGGGAGGAATTTAGATACCGCGGCTGAACTCCCGATCACCACTGCACAGACTCTGGCTCCAAATGTGCGAAATGGCAGCGTCTGTATGAAGGTTATTTTGGCTCTATTTTTGTACAGTGTTAGGAAATTGAGATGCGGTGTCTATCTTTATACACAGTCTATGATATGAAACAATAAAAAAGTATAATGTGCTGAATATCTACATATCTTGTCTGCAATACATTTATTGCAGCTCACTGAGATGTCTTGTGAGCACTGATGTCATAACTGTGGTGCTGGCACTCAACATTTCCTGCTTATGAGTACTAATGTTTATGCATCTGTCTGCCATCCACTTTCCATGCATGTCTTTGAGGCAGTCCAGAAAAGCATGTGTCCCTGTCACTGGGCTTGTATGTGAGAGCATGCATAACAGAAGAGTGTATCGGGGTTCTTTTTGTGCTGGTCTTTAAATTTGTGAGCAGAAGTTGCGCCCTAAAAACTCCTCTATTCACCCTTCACTCGTAATGCCTGATTGACTGCAGCCCCCCTCAAAAGGGGTCAAGGGGCAGACTAAATAGTCTGGTGTCATGGTAACCTTACAGCCACCAGCTAGAATGGAAAAGTGGAGAGAGGGGGTGGAGTCAGTAAAACTGTCAATCAAACCCTTTCAGTACTACTTCATGTTTAGCAAAAGCAGTGCAGCCTTGTGAAGGATTTTGTGCACCTGCATTTCCAAAGCAATGGTGTTTCTTTTTGACAACATCACTGAAACAAGCCCATTTATGACCGGCAATTCATGGATTGTTTTTATCCGTCTGTTTCAAGTGCATTTTCACGACGGATAAATATGAGAACCAATCAATACTAAAACAAACCCACATATGCAAAAAAATGCAAAAGTTATCATCCTTTTGAATCTAAGGCTGAACGACCAGCAAGAAAATCTTTTTTTCTATACCCAAATCAGCGCTAAGTGTTTCTGATTTGAATGATGAACAAAAAAACATCCTCCTCAATTAGAAAAAAATGAGTCGGTCAGCAAAAGTAGTCGTCAATCATTCACATTTTGAGACATAAAGCCTGTTGCCTTTTTCTATACAGAGAACCATTTTGATCATACTGCTAGCACCCTGCTGTATGTCTTGGCAGACTTTAAAAAGTGCACTATTCTCTGTTTTTGTGTCCAATTTGTGCCAAAATGTATGACTCCCATGTTGCCAGAGTATCTGACTACAATGACTTGAAATCAGAGGGATCAATGAATAAACTGCCAAGGCACAACTTACTCCATGGACATAATGCTAGGAACCAGTGCTATTTTTGTTAAATTGGATAATTCAATTGACAGTGATTAGAATGTGGTGGTGATAAAAGCATTGCATCCAAGCGATGCCTAAATAATATGTATGCTTGTTAATGCGTGATTGTGTTGTGGGTGAACGGTTATGTATCTCATGCGTGCAATGCTAGTATGCATATACTGTATGTGCCACAAGTGCTTAAAGGTCAAATGTACAGGTTTTAACCTCAACAAAATTTTGATGCTGGGTAGTGCAAGCTGAAAATTAAGCATGAATTTCATTCTAATACGTTCATGTAAAGAAGTAATTTGGCATATTTTGCGTATTTTTCATAGCTCCAAAAGCTTCAGCCTTTTTCCTGGACCCTCTTGGAAATTATCGCTGCCTGATGTCAGGCAAGTAAAATGAGACTTGATGACAACAGACTGAGCAGAGCTTCTTACTCTAGTTTTGTGTAACACTTTATTAACACAAAAAAGCAATGGTGTTTATCTACATCATTTATTTAAAAAATCTGATTTTCTCCTAATTCCATCACCTGTATTTGCCTATTTTTTCCTCTAAATTTCTGCTGAACACAGTGGTGTGCAGTCAGGGCCAGCAAGGCCTTCTCCGCTGGCCTAGATAAATTGGAGAAATTCTATTTTCTCCATAAATATTTTCATTAAAGTTACATGCCACTGCCGGTGTCAGCATGTTAAGTGGAGACAACAGGTCACCCACAGTAGTTGACAAAACAGTCTGTATAGAAGATCTTTCACGAGTGGGCGTGTCATATGAAAGATATGGAACGAGTAGAGTAAATTTTGCATTTGAGCGAGCCACAAAGCCAAACTTTATGCAACGAGTTAGCACTGAGCTGACTCTGTCAATGCTACTCAGACAGTTGCGGTGTCACAAACGGTGTCCTCAACCAATTAAATTTTCACAATAGTGGGGAATATCAAAATATGTCATGAGCTGGGATATGGGAAAAATACGGCAGTTATGTGATAAACATGGCTCTGTATTGACCATTTTTTAAAGAAATAGAGGAGGATGGAGTTTATTTTCAAATAACAAGCAGCTGTGGTGAGTTTCATTAGTCATTCTCATATTCTTGAAGTCTACTAAAAAAGGTTTAAATGCGTCATTTAAAAAAAAAAAAAAAACACTTGAGTTCTCTCATGCTAGACGTTTCTGTAGTACCTGTCTGTAAAACCCTCTGTTGAAAGTCCTGCCCTCACCCTCCCAAAAACCCCAGTGAACTGTGATTGGTCAACTTAATCACTCATTTGTGATTGGTCCACCGCTCGTGCGTGTGTCGGGAAATGTCACGCCCCTTACCATAAATGGATTTCAGCTCAAGACTGTAAATGAGCTTTAGAAACAAATACCGGTGTGACCTTGTGGGTGTTACCCTTTTGATTCAAGGGCGTGCCAAACTATCTGTTTGGTGCAAAAATTCAAATGGTGAAATCACCAATTGATGAAAAAAATGGCCAGAAGCGTTTCAGTCAGCTCTGGAGGTGACTTTGAGTTGTTTTCCGACACAGACCTTTTAAATGCACATAAAAATGATATTATTCACTCTACGACATTAAAATAATGAAAAACCATAATAGGTGCACTTTGAGTTTTAGATCTTATTTTAGATCATTGCTGCTGGTGTGAGAATGATGTCCCTGGCTATACCCTTGTACGTCAAAGCATGTGTCTGTTTATGCGTACAAGGGTATAGCCAGGGACATCATTCTCACACCAGCAGCAATGATCTGTCTTTTCTTGGTGGTCTGCGTGGATGTGACTGGTTGATATGAGTTTTTTCTTGTTTCTTTGTGAAGGTGGTGATGATAACTGTGATATGGCATAGTGCTTTATGTGTAGATGCTGTCACTGAATTTGTGGGGGATTACGTTATGATGTCAAGCTGTTGCCGTAGAGCTACGGTGAAATTAGGTTAATTGCGGGAGGGTTACTGAAGGCCTTGGTGTAAAATGCACGGTTTGCCACTGGTTAAATACAGGCTATAGGCTTGCAAACACAAATCTGTGGTGTTTGTAAATTTCATGAATGCAGTTATGCAAACTTAACATAAATTGTCCAGTCGTCTTTCTGATAACTCATTTGGTTAACGTTGAGTGTATAGACTTTCAGTGGTGTAGCTGAAATTGAAAATTGTGGCACCCAGAACATCCCTTTACAACAATTAGGCTTCTCGCAGTCATTTCCTTTATTAACACATTTTCCAATGATAATAGTAATCCTTCGGTAATCAAAGTCGCGGCTGGTCTCTCCATGCAATCAATCGGTGACTAAATAATCGGTTAAATTCAGAACAGAAAAATAATCTACTCCAAAATAAGCCCATGCTTTATAGAAGACAAACTGCTCTGTAACTTCCACGCTACCTTTTCCGCACATCAGGCAATTTAACTTGCACTTCATGATCGTTTAAATTGTTTAAATGAATTGAAAGACTATTTGAAACGTCTTGATGTAATTACATAGCTTCTAACCCCTGAGAAAAGAAAAGCCTGAGAAGTCCGGAGTCATAATCAATTTCTATTTTACTAGTAGTGAACGCACGTGAAACTGGAAAACTTCCAGGCACAAGGACTTCAATTCTGCGTGAGAATCTCTGACATATGCATTGATTGAATAATGACTGATCCGCTTTCCAATGAAATATCGCCTTTCACTCTCGGTACAGTGTCGGTTGATCTAAAAGTGGGATTCGGCAATCAATTATTTTGTTTGCTGAATTAAAATTTTCAATCTGCACTTTTCTTTTTAAGTGTAAGATTACTGACTACGGTGTGAGAACGTGATATGGCACTGTAAAGCGTGAGACGCACGCCATGCAATATGTGTGAGAGTTGACAGGCATGCAATTTTGAATAAAGCTGATTTAAATGCACCAAATTTTGCGTCCAAATTAATGATCGTCACCTTGCCTAAATGAGGAGAACTAGCAACGCCTGATACTGTGGAGTGTTCTCAGTGTGAATCTCTTGTTAAGTATGAAAATGATTGAGAGCAAGTCAGGCCTAATAATTGTTTTTAAGGGATGTTCTGTGCCCCACCAAATTTTCCGCTCTTGCTGCGCCGCTGGTTGGTTAGATGACCCGACATTAAGAGTATTTACCTTACCTGAAACTAAATTACTCAGATAAGCAGTCGTAAGGTCATGCAAGCCTTCAAAAGAAAACAGGCAAATCTTAAAATCGACAAGATACTTGACAGGTAGCCAATGCAATATAATAAGTTCGGAAGCAATATGAGTAATATGCCAAGAGGATTTATGTATACATTCATCCACCTCATATAGGTTTCTGTATGCAACGAATCCACCATACTGTGAGATAGAGATTGCATTCTCATGGCATGAAGATTTCTTTTCAGAGGAGCTAGCTTGGCAAATACTTGATGTGAGCGACGTCAGGAGTGTTGCCACCTGGCGGTCAAATGCAGCAAAACCCAAAATCAGGCCAAGATCGAAAAAGAGAGCGAATTGTTTTTTTTTTCCTTGTTTTCCTTGATCTAAATAACGGTCAGTGGAACTTTTTTTGGCAGCTCGATAGACGTGAACGCTTTCACCTGGAAGCATAATCTTGAAAACGTCGGGGACCTGTCTGTTTGACCTTTAAGTCTACACACAGACACAGCACCAATGATATTAGCTCTAAAAATAGAGCTGGAATTGGTGACAATGCATATGAGCATGCGTTTTTATGTTAGTCCTTGCAGTGGCTCAAAGTGTCAGCAGAGGGACAGCAGAAAATTCATCACATAAATGGGAAGAAAACACATTCTGATGGATACTGAATAATGGAGGCACTTTACAGAAAAGTGAACTTAAATTTGACAAACTTCAAAAAACAGAATGGCAGAAAGAACTAAGAAATAGCAATGAAGAGACAACAGAGGCAGGGAGTGAAAGACTTTAAGTGACAGGAGACATTAAATGACAGAAGTGTCGAGGCATGCTGAATGAGGACAGGTGCACATAACAAAATGACAGATCAGGCCATAAAACGACACCAAAAAGAACAACAGAACCCAAGAACCCTTGAAAAAACATCCATTGACAGAATTAAAGGTAGAATAACAGAAAGTGGAGAGGGAAAGAAAGAGAAGGGGGGGTATTGAGGGGTATAGGCAGAAGGTAAGGGGGCAGGTTATTAACAGGGGGGATGGTGTTTTGAGACTAATTAAACATTCCTGCATTGCAGCAGACTTTCTGTCACAAGAGTGACTAAATTGTGTATTTTTGCATGTGCAAGCATCTGTGTGTCTGTGTATCTGCTGTGCATGAGCCTGTGCATATGGATTCTTGCCAGTGTTTGTGTATGTGCAGTACATGCAGATGAAGAAACAAACTGTCATCTCCAAAGTCTGCCTTAAATTATAAGAAGGCTTTGTATGAACAATTTATTGGTTTTAATGTCTTGGCTTCGTGGCAGAAAATGGCTGATACTACGAATGACACTAATACAATTCATATTCAGATATACCGATATAGCACAGTGGCAAATTTTTTCTCATGACATTAAATTTCAATAGACAATGTGGGGGAGGGAAGGAGGTATTGTGTTTTTCTTCCGGCCACAACCTGTAACTGTCTGGAGAGACAAACAAGGTGTAGCTGGCCTTAGATGAACTCAGACCCTTAAATATGCCATCACGCATACCAAAAAATTACCCCACCCACACAGCTTATACCCTTTCTTTTGCCACCATTACCCTTGAACCTTGTCTTCAGCTCGCCTCCTTTCCGCACTGAGCGCACTATCAACCAAGAACAATAGGTAACTCTTCATTTTACAGGTCCAAGAATTTCATGGAAAATAGGTGATAATTAGTGGAAATTTCCCCCCAAATTACCTCAAAGTTTTTTGAAAATTTCCCCAACATTATTCAATAATTTCATGGTAAGAAAGATGGTAAATAGGTAATAGTTGGCAGAGATTTCCCCCCAAATGACCTCAAATTTACCTCAAAGTTTTTTTTGAAAATTTTCCCAAAATTATTTAATGATTTTATTGAAAGAAAGGAGACCACAACACTAAATTGAAGTGAGTTGTTGCCTTTTTTACCCCTCAGCCCCCACTAAGCAGCAGAGGGGTATTGTCGTCCCCTTCACAGGCAGACGGACGCCCAGGCATCCAGCCATTGTCCAGACTATTTCTCTGTAGCCGCTTGGGTAAGGAACTTAATTTTGCTTATGTGGACTCGCCTTGGTGGGTAGCCATGCCTCGTTTAGGTTTTGTACCCAAATAACCTTTGACCTTTGCTCAGTGACCTTGACCTTCGAAACTTTGTCCGGGCTGTTTCTCTCAAACTGCTTGGGTTAGGAACTTCATTTTGCATTTGTGGATTCGCCTTGGTGGGTAGCCGTGCCTTGTCGAGGTTTCATACCCGAATGACCTTTCACTTCAACTAAGTCACCTTCATCTATCATTCAATATGTTGAGGCTGGTGGTCAGGATAGTGTTCAACATTAGGCAAAAGACAAACAAACAGGGGGAACAGGGGGACTAGACCGATAGAATGCAGACTGCACACATAAATACATATATATGTACGTAAATACATGTACATAAACACACATCCATGTATATACACGTACATGCATGCATGCATACACTTTAATAAATATTCCCAGTGGAGGTTCATATTACGGGGGTGTGGATCAATGTTTGTGGTGGTTTGTATGGGCAGAGACATCTCTTTTTTATTATTTTTAATTTAACAAGATAGAAGGGGAAAAAAAGACAATTAAAAAACTATTGCATAATTACAGTTGTTGTTTTTTGTTTTTTTCTCTTCTTTTTTCTCCTTTGTACATTTTTTTGTTTCATTTATCAGTCATATGGTCTTGCTTTACCAGCTTTTGTGATTTGCATTTATTTGTTTTATCCCCCCTGTTTTTTACTTTGTTATACCTGTCCATTACAAGACTGCGTTGGTACAAAAATATTGTTAATAAAAATAAAGCTGACCTCCCAAGGGTGGGGGGGGGGCAAAAAAAAACAATATATTGGCGCTGAGGGGTACTGCCTTTGCCCCCGCGAAGCACATTTTATTTTCTAGTAGTTAATATCAAATTTCTGCTGATCAAGCCAGCTTAATTTCCAAATATTTTCTGCGTAAATTCTGCTGGGCAGGCCTCAAAATTGACATGAGTTGTTGCCCCTTTATTTCCAAGTCATTTCTACCAAACTTCTGATCATGCCAGCTTAACATCCAAGTACTTTATGTCGAAATTCTACTGAGCGGGCCACTAAATTGAAGTGCATTGTTGCTGCCTAAATTCCGACTAGCTTCTGCCCAAATTCTTCTCATCATGCCAGGTTAAAATTTTACCAGATAACATTACCGGATTCAAGATCAGTATCAAGCCCAGCAAAGATTCTTACCAATTACCAGCTCATATTGACGAAACCAGCACCAGCTAATAGTCAGGTTGGTAGAACTAGTTTTTGGTTTAAAGCTGTTCACAAAGGAAGTACTATGCCGAGCTTCTCAAATATCTTTCAATATGTACTTAAAAAAAAAACACATTTTCCACCCAGCCTACTTGCAGCAAGTGTCATGGTGTGTGAGGTGTGCGTGTGGTTTGGACTTTGCGGCTCTTGTCCCGGGACGATATCGAATTCCATGGGTATCGGATTCTTTACCCAGCTGGCTGATTGAGCTGGGGTGGCGCCCTCCCGGACTCTATATAAGCAGGTAGTCCGGCACGCCTCCTTCGCAAGAGTGTCTGTTTTTAGCTTTGCACTATAGCCAAAGATATCTGTAGTCAGGTTTTGTATGACTTTCTATCTTCTGATTATTGGAGTTTCTTCTCCCTTTTTTCTATCTCGCTTTGCTTCCATGTTTCGGACTATTATACGTCCTTTGGAAGCACAAGTACTTTCGTTTGGTATGTATTATTCTGTGTTTGTACTGTGTCCGTGCTGCTCACTTTCTGTCTGGTCGTTGCACGTGGCCTCCTAATTCTACCGGCCATTACAGAACACTCTAGCCAGCATGGAGTCGTCAGCAACGGCTTCGTTAGAGAAAGTTGTGGCTAATCAACAAGCTGTTCTCTCTAGATATGGCAAGGGTCTTTCTAGCCTGAACTATCAGCAGGCAGAGTTGGCGGAGAGAGTCCGTCTTCAGGCGAATGCCGTGGAGAGACAGGAAAACATTCTGTTAACTCTCACTGAGAGTATTAGAGCCTTGTCCACTCAGATCACGCAAAATGTTGCACAAGCACAATCCGTACACCTTCCCCGAGAGCCAAAACTCCAGTTACCCCCAAGATATGGGGGCGAGGCAGGACGATGTAAAGATTTCATTGCCCAATGTGAAATATTTTTTAAAGCGCAGCCTTCACGGTTCGTGAATGAAGAGTCTCGGGTTTCATTTATTTTATCACTGTTGACCAACACAGCACTCACTTGGGTTGGCCCACTTATTCGATCTAATTCACCGGTCGTGAATACTGTGGAGACTCTCGTTAGAGAAATGGTATCGGTGTTTGATCAGGATGTTTGTGGTCAGGACGCGGCTACGCGTTTAATGCATCTGAGGCAGGGTTCTGAGAGTGTCGCTGAGTTTTCAATCTTATTTCGCTCCTTGGCGACAGAGACAGGCTGGCCAGAAGCGCCTCGTATGACAGTTTTTGTTCACGCTTTGGCTGAGGAGGTTAAGGACACTCTGGCTACATTGGAGCCTTGTGTTTCCCTGGATTCGTTGGTTCGCACTGCGGTGCGAATTGATAATCTCATCCGCGAACGTAACAGGGAGAACCGTACTGTATTGACTCTTGCTGGCAACGGGGCTAATGCTCCTCGCAGCATGCATACAGCTCCTATTTCGCCCATTGAGATTTCCACTTCTGGCGAGCCTATGCAGGTTGATGGCTCATATGAGAGCCGGGCTCGTAAGCTGGTTCACAGACGTATAATCTGCTATAACTGTAACAAACCGGGACATATCCGTCCACGCTGCCCTGAGCTTCAGGGAAACAGGAAGTCCCTCTAGCGGTATGGGGAGCGCTAGAGGAATAGACCCAATTTCCCTTCCGAACTTTAATTCCTGTAGAATTGACTGTGGGGAGACAGAGAATATTTATCGAAGCTTTTGTAGACTCTGGCGCCGTGGACTGTTAGATGGATGCGGAGTGGGCTTGGAGACATTCCATTCCCATCCGCCCTCTTTTACATTCACGCACTGTAAGATCTATGGACGGTCGCCCGCTGGGAACTGGATTTATAACCGAAGTCTCTGAATCATTGACTATGTTCATCTCTTTTGGTGGTCATTCTGAGGAGGTCCGGTTTTTTATCAGTTCTCCTGTTTTCCCTGTCACTTTAGAACACTCTTGGCTATGGGAACATAGGCCTCACATCATTTGGGGGAGTCAGAATAACCCGATCGTCTAGTGGGGCACTGATTGTAGGTCCCACTATAGGGAGAGTTTGGCGTGTCATCCCGGGCATCAACCTATGGGGGAGGCTGACGCCTGGAGTGATTCCGAGGAGTTTGTCTCACACAACCCTCCTAATCTAGAGAAAGGGGCGGAGAAGGGATCCTCAATTTGGACTGGCGGCAGCCAGAGGAGGATTGCTATTTGGAGGATTTCTCTGACTCGGAATCAGACATAGAGATGGCAGGTTCCGAGCAGGGTGAGAATTTGGGGGCTGCTTTGAACTTTTGTCTGCCTCCTAATGTTCCTGACGATTATGCTGATCTCACGGAGCTTTTTAGCAAGCAACGGACCTCGACTTTACCTCCTCATCGCACGTATAATTGCGAGATCAATCTCTGCCCGTGTACCACTCCCCTCAGGGGTTCATTAATCTCGCTGTCAGGGCCTGAGCAAAGAGCCACGTGAGAATATATTCAGAAGGCTCCACGTCTCCTGCTGGAGCGGGGTTCTTTTTTGTGGGCAAAAAAGATGGCAGTCTGAGACCCTGTATTGATTACAGGGGCTTGAATAATATCACCATTAAAAACCGATACCTCCTTCCGTTGATGAACTCTGCATTTGGACGTCTGCTGGAGGCGTCGTTTTTTACTAAGCTAGACCTCCGGAATGCTTATAACTTGGTTTGGATCCAGGAGGATCAAATTCCTTGGCTATCGGATTCTTTACTCAGCTGGCTGATTGAGCTGGGGTGGCACCCTCCCGGACTCTATGTAAGCAGGTAGTCCGGCATGCCCCCTTCGCTAGAGCAGTGGTTCCCAAAGTCGGTCCTGTGTTTAGGTTTTTGCTCCAACCACAATAGCCAAAGATTTCTGTAGTTTTAGGTTTTGTGTGACTTTCTATCTTCTGATTTTCCATGGAATTTCTTCTCATTCATTTTTTTTATTTTGATCTCGCTTTATGTTTTATGTTCCATGTTTCAGTAACTATTAGGGTTCTGAATTCAGGTTTTTTTTCCTGAAACCAATCAAGTGACATTTAACAGGTTTGTCTGTATTATTCTCTGTGTTTTGCCTAATAATTGTTCCGTGACCTTGGGTCCACAATTTTATCTACTAGAAGCCCATTTATAGATTCATGTCATCAGTTGCAAATTTCCATTTTTTTTTATGTTAGGCCTTTAGCCTATGAAATTTTTCATCATGGCCATTTTGACATGTGGTTTAAAAGGATAAATAATCAGCGTGAACAAGAATAGTGCAATCAAGAGCAATACAACTCATTAGTTCTAATTGGAGCTGTGGTTGACACAAAAACCTCGTGGCAAGACTAGGACCGAGTTTGGGAACCACTTAGATAGCCAAAAATATCTGTAGTCAGGTTTTTGTGTGACTTTCTATCTTCTGATTTTTGGAGTTTCAAACTATTATTCTCTGTGTTTGTATAAAAAAAATGATGAATTCCTCTTTGAAGATCTTTATTTTGTGTTTCAGTTGCCAAAAAAAACCAACCATTATGTTAATTTTGCTTGTTTAACATCAGATATTTGATGGCAAAAAAACTGAAACACAAAATAATGATTTTTCGAAGAATTTATCAGTTTGTGTTTTTTCTAAATACCATTACATGGTGTATTGTAGGCAGAAGATGAGTCTTGCTGCAAGTAGGCTTGTTAGAGAATGTATTTTTAAAGAACATTTTTAAAGATATTTGAGAAGCTCGGCATCACATTCCCTTTGTGAACAGCTCTAAACCAAAAACTATTTCTTACAACCTGAATATTAGTGCTGGTTTCGTCAAGAGGAGCTGGTAATTGGTAAGAATCTTTGCTGGGCTTTATAATGAGCATGTAAACAGTGACGTGATCTGGTAAAAAGTTAACCTGGCATCACAAGCAGAATTTGGGCAGAAACTAGTTGGAAATTAGGCGGCAACCACACACTTCAATTTAGTGACCCGGTCTGCAGAATTTCAACACAGTTCTTGAATGTTAAGCTGGCATGATCAGAAGAAGTTTGGCAGAAACTACTTGGAAATAAAGAACTCACTTCAATGCAGAGGCCTGCCAAGCAGAAGTTACACAGAAAATAGTTGGACATTAAGCCGGCATGATCAGCAGAAATATGGTAAAGACTACTTGGAAATAAAGTGGCAACATCTCACTTTAACTTAATGGCCTGCTCTTCTTTCTTAGCATGAAGCTATCATATAATGTTGGGAAAATTTCTTCTGTTTGTCCCCATTTACCATATTTCTTACCATGAAATCATTAAATAATATTGGGGAAATTTTCAAAAAACTTAGAGGTAATTTGGGGGGAAATTTCTGCTAATTATTACCCATTTACCATGATATTCCCAGACCCATAAAATGAAGTGTTACCGAAATGTCACACAAGGACTGCAGGTCAAGCAAGACTCAAAGTGCAGAGACCATTCCAAAAATAGTTCAATAATGCATTCAATTGGGTTCTTTCAGACTTAAAACTCCATTCTAAATTCTTAAGAAATTTCGCACTGATGCATGCGAATGCACGCAGTGTATTTTACTTCAACGTGGCTATCTGCAATTTCTTAGTTTAGGTAGATTTAGCGACATCTCTGGGCACTGTTAGATGTTATTTTAAGAATTAACTTTTAAAATAATTAAAACTTTGATATTAATTATTATTAAGTAAAAACTTAATGTTTAAAAAATAAGCCTTTTATTTTGCATTTATGTATAATATGTTCCTTTATCTGTCCAATATGTGATGCACTTTTCTCTCTCTCTAAATACTACCATTAACCAAAACAACCATAAAAATCCATCTCTGACCACAAATGCATCATTATGCCAAATTAACCCCTTTGTTGTCATGCTGCTATTCCTATTCCCAGTCCATGTTGTGAAAACACAACCTTTTTTTCTGAATGGCCAGACAACACATAGTACAATGTCTGAAACTCGTTGAGATGAGACTAAACCATGGCAGAGTTCTGATCTCCATTCAGGCTTGTCTGTTTCCCACTTTCAAGCACAAATTCAAATTATTTTATTGGCGGGAAACACACACATGAATATTGCCAAACCGTTCATATGATGCATATCCTTTATCTCTCACTACCTCTCGCATCTTCTCTTAGTCTCTCAATATTTTTTTCTCTCGGTCCTTCAAGGCACTGCCAGTGCCCCTCAGCTACAATTACACCGGACTTCACCGACTCCCCACATCTTCCCTCTCCGTGTCATACTGTCTGGCACAGAAATAGCAGCAGTTGCCAATTCCACACACTGTCAACTCATCAGTAGGGCTAATATGGCCGCCAATCAGCCAGTGGGCCAGACATTCACAAACCCCTTTAGGATTCATTAGGAGATTTAGTTGCAAATGTGGGTGTGTCTGAGTCTTCAGCTGTGTACATCTATGTCTTATTGCAAATGTAAGGGGTGTGTGTGTGTGTGTGTGTGTGTGTGTACATGTTATATTGTGTTTGAAGGTGTGTAAAAATGAGCGCTGATAGGAGAAAGTGGGTTATGGAGGGGAAATGAGACAGTCTGTCGGCACTATCAGGTCGCTGAGATGGCTGGTTGCTCTAAACAGCACCATGTCTGTCAGTGTGTCAACCTGGGTATGCTTTGGCATGGAAAATCCAGCTGAAGAGACACAAATATCCCTCACTCTGCAGCTGCAGCGCGTTTTCACTGGAACACAAGCTATAAATCACAGAGCGTCGCCGGCACCAAGAGCAACAAGTCATAAACTGCATCACATTAATGACATACAAACACACACACAAAGTGTTTCACTCTGTTTGTCACTTTATCCCAAACTCCCAGCACCTAAGGCTGAAGGATACATGTGTGAAAGAAAGGAGGGGGGTGGGAGACTGAAAGAGGATGGGGGCGGGCATTGGCACAGACCAGACATTGCCCAGACCCAGGAAAGAAGACGAACAAAAAAGAAAAAGACAGAAAACTGGATATGGAGAGGAAATGCAATAGAAATGGGGGGAGAGATATACAGAATGAAGAAACAGCAACAGGAAGAGAGGGACAAGAAGACAAGAAGGGGATAGAGAGTGAGAAAGAGCTAAAATAGGAGGCAGGCTGCTGCCAACGCAATGCCTACAAACACAGGGCTATACTGGGTCATGCATATAGTTCCAACGCCAAACTGCACATGACTTTGTTTTGTTCTTTCCCCTCTTTTCCCCACCCTGAATGCAGCTGAACAGTTTGCAGTGACCTGCTTCCATCCACTCAGGAGGTGGGTCTGTATGGTGCTAAATCAGGGTTAATAGTTTTGAGCATTTGAAAAAAAAAAATGTTTTAAAAACCAAAACTTCAAACAGAAACTTGAAAAATACAACTATGAATTCAAATTAAAAAGAAGGAAAAGTTTTTTCATAGTAAAAATAAATTTGATTCAGTTCTGAAATTATTTTGGATAAATCACTTATTTTCATTTTCACTTTCTTATTTATTTTGATCTTTGAGTTCTTATTTTTTTCAGTTGCAGATATTATTTCTTCAGATTCAGCTCTTTTTTCACGGTTTCAAATCGCATTTTTTCGGTTTCTGAACGTCTTTCGTTTTCAGATCGTATTTTTTCACTTTCAAATCGCATTTTTTCCGTTTCGGAGTTTTGTCCCGATCTGGCGCAGGGGCGGGGTATCATGACTGACTGCATAACTAAGTAGGCTGAGGACCTTCCCCAATGACGTTGCCTTCAGGAAATGTTGCTGCGCCAGCCATCCACAATCAAAGAACTTGTGGCGCCGTTAAAAAAATAATAATAAAATAAAAATTAAAAAAAGACTTGTGGCACCATTTTAGAGAGCTTATAGCGACTTCTAGTGATAGTTTTTTAGCAACACCGATCCCATTTGCTATGGTACGGAGCCCCCCTGGGGTCAGGTGAGGAAAAAAAAAGTAAATCCGTACCCACAAATTGGCAAACCGATCCCTCAGATTGGCAAACCGTTCCCTCAAATCGGCAAACTGTACCCATGGCCTGAAAAAAACTGTGTCCACGGACTGCGAGGTGCGAGCAGGAGATAGACGAGCTCGACTTTCCTCCCAGTTTCAAAGGGAGCTCCACCATCACCACGTATTTTGCAAAATTTCTCCAAGACCCCATAAAACTATGAATATACCATGCAATCTTCATTATTCTTTTAGGATTACCCTAACACAATGCATAGCACACAATGCTTTTACTAACATACTGTATATATTATTTATGTGGACCTGGTAAAAATGAAACCCAAATGAAGACTGAGACATGAGACTATTCATTTTTGGTGAGGCTCCAAGAAATGTGTTGCATTCAATTTGACCTACATTCATTTTATCTCCATCCGTGCATGCATAAAACACGCAGTGTAAGGGTAAATCCGCATGGTGGTTTTCATGGCCAATAATAAGTAGACAGGATGAATATGAGAAAATCTCTGACATGAATACACAGTGCTTTACCGTAGAAGATGTTTCCATCAGAAAACGTTCACATTTTGCATTACAGTCGTAACACATAGAAATGATAAGATTCAGGCGAGGCGGCGCATTAAAGCCAGCTCGCAAATTGAGGCTCTGGCCTGAGTCCATTGTCCAGCCCGGCAGGTTTAGCCTTTTAGCAAGGTTCGCAGAGCTGCTCTCAATAAAATGTAATAAAAGTGCAGTTCTGGTTGCCTGCTGAGAGCTGATACTACCAGCAACGAGCCAACTTGGGAGGAAACACGCCACTCCCATTTCAAAACTGAGACCTATACTTCGAACTCGCTCAGAGGACTGCGAGGTGCCTGCAGGAGATTGACCAATTTCAACAGGAGCTTCCCCTTACACCCCCTAGAACTAAGAATGTGCCAAGGAATCGTCATTATTTTTATGGATTAACTTAAAGTATACGCTTAGCTAATGTTTAATTTTGTTTCTAAGTACACATATCAAATAGGTTATGTTATCTGGACCTGGTTTGAATCAAAACTTATGAAAGCTAAAAGTACCAATGAGTGGCTGAGAGCAAAAGTCTACTATCTGACTTTTCCAAGTTCTGAGAAAATAGTTTTGTTTGAACAGAAAAAATCACTTTATTTTGTTCAAACAAAATATGCATATTAGTCGTCACGGACTCCAGAAAAGTGTAAAGTGTAAAATAAAGTGATTTTTCTGTTCAAACAAAACTTCAAATCTTATTTTCTCAGAACTTGGAAAAAGTCAGATAGTAGACTTTTGCTCGCAGCCACTCAAATGAGACACGACACCATTCATGCAGCCTGATTTCACGAGCTGGCTGTAATGGGCCGCCTCGCTATCCCAATTCTTCCAATCTCTATGTGTGACAACTGTGATTATTTTTTATGGGCAAAATGCAAACGTTTTAACCATGGACTCATGTTTATGATGATGACAACAGTTTCTATAATAAAGCACTGTGTATTCATGTTAGAGACCCTCTCAAATTAATCCTGTCTACTTATTATTGGCCATGAAAACCACCATGTAGATTTAACCCTACACTGCGTGTTAAAGAATAATGAAGATTGCACGGCACATTCATAGTTTTACAGGGTCTCAGAGAAATCTCGCAAAATACGGGGAAGCTCCCTTTGAAATTGAGAGGCAAGTCGAGCTTGTCTATCTCCCGCTCGCACCTCGCAGTGCGCAGACAGTTTTTGCCAATCCTTGGGTACAGTTTGCCAATCTGAGGGAACGGTTTGCCAATTTGTGGGCAAGGTTTTAGTTTTTTTTTCCTCACCTGACCCCAGGGGTCTCCGTACCATAGCAAATGGGATCGGTGTTGCTAAAAAAAAAAAAATCACAAGAAGTAGCTATAGGCTCTCAAAAATGGCGCCACAAGTCTTTTTTATTTTTATTTTATTATTATTATTATTTTTTTCTAATGGCGCCACAAGTCATTTGATTGTGGATGGCTGCCGTGGCAACATTTCCTGAAGGCAACGTCATTGAGGAAGGTTCTCAGCCTACTTAATTATGCAGTCAGTCATAACACCCCGCCCCCGCACCAGATCAGGGACAAAGCTCCAAAACTGAAAAAATATGACCTGAAAGTGAAAAATATGATCTGAAAACGAAAGACGTTCTGAAACTGAAAAATAAGATTTGAAACCGTAAAAAAAAGAGCTGAATCTAAAAAAATAAAATCTGAAACTGAAAAAAATAAGAACTCAAAGATCAAAATAAATAAGAAAGTGAAAATGAAAATAAGTGATTTATCCAAAATAATTTCAGAACTGAATCAAATTTATATTTACTCTGAAAAAAACTTTTCCTTAACTTATTTTTTATTTGAATTCATCATTGTATTTCTCAAGTTTCCATTTGATTTTTTTTTTTTTCAAATGATCGAAACTATTGACCCTGATTTAGCACCATAGGTCTGTGGCACATGATTCCTCCTTCTAACATGGCGACTGGCCTTCACGTATTTTGGACCATGCAACTGCATGGTCTCAATCACAAAGTGCCTATGCCATTGAACAATAGCGCAGTCAGCATATAATTTGCTTGCAGTGCAACATATAATTGGCCAACCAGCTGTAGCCACTGCAGAGTGATGAGACGCAACATTTTTTTGAGAGCCACTCCAAGGCCAAACTGCACATGTTCAACTGAACTTTATGACCATAAATCATTTAAGCGAAAGCTACATAATCACACAAAAATTAGAGGCATCTCACATCCCGTACAACAGGGATTCATGCACCTGACCACAGAGCTCCCAGACATATGCTTTAACTGTGTGCCACTCCAAACTGCACATGCTCAACAGAACTTTATGACCCCAGATTATTTATGCCATAGCAACATCATCACACAAATATACTATATAATATAATCACAAAGACACTACAGCAGACCGAAGTGCTAAGTGTATCAAAAAGGAATAAAATGTTTGGATGATTCCAATGACCCCAAATGAGGCCCTGAGAAAATAATTGAACCTAGGATATTTGGGAATAGTGGGGCCCATTTGGATATTCCATCATAGAGCTCATAATCTCTGATGGCAAAGATGCCCTCTGCATTATAGAGAACTGCATCATACTACAATACGGGCAGATAACATTCAGCCGAAGCTCAGCTGCATCTCATACACAGACGGATAAACCAGACAGTTAATAAGAAAACAGTGGAACAAGGCAAATTCCCCAGTGAAGACTGACCACTTGCTCCTTCTATCTGTTGCTATCTGAAGTCAGTCCAGATTGCACTCAAGTAAAGCACAAATAAAACTTTCCATGGGGATTCTACGGCCAAGCTGCTTTTGAGAACCAGCGAGTTGTAAATTGGGAAACTTTGAAATACTGCAGAGTAATCGCCAGAAATGAAAATAAGGTTACCGAATAACCTGAAATCTATCACACACATATATAGAGTCCGCCACTAAAAAGGTCGTTATTAATGGATTTACAAAGTAAATCCATTTGCTAGACCTGACGAAAGCCACAAAGTATACATCTCTTAATCTCCCTAAGTCAAAATTCTCCAATCATATAGAAAAAAAACCTCAACATTCTCCCCACAAAAAAACTGACCCAATATCTTTTGCTCACTGCTGAAACAATCTCTGTTGGTCTTTACCACCAGAATCTCAATGTGTAACTCAGTCTGTGAAATCACCACCGATATTCAACCTCTCTCTCTCTCTCTCTCTCTCTCTCTCTCTCTCTCTCTCTCTCTTTAGGCTTGGGTTTCAACTGGTTTGTTTATATCTGTTTCATTGGTTTCAAGTTCTGTTTGGCATTGTTCCATTTCAAAATTTTATTGTTGCTAATGCTCTTTCCTAAGTGACTTCTACAGCTAATAAAGAGGTGAAGTGGATGCTACAATTATTCTGACATTTGTTTATGCTGTTGTCATAAAAGCTGAGTATGGCATTTCTCCTGCAGTGGGCTGCAAACTACACCTGGTCTTTTTTTGCATCTCTACCCTGAGTTCAATAGCACAGCATACAATTAACTCAAAGGCTTGTCCAGACAAATTGCGAAATCGACCAACAGGGTCTGAACATCAATGCATTCATTGACAGAGCCTTCTCAAATGAAATTTACAAAGAAAAAGGGTGGAGGAAACAAATGCAGTCAATGCCTGATCAGATTAATAATGGACCATAAAGCAGGTAGCAGGCATATGAACACTTCTGATTCCAAAAATCTATCCTTGCAGATCATTACAAAACTTATGCTGCATGTGGTAAATTTAAGAAATTACTGGGCCATAGTATGAGCTGAAATCAAAAACTGTTGGTGGGGTGGGGGCTCCTTTCGCAATGCCCATAGTGAGAGTATGGTCAGTTAAATGGTTGCGTTTTGGCAGATCAAAAAGCTCGAGAACATTGATACTGGGCAGGGGGTGTGACACCTGGCTATTCATTGGCCATGTGTTCACCAGTACAGTTAGCCTAAAAGCAATAACATAATTCTTTCTACAATCTAGGGCCTGCTAGCCTGTGGCATGTCCAGAGCAGTATATTCATGGGGCAGCTAAGTAACCTTTCATAAAGGGAATCATAATTGCCGCATTGAATCTGTAGCAAATGGAAAAGCAGCACAGTTTTTTGCAGAGCACCCTACAGTGATCCCCACCAGGTCTAAGCCCCACACCTAGACCTATCTCCTTCCATTTGATGTCTGACAGACAAGTTCCTTGTGAAAATCTATAACGGAGGCGGAAAACTGCTAGCAAACGCTTTGCAACGTGCGCTTAAAGTCCAGGTAAAGCGAAAAAAACGGTATGCGTTCTGACTTTGGTTCACCATGCAGAAATGTGTAATTAAGCACCCAGCCACATTTTAATGATCAAAAATAAATTGCAGAGTAAACAAAATAACGTGTCAAAACTACAAAAAAGTAAGCCCTATTCTCAGCTCTAAAATACTGTCGGCGTATCCGCTAATGCTGCAGAAACCATGCCCAATTGCAAGGAGCAACTGTCTCAGGTCTGTCTCGAACATACCATAGCCAGAGAAATGGATGCTCCAGCAAACAATTTATTAAAATCAACTGTCATAGCTGGCGAGTAGCTCACTAGGTTAAAGCACCGCATTGCGAAGCAGAAGTGACTACCACGGCGCGGTTTCAAGCCCCAGTCATACCAACCGGCAGTGGTCGGCAGCTTTTTCAGCGTAGCGCACAATTGGCCATTGCGCTACAGGGATGCAAATTGGGAAGGGACTGCCGGGAAGGGAAATATAAAATAGTTGCATTGCTCAAGCGCCTCCTGTTGGCCAGCCAGGCGCTCGTCAGGAAGATTCTAAGCTTGTTCATGCTTGGGTATCCTCCGCCCTCATTCTGAACTTGCGAGGATTCAACCAATGAGTGTAAAGAAGCAGTAGTTGACGGGCATGTGCTTCGGAGGAGAGCCCTGAACCATATATATCTCTCTTGAATTGGCAGCAAGGGGTCGCATACGAGCAAGCCTTTTTATATAGTTCCCCGATTGGTCATTCTGGATTTGGGTGGGATTGGAGATGCCAAAAAAAAAAAAAAAAAAAAAAAAAAAAGAAATAGGCTGTCGTAGCTGTTTGAGCCATCAAAGCTGGAATTCAATTCGAAACCAGCAGGTACTGACTTACTCTGCAATCAACCTCATTCCTTTTAGACTGCAATGCAACTGTATCTCTCTTCCATTTAAGCAAGTAAGTCGTTTTTAGTACTAACAACCAAGCCAAATAGACTCAGGCTATGAATCAATAAATAACCAGAGCAAAATATTTTGTCACGTTACAAGATAATCGTATTTGTCTGTACAGTGTTTCTCACTGAATTATTTTATATGTGGTGGTATCTGACTGGGGTGTTGAGTGATTTAGGCAGTGAAATCCCCCGCTTTTAACCAAAGGTCCATCTCCGGAGCATCGGTGGGGAGGGGGAATGACCACAGTGTGCGCTCGCTAGCTAGGAGGCAAGCATACTTAAAACGAAGAAGAAGAAGTAAGCCTGTTTCGAGCCAGTGGCCCATCGGCCCGGTGTTTCACCCCACTTTCTGTGGCATACTAGGAGTATTACTGCTCCCCCTTGAATGGGATGCCAGTCCATCACAGGTACTCCCCCCAGCTCTTAGTCAGGTTTCCCTGACTATTTGCTGGTACCCATTTATACACCTGGGTGGAGTGAGGCGTGGAGTGGGGGAGTGAAGTGTTTTGCCCAAGAACACACCACAAAGGCCGTGGCCGGGGCTTGAACCCAGAACCTTACGATCTCAAGTGAAGCCGACTTGACCACTGCGCTACCGCGTCTCCCTACTTAATGCTTCTCATTTGAGTTCTGATAAACGATAACTTCATCAGAATTCGTATGGATATTTTTCAAGCTACTGATGCCATAGTAGCTAACTATTGAGATTCTAATTTGCTAACTGCAGACAAAACTTTCTTCTGCCCCAAGTATATCATGCACCAGTTGAATATTAAATAGATTAATTGAAATTAGTCAGTATCTATAAACATTTTAGTGCATTTTTTATCCAAAAAATATCAGCACCCCTGTTTACTGGCTAACTAGCCTGTATTTTTTTACAGGTCAGTATAGCCTGGTGCTCTACAGCAAATAGGTTGAAGTACTGCAGTATCGGGCAAGGCTGTTAGTGTGGCTACATCTACACGGCTAACATTACACTATTTAAAATTGCATCAAATAATGGCACATCCTACATAATTTAGTGCATTTACCCAGCTGGCTAGCTACTAAAAATAAAATATTTGCACACAAAGTAACTACCTTACTGGTAAACTCGTTGGTGAGCACCACTATTGCCGACGAAGGTGTCAGCAATGTTATTGCAACTTTATTGCCGAGGGTGTCAGGAGAGGGGAGGATAAAGGCAGCATGGGAAGATGGTTGATTCGACTGCATTTACCAATAACAGCGGACTACCCATGATGTCTCCGAAGAAAGTTTGTGAAAGTACCCAGTGTAAAACGTTTACCATAAAGAGGAGTGTTGGAGGTGATCCTCAGCTCTCCGTCAACGTGGCTCTTCACTGAAGTAATCCAGCTGTTCTTCATGTTGTTATTTTTAAGAAATTGAAATAGGATGACCAAGGTTTTATTTTCAACTTCCTGCATTCAGGGAAGATGCAGTTTTGGAACACTGAAGCCAGCACAGCTGACTTGCTGGCAAGAAAATTGAACACTGGTGACTTAGCTAGCTAGCTAAATACAGAACACCTGGCTGTAGTTTGTGATTGAGCGGATAACCATCGATGCAATGCATTCTAAACTTTATATAGTGCTACGGGCGTGATTATGTTAAGGATGGCATGAGTGCGTCATCGAGCCATGTTTTAGCCCAGCCCAAAAAATCAGAAAAATAAAACTGGTGAAAAACAGTTTAATGGTCTAACCCCACAATTCAGCACTAGTTTAGTTTGCAGTCTTATAACGTTATCAGCAACTACTTTCTAACATGTACACTGTATTTAGAAGAAAATCTCTGATTTCACTTTACCTGGACTTTCTGTGCATCTACCGCTTCGCTCAGAATACAAAAAAGCAAAGCAATGTGCCACTGCAAAGAAAAATGAACACGACCAAGGTAATGTTGCACAGTACTTGAATGTGTATATTACTGCAAAAGTGCCCTACTGGTGTCCTGAGGGCCTCCGTGGAACAAGCAAAATGAAACTGCCGAATTAAAACCAAAGCACAGAGTTAGGAGGCTTAAATGGTTTCACAGAGCAGGAGGCAGGATTTTCATCCCTCGCACCTCTCTGCCCCATGGCCACACAAGCCTGTACACCTTATCACCATGCTGACTACTAGGGTAAGAAAGCTCTGATAGACTTTTGAGCGCCATGAGTGTGAGAAATGTGCCACATAAATGAAATGTTACATTATTACTGTATAAAGGCAGAAGCAGTACTTAGTCCCTGCCATGATACTTTGAAAGCAAGCACTCTTCAGCCTTTAGCTGGCCTCACTGACTCTGCTCGGACAATGCAGTAGTCAGTATATCACTTTGTCTATGTATCAGCAGATGAGGCTTGTGGGAGGGACCTCACCATGCTAACTGGCTCTCACAGAGGGAGTTTTCTACAGCTAAAACCTGCTTGGGGAACAGCAAGCCAACTCAGACCTGTCTGCGGGATGAATACACCCCCTGGTCCCACGTCCACCAGGGTACGGGACCGCAAGCAGGGCTTCGCCATCCCTGTCCCCACTGCACTCTCCCACTAGGCATTTCACATCGTGGTAGACTGTGAGGGGTGCCTTTTGTCTGTCAGCATGTGATTAGAAGTCCCCGGTGACGTGAGTGCACAATGCGCCCAAAGAGGGACGTGCTTGCAAGCTCCTGGCATGCTGCAGTGTCATACAGAGGTAAAGCTTGCATAGAGAGGGAAAGAGAGAGATGCAAATGTGTATAAATCACTCAATGGAAGGCAAGGTTGAAACTGCAGGAATTGAGAGATGGCATGGACAGCACAAACCAAGGCAAAAAAGCTCATTAGCATGGGTCGACTATGGACATATAATACCACAGATTATCAATGTTCCTCTCAGTCACACATGGCCAGATAAATTGACAAAATTTGGGAGGATTCAGATGGAACAATTAGCTGGAAGTCTGTACGGGAATGTAGGGAGGAGCATGTTATTAAGTGAAAAAAGGGGACATTCTCAGATCGGGACCATTTTTTTTTTTTTTTTGCAATGTGCCATTCACATGTGAGCTGAATATTTTCACTTCTCCCCCACCCCAGAACACCAACACGCACAATGATGCTTATCCCAAAATGATAATGTTTTACGGGGATGGACCAAACATCATCATACCATCAAGTTGTGTGTGCACAAATGCACATACACACAATTATTACAGGAGTGAAATTAATAAGGATTGACTTCCACAGCCTCTCTAAAGTTCCCTCATTTAGGCCCCAATATAGGATCTCAAGATCAGAGCAAATGAACTCAAATCTAAGGTTACGTGCAAACAAAATTGACAAGACAGAATAAGGTGACAAATGCGAGAAATAAAGCATCAGTGCTTCACGTATCAGCTCAAAAAAGGAGGACAGGAACAAACGTGGGTAGAGCAGGGGTGAGGGTATGGATACGCAGCGCACAAATTGGCAACACATCACAAAAGTTGCACTAACACATATTTAAAATACAGAGGCTAAAATAACAAAAGGCACGTGTAAGATTAAATGATAATGAGCAGACTACTATCAAAAATACACAAGACATACATACTTACATGCATACGAGGGAGGAGGAGACAGACTGAGAAAGGAATGATTATAAAACAAGAAAACGAAAGAGAAAAAAATGAAGGGGGGAAAATACCGGCGTTAGTCAGATGAGTCTAGTCATTTTTTCTTTTTCTTTTTTTCCCGCGATTTTGACCGATTCCCATTCAGCCATCCCTCGTTCCTTTTCTCTCCCCCTTCCCTCTTTGCTTTTCTCCCTCTCGTGTTGCTGCCCAGTGCCAGTCCTGTCTCAAATCATGTGTTTCGTTTTTTCACCCTCTTTTTTCGGTTTCCTCATCTCCCCCTTTCCACAGAAACATCCCTCTCTCTCCCGCCTACTTTCTCTTCCCTTTCCTTCCCCCTCTTTAAAGGACCTTTATTTGATGCGAAGCGATGAGTTTGAAGAAAAAGAAAAGATTTCAAAGAACAAAAAAATTGTGGAAAACAGCAACCCAAAAGAGCGGAAAAAAATGTCAAGAGCAGACAAGCCGCAGCCACTGTCTTGGGCAGCGGTGGGCCCATCTTTCAGGCATCGATGTAGACATTAGTAGCGCAGGACCTGTTTCTCTGCATGCATAGCAAAACACAAACACACGGAAGGAGTTGAGGAGGGAGAATGAGAGAGCAAGACAGTGAGAGTGAGTCCGTCTGTGTGCGAGCGTACAGGCAGGGTAGAAAGGGAGAAAGAGCCAGCATGAGAGAGAGGGGGGGGATTGTGAATTGTGAAGGAACATCTAAGAGGGAGGGCGAGAGGAGGAGTATATGTGTGGAGAGGGGGAAAGAAAGGGAGGGGAGGAGAGCTATTTTTTCTCCTTACCATTGTCTGATTTTTACATTTTTCTCAACAATTTGAATGAATTTATCTGCTCTCTCAGGGCAATAGACCTGGCTTTCGATCTTTTGGAGTTAACACAATTCCCTCCCCTTTATTATTATCCTTTATCCACCCCCCTCACTCAGTTTCCTGCACATGCACTTGAACTCAAAACACTGTCTTCTGCCCCTGTCCCCCCTACACCCCACCAAACACACAGGCATGAAACGGTCCATGCAGGCCAGTAGTGGGGGACAAAAAAGGGTAGACAGAGTGGGGGAGGGGGAATCAGTGGTGAAAGATTGGTTCAAGGTTGAGGCAGGGTTACATTTGAGGAGATTCAGGTGTATGCTCTCGTCTCAGCATGGTTTCTTCCTCCCTATAAGCTAATGTGCTCCAGCAGATCTACTTTCAGCTTGCCATATTAATAAGCATTGACCCCTCGTTTGACATCTGCCCAAAAGAAAATTAAGTGTAATTTATTCAGAGGTGTATATTCCTATATATCCTCATAAGATACAAATGCATTTTAAAGCAACCGAGAACAGATTTAACCACTACAATTAAAAAACAAAATCTCTTTCAAAGGTTCATAAATTTATCCGGAAAAACTAAAAAGGCTAAAAGTTTTCAATGCTTTGATTTTATACTGTTTGGCTATAAAATTTCTTTGTACGTAAGTAGTGAGCAACTCTAATGAACAATTTGAGTAAAATGCACAACCTTCAGTTACTGCTGGTAATCACCAGGGGATCAATGTTATTTGCATTGCTTTTCAGGAAACCTGATCATTTGGAGATTTGGCAAATTCATACTCACTGTTTTTCTTTATATACATATTCATGAATTGATTCTGATCATGTATTATACTGCAGACTCTCTTATCTAATTTGATATTTGTACTATTCAATTTTAAATTCTTTCATCTTATGAATGCATAATTACTGACATAGTAGTGAATTTGCAAAAAATGATTAGACCAATTACAATTAGCAATTTATATATACATACACACACACACACACAAACGCACACATATATATACACTGCTTGGACAAAAAAAAAAAAAAACTCACCACCTGGCTTTAATTAAGCAAATAGGTAAGAGCCTTGCACTGGATAATTACAGTGGTGATTAATATGTTTCGACTTGCAACAAGTTACGTTGTATTTAACCTTATCTAATGTAGTGAGTAGCTTCTCACTTCTTAAACAATCATGTCGGTTGACATATCTTGTAGTCATAGAAAAGACGTTACTCTGTTTCAGAGGGGTCAAACTATTTGCCTACATCAAGCAAACAACTAAGGAAATTGCTGAAACTACTAAAATTAGGTTAAGAACTGTCCAGCACATTATTAAAACCTGGAAGGATAGTGGTGAACCATCAACTTTGATGAGCGAATGTGGTCGGAAAAAATCTTAATTGCTCGTGATCGGACATCGCTTAAGTGTTTGTGAAATCTAATTGTAAAAAATCAACAGTAGAACTTACGGCAACATTTTAAAGTGAAAGTAAGAGCGTTTCCACTTGCATAATGTGAAAGGAGCTCAAGGGATTGGGACTGAACAGCTGTGTATCCTTAAGAAAAGCACTTATCAGTGAAGCTAATTGGGAAAAAAGAAGGCTTCAGTTTGCAAGGGAGCATAAAGATTGGACTCCCAAGCAATGGAAAAAGGTCATGTGGTCTGATAAGTCCAGATTTGCCTTGTTCCAGAGTGATGGGCGCATCAGGGTAAGAAGAGAGGCAGATGGAGTGATGCACCCATCATTTCTATTGCCTCCTGTACAAGCCTATGGGGGCAGTGTTATGATCTGGGGTTGCTTCAGTTGGTCAGGTCCAGGTTCTGCAACGATATGTGCCCAAAAATGATGTCAGATGACTACCTGAATATATTGAATAACGAGGTTTTTCCATTAATGCATTTTTTCTTCCTTGATGGCACGGGCATATTCCAAAGTGACAATGTCAGGTTTCATCGGACTCAAATTGTGAAACAGTCGTTCAGGAAGCATGAGACATCATGGATTGGCCACAGAGTCCAGACCTTAACCCCACTGAGAATCTTTTGGATGTGCTGGAGAAGACTTAACACAGCGGTCCGACTCTCCCATCATCAATACAAGATCTTGGCAAAAATGAATGCAATTCTGGACAGAAATAAATGTTGTGACATTGCATAAGTTTACTGAAACGATGCCAAAGCAAATGGATGTTGTAAAATAGCCATATACTCAGTGGCCACCCCAAAGCACAAACAATACTTCAAAAAATTCTAAAAAAAAATATACATTCCTGGGGAAATTTTAAATAACAACATTTGAGAAATGCTGTACAATATTAATGTTGTAATGGAACCAACCAAAATCATTTACTAATTTAATTAAAAATCAATTTCCTTCAAAGCAAGGTTTCACAATTAATGGCACCCTTAAAGATTATTGTACATAACATCTACCAATATTAAACCAGGAATTAAATCCCACTTTTTGAATTTTTATCTAAGTGTTTAGGGACTATACTGAACCATGACATCACTTTCTGTTTCACTAGGGTATAAAAATGAGGTACCACACATTCAATATCCCTTTGTCATCCAACACCATGAAGAAAATGAAACATTTGTCAGTTCAAAAGAGGCAGATGGTCATAGACCTTCATAAATCTGGTAATGGCTATCGGAAGATTCACAAACAATTGAATATGCCACTGAGAACTGTCAGGAATATTATTTCAAAATTTCAAAAATATTGAACTGTTGAAAACCTCAAGCTTAGAGGATGCAACTACATTTTGCCCCCCAGGATATTGAATAGGATGGTTAGAGACACAACAAAATCCCCAAGAGTCATTCTGAAGGAATTGCAGGCCTTGGTGGCATCTTCAGGTCACCAGGTTTCAAAAAGCACCATCAGGTGCCACAGGCTCTTTGGAAGGATTGCCAGAAGAAAGCCTTTTTTGACCAGAGGACACAGAAGCAAGCACTTGGAGTTCACCAAACATCATTTAAATTATGACTGGAACAAGGTGCTTTGGTCAGATGAGACCAAAATTGCACGTTTCACTCTGATACAGCATCGGCATTTTTGGCGTCGAAACAGAGATGCATACAAAGGGAAACACCTCATATCCACGGTGAAATATGATGGCGAATCAGTCATGTTTTGGGGCTGTTTTAATTCAAGAGGTCCAGGGGCACTGGTTAAGATTAATGGTGTAATGAATTCCACCAAGTATCAGGATATTTTGGCTGAAAATCTGGTTGCCTCAGGCAGAAGGCTTGGACTCGGCCGTTGGTGGACCTTCCAACATGACAATGACTCAAAGCATACCTCAAGATCCACACAGAAAAATGGTTCTGTGACAACAAAATCAACGTTCTGCAATGCTCAGTCACCAGACCTCAATCCAAATGAAAACTTGAGGGCTGCGATGTAGAGGGCAGTTGATAAATGCAAACCCAAGAATGTGAAGGATCTTGAAAGGATCTGCTTTGAGGACTGGTCCAAAATCCCTCAAAATGTGTGCCTTAACCTTGTCAGAAATTACATGAAAAAACTCCATGCTGTTATCCTTGCCAGAGGTGGTTTCAGAAAGTACTAAATGAAAAGTGCCAACTATTATGAAACTTTGATTTTGTTTAAATTTATTTTGTATTTGATTATTGTTATGATTTTGGTTGTTTCCATTGAAACATGACTAAGTAAAGTATTTTACATGTTGTTATATTCCATTTCTCAATAATTATTTTGTTTATTTGTATTTTTTGTATTGTTTGTGCATTTTCAGTCAGGGGTGCCAGTAATTTTGGAGCCCACTATATATATATATATATATATGTATATGTCACTTGCTGGCACCCAGAGATGTTAAACTGGACCGGAGCCGAGTGCGTGCACTGCAACTGGACTGGAGCCGGATGTAGCTGGCCCGCAGCTGGGCGTGGCATTGCAGCTGGACTGGAACCAGGTGCATGCACTGCAACTGGACTGGAGCCGGGCAGATTCACTGCAACTGGACAGGAGCCGGAGCGGGGCGTGGCACTGTAGCTGGACCGCAGCCAGGCGCATGCACTGCAACTGGACAGAAGCCAGATGTAGTTGGACCAGAGTCGGGCGTGGTGTTGCAGCTGGACCAGAGCCAGGTGTGGCGCTGCAGCTGGACCGGAACTGGACATAGCTGGACCGGAGCCGGACTGTGGGGCTGCAGCTGGACCGGAGCCGGGTGCGTGCACTGCAGCTGGACAGGTGCTGGATGTAGCTGGACTATAGGCGGGCTGGTTCGCTGCAGGAAGATTGGGGCCACTCTCTGTAGCTGCAGCAGGACTGTGGCCGGACTGTGTCGCTGTGGCAGGACCGTGACCAGGCTGTGTCACTGCAGCAGGACCAGGGCTGAGCTGTGTCGCTGCAGAAGGACCGAGGCCAGGCTATAGCAGGACCGGAGCCAGGCTTTGGCACTGCAGCATGGGCTGGCGTCAGGCATTGGTGCTGCAGCATGGGCCAGCATTGGGCGTATGTGCTGCAGCATGGGTCAGAGGGCTTAATTCTATTATTGTCACTTAGGTTTTATCATTTTTAGTGGGGGAAAGGAATACAGCCTGATTGCTATGATCTCGTGCTGAGTTAAGATCACATATTGAAAATAAATGTGTAACGTATCTTGCATTCTTGTCCATGCATGTTAATCCCAAAATTTTAAGCAGCAACAGGGTGTAATAATTGGAACATGCTATCCATCATTTCTCTTCCCAATGATGCAGGCAGAAGAAATAAATGAGCAATTGTCGTATTTCATTCCAACTTCATAAGTTTGAATGATCTGACGTAGTTTCGTTTTGAAATTCCATTCAAGTTCGCTAATGGTAATAATTCACAAATGCCCTAGCTAGCCAGCTAACTCATATTCGTAATGCTTAATATAGACGTAAGCGGTACAGAAAACATGTCTGAAGCAGCAAAGTAAAATGCAACATTAACACATCATGCAGATATAGGACAGAGGCTTCTTTATTCCAACATTTTAAAGGTGAGGAGAGGAGCTCATTTGATTGGTGAAGATTTGACTTGGCTGTATTAAACCCACTCATGCCTTCTCTGCTCCCTCTTTGCCACTTGTGCCGGCAGGAGGGACAGAGGAGTACTTGCGCCAGGCACAAAATTACAAAATACGCCTGGATACACCCAGTTGGCACGGTGTTCCCCCCATTCACCGCGTGTGCGCCGCGCCTGCACCTGGTCAACGAATTTAGAGCCCAGAGAGTGTGTCTGAAGCCCAAATTTGTCTCAGGAGATTGTTCCATCAAATAGGCGCTTAGTAAGAGAATGCTCTGCCTCCACTTGTAACTCTGGATATGTTTGGAGTTTTCAGGTACTCAGCACCTTGTGAACGAAGTAATCTTGGCGGGGAGTAAGAAAGGAGAAGGCTGCGAAGATATTCCGAGGTCAAGTCATTTAAAGCTTTGTAGGTTAGTAGTAGTATTTTGCACTCAATTCTGAATTTTACAGGCAGCCAATGACGATTTTTGAGCGCCGGGCTAATGTGATCATATTTCTTAGTCCTAGTCTGAACCCTAGCGGCAGCATTCTTCACTTATTGAAGACGTTTCAGGGCCGAGCTTGTACAACCAGACAGTAAGACATTACAATAGTCCACCCAAGAGGACACGAATGCGTGAACCATTTTTTTAATGTCCTGAAAGGACAACATTTTTCTGAGTTTAGATATGTTTCTAAGATGGAAAAAAGCCAATTGAATGATATTGTTGATGTGAGTCTGGAAAGAGAGTTCTGAATCAAGGGTCACGCCAAGGTTTTTAACAACAGCTTTGGCAGAAACAGAGGCCATCTAAGTTGAGAGAAAACTTAATGAGTCTCTAAGAGATTTGGGAGATTTGGGTCAGTACCAATATTTCAGTCTTATCTGGATTTAGTGAAAGAAAATTTTGCGTCATCCATGCTTTAACAGCTTTGACACATCTCTAATCTAGTTACCTGATCATTTTCACCCGGCTTAAAGGATATATAGAGCTGCGCGTCATCTGCATAACAATGGTGTTTAACATCATGTCTACTCATGATATTTCCAAGGGGAAGCATATAGGGAGAAAAAAGCAAAGGGCCCAGAACAGGTCCTTGAGGTATTCCAAAGTTTACCTCAGAATACTCTGAACATTTGTTATTTACCCGGACGAACTGAGATCTATCAGACAGATGAGACTTAAACCATGAAATGGCAAGTCCAGAAATACCAACTCATTTTTCTAGCCTATGAAGAAGAATATGGTGGTCTACAGTATCAAAGGCAGCACTTAAATCAAGAAGGATGAGAACAGAGATGCAGCCACTAACCATGGAGAGAAATAGATCATTTATTACAACAGTGAGAGCTGTTTCAGTGCTATGATGCTTTCTATAGGCAGACTGAAAACTGTCAAATACCTTATTAGTTTGCAGGAAAGAAGAGAGCTGTTGGGCGACAAATTTTTCAAGGATCTTAGATAAGAATGGGAGGTTTGCGATCGGCCTATATTGGCTAGGACAGTCTGTGGGATCCAAATTTGGTTTTTTAAGTAGCAGCTTGATTTCTTCCATCTTAAATGAAGCGGGAACAAAATTAATTCATCACTGATGTCAGGTTATGTGATGAATAGTGTTATGGCCCCAATTTGTTATGGCGTCACGGACAGCAAGGGATGACAGACAAAATCCTTTAAGTTCAACAGATTTAATTAAACAAACACATAGAACTAATCTACACCCTACACTACTGACCAAGATTGAAAAGAAAATTAAAAAATGAGATATTTACAATTCCCTGTAATGGAGATGGGCTGCTATGTTGTGAGGTCCTGGGACAGGAAAATGCTCCAACACAGGCAAAAATCCACAAAAAGCTTAACAGGTTTTGAAAAGAGTGACAGGTCTGGTCAAATGTATCCTTCTTGCAATTTCTCCTACTCCCACACACTCTCGATTTTTCTCCTTATATACTCTTGTCCAGCCCCCTCCCATTTCTGGGACTTTCCCCTCTGGGCATGCCCTGGACATGCCCAACCTAGCTTCAGACTGGGCTTCACAAAAAAAGAGTCAATACTGCCATCTAGTGGCTAGTTACCACATTACAATAGTGAAGAAAAGTAGATGATTTGGAAATAAATTTGTCTAGTTCACTCAGAGATATAAGAGAAAGGGATTCAAACTGGTTTTTTTGTATTGTGGAAGACTCCATATAAGCAGAAACACCATTGCAAACTGGTAGGGAAGAGGTGATCTTCTCTCTAATTCCAATAATTTTGCCACTAAAGAAATTTTAAAAATCATCACTGCTGCAAGAGACTGGAATTTGAGGGTTACTTGCAGCATGATTGTTAGTTAACTTGGTGTGATATTTGCATGCGTTGTGCAAGTAAAAGAACTTACACCGACTTTCGGTAGCTGGCTTTTGACTGAGGGAGATGCACGCATACCGAACATGCACTGATCACCGCACTGATACAGGCTGCATTGGTTATATCGTAAATCAGAATGTAGCTGTCAATACATTGATAGCTCAGTAGTGTCGCAATTAATCATTTCACTGTTACGGCTGTGATCCAAACATTACATCGCTCTTTTTTTGGGGACAAACTTATCTACTTCCACATCAAATACCACAAATGGAAAACTTAAACAAGGATCCAAATTTATCCATACTGTAAACAACTCAAACATAGCCTATTTCAGCAACTTACTTATGTGGCAATTTCCTGAGCCATATTTATCAGTGAACAAACCAACAAAACAAAACTTCTTTTAAATGCTGTCATAAACAGCCTAGCATTAGATGTGTGCTGTCACAAACATTAAGGAATTTAGCCTTCATCAACAACAAAGTCACTGAGGTGAGGTGGGGGGTCGCATGTTGCAATGAGAGGAGTACCTCGCCATTGGAATTGCACCTGCTGTGACAGTGTCTTCGTCATCCTCACCATCATCAGATGCAATTGACGCGTCTTGTACATCATAGTTGAGTCTTTTAAAGAACGACGAGTTCCTCGTCACCCGGTGTTCATTTCGCTCAGCGGTGACCATGGAACCCTTGAAAGCGATCACCTTTTATGGCTTTGGGTTGTAGGTTGCAGAGAGTTTGTTGTGTCTGGATTGGCGGTACAGCACAACGTCACCAGGTTGGGGATGGTGGGGTGCAGTATGTCGCTGGGAGTCAGAGTACTCTTTCATTTTCACTTTAGCTGCATGGTCTTTCTTGCGAAGTGCGTCGTCTGGCTTGTGTACTTCTGTTGAGGGTATTTCGGTGCACATTTTGCATCCCAGCAACAACTCAGCAGGTGAAGTTGCCGTGGTGCTGTGTGGTTTCGAGCGGTACTCATGCAAGAATGTGTATAGGTGCTGTTTCCATGAGATGCTTCCTATGTTAGCAACACGGAGGCCCTTTCCTAGCGTCTGCATGAACCGCTCTGCAGTGACGTTGGCTTGAGGCCACAAGGGGGTGATCTTGCGATGGTGAAACCCTAGGTAGTTTGCAAGTTTGCTGAATTGGTCGCCATAAAATGGAGGACCATTGTCTGTTATAACTGTTTGTTGGACACCAAACATTGAGAATACTTTGTCCGTCACTGGTATAACCGAATTGGCTGAGGTTGAGCGTAGAGTTTCAACTACAGGGTAGCGGGAGTATTCGTCTACTACAACTAGCAAGTATTCACCTGTTGGTTGTGGGCTGTAGCAGTCAGCGCTGATGTCTTGCCAAGCAGCATTTGGAAGGTCTGACATTTTCAGTGTTTCATTTTGTGTTTCTGGCGTCGTGGCTTGACCGGCCAAACAGTTCTTTACCATTGCTTCAGTGTGCTGGTCAATGTTTGGAAACAACACCTTCTCTCGTAGAAGAGCTTTTGTCTGTGCGATCCCCTGGTGTCCTTCATGAGCGAGCTGAAGAACTCTGAGCTCAAGTGAAGAGGGAATGATTATCCTGGAACCTCTGAGAATTATGTCACCGTTTTTTGATGCCGTTATCTTGTTTTTCACATGCTCAAATTTTTTCAATGCCATGTAGTCAGGCGTTGTGTTTTGTATTGTGTGGCACGCATTGTTCCGTATTAGAGCACAGACCTTTTGGAGTGTGTTGTCCTTCAGTGTCTCGGACTTGATTTCTTCCAGCGTCATTGCTTTCAGTGTGCTGTGTTGCGCGATGAAGTTCACGTATTATTCCGCCACTTTTGCAGCACGAGTACTGGTGAGCGTTTGCGCTTGGATTGGATGGCGGGACATGTAATCTGCTGGATTGTCTGATCCTTTCCTGTACTCCACTTTGAGGTTGTATGGCTGAAGGCATAAACCCCATCGTTTGACCTTGGATTGTTCTAGATGAGTTCGAGAGGTTTGTCTTCTGTGACCATTGTGAATTCTTTGCTGTATAAGTAAAGGTGAAAGTGTTTGCAGCTCCATACTGCTGCGAGTGCTTCGCGTTCTGTCTGCGAGTAACGCCTTTCGACATCGCTGAGTGCCCGGCTTGCATATGCAATGATCTGTTTCTCTCCTTTTTCCTTTTGGAGAAGGATGTCCCCTAGATCCACTGGACTGGCGTCGACGATGAGTTCAGTTTCCCTCTTTGGGTCGATGTATGCCATTATGGTGTCGCTGGTGAGACTCGCTTGTAGAGTGCTCAGTGCTGCATCCTGTTCTTCACCCCACTGCCATAGTGTCCTTGCGCGTGAGCCACCGCAGGGGTGCTGTGACTATAGCAAAGTTCGGGATGAAACGGGAGAAGTAGTTTGCTAAACCCAAGAGAATCCTAACCTCACCTGCATCCTTGGGCTTGCTTGCTTAGCAGATGGCAACAACCTTTTTGGGGTCTGCGGAAATGCTGTCTGCTGAGAATACGAACCCGAAAAACTCTAGTTTTGATTTGTTGAATTCGCAATTCAATGTAAGGCCGTGTTTCTTCAGCCTGTGGAATACAGCAGTCAGACGACTGTCATGCTCGACCTGTGTTGCTCCGTAGACAATGATGTCATCGCTGAGGTTCATCACACTGCCAATGTCCTGAAGTGCCTGATGGATTGCATTCTGGAATACTTCAGCAGCGGAGGAAATGCCAAAGCTCAGGCATTTGTACCGCCGCAGGGCAAGGTGAGTGGTGAATGTGGTTATGTATCTGCTGTCGGGAAGCAATTCTACCTGGTGATACCCTGCTGTCAGATACAGCTTTGAGAACACTGTTGCCCCATTCAGTGCATGAATGACATCGTCTATGGTCGGGGTAAGATGACGTTCTCTGATAATGGCCGCGTTCACCTGGTGCATGTCGACACAGATACGCACCTTGTCTGGCTCTTTAGGTTTTGGTGGTGTTACTATGGGCGAGACCCAGGGTGTTAGACCGGTCACCGCCTTGATGATGTCTTCCGCCTCCAGTCGCTTTAGCTCTGCCTCCACCTTCTGGCGTATGTGGAAGGGCACTCTCCGGTGTGGCTGGCAGGTTGGCTGTACTTCGGGGTTGATGTGGAGCATTACCTGAAAGTATTTGAGCTTTCTGATGCCCTCGAACAGCTCAGGATGGCCGTTCACAAGTTTATCTGCCACTGAGAGACTGACTGTGGAAAGATTGACAGAATTGATTATTTTAATTAATCCAAGTTCATCAGCTGTCTGGTAGCTGAGCAGGGAACAGCCGTCGCCCTTGATGACAGAAGGAGGTGTCATGAGATACTTTGTGCCGCGCCTCTACATTACATGTGAATCTGCCTAGAATAGGCAGTGCAGTCTTAGAACCATGGATAATATTTTAATGTCTGATTGCATTAGGTGGGGCTTGAGAGTCAGCGTGCTGTGGGCTCTCTCACTGATTATGTTTACCGCAGCACCAGAGTCAATTAATACAGGTATTTTGTCCCCATTTAGTTTAATGTGCATCTGTGGTTGTTTGTCACCACTGCCTCCATTTACAACGTACACATATGCATCATCACTGCTTGAAGAGTCATTCTGGACTGGCTCGATTTGAGTGACAACTTGGTTGACATTTGTATCCTTATCGGATTGTTTCCTGTGCATGCGAGTTGCAGCGTTTTGTGCACGTTGCCCTGGGTGCTGAGATGTTGACCTGCACATTTTTGCAAAGTGATTTTCCTTTCCATGTGCTCTGCAATCTTTGCCCTTTGCAGGGCATCCCTTTGTATGTGGGAATTCACCTCCCCAATTTTTGCATTGAGTGTTTGAACTCATTGTCCCTGGATTTTTATTAAATGTCTTTTTGTTATATTTCCTGTGAATTATATTCACTGTTGCAGTTGCATTGGAAGTCTCTTCAATTCCTTTCGCCTACATTTCAGAGATTTCTTGAGTTCTGCCATGATCAAGAATATCTTGCAGTGTTTTATTTGACTCCCTTAGTCCAAACCTGTGCACTCTAAATGACGTGCAGCTTTGAATGATCTGCGCTTTGATCTCATTATCAACATTAACAAACTCACAGGGTTTAGCAAGCATACAGATTCTGGTATGGTATGCATCTATATTCTCCCCAGGCTGTTGCGAGGCTTTCCTAAACGTGAATATTTCGTACTGGACGTTTTTCTTGGGAGAATAATATTCTGTAAGTTTCGTTTTCACGTCTTCATACCTATCAGCCTCTGCTGAGAATGTAACATACACGTCATGCACTTTCTCCCCAGCTACGTGGAACAGGAGTGCTTTCAGTCTTGCATCCCTGGTTATGTTTACAGCTGTCGTGTAATTTTCAAATCTTTGGACCCATTTATTCCACCGTGGCCCAACAGAGCTAGGATCGCTTTCTAAGTCGAATGCAGGTAGCGTTTGGAGAGTATTTAGTGTCATTTTGCAGCTAGCCAGCTTGGTGGCTAGGCTATTCACAGTATGCCCTTTGAATCCTCGTCACCACTGTGATATGTGCATGCGTTGTGCAAATAAAAGAACTTGCACCGACATTCGGTAGCTGGCTTTTCACTGAGGGAGATGCACGCATACCGAACATGCACTGATCACTGCACTGATACAGGCTCATGGATGTATTATAAGAACTGTATACTGAACTGAAAATGGCCGCCCATTCATTTCAATGGAAATGGCTCAGTGGCGCAGCATGCCAACATGGGGCCTTATTTCTGGGGTCACGCGGACATGCGCTGTGTGACTTTTCGTTCACACATGCGTAGTGCGGGGCTCATGAACGCGCTGACGACTGAGGTATCTATGACAACTGTCCGCGCCCAAAGCACTCCCACACAGGATGCGTGTTCACGACCAATGTTCTCCGAAAATGTAACAAACTATGTCCATTGCGAAACCCATGCAACAGCTCTGTACCGAACGGGCAAACATAGCACTCGGCTTAAAAATACTTTGGAAAAACAATTTATATACCCAATAGGGATATAAAATGTTGATTAACTATTTTTATTTAACAGGAAAATAAAATTATTCACTTTCGCAAACAATGTCAGCAAAACAGGTGACTTACTGCTCTATAAGATGACAGTTCAATCTCATTTTCCACATGGTTCAAAGCTAAATGTATTCGTAGAAAGTGAAACATTTCAAGCTTGTTAGCTTGCTGCCTCCTCTATTCTTACTGGATTCAAGACGATAACCCAACCGCACAGAGCACTGCCCGTGCTTTATGAACTGACAAGTTTTATAGTAGATGACGTTGATCAAAGCATTTAGCCAATTCTGACAAGTGAAAGTACTTTTAGTGTACGAATGCTCAAAGCTCATTAAATCCATCCTTTCTCGATACCTGGAACTGGAGCCCATCCCAGCTGACTCGCAGGGTGCACACACCATTCATTAGAATTTAATTTTAATATTTAATATCGCGAATGCATATGCTGCGGATACTCTCACAACCCGGTATGTCATCCGCTGCATAGCTGCTGCCGTTATATGCTATTACCACGTTTATCACCACTAGAAATTAAACTCTAAATTTTGACAAATTCACGCTTGACGTTTTGACAACCCGAATGTTTCTCTGGGTACACAAACATCAAGGTAAGCCAAAAAAGTGCTGATTTTATTCGATATTAGTGAAGTTTGAATACGGAGTTATTTTCCTTCCCTTTGTACATGATTAGCAAATTTCTACGTCCTCACATGATCAGCAGCCCAGTTATAAAATGTATATAAAGTCGATCTTCGTTTCGTTCTCAATGTTTCTTTCTTCTGGGACTCTCGTATTTTCTATGCACAGATGGAGTTCAGCTGCATCAGTGAATCTCCGCAGCATCACTCCTGTGCACTCATGCTGCTCACTTACAGTGTGTCATTCGCATCTCATCTTGTCCAGCATTTTCAAACCACTCAACACTTCTTACTAATAAAGGCTGAACTACAAATACTCTCTCTGTTTGTGCAGTGCTGTCATGCAAGTTCAGTGCATGCATAAAATAACACTGTTATGATTCTGATCTGCTCTGTCATGTTTCTGCCATGTTTGTTATTATTCTGCCATTCCCTGTTATGTTTATGATTATGTCTGTTAGGTTTTGCCATGTTCTGTTTAGTTTTTGTACCATGCCATGTTTTCATTTTTGCCATTCCCAATCCACTATTCTGTTAGATTCCGGTCCATGTCTTTGTTCATGCCCTTCATTGCACTTTGTCTCCCCTGTCTGGTCTTTGTTAAGTTACAGCTTCTCCCCAGTCCTGCGTGTCACATGTTTAGGTGATTTCATGGTTTCTGGGTTTCAAACATTCCTTCCAATCTCGTTTGCTTCCTTCGCCTCTCTTTTCTATATTACTAACCAATACTAACAGTTTGTTTTGTTAAGTTACTAACCCAAACTAACATTGTATATAATACTAACTTACTAACGAGCACTAGGGATTGTATAGCTGCACTTACTAATTGATTAACAAGCTCTCAACACTCGCCCTGTTCTAGTCTCCGCCTCTTGCCTGCACTTAGTCTTTGCTGCAATTCAGCAGATCCTCTGCACCTGCTCCACTCTGTCCTGCCTCTCATTATCTGTGCACATTAGAACTCCCTAATCGGAGCTGTATGTTTTGTCATAGGCTGTCTCGTGTTCCCTGTCCGCGTTTTGGCTTTTTGCCAATTTCATGTGATTAGGTTCTCCCTCATGTTTTGCTCCTTTGTAATTAGTCTGATCCTCATCACCTGATCCTAATCATAGCATGTGACTTCCCTTGAGTGTATTTAAGCTGTCTTCTCACTGCAGTTCCCCGTCAGAACGTTTCCCTTGTTTACCTGTGCTGCTCTTGTTTCTTGCCTTGTACTCATTGTGTTTCCTTTCTGACTGGACCGTCCGACCTTCGATTTTTTTGGCTCTGCTTTTTGGTACTATTGTCTGCATCTGTTTACGAACCCTTTTTTGCCCGACTACGAGTTTTGTGTTTGCTGCCCTGGTAACGGTTTGGATTACGCCCACTGGATTTTGGCTTTTGCTTCTCTGACATACCTGTGTCTGTGTTCGAACCTGTTTTTGCCCGACCCACCAGTACTGTTATTGCTGCCCTGGTTTTCGACTCTGATTCTGCCCTACTGGATGGTGATTTTGGATTGTGGACTCTGTACCGTTGCTTTTTTTGCCTGTGGGGTTCACCCCCCAACTACAATAAATCACTTTTTGCTGCTACTTCCTGGTCTCGCATTTGGTTCCAGAACGGTACCTCTCAAACAGAAACTTCATATTTTGTATCTTAACAGTTGTTGAAAAGTGCATACTTGATGTCGTGACATCTGCTGTTTTAATAATTAAAAATGAGCATGCAATGGTAAATAAATGATTAACTGTGCAGTGTTTTGGGCTGAATTTATACCATGCTGAAAGTGCACATATGGATGCAGTCAATGCTACTTAGCTAGCTACGTAGCCAGCATATAATACATGAAGCAGCAAAACAGTACCGTGAATCGGTGTAAGATATTCAAAGTAATGGAAATAAACAACTCAGCTTAGGAGCATCTTGAACATTTTACTATGAAAAAGCAAAGCAAGTGTTAGCTATATGCACGATTATAGGATGTTACCTTCAATAGTTAGCAAATACAAGCCCGTTAACCAACAACAGCCTTTGCTACCTTACTTCATATTCTGTAATGTTACATAAATGACAGGTGAAGCAGGTGAGTCGCTACATAACAAAGCCATTCATCAAATACAGTAACTGAAAACATTGGTGTCGTTACACCTGCTCACTTTACCGACTTGGTAATAACGTCAGCCGACAGCACGGAATCTCCTGACCAGTGCTGCACACAGAGAACCGCAGCTGCTGCACTGCTTACGAGAATGCGCTTAGAGACAAGGTCCCCTTGGTGTTCACGTAGCCTGAATTAAAATAAAAAAATTTTCGCTGCCATGGGAAAAGGCACCAATGATTTAAAAGAGGAAAAATCAACAGATTATATATTGATAATTTGCGGTAGTCAAACAAATTTATTCACAGATTTATTAGTGTCTTTTTCAATTGTTCCCTAGGGAAAAATTTGTTTTTGCCCCCCATGGCGTCACGTGACTTGCAATATCAGCTTGACCGCTAAGCCCTTGTCGGCGTGCGTCTCAGCCCTGGTTCAGCATCCAATTCTTATAATACATCCATGTACAGGCTGCATTGGTTATATCGTAAATCAGAATGTAGCCGTCAATACATTGATAGCTCAGCAGTGTCGCAATTAATCATTTCAGTGTAACGACTGTGATCCAAACATTACACTTGGCCACGATTTTGAACAAAAATCGAGAATTATATTTGTTTTCCTGTATGAGATTTGCAAAATAACAGGACCTTGCACAAGAGAGAGCATGCTTATATGCAACAAGGCTCTCTTTCCAAGCACCACGGCTTACCTGGAGTTTAGCGGAGCGCCATTTGCGTTCTAGTTGACAAGATTTTTGCTTTAGAGTCCATGTCTGGTCAGTGTACCATGGGGCTGGCCTCTTCTTCTGAGTAACCTTTTTATATTTCAGTAGCACAACTACATTAAGGGTACTGCTGAGAGCATCAGCAAACTTTTCTGCTATATCTCCAATGCAGAGGGGGCTGACTGGACACTCAAAATAAGATGGGAAAACCTCAATGAACCAATTTTGCCAACTGTGAACAGAATATGATAAGTAAATGGTCGGAAAAACTGGGATTAAGTGAATGAATTTTGACCTGCCCAGTATCAATGCCAAAGCTTAAGATCAGGTCTCAAGTATGGCCAAGAAAATGAGTTGGGCCAACAACACTCTGAGCGAAGCCGACTGACTCCAAAATGTTAGTGAATGCAGATGTTAGAGAATCATCTGCCCTCTGAAAATGCAGGTTAAAGTCACCCAATATAACTATTCAATCATAGCTTAAAACTAAGCTGAAATTAAATATTTTTCTCCAAAACATAAATGCCACAATTACTGGCACCGCAACAAAATCCCATGTTTAAAATCTAATTGCACAATATTCTCAGTCATATTTTACATTTTTTAGTTCACCTGTTTGAATAGCAACTTTTATGATTACAACCATAAGTTATGGTTGTTATGGAAGTTATGATTACAACTTCCTGTCTCACTGGTTTAAAAATAAGAGGAGACACAGGCCAAATTCTCCCAGTCAATCATCACTTTGGCAAAGCCTCAAGAACACAGTGCTGATGTGCAGTGAAAAGTTGTTGAGCAGTGCAAATCAGGAAATGGATCTACAAACTAAATCTCTAAACAGCTAAAAATACCCATTTCCACTATTGGCAGAATAATTAAGTTTAAAATGAGATTTTACGAATCAGCCTAGAACGGACTTGTGTGTGTATGACACTACACATCATGAGGAAGGTGGTTTGACTAGTCTTGGGGCAGGAAGTCTCCAAAACTACCACCAGATGTCACTTTCATCACCACAAGTTGTTATCAAGTGTTCCCAGAAAAAATCCTCTGCTGTCAATTAAGTACAAATAAAGTGACTACAATTTGTCAGTCCTTATTGGCACTTTCATTGGGACAAGGTTATATGGTGAGATGAGACCAAAATAGAGCTTCTTGGCAACAAACATCAAAGGTGGATTTGGTGTAGACAGAAAGATAGCCATACAGAAAAGCACCTCACACCCACTGCAAAGTATGGTGGTGGATCTTTGATGTTGTGGGGTTGTTTTTCTTTCAAACACCCTGGACATCTTAGTAGGGTATAAGGTATCATGGACTCAATCAATCAAACTAAAGTCTATCAGCCATGGCCAGGGAGCTTAACTCTTTGATGCATATGCCTCACATACGTGAGGTTTTTTAGTCCCCCCCTCCACAAGGCATCCACCCCTGGAAATGCATTCATGTTACTTTTATGAGGCATTATGTTATGATTCTGCTATGTCTCTCTTGTTTCTGCCATGTTTATTATGATTCTGCCATGCTTGTTATGTTTTCCCTATTCCCTGTTATGTTTATGATTATGCCTGTTAGGTTTTGCCATGTTCTGTTTAGTTTTTGTACCATGCCATGTTTTCGTTTTTGCCATTCCCAACCCACTTTTCTGTTATAGTCTGGTCCATGTTTTGCCATGCCCTTCTTTGCACTTTGTCTCCCCTGTCTGGTCTTTTGTAGCTACAGCTTCTCCCCAGTCCTGCGTGTCACATGTTTAGGTGATTTCATGATTTCTGGGTTTCAAACATTCCTTCCAATCTCGTTTGCTTCCTTCGCCTCTCTTTTCTACATTACTAACCAATACTAACAGTTTGTTTTGTTAAGTTACTAACCCAGACTAACATTGTATATAATACTAACTTACTAACGAGCACCAGGGATTGTATAGCTGCACTTACTAATTGATTAACAAGCTCTCAGCACTTTCGCCCTGTTCTAGTCTCCGCCTCTTGCCTTCACTTAGTCTTTGCTGCAATTCAAGCGGATCCTCCGCACCTGCTCCACTCTGTCCTGCCTCTCATTATCTGTGCACATTAGAACTCCCTAACCGGAGCTGTATGTTTTGTCATAGGCTGTCTCGTGTTCCCTGTCCACGTTTTGGCTTTCGCCAATTTCATGTGGTTAGGTTCTCCCTCATGTTTTGCTCCCACGTAATTAGTCTGATCCAGTTCACCTTTCCCTAATCATAGCATGTGACTTCCCTAGAGTGTACTTAAGCTGTCTTCTCACTGTAGTTCCCTGTCAGAACGTTTCCCGTGCTGCTCTTGTTTCTCGCCTCGTACTCATTGTGTTACCTTTCTGACTGGACTGCCTGACTACCTCTTTTTGGCTCTGATTTGGCTTTATTATCTGCTCCTATGTATCGAACCCTTTTTTGTCTGACCACGAATTCTGTATTGCTGCCCTGGTTTTTCAACTCTGGATTCTGCCCCTTGGATTGTGATTTTTGGATTGTGGACTTTGTACTTTTGCCTTCGGTCCTGCGGGGGTTTACCCCCTCGCTAATAAAATCCCATCTTTTGCCATTTCTGGTTATCGCGACTGGTTCCTGAACGATCCCTCACACATTATGGTTTCTATATCAGTCAACAGATGTGTCTACTCGCGGTCTTCAAATTTCCAAGATGGCTGTGCCCAAGAGAAGGGGGTGAGTGTGCTTTTCTAAACTTTTGACCCCCCAAAGAAGCAAGAGTAGAAAAGTCTTACCCAAAGTATGTTATACTGTTCTATATATTCTATGATCATATATATATATATATATATATATATATAAATAATTTTTTTTTTTTTTTTTTCATGACTTATTGAACAGTAGGCAGTTATATGGCAACCTCACGTGAGGTTCATGGACATGAATGCTTTGCAAAAAACGTGAGGTAAAAATTACCCCCAGCTTTGGCAATCCTTGAAAAAAAAATCTATGATTTGGTCTGTAAACCAGTAGAAATGCCAAATAATTGGTACTGACCAAGGGGAAAGGTCTTATGCATCAAAGGGTTAAAATGGGCCATGGTTGGATCTTGCAGTAGGACAATCATTTGAGGCACATGTCAAAAATTACACAAATGGTTCAACCATAGAATAAAGGTTTTACCATGGCTATCACAGTCCCCCAGCCTAAAATCTGTGGGATGAGCAGAAGAGGTGAGCCACATACATCAACCTCAGAAGCTGAAGGAATAGTCTCAGATCCCGTGCCATGTGTTCACTAACTTCATCTAGGGTGACCAGGTGTCCTGCTTTGCATTGTACTATACAGAATTTCATCTTATCCTACATCGCACATATTTAGACTAAGTACCATAATGTATTTGCCATCTGCTGTTCTAGAATCAGGCACTTATCTCACATAGTGGTGCTTGCTGTTTGCTTTAAAATTGGTCTAGAGCTGAGGCACTATTCACCAAAAAATTTTATGACAATTTCAACTGAAATCTGTATCATTCAAACAATGAGGGACACAATAGTCCATTGGTTTTATATGTAAGCAGAAAAGTAGTAAAATTCTGAGAACATTCACTAACTCAATGGCATGGCCTATTGAAAGCAGCTCATAACTACCACCGCACAATGGCTATATCGGACTGTTAAGGTGGCAAATTTGCCTTTGCCGTAGCTCGATGCATGAATTGACTTTGTAAATTAACACACCTGTAGTTTAACAATGACTGAGCATTTCACTTGTGTTACTTGCATAAAAGTTTTCATTGACTGCTGCTTATGCATTCAATGAAGCACTTAGGCTCATTCTCATCTCTGTTCTCCCTTGTCAGCCTGTAAAGCATATAAAATTTCTGCTTTAGTTAAAGAGGAACTCAGACATACCTGACTTTGTTTTGGCAGTTTTAGGTACTTTATATTACTCTTTCCTCAAATACATTAGTTACTGAGTTCAATTGTCCCATTTATGTTGGGGGGGATCAAAATCCAGCCCAGCTGTAATGCAATTTCCCCAATTTCTGAAACTAACCTCTTCCACCCTGAGCCACTGGCTCAGAAAATGAAAATGACATACCTGAAATGAGAGTACCTCTGCAACTACTTGGTCTGCTTGAATAATCTCTTTCATAATAAAGGTAACACCTTGGATATTTGTCCTGGTGTAAAAATCAGTGTATATACATCAGAGTCAAAGTAAATGAGGATGGAACGCAGCAAAAATGAAAGATTACATTTCCATCTAACAAAATAGGTGGAATATCACTTTATAAATTAATGTAGTTGCAGTCAAACCTCTAAAAAATTACAGCATAAAATCTCACCATTATCTGTGCCAAAGTTTATTCTAATCAAGTAAATCAGAGCAAAATTAGAGGAGTTTTTAGTTCAGGAATGTCTAGGTGGCTCTCCAAATTGGCAATCGGCTTTTTTTTTTTTTTTTTTTTTTTTTTGGCATTGTGTGCCATTTGAGATTATCAGGTACCAAACTGTAAAACTCACTTAATTTCACTTAAGTCACTACAGGCATACATTCCATCTAGTTACAGCCATTTGTTATTGCAACCAGTCCTGTACACATTTTCCCATTCAAAAAACCAACAAAGGATCATAAGTTTGACTCCACTAGAGGACGGAGTTTCAATAAAACAAGCAAATAAACAAAAATACAAAGAAGGTAAAAATGGTACAAAATAAGAACAAACACGCCAGCAATTATTTTTAAAGAACTATGCTTCCGCTACACACAAGTCTCATGCGCCACCAAGATTTGAACCTAGGTTTCCCACTTTGTAGCGCAGCACATAGTCCACTGACCTAATTGGCTAGACAATCCCTGTGGGCTTCAATGCAGATTTGATCAGTGGGTAAGTAAAGCACATCATGCACCCTAGCAGCCACATTGTACTGCTGCGCTTTTTCAGTACTTGCAAGTAATGGTGCATGGATTCTTTCTAAAGACTACTTTGAAAACTACTGTTGAATATTTAGTGGATAATAGTGATATCAAAAAGAAACCGGTTTAGCGCCTGTACTGCTACGCTCATTGCTGCGGTCTTTGAGTCTTTGTGCGTAATGTCGCCTGGCAGCCGGAATGCAGATAAAGTAAAAACAGCAATCACAACTACTTCAGCAACTACATATACAAAAACTGTAGCAATGGTATGCTCAACTGTGTATGCTCAAAATGCGGGCATATATGACCGTCACCCGCACAATAGCTCAATGACTTACCCACTGAACTATTTCCAATGACGCACCTAGTAATGCTTCCTCGCCAAGTGAAGAGTCAGTTAGCAAGCCATAAAAATAGCTTTGACGTCTATTGAATATATATATATATATATATATAGCGGATAATTGTGATTATCAGCGCTAAACCAGTTTGGCAATTATATTGTTGCATTCTTTTCGTACATGTGCATAATAGCGTACAGACTCTCAGACACATCAGGAACGCAAGGCTCTATTCAGGTTAGGTTTGTGCGATTATGGTGGTTAAGGGGTCGTTGGAAACATCACAGCCCATAGAATAAAATGGCCACCATCTAAATCAAACTGACAGCATCACAAGCTGATCACAAAGAAGAAAATTGAGTACAAGCAGAATGCTCAGGGCCTGACATCATTTGGAAGCAGTGCCAGGGGGGAAAACCTGCATAGAGACTAGCAGATCCAGTTTCAATATAACACGGACACATTGGACTAACAATAGCCAGCACAAATTTACCCTTGAACTCAGTCTTTTATTGAAAAATTGCAAAGGCAAAATTTTTGATCATCGCTGTACAATGTAAAGTGTATGCCTGCTGTTATTTGAGTGTGGTGTCAGTTTGAAATGACAAGGCTTACATCATTGGATTCTGGACTTTCCTCTTGATTGTTTGTATGCATAGCATAAATTCAGTAAAAACGCTAGCGATCGAGCACTGATTTTATCTTATCTCATGCTGCATGCATATTTACTTGCTTAGTGCTTGAATTGTCTGGTTGAGGTAAAAGTGGTGATCATGAGCTTTTTGCCAAGTTTCTTATGTGGATATGCCGCATGATGATGCTGCTATAAGGAAACATGCTGTATTTATGATTGTTTGCCCCCAGTACCAGGCTGTTTGGGCTTAACCCCTTTGCGCAGAAGCCAAATCTGTTTGTTACCCAATTTAAGACTTCATAAGTCAAGATTTGAGCTTCATACAGAGGGAGAATGTGGCTCAACTGAGGCAAGACACTTTCAGCATTGAGTATTTCATCGTATTTCAATTTACTGTCATGATTATGGTGGAGAAAAAGGGATGCAAACATAAAAAAATCTTCATGAAAATTCAGCACTGAAATGGGGAAAAAAAAAAACTGAATTGAAAATGGCTGGGAGTTAAAACAATAAATTTCAGGGATCATAAACTCCTTGAGCACAAGTGTACCTCATCTGAGCATGAAATTCAAAATTATCTACTCTCTATGAGCCAAGACAGCTCTCCAGGTGGCTCCCCAAACTCTGAGCCCTCAAAATGGCGCACTGTCAAATCATAAAGTAATCATGTTTTTTTGACACAAATCAACTTTTGATGCATGAAATTCAATAATTAATGATCTGGAATTTAGCATGAGTTCATCAGTATAGGTGCGGTTGGACACCAATGGTCACCAGTAACCTCTCCAAACCTAAAACATGCCATTATTCTGTGATAGTGTTGAATTTTATCAATTTTTTTTTTTTTCAGCCCTACAAGCCTGCACACATAAATAAGCAGTTCCTTTATTGAATAATGTTAACAGACAGAACATTCACCCTGCAATGAAGCTAGCAGTTCCCATATCCAAGCTTGCGAGCTCATGTAAACACTTTCCACACCTTATAACGAACAAGTGTAACTCACTAACACAGGAACATCTGAGAATATAAATATATTTAAAAATATACATAAAATATATCTAATTTTAACAGAACAGACATTCCAGTGTCAGGAAAAAGCAGGCAATATGCTACCCATAGACACAGATTTACCCGGTAAAGAGGACCCTCCAGTCCTGTTTCATTACGAATAATTCCTATTGACCATGTCCATAACTCATTTATATTCTATAAATGTAACTGAGCACTTCAGGCCAGTTTTGAGTCTTTTTTTTTTTTTTAGAAATCGCGCCATTTTCAGCTGCGCAACGTTGAAAGAAGATACCTAACTTTCTCTTTTGCAAAGGCTACATACTTTTCTGATGGTTCAATCAATGTCTTTCAGTTACTGTGGAGAGTTTATACTCCCTGGAATTGGATAAGAAACGTGTCAATCAATAGATCATTACCTGGGAAGTTTCACATGGCCGTGGGCAATAACTGTACATTACGCAGATGAGCCTGAGCTAACATAAGACTGCTAGCTATAGATGAGAGTCCGTAGGAGGATATAAGTCAGCGCTGAATTTGTCGATGGAGGAATCCACATGCATTTCCATGGAAGGGAATTACGCGTTTTTGATATGTGATTACTATAATTGATAGTAGAATGACACAGTATCAATACCATCGTGAATTTTTGCTTCAGAAAATTGATTTTTTTTTTTTAAACTACTTAATTGGGATACCATTGACTCACTATAGCTGAAGTGGTTGCTACAGAGGACTACGATTTCTTCTGGTACAAGAGATCATTTTTTTTAAACTGCTGGATAGATACTATGGGAAAGTATATTAAAAAGGCACTATGTAAGTTGGTCGGAAATTGCTCACTTCTTTGTTGGTTTGGTCCATATTCTAAACCGCGTTTGAGCTCGGCTTGCTAGTGAATATTCAAAACTGATCTGGGTGTGCCATCTAATGATAGAATGGTGTAACTGCATGCATAAATAGAGCAGCTCTATGTCAGCTGGCGTTGACATCTGCGCGGAGACCTTAAGAGGTTAATTATATGCATGTGACGTCGTTCTGAGACTCACTGCAGCTCTCGATTCTATGTTGACAGACAAGTGCGTATGCTCCGTGCAAAATATCCAAGCTAAAGCTTCACCTTTGGGTTTGTTTTCAATACATTTTATTCAACAAATATAGAATGCCTCAATCTTGTGTAGTTGGGGGCTGTACGAGGAACATTGTCAAAAATCTCACCGATGAACAGCAGAAACATCGACTACTCCAAAAAGCCACGAAAATCATGTTGCATTTCACGAGTCAATGCTGAAGAGCAGAGCTCCCCAAATCACAGTCCTCGAGGACCAAGAATTGCTGGTTTTCCCAGGCTTTTACCTGGAAGTCAGGTGTGTTGACGGTCTGGCCAATCAGTGGCAATAACTATGCACTCACTTGTGTGGAAGGAGAGAAAACCAGGGCTGGATTTGGATTTGAGGGCCAGATTTGGGGAGCCCTGCTATAGAGGATTTATCCAAAATTGCCATCTGGCTATAAAACCCGAGTGTTGACGATGTACTGAACTAAATGTATTTCATATTTAAATCCGTTCAGATGTCTTATTTCAAAAGAGAGCAAAGAGAGGCTATTGGTGAATCCCCATATTCTAAACTGCATATTTTCGTAATGAGTTTTTTTTTTTTTTTTTTGCCAAATAGCTTGTGTAAATAACACCATCCTGCAATTCGAATGCAGCCCTTACTTCTGACTCCGACTACAGCAGCTACAGCGGCAACACAAACCTTATTTTGCATAGAAATCTATGACTTTCATTGCAATTGATTTTTTGTGAAGACAAGACAAAGACACAGCGTGAACAATCTGATACTGGCTCGATTTGAGCCAATAGTTCTGTGACTGTATGTAGCTCATCGCCAGACGAAGGCTTACTTGTACACTGTAAAGCTAGTGCACACATTTTGAATGAAAGATAAAGAGGATAGAAAGTAAATTTTTTGCATATTTTTTTCTCATTTTTACTAAAGGCTGCCAATAATTTTGAGGGTACCCTATGTATGCAATTTTATACTGTAAAACTAATAAAAGTAGTCATAAACAAAAATGGTTTTGTACAGTTTTCAATTTTAACATAAGTTGTACAGTATCAGCATATTACAAATTTACATGAGGTGGTCGTAGCTAGAACATCAAACCTGCTTTTCAAATTGATAAGAGGCTGCCCGTCAGTGTGGATTCTTCATAAAATCTAAACTAAGCAACTGAACATAAAATAAAAACTACAGAAAGCTTAAACATCTGCTCATTAAAAAAAAAGCATCTGAATTTAAAAGCGATGCCAAATCAAGCCATTGCTCAATGGAATACAGATTTAACATTCATGATTCAATTAAATAGAGAAAAGATTAGACAGGAATTGACAAAATTATTGGTATACACATTACACTGATAATTAAAATAAATTTTATGGTTGATTACTGTGCATATGCAATAAAGTACGTGGATCTGAATATGGATATTTTCATGCATGTTCCCATAAGCAGCACAAAATCTGAGCATTCATGTAGTCCCTAAGTGGGGCTGTGCACATCTAATTTCTACCAAAATGCTGAAATGTGCACAGTAATGTGTTCAGTAATCCTTGCCAGCCAGTTAAGAGAATCTATATCTATTTATTTCAAATTTTCCATGTCATATACGTCATCTCATAAATCAATTTGGCAATACAACAAAAAACACAGATAAAATTGTCACATCTTAAAGCATTACGACAAGAATAAGACAATGGTTACATAACAAATGGTTACAGAATCAAATTAGATTTATATACGGCACAGAAGGGACAGCATTTTGGCAAAAATATTGCCTCCTAAGGTGCCACCCCAGATAAGCTCTGATGACAGGCTGTGCACCGACATGTACCAACCCAGTTGCACGTATTATGAACATTAAAATATTATAAAAATTTCTTTTTATAAAACTCAGTGACCTTTGTTTTAAAATTATGGCCATTACCAGTAGCTCTAATGTGATATGGTAATGTATTTCAAAGTTTTGTAATTCTATTAAAATATAATGTGTAAAATCTCTGTTCGGCATCTGAAATTTTTGTCAAGAAGGTAATCACCCCGCCACGAATGGAACTCAATGTATATGTCAATCGGACTGCAAATTTCCCTGTTAAACAATTGTGAAAAATGCAAGATCTAGTACTTCTCTATGGTACGACAGAGGGAATATATTTAAATCTTTTAACCTGCCTTGATAATCTAAATTGTTACCCTTCGTGTCTAGTTACCCTTCTTTGGACACCTAAATGACAGGTTTTGTTTTGATAAAGAATCCCAGGCAACACTACAATATCCCAATTTACAACGCACTACACCCGTGTACATCATCTTTAAAATGTTGACATCTTGGCAAAATGCCAGGGCAAGACTAACACCAGAGGCAAAATTTTGTCCGGACCGCATGCCTTGGTAGTATTTAGGTTAGCCAGAACTTTCCCTACTTCAAGAGCAGGGAACTCAATACTCCCCACTTGTCGGTTTTCAAACTTATGGAGCTAGAACAGTCTCAAAATAAATGCACAGAAGAAATTCACAAATGTATGTGGGGATTTTATATATATATATATATATAATCTATATATCTCAAAACACATACATTTTCAATGCACACACAAATGTTTCATTCCATATATAGGTAAAAAAAAAAAAAATCCACCTATAAAAAATAAGATTCATAAGCATATTTTCGATGCACACACAAATCGAAAAAAAATTCACAAATATATGCATGTAAAAGTATTTGCAGTCTTCATCAAATACCTATGTGGAGCTTGTTACATTCATATATGAACTGTTGGATCTGCATTTACAAATTGCTTTTAATTTGTAAACTTTGCATTTTGTGTGTGAGACTTTTGAGACTCCTCTGACGTGACTCTGATCCACAAATGCATTTTTTCTAAGAGGGATAGTCTGTAGCCAATCAGATGTCTCACTCCTTTACAGCCAATCACCTGAGTGCCTTAGCCTTGCAGAGCAGACGGCCCTGCCTGATTTATTGTCTGAAATCCTGCAGGTCCGTCTTGCCAACTACCGTCGTCCAACAATTTCACGGCTAAATTTTTCACGGCCCAATCAGGGGAAAGAGGCGGGAGCTGCAGACGTGACATCACCAGGAAGCGACTTTATGTTTGAATACAATGGCGGCGTGCAAAGCGGTTCCTGTGGATGGGTCAATATCAGCAGTTTTATCAGAAATAGACTCAATTTCTTCATTAAAAGAGGAGCAAAGAACGTCACTAAAAGCTTTTCTGACGGGAAACAACGTTTTTGCTCTTCTCCCGACCGGTTTCGGTAAGAGTTTGATCTACCAGCTGGCTCCTCTGGTGCTGAAAAAGATGGGAAGGACTCCAAACCCCATGTGGATTGGTCGGTGATGAGTGTGACAAGAAGAACCATCGTCCAATCAGCAGCCGCAGATATTTTTGAAGGTTCCTCCTCTGAAAACTTTTTTGAATGGTTCTCTCCCAGATGGACTTGTGAAATATTTCCATGGCGGATATATGGAACTGTCCGTCTGGCGTGTCAGGTTATGAGTGCCTGCCCACGAGGGGTGTTTTATGACGTCATTAAAACGCGCATAGGCGGCCAGAGGCTGGAGGTTTCTAGGGAATCTGTACCTGTGATATCACCGGCTGTATCACACCTGGGCAAAATATTTATCAGTGGCAGCAACCATTGCCAACATCAGCAGGACTTACATTTCTGTACCTTGCTAACCAAGCTAGCTATCGTGCTATAAAAATTATTCGCAGTCCAGTCGAATCTCGATGAAGTCTTGATTTTACCAATTATGCAAACGATGTTTGCTTCGTGTTTCTGGACCTGTTGCAGGACACAGCACTAACGTCACCTTCGTAGCAAGTTAGCTGGCTGGCTAGTAACGTTACAGGAAACCCGTAGCTCTCATTTAGCAGCCAGTGTTTCACGTATCTCGGTGGCTAGCTTGCTTCTAACAGTTAGCTTGTTCACAAAGATAGCTAGTATCTGCGTAAGCACACAAAGGTGGCGTAGAGTCATCATTGCGGCTGTTGCGGAATCTGTGTAATAAAGTGCCTCTTGATTTGCAAATCACTGCTTTACGCTGTACTAATTTTCCCTGTTTATAGCTTACCATCTCCAATATATTTAATTCTAGACCTTTTACGAGTAATCTCATCACACTCTGTTTGACTTGCAGAAGAGACGATTTGAAATGGCACAAGACGAGGAGTGAAAAGGTTTTCGTGGATCTTCCTGAGAAAAAACACGTTCATATTCTCACACACACACACACACACACACACACACACACACACAGACTGTTGTAGCCAAGTGAATTTAAAGCCATTTCATAACCTCTGTCTTGATTAGCATACAATATCAGACATGATCACTCTACTGACCATACACAATAGTGATCGTAGGATACTGCAACTTTCAGTATTAGGGAAAACAAAAATTATTCTTTGTAAGGATGAAAATCAGTGTGATCATAATAGGCACACAAAAAAAAGCCATCTAATGCAGGGGTTCTCCAACCTTTGCCTTATTTCCTTCTTAAAATTTGCCTTTGAGAGCTACCATAAAAATAAATACAAAGAGCAAGAGCAACTCTTGTCTTACCTGGCCATGATAACCAATATAATAAAGAAGAAGCGATATTGTTTCCTCCGTGGTTTTGAAATGGAAATCAAGAATTGTGGATTTCTACTGCTAGTACTAGTAATAACTACCAATACAGTACAACAAATGCATTAATTCATTATCACAGTCAGATGGTAGTCACTGCATGGAGTCCACACAAAGTATCCTAAGGAAACTGAATCAGGTCAACTAAGCTTAGTTATGTCTTAGAAGACGTTTCACCCCCTCTAAAATGGCTTCATCAGTCCATGCTGTTCACTAGGCTAGACTGGCCACCTGGATGAATGAGAATATGCATAGACAGTCCATACTAAGAGTTCTGTAGTTGGAGGGAAATCTTGTTCATCCATGTTGACTTTTTGACAATTTTCAAAACTTTTCAATGATAACAGAACACATACAGGTCATTTTTAGCACAAGTACAATATACTTTAGGCTTAGTTGAATCAATCATGACTAAAATATGCATTTAATTCAGTCACTCAGTAACAAAATACATTCACAAAAATAAAGAAATTACATGAGATCAAAAAGATGCATATGGTCTCCTGGAGCATCTAAAATTGTGATCAAAGATTGTAAATTTGTTTCCAATGGTATCATTTGAATATTCATCAATGTAAGATGCATATACAGTGTACATAAACGCGGTATTAATGCTTTTCTGCTCTAAAATACACATCTCGACCGTCCGTGGAAATAATTTGCATAGCGTGGCCAATATCGCGTTTATGAACACAATATATGCATCTTATATTGATGGACAGTCAAATGATACTATTGGAAACAAATTTACGATATCACTTTGATCACAATATTTGGCCGCTCAGGAGACCATATGCATCTTTTGAAAAAATAATTTTTCGAAATTATTAAAAGGCAGCTCTCCAGAAGAAAATAAATATTAAGGACAGAGAATTGGAAAAATATTTTTAATAGACCAAATTAAGGCACAGGGCAGGAAAACAACAAAAGGGAAGAAATGGGGCAATGAAACAAAGTATGGGTCCAACAGGTTATAAAATCTCCAGGTCTTCAAGGTGTTCCAGGAAACATGGGAATCCTATTAATGGACCTAAAAAAAGAACAAGATCGATGGAAAACCAAATTATATAGGTGCCATAATTTTCACTAGTATGGTTTTCACAAGCTGGTTTGAACGCAGCATTTATAACATTACACCTCATAGTAACATTAGAGAATAACGTGATAAGCTGTCGTTCATGTCAAAAGAAACTGATGATGATCAATCACAATTAGTAGTTCAAATTACTTGAATAACCATGAACATTCATGCTAAGATAACTAACGTGGTCATGGTTCGCATGGTCAGCATAGCATGCTAGCATCTACATTTTAGTTATTACGCCTTTAATGTTGTATTAACTATTTAGCATTATTTAAAGCTTTAAGTGAACCATATAATGTCAATTCACACATCACAGAGATACGCTATTAAACTTAATTATAGCTCAGTGAAACGTTTCGTTCACAGGCGTTAAGCACAGTTAGCAAAGACGGACAAAGCCGTGTCAACCTTCGCTAACTGTGTGATATCTTAAAATTTGCTCGAAAGAGAGGAGCTATAATGTTTTAAATCACACTGTTAGTTTGGTTAAAATATGCTTATAAAATGGTTATCATACATTGACCTGCTATTTCTTACCCTTAAATAATCACTTAGAAGATGCAAGACACGCGACTTCTCCACAGCGATACGATTTCCCAGGAAGCTTCGTTTGGAACTATTGGACGCCTCCATGATCCGCCATTGCAGTGGCCCATTGAAGTCAATGGAGTTGTCGCAACTCTTTTTCTCTATGGCTCTGGGATCCATGGCTAAAAACCTCCAGCCTCTGGCCGCCTATGCGTGTTTTAATGACGTCATAAAACACCCCTCGTGGGGAGGCACTCAGGCGATTGGCTGTAAAAGAGGGGGACATCTGATTGGCTACAGACGATCCCTCTTAGAAAAAATGCATTTGTGGATCGGAGTCACGTCAGAGGAGTCTCAAAAGTCCCACACACAAATGCAGCGAAGTTTACAAATTAAAAGCAATTTGTAAATGCAGGTCCAACAGTTCATATATGAATGTAACAAGCTCCACGTATGTATTTGATGAAGATTGCAAATACTTTTACGTGCATATATTTGTGATTTTTTTTTTTTTTTTCTATTTGTGTGTGCATCGAAAATATGCTTATGAATCTTATTTTTTATATGTGGATTTTTTTAACCTATATATGGAATGAAACATATTTGTGTGTGCATTGAAAATGTATTTGTATATGAAACATAATTGTGTGTGCATCGAAAATGTATTTGTGTTTTGAGATATATATATATATATATATATATATATATATATATATATATATATATATAATCCCCAAATACATTTGTGAATGTTTTCGTTGCATTTATCTATTTTGAGACTGTTCTAGCTCCATACAAACTGCACTATATTAGGAAGTATGCAAGGGGAAGAATGAGAGAAAACCAAATGGAAATACACATTAAACAGTTCTGCTTTAGCTTTACTCTCATCTCAGCTACTTCCATCTAATTTCACCGTCGGTAGCACTGAGTTAACATTAGTCTGCACGATAAAACAAGGAAAGCTTACTAGGGTTTGACTTAATCTCTCTTCCCAAAAAAGCCATGTATGACCGATATTCATCACGCATCAATGTTCTAAGTCTATTCCTCAGGTGCCTATATCGTTTCCATGCTGATTGTCTATTTGTTCATTTTGCTTTGCGTTGCGCAGTCCTAACTTGGTTTGCCAAGTATTTAACCTCAGCGTCGATCCAGCGAGGATGATGGTGATTGCGAACAATACGCTTCGGAACAAATGAGTCAATTCCAACCTCAAATATTTCATGCCAGTCTTCCCAAATTTTGTCAGGATCTGACAAATTGTATTTTTCTGTAAATTCATTGTTCAACCTTTGGCAAAGGAACTCGCGCAGACTGCGGAAATTAGCAGATTTATAATCAAACCTGACACGCGTTACACCATGGCTGTGTATAGGGTGTATCAAAATACTTGACACGGTTGGGAAGTGGTCGGAGTCAAACATGTCCGGCCACACTTCAGTGCTCTCAACTGATTCCAGGGAATCTGTCAAAACCAGGTCTAGGTTATTCCCACTTCTTTGTGTAGGTCCTTCCACAACCTGCATTAAAAGAAAATCATTGATTAAATCACAAAAGTTTTGTGCTTCCCCTGCACCTGGAGTGCATCCATTGGCCCAGTCGATCGCAGGGAAATTAAAGTCTCCTGAAATTAAGACACAATCAAATAAACCATCACAATTGTTAAACACAGTTGTGAATTCTTCTATGAAGTCCACCGAGTCTGGGGGCCTGTCATATGTTATAAAACCATGGTTGCTGCCATTTCCAAGGCGTACTTCACAGATTAAGATCTCCACACCATCAACCTCTAAATCAACCCGATGATACAAGTTTTACATTCCCTTCACTGCGAACAAAACACCACCCCCCTTGCTCGGCCTATCTTTTATACAGTGTTGTGAAAAAGTATTTGCCCCCTTCTTGATTTCTTTTTTTTTTTTTTTGCATATTTCTCACACTTAAATGTTTTAGATCATCAAATAAATTTTAATATTAGACAAAGATAACCTGAGTAAATCCAAAATGCAGTTTTTAAATGATTTCATTTATAGAGGGGAAAAAGCTATCCAAACCTACCTGGCCCTATGTAAAAAAAAGTAATTGCCCCCTAAACCTAATAACTGGTTTTGCCACCCTTGGCAAAAACAACTGCTATCAAGCATTTGCAATAACTGGCAATGAGTCTTTCACATCGCTGTGGAGGAATTTTGGCCCATTCTTCTTTGCAGAATTGTTTTAATTTAGCAACATTGGAGGGTTTTCCAACATGAAAGGCCTGTTTAAGGTCATGCCACAGCATCTCAATCGGATTTAACTCCTGACTTTGACTAGGCCACTCTAAAACTTACTTTTAGTTTTTTTTAAGCCTTTTAGAGGTGGACTTGCTGGTGTGTTTTGGATCATTCTCCTGCTGCATAACCCAAGTGCGCTTGAGCTTGAGGTCACAAACTGATGGTCGGACATTCTCCCTCTGGATTTACTGGTAGAGAGCAGAATTCATGGTTCCATCAATTATGGCATGTCGTCCAGGTCCTGAAGCAGCAAAGCAGCCCCAGACCATCACACTACCACCACCATGTTTGACTGTTGGTATAATGTTCTTTTTATGAAATGCTGTGTTAGTTTTACACCAGATGTAACGGGACGCACACCTTCCAAAAAGTTCAACTTTTGTCTTGTCATTCACAGAATATTTTCCCAAAAGTCCTGGGGACTGCCTGTTAATGCACTGCCTATTGTGATACTGAGGAAAAAACTCAGACTCTTTCACATAAACGTTTGTACACAGAAATAAGTGCCTCAGTCTCTAACTTATTCAATATATCCTGAATTGAGGACATAGAATAACGATATATGACATCTAGCGATCGAGAGTCAAAAAAAAAAAAAAAGGTAAATCCGTATTGTTGAGTTTAACAAGGTCCGCAAGTTGATTGATGTGATCATGAGCGACAGCTTTGTCCGGCTCGTTCAAGTTTCCCACAACAACCTTTCTCTGTAGTGAACCAAAACGTGTGCCGTTACAAGAATCACAAAGCATTAAATCTCCCTGACGGAGACGAACACCAGTCAAGTCCTTGCAGTCATCATACATCATGATTTGGAAAAAAAAAGCAAATAATTTGAAACCTTGAAACCTTTATCCTCTAATTTGGTTTGCAAAAACCTGTAAAAGAAAAAAGCTGAGGCAACAATTCTCTGAGGGAAATGACATGTCCTGCCACACGTCCATTGTGTCAAGTGCTCCTTTGAAGCAAGTGCTGTCTCCAGCCTGCCCCAGGATTGTGGAGCTCATCCATTTGTCACAATATGTTGGTCAAATAAATAAGCCACCCAGCAGCAGACTTTTGATTGATTTTATGCATGTCTGAAACACATTTGGCTAAAGTTGTCCAATGGCTGTATTGCTAAAATCATTGACATGATGCCATATTTCATGAAATAAATGTTCCGCAAGAGTAACAAATTGGAAACATTGATGAGAACGGTCCTTTTTATGAGGAAGCACAGTATGTTTTATGCAAGAAAACAAAGTATACAGTATATGCACAGGGAAGCACCGTAAAGCAATAGAACATGATCTCTTCCATGAGGGCCCAGCTCAGAACCTGAAGTCCAGACTGTAAGGTGACCTTACCTTACTTTATTCTTGCCTCTTTAACACACATTGAACAACGTAATGGTTCTGGTGGAGGTCAGTAGGAAGTCCTCTCAAAAAGAAGTAGAACAAGCCTATGACTGCATGTGTTCAGATTACCTTCATTAGCAAGAGCTGCACGTTGCTGCTAGTCCCCAGACATGGGGTTGAGTCAGGTCAAAAAAAACAGGGGGAATGGCATTTCTGTGTGCTAAGAGGAAGGAGGAAGAGGGAACAGTTTGCGTATAGAACAAGAACATAGGAATTTGGCAGCAACCACATAGTTGCATGGATCCCAAAATACACTTATATACTATTCAAAAAAAGTAGGGGATATTTTATTTTGAGATCAAAATTTTCACATATACAAAGGGATCTGAAACCATGTTGTATAGTTCCTTACTGAGGAAGCATTTCCAAAGAAATTCATCACCCAAACACATCAATGACACTCTCACGATCTGCACGGGATGCTATTGATGATCAAGGGGTTGTGCCACAAATTTGCATGACTCTGAATTGGAAGGTTAGAGCCACTGTAAAGGAAGATTTTGAAGAGAAAGCATCAGATTATCAGTGGTTGAAGTGAATTAAACAGAGACCATGCGCCGTCTAACACAGGAGGAGAGAGGTTCGTGCCCTTGGCATGCTACAGGTTGGCACAAGACAGGTCGTTGTGGCAAGGGCAATGAATGTTTCCCAGTCTGTCATCAGCAGATTATGGTCCAGACATCGTGCTACAGGGTCTGTTCAGGATAGACCACGATCCGGTCGACCAAGGGCAACAACTCAGGCTCAGGACAGATTCATCCGCACTATTGTCTTGAGAAATCGTATGGTAACAGCAAATCAGATAAGGTCTCAACTTCAAGGGATACTGGCTTGGTAGTGAGTGGCCAGACCATCAGGAATCGTCTGCACAGATTTCACTTACACGCCCGACGTCCTCGTGTCATTTCCTGTTTGAGGATCGTCACATTAGGGCCAGACTCCAATGGTGTCGTCATCATCAACGCTGGGATAATGTCGCCGATGGAACAACGTAATGTTCTCAGATGAGTCGAGGTTCACTGTGGACTTCCTTGACAGACGCGCCAGGAGGGTTTGGCGCCGGCGTAACGAACGTTTCCATGACGTTAACGTCATTAGACATGATCCGTATGGGGTGGATCTGTAATGGTGTGGGGAGGCATCACTGCTGCCGGCAGAACAGACTTGCATGTTGTTGCTGGGCGTGTCACAGGGCAGTACTACCGGGACAACATCTTGGCACCCCATGTTGTGCCGTTTGCGCCGTTATGGCCGCCGTTTCATTTTCCGAGATGACAATGCCAGATGTCATAGGGCCAGGATCGTTACAGATTACCTCCAGCAGCAGAATATCACCACTTTACCATGGCCAGCACTCAGTCCGGAACTTTCCCCCATCGAGCATGTCTGGGACATGCTTGGACAGCGGCTACGCCAACGTCAACAACCTCCTGCCAATGTCCAAGAACTTGCTGCAGCATTGCAACAGGAATGGAATAACGTTCCCCCAAAATGACCTGGGGCGTCTCGTTAGGAGCATGCCACGCATGCCCAAGAGCCAACCCGAGGGGTTTTACCCGCTACTGACTCTGTTTCACAATGGTGGTAAATTTGCTGTGTGACCCTGTGTTTGTGTCAACCCTTATTCTGGAGAATCTGTCCTTTACTGACTGTACACAGGGTTTTGAATAAATTGACAAATGTTTCCTTAATGTTTTTATGTCATTTGTTTCCTTCCTGACCTCATGATCTGCATTTCATGGTACTTGTAAAGCCAATATCCCCTACTTTTTTTGAATAGTATATATTATATAGATTATATTATATATTTTATTTCTATATTACTTCAGTCTAAATCTACAGCCAGGTGGTTTTTTTATGGGGTCAGATCAATCTCATAATGAATGAATACACACGGAAGGATTCACAAATGCATTTTGGGGTTTACATGTAAATGACTCTCTCCACAAAAATACATCCAATGCACACAAAAAAAATTTACTGTTGTGTATAAATGTTTTAAAAATCCACATATAAAAAAGCATGTAAGTTTCATGAATCTATTTCTGATTATGTCTGTTCAAACATATTTGATAAAAATCCTCAAATATGTCATGCATAATTAGCATGAGCAATTTCCTTTAAAAACATTTAGATGTTTTTGCATTTATTTAGACTGTTGCGCCTGCATTTACAAACTGCTTTTCATTAACTTCACTGCATTTGTGTGTGGATTTTTTGAGACTTCCCAGATGTCGCCCGATTCACACATGCATTTTTTTCAAAAGGGAATTATCTGTAGCCAATCAGAGGTCTCTTCCCTTCAGCCAATTACATGAGTGTGCTGCGTAGTCAGCTACATCTAGGCAAGGAATACCAAGACCTACTAACTAGCTAGCTCACTAGCTTGACTATCTTTACTTTCCTGTGGCAACCAAAGCTAATGTAAATAAATAATAAGCTAAGAAGTGATAGCAACAACAAAATGGAGAGGTCACTTTATTTCAGTTTCATTCTTGTTCTAAGTCTAAGCTCACAAAAGAGAAAAGCTAGCTCTCATGTAAAGAGGAGAAACGTTATAACTAGCTGTAACATTATCAAACTCTGAAATACCGACTGCGATTCCAATGCATCCAAACAATGTCAAACAGAAAACAATTTAACATTCACCAAACTCCAATATCATGGTGTTAGTTGGCAAGGTGCATCCCCTGATCCCCCTGAGGTCAGCGACTTTCATGTGACATTAAGTGACCATACTATGCAATAGTGATGTAGCTAGCGAGCTATTAGGAGAATGGTTTGCTAAGATTTAGGTCAAGAGAGCTAGACTAATGCAGCGTTATAAAGTTATTTCATCGAGCTTTACGTAAATATGTAATGAAATGCATAGCTTGCTCATTTTTAAATACACATCAAATGAGCTATATCAATTGATCAAGCAGAGAGGATCTTGTTGTGGTCCTCACTCTGGGTGTAAAAAATTGTGCAAAGGATTTCTTTGTCAAGGACAGAAAAAATAAACTCGCCATAGTGTTGAGGAAAATTACACCTTGATTCATTTTCTGATATGCATTCCAAGAATAAATGGAAAGGGAATATGATTTATTATTTCTCATTTAATAAAAAAATTGCAGGAGTTACATCCATTATAGTCTAAGAAGAAATGAAAGTTACGGTGCTCTGAATGCCATATTGATTTCTGCAGGTTTTCGCTCTGGCAGCCTCTCAAGTTCCTCATGCTCATGCAGCTGGAAAGGAAGGAGACATCTGATTGGTTACAGCTTATTCCCCATTGAAAAAAAAAATGCATTTACGAATCAGGCAATGTCAGGGTAGTCTCAAAAATCCACATACAAATGCGGTGAAAAATCTGCATACTCAAATGAAAAAAGTTTGTAAATGCGGGTGCAACAGTCCATATTTAAATGTAACAACGTGGTTTTGATGAAAAATGCATTTACTTTGAAATGCATTCATTTGTGGGTTTCTATTACATATTTTTACAACAAAATTATCAGAAATACATTCATGAAACATTTGTGGTGGATTTTTTTTACATTTATATACAATGATTAAATATTTGTGTGTGCATCAGAAAATATTTGTGAATCCATCTCAGTGCATTCATTCATTATGACACTGATCTGACCCCAAAGTTTTTGTATTAGCTATTTTGGGACTGCTACATGACCGTGATATCAATTCACTAACCCACATCAATAAGCTAAGAGCTTTTGAGGTTTAATTCTTTGAATGAAAATCTTGGGCTTTCCATCCTGAATGGAGGCACTTAAAGCTGGGCAATGTACTAAAAATAGGAACTGAGAACTTGAACAGAATTTGAGAAATTAAAGGCCATTTCATGCATGTGAGACATGTCTGTCGACTGGTGTCTAATGACAAAAAAGATGTCACAAAGACAGTTAAAAAAATGTCTTCCAACAGTGTCTTATATCTGTGAAATATTTGTAACGTTGCAGACACTGTCGTCATTGTCCTATATTTTCATTGACTGGATGGTCCTTGAGTTCCGTGGCCATCATGGAAATACAAAGTCGATACTGCAGTGTTTGAAATAGATAATTACCATGGAGAGGAGAGATTATGCTGCAGCAGGGGTGTAGCCAGGATTTGAACAAAGTGAGAAAAGATTTGAAAAAAGAAATTAGAACATTCTTCTTCATTGAATTTACGAAATAACTGCCGCAGCATTGTAAAGAGAAGCAAGGTGTATTAAACTGCCAATGAATTATTCTTATCACTGGGAAACTTGATCAAGCAAAATCAAAAACTGGTCATAAGATAAGTTCTAATTCTAATAATAAATGGTTACTTGACAATAGAGACATTGCGTTTAAGGAGTGCTGGGCAACTAATCTGCACTTAGCCAAAAAAGGCAACATCTCATTTTGGGATGTTGCCATCTCTAAAGTCATTATTTCGATTATTTTCTATTCCATCCTTTGGGTACTGTGGTTGGGGGGGGGGGGTCTAGGGATGTGGCACTCCCTCTGTCTATTTTCTTGTACTTAAATAGTTGCTTTCTATGTTATTTTTTATCTTTGTTGCTTTTTTTTCTGCTGTTTCCTTTCTTTCCCTTACCTTCTTACTTTCTCTTTTTCTCTTTTGCTCTCTTTCCTTAATAGCTGTTGTAATTCTGTTTTTTCTGTTGTTATTTCTAGATCCTGGTTAGGGTCTTACTTGTTTTTTTGTTTTTTTTCCTTTGATCAATTGCTTCATTTATTTAACTATTATTATTATTATTATTATTATTATTATTATTGTATTATTATTATTATTATTATTATATATATTTTTTACTTTTTTTTATTATTTATGTATTTTTTTTTCTATCATTTGTCGTTATTGCTGTTTTTTTTCTGTACACTTATTACCTGCCACACCTCAGTTTGTCTAACAAAAAAATAAGAAAAAATCCAATTAAAAATTGATCACCAAAAAAAAAAAAAATTACTTAAGGTATTCCGTGTGCTTCCTCTAATTACTGCTGACCAGCCGCCCCAAATCTACATATTATAAACGTGACCTAAGGGTTATACATGTATGATCAATTAGGCCCTATTTTGCTGCAACAGTTATTAGCTATGCACAATATCAATGAATTGTTCCATCCATGTCTCTAAGCAATAAGTTAATAAAACACCATTTTACTTCTACCATGCCCCAATTAAAGGATGACTAACGTAACTGTTTGCTGTAGTCCAGGCTGCCATTAGCCTATACAAATGCGTTATCCACTAGACGTCCTCAAACACAACTTACTGACATTCACTAAACCATTAATTACCAGTTCCATAGAGGTGATATCTAGAAACCACGGATAGAATTTTGCATTCACCTGGAAAGAATTCTGTATTCAACCTAGGGCTGCGACAGTATGCACTTTTTCTTACTGCGGTGATCAAGCAAAGAATTTTCGCGGTTGGGCGGTTCACCGCAAATGCCCACCCCACCCCCACCACCACCACCACCACCACCACCAGGAAATAAATAAATAAATAAATAGAGCTGGACTCCCGAGAGCCCATACCTCTGCCAGCATAGCTGGATTTGCACTATATCTCAGCTGTACTTTAGCGTAGACATGCCAAAATTTAATCACTTGGCCCTCTTATGCTACTCTAACATCCTGCAAAGTTTGGTTAAAATCTATGCTGCTGTTTTTGAGATATCCTGCTAACAGACAGACAAACAAATAACTCCCGCCTAGCGAGACCGTTGTCGAAATCTTCTCGTGTCTGACAAGATAGGGTCAATTTCGTAACATGGTCAACAGTTACTTAGTACTTTGACCTTTGCCTCAAAACTTTAAATGTGAGGCCTAGGACAACTGGATAATATAATATTGCTTAAGGGCACTCGGTAGAGCGCATACCTCCGCCACACCAAGGCAACTCTGTGCATTAGTTATTTTCGTTGGCTGATGTAGGGTATTGTTGCATTCTACCGCCAGGTGGCAGCAAAACCCAAAAGCATGCCGATTGGAAATGCGGCCCATTGGAAAGACTTCAAATCTCCGCCAGCATAGCTGGATTTGTACTTTGGCTTATATCTCAGCTGTACTTTTGCCTAGATATGCCTAAATTTAATGGCTTGTTCCTGTTGTGCTACTGTAACATCCTGCAAAGTTAGGCTGAAATCTATGCAGCCGTTTTTGAGATATCCTGCTAACAAACAGACAGACAAAAAGACGGACAGGCAGACAGACGACTAACGGAACGAAGTGACATGGTTGTTGATTTCGACAACCAATAAATACATAAATAAACAAACAGAAGCAAAAAACATAACCTCCTGGCGGAGGTAATAATAATAATAATAATAATAATCAATTTTGTCTTCATTAATTGGAGTTTGCCGTCAATTTGTGCCATTTAAATGTGAAAAGCGTGTATAAACAGCATAGAATAATTGGTGAAAAAAAGCTTTCAGTTGCCTTAAAAACTAAAAAAAAAGCTAACAGCGCATTCAGCTTCAGAGAACATTAACTATACTGAAACACAGTGAAAATGCAACACCCAATTTTTAAAATTGTAGCTGATTTTTTTGCAGCCATCAAAATTACCACAGAAGAAATATAGTGGCATGAAGGTTAAAAGCTGGCATTTGTGCAAGTCCGGGTTCAAACCCAGTATGTACATCTGTCAGGGGATCACTTCTCCAAAACGTAACTTTGCCATGTCATCAGCAGAAGGTTGAATGCATCACTTGAATGACATGTAAGTGCAAAGCAAGACATTGGACGCATAAAAGGCACAGTGTTTCATCCCCATCAGCATCTTGTCAGAATTCCACTGCTTACGGAACAGCAGAGGGAATGAGCTTTGGGGATGCTGCTTGGGGGAACATCTCAAAGAGAGGTTGCCTGCCGGTTCACGGTCAGTCCATCCACCATCAACAGACTGGAACATCGCTACCAACAGACAGGAAGCATTCACCACCGCCCGCGACCAGGACAACTTCTGGTTACGACGGCATGCCAGGACTGACAGATCCGGCGGATCCATCTGAGGAACCAGTTCCAAACAGCAGCAGACACGGCTCAGAACATGACGCCATGGATGCCCCATCCATGCCCTGACTGTGATTCGGCGACTGCGAGCTGCGGGGTTAAGGTGCTGGAGGCCATATCGAGGCAACATCATGACACGTCATAGAGACAACAGACTCCAGTTTGCTCGACGTCATCATCTTCAGCTGCCACAAGTCTTCCATCATTGGGTTTTTTCAGATGAATCTAGGTTGTGTGTCTCATTTGCTGATGGCTGACAACGGGTGTATAAGAGGCAATATGAACGTCATCAAGACAGATGTGTTCTGGAGAGAAATCGGTTTGGTGGGGGTAGTGTCATGGTCTGGGCTGCCATTAATCTGAGATTTTGGACTGAACTTGTGATTCGTGGAGGTCTAATGTCACAGCGATATGTGGATAAGATTTAAAGACCACCTCCAACCACTGTTGAACAACTATGGACAACAATGATTACCGTTCACGTTCCAACACGACAACACCTGTCCCCATACTGCACGCCTCACCCAAGGCTCAAAATAAGCGGTATCGCATCGCAATTTGCGATACAAAATTCACAATTTGCGATGGGAATGACATGAGCCATGAGCAAATTGCGATACGTGTGTTTTTTCACTGTGCTGGGTTCTGCGGGCCGCGGTCTACGGTCCATCATGTTCTCTTCTGCCGTGAGACGAGCGGGTTCACCTGAGTGACTCGAGCTGACTCGGCTCGTGCATCCTTCGTCATTTGCAGTTCACTCTACTACATGGCGAGCGCCACTTGTATGGTGAGAATCAACCTCGGACTCGGGTTTTGTAAGTATACACCAGCCATCACGTGCGCTCCTATTGATTTGTGTGCTGTCGGCGAGGTAAGGGGTTGTCAAGCAGAATCAGTCATGACGTCGTCGGGAATTAAACTTTAAACTATTCGTGGGTGGATTGCAGAATTGGATCCAAAAAAGAAGTGGCTGGCGTATGAATTGACTGTCAACAACACTGTTCGTTCCTTGTTTTGCAAGCTGTGCCGGTGTTCTGACAATTTGTGCTGCCTTGTCAAAAAATGTTTCCGTGGCTCATCGGTCTAAGCGCGCGCATCATAAAGGCTGTGTCCTTCCCGCAGCGACCTAGGTTCGATTCGGCTCAGGTCATTTGCTGCATGTCTTCCCCCATTCTTCTCCCCAACCTTCCTGTCTCTCTACACTGTATAACTGTCAAATAAAGGAAAAGTTCCCAAAAAAATAATCTTAAAAAAAAAAAAAAAATGCTTCCGTAATGCAAAGCGATCGTAAAGTCTTTGTTTTCGCCGTAATATTGCCATATGAATTACTGTACAGTGGTAACTTTGTCATTCGTTATCTTACCATAACATAATCTGATGTTATAATGAGTTGGATAAGTTTGTTTAAAGACATATGCCACATGCCATTATCATCCAATCTTTGCGTTTTCAGGAAAACCCAGCGTGTACATGCAAATATATATACGCTAAAAGGTCGTAAGGCGCACCAAAAAAAAGACGTATATTTATATTTGAAGATACTTGAGATGTGAACGAAGAAATAGAGCTCAAGATTTTAAGTTTGCGCAAGCGCAGAACCGCGAGGTAGCATATTTTGATAGGTAGCAAAAATTGACAGAACACCTGAAACATTAGTCTGAGCTAACTGTGCTGTGGAATTACAACAAAAACTGGGTGGTTGGCGACGTTACTGGCAGTGCACTGAAAGTGGTCCATCCTAGCTGAATATAATGGTGCATATTTCAAGCCAAAAGTCAGGTCAGTGACTGAGTGGTATGGTCACTAACTTTGGAGAATGTAGATTTTTTAATTCAGTATTAAACTAAGCCAAAGTAATATGAGCTGTAAAGCAATGTTGGTACATTCAGGCTGCTGACTGTTTTATGTAGATTCCTAGTCCTCCAGTCCAAGGAGATGAAGACTAAGTCAAGTTAAGTGTGTAATCAAGTTTTTTCATCAGGGTTCAGATGGGTCAAGGGAGATCTGTGTTATTTTGTACTGCTTTGGTAAATAAACCAACTCAATTTTAAAGTGAAAAATTGTCTTTATTCTTTAAAACAAAGTCCTTAATTGGTGCGACAAAAATTGCTACACATAGCACCAAAACTGCTAATCAAATCAAGACCTTGATTAGCAATTTGCTACGCAAGCAAAAAAAATATTTTGAGCCTTGCTCACCAGAGACTTTTTCCAACAAGTAGGGGTCGATGTTCTGCCTTGGCCATCCATTTCACCCGATCTAAACCACATTGAACATGTGGGATGAACTGGGTCGCTGTGTGCGCCAGCGTCAACGTCAACCACGCAAAGTTGCCGAGTTGACAGCAGCACTACAGGAAGAGTGGAGGAACTTTCCCCAAGCAACTGTGCGACGTTTGTGTGAAACGATGCCTCGCCGTTTACGCGTATCTGTCCAAGCACAGGGAGGAAACACTCGCTACTGACAGTTTGGGGAGGGTCCGTGCATTCACAGTGGCGTATCGGAAACATTTGTAGACATAATGTGATAGAACTTTAGTGTTATGGACAATGAAATACTTTTTCTATTCGTACTAAACTTGAATTGAAAAACATTGGTTGCTTCTTCTTTTTGGTTATTAAATATGGGTGTTGCGTTTTCACTGTGTCAGTATAGTAACAAACCAAGACGAGTCCGGGGGAATGACGGCTTCATCAGAATTATTGCAAAAAAATTTTGCAAAATGGCAGAATTAGTTTTCTGAATAATAATCAGTAGCCTAGGTATTACCTTGCCAAAGATTAAGACGTGACACTGAGGATTAAGATGTGACATGCAGTTACAGCATGAGATTGTGTTGATGGTTTTCTCAGAATGCCATCTACTACAGTTAGTTTTTCAAATCTGTGCTGAAGGCCATGGGCCAATATAGGCTATTGCTTTTGGAGCAGTCAGCCATGCGGACAGAAATAGGCTATGTACCATTTCTTCACCATTTCATGAACCCAATAATGCAAATTAAACATTAATTGCGAAGACATCAAACTGATTACTCTTGCACTAAGCAGTGGCGGCCTTAAGCATCTGGGGGCCTGTTTTAAAAGCTAATGTGGGGCCCTAAAAAACATAAGAGCGCAAAAACAAAAAGTGAAGATTCAAGTTTGTTTGCATCAATAATGGCTTATTTTCAGGCTTCAGCTAAAATTCTGGAAGGCATTATGTACACTTTTAGCATCACGGTCGGCTGCACATTGGAAAAATCCAATCAGTTCCCCAAAGACAGATCAATTTATTGTTTTCGACTGCAGGCCACCAAAATTCAGAAGCCATCGAATGAACGTTTCAAGAAAATTGAAGGACACATATAGGCTTCAAAGCGCATTACTTCCCCAAACCCATTGCCATTTACGTTTCCTAATTAGCAACTACGTGGTAATTCATTCAGTTGCGAGAAATCAATAGAATTACTGTCCATTTCCCCTTGGCTTGGATTGCTGTTCATTGCAAAAGTTAACAAGCATTTTCCTATCCACATTAAAGGGCATCCAAAGTCGATTCCCATTGTTTTTGTTTATTGGCCAATCAGCGAGCTGCACCTGTGCAAACGAACTGAAATAGAAGGATTATCTACGCGTGTACACAAAAATTGGTTGTTGAAAGAAATTGGTCATGTGACAGTGCAAGAGGTCAACAAAAGCAAGTGATTTGTTTGTAAACATTGGACGTTCAATGTCCCGTCTGAGAATCGACTTTAGATGCCCTTTAATGGTGAGATAAAACGACTTTCAAAACTTCTGAATTTCTGTAGCTCACAAAACGGTATACACATATTTTTGTCTGCGTTAGTGTCCGGCGCCTTGATCTGGTTTCATTTGAAATATAACTTCCATTTGTTTTATAATATTTTTATCCCTGTCCTGGTGTCTTTTTTCCTCCTCTTTTTGTCATCCTCTTTTGTTCACTTCATCATTTTGCTGCATGACAGCTTAGACCTTATCCTGTGACATTTTGACATTTCTGGTTAAGACTTGATGTTTATTTGTGATGATTTATGAAAACATTGGCAATAAAAAATATGTTTGTATAAATGTGATGCGTTTCTCAAGAACTGAAATGTGCATCTCAGCCAAACAGCCTAGGTGCGTTACAGACTGCGGATGTCTTTGTGTACTTTGTGTCACTGAATTCGAAATGCAAAAGAAGTTGCCGCCTAATAGGGAACACCATCAGTTCCAAAACGTCTATTTTGACGTCCGCGTGAAGACGTCAAATTTCTGCGTCTGAAGACGTCATAAAATGCCATGTTAACACGCTATTTTTGTATGTCTTAAGATGGCAAAAAATGCCATGTTAACACATTTAAAATTGGACGCAACCAATTCACCACTTTCTAGGGGGAAACCGCAGGCCTATATCCAATTATTAAGGGACAACAATTCCCTATTCTACCTTCCTTGCATGAATCAAGATTAAGAAATATTATAATGTTACAAGGAATAACATTGATTTATGGTTATAGTAACATCTATTTTTCAGTAAGTTAAGGGTTACTTATGAGACAGATGTAGCTAGCATATATACAGTGCCGTGAAAGAGTATTTGCCCCCTTCCTGATTTCTTATTTTTTTGCATATTTGTCACACTTAAATGTTTCAGATCAGCAAATAAGTTTTAATATTAGACAAAGACAACCCGAGTAAATACAAAATGTAGTTTTTAAATGATGATTTAATTTATTAAGGGGAAAAAGCTGTCCAAACATACCTGGCCTGGTGTGAAAAAGTAATTGCCCCCAAACCTAATAACTGGTTGTGCCACCCTCTGTGACAACAACTGCAATCAAGCGTTTGCGATAACTGGCAATGAGTCTTTCACATCGCTGTGGAGGAATTGTGGCCCACTCTTCTATGCAGAATGTTTTAATTCAGCCACATTGGAGGGTTTTTGAGCATGAACGGCCTGTTTAAGGTCATGCCAGAGCATCACAATCGGATTTAAGTCCGGACTTTGCTTAGGCCGCTCCAAAACCTTCAGTTTGTTTTTTTTAAGCCATTCAGAGGTGGACTTGCTAGTGTGTTTCAGATCATTGTCCTGCTGCATAACGCAAGTGCACTTGAGCTTGAGGTCACCAACTGATGGTTGGACATTCTTCTTCAGGATTTTCCGGTAGAGAGCAGAATTCATAGTTCCATCAATTACGACAAGTCGTCCAGGTCCTGAAGCAGCAAAGCAACCCCAAATCATCACACTACCACCACCATGTTTGACTTTTGGTATGATGTTCTTCTTATGAAATGATATGCTAGTTTTATGCCTGATGTAACGGGATGCACACTTTCCAAAAAGTTCAACTTTTGTCTCGTCAGCACACAGAATATTTTCCCAAAAGTCTTGGGGATCATCAAGATGTATTTTGGCAAATGTGAGACGAACCCTTGTGTTCTTTTTGGCCAGCAGTAGTTTTCGCCTTGGAACCCTTCCGTGGATGCCATTTTTGCCCAGTCTATTTCTTATTGTTGAATCATGAATACTGACTTTAAATGAGGCAAGTGAGGCCTGCAGTTCTTTAGATGTTGTTCTGGGTTCTTTTGTTACCTCCTGGATGAGTCATCGATGCGCTTTAGGAGTAATTCTGGTGGGCCGGCCACTCCTGGGAAGGTTCACCACTGTTCCAAGTTTTCTCCATTTGTGGATAATGGCTTTCACTGTGATTCGCCGGAGTCCCAAAACCTTAAAAATGGCTTTGCCACCCTTTTCAGACTGATAGATGTCAATTTCTTTGTTTCTCATCTGTTCTTGAATTTTTTTAGTTTGCAGCATGACATGTTGCTTTTTGAGATCTTTTAGCCTACTTCACTTTGTCAAACAGGTTCTATTTAAGTGATTTCTTGATTCAACAGGTCTGGCAGTAATCAGGCCTGGGTGTGGCTAATGAAATTGGACTCAAAAAATGTGGTTAATCACAGTTAATTGATGATTTAACAAGGGGGGCAATTACTTTTTCACATAGGACCAGGTAGGTTTGGATAGCTTTTTCCCCTTAATAAATGAAATCATCATTTCAAAACTACATTTTGTATTTACTCGGGTTATCTTTGTCTTATTTGAAAATTCTTTTGATGATCTGAAACATTTAAGTGTGAAAAATGTGCAAAAAAGTAAGAAATCAGGAAGGGGGCAAATACTTTTTCACGGCACTGTATAGCATACTTGCAATATTCATTTATTATGGTGTGTTTCCTACGTGGCCACTAGATGGCATTATTAGACCAAAAATCTGTTCCTCGTTAAGTGGGTCACTTTTTCAGGCCCCCAGCAAACATGCCAACGTCTTCAGGTTCCCACCTGTATTACCTCCTGTTAATATCTGTAAAATCCTTAAAAATCTGTAAGATTTTTTAAAGGTAATATTTGAATAAAACTTTTTTTTTTTTTTCATGAATGGAAGTTTAAATGGAGTATAAAAATGTAATTAAAACATTTTTAAATGGTTAACAAGCTTTCTATTCAAGTTTGAAAATAAAAAATCTCAAAGCTGCAAACTCTTCTTCATAATTTGTTTTGAGTTAGACTGTATGCAACTGATACTTTTTGCGATTGTGCAGACTGTATCTTGTTTACTACAGTCTATATATATAGTGCATACACATGATGAGCTGAAGCGCCGAAAAGTGGTCCACCATGGCCAATGGCAAATTGTTTTGTGCCCCGAAAAGAAGCGTTGTTGTTTGTTTGCCGTGATGTGTGTTCATGTGCTCTTTCATAGTTGTCAAAATGAATAGCTTCCAATAATTAATAAGTTCCAATAATACGGTTTTTTTCCCCAACTAGAGACCATCATTGAACCAGCCGCGAGGACAGCAGGGCAATTGCATGAAGTAGGGCTCGATAAAAACATGTATAATTATGATAAACATTATCTATCGCTTCAATCAAACCCATCTTCGAACTCAAGGTTTTTTTGTATCCCAGCTAGTGACATGCAAAGCCTTAAGTTTGAATCGAGAACTGTTACGATGTTATTGTGTTAACGCGGACAGACAGAACTTACGATTCCAATGCCGGCTATGCTACGTGGATGATTCAACCCATAGACTGTATAAAAAGACGGACGAAGCAATTGCGACATCACCCTTTGGTTTCAGCATACCATTTCGGAAGCCTCGATTTTGGCAATTCGAACAGCGCCATTTTGTCATTTTGAAACCGGATGTGATTCCTATTGGACGAGAGCGTGAACTGAAGATCCAGGGAGGAGCTAGGGGTGGATCTACGTGTGGATCTGACCGTATCTGAAGAGGACCAGAGGATAGCCATGCCCCCAAAAGCATATCTGGCTTTATCCTTTATTCTAGTCTATTTGCGACCATAATGTACAAAAATGAACATCATGATATATTGAAGGGGGCTTGGAACTTGAGATAGATACCATAAAATAATGTGGAAAATCATTATTGAAATAATAAATCAGGTGGGAAACTAGGGTCATTTTCTCATTGACTTCTATAGCATTGAACTTCTTTCTGCAATCACCGACATCACTGACATCAATTAAAAATCTGTAGAACTTCATTTGTACATTTGTAATCTGTGTGACTTGGGGGGGGATCGTTATAATCTACATGCACTCCGTATAAGTTGGCATGTATGCTTCAAGCAATGTTCTCCATTTAAAAAAAAAAAAAATTGATAAAAAGCGCAAATTCCGTTCCATTTTACCAGTACACCCACACTCTTTTCAAAAGTTCACAATCCATATTAAATACAGATAAACCGTAATGGCTGACATGTATGGAAGTTTACCGAATTCTTGACATTAACTAGCTGTCATAGCTACCGTGAAAAAGTATTTGCCCCCTTCCTGATTTCTTTTTTTTTTGCATATTTGTCACACTTAAATGTCTCAGATCAAACAAATTTTAACATTAGATAAAGACAACACGAGTAAATACAAAATGCAGTTTTAAATGATGATTTCATTAAGGGGAAAAAGCTATCCAAACCTACCTGGCCCTGTGTGAAAAAGTAATTGCCCCCCCCTTAAATCATGAAGTAACTGTGATTAACCACTTTTTTTGAGTCCTATTTCACTAGCCACACCCAGGCCTGATTACTGCCAGACCTGTTGAATCAAGAAATCACTTAAATAGAACCTGTCTGACAAAGTGAAGTAGGCTAAAAGATCTCAAAAAGCAACACGTCATGCCGCGAACTAAAGAAATTCAAGAAAAGATGAGAGAAAAAGAAATCTATCAGTCTGGAAAGGATTGCAACGCCATTTCTTAGGCTTTGGGACTCTGGTGAATCACAGTGACAGCCATTATCCACAAACGGAGAAAACTTGGAACACTGGTGAACTTGTCGCAGTTGGTGTCTTGTAACATTGACTGGCTTGCCACCCAAGTTTGCATCACTTTGTGCCAAGAGAATCAAAATTTTGTTGGTTAAATTTAGCAAACAAGCTACTTTGTGTCCCTTAGCATCCCCCCGCAGCTGACAACATGGCAACACACAACTTGGTTGCAAATACACACTGTTCATGACTGACCCTGCATGGGCATATGTGTGTATAGGTATTGATAGAGGTGATGGGATAGATGAAATGGGTGGTGGTGGAGTGGACACTGGATATGGGATATGAAGGGTGAAGAGGAGGGTGTGCTGTGGTGTCCTTCACCTTTGTTGATGTGTTAAACTATCCTACATATATAGGCACATTACTGCTGGGGTGAACAATGCAATTACAAATACTTCACTCCTAATGCAGACAAACTATTCTCTGGTCCAAGGACAATCATGACGTGAGACAAGGGAAGAGAGTGAGGGAGAGAGAGAGAGAGTGAAAGAGATACAGAGTAAGGATTTACAGGAGAGATGCACAAGTGAGAGGAGAGGAAGCTCAACAGCTCCTAATCTTGAAAAACCAAGGGTATTGATTGCATTAGGCTGGCTGTGAAACAAAGTAAACGATAGGGTTTAAAGGCGAAGAGGGGAGGTGTGTAAAGTACATGAGTGTGGGCTCAATTGATACGACTCCTAGAGACGGCTGATAAAGGATCAAAATCTGGGGTTAATGCTATACAATTCTCAGATGAAAAATGTCCCAAGAAACCCCCTCCAGCTTACAACCATTCTTTCATTTCCATACAAATGTCACAGGTGAGGGAAGGTTTCCACAATTAAACTACTCTCAACATAATATGAAATGGCACGACAGAGGTTCTAAGGCAGTAGACACAAGTGTATTGGAAGAAAGAACAATCTTTCTTTTCGCTCTATACAGGGAACTGACGATTTAAAACTACTTTGCACTAAGGGGACCAGAATTTATGCACGCACACACGCACGCACACACACAGATATGAATTTATTACTATTAAATGAAGTGTAAGTGATGAGCACACATAATGTCTGAGCTCTGGAATGGCCCCTGACTGCCTTTATGCTCCTTTTCTCCTTTGCGCACACACACACACACACACACACAAGTCCGCGCAGTTATCCTTGTTAGGACATTGCATTGACTTCTACTCATTATGAACTGCCTAACCCAAACCCTACCCCTAACCTTATCCAAATCATAACTGACATTAACCTTAACAAAACCTCAATTCACACCTGACCCCTAACCTCAACCAAGAGCTCAGAAATGACGTTTTGCCGTATGAGGACCAGGCTTTGATCCCCAATAGGACTACTGGTCCCGACAAGGTCAGTGTTTATACTGGAAAAGGTCCCCAAAAGGTAACAAAAACGTAAACAGAGTACAATCATTCTGGGACAGATCGTGATTGGACTCGAGAGTGGAGATATTAGGAAGATACAGCACTGCTCCATGTCTCCTCACTGTTGACAAAACTGATGTCACCTTGGCATGGAAGACACTCCTCAATTTTACTTTAAAGGAATCAGGGGTCAGCTGGGGGGGGGCTCTATGAACATTAGGAGATGGAAGGCAGTGACAGGTGCATGAATAGAAGGAGAGAGAGACCAATGAGAAGTGGGTACAGATCACAAAGAAAAGAACACATCTGCCCTCTGCTGGTAAATTTGTAAATTGAACCATTACAAAATAGGAAGAAAGGATTGCCGCTTGGAGTGAGGAATATGCTTTGCTTTCTGGACCTCAGCAAGATCAAGTATTTGGATGTATGAAAATCAGCACTAACTCTGTGCAGCAGAGTCATACTGCACAACATTTGGGGAAAAGAGGAATAATATGATAGCCTCAGCTTCTGGAGTGGGCTCACTAATCTTTATAAATGATGTAATTCATGATGATAGCAGCAGGAAAACAAGCAGACCAGAAAAACATTCTGTTCAATAACTTACGGATTAATTAGTCCAAGCTATAGGGGGAACCTCATCATGCAGTAAGACAATGACCCAGAACACACTGTCAACACAACTAAGGACTGCATTGGGTAGCTAAAGTGAATTTTAGACAGGGCCAAATCAATTGCCAGCTTTACTCACCTGGTTGAAATTTGATAAGCTAGGCTCCAGAATGCAACACATGCGCACTGTATCTGGTCTCCCCATGGATAGACCGAGATAAGAACTTTGCTACATGAAAGATCTCCATTAATTTAAGCCTCTGGCAGTGCCAGTATGGGAGGTCAATTCAGAAATTTGACTAAAATGTGGGCTTTTTTCATTGTATGTATTTAATTTCAACACATATTTAAAAAGTTCTGGAATTGACTGAACTGAAATGAAATTGACTTCTACGCAAGGATGTAAATGGTACAAAACAACAGAATCACCTAATAATGTAGGGATATCAAGTAATACCTAGAGCATCGGGCTAACCTTTGGCTTCAGAAAACAATGCAGGTATACAGAACTAGATAACTCGGTTGCCACAGGGACCGAGTCATGTATCTTCCCGATCCCCAAATTTCAGACAAAATGGCTGCCGGCAGTCATGTTGGACATTCTAAATTCGCGAAAATCAGTCTTGAGCATTGTCCAATCAATATCTTCGTCTATGTGAAATTTGGAGAAATTCCTGTAATAATTGTGGCTTCCAGAGCCCGGAACAGAAAATCTCTGGGGTGGCAGCGGCCCCGGAACTAAACCATAGTATCTCCCGACTATTGTCGTCGGGGAGATACAAATATACAACTGCTAAAGACACGCAAAAGGCTTCAGCAAATGGGGCACAGTTTGCGGTGCTAGTTGCAGCAGACAATTTATGACTGCATTCAGACAGAGCGACCACGCCATCTATGTAACGCCTCTGCCACTCATTCAGATTCTGTCTGAATGGGGCAAGGCATTTAAAAGGAGTATTAGTGAGCGGTCTCAGATACACCTCGGGAGGTGTTTCAACGCTGCCGAAAAGGAGTAGTTTATGCCCTTTGGCATCTGTGTGAATAAGATGAGCAGTCACTGCTTGGCAAATTTAAAAGAAAACATCAAGACAAGGAAACAGGCAGAAGTGATTATGCATAAAATGCACATATGAATTACTGAATGCACAGCCATTTCTGTCAGTGTGGTTTAAGTTGGTGAAACGTCTCTAGCCTGAAAATGAACAAATTAAGAAAATTAACAGCTTATTAATTCTGGGAATGAAGTGTGTTCGGAGTGAAAACAAGCATTCCACAGTGGGTCTCCAGGGGCCTGAACTATGAAGCAGGATTTAGGCTTAGAGGTAACCTCTGATATAACCCTGGTTTTTCAGTACTATGAAGGGGGTTCACTTCTTACCTGGGTAAATCACATGGGCAACATATGCTGAGCAGTTAACCTGCTCCGGAGCAGGTTAAGTTCTAGATTCAGATCATAGGGTATAGCGACCAATCAATTCTCTTGGAAAATGGCCTGCCCTAGAAGATCTTGTAGACCTTGGTGCGCAGATCGTGAGAGGATCTCTGAGGAGAGCCAGAATATTCAGGGACTGGCGAAAACCCTTGGCATTCCCCGATGAATACCTGGATGAACGATAAAGGTTTTCATCGGAAGGTTTGACATAACTGTGTCAGCTCCTCAAGCCATATGTGGCAAACATTACGTGGAGCCATGTGCTTACAGTTCCACAAACTGTATCACAATGCGGTACTCTGCCATGGGCACTTTTATGTATGCTGTGGGTGATGCAAAAAAAAGGCTGGTCAAAAACTCAGTCTGCAAAGCAATACATAGGGTGGCACCTGCCCTAACAGCCTTATTGGATGTAATGGTGGGGTTTACTGCCCACTTGCTATGAAAACTATAAAAGAGGGCTTTTACGAAATAGCAGGTAAGTAAGATATCAACCTATTTAACTACGTGATCTATAAATAATGTCGACCCGTATACGGTTGTATATTTAATTCAGTCTACTCCTTGCATAGGGTTCCCCAGAGTGATTGCTGCCTTAGATTCCACTCACATCCCCCTGTTCACAAGTCTGAGTGAGAATGAGGCTGATTATGTGAACAGAAAATCATTCCCCATCCTCAGTGTTCAGGTAAATATTGCCACAGTAATTTGCAATGCACGTTATACACTCAGTTTGCACATTAAAAGCAAGATCTTGCCTTGAGCTGACATTTGTGTCCTACCTTGCCTTTGTTCTTATTTTCATCTAGTGTAGTACTTTATTTTATGTATGGGAATTCACGGAAACCTCATTGTGCATATCTTAAGCTATGTGTGTCTTGTCAGTCTGCCCTTCATAGCTGCTTTAGTAGCCTTCCACTAAGCTTTAGAAGTTAGTTAAGAAATTAAGCTGAAAAGTCACTTAAAACACAACCTAATGCTGACATCTTGTGGACATATTGATAATCCCAAATACTTTTGCAGATGACCTGAGACCACAATTATATGTTCACCAGCCAGGACGGCAAGTGGCCTAGCTCTGCCCATGACTGCCGAATCTTCAGGGCGTCAGCTCTGGGCCACAGAGTCGAGCAGAATATGGTAACTGTACATTTCATATTTTTGTTCGTCCTTTTAAATTGCATTTTGAAACTGATCGGGGTAACATACCTTTTAATCTTAACCCTTTCAGCGGATTAATTTTGGGTTTTTACAGAAAATATGATTGTTATTCAAAATAACAATAAAATAACACCAAATCTCATAATAAGTTTCCCATAACTGATGTTTTTATGTTTTAATCCTCTCCAGAATCGCTAAAATCGTTTGGATCCAAGTCACTCCGCTCTCTGAATATTCAAACTCATCGTCAGGGTCAATAAAGCAAAAAACTTCATCCACGCTGTATTTACATTTTTAGAATGCTTTGTACTAAATCGATACCATGTTCACATGTCCCAGTTTGACCGGAGTAGTCTCGTATTTAGCGTTTTAGGAAATCCCATGCCTCGTTCACGGCTAAAAATACAGTGCTGGGTGACCTGAGAGACAGCCAATGGTAATGAGTGTAACTAACAAGGGAATTCCATAATCCCAATGAGAGAAGACTTTATAAAAACCGTTGGTTAAAAGCGACAAAAAATGTCGCTGTGCCTGCGAAAGGGTTAAGAGCTATTCAATGGAGTTCGTGGCGACAGGGGATATGCCTGCCAGCCCTACCTCATGTCCTCCTATCCTGACCCTGGTGCAGGGCGACAAAGCCGAAATAACGTGGCCCTCAACAAAACCAGGGTCAGGATAGAGGCAACTTTCAGAGTCCTTAAGGCCCTCTTAACCTGCCTACGTGGCCTCAGAGTGGCCCAGACCGTGCATGCAAAATCATAGCAGCATGTATTCTGCTCCATGACTTTGCCACCAAATGGAGGGAGAGGGCCCCTCCTGAGACCCAACGACCCCCAGATGTAGTAGACCCCATCACCCTGGACCACCCTACTAGCAGGGCTGTAAGAGAGGCCATAACTGAACTTTTTTTTTTTTTTAACATAAGGAGACAACAGGCCTTTGTTTTTCCTTTTTAGTCCTTTAATCATTTTTGTTGTTTAATTGGGCTTTCTTCAATCCTCCCATTCTAGTAAAGAGAAGACACATGTAAATTCACAATTTGTGAAATAGATTTGAGTTTACAATTGGTTTCCACATGCTTTGAAATAAATTTCATTACCGAATTACCTTTTTTCATACTCCAGTTTCTCAATCTCGAGTTTAACCTTATTCATTTGCCCTTTTTGGAACTCCATATCATGTTGAACCTTCTTGATTTGCTCTTTTTTGAACTCGATATTGAGTTTATGTACTCAATCAAGGGTCCTTTTGTATAATGACCTCACATTGGCCACGTTTACATGGACGGTTTAATTCCACTTTCATTCGGAATGAAAGGCCATTCCGATTAAAAGCGGTCATGTAAACACCTCAATCGGAATGAAAATGGCCATTCTGATTGAAATTTAAATCTGATTAAAAGGGGGTGGTATATTCCGTTAGCCATTCCGATTGAAAGAATCTTTCGTACATGTAAACACTCATTCCTCTTAATGTTCATTCCATTCTTTCTGCGCATGCTTGCTACCTTTCCTTCCTTGCGAGGGGGACGCGGCAGAAGGCTAAGGTAGAGCAGTCGTTGCGCTAACCAATAGCCAATAGCCAAAGCACAGTCTTCTGCCTCCCTTTTTCAATATTCTACCTCCCTTCTGCTCCTTAACAGACGAATGATAATAATTAAAATGATGTGGTCATACTGCTGCTTCAAAAATAAAAGCAACAGGGCTCTCAAGTTTTGAACACAGACTAGAGTGAGATTTTCTCCGCGTGGGGGGATGCATGATACTCCCGTTTTCCACTGTGGGTGAATGAATAATGCAGCTTTTAGAACATTGTTGCAGCAGGATCACGTAACTAATTCCAGGACAACTGTGTCCTCCCTCCCCATTGGTTGTTGCCCTAAATCTTACCCAGATACGATACTGCTATTATCTGATTGGCTATTGTGTAGCCCCTTTCCTTTTTTTAAATTGGCTGGCAGGTGACAAGCTGCCACAGAGAACTCCAGGGGAGACGTGTTTGATTCCTGCCGGTTTCCACAGTTATAGCGGTGCTGCTGCGCATATAGGCCTACTTTTGGAAATGGTTTCCGTTTTAATCAATTTTTTTGCGTGAGAAATATGACATGCGTGACATCCGACTGAAATGAGTGACAATCACGCTCAGTGCATGAGACTTCAGAGCCCTGAAACAAAATCAGTCCGAAAAAGGCACTGCTAATGTCATTCATGTTGTCTACTAAGACAAGCCTAATATTTTTCTTTCAGTAGGCTAAATGGAAACACGTATACACACATCTTCCCCGCTCCCTATCCAATCAGAAGCCTTCCCAGCACCAAACCTTACGCGAAAGCGATTAAATGCATCTTCCATGTAAACCCCCATTCGGAATGACAATATCTCATGTAAACTCGCAGGAAAAAAAAGTTCATTCCGAATGGTTTCACTCGGATTAATTAATTCCGAATGAAAAGTCATCATGTAAACGTGGCCATTGTCTGCTCCAATCTGAAACAAACCACAAAATACAGTTGCTTTAACATTGAAGCATTGTCCCTTTGCAATGGTCACATGAAGAAAGGTGCAAATGTCACATCGAATACCCCATTTAGATTTTGATTAAAGGAGCAGTATGTAAGAAATGCATGTTGATTAATCATGAAATGGCCCTGATATATCACTTAAGCATTATTACACGCGAGGGTGTGCTTGCCCAGACAGCAAAGTGGTGCTGGCGCGACGCTGGGCCGAAGTCGTTTGACGATTCTTTTTGGAATCGGGCCAGAGCTGGCGAGCGGAGTCGGCCCAGCGTCTTTTTGAACATCGGGCCAGACTCGGCCCAGACCATTAGGGCCAAAGTCGCAAGCCATCTCAGAGCCGACTGGTGCTTATGACGGCGCTTGTATTGTGTTCCATAGGTTACATAGCAATAATACAAGGCAATGTAGTCGGCAAAATAAAAATAAAAATCACTTGAACAGTAACCACGGTGCTTTCAAAAAGGAATAGCCTACACAGGCTGATCAAGTCATCATGTTTATTTTTAAAATGCATTAATTAAAATTACAAAATTATTCAAATAAATGATAATTCAACGGAAGGAAGGTTCAACTGTTTTGCCTGTTCCCGTTGCGTTCTCCCTTCGTCCCGATCACCAGCTAAATTCAGCCTCCGCAATTTTCTAGATTTCCTTGTAGCTGGCTGTTTTGCCGTGGGTATTTTTTTCCACAGCGCCTGCATGTCAGAGAAAATAGAGACAGAGCGCAAATGACACACGTGCAATAGTTCTTATCACAAGAAAAAATAATGGTTATTCTACTCACGTATTTGTGATCTTCGGTGAAGGACTAGGGACCGCTTTCCATTCATTCCCTTCCAGTTAAGTTGACGTGCCAGGGTTTTATTAATCACTGCCGCTAACACGTTACTGTGGCTCGAAGGTTTCTTTTACCAGTGGACCCAAGTAATCTGGGGGAAAAAGGTAGTACGAGTTCATGGAGGTCTGTGTACTTCTGCGGGTTTGTTTCCTCTACATTTTAAAAAATACAAAGTAAAAAAAGACAAAGCCAATCCATCCTTTTTGGTCTTGACCTTTATTTATATGGCGTAAGGTTTTAACACCGAGAAACAGCAGAGGAGGATAAATACACTTTCCTTGCATCATATAGCAAGTGGTTTTATTTAAGAGTTGACGCATAAAACGACATCAAATTGTAATTTCGAGTTGGCCACTCATGATCTTTACCCGGAACAGTTTCAGCGCAGTTACTGGTCAGTCTGTCAGTAACGTTATTTCAACGGACTTTCCCGGACCAGGCAACACGAAGCTAAGGATCCAGCGCAGGTGAGTATTATTTTTTAAATAAAATTAACTGAGACATCTGAAACTAGCTGTTTGTTGCGTAATTACTACGATGAATAAACATCTAAATAAGCAAGAACACAACTTATGTGATCATTTCGATCAGTGTCCAGTTATGATGAAGAACTGTTTGTTTTGAATTTTAACGAAGCTAGCTAATGGCCATGATATCATAGCTGAAGTCAGTTCGCAAATATTTGGTTAAGTTAACGTTAGACCGTGAGTTTAACGTGGATTACGAAAGCCTGTCTCAGGCCAGTGTAGTTGATTTTTAAGAAACAGTAAAACAGACTTATTAAATCCATTTTGTTTTAACATGTCTCGACGAATAAGTAATTGATCAGGGGTGGGTTTCCTAGAGCAGTCGAGCAGTGGTTCTCACTCTTGCTCCTGGGGCACCCCTGTTTATGCTGGTTTTTGTTCCAACCACGTTTTGTGCAGTTATCTATCCTATGAAGCCACATTTGAACAAATCCAACAAATCCATACATACCAAGAGAAACTAAATCTATATCCATATTGTAATATCTTAGAAACAATTGCATAAAAGAAGGGAAAAATTGAGCCCATCAAAGTGATCAGTGGGTTCCTAATTAGTGAGGCTGCGGACACATGGTCGTGGAAACTAACAACTTATTAGGCAAGCAAATAATGGAATCAAACTTGCTTTTTGCCTTGTTAATGTCATTACGTTCAAGCATATTATGTAGAAAGAATGCAAAACACCTGTCTTCAGCAACTTAATCTGGAGCTGACTGATTTCTTGGTGTCTGTTTAAAAATGTTGTCCCCTGAAATTTCTTGCAATATGGTAAAATAGATAATGTGTCCAAGGGTCTTTTATTCTTTTTGGCAATCATGGGCTTTTCTGTCAAAATGTGGCTTTAGACGGTAAATAACTGCTTTAAACATGAAACACACCTACTTAAGTCATATCAACATCTTATTTAAATTTTGCAGTGCAATTGTGGTTGGAACAAAAGCCAGCATACACAGGGGTGCCCCAGGACCGAGATTGAGAACCAGTGTCCTTGAGCTGTCCAAAAGCTTGGTCAGTCCAAAGTTTGGCTAGAGTAGACCTTCAGCTGGAAAGCTTCCTCAACACTTAGAATGTGTTTCCAAGAATGTCCTCGGCTATACCTGCGGTGAGACTTACTTTCTTAACGTTGGTCTTGACTAGAGCAGTGGTCTTCAATGTTGTTCCTGGGGACCCCCTGTGTATGCTGGTTTTTGTTCCAACCACAATTGTAATAGCAGGATTTTAACAAGCTGTTAATTAGTCTTAATTTAGTGTATTTAATGTTAAGGGCAGTTATTTGCTATCTTAACCCACATGTTAACAGAAATATTTGTGTGTGCCATTAAAAAAAAAAAAAAAAAAAATACCTACATTGCGTTGAAATAACAGCATAAAATGAGAGAAAACAATGTAACCAATCAAACTAGGTAACTCGGTCGCCACAGGGACCAAGTCGTGAATCTCCCCGATCCCCAAATTTTGGACAAAATGGCTGCTGGCAGCCATATTGGGCGTCTGAAATTGCCGAAAATCTGTCTTGAGCATTGTAAAATAAATATCTTCGCCTTTGTAAAATTAGAAAAAAAATCCTGTAATAATTGTGGCTTCCAGAGCCTGGAACAGAAAATTTCTGCGGGTGCGGCAACCCCAAAACTAAACCATAGTATCTCCTGATACTATTGTTGGGGAGATACAATTAAAGAAGTGGTAGGCTCCTTATTGCTGAAAACTATTTGGCACATCATGACAAATTTATTCGACAAGCAAATGGTAAAGAGTCAAACCAGTTTTGTGTTATGTTAATGTAATTAAGTTTACCTGAAGTTTTTTTTGAAAGAATTTGAAACAGTTGTGTCCAGCAGTCTAATTTGGGGTTTACTGTCAGCGTCTCATTTGATCTGCTTGAAATGTTATATTACTTGAAATTTCTTGCAGATTTGAAATAAGCACACTATCCTCTAGGGTATTTTATTCTTCATAACATGTATGGATGTTTCTATGAAACATTTGGCTAGAGAGAGTAATTAACAACTCTAAACACGAAAAACACCTAATTAAAACATTAACAGCTTGTTAAAATCCTGCGATTACAATTGTAGTTGGAACAAAAACCAGCATACACAGGGGTCCCCAGGGACGACGCTGAAGACCACTGGTCGAGAGCAGGGATAGTCATTCTTTTCCAGCATTAGCTGATATGGGTATAGGCTTTCATTCTAAAGCCTGCTCCAGATGGTGCAACTTTGCAGACGAATCACATGATCCAGAAAAATGGTGGTGCCCATGCTCATTGTCAGTTCATTGGAAAAAGCCATTTTTCTGTATCATGTGACTCGTCTGCACATCATATGATGGGTCTGCACGCCAGATTGGTGAGCACGTGTAACATTGCAGCAGGTAGCCCCCACACGGTGAGTAACTTCCTTGCGTGACGCGAAAATATTTTGCATGCTAGATACACTGCTGCACTGTTTCGCGAGGAAGTTACGCCGCAAAAACCATCTCCACACGGTGCAACATTGCCTGATGCAGTATACAAGCGTGTCACTTGCCTCAGGCAAAGTTGCACCATCTGGGGCAGGCTTAACCATGCAGTCACACACCTGATTCTACTAATCAATCTCGGGTCTTGCATCACAGCCAATGTATTTGTCCTGACACTGACGACATTTTCACGCTTTAATATGTTGGTGTACTGTGAATACTAAGGTGTTGTAGACCAACCTCAAAAGTGTCTCTCACAGAATATATGCCATAGCTAACGATGCCCTGGGAAGCACCTTGAAAAGTTCAGGTAACCTCACATCTTAGCATATGTCTTAGGCATGACCTAACACCAAGTAGGCAGTGGGAAAAGCACCCCGGACCAAATTTAGTTTCTTAAATAATTTTGCTGAACTGATTTCAGTCATATGTTTAAAAAAAAAAAAAAAAAACCCGTAATGATTTTCTCTATTCTGCCCCACCAGGACTAAAAAATGTTTGACAGTGGGAGAGCGATCAAAAGTAGCAACATGATTTGGGTATGACCTCTAACGCATGTCAGAGCATGAGGACCATTGCTGGCCATGGTGAGTAGGTATATGATGACCACAATTATACCTTGATGTCAGTCTATAATAGAGCTGAGGCTTTTAGAAATATCTTATACTGTCAGTCATTGCTTGGTAGGCAAGCAACTGCTCCACCTACAAAAGTTTAGGACCTTATTTGAGAAAATTTACTTTTTTCTTCTGAATGCAGTATTTGCCTCAGAAGTTGAAAATGATTGCCTGATAATGTGTCATCCTTGCATTTACCTACTGTATTCAGTTACAGTTGACAATCAAACAAGTAATGCTTAATTATATCGCATTTTGCTGTGTTTTGCGTTTTCTAAAAAATCTATAAAAATTAGTAGAAATCCTTGTTACTCAGACACTCCCTGCATTAAAAAAGCCTTGGCCAGCTCATGTGCGGCTAGTTTGACCAGCTTCATGGATCTTTTCGTATGATTAGAAAAATATAGGAAGCTGGTCAAATTAGCTGCTGATAAGCTGGTCAAGGCTTTTTTTATAGCAGGGAGTGTCTTTGAGTAAAAAAAAAAATAAAAAAAATAAATAAATTACCCTTTTCAGTAGGTTTTTAGAAAAGGCAGTACTGCAAAATGCGGCACAATTAAGAGTTTACTGAGTGATGGTCAATGGAAAAGGGGCTATAAGACAACCCCAATTCTGAAATAGTTATGATGAAGTGTAAATTGTGAATAAAATCAAAATGCAATGGCTTTCAGATCACATGAGCCAATATGTTATTTACAATAGAACATGAATAACATTTCAAATGTTGAAACTGAGACATTTCATATTTTTATACACAAAATCAGCTTATTTCAAAGTTTTTGGCTGCAATAGGTCTCAAAAAAGTTGGGACATAGGCAAAAAAAAAAAAAGGGCTGAAAAAGCAATTAACCCTCTATTAACCAAACCCATTTCCAATTGTGTTAAAATTATTTCCCTAGGCAGATATGTTGATTATGGGCCAATATTTGGAAAAATAGTTAAAAAAAAAATAAAAAAAAAATAATTTTTTTTTTTTTTTTTAATTTAAATTTAAATTTAAAATTTTTTAAAATTTTAAAATTTTAACTTGGACGGACCATTTTTTTCAAATTTTAAAATTTTAAACCAACAGACGGACCATTCAAGTTATTCTCAAATGTTTATTTGGCAATAAGAAACAAAACCAACAGGGTGTCCAGGGCTGTTAACCCTCTTTTTTCACTTCATGTAGCAGATATGCTACGCTGCATGGTTAATAAATGGAGGGTTAATATATAAGAGAATCAGCTGAACAAACATTTAGCAAGTTTAATTGATGACCTGTTAACTGGCATCAGGTGTGTTGGGAGGGCTTCTCAATTGCACAGCCATGGCTACACCCTTATTGATGTTTTCAGGTCCTATTTTGGGCACATTCTCAAGAGTGAACCGGTTTGGCATCCAACTTGAAGGTGATGGATTCTCTTGATGTCCTGGGGTGAGGTTTTTGCCAAAGCCCAAATCCGCATTTTGACACACCCTGACACCCACTAGGGTGCACCACTACCCTGTTCTACATGGTCCCAGGTGTCATGGTAGAATGCCTTAGTTAAACGGTCGTTTGGGGTTTACCATGGTTACTGGGAAATTCAACAGGAGAGCCAGAGTTGAAGCTGTAACCTGTATAGGAACATATTCAATGCCGACTTTCCAGGTGGCAGAACCATTGGAAAACCTGCTGGCCCTATTAGTGTAGGGCCATCAGTGCAAGAATAAAGATTTACATAAAATTACATGAAGACAACATAGACTATACAGACAAAACGGACAATACAGAAAGAACAAGACAGTTTACATGATTTTTCATGATTGATTGATTTACATGATTGATCTGATGCAACCTAAAATCAATTTTATTTATTGGTCAATAATGCTCAAGTCCCATTCCCAAGGGAGATTCAGTAGAGATTCAGGCAAAAACTTTCAAAAAAAACTGCAGCCAAGGCCCAACAAAGCTTCATATCCTGAGAGAGACTGTTATTTAAATATTCCCTCTGACAGCTGACATCATATGGTTTTTCTGTAAAATGATTTACCTACAGCATTAGACATGAGATATACAGTGCCGTGAAACAGTATTTTCCCCCTTCCTAATTTCTTACTTTTTAGCATATTTTTCACACTTAAATGTTTCAGATCATTAAACAAATTTTAACATAAGACAAAGACAACCCGAGTAAATACAAAATGCAGTTTTTAAATGATGATTTCATTTATTAAGGGGAAAAAGCTATCCAAACCTTCCTGGCCCAATGTGAAAAGTAATTGCCCCCTAAATCCAAATAACTGGTTGTGCCACCCTCGGCGACAACAACTGCAATCAAATGTTTGCCATAACTGGCAATGAGCCTTTCACATCAATGTGGAAGAATTTTAGCCCACTCTTCTTTGCAGAGTTGTTTTAATTCAGCCACAGTGGAGGGTTTTTGAGCATGAATGGCCTGTTTAAGGTCATGGCACTGCATCTCAATTGGATTTATGTCCAGACTTTGACTAGGCCACTCCAAAATCTTCATTTAGTTTTTTTTAAGCCATTCAGAGGTGGACTTGCTGGTGTGTTCCCAATGATTGTCCTGCTGCTTAACCCAAGTGTGCTTGAGCTTGAGGTCACAAACTGATGGTTGGACATTCTCCTTCAGGATTTTCCGGTAGAGAGCAGAATTCATAGTTCTATCAATTACGACAAGTCGTCCAAGTCCTGAAGCAGCAAAGTAGCCCCAGACCATCACACTACCATCACCATGTTTGACTTTTGGTATAATGTTCTTTTTATGGAATGCTGTGTTAGTTTTACGCCTGATGTAATGGGACACACACCTTCCAAAAAATTCAACTTTTGTCTCGTCAGTCCACAGAATATTTTCCCAAAATTCTTAGGGATCATCAAGATGTATTTCGCAAATATGAGACAAGCCTTTGTGTTCTTTTTGGTCAGCGGTGGTTTTCGCTTTGGAACTCTCCCATGGATGCCATTCTTGCCCAGTCTCTTTCTTATTGTTGAGTCATGAACACTGACTTTAGGCAATTGAGGCCTGTAGTTCTTTAGATGTTATTCCCGGTTCTTTTGTGACCTCCTGGATGAGTCGTCGATGCACTCTTAGAGTAATTTTGGGAGGCCGGCCACTCCTGGGAAGGTTCACCTCTGTTCCAAGTTTTCTCCATTTGTGGATAATGGGTCTCACCTTGATTCGCCGGAGTCCCAAAGGCTTAGAAATGGCTTTGCAACCCTTTCCAGACTGATAGACGTCAATTTCTTTGTTTCTCATCTGTTCTTGAATTTCTTTAGTTTGCAGCATGACGTGTTGCTTTTTGAGATCTTTTAGCCTACTTCACTTTGTCAAACAGGTTCAATTGGAGTGATTTCTTGATTCAACAGGTCTGGCAGTAATCAGGCCTGGGTGTGGCTAGTGAAATTGGACTCAAAAAATGTGGTTAATCACAGTTAATTTATGATTTAACAAGTGGGGCAATTACTTTTTCACATAGGGCCAGGTAGGTTTGGATAGCTTTTTCCCCTTAATAAATGAAATCATCATTTAAAAACTGCATTTTGTATTTACTCGGGTTATCTTTGTCTTATAGTAAAATTTGTCTGATCAGCTGAAACATTTATGTGTGAAAAATATGCAAAAAAGTAAGAAATTAGGAAGGGGGCAAATACTTTTTCACAGCACTGTACCAGTCCAGTTCACAATTTAATCTTGAAAGAAGGATAATTATAAAATCTTCACAGAGAGCACATGGTATACTGTTTATAAACAACGTCACATGATTCCTAAGTCACGCAGACACACCCACCTCACTGACAACGAATTACGCTGTTGTGGCCTTACAGACTACATTTGAACACTTAATAATGGTAATTTCCTTCTTGGCTAGCAATAACATTCGACAGGATGCAGGATTTTAAATTCTAGGTCATGTATTATCAGCTACTACTCCGACAGTTTGACCAGATTTGTATACATGACCGCGGATGAGCTGTTGATAAAATTAGGATAACTATGATAATGTATGCAGACATGCCAGCAAAATGTCAGAAAATGTCATTGTACTTACGTCTTTTTGCTTGAAAAAAACGATCTAAAGAGCCGGCATCTGGCACTTCCTTTCGTTTATTCGCTCTGCCACATATGTGGAACTAGATTTATTGTGGCTTTTGCCAGTTTTTCATGGTCTTCCAAGGTGTCCCGGCATGATTAAAGCACCCTTTGCATTCAGGAAATTCTAGAAGCATCCTCGGTCGACGTGAAAATCAAAATACATAGGAGCAGTACACGCGAGTACATCCAAACCAGCAGGTGACAAGGTTGGGAGAAAACTGTAGTCTTGCGCGAGCCATGGAAACTACGTAGTGAAAATTCTAGCCCTGCAAGCCAGTCGAAACGAGCCGAGCAGCTGATTAAGCGAAATATCGGATTTCTCTCGGGTTTATAGTCGGTACTTCTGGCTGAATAGTTTGTGTGATATGGGATTAGTGACATGCTTCATTTTTTTTTTTTGGTGACCATTATTGATTTTGGGCGCGTTTCCCATAATTTGGGTGCGTTTTTTTTTGCCAATTCTTATTTTGGGCCAAATTTATGACGATGCAATTGAGAGCCCAGGGTGTGTAACATGATTGACTATAAAAGGAATGTCTTAGAGAGGCAGAGTCTCTCAGAAGTAAAGATGGCCAGAGGCTCTCCAACCTGTGAAGGCTTATGTAAAAAAAAAAAAAAATTGTGGAATACTTTAAAAACTATGTTCCTCAACGTCAAATTGCAAAGGCTTTGAAGGTCTCATCATCGACAGTGCATAACATCATCAAAAGATTCAGGAAACTGGTAAAAATCTCTGTGCGTAAGGGACAAGGCCGAAGACCTTTACTGGATGCCCGTGATCTTCGAGTCCTCAGACGCCACTGCATCACTCACCAGCATGATTCTGTCATTGACATTACTAAATGGGCCCAGGAATACTTCAAGAAACCACTGTCTGTAAACACAGTCCCCATGCCATCCACAGATGCCACCTAAAAACTCGATCATGCAAAAAAGAAGCCATTGTTGAGCATGATCCAGAAGCACCGCCGTGTTCTGTGGGCCAAGGCTCATTTAAAATGGACTGTAGCAAAGTGTCCTGTGGTCAGACGAGTCCAAATTTGACATTCTTGTTGGAAATCATGGGCGCCGTGTCCTCCCGGCTAAAGAGGAGAAAGACCACCCCTCCTGTTATCAGCGTTCAGTTCAAAAGCCAGCATTTCTGATGGTATGGGGATGCATTAGTGCATATGGTGTGGGACACTTGCATGTTTTAAAAAGCACCATGAATGCTGAAAGGTATATAAAGGTTTTAGAGCAACATATGCTCCCCTCCAGATGACATCTATTCCAAGGAAGGCCTTGAGTATTTCAGCAGGACAATGCAAAACCACATACCAGTGGCGGGTGGTGGATGGAAAACTGGGGGGGCGAAAAACATCCCTTGAAACGGATGAGATTAGTGACCCGATTTCAATCGTTGTTCTTGAGCAACATGATAGTTTCCCTTATAATGAAATGTTTAGGCGAGTGAATAATAAATTCTATAAAATGTTTAATTCATATGCCTTAATGGGCAACTCTTCACGAAAAAACCACTGTGGATTTTCCACGTTAAATTTTGTCACATCCTAAGCACGTCGTCAAACCTGTGCGTAATGATTGTTTAATTGAAAAAGATTGAAATGTTTTTTTTTTTTTTGCGTTCAACTGGTGCGTTTGATTTCTCGTCTTAACGAAGACAATTAGCAACACCTGAGAGGGGAGAGTTCAAGTGTCTTTTACCGGGGAAATTGACTGAAAACAGATCAAGACTAATAAGCAGTTTAAAGACATGTTTATCGCCCTCCTTGTTCTCTGTCCACCACCCGCCACTGCCACATACTGCAGCTATTGCAACAGCGTGGCTTCGTAGTAGAATAGAAGAGTTCGTGTGCAGAAGTGGCCTGCCTGCAGTCCTGATCTTTCGCCGATTGAGAACATTTGACGCATAATTAAACGAAAAGTTCGTCAAAGGAGACCCAGAACTCTCCAGCAGCTGGAAGCCTGTATTAACCAAGAGTGGGATCAAATTCCAATGGCTAAACTCAAGAAACTTGTCTCCTCAATGCCCAGATGCCTCCATTCTGTGTTAAAAAGAAGAGGGGATGCTACATCATGGTAAACAGGCCCCTGTGCCAACTTTTTTGAGACTTGTAGCAGCCATCAAATTTGAAATGAGCTCATTTTGTGGATAAAATTGTAAAATTTCTCAGTTTCAACATTTGCTATGTTATCTCTTTTCTATTGTGAATAAAATACTAGCTGGTGTGATTTGAAAGTCATTGTGTTTTGATTTTATTCACAATTTACACTTTGTCTCAACTATTTCAGAATTGGGGTTGTAAGTCAATGTGAGAATGACACAATTTCAAACAATCAATATACTGTAATTTCTGATGAACTCACTGCATTCAGAAGAAAAAACTTTTTCAAATGGGATCTTAAACTTCTGAGATGGTATTAGCTGCAGAGGTTGTCAGTTAGTTATGTAACAAAACAGTTGAGTAGTTTTCAGGCTTACCATTTTGCCTTTGTGTTTGCATTAATGGGATCCTCCAGCCTTGATTCATATGAGTCAAGATCCATCATAGTCATAAATGGATGCCTGAATTTGAGCGCCATCTCTGCTGAGTCTTTGGAGCAGACTCCTTTAAGCTGGCTGAGCACACCATTTACTGTCGCTGCAAGCTGCACCTGTTGTCGACTCAGTGTGTCAACCATTTTTAAAATGTGAAATTCAGCCACTGCAATGACAAGAAATGTATGTATTTAGTGGATGCTTACATGCTTAGAAAACAGCTTGATTAGCATAAGAGATGAGTTTTGAAGAAATGGTTGTCTTAGATGTACGTAGGCACATTAGCTCTTTGAGTGCGTGCTGTTTTTATAAAGCAAACGACATCTTTTATTATTGGGGCTGCAAATCTTTACTCTAGAAACATGAATTGCACAATTTTAGTGGGCTACATTTAAATTAGGGAAAATAGCCGTTTTTACACTGCGACCATTCTGGTATGTCAGTCTGGATCCAGAAGCATCTGTGTCTAAAAAGTTCATCAGAATTCAGTTGTTTTTTTTTCAGTCTTATTTTCGTGAAGTGTATCCATCCATTGCACTTGCATAGCTATATAAAATTGTTACAATACAATTTCTGAATGTTGCCTACCCCAGAAGTTCTCAGGGCTCTCCAAATCCGGCCCTCGAATCCAAATACAGTCCTGGTTTTCCTTCCTTCCAGGCAATTTAGTGATCAATTAATGCTGCTAATTGGCCAGATTGTCATCTCACCTGACTCCCAGGTAAAGGGAGGGTGGAAAACCAGCAGTTCTCGGCCCTCAAGGACCGTGGTTTGAGGAGCCCTGCCTTAGGAAGTCTGACAATCGCTGCTGTCCAAATCAGACCATACTGTGGATGGCCTTACATCTGGAGTTAATCTGTTGAATAAAGAACAGGATAGTACCATAACATGCCCACCATATCTGCTGAATACCCAAGAGGGATAATGTGCTGGTAGGCCGACGGAAAGTGCCAGTGTTGCAGTATAGGTTGTAAGCAAGGTTCAGGATATACAAAGCTATTGTGGCTAATTTTCGGTCTGTCTCTCTCTACCTCTCTAGGTCACTGGTTCCCAACCACTGGTCCCTGCAGCTGTCTCATTTGAAGGCTGTTGATGGAGCACCTCTGGTTAGTTGTTAATGCACAATGTGCATCCATGTTCAAAGAAGTACATAGTATAGGAAACGTAAATTCATCACTGTTATTTGTCTTGGTGACATGTCCTAAACAGTCCAAACATGGCAGGCTATGTAAAAAAAATTTTATCTCTGTTAGAATTTGCTTATACCGCTTGATCATTCCCAAACTCTGCTCCCAGCTCTCAAGCTCCCATCCATGCGATGGTCTCAGATAAAGGGGGGGGGGGGCTTTGGATTTTTGAAGTCAGTTTTATGTTTTTCCAAATTTTCTTTTGTGATTAGAAAATTCAGTTGATGAGTTTTAAATGGACTTTTATAAAAGTATTTACCTGCAAAAACACACCCCCAAAATGGATAAAACTTGCATCATGCTTCTTTCAGCTGCACTGATAACAAAGGTTGTCATTAATCAGTCAACCATTATTTCATTCTTGATTGGTTATGTAATACCTAACACTTTTTTACCTCTTCCTTTTTTGTTGACAGATTGTTCTTCTCCCCACGCTGTGGAGATCAGAGGTTATGCAGGCCATGGCCTGCTTCAGTTTTCTCCCGGCCTCCTGCTATGTACCTAGAAAAAAAGAGTATTCAGGTATGACGTAATTTCATACAGTGACTTTGACAAATCAATATGTGCAGTATGGTCACCTGCTGTCACAAGCTGTTGCACTGCGTAGCGGGACCAGTCCGGGTGTGACTTCTCCTCCTTCTCAGTGGCATTGTTTATTTTGAAGTCCCTTTTGTAATTTGGCCACCAGGCCATACCATTGATAAACCACTGATTTGGGACTGTATTTACAGATTTTGAATCACAAAACTCCACCACAATGTACATATCCTAATGAAGAAAAAGAAAAAATAAAATTAACATGGGAGGGAAGAGATTGAGACCCCTGAAGTGGCAATACCGCAAATTATTTACATTGAGAAGGTAGGAAACCATGTACCATATATTTAACTTGAAATGGCTATAAAAATGAATCACGTACGAATCATCGTTTTTTTTACGTACAATGAGTTAATGGGGATGCAACAACATTCTCAAATGGTAATAAAACACACTTCACTGTAATGTCTACAATACTAGCAATATGCAAGTCGTCTGATGGACAGGAAACACTGTACACTTGTGCAATTTCAGAGTGATATAGGTATTTGAAAAAGGATGACTTCCTAGTAAATTTTTTGCGAATGATGAAAATACCAGAATTTTTTTCAAACAATGTTTTGGATGAAACGGACCTCATTCTTTGTGTAAAATGTATTGTCCGCATCATCACACCAGATAGAAATGAGGGAAATGCAATTCTTTAAATTGCCTTGCAATAAGAGAGCCTTTGATTCGTGGTCCATTGAAGTGCTCTTTTTGTGTCTTGTGTCAGTTCACATGAATTCTCTGAAAGCAGGCTTACAGTTGATTGTTGTTCTAGTCTGTATATCACTTGTGTTAAGGGGTACTCTGGTCTCTGTATTTTTTTTTAGGTTCTTCTTGAAGTTTTCAAAAGTGAATGGAGAGAATGAGTCAAGGGGGCCATGAAGTCAAACATCATCTGCCAAATGTAAGACTCCATGAATATTGTACATCAAATGATCTTCTCGGTAAATTTGAGCAAAGGGTTTTTACAAATGCTGTCAGTAGACACTGGGCATTACTGTTGAATTTATTGCATAATGGTGGACTGGCTAAAATCATTATGCCTGTAAAGAGAAGCATGAAATTATTGTAATTGGATATGTGCAGTATAGGTGCTAGGACTACTGGCCCTGTGGTACAATAAAAATAGCCTGAATTCAGTTGTTAATCTATCTAGCTCTGCCAGTGCCCTGGGCTTTCTTGCGAATTTTGATGGGATGAAGGGTCTGAGACCAATCAGTGATTGGGATAGCCTTTGGACTTTGTGGTACTGTAATCTAACAGAAAGAGGACCCCAAAAGGTAAGCAGCTTTCTGCAAACACCCAAGCATACCAAATGCATATTGGATTGGATTGGAAAGTTTGATATAAATCCCACATTGGGGCCAAGATTTGGGGGAGCTCCATAGAGGTGATCTTCATCTATCATTTGTTCAAAGCTGCTATCAATTCTTAGAGTGAAAACGATCTCTGGAAATGTCATAAGTTTGTTCAGGTACCTGCCTGCCTGTGTACATTTATCACAGCTGTAATAAGCAGTGTGACCCTGAACATTTTTAACGAAAGACCTGACTGGTTTTTCACATATTATGGAGCTTAACTCTTAAAGATTACCCTAGAATTTCAAAACCATGTGCAAGTGTTTTCAAATCCATTGCAAAATTACTAAAGAAATCATTGCTGGAGGAAGGTTTAGATGTACCACAGAATAAACCAATTGCAGAAGATGTATGCTGTTTGAAGTTGAGTATTTTTCCTAGTGTCGGCTCGAATTGAACAGATGAAGTTTTAAATAGGGGTAAACCATCTCCATTAATTTGCATTCTAAAGATATTCTGTTTTATATGGAGGACCAAAAATTGTCGCTAGGGGCGCCACCACCGCACCACTGGCGTTTTCAGCAGTGTTTATGAAGTACACTCAACCCAGGCAGGGTTTTACCTGATTCTTGCTTCTAAGATGCATAGTAGAATTTTCCGTTACACAAATTTTGGTTTTGAAAACTTATATATGTGAAGAACTTTTGATGCAATTTTTGCCGAAATTTTACGGATTTAACCCTCATTACACACCAAATGAACATTTCAAACGAGGGGTAAGCAGGTAAGGAGTCCTTAAATTCACTTTTTGATGTGATAAATCGACTTTTTGGGCCTCTATTCATGTAAGATTGATGACGTCTTCCAGCTGGCTCCTCGCAGGAATTTCGAATTGACTTCCAAAAAAAGGTAGTGGAGCCAGGCTGGGCCACACATGTGTGGACAGGGGTGGTTGGGGTTTGTGGGTAATGGCGGGGGTGGCATCCTTGACTTTTTTCATTTATTGTTGGATGCTTGGTACAATTTAGTTTGGAATAAAGAACAAGGAGTCTATTATATCATTATCATATCCACAATAGTGGTGGACTGTTGTGAATTTATTTTCATTTCATTATCAACTTATCATTTGTAATCCTTTTTGAAAAATGGCAAAAAAGAACACATTTTGAGTTTGAAAATATTTTTCGTCCTTTTCTTTCAGCGACACTGGCACCTTGAATATTTTTCAGGCAACTAAGCAAGTCAACATGGTCAGGATAGCTTGAAAATTATTTGTCTTACAGTGATTTTGATTGCAGCATGTTAAAGAGCACCCAAAAATACTTTTAGGTTCCAAATTTCATCTTAATATCTCCAGGAATAAAAAAGTTATGGCGATTTTTCATAAATTCCAGGAGGAAAGCGTGTCTTAATTACTTCACTATTCCATTTAAATTTAGAGCCCCAAAAACGAATCTTAAAATTGCTATAACTCTGGTTCTGGATGAGATATTGAGATAATTCAAACTGTTCTGAGTTCTGTGTTCATCCAGCTATTCAGCTATTATAATTTCAATGCTGTTGGGTGAATTTGAAATTTTTATTTGCCGTACCTAAACATGCTGTATTTATTATGCAAATTCATTGCCCCCGTTACGGGGATGTTCAGGCTTAGGGTTAATATTTGTATTGAATATATATGTTATGTTCCACTAATTTCTTTAAATCTTCACTTTAAAACCAGTTTTCATTGCAACAAAACCGTTGACTTACTTGTGAACTTCTGGTATGTGAAGCAGCTTTTCTTGAAGTGCTCTGAGCAAAGAACTGAATGTTTTGTTGGTTTGTAAGGCTTTCCACAGACAATTCTTCTAAACAAGCCAATCTTTCAAAAGGGCTTCATTATTTTGTGTAAATCGATGGAAACTTATTTTGCCTTATTTTCCAGACGACTGAATGGCATTATTATTGGTGCAAGCAACAGCAGCACAAGATTTCCCCATTTTCACTATGCTGCGATCAACCTTTGTGTACATTTTGCTTCGGGGATCATGTGACCAGGGATCATTTTTCCCAGTCGGCCACCATAGTACGGCTCTTAACTGCGGCTGAAATGCGTAAGAAGTCCGGAGTCATAATTGGGTTTTCATATTACTAGCTGTGAAATCCACCTTGACACACGTGAAACTGATGGATGTTGAATAATTTGATGTTAACTTTTGCATAAGAACTGCTAAGTACTTCTGAACTTCATAACTTATCTTGGATAAAATGAAAGCAACAAATTTAGGTGAATAGCAATTTTATACTTTTTTTAATTAGTATTTTGAAAATAATGATAAATAAACAAACCAGCATTTTAGATCATGTCAGTAATTGGCAAGGGATTTCTCTTTGTCCTAGGTTGCCTACTGAAGGGCTTTGAAATGTGAAGTTTTATCTTTTGCCAGTAATTATGAAGAAAAAGTTCCTTTCTGTTTTACTGAAGGGCTTGTGTCATTTGTCTCATACTTTTATTGGCATGAATGATTATTAATTAGTATTAGAACATAGTGGTAGTTAATTTAGCAAAGGTGTGAGTTTCACTTGTTAAAAAAAAAACCTAAATATAAAGATTTGAGATAACAGATATCTTATTGGTGCTGTGTACCTTAAGTTCGGTTTTTTGGTTGTTGAGGTCTCATACTAAGCTGTTTTGTCTTCAGTACTTAAGTCAGGTTCATGGTGCTAGACTTAAATGAATAATGTTTAATTTCAATTTCTTGGCTAGTTTGTGTACCACCTAGTCAGGTGTAGATGACCGTGTGATAAATAATTCCTTATTTTCATAATAAAAGGCAGAGTTAACAATCTGAATAATCTGTTAAATTGTTTTATTGTACATGCTTCTTTCATTAAATACTCAAAAAATCAAGAGAAAAAAACCCTTTGCTTGGTTTTTATGGACCTTATTCACTGCTATGCAATTTTGAAAGAGTGGTATACATTTCAGGGTTTGTATAGCAATCATTGCTATGCAAATTTTCAACCTGAAAATATTCCCTGGTTAATGCATGCTCAGTGCCAGCGGTTACACATCGATTTACTTAACACTGGCTTCCAATACCATGTGAACCTACCGCGAATCAAGTATGTAGTTAGTCTCACTAGAACCCAATAAATGTATTTTAAACTAATGATATGTTAATTAAGCATAGGCTTGGCTAAAAAGGTACAGTTTCAGCCTGCTCTTGAAGACAGAGAGCGTGTGTGAAGCCCGCATTTTTCTCAGGAGATTGGTCCATAAAATTGGCACGATGTAAGAGAATGCTCTGCTTCCAATTGTAACTCTGGATATACACTGCCCATCCAAAAAAAAGTCGCACACTCAAATATTGAGTTGGAACCCCTGTAGCTTTGATTACAGTGCAAATTCGTCTTGTCATTGTTTTGATAACCATATACAATGCCAGAACATTTATTTTCGATTAGATTTGCCATAATTTTTGGCCGAGATCTTGTCTTCTCGACAAAATGGTTGAACCACAAGGTGGTCTTTCTTGAGCACATCCCAATAACTTTTAATGTGTTTAAAGTCAGGACTTTGTGGTGGCAAATTTGTCTTTGAAAATGATTCCTCATGCTTGTTTTTCTCATTCATGGTTTTCTTTGCTAGATACAGGCCAATAACTTGCCCATTCTGAAATACTGTAACATCTTTTCCACCATCAAGGGACGTGTCTTCCGACATGATTTTTTTAAGAAATGAATAGCAATGCCGTTCATCATTCAGGGTTAAAATGATTATTGCCAGCTGAGACATATTAATAACTGCAATAATGATCCAATCATAGAATTTGTTCATTTATTTCCAAACGGTGACTTTTTTTTTTTTTTTGGACGGGCAGTGTATTTGGAGTGAAAAGCCCAGAAAAATATGTCAACAACCCGACGTCACAGCAGGACTTCCGAAAGGACCGGAACCTCACAAAATGGCGGCACCCAGGACTAGGGGTGGGAACGTGTACAAAAAATTTATAAACGTATACACGCGGCGTATAATTGCGTGTACACATGTACACGTGTCTTCAGAGTTTGTGGATTTTGACCGCTATACAAACGTTGGAGGGCATTGTCACCATTCCAATAACAGTCCACACATCCATTAAAGCAGTTATCAGCCAGATATGTTTATTAAACCAATAGACGCTAACAGTGAATTTGTAGGTTACTCCAATACAAAATGACAGCCTACATCAGATAGGCATAAAATCACAACTAAATGAATGATGTTAGGCCCTTTCACCATTGTAAATGAATTAACCAAATGGAAATCATCATTTTGACAAGCAAGAACATGGACATGAATGAATTCTAACAGTTTAGCACTGCTTTTTTGTCATTGTCCTTGTTTTTGTACAATTTGATTTCTAAACCTAAACAGCAAACTGCATCCCTCACTCACAGCAGGAGCTGCGTCTCACTGTTATGTTTCATAGCGTCATTAAAGTGGATTGTAATTGAGGAGGAGAAGCAGTTGATTAAGTAAAACTAAATTGAGAAACACTTTTTACATCCACAAAGCTACACCAAAAAGAAAATGTAAGCTGTGTTTTACATGTTCTCATTCAAATAACAAAATGAATATGCTTTTCTTTTAACGAGCAGACGTGAGGATGACATTGTGCATGCAAGTACAGGCGGCCGACAGAATGTCCACCAACAATGTAAAAAAACACAGTGAACATGTGAGATAAAAATAATGAGCTATTAACCAATCGTGTTTTAAAGCAAGATAAAGAGGAATTGAGCGTGGAGACGATGGCTACGTCCGAATAGTCTTTTTGCTTAGGAAAGTTCCTAACTCCTGGAAAACGATCCAGAAGTATTTACGTGGCAGCCATGATAAGAGTGTTTGGATTCTTTAAATGTAAAGGAAAGATGCTACAATGCTTCCTAATTTATCACCTTTAGCATAGGGTACACTGAAGCATCCTTTTCGAAAAGAAAGGAGGAAATGCTATCCCGCAATTCCGCGATGACCGTCCATCCGGCCAGTCCGCCAGTCACAAAAACAAACAAACATGATGGGCAGGAGATGGGGGATCACTTTGCCTAGTGAAAGTGCATTCGGATTCTTATATTAGTGCGGTTCTCTTCCTAAACTTTACACCTTTACACCTTTCCTTTACCTCATGACGTTTTACACAGCTTAAAGAAAAGTGGTTAGGAATTGGACGATAGGACGTAATTTTTAAACTTTTCGGACGCAGCCGATAAGTGCGTGTGCACGGTTAGTGTTTTTTTAGAAACTTTTATGATTGACTAACTGTGTACATGTGTAAACGTTTACAAGTCCCACCCCTAGCCAGGACCCACCCTAAACTCAGGACATTCAGTAAAAAATTTTTTGTATACCAACGATCTGGAAAATTACATTATACTTTTATGAAGGTGTAACAGGTAAAGTTTTGTGATCACACCTTTGGTACGCTTTAAACATACTTCATTTCTAAGGAAGCACACATCAATTCTCCACAAGCAAATGTTCCTAAAATGGGAGTTCTCCGCAGTTCACAAAATCACTTCCAATGTGCCAAGGAACACACGGAAGGATCTCTTATGCTCCAGAGTTGGCCTCCTAGCTGTTGTCGATCGTGGCCATCAGCTCTACGATGTAGTCGTCTAGATCCATCAAAGGGTCCAGCTCCAGCTCCATCTCCCTCTCCCTATCCAGTGGATTGCCGGCGAACTCATTCATCAGTTCACCAAGCTCGTCAAGAGGGGCAGAGCTAGAGGTGTGAGGCGTCGCCGTGCTGTGGCGGCTTCTGTAAATATCGGCCTCAGATGTGCCGCTGGTGGTCTGGCTGCCACTTTCTGCTCCTGTAAATGTACATGGTCTTCATTAACAATTAGGTGCAGAAAAGCGTGAGCAAAAAAGACCGTGGGGGTCGTGTCCTCGGGCCAGACCTGTAAAGGCTCGCTATGCGTTTCTCCAATATAATTTCACCAATTAGATCCACCTCATGGCTATTAAGCAGAGAGTAGGGAGGACTTATACAATGTGAGCCTGGATTTCAAACCTCTAGCTACCATATCTAACTGAAATACATCAGAGAAGGGCTCATGAGAGAACACACCCAGAGAGGGGAAAGGGTTGAGGACACACACACTGGATGAGGGGAAAGGGTTGAGCACACACACACACACACACAGACACACACACACACACACAGGATGAGGGGAAAGGGCTGAGGACACACACTGGATGAGGGGAAAGGGCTGAGGACACACACAGGATGAGGGGAAAGGGTTGAGGACACACACACAGGATGAGGGGAAAGGGTTGAGGACACACACAGGATGAGGGGAAAGGGTTGAGGACACACACAGGATGAGGGAAAGGGTTGAGGACACACAGACAGGATGAGGGGAAAGGGTTGAGGACACACACACACACACAGGATGAGGGGAAAGGGTTGAGGACACACACACACACACACACACAGGATGAGGGGAAAGGGTTGAGGACAGACACACACAGGATGAGGGGAAAGGGTTGAGGACACACACACACAGATGAGGGGGAAAGGGTTGAGGACAGGGATGAGGGGAAAGGGTTGAGGACACACACACACAGGATGAGGGGAAAGGGTTGAGGACACACACACACACACATGAGGGATGAGGACACACACACACAGGATGAGGGGAAAGGGTTGAGGACACACACACACACACACAGGATGAGGGAAAGGGTTGAGGACACACACACACACACATGATGAAGGGAAAGGGTTGAGGACACACACACACTGGATGAGGGGAAAGGGTTGAGGACACACACACACAGGATGGGGGGAAAGGGTTGAGGACACACACACACACAGGATGAGGGGAAAGGGTTGAGGACACACACACAGGGATGAGGGAAAGGGTTGAGGACACACACACACACACATACACACACACACAGGATGGGGGAAAGGTTGAGGACACACACACAGGATGAGGGGAAAGGGTTGAGGACACACACACACACAGGATGAGGGGAAAGGGTTGAGGACACACACACAGGATGAGGGGAAAGGGTTGAGGACACACACACACAGGATGAGGGGAAGGGTTGAGGACACACACAGGATGAGGGACACACACACACAGGATGAGGGGAAAGGGTTGAGGACACACACACAGGATGAGGGGAAAGGGTTGAGGACACACACACACAGGATGAGGGGAAAGGGTTGAGGACACACACAGGATGAGGGGAAAGGGTTGAGGACACACACACACACACACAGGATGAGGGAAAGGGTTGAGGACACACACACAGGATGAGGGGAAAGGGTTGGACACACACACACACAGGATGAGGGGAAAGGGTTGAGGACACACACACACAGGATGAGGGGAAAGGGTTGAGGACACACACACACACACAGGATGAGGGGAAAGGGTTGAGGACACACACACACAGGATGAGGGGAAAGGGTTGAGGGACACACAGGATGAGGGGGGGTTGAGGGACACACACTGGATGAGGGGACACACACACACACATGATGGGGGAAAGGGTTGAGGGACACACACACACACAGGATGAGGGGAAAGGGTTGAGGACACACACACACAGGATGAGGGGAAAGGGTTGAGGACACACACACAGGGATGAGGGGAAGGGTTGAGGACACACACACAGGACACACACACAGGATGAGGGGAAAGGGGTTGAGGACACACACACACACAGGATGAGGGGAAAGGGTTGAGGACACACACACACACACACAGGATGGGGGAAAGGGTTGAGGACACACACACACAGGATGAGGGGAAAGGGTTGAGGACACACACACACACAGGATGAGGGGAAAGGGTTGAGGACACACACACACACAGGATGGGGGGAAAGGGTTGAGGACACACACACACACAGGATGATGGGGGAAAGGGTTGAGGACACACACACACACAGGATGAGGGGGAAAGGGTTGAGGACACACACACACACAGGATGAGGGGAAAGGGTTGAGGACACACACACAGGATGAGGGGAAAGGGTTGAGGACACACACACACAGGATGAGGGGAAAGGGTTGAGGACACACACACACACACACAGGATGAGGGGAAAGGGTTGAGGACACACACACAGGATGAGGGGAAAGGGTTGAGGACACACACACAGGATGAGGGGAAAGGGTTGAGGACACACACACACAGGATGAGGGGAAAGGGTTGATGAGGGGAAAGGGTTGAGGACACACACACACAGGATGGGGGAAAGGGTTGAGGACACACACACACACACACAGGATGAGGGAAAGGGTTGAGGACACACACACACACATGATGGGGGAAGGGTTGAGGGACACACACACACAGGATGAGGGAAAGGGTTGAGGACACACACACAGGATGGGGGAAAGGGTTGAGGACACACACACACACACACACACACACACAGGATGGGGGGGAAAAGGGTTGAGGACACACACACACACACAGGATGAGGGGAAAGGGTTGAGGACACACACACACACACAGGATGAGGGGAAAGGGTTGAGGACACACACACAGGATGAGGGGAAAGGGGTTGGGAGGGACACACACAGACACAGGATGGGGGGAAAAGGGTTGAGGACACACACAGGATGAGGGGGAAAGGGTTGAGGACACACACACACACACACAGATGAGGGGAAAGGGTTGAGGACACACACACAGGATGAGGGGAAAGGGTTGAGGACACACACACACATGAAGGGGAAGGGTTGAGGACACACACACAGGATGAGGGGAAGGGCTGAGGGGACACACACACAGGATGAGGGGAAAGGGTGAGGAGACACACAGGATGGGGAAAGGGTTGAGGACACACACAGGATGAGGGGAAAGGGTTGAGGACACACACACAGGATGAGGGGGAAAGGGTTGAGGACACACACACACACACACAGGATGAGGGGAAAGGGTTGAGGACACACACACACATGGATGAGGGGAAAGGGTTGAGGAGACACACAGGATGAGGGGAAAGGGTTGAGGACACACACAGGATGAGGGGAAAGGGCTGAGGACACACACACAGGATGAGGGGAAAGGGTTGAGGACACACACACACAGGATGAGGGGGGAAGGGGTTGAGGACACACACACAGGATGGGGGAAAGGGTTGAGGACACACACACAGGATGAGGGGAAAGGGTTGAGGACACACACACACACACAGGATGAGGGGAAAGGGTTGAGGACACACACAGGACACACACACAAGGGATGAGGGGAACACACAGGATGACACACAGGATGAGGGAAAGGGTTGAGGACACACACACACACACACACAGGATGGGGGGAAAGGGTTGAGGACACACACACACAGGATGGGGGAAAGGGGTTGAGGACACACACACACAGGATGAGGGGAAAGGGTTGAGGACACACACACACATGACAGGGAGAAAGGGTTGAGGACACACACACAGGATGAGGGGAAGGGTTGAGGACACACACAGGATGAGGGGAAAGGGTTGAGGACACACACACACATGACAAAGGGGAACAGGACACACACACAGGATGGGGGAAAGGGTTGAGGACACACACACACAGGATGAGGGGAAAGGGCTGAGGACACACACACAGGATGAGGGGAAAGGGTTGAGGACACACACAGGATGAGGGGAAAGGGTTGAGGACACACACACAGGATGAGGGGAAAGGGTTGAGGACACACACACAGGATGAGGGGAAAGGGCTGAGGACACACACTGGATGAGGGGAAAGGGTTGAGGACACACACAGGATGAGGGGAAAGGGCTGAGGACACACACACACAGGATGAGGGGAAAGGGTTGAGGACACACAGGATGAGGGGAAAGGGTTGAGGACACACACACAGGATGAGGGGAAAGGGTTGAGGACACACACAGGATGAGGGGAAAGGGTTGAGGACACACACACAGGATGAGGGGAAAGGGTTGAGGACACACACAGGATGACGGGAAAGGGCTGAGGACACACACATACAGGATGAGGGGAAAGGGTTGAGGACACACACACAGGATGAGGGAAAGGGTTGAGGACACACACACACACACACAGGATGAGGGGAAAGGGTTGAGGACACATACACACACAGGATGAGGGGAAAGGGTTGAGGACACACACACACACTGGATGAGGGAAAGGGTTGAGGACACACACACAGGATGATGGCTCACCAGTGGCTGCGTTCTTGTTGATGCGCAGTATCCTCCTCTTCAGCGGAGCAGAGGGAGGAGGTGGCGCCTCTTTGGCCTTCACCTCCTGCGCTTTGGCTTGTGTCCGAGCCGCCTTCTCCCGGAGGATCTCCTCCAGCGTCTTCACTCGGATCTCGCTGGGCTGAATGGCGGCCTTCTTGGCTGGGGCCTCCCACTGACGAGGCGCCTCGCTCCTCCCCCTCAGCTGCTCCTCCTCTCCTCTGGCCAGCTTCCTTTTCCTCTGCAGCTGGACTATAGCGCCATGCATGCCGGCCTCGTGTGCTGGGCCCTGTCCCTCGGACCTGGCCGCCTTCTCCTCTCTGATCTCCTCCAGTGTTTTGATGCGGATCTCACCCACTGCCTGCGTCTCCTCCCCTGCTGGGGCTGAGAAATCCACAGAGGGGTCAGCCTCACATTCCCAAGGACATTATTACAACTAATCACAACTGTAATCTCCAGAGTAAACGAACCAAAATCACATCAGCCCTTATAGCCAAGGCAAGACCAAAATCCACTGAGTGGAGAAAACACAATTTGATCAAAAATGGCGTATTCGCTGACAACACAATACAATTTGCAGAACTAGTTTAAGAAAAATAGAGTGCTCTGGATCCATTTCCATTACCAGTACAGCATGCAACATTGCACTCAAATTCTTTTAACCTTGTACTGAGACTCAAAGCACATTTGGTGATGAGGGAGAATCTCACTCAAGCCCTCTCAAATACCGAAATAATCAAGCTGCAACTATATACATTTTTTCAGTTACCTGCCTTTGGGTCAGTCAGATATTACCACGAACATAAAAGCATAGAGTTGCTAAAATAGGTTTATTTGAGATCGTTCAATGCTGAAATACTCAGCAGTATTTGAAGAGGCAGCTAATCTTTTGCAGGAACACAGTCCTCGTGCAACACAGTGATTACAGATATCACCAAATTCAGGAGTTTTAGCTCTTCATGTACAGTGACACAGTCCACATAAAAACACACCGCACTGTGTATTCAGCCTCAGTTGTACCTTTTTTCTTTTGAAGTTCTGCTTTCGACAGGAAGGGGCTGCCTTTCTCTCCCCGAACCGTACAGCATGTCTTTGATTGGCTCCTCATTCTGCAGCCAGGCATCTGCACAGAACCATTGGAGTGTTATTAGCATTAAACCTCAACCTTTAACCTCTAAACCCTAACAGCCTTGAAAAAAACCTGCAGTACAGAAATCAGAGGACAGACTTATTACTTCCCCAAATGGTTCAGTGCCGGCAAGTCTTACACCCTCCGTGTAATGCATTCCATTTAATGCATGTGCTGGTGAGACTATTCATCACCGACCAAAATGTGATGCATTTAAATTTAGACTGTATCACCCAGCACAAGCACACACCACTGCATACCCAGCTTCATACTGACCCAGCGCTAAGACATTTCTAACACCCCTGCGTTCATTTAAGTGCATACCTTGGTTGATGGTAAAGCGCAGGGGCTGCATGAAAAACCTCCTGCTCTCTTTCTCCAGGCTAGAGTCTTTGTAGCGCTGATTTTGGGGATACATCCCTCCAGAGCGCTGGGACAGGCAGGCAGCAGTCTGACCTTAATGAAGGAAGCAAGTGTTAACATGGCTCTCAATTCACCACCATTTTATCCTAACGTGTCAGAGAGTTACAAATGGACAATAAGCTGGTCAGAGTTCCCCAAACAAGCACATCAGGGTAACAATAAATAAAAAATACACACAAAATATTTTACCCATATTATTATTATTATCATGAAAGAAGTAAAATATACCATTTATTGTAGGACTGACCAATTAACTGCATTTGCGATGTAATCCCTATGTAATACAATTTTAAAATCGCATTCACCTGACATTCTGGCGAGAGCAGCAGTCTTCATGGAGAAAACAACTTGCGACGTTATGCGTGTATTAAGGCCCTTTTCACTCGTACATGGATTGTCTCTTAACCGGATATCTTACTCCCTCCGTTTGAAAAGAATAAAAAACGTCTGTCCACAAGACCTCGTTTTACGAACTATTTGCGTCTGCACGAAAACGTGAAAATGACCACAAATGCTCGAATCTCCAATTCTCCGACAGCAGGTGGCGATAACATCTACAGTTTTAGAGTCCAATGCCTGAGGACGTCACACAACCTAAAAGTGTACTTTTGCTAAATGTGCTGTGACGTCATCGTTTCCCGAAACGTCATAGAGGCGCCAGCTTCTGGTCATGGCAAAACCATACACACACACACACACATACACATATATATATATATATATAGAACACTAGATTGCTGATGATGTCATGTTTACATTATCCGAAGTGAAGCACCCGGCCACCACATTCATACACCCAACTTCATAAAAATGAATGGTTTCCTATGAGGCCAATTTCAAATAAGCCAATATGAGCGTTAAAATGCCGAGATGTGCGGCTGCCTTTTGCTGCAATATTCGTTTGAAGAGCTGTAATAAAACGTTTCACAACGTAGGAACGCAAATTTGTCACTTTAACTAAAGCAAACACTAGCGATTGATAACGGTTACCAGCGAGCTACCTTGGTATCCCTACCGTCGTGGGGACTGCATTGACTTAGCAGGTAATAAAATTAACAAGGTTGCTAACAAGCTAGCTACTTGTACTTGACATTCAAGGACAATAGTACTTCTTACCTGCATAATATTTAAAACAGTGGACAAGTCGCTTTGTCTGTTTATACAGAGTTTCAAAAGACTAGGAGGGGAGAAAAGCTTGGCCGTTGAAAGACAGAAGAAAGAACTCGTCTCTGTCCCCTCCATCCGCGCTGAGCAGTGATCAGTTTAGAGAGCAGTGTTTTAACGAGACAGGGGTAAAGATGAAGCTTAGTAAAGCCCCTTTCGCACGATCGACCGAAAAAAGCGTCTCTCGCAATGGAGGCGTTGCACTGGATGCAGAAACCGTAGTGTAAGTCACATGATCCCCAAAGTAACTCAGGAAGATGGCTTTGATGGGAATGCATCGATTAATTATTATTTATTTATACAAAAAAAAAAAATTTCCTTGCTCTGAAATGTCGCATGTATAACCGGATATTGAACCTCAGGTCCAAATGCTCCGCCTTATCCACGACACTAGCTCAGCAGACTATGGTCGATTTAGCACTTGTATAGCTGTGCTGTGTTTGAACTTGAGCATATTGTCACAAGGATTCTCTGTCATAAATCGGCTTTGAAAACAACAGTTGAATATTTAGCGGTTAATTATAGCGAAAATACAAAAACAAACCATTTAAGTGATTATAGCTACTGCTGAGGTCTTCCAGTGCATAGCATAATGGCGAGCGGACTCTCAGACTGGCTAAAACAATAGCAAGCGCAGATTTACCCACAAACAGCTTTCATGGCAAAAAAAAAAAAAAAAAAAAAAAAAAGGTAAGAAAAATTTTTGCTCATCTCTGAAGCATTTAAAGTGTATGCCTGCTGTTCTTTGAGTGTGGTGTCAATTAAAAATGACAAGGCTTATATCGTTGGAATCTGTGGACTGTCCTTTTTCATTTGAGGCATCGTTTGTATGCATAGCACAAATTCAGTAGAAATGCTTGCGATAGAGCACTGATCTTATTTTATTTAATGTTTTGCTGGATGCTTATTTACTTGCTTGGTACTTGAATTGTGTTTGGTTTAGGTAAAAATGGTCATCACGAACTTTTCGCCGAGTTTCTTCACTTTAAGAGGATATGCCGCATAACGAGGTTGCTATTAAGAAACATGCTGTATTTATTATGCAGATTCATTGCCGCCGTTACGGGGGCGTTCAGGCTTAAGGTTAATATTTGCATTGAATATATATTTTCCACAAATTTCTTTAAATATTCACTTTAAAACCAGTTGTCATTGCAACAAAACCGTTGACTTACTTGAGAACTTCTGGTACGTGAAGCAGCTTTTCTCGAAGTGCTCTGAGCAAAGAACTGAATGTTTTGTTGGTTTGTAAGGCTTTCCACGGACAATTCTTCTTAATTTAACAAGCCAATCTTTCAAAAGGGCTTCATTATTTTGTGTAAATCGATGGAAACTTATTTTGCCATATTTCCAGACGACTGAATGGCATTATTATTGGTGCAAGCAACAGCAGCACAAGATTTCCCCATTTTCACTATGCTGCGATCAACCTTTGTGTTCATTTTGCTTCGGGGATCATGTGACCACCTACGTAACTTGCAACGACCTCATTGAGACAGTACATTGGTCAAATGAGTCCTCATTCATTCTTCACGCATATTATAGTATGGACTTTAGTGGGCTATCCACACAGAAGAGTGATGAGCAAGTTGACCGATATGACCATTGCTAAAGTTATTTAGTCATTAGTCTCGATCTTTTCTGAACTGAACTGAACACAACCCTGTGAGAGCAAATCATTAGTGATATTGAAACGTAGCCATGGTAGTTCCTTGTGGTAGACGTTCTTGCACGATCCGGCAACCTAGCTGGCAACCTCTCTGTGGGGGAGAGGGGTAGGGGATACTGCGCGCTGCAGTATTTTGAATGTGATTGCCGTACCAGTTTTGGCCACAAACTTACATACGGCTCCTTTAATTCATTACCACTTGTGATCGTCTCGGCCTAGACGTTGTCACGGGCCCAGGGGGAGGAAGATTTCCCTTGTCCAACAAAATTATCATATCAATGGAAGCAATTGATTCATTTTAGGATAGCTAGCACTTGAAGCAGTTATTAGTTCCATGTGCAAGGCAAGTAGAAATGTGCTATACAAATACACAAGCCAATTCAAAGTACTTTGTGAAACATCAAAAGCATCAAGATAAAACTACAAGAGAAACACATAAGAGGGACATTTAAATGTGCAGACCCCCACCATTCGCAAATAATTTAAGTTAAATCAATTAGTGTCAATACCACTGGTGTTCATACTCTCACCATGTGTTAAGATGGGCAAATTGAATAGGCTACTGACCAAAAGTGGTTACAAAAGACTGAATTGTACTGCCAAAGCCCTCTCCAAGCACGCAGGCATTGTCTCATCATCTTCCACCTGAGAAAGACATGTTGGTATATTTAATCCACGAGCAGCAACCTAAGATGACAAGCCAGTGTATATGACCGGTTGTTTCTACTGTTACCTCTGGATGGGACACAGGGTAATATGGGGGTGGCAGCAGCACCAGCGTCTCCCCATCATCTGTATAGAAAGCAAATAGCCTACATCAGGACTGCCCAACCCTGTTCGTGGAGAGCTACCATCCTGTAGGTCAGGGGTCACCAACCCTGTTCCCGGAGGGCTACCATCCTGTAGGTATCTGCTCTATCTCCAATTCGGCATACCTGATTCAACTAATTAGCTGCTTAATTGCCCAGCTCGTGATCTTGTTAAGTAGCTAATTAGTTGAATCAGGTGTGCTGAATAGGAGGTAGAGCAGAAACCTACAGAATGGCAGCCCTCCAGAAACGGGGTTGATGACCCCTGCTGTAGGTTATCACTCCAACCAAAGCAAACCACACCTGCTTTCCCAGTTACAGATCTTGACGAGCTGCTAATGAGCTGAATCAGGTGAGTTGAATTAGGGTTGAAGCAGAAACCTACAGGATGGTAACTCTCCAGGAACAGGGTTGGGCAGTCCTGCCCTGCATGTTACTTACTCCAACAAAAATGAGTGTATTATAAAACGTATACTTGAGTTTTATTAGCAATGCAGTATTAACATTTACACTTACCCATTATAAACAAGGCCTGTTGGGAGCTGCTGCCACCACCAGGGTCTGATAAGACGCCCCTCGACTTCTTCCATTAAGGGGCGACCCTCTGTTGGAGAGGTCCAGCTCCTCCGTGAGAAGGGCCCCCTCCTGTCCTCTTCATGTTATTCTTGTTTCTGTTTGCTGCAAGCAATAGAGATGCCATTTCATTGTGCTTTTTATTATCCCTTCGGCATAAAATGCGGGGGGATATAGGCATCGCCTTGTCCGTCTGTCCGTCCGTCCGTAATCATTTTGTTTCTGGAGCAGAACTCGGAAACTATGCAAGATATCAGCACTAAATGTGGTACATGTATTCTATGTATAGTCTAGATGTGCCTTTTCCTACTTTGGAAATTTCAGGATTCCTATTTTTGTCGTTTTCATGGAAACAAATCTGGACTTAGTGCAATTTACACTGTGTTCGTTTCCTGAGCAGAACTGAAATACTATGTAAGATATCAGCACCAAACTTTGAACATGTATTCTATGTATAGTCTAGATATGCCTTTTGCTACTTTGTAAACTTCAGGATTACCATTTTTGCCATTTCCATGGAAACGAATCTGGATTTAGTGCACATCAGGCCTAGTTCGTTTCCGGAACAGAACTCAAAAATCGTTCAATATATCTTAATGAAACTTTGCATGTGTCGTACTCACATACTGAAGTGGTGCCTTTTGATATTTTCAGGTTTCTGAAAATCTTATTTTTTTTCGTTTCCATGGAAACCAGTTGCGTTTGGACTCTGAACAACAGGGCTCGAATTTCACGACGGCATCGACGGCAATACCTGTTGCCGTGCTGCCTACCTATAAAAGCCCCTGCCGTGCCCTTTCCCCGCTTTGCCGTAAGTGCCCCTCGGCCAAAACACCTACCCAAAATAAATAAATCACACAGCATTTCCCGTTTTTACCAGTGGCGGTTCGTCGGCCGTTAACAAAGGGAAGCCGAAACCTCGCCCTTCAAAGCTTAATGTCTTAAACATTTCGCGGTTTACTTTTCTTGATCAGCAGTTGCTCATACGAATTGGTAGAAGAACAGTCAAATTTATTTTCTATAGCAAATGACGACGAAAATTATCAATACGTCTTTATAAATTAGTTTGCGAGGCTTCTTTCGCAAGAAGCCACGACAATCCGTTTTCTACAATCTTAATATAGAAGTAAAGAATGCGATGTTGCAGCTTATTGCTTAATGAGCCTCACTAATCAATTTGCGATTCTATGCCGTTTCATGAGCTTCTTGAGCGCGGAATTTATAAAGACGTAGGCCTATGGTAATTTATGTCGTAATTTATGTGTGAAAGAAAACCCCGCATAATTTCGTGGTGCGATGTATAACAATGCTATCGAAAATAAATTTGACTCAATTGACTGTTCTTCTAACAATTCGTATGAGCAACTGCTGATCAAGAAAAGTAAACTGCGAAAGGTTTAAGGAATGAAGCTTTGAAGGGCGAGGTTTTGGCTTCACTTTGTTATGGCCAACGACCCGCCACTGGTTTTTACAGCTGTCTTTTTCGCCCTTTTCTTGCGATCGTGGGCGCAGAATTATTCTTGAATAATTTTTGTATCTCCTCTATTTTTAACTCCGATCTCGATGCCGACAGGTGAAAGGAACAAAAAAAGAAAAAAAAATGCCGAATTATAGTCAAAGTGTGGCAAATTGACTAAGTTATGGAGGTACTGAAATTCTCTTAGGTTGCGTGTTGTGTGTTGATAAAGCTTGGGAAGTGGTCTTAATAGCCGCAGTATCTAGCGCTGTTGTCAGTGTGAGTGTTGGAATGACAGGAGAAAGTCCGAATTTCGCGGGTGGCAGAAGATGGACAAAATGGCTAAATAAGATTATTTTTTCAATGACCCGGTGATTGATTGGAATGTCCTTTGCTTGTACTTGCATTATAGCAATGCCCAAACGATGTTCCAGTGCAGTACTGAGCCACTTTCCAGGACGGCAAGCGGGGAAAAATACGGGAAACGTTTTCTTTCAAGAATCGTTTTGATTTGCATAGTGCACGCTGATTGGTCACTTTATGTGAGGAACATCTGAGACTACGGACCTTTACTTTTTATTAGCTAAAAAGTGATGACCTAAAGCTCCATGGTGCATTTGCTGCTGTGCCCCCAAGGTAGCGGCGGACTTTGCTGTGGCGCCCCTTATATGGAGGCACATTTGCCTCCATATAAGGGGATTTAGCGACTTGGATTTAGACTCAGTTGCAGGGCTGGGTTTGTTTCCAGACCAGAACTAAAACACTGTTCATTAACGACTCTTGTTTTATTATTGCCTTTGTCAACATGTGGTTCAGTCTTTGGTAGATGTTGCCAGTACATACTTCCAGATAATTCCAGAGGAAAATCACCTCAACATTCTTGTTTGAATTTCTTAAGGTGTAGGACTGACATGACTTTCGCAGATAATCAGGGGCCGGGGGAATACGTCATCTTCTGATGACTCTTGTTTAATTCTACCATCCTCACAGACTGAGTAAAGCACTAACCAGGGCCGCCGCCAGAACTGAAAATTCGGGGGCAAAGATACATCTCTTTATTATTATTATTATTATCCCCCCGGCATAAAATGCGGGGGTATATAGGCATCGCCTCGTCCGTCTGTCCGTCCGTCCGTCCGTAATCATTTTGTTTCCAGAGCAGAACTCGGAAACTATGCAACATATCAGCACCAAACTTGGTACATGTATTCTATGTATAGTCTACATGTGCCTTTTGCTACTTTGGAAATTTTTGGATTCCTATTTTTGTCATTTCCATGGAAACAAATCTGGACTTAGTGCAAATTACACTGTGTTCATTTCTGAGCAGAAATGAAAAACTATGTAAGATATCAGCACCAAACTTTGTACATGTATTCTATGTATAGTCTAGATGTGTCTTTTGCTACTTTGGAAACTTCAGGATTACAATTTTTGCCATTTCCATGGAAACAAATCTGGACTTAGTGCACATCAGGCCTAGTTCGTTTCCGGAGCACAACTCAAAACCGTTCATTATATCTTTCTGAAACTTTGCACGTGTATTACCCACATCCTGAAATGATGCCTTTTCATATTTTCAGATTTATGAAAAAAAAATTTTTTTTTCGTTTCCGTGGAAATGAATTGGATTTGGACTCCGTACAGAAATAGGTCTGTTTCCGTTGCACAACTCAAAAACCGTTCAATATATCTTACTGAAACTTTGCATGTGTATTACCCACATACTGAAGTGGTGCCTTTTGATATTTTCAGATTTCTGGAAAAAAAAATTTTTTTTTAGTTTCCATGGAAACCAGTTGCATTTGGACTCTGTACAGAGATAGGTTCATTTCCGGAGCACAACTCAAAAACCGTTCATTATATCTTTCTGAAACTTTGCATGTGTAGTACCCACATACTGTGGTGGTGCCTTTTGATATTTTCAGATTTCTGGAAAAAAATTATTTTTTTTTTTTTCCATGGAAATGAGTTGGATTTGGACTCTGTACAGGGATCGGTTCGTTTCCGGAGCACAACTCAAAAACCGTTCATTGTATCTTTCTGAAACTTTGCATGTGTATTATCCACATACTGATGTGGTGCCTTTTCATATTTTCAAATTTCTGAAATTATTATTTTTTTGTTTCCATGGAAACAAGTTGGATTTGGACTCTGTACAGAGATGGGTTCATTTCTGGAGCACAACTCAAAAACCGTTCATTATATCTTTCTGAAACTTTGCATGCATATTACCCACATACTGAAGTGGTTGCCTTTATCAACATGTGGTTCATAGTCTTTGGTAGATTTTGCCAGTACATAATTCCAGAGTAAAATCACCGCAACATTCTTGTTTTAATTTCTTAAGGTGTAGGATTGACATGACTTTCGCGAATAATCAGGGGCCGGGGGGATATGTCATCTTCTGATGACTCTTGTAACAGTTAGTCCTAGTTTAGTTCTCAATCATTTTCCTTTATTAACATGCTTTCCAATTATAGTAATAATCAAATGGCAATTGAAGACATACAGTTGCAATAAAAATTATTCCCATTGCAAATTGGGTTTCATAGCAAAATTTTATGAACTTTCAGCTGTTTGTGATAAACAGATTAAACAAGAACATTTTAAATAGCTCAACACAACTAATTTGTGGTGCAACGGATCGTCGTTGATCCGTAATCCGTACGGATCTCTCTTCATGGTTCGGTACGCACATGATCCATGGATAGGTTGATGGAAAAAACGGCTGTCTAGGGGTGTGACGTTATCGAATCGCGATGATCGTGAAGTGAAATGAGACAACGGGTGCGTTCGAGCGCGTCTGCAAGTAAGCCGGCTGCGCGAGATTCCCGAAAAATTACGCGAGAATCTTGTCGAAGTTGCGCGATAAACCCTCCAAACCCTGCTATAGCTTAAGATTACATTTAATCTAGAAGAATTTTTTTTTGTAAGATTTTATTAATCACCCAGCAGCCACTTAGATTATCCAACGAGTAACAGCATGCATCAACCAACATGAATGGATCTTCAAACATGAATCTCAATTACTATTTCCCAAGAGTCTAACGGAGTCTACCCGAGCATGCGCGTGCATAATTTAAAGTGTCCACCCAATCAGTGTAAAACGTCATTTATTTCTCCCGTTAGGCCGCAGTCCCATTGGTGAGCATTGGTCTGTGGTGGCGGCCCCCTTCGCAAGGGCAGATATCCTGACAAACTCCCTGATCCTGGATCAGGGAAAGTCTTTGATGAGAAATATACATTACACAATCAGCCAATGATGACACATACGTGGCCTCAGACCAAACTGTTCCAGTCTTTCATTCATGCTCGGTGATCAGTTTTTGTGATCGGCAATAAAAGGCATTGATCGGCATACGCCGATCACATACTTTTTCACGGAAATCAGCCGATAATTATCGGTGGCCGATCGGAGCACCACTACCCTCAACCTGTTTCTAATTTAGAATGGGACAGTTAGTTGAATTACAAAACCCAAAACCAGTGAAGTTGGCACGTTGTGTAAATCGTAAATAAAAACAGAATACAATGATTTGCAAATCCTTTTCAACCTATATTCAATTGAATACACTGCAAAGACAAGTTACTTAATGTTCGAACAGGTAAACTTTGTAATTTTTTGCAAATATTAGCTCATTTGGAATTTGATGCCTGCAACATGTTTCAAAAAAAGCTGGCACAAGTGGCAAAAAAGACTGAGAGAGTTGAGGAATGCTCATCAAACACTTATTTGGAACATCCCACAGGTGAACACTAATTGGGAACAGGTGGGTGCCATGATTGGGTATAAAAGCAGCTTCCCTGAAATGCTCAGTCATTCACAAACAAGGATGGGGCGAGGGTCACCACTTAGTGAACAAATCGTGAGCTGATTGTCGAACAGTTTAAAAAACACATTCCTCAACGAGCTATTGCAAGAAATTTAGGGATTTCATCATCTACGGTCCGTAATATCGTCAAAAGGTTCAGAGAATCTGGAGAAATCACTGCTGATGTAGCGACAAAGGCCGAAAACCAACATTGAATGCCCGTGACCTTCGATCCCTCAGGCGGTACTGCATCAAAACCGACATCAGTGTGTAAAGGACATCACCACATGGGCTCAGGAACACTTCAGAAAACCACTGTCAGTAACTACAGTTCGTCGCTACATCTGCAAGTGCAAGTTAAAACTCTACAATGCAAAGCGAAAGCCATTTATCAACAGCACCCAGAAAACGCTCCGGCTTCACTGGGCCCAAGCTCATCTAAGATGGACTGATGCAAAGTGGAAAAAGTGTTCTGTGGTCTGGCGAGTCCACATTTCAAATTGTTTTTTGGAAACTGTGGACGTCGTGTCCTCCGGACCAAAGAGGAAAAGAACCATCCGGACTGTTATAGGCGCAAAGTTCAAAAGCCAGCATCTGTGATGGTATGGGGGTGTATTAGTGCCCAAGGCATGGGCAACTTACACATATGTGAAGGCACCATTAATGCTGAAAGGTACATACAGGTTTTGGAGCAACATATGTTGCCATCCAAGCAACGTCTTTTTCATGGACGCCCTGCTTATTTCAGCAAGACAATGCCAACCCACATTCTGCACGATGTTACAACAGCATGGCTCCGTAGTAAAAGAGTGCGGGTACTAGACTGGCCTGCCTGTAGTCCAGACCTGTCTCCCATTGAAAATGTGTGGCGCATATGAAAAATACATTTAACGGAGACCCCGGACTGTTGAACAACCCAAGCTGTACATCAAGCAAGAATGGGAAAGAGTTCCACCTGAAAAGCTTCAAAATTGGTCTCCTCAGTTCCCAAACGTTTACTGAGTGTCGTTAAAAGGAAAGGTGATGTAACACAGTGGTAAAAAGGCCCTGTGCCAACTTTTTTTGCAATGTGTTGCTGCCTTTAAATTCTAAGTTAATGATTATTTGCAAAAAAAAAATAAAAGTTTCTCAGTTTGAACATTAAACATCTTGTCTTTGCAGTGTATTCAATTGAATATAAGTTGAAAAGGATTTGCAAATCATTGTATTCTGTTTTTATCTACGATTTACATAACGTGCCAACTTCACTGGTTTTGGGTTTTGTAAATAACTTAGCACGTAGGCTACAGATAAGATACTTACCAATTACCATTGATGATTAAGACATAAAGCGTCAGTGGAGGGCTACAGTTAGATCGCATAAACGGCAATTAACAGTATTTTCTTAATTCTACATTCTAGTAGAATATTAAGTTGCAAATGCTGCTGAAGATGTTGTTTAGATGAGGTTTAGATTTTTTTAATGAAGAACTGGATAATTGCCGTTCATACAATTTGTTGTTGCCTCCGTACAACTTTACCAGAAGCCGGACTATAAAGACCCCACAAATGATTTTGACAACATGAAAGTTTGATGCATAGCTTGCATTTGAATTGATTTTAAATGCATGCCGTGAGGTAAACTTTCACAATGCACTAAAACCAGTTTACTAAATTATTCAATTACCAACGCTTGGACGCAAGAGCGTTAGTGGACTAATTTAAAAGCCTACATTATTATCCCTTTGCGGCATAGTGTGCAGCTGCGCTTCTCCGCAAAAGTAGCCTATTCTTTTGGAAACATTTTGATGAAGTGTAATCTTAAGATAAATTAGGTTGCACTGCTGGAAAAAAAATGCTTGAATCGCATTAATGAAAATCTGTGCTGTTCAGTGGCTCTTTAAGTTCATAAATGTGACAAAAGCAGGCCATCTTAATAGGGCTATCTACAGATTTGAATAAATTAAGCAGATGAACCGTTTGATTTCTAATCGTGCAAAATAAACAGGAACAGGATGAAAGCAATTTGTTAAAAGGAGATGATTCTGCAGACCTCAGCTAAACTCGGTTCAACACGGCGCCAATAAATACTCATTTAGCCTAATTCAGTTTTTTCCCGGAAGCATTCACATGACCGCTGATGTTTGGCACTTTCAGCAGCTGTTCGTATTGGGTTAATCAAAGGAAGCGATAAAGCTTGCATGTTTGCCCCATGCCAGCAGGTGGTCTTACTATACTTTAAAATAATCAAGACGTGATATCGTCATACCCCTAGGTTGTACGTGTTCACGTGAAGGGCGCGTGGTCTTTTGTTTTGTGTTGATCCGAAAAGTGATCCGATCCGCGACTCAAATCCATGATCCGATCCGAACCGTGATTTTCTTGATCCACTGCACCTCTACAACTAATATTACAAGTGGTTTCTCCAAATTTAACATAACATGCCATTTTTAATGAATACTGCAGTCTCAAAATTATTCAACCTCCCCAATAGAATCCCTCATAACAGCATATTTGCAAATCAGGTGTTGTCTCAAGCACACCTAATGCAGCTAATCAAGAGCTTAATTATTTGCATCAGGTTTGCTTGAGATAGAAAATATCAAATACTTGCACTCGCTAGGGGTTTGTTGACAGTGATATTTGATTGCATATTCGAAATATGGCTGTCAAAAGAATTGTCCAAAAAGCTAATAGAGGAGATCTTTTCCTTGTTTGTGCCAGGTAATGGATACAAAAAGGTAGCACAGACACTGAATTTTCGTAGAGATACAGTTGGAAGCATAGTTTGCAAGTTCAGAGTTAAAGGAAGAGTGGCTACAGTACCAGGATGTGGCAGAAAGAGGAAGCTATCAATGGCTATCACCAGATTCCTGAGACAATGGGTGGTCAAAACCCTCGAGTGACTACAGGAGACCCGCAGCAAGACTTGGAGTTAGGAGGCACTGAGGTTTCAGTTTGCACAGTAGGGCGCATACTAAACGTTGAAGTTCTCCAAGACATACACCACAACTGATCCAAAAGCACAAGCTCCAATATGCTCAAAACCATATGAATAAGCCACAGAAGTTTGGGCATATTGTTTTGTGGAGTGGTGAAACAAAACTGGAACATGTCGGGCTTATGAATCAGTAGTATGTCTGCAGGAGGAATAAAAAAAGCATATGCTGAAAAGTACACCCTGCCTACAATGAAGAATTGTGGGGGCTTTTTGTTGCTCTGCGGCTGCCTTGCTTCCTCACTGGGAATCTGCAAAGTGTGGAGGGCAAGATGGACTCAGTCAAGTACTAGGATATCAGAGGAGAAAATTTCATGCTGTCTGTAGGGATGCTGACACTTGGGCATCATTGGACCTTCCAAAAGAACAATGATCCTAAGCATACCTCAACATCCATCAAGGCTTGGTTTCAGAAGTCATCTGGGAAGATTCTAGAGGGCCCATCACAGTCGCCTCACTTGAACCCCATAAAAAATCTGTGGTAGGATTTGAATAACACACTTCCAGCATGCAAACCAAAGAATAATGGTGAACTGGAGGCCATTGTCCATGAGGACTGGGATGAGATTCCTTGGGAATGCTGCCAAAAGCTGACATCTGCCTATGGATCATATTTCCAGCAGGTTATAGCAGCAAAAGGGTGCTCTACTAACTAAAGGTGCTAATCATGAAGGGGTTGAATAATTTTGAGCATGCAGTAGTCATTAAAAGTGGCATTTTGTGTTGAATTTGGAGAAGCCACTTGTAATATTTGTTGTGTTGAGCCATTTAAATTGTTCTTGTTCAATTTGTTCATTGCAAACAGCTGAAAGTTTGTAAATTTTTCCAGTAAACCTAATTTGCGCGGGGGGTTGAATAATTTTGATTGCAACTGTAGCTTCTTTCCCCCATGCGATCTAACAGCGACAAAATAATGGGCTACAATCAGCAAAGAAAAATAATTTTATTATAATTAGGTCTGTGCACTGGCACTCAGCGACGGTAATTTTTTTCCAGCAAGAGCAGCATTTCAGAACTCATCAGCGAATGAAGGTAATTTCGGTGACAAGCATGTGGTGTGAGAAGCAGTGTCTTCAATGGGGACCCGCCCGGATGACATCACGAAAAACGTGAATAATCGTCACGTGATGCGGATGTCTGGCAAGCATCGGGCATCTGCCATAGAGAACCATTGAAAACGAGACGCACTAAACTGCTTGTTATTTGTTTTTTCTCAATGGAATGAAGCGGAAACGTGTGCTCAAAGGTAGTTTAAAAATAGAATTACTCCTCCCAAGGCATATATCGACAAATATTAACTGATTACACTAAATGAATGGGCGAATGACGAGCGGTAAATTTGGTCACACTCCTCTCTTTCTTCCCCGTCCCGGGCTGCGACTTAAGCCCAGGTAACCTGGTTATCCTGCTGCCTTCTGATACTTATGTAGACTCACCAGCAGCGATATATGTACAAAACTCCTTTAGTAGTCATCACAAGCTTTGTTCCCTTACCTAGCATTATTCTTGAACATCAACATATTTTAAATACACTGCGAGGTTGGAAATAAGCGGTATCGCAGCATATTTGCGATCTAAAAATGCCTACTTTTGAACCAAAATGAACAATACCGAACAAATGAATCGCAGCTGCTGCGAAATAAAATCCTAACAAGATAGGTGGAATAACTTCAAATTCTAGCATAGAATCATACAACTAGTGTATTATCAAGTAGGTTAACGAACTGTTACCAAGCTAGCTTGCCGTTACAAACCTGTCACAGGGGTCACAAATTAAAGTATGAATACGAAGTCTCCCCATTATCCTGCTGTGATTGAGCATTGAGCACGTTGCTTTTATGCTTTTTGTAGCTGGCTAAGCATAAACGAAAAAAGGGTTGTAATTGTTGAGGTTTGTGTTATCTGGACTGCCCCTTATCTGTGTTTCCCCGTTAGCAGTCAATGGTAAAGTGAATTTTTTTCAGAGCCATTGTTGCTATTGCTCGGTCTGCTCTGCCGAGCCGGGAATGCGTTTCTCGAAAGAACAGGTGCGAACTTGCATGGGGCCATTGTCAGTGAATGGACGAACTACGTAAGTTGCTAGCATAGTTAAAAAACTATGCTTTTGGGAAAAGCACCCCAGGTCCCCATTGTCAACACAAGTTAGATCTATAATCGCCTAAGAACCTACTTTTTACAACTTGGCACATTGCCTCCTGTTGTTCGCTTGCCCGACTTCCGGGTTCAGAGAATGACATTCACCTTACGTACAGGCTATTTTTAGATATTGGGCGGGTCCCCATTGCCACTTGATTACTATAATTGGAAAACGTGTTAGAAGGAAAATGATTGAGAACTAGCTAGGACTAAATGAAAGCCTATTTACCGCTTTTAATTTTTTTTTTTTTTCGCTCCCCGGTTCTTTTGACACCGCCGGCAGTGACGGGTCCAGAACTGGGAATTGGGGTGACAAAAACTCGTCCCTTTTAGTCCTGGCAAGTTCTCAATCATTTTCCTTTATTCACGCGTTTTCCAATTATTGTAATCGGCAGCTGAAAACACGGTTTCTCTCCATATGCGATTTCACAGCGATGAAATCATGGGCTAAATTCAGTGGGCCTACAGAAAAATAATTTACTTATTAATGGGCTAATGCTTCGCATTGATTGAACTGGTCCTCGTTCCAATGAAATATTGCCTTTCACTCTCGGTATTGCGTGGGTTGATTTAAAAAAAGAAAGTGGCACTCGGCATTTAAATAGGCTATAAAAAGACTGCGGCTCAAGCTATTTGCTTGACAGTCAACAGGTATGCAATTTTGAACAACGTTGATTTAAATACAGCAAATACGCGTCCAGATGAATGATTGTCGTCTTACCTAATTGGGGAGAACAAGCGGCTCCACTTTCTCGTGGAGTGCTCTTTTGTTAATTATGAAAATGACTGAGAACATGTCAGGACTAATAATTGTTTTAAACGGATGTCTTGTGCACCCAATTCTCAGTTCTGGCTTCGCCACAGTAGCCTACTGAATTTAGCCCATGATTTCATCGCTGTGAGATCGCATATGGAGAGAAACCGTGTCTAGATGCCTATTACGATAATTGGAAAACGCGTCAATAAAGGAAAATGATTGAGAACTTGCCAGGACCAAGAGGGACGTGTCTGTGCCACCCCAATTCCCAGTTCTAGACCCGCCACTGACCGCCGGGGTCGCAGCTGAAAAAAACAAAAACACACAAAAATATATAATAGAGATGTGGCGTTCATTCATCTTTTGAACATCTTTTAAGTGAACGATGAGAACCGATTGCATTGCGAGCCAGTCGTTTTGCGGGCCATTCTTATATGCAAATTGCCCATGCTGCCTTCATGTGTCATCTGTGTGCCCCATGAGTCTGAGTTGTCCATGCTGCCTTCACGTGAACGACTAATGACATCTCCGAGTTTGAGTTGTCAATGCTCCATTCACTAGAACGCAGCTATATATGCCCAGCTAACTTAGGGGAGGAGAATATTAAACTGGACTGAAGACATTTGCCGCTGTATCTGTTCTGATGTGGATTCGAGTCGAAAAAAAAGTTCAGGTGTACAAACACCAGGTAGGGTAGTACAATTTTGCCTTCACATTTTTATCATGTCCTAATTTTTTAATCTAGTTTTATTAATTTTTATATACATATATATTTTTTATTATTTATTATTTTTATATTTTTTCTGTATTGTTAAAATGTTCTTGTGTGGAAAATTTTATAGTAAAGTTGTTTGATGGAAATCTGTAGCCTGCGTAGTTTTTATTGTGCCAAAAGTTTTTTTAGGTGAGGGAAAATTCAAAATAGTGAATGTCTCACTGCCAAGGCATGGGTATATGGCACCACCTTATGGAATGTTTACAAATGAAAACACAAGCCAAATTAAATTCAAATCAATATTTCAGAATAATTCCCAAATAGAGTATATATTGGTGGGATGTGACTTTGAATTATTCTGATCTAAATCTTATCTTATAACTGCTACCAGTGATTGTTTCCTTGATAAAAACGAGTTACCCCTGGTTGACTTCCAGAAAATAAATAAATATAACAAACAGCCAGTCTTTTGAACGGCTTTTGAAAAAACAAAAAAAAGATCCGGCTCCTTCAAAGAGCCATTTAATATATAAATAATAAATATTTGTACACGCCATTAGAATCTACTGGTGCCTCACTGATGGGACAGTCATATTATAAACGATAAAGACACGCACATCCCCACACCCAGTAGGCTGGGTGCTTGATCAAAAATATCCTGTAAAGTAGAAAAGGAGACAGATGCGCTCACTACATAGCTCGCGTTGCCATCATTTTATTTACTGCTGCAGTACATACAATCCTGAACATGAGAGCTATTTGCCTGATATAATTAACTCACACATTTACACAGTCGGCGATTTCTTGCCAACTGTCCTGTCCTTCATTTAGCAATTTACAGTGGTGTTACCATGATTTTATATTCTTCATATTTCTTTAATTTAAGCGTTTGCTCCTCATTTGAGAAGTACGCCGTTAGTCGGTTTGTTCATGTTTGTGATTGGCCATAGGTTTAAAACACCGCCTCATGGAAAAACAATGTCTAGATGCCTTCTTAACCCATCTTTTATTAATTGGAAAAAGCTGAGTCAATAAAGGAAAATGATTGAGAACTTGCCAGGACTAAGATGTGACTGAACCCAATTCTCAGTTGTAAAAGCCCACAGGACTACTGAACCAATTCCCAACTGTTCTAGACCGCCACTGTCATCAATAGCTGCCTTCAAAAAACAAAAACAACAAAAATATATAAATAATAAATATTTAACTTGCCATCTACCCCCTCAACTAAGTGTGCCTCACTGATGGGACAAAGATGGACGGTGTTTAAAATGACACAATAGCCAAATTAAAAAATTCAAAAACACTGGCCGAAACACTCGAAAAAGGATATAAATAACAAATATTTATACCATCACCATCTCTACTGGATCAAAAAATATCCTGGAGTCATATTATAAGGAAAAATAAAGATGGGACAACGCACATCCCCCACCCAGTAGGCTTGCTGGATCAAAAATATCCTGTAAAAGTAGAAAAGCTTTTGCGCGCTCGCGTTGCCATCATTTTATTTACTGCTGCAGTACATACAATCCTGAACATGAGAGCTATTTGCGGTGATATAATTAACTCACACATTTACACAGTCGGCGATTTCTTGCCAACTGTCCTGTCCTTCATTTAGCAGCTACAGTGGTGTTACTTGTTGCGCGGATGATACGTTTATATTCTTCATATTTCTTTAATTTAAGCGTTTGCTCCTCATTTGAGAAGTACGCCGCGCTGCTTCCAGTCGGTTTGTTCATGTTTGTGATTGGCCATGGGTTTAAAACACCGCCCCTTTTATGTAAACGTATGCATACCAACATAGCAAAAACCTGGGTTCATTAACGAAGTTGATTACCAGCTTCGTAGGACTGCTTAGCGTGATCGCGATTGTTAGGATAAGTGAAGGCAGATAGCAAGAAGATACCCTGGGTATGTTGAACTCGCTTCGCAGAACAGGCCCCAGGACCGAGTTTTTGACACTACAACAAAGCACCACACTGTCACATTTCTGCTCAATGAGAGCAAATCTGCCACGCCCCAGAATTCATGTTACCGTAAGTAGCCTACTAAAATGAGTACAATCAGTGAACAGTAACCAATTTGTACACCGATGCGTCGCGCGCAAGTAACGCTCACACGACTACAATAAGATAGTTCACATCTTAAAATAAACGTCGAGAGCATGTAGTATTGCACAGGAAATCCGACTCCAGTGAACCATATGCCGAAAAAGTAACTGCACTATGTTCCGCTACTGTGTGGTAACAGAATACCCCAGGCCGGGAGTTTGCCATATATGGGCTCAGACAACTCATCATTGGCATGCAATGTGTAGTAAGTGTAAGGTCAACCCATAAAGCTGAATAAGGAAGTGAGTCATAAGTTTAATCACTGACGGTAATAACAGGTTTGCGTTTTCTCGCATTGCACGCATGGTACATCAGGAAGATCAGTGACTCACAGAACAAGGAAACAGCATATGAAGTGAGGAAAGGGGAACCAAACTGGATGAAAAACAGTACATTAGGAAAGCGCGGGTTTGCATTACTACCGGAGATCATCAATAGTTCATTTTCGAGACATCGGAACATCTTTCAGTGGTAAGTTAAACTCACTGATGCTTTTTACTTGAAGACTGATAGGAAATATTTACTGGCTTGCCGAGGCCGATGATCTCGCCTGAAAAATTCTACCCCCTCAACTGAATAAAGTTTGGCTAACTGAGTTTGGCGGATAAATGTGATGCTGCGGTGGCCGCGAAAGGATCGCACTATAGCAACGTTAAATTTATTCATATTGTGATTTTAAGTCAGAAATGAGTGAAGTTTACGTGGTATTTTTAGTATTTTTAGCGTGGCCGAGTGTAGGAACTCGATGCGGAAGGAGGGCATGGATTTCAGTACCGGCAACGTTATTTACGAACACCATCTCCCTACGATGAGTGGGGTAATCATGTGAAAGTTCCTTAATGTTCGTAAGGAAAAAAATAATAAAAATCCTGTGTAGCAATATAGCATACACTGTGAACCAGGTGGCTTAATTGACTTAGCTACGATGTCAGTGCAAGGTTTTTGCCAACATAGCTCTCTGCGTGAACTTAGCTAGTCATATGCTTGATTGAAACACCGATGGACAACACGTTGACATTATTCCATACTCCGTCTGGGTAGCGCTAAATGTTCTTCAGTGACGCTGTCCCTGTTCTACACGATCAGTGTCTTTAGTTGACGGCTTGGTCAACTAAAATAGCTTGATTTGGAACGCTTTGGCTATGGACAGTAGCAACATGTTACTTCGTTGTTCTCTTGTGTTTTCTCAGAAACTGGCTTGTTTGTTGTAGCGCGCAATTTTACCGAACAGACGTGTTGTTATTTCAGCACATAATTTGGTAACCTTGTTTCTTTCATTTTTACGTATTGTGGGCCGATTTTGCGAGGACGGTACGTATGGAAATGACCATCTCCATTTGGATGTATAAACCAGAAAAAACTGACACGACTGTTAACGAAAAGTGCGAAAGCATGCTTTCTTGACCAAATGTAATGCTGTACGCTAGTTGACTGGCTAATATACTGCTTCGATGAGACTCGAAGGATAAAGAGTCAGAGCTCGGTTAGTCATTTGAGTGTCTGAAGTTTCAACTGGTGTCATCACCTTTCGCAAGCCACTGCTCTTGACAACGTGAGTGATGGGTATTTAATTGGAGTCATGGAAGATAACATAAAGCCACTTACTTGTACTAATGCGTTCATCTCTCTAATGATATTATGAGATTATCCATCTCAAGGGGTTATCGTTCAAATAAACAACCAATTTTAAAATTGTTTTTTTTTTTTTGCTGAATTTGCTGTCAGGAGAGTCGGCCATTAACTCAAGACTTTTACACATACATACAAAACCCAAAACCAGTGAAGTTGGCACGTTGTGTAAATCGTAAATAAAAACAGAATACAATGATTTGCAAATCCTTTTCAACCTATATTCAATTGAATACACTGCAAAGACAAGTTACTTAATGTTCGTACAGGTAAACTTTGTAATTTTTTGAGGAAGTGAGTCTCAGTTTAATCACTGACGGTTAATGCAACATTTGTTTTTCGCATTTTCAAAAATGGCACAAGGAAAAAAGACTGAGAACAAGAGAATGCTCATCAAACACTTATTTGGAACATCCAAAGGTGAACAGGCTAATTGGGAACAGGTGGGTTTGCCATGATTGGGTATAAAAAGCATTTCCCTGAAATGCTCAGTCATTCACAAACAAGGATGGGCGAGGGTCAAGACTGAGTGAACAAATTGAGCTGATTGTCGGCCAGTTTAAAAACAACATTCCTCAACGAGCTACTGAATAAAAATTTAGGGAGTTCATCATCTGTGATGCTGCGGTGGCCGTCAAAAGGTTCAGAGAATCTGGAGAAATCACTGCATATTGACAAGGCAGAAAACATTGAATTTACGTGGTGACCTTTAGTATTTTTAGCAGGCGGGACTGAGTCAAAACCGACATCATGCGGAAGGACATCACCATGGATTTCAGTACCGGCAACGTTATTTACCACCATAACTACAGTTAAATGAGTGGGGTCTGCAAGTGCAAGTTAAAAACTCTACAATGCAATAAAAAATCAACAGCACCCACTGTAATGCCAGGTGGCTTAATTGCCCAAGCTCATCTAAGCCTGACTGATGCAAAGTGGAAAAAGTGAACTTGGTCTAGTCATATGTGGCGAAAACCGTTTTGGAAACACGTTGACATCATTCCATGTCCGTCTGGACCAAAGGAAAAGAACCATCCGGACTGTTATGTGTCCCTGTTCAAAAGCCAGATCTGTGATGGTATGGGGACGGCTTAGTGCCTAAGGCATGGGCAACGAATGGCTATGTGAAGCACCATTTCCTTCGTTGTTCTCTGAAAGTTTTCATACAGGTTTTGGAGCAACATATGTTGTCCATCAAGCAATCTTTTCATGGGCGACTGTTGTTATTTCAGCAAGACAATGCCAAACCTTGTTTCTTTCAAGTTTTACAACAGCATGGCTCCGTTGTAAAAGAGACGGTACGTACTAGAAATAACCATCTCCATTTGGACCTGTAAACCAGAAAAAACTGACACGACTGTTTCGTAAAAATCGAAAGGATGCTTTTGTTGAACAACTTAAGCTGTACATCAAGCAAGAATGGGGAATATACTGTTCCACCTGAAACTTCGAAAATAAAGTCCTATGTTCCCCAAACGTTTACTGAGTTTCAAAAAATCAAAGGTGATGTAACACAGTTTAAAAAGGCCCCTGTGCCAACTTTTTTAAATGTGTTGCTGCCTTTAAATTCTAAGTTAATGATTGTTTGCAAAAAAAAAAAAAAATGATATTCAGTTTGAACATTAAACATCTTGTCTTTGCAGTGTATTCAATTGAATATAAACAAAAGGATTTTTAAATCATTGTATTCTTTTTTATCTGAATTTACATAACGTGCCAACTTCACTGGTTTTGGGTTTTGTACATGCATACACTGCCCGTCCAAAAAAGCCTCATACTATTTTATTTTGTTGGGCCAGCTGTGATCAGAGTGCACCTTTGTCGTGGTACTGTTTCCACAATCTTATACAATGTTTATTTCCGGCCAGATTTGCGTTCATTTTTCATTTTTGGCCAAGATATTGTATTGAAGAAGGGTGAGTCAAATTAAACCTTCTCAAGCTCATCTCAAAGTATTTTATTTGGTTAAGGTCCAGACTCTGAAGTGGCTACTTCAGGTATGAAAATGATTCTTCATGCTTAATGAACCACTCTTTCGAAATTCGAGCCCGATGAATCATGGCATCATCATCTGTCAATATGCCTTTGCTATCAGGGATTAAAAAGAAAAAAAGCTTCAATTTCCAAGGGAGCATAAAGATTGGACTCAGGAGCAGTGGAAAAAGGCCATGTGGTCTAATGTCAGGGTAAAAAAGGAAGCCCATAGAGTGATGCACCCATCATTAATAGTGCCTATTGTGCATGGCTCTGGAGGCAGTTTTATGATCAGGGGTTGCTTCAATTTGAGCAATCATTAATTTGCAAGAAAATAGCCTGATCCTGCTTTTTCACTGACATTTCTTACACTTCCGAGACTGTCACACTTTCGGTGCACAGCATGCTAGGGCGTAGATCTATTGCATGCGCATGATAACATTGAACAATAGCAATCTTATCTTCATCAGTGCTTTTCAAACCTCTCCTGGAGTACCACTTCTCCTGCATGTTTTAGAGCTCTGCCTGCTCCTGCACAGGTGAGTCAAATGATCAGCTCGATTACCCGTGGAGATGCTTGATAATGAGTGGATCATAAGAATCATCTGTGCTAGTGGGGAGAGATATAAAACTTTCGGAAAAGGTGGTTCATCAGGAGAGGTTTGAGAAACGCTGATCTACATCATTTGTGATTGTTGATGGCAATGCCAAAATTATTCTAGAAATTATATCAATCACCTGAATATCGCTATGGAAGGCCTTCTTGAAACTTCAAGAAAATGACAGTTCCCCAGCTGAAAGCCTCTACACTCGGTATCGTATGCCCAAGTACCTATAACCACGCACGCTAAAGTAACTTTCTCCAGGTCCGCGAGACTGGAAGTGACTCAGCTATCTAACTAGGGATGTCACGATACCAAAAATTCAGTAGTCTGTGCCAATACCAGTAAAATTACACGATTCTCGATGCCAATTCGATACCACGGTAAAAAAGGAAGGATTTTCAAAGATCCCATTTACTTCAACATGAACATCTTTATTAGAAAATTTGCAAAATATTAAAATGTAATTTCTATGAACATACATACAGGACATAAAAGAATACAGTACAATCACTTCAGAGAACTTAAGATTCATACCTTCCAGAGGTATCATTTGTAATGGCTACTTTAACCCTGTCTTCACCAGTTCAAGTTTTTTTTTTTCGAAGAGACGTCATTTTGGTGTACATATGCAAGAAGATAATATACAGCATCTAATTGCAACCATATCACATACATGTAGGCTGACTTATCTGTGCAGTGAATAAGCACAACTCAGGAAACTCAGACAGTATTAAGCTTTTAACATCTTCATTTCTAACATTTCTTTAGGCTTAGAACTAGTGCCGCACGATTAATCTAATCGCAACTGCAATCGCAATTTCAAACTGTGCAACTGCATAACCGCAAAAAAGGCTGCGATTTGCGATTTAATCTAAATAAACGTGTGCCGCCAGTGAACATTACTACCTCTCCTTTAATTGTATGGAGTCAGTTGACGTTACGCCCACAAGCAATCCTGGGCTTTGTATGAATTGTCAAAAAATTACGTCCTGTACACTAATTCCAAACCACTTTTCTTTAACCTATGTGGAAAATGTCTGAAGATAAAGGAAAGGTGTAAAAGGAATTCCCACCACTTAGGAAGATGACTGCGCTAATTGGAAAATCAGAATGCACTTAAAGCAGGCAACGTGGTCGAGTCCCCTGCCCATCACATACGTTTCTTTACGCGATTAGACGGATGAATGGTCTCCGCTTTAAATACTGCTGCTGTGCTGAATTGTGGAATGGCGTGATCTCCTTTCTTTTGGAAAAGAATGCTTCGTGTACCCTATGTTAAAGGACGTAAATTAGGAAGCACTGAGACTCCTTTCCTCAACATTTAAAGAATTCGAAGGCACTTACCATGGTTGCCACGTAATATTTTCCGGATCATTTTTTAGGAGTTAGGAACATTCATTGGGAAAAAAACAGATGCAGCTCTGGCCTGTGAGCACGTACTGTCACGTGACTACTTGCTACAGTTCGCAGTGACCATAGATATATACACCTAGATGCTGCCTCCCGGGTTGTTGGAAGGGTCAACACAGCCGCCATATTGTGTCGGGGATTCAGGCGGGGTCAGGCCACTCAGTCAATGTCTTTGAATGCAGCCCCAGTCATTTATTTTCACCTTCTTAAACCTTAAATGTCAGTTAGCTTACTGATATGTTTAAAATTTAAATATTAATAACTTAACAAAATTTTACTCAGAGTCAATTATCTTAGGTCGTTATAGAACTACTATTTAAGCAAGTATCCTGTATCATAAATTCGTGGCTGCCATATGTAACAAATAATACAGCTTAATATGTAACCCCCATGCGATCTAACAGTGACAAAATAATTGGCTACATTCAGTACAGAAAAATAATTTAATTATAAATAGGTCTATGCACTGGCACTCAGCAACGTTAATTTTTTTTTCCAGCGAGGGCGGCATTTCAGAACTCTTGAGAATGAAGCCGCTTTCACACTGGACGCGAAACGAATTTTTCGCACAACAGATTACATTCAAAGTCAATGCAAAGACGCGAATACATGCGTTTAAGGCTAGCAAACAAAGTGATATCGAACTGTGTCATAGCTAGCACGCCAATGTATTTAGCTACATAGCCAACTGGCTAGCGAGCAAAAAAAGGCTACAGTTTGCTTACAATGGAACACTTGCAAGCGAGCTATTTGGCTGCCTAGCTAGCAAGATAAAGAGACATCGATATCTATAATGTTATAGTTAGCATGCCAATGCATTTAACATCTTAAGTCGCTTTCACACGGACCTTGAAACAAATTTTTCCCCGCGACAGATTACATTCAAAGTCAATGCAAAGCCGCGAATACTACAAAACGCGTGTATTTGCGTCTTGCATTGACTTTGAATGTAATCTGTCGTTTAAAAAAATCAATAAAAAGCGGCTTCGTCGCAAAAGAGTTCTGAAATGCTGTCCCTCGCTGGAAAAAGAAATTAATGTTGCTGAGTGCCAGTGCATAGACCTATTTGTAATTAAATTATTTTTCTGTACTGAATGTAGCCCATTATTTTGTCGCTGTTAGATCGCATGGGAGAGAGAAGCCGTGTCTTCAATTGCCACTTCATTATTCTTGAATTGGAAAACGTGTAACACCATCTAGAATTGGCCAGGACTATTGCTGTCAATAAAGGGATGGATATTTGCCCCCGAATTTTCAGATCTAGCGCTGGCCCTGACCCGTCATTACGAGTTATCTCGTAGTCGGCAGTCAATGTGTTAAAATTGTTTGAAAATTTGTTGAGTTGTGATGATAAAAATCATTGATTAACCTCTACCCCCACTGACTAATACCGTAGGTACGCACGGCTTCCACCGACACAAGATGGCGCCCGCTTAGACCCATCGCTCCAATGGACAGAAGCAGCGAACGCGGCATCTAGGTGTATATATCTATGCGCAGTGACCAACATGAACGCCGAAGAAAAGGTCTACTTTTTCGTGACCTCCTTCTGAATGCAAGGATCAACTGGAACACTCTGAAGCGTATACTGCCCCCGTTAGTTCCAGAATAGTCACAGCACCGAAACTTACCGTGCCTCGGTGCTTACGGTGCCTCAAAATAATGGGCATCGTCGGTGTTTATTCATTTAAGAATCGAATGGTATGGCAAGTATCAGTTCTTGTGACATCCCTACATCTAACTATCCCATTGGAAACGGTGCAACATTAGGGCATTTTTTTTTTTGTTTGTTTTTTTTTTCGTATTGATGATTGATCAAATTGGTCAGGTCTAGGTTCAACACTGTTCTGCAGCAAGAGGCAACCTCTGGGGCTGAAAAGTGAGGCCAATATGGAAGTGCCAAAAATTGCAGTTCCCCAAATGGTCATTTGAGGCTGGGTGCAAAAATGAGTCAATCCCCATTGACCCAAATGTTAAAAAGCCCAATTTTACAGCAGAAATAAACATGTTTACAGCCTGTTTCAAAAAACGGTTTTGGTCTCTAAGGCTGATTTTTCCCTCTGTCAAAATCTGGAGGGGGAGGGGGGGTTGAATTTTTATGTCACTCACCAATTTACATTATATGAAGGCTTGAAGTTCTGCGTAATTACGGGCATGGCCACTTTGAGTGACAGAACCTTAAATTTTACAGTGTAGGGCTGGGCGGTATGGCCTAAAATTTATATTGAGATATATTTGGAAGCATAGACGGTAACAATATATATTGCAATATATTCTTCGGCATGTATATATTTATTTCAATATAACTGTTTCTGAACTTACTCCCACAGCAGATACATTGCAGCAGAAAGCTGCATTCTCAACTAAACTCACTTCAAAATAGTGTAGAATGCCGTTTTAAGAACATTTATAGTGCAAAACTTATTTTAAAAAATACAAAACCTTTCAACTAACTTGAAAGTGTAACAGGCGATCTTTCTCCATAACAATGTAACACAAATTGGGGCTGCCGGATAGCTCACTCGGTTAAGGCACTGCGTTGCAGTGCAGAAGTGACTATCATGTCGCGGGTTCGAGCCCCGGTCATACCAACCGGCAGTGGTCGGCAGCTTTTTCAGAGTAGAGCACAATTGGCCATCGCTGCAGGGTTTCAAATTGGGAAGGGACTGCCGGGAATAGGGAAATAAATAAATAGCTTTGTTCGTTGCTCAAAAAGCGCCTCCTGTTGGCCAGACGGGCGCTTTTCATCAGGAAGATTCCAAGTCTGTTCATGTCCGGGTATCCTCCGCCCTCGTTCTGAACTCGCGAAGATTCAACCAATGAGTGTATAAGAAGCAGTGGCTGACAGGCACGTGCTTGAGGAGAGCCATGAACTGTCTTCGCTCTCCTGAGTTGGCAGCAAGGGGTCGACACTGAGCAAGCTTTGTACATAGTTCACCAATTGGGCATTCCAGATTCGGTGGGATTGGAGATGCCAAATTTATTTAAAAAAAAAAAAAACAAAAAAAAAAAACAATGTAACACAAATTTCAAAATGAAACATCACTCTGTCGTGCAAAAGATACCAGACATCACTTTTTCCTGAGCTTTCTCGAATAAGAAAAATAAAGATGCAAATATTTTAAAGTAATAAAATTTTAAATATTTGTATTTTTATTTTTGTAAAAAATAAAACGTTTTTCTTTTACACAAAAGAAAGCAAAAAAAAATTAGGAGCACCCCTTTCCACTTCACACGTACAGTTTACAGGCCTGTGTGCATGCCTTATCAAAATATGAGCGCCCGTGGACTAACCAGCTTACTACCTAAATAACAGCTAGGGTCAAGACTGGCTTCACATCGTATCAGTTTGATGATTTAAAGCCACTAATCTCCGTTGTTCAAGCTAAATATAACTTAGTTGTGAAAAGTTATGTCATCCACTTTCCCTCTCCTGTGACTGCAATTGACGGCGACACAGTGGTCAGGCATTTCCAGAAAAAATCATGGCTGGAGACATACACCTTGCTATCAAGGACGTCCGTCCTACGGTGGCGGCCAGACTTGCATATTGAAATCGTAACGTTGCACTTCTAGTTCATATAGCTCGTTGGTTGAGTGTATCGTTAATTAAGAAAAACGATTGAGAACAAGTCAGGAGTAATAATAATTGTAAAGGGATCTTTAAGTGCTGGCTACGCCACTGCTTCGTATTAAATGTGAAATCCAACATATTTGTATAGCAAACGTAAGACACTAAAATATGATGTTAAACTAAGACTAAAAAAAAGTTTTAACCCACCAATGGCGAGGCCTGTGACCGAAGCATTGCAGTCTTGTCCAGTCGTTCAGTTCCACTGCCATCACAATATTCGTGCCATTGTCGGTGGTTATGCATACTCCTCTTTAGGGGCGCTTTCACACTAGGCACGATTGTCCCTTCTCCCCCCGCTGGTCAGCTTTCACACTAATATCTAACCATACCCGAGTACACTTGCAGATGTCAGAATTCCGATACAGCGCGTTGCACCTAGGTGGTTTTAAGTAGGGTACTATTTTAAAAGGAGGCGTTAGTATATTTCGGGGGGTTATTATTGAGAAGGGGGTTTAGAATATTAATATTGAATAATAATATAGCAAAGGCATATGCTGCACGTGCAATAGCAACTCAGTGTGTCATCAGTAATATGGATTAGGCCTACCACATATAGCAGCATGAGAAATTAAATGCTAAATTTTCTTGACTGGATGCTTGATGTTTTTACTCACCCGAATCTCTCTCTGGGTACCCAAACATCAAGGTAAAAGAAAAGAACTGATTACTTTCGATATTGGTGGAAGTTGAATACAGAATTCTTTCGCCCTTCCGTTTTTGACCGATTATGCTATCGACTGCCTTATACCACAAAAATTTATTTATCTCATAACTTGAGCTGCCAGACTTTCACACCGCGTCCCGCACGTTGAAATATCGCAGCCACATTTTCTTTAGTTTGTCACAGCACTGGGTCATTCCATGTCAAATCATCCAAATTTTAGGAACTTCCCCACCCAAAAAAAATTAATTTTTATTATATTCCCCACAGTGTATATCTTGTGTGAAATGGTAAAATAATTAAACTCAATCATTGCCAGTTCCTGAGATTTAGCTTCTTTTAGGGAGGGGGGTCAGTTTTAAGAAAATCACCATAATTTTGGAGTAAGTTTGAGGGACTGAGATATGCATTTGCTGAGTAAACAGACCCGCAAGTTTCATTTTGTCATCAGAATAGTTGCTGAACTCTTGGCTTAAGCTACTTTTCTTTACTCAGTATGTTTAGTTTACCTGTACTGTGGCCTGGAAAAAGCAAAAAACACCAATCATACAAATTTTTTCCAAATTTAATGCATTTATTATTCTGTAACTAATTAAGGTAGAGCCCTGAGACTTGGTATGCAAACTGTCAGTCAACTTTCTGAAGACCACAAAAAATATCAAAGTCACAATGGTTGCATTAAATAGGCATGGGCAACGCTCTGCATAAACTCTAATGGAATGCGTAACAGCTGAACTGGGGTGGTAAACAAGCCTCAGAAAACTTATAAAAAAAATGATGTAAATACCATTTTCATACAAAAAAGAACACCATGGTTTGATTAAAAAGCAACCTTTTCAATAGGATACCCGATTTCATACATGAACTCTGCCTATTACGGCCAATAACGCGATTTGAACAGAGCTATTATTCGCCCGTTGGATGAATCGTGACCTCAATTTGCGCCGTGTTTACAAACTTTCAAGTGCACGGCGTGGCAAAATTTTTGGAGGTAGATTTCAGACAGCCCGCTGACGTGATATCCCAATTACAGCCATCTAATTTGAGAAATTACGAGTCTGTTCGTCCAGTCTAGACCTCCAGGGATGTGAAATTAGTTCGACAGAAGTTGTTGAAGTTCGCCGAGAGTTCGCCGTGACTTCTTCTCAACAATAGCAAGAAAGGTGAGTGTATTTTTTACTGCAAACATACATAGTTAGTTGACAGAATATCCTGTGACCCTATTTGTGAAGTTTCAGTAAAATATACCAAGAATAAACCATTCAAAACCTACCAGTGTTCTGAACCTATGCCACCTCGCGAACACGGTCACAAGATTCATTCACTTTTCAATTCGAGACTCATCATGGAAATCTGAATAATCAATTAGGAAAAAATTCTTGGTAATTCTGTATATCGTTTAAACATTTTGTTAATCGGATTATGAAAGAAGACTGAAAATAAGCACCGCTTTTTGTTTGGGTGTAAAAGCGTATTTAAAGGAGAATAACATTGTATATTGATTAAGCATTGAACTCTGCATAAGTCGAACTGTTTTAATATTTGTTGATGACATTGTGGAAGCAAGTACGCACAAATCTGCTGTCCTGTGAGCATTTCAGGTTCGATTTACTGAAATTACGCCAAAAAACTTGCCCGTCATTCTGCAAATAGTCTTACTAAACTAGTTAATCGCCTGATTGCTAATCAAGCAAGGGAGGTTTCTGCCTTGCCAAACTAACCTCCGACTGCACGTCACTGTGTTTTACTATGAATTATTCACAGTAGCTCATTGAAACGATCATGGGAGGAGGGTATATGGACATAAAAACAGTGTAAAGTTTTTTTTTTTTTTTAATCACTATTATTGAAGGGGGAATGTTTCAGAGCAGTGGGAGGGCAAACAAGTGCCGGCATCAGACTTCACTGCATTTTATATAGTAATGGGCAAACTTTGCCCTCCCACTGATAATTTTGACATTTTTGCAGGCCATTGATCCAAAAAAAACTTCACGGGCAACCCATTCATACCATTTTTTAATATCAATGCAAAACCTAATGTTTGTTGAACATAATTGGGTGAAATTCAATGCATTTTCCATTAAAAAGGGCCTAGGGGCGCTTGTACTTCAGAAAAGGGGTTGATGACTTTAGCATCAATTATTTCTGTTAAACCCTAATGGATAATTTGGCCAGGTTTATTTCTGAGTAGACTGCATTTTCGAAAATGCCCTCAGGCTTCACCCCCCAATTTTCACAATGGGTTTTGTTGATAAATGCCGAAATCAGCCATTTTTGGGACCCTGTGGCTCTGAGACCCTTTCCTGTAAAGGTGTTGGACTTGTGGCAAACTCTTTGTCTGTGTCTTCTGTACTTACCTGCAAAAAATCATAAGAAAATAATAACTTTTTTCTCAGCAACTCAAGAAATGTTGTCATTTTATTCATTTGTATAGCCCATGCCTATATTAAATGTTTTAAGGGGAGGAGAAACCCAAAAAATTATGGTTTTTCACAATTTTTATCAAAATTTTAAGTTTGGTCTTAATTAAAAGTTTAATCATTCATAATTAAGAGCAGGTGGATGCATCGTGCGTTAGGGGGGCAGAGAAAGCCAACCTAGACTCTGAAAAAGCCAAAATAAAGAGCAAATCACTTCAATCTGCTCAAGAACAGGACAATCAGAGGGAGCAGGAGGGAGAAGTTTATGCTTCAGGGACATTTTAATGTTCTAAGTTGACTGTTACAATGATTTGTAGGTGTACTTTGACTTTAACCTGGATTTTCTCAAAACCTGATTTTTGCCCCGATTGCTATCATTTAAGGCACTATATCTCACTTATTTGTGGAGCTTTTCTCATGAAGTTTTGACAGAAGTCTGTGTATATATCAGGAAGTCTACTGAACTATAAGTTTTGGTTTAGCACTTTGGGTCTGTGAGTTATGGTGATTTATATTTCTTATCGAGGGGGCGAAAAATGGCAAAATCCTCTTTTACCTCACTAAATCTCTAGCATTATGTGTAAATGCTTTATTCTAGTTCAGAAGAAGGTGTAAACATAACTAAATCTAAAAAAAAAAAAAAACTGATTCAAGTATCTTGCTTCAGTCCTGAGATATAAGGCAAAGAAATAATGGTGAAATTGAGGTGGCGGCCATCTTGAATCACATGACCTAATTATGCAAATTAGGTCAAATTCATATTTTGTGTATTTCAGGTCATATACTGTCAATACACCAAGTATGAATGATTTCTATCCAAAAATGACCATTTTTTTCCAAAAGGTTTCTCCTCCCCTTAATAACGTTGGAAGTTTGCTTCAGAATGAAAAGTGCGTATTTTGGGTCATTATAGTGGGTGTATATCTCAAAAGGGACACAAGTGATCAATGTCATATTTTTAGTGCTTGAAGGCATGGGTCTTGGGTCTAACATATTAAAAAACTGGAGATGTAAAACTCTTCCTTTAGACTGTACAGCATGCCAATCATATTAGGTGATTATCATTGGCTGATGTAGGGTATTGTTGCATTCCACCGCCAGGTGGCAGCAAAACCCAAAAGCACGGCCCATTGGAAAGACTTGAAATCTCTGCCAGCATAGCTGGATTTGAACTTTGGCCTATATCCAGGGTGGTCCACAAGCCCCAGCGGCCGGCGATTTCGCCGACTACTCTGTCCTCTTCCGCTGGCTACTTTCCCGACGAATTCACAAGATTTTAGGCGAGTTTCGACGCGTTTTATTTTGATTAAACGCTTTTCAGTTTGCCTTTTGACTTTCTCTTTGCTGACGTATTGAAACGTTGCTCTAAGCCGCAGTGATTACTCGAGAACGATTTCAACATCCAATAACATTGCGCATGTCATATCAACTCCAATAATTTTACTTTCATCCTCTTCGCATGATATCTTTGTATTTTCTGAAAATATTCTAATTTCATTCGGTTGCTGGTCGAAACATGCCGCCCTTGAAGGGGGGGTCTAACGGGCAAACATTGCTGATATCCTTTGCAAAGAAAGGTCATTTCAACGTTATAAATTGATGAGATTTAATTCTGCTGAGAGGTTGGCCCGCGCGAGATGATAAATTAAATGCCCATATATTCATTTAGAACAGTAGCCTTCTACCACATTGATTCCCCAGTGTTAGCCTGAGGACTGTGGAGTTACATTGGGGTCAAAAGTTTTGTACTTGAAAAAATAAAATTTGAAACTGAAAATTCATGTGTTGATCTTGAATTTTGAAAAATATAACAATGTATTCAAAATAAAAATAAGTGTATGAAACGTTTTTTCAGGTTAAATATAATTTTGATGCACTTTGGTAATTCTTTTGAATAAATTATTTATTTTCACTTTTCACTTCCATATATATTTTGACATTTGAGGTCTTATTTTTTTCAGTTGCATGTTCTATCTTTTCAGATTCAGATCTTATTTTTTACAGTTTAAAATCTTATTTTTTCAGTTTCAAATCTTTTTTCACTTTCAGATCTTTTTTTCTTTTCAGTTTCAAATCTCTTTTTTGAGTGTCAGACTTTTGACCCTGATGTGGCGTGGGGGGCATGGTATCAACTGAGCTGGGCGTGGAATCATGAGTGACAGCTGAACAAAAAGGCTTGGAACCTTCCCCAGTGACTGTGCCTTCAGGGAACGTGGGAACTAAAACAAATCTAACTCAACACTTATATACACCATATTCATGTGATTGGCAGTGTAAGAATTGATGCCAGTGACAAACTTCCATTTAAAAATCTGTTTTTGACAGTACTGAGCACCAACTGCGGTATAAGAGCGATAGATTATGCCAGATTTTGCAGTTCAACAGCCACATTTTAAGTGCTGTTATATCCGATTTCCACATAGCACTGTGAACACAGCGTAGTGTCCGCTTGGCTTGCAAAGATGGCGTCCGGCCGGTCGGGTCAACCTGCTGGAGCCCATACATCCAACACACAGGTGAGACATGTTAACTAAGTTTTGGGAAATCATAACAAACATTAAGGGTCGTTTTGTGACAACATACATTTTTTTTTCGTGGCGTCTTTTAAGTGGCGAATTTGTCAAAGCTGGAAAGTAAACATTGAGCTAAGGTTAGCATTAAGTAGCTTAACTTTACAGCGTATTAGACAGTAGCAGGCACTGCCTGAAAAACACAGACAAACCTATTAATTTGAATAAGGCTAGTGCTGTTTTGGCTGCAGGAGTGCATGGGATGCCAAAACACCCACAGTAGCCTGTGGTGGAAAAGTTACAGTGTGAATGAGGCCTGATGCTATCAGCTAGTGTTTGTGATTTTACTCCTTAGCAGCGGTTCCCAACCTTTCTTGGACCTCAAATGGGTTTGCCAGGAATTTCTAATGTCGATCAATAATAATCTTTACAATGATAAAAACACAAATTGACTTGGGTCTCGTCTGTTTTAACCAGTTACAATTTTGTAGCTACCTAGCTCTTTTTTCATTCATCATTTCATACAGACATTTGCTTTGCTCAAATTTGTTTTTTCAATCAAGTATTAGTTTTTTATTTAGGGCCTAGGCTATGAATATTGTTGTGGATAGAGGCAGAATAACCAGGATGAAGTTATTGCAGGATTTTATTTTCCCACTGCAGGACATGTACAGCCTTGTGAGCTTGTACAAGCTTCAAATTAATGCTGAACAAACAATGAAATTAAGCAATGAGTGTGAAAAAAGAAAAAAAGAGCTAGGTAGCTACAAAATGGTCTATAACTGGTTAATTGACCCAAGTCAATTTGTGTTTTTATCATTGTAAAGATTATTATTGATCGATTACTAGAAATTCCTGGCAAACCCATTTGAGGTCCTGACCCCAAGGTTGGGAACCGCTGCTAAGGAGTAAAATCACAAACACTAGCTGATAGCATCAGGCCTCATTCACACTGTAACTTTCCACCACAGGCTACTGTGGGTGTTTTTGGCATCCCATGCACTCCTGCAGCCAAAACAGCACTAGCCTTATTCAAATTAATAGGTTTGTCTGTGTTTTTCAGGCAGTGCCTGCTACTGTCTAATACGGTGTAAAGTTAAGCTACTTAATGCTAACCTTAGCTCAATGTTTACTTTCCAGCTTTGAAAAATTAGCCACCTAAAAGACGTCACGAAAAAATGTATGTTGTCACAAAAACGACCCCTTAATGTTTGTTATGATTTCCCAAAACTTAGTTAACATGTCTCACCTGTGTGTTGGATGTATGGGCTCCAGCAGGTTGACCCGACCGGCCGGACGCCATCTTTGCAAGCCAAGCGGACACTACGCTGCGTTCACAGTGCTATGTGGAAATCGGACATAACAGCACTAAAAATGTGGCTGTTGAACTGCAAAATCTGGCATAATCTATCGCTCTTATACCGCAGTTGGTGCTCAGTACTGTCTAAAACAGATTTTTAAATGGAAGTTTGTCACTGGCATCAATTCTTACACTGCCAATCACATGAATATGGTGTATATAAGTGTTGAGTTAGATTTGTTTTAGTTCCTACATTCCCTGAAGGCACTGTCACTGGGGAAGGTTCCAAGCCTTTTTGTTCAGCTGTCACTCATGATTCCACGCCCAGCTCAGTTGATACCACGCCCCCCACGCCACATCAGGGTCAAAAGTCTGAAACTCAAAAAAAGATTTGAAACTGAAAAAAAAAAAAGATCTGAAAGTGAAAAAAAGATTTGAAACTGAAAAAATAAGATCTGAATCTGAAAAGATAAAACATGCAACTGAAAAAAATAAGACCTCAAATGTCAAAATATATATGGAAGTGAAAAGTGAAAATAAATCATTTTTTCAAAAGAATTACCAAAGTGAATCAAAATTATATTTAACCTGAAAAAATGTTTCATACACTTATTTTTATTTTGAATACATTGTTACATTTTTCAAAATTCAAGATCAACACATGAATTTTCAGTTTCAAATTTTATTTTTTCAAGTACAAAACTTTTGACCCTAATGTAACTCCATAGTGGACACTCAAAGCCACTATGCAAACATTTCATGTATTTAACTAGGTATTGACATTTTCTCACAAAAGACTTTGTTGTATCCCCAGACAAGAATTTACAAGAATAGAACACAGGGAACAAAACACACAATATGAGACAGAGTTACCAGCCGTTTTGATGAAAGTCTTCAGGGTACTGAATCGACTCAGTGTCTCGAAGAAAACCTGTGTCGAAATGTTGGTAAATGTATATATTATTAATGCGTTGTGGCGGCGATTGTGCTCATGTGTTTTTCCACATCTACTCTGTAACCAAGCATGGATTCACTCATTTGTGAAGACTGGGCAGTATGCCTATCGACTGGTAAATTTGTTCATAGCTTGCGTTCCTGTTCATTTCATCAAAAAAAGTTACAACGCATTTTTCTTAATGAGGGCATTAAACGAAAGTTGTCTGTTGAATCTCCCGAATCCTGTAGCTTGTGAGACGGCGCATATTTAGCTGGGCGAAAGCTGTAATATACTGCCCAGTCATCTCAAATGAGTGAATCCATGCTTGGTTACGGCGTAGATGTGGACATGGAGCTGCTCTATTTATGCATGCAGTTACACTATTCTCTCACTAGATGGCACACCCGGATCAGTTAATGGCCACGTTTACATGAGAGCTTTAATTCTGAATAAAAATAATTTAATTCCGAATAAAAATTAATTCTGCTTTAAAAAGACCATGTAAACACCTAATTCCAAATAAAAATATTATTCGGAATTAAACTTAATTCCGAAGTAAGTGGCTGGTTTATTCCAATCTTAAATCCGAATTAATTAATTCCTCGATCATGTAAACGTTTATACCTTTTAAAATTAATTCCTGTCGTTCTGCGCATGCACACCTACGAGTTGATTATCCCGCTTATACCATAGTCATTTGCCAGTAATATCAAATCAAAGCAATCAGACATTTTTGGTGAACGTTCTGCACTTAAAAACTAGCTGGTAATCAATAAATAGGCGCCACGCCTTCTCATAGCCAATAGGCTACTATAGCCTATGCCAAGCTAAACTGAACCAGCTAACTTAGTTCAGTTTACCTTCATGGAGAAGGTGTGCGCAAAAAAATCTATCATCCTTTTACCAGCTAATTATTTGGTTACTGATTCCATCTGAAACGGAGATTATGCATACCACAACATTATGTGGGATTATGCAGACTGTTGCTAACTTGCTACCCGCAATTTATGACTGTTTCCGTAGAGCCAGCGAGCTGAAATCAGTCTGTTGTCATAGCACGTAACTAGCGAACTGTCAGCAGTTGCTGATACTTCAAGTGGACATGTTAGCTTCCTTTGTAACTGTAGACAGTTTAATGAATGAAGCGTGATTATTTCTCTGCTTTAATATTTACGGTCATTATCGCTTGAGCACCTATTGTTAACCGCCCTGCAGGACGTAACTTAACGCCGCAAAATTTACTGGAGATAAATGAGTTGCTTGGTTTCTGTTATACCCAGCCAAATGCCAGCGCTCTAATGTTGCTATGGTTATAGGTTGGCTAGCGGATGAATTTCGAACTTCAAACGGTGAAACTACTGTAGGCCGAACTACCTGTGCGGTTCCACGGTTTTAATGAACACCTGCCAGCCAATAAGAAAGGAGTATTCACCCAGACCATGGTAAACAAACTGCGAAAATAGTTTTTATTATGTGTTCTTCCATGTTGTAAGCCGAGATGAAAAGAAGCAGGGAGTGGAGTTTGTTTTCTTCCGTAGACGTAAATACATAAACACATGCACCCCTGTCCAATTAGAACCCTTCCCGACCCCCGGACGCTAAGTGGAATTAAATAAAAGCGATTAAACGTGTTTTCCATGTAAACCTCAATTCCGAATTACTATTTCCATGTAAACTCGAGGCAGAATATTTTAATTCCGAACTATTTAATTTCGAATAATTAATTCCGAATTAAAAAACATCATGTCACCGTGGCCATTGAATATTCACCAGCAATCCGACCGCAAACGCAGTTTAGAATTTTGGCGAGTTCAGTCCCAACCCTGTTTTTCAAGAGTTGCATGAATTACACTCCTCGGCTAAGCCCCTACTATCTGTCCAGCAATTTGAAAAATGCTCTCTTGTGACAGAAAAAAATCGTTGTCCTCTGTAGCAACCACTTCATCTATAGAGAGCCAGCGGTATTCAAATTAGTAGTTAAGAAAAATCGGTTTTCTGAAGCAAACATTTGACATGATATTAATACTGTTATTCTTCTATCACTATCATCTATCTTCTATGGTTTCTCTCATGCAGGGGTAGCTCTGGGCCAGGACGCGGACGCGCGACGACCGCAAATCCATAGTACTCCCGGACACTCCCCACACACAAAGAATGTTCAAGTAGCTTTTTACTTAGTACCAAATAAACAAATCGCAGGTATGACGCTAAACAATTTTTGAGCATTAGCTTATCATTCAACCTCCCTGAAACAAGCCTCAAACAAATTAAATTATTTTAATGAATGAAATATTTTTTTCTTAATCAGGTGAAGGAAAAAATATATAGAATCACTCATTTATCTCACAGTTCTTGGGTTATGTGTGTGGAGATTCCATAACTTTTGCCAGGGGTTGAGTGCAGTTTTTATCGATATTATTGCAGTTTTCTTGAGGAACTTATTCAAGTTATTCCTTGAATCTCCACGTTGGTATTATAACAAATGCCAATTAATCAGTGCCAAAGAAAAAGCCACAGACATTTAAATGAAGACATGATCATCAATAAGAACTGAAATGTTGAAATGAAAGTGTTTGCTTGCAAATGGTAGTTATTTCATGTGTTATACTAAAACATAAGATAGGTTACCATTGTAAGAAATAGAATAAATGGTAAAAGAGAATAAATGCTTCAAAGAAATAATTGATGTGGTGGTCAAGCTCATTTATGCTTGCTTATAGTACTAAATGTTAGGGTGTTTATGGCGCTAGTTAGTATTGTGATTGAAATAGAGGCATGTTGCTTAATTGATTATGGAGATTCAACTTAAAAAAAAACTGAAATTTGACCAGAAAATCCAAACATACTACACTGAAAAATACATTAGGCCATCTAAAGTGCAGTAGAATGCACCTTTTGAAAAAACTATTCCCAAGAGAGCATACCTAAGGACCCTCCTACAGGCCGAGTAGCGGTGTGGCACCACAGGTAATTCTTAACTGGCTACTTTTTTAAATTAACCTGCTACTTTCATTTCTTGGGAACACTCTGATATCTCAGCTGTACTTTGGCCTAGATATGGCCAAATTTAAGCACTTGTTCCTCTTGTGCTATTCTAACATCCGGCAAAGTTTGGTTAAAATCTGTGCGGCTGTTTTGCGATAACCTGCTAACAGACGGACAGACAGACAGACAAACAAACAAACCAAAGCTGGCGAAAACATACACCTGCTTGGTGGAGGTGAACAAATGTATGTGTCACATTCAACTTTTCACGTACACCATGGCTAAGGTGCCCTGAAATTTAAGTTAGACACCTAATATGATTGGCATGCTGTACAGTCTAAAGGAAGAGTTTTACATCTCCAGTTTTTTAATGTGTTAGACCCAAGACCCATGCCTTCAAGCACTGAAAATATGACATTGATCACTTGTGTCCCTTTTGAGATATATACCTACTATAATGACCCAAAATACGCACTTTTCATTCTGAAGACAACTTCCAAGGACATTATAACATTGAATACAACAATTTTGACTTTGATATTTTTTGTGGTCTTCAGAGAGTTGACCGACAGTTTGCATACCAAGTCTCAGGGCTCTTATCTTAATTAGTTACAGAATAATAAATGCATTAAATTTGGAAAAAATTTGTATGATTGGTGTTTTTTGCTTTTTCCAAGGCCACAGTACAGATAAACTAAACACACTGAGTAAAGAAAAGTAGTTTAAGCCAAGAGTTCATCAACTATTCTGATGACAAAATGAAACTTGTGGGTCTGTCACCTCTGAAAATCCATTTCTGAGGCCCTCAAACTCCCTCCAAAATTAAGGCGATTTTGTTAAAAATGACCCCCCTTCCCTAAAATAGGCTAAATTTCAGGAACTAGCAATAATTGAGCTGAAATATTTGACCTCAGTACTGCCAATGCATATCTCTTGAAATGTGCAAAGTTTTATCAAAATCAAAATTTTGATGTGGTGGGGGGGGGGGCTCTGGTTGAGTTGACATGGAATGACCCCACTGTTTTATTGTTCTGTGATAACCACGTGAATGTAACTACTCACAAATTATTCCATCAATCTAAGAGTTTTTGTGTGTAGTATCCAGTTGTGATTTTATGTTTTGGTCCGCCTAAATTTCGAGCAAGCATTGAATTTCTTTTGAATGGATAGGTCCTTTCGCCACTGCATTTGTTAGAACAAGAGAGCCGTAACACATAACGGTAATCTTCCGTGCTCAAGTACGGTTGCTTTCACATTTAGTACGATTACGGATGAACTGTGCCCGAGTCCACCTCTTCTAACCTCATTTTGCAGGTTGTTTTTCTGCTCATGATAGGACTCCTTAAATCCAAACCAAGTACATATGATAGACGTTGCACTGGTGTTTTTCACGAGCACCCCCTCCTCCGTACGCTCAAGACTTATAGCTATGCTCTCGGCCATTATCCAAATCAAGCAGGTGCAGTTTAATGACATCATCAACTAGCGCTATCGCGGTTGGGCGGTATAGTCAAAATCTCTACCTTTGGCCAAATTTATATCGTCTCTACCATCTACTGTTTATACCGCCCACCCCTAATACAGCACTTGTATGGACAGGACTGGTCACATCAGGTCATGTCATGTGGCTGGGCTAGAGCACAGGCCTATGTGGCTCTGGGCTTGAGTTGGAGCGCCAAGCCCAGCATTCATGAAGAACCCCTGGTCTAGCCTTGGCTAGTCTAGCCACTAACCCCTGGCCTAACCCAGCTGCTTGTGGGGCGTTACCCTATCTAGGCTAATTCGTGTCGCGGAACTTGACCCTTTGGCTGCGTTAGCGATTGGAGAATTTTTCACCAAAATATCTGGAAAATAATGTCTTGTTGTGTGGTTAGGAGTCTGTGCTCTGTTTTCTAAGGTGAACGAAATTCTAATACTGTTTCATATAATATTATATGTTAGCATGAAGTCGCAAGTGTCAGTCCATCACAAGCTAGGTATAAACCTAATTAATCAGCCAAATGGCAATGGAAAACGGTGCCATTGACTGGCCACGTTCGACTATATTTGGTGTAATTGAAAAGTGTAGCTAAGAGCAAAGGCTCCTTGTTGAGGTTCAGAAGTACCTCAAATTATACAATGCAAAAGAAAAGTTGCACTTCACAGTGGCATCATTAGCCAATATAAGGGACATAGATTAGCTGGGTAGCTGATGAAATGACCATGGTTCAGCTTTGGAGGCAGATGCTCTGCTGAGCTAGCACTGATAATCTGTGCATATGCTAGGCCACGGTAGCCAATTAATTCAGCATTCACCAAAGTCAAAATGTAGAGTGATAATATTTTGATCAAAATGTGCGTGTGTGAGGTAGGAAAATAAAGGTCCACCAGGTTTGCCAGTGAGCTAACGTTATGTATTAACGTTTGACTGGCCATACTACCGTTAATATGACGAGGCTAAAGTACGTCAAAAAGCTAAGCCGAGCACCCACTCGCTCTCCTGGGGGATATCGATACACAGTGAGCCAACCACCGCAACTTCCCAGCAATGTACGGTGTTCATCTTGCAACGGCGTCATGCATACAAACAATGTTCGCCTCGCAACCGCTTCAAGGATATAAATACTATTCAACCCACCACTGCAGGCTACTTGGCAGGCTCCATTCCTAGCTTTGAGCTAGGTGGGCGTGTTTCAGCAACCAGGCTCCATTCCGCCCGCCCATTGGGCCCGCCTCAGCTCCAGCAACGGTCCAACTTTATGCCCATCACTGAGGCTACGTCCACGTTTCATGCAGTCAGTGTTCTGCAGCAATAAAATGAATTCAGCTGACTACGAGAGTATACTGAATGACCAGTAACCCATCAATGGATTTTTTAATCCCTGATGGCGCAGGTATATTCCAGGATGACAATGCCAAGATTCATCGGGCTCAAATTGTGAGTGGTTCATGAAGCCTGATGAATCATTTTCACACATGAATTGGCTGCCTCAGAGTCTGGACCTTTGCCAGTGAAAGTCTTTGGAATGTGCTAGAGAAGGCTTAATGGAGTGGTTTGACTCACTCATTGTCAGTACAATATCTTGGCCAAAAATAAATGCACATCTGGTCAGAAATAAATTAACATTGCATATGATGGTCGAAACAACTCCAAAACAAATGTGCACCAAGACTAAATGATGGCTAATTAACATGTACACTTGGCACCGACTGCACAGGGGGTCTTCTACAGGTGGTCTGCTTCTGGTTGTTGACAGTGTTGTGTTTGACTTGCTTAATGTCATGGAAGAGCACCCTCAGCGTTCTAGTCTGTCAAACTGACAGAAAGACTTCAGATTTTTCCATCATTGTTAGATAAAATTCAATCAATGATAGAAAAATATTCACTTAACGCAACCCCAGTTGTTTCATTCAGGTCAATTCAATTTTATTTGAGTGGGGCTTTCACGGAACGACTGTCAAAGTCGCTTTACAGGGTAGAAACGGTGCCCTGCATAAATCTCCAAAATGGCAAATGAGGTAAGGATAAAAATCCTCAAACAGTAGCGAGAAAAAAACTCCATATTGAGAGGAACCCAGCTTAAACCCAGATTAAAGTCTAAGACATGTTTTAAGAAATCCAAGCATTTGTAGTTTCTGTAGCTCCAGGATGTGGCGAGGTGTGGGTGTAAACATGAAACATTAACTTTTTTGCTTGGAACTATGTATCTTATCAGTGTTATGCCCTGAAATGTGATGGTAACTTATTATTCAAATCTTTCTGTCACATTTCTTTTGTTAAAAACAACTCGAGACTCCTAAATGCTGACCTGAGACTCCTAAATTTGACCTTAAAAGTTTGAAGTTAAATCAGGGGAACAGTTGTTTAACCGGATTAACAGTGCATGTTGTTCCTGATCTGTGCTGTCCTTAGACTGAACTTATAATAGTAGTCTGCTCTTTAGTGTGCTGAACTAGTATCTGTCACAGTGAGTTAAATGAGGGCTGTGGTTCCCAAACTGTCCTGGGGCCTATTTGGTATGCTGACTTTGTTGCAACAACAATGGAAATCCCAGAAATTTTCCTCGTTGATCATTTTTACCCCTCGGTATTAATGGTGGCCTTTGGCGTCCGTCTGTCCGCCCATCTGTCCATTAACTTTTCGTTTCCGGACGATAACTGAAAAACGCCTTTGCCAAATGTTCTTATTTTTTGGTGGTCTGTTGAGAGTAGTTAGAAGAAGCTCCCTATCAATTTGTGTCCCGTTCCGATAATCAATATGGCCGCCACGGCAGCCATCTTCATTTTCCTTTCCGGATGATAACTGAAAAACGCCTTTTCCAAATGTTTTTATTTTTTGGTGGTATGTTGGGAGTGGTTACAGGAAGCTCCCTATCGATTTGTGTCCCGCTCCGATAATCAATATGGCCGCCACGGCAGCCATCTTCATTTTCGTTTCCGGACGATAACTGAAAAACACCTTGGCCAAATGTTCTCATTTTTGGTGGTATGTTGGGGATGGTTACAGGAAGCTCCCTATCGATTTGTGTCCGATAATCAATATGGCCGCCAATAAAGCGCAAGGCTGAGGGGTCCCGCTCGCGACAGCGCGCTATTTTTCTTAATTGTATTCTTTCTTTGGAGGGATTGCTGTCCATATAAAGCCATGTTATGTCAGAGATTCATAACATCAAGAATGATATTCCCATGAAGATATTGCATATTTTGTTTATTTTTTATATTCGTGTTGACTCCAGGCCAGCCACTAGTGCAAATCTCCACGGAAAGTTATGAATCTTTGAGGAACAAATCAGATATTGACAAGCCAAACCTGGATTTTGCAGCTAAATTCATGGACTGCATGTCTAGCATGTACAACCTCAACTGGAAAAGCTTGGGACGGTGTGAAAAATGTGCATTAAAATGAAAAGCAATGTATGAAGACAAAATATTTAATGTTTTGTGTGTTCACTTTAGTTTTTTTGTAAGTATGCCACCAGTGCTGCAATTCAGGGTTACAACATATTTCAGAAAGTTGGAACGGGGGCAATTTAGGACTGCTTAAGAGGCAAAAAGTTGAATAATGATGTTAAACATCTGATGTCAGCAGTGATTGGAATCACAATGATTTGTTATAAAACCAGCGTTCAGGAAAGGCATGGTCATTTACTGGCGAAGCTAACATAACATGATTAGTGAAAACTGACTATTCAGCCCAACTAGGCTCGCCATTTTCCTGCCACTAAAGTGAACCTAACACTTCAGATACTCAAGGATTAAATGATATCTGGCACAAAATCAATCCTGGTCTTCAGCACTCCTAGGGTTTCTGCCTTTACAATATGGCCAGGCAAGCTTTTCCACTTGGAGATTACTCTATGCATGGAAAATATATTTCCTAATATCAGTGTTAAATTTTCCCTTGGTTAAGCTCCATTTGTGACTTTGTCAGAGTGTTCCACAGAAGCCGGCGCCCGGCGAATCCGCCGGTAACTCGTTGACAGGGCGCCGGTTCTGGACATATGAAAGACAAAATATCGAGAGCTTGCATACGCCCACGCCACAGCAGCGGCGGCTGCCACCAGCAAAGACGCCCGATAGAGTCAGAGCGGCTTGTGAGCCACAAAGTCCCGCTAACAGCAGCTGGGGCTTCTTGTCTCAAACGAACTGCCACTGAGGGGTGACAGTAGCTATGTTTTCATTTAAATTTGAAGCAAATCTTTTGAAAATTCGCAAAACTAAATGCAAATTAAGTGCATTTCCATATGTTTCCCTCAAGTGGTTGAGGCAAATCACTATGCAGGCAGTGACGCGCATGCGTATGGATGTCAGATAAACACGTACGTCCTTGCTAGGCAACCTCAAATGCGAATGCGAGAACAGTCAGACTATGTTTTCAGTCCGGCATTGCCTACTGTTCATGACTGTACCCCTCGATTGTGCTACTGATCTTGGATAATATCAAAAAGGCACTTTACGCAAAGTGAAGTATATGCAGAAGTTGACTATGGACAGTGTAGAGTTACCCGGTCTGAGAAAGCACATGGCAACTTGATATTCAGAATAACGTGAATATCAAGCAGCCATGTGCATGCTCTTTATCGGAGCCAACCCTGGCTACATCAGAGTTTATTCAAAAAATGTGTTTCCATTTCAGATTATGCGCATTAAGTCTTTTTCGCATAAGTCAAAATCCACTTCAAGCGAGCGTAAAAACCGTTTTTTGCGAATCAGGATTTTTTGAGTGATGGTGTTTTCTTTACCTTTTGATGCGAAACTTCAAAATGCGCATTAAAACAGGGAAATGGAAACACAGCTAGTGATTCCGTTGATGGCAGAGGTGAAGCTCGCAGTGGACCGCTTCTGTGTAGTGAAAATTCACAAAAAATACGGGAGTTACTGCAGGGGAAATCCACTGAGCTGCAGCCCTGTTGCTACTTCTCGGCTCGGGTAAAAATTCTGTGCGTAGTCCACGAACAATCAGTTATTCCAGGACTATTTCCCATGCATATCGTGGTCCTGTTCCTGGTTTGGAAATATGGGTTACACTGCAAAGTTGGAGCAATTTGACTGAGTTGTTCCATAGTCTTATTAGAGACTATTTCAAAAATATAATTAAAGCAAATAAATTGATCAGGGAATTCCCCTCCATTAATATTCTCAACACAAGTTTGTGATATTTGGATTTCTACTCATATAGGGTGAAATGAAAAGAGAAGTGAATGCTGGGGTAGAATTCCTTCAGCGCCTTGCACGTGAGCGTGGTGGTGTGGATGAGACGAGGGCCAGTCGGTTTGCAGAGAAGTTGAAAGACTTGCTCTTTGAGAGGTATACCCACCACTGGTATCCTGACAGTCCCAGCAAAGGACAGGCTTTCAGGTAAGCCAGGAAAATGGAACAAAATGTGAACTGAGGCAGAACTATTCATAAATTACCTTTTTTTTTTTCATTTTTCATCATGGGATAATGAACTACTTTTTTGGGTTTTTAAGCATCTGTCGCCCTGCCCTTTGATTTTGACATCATAATTGCATACTGATATGATTTTCAATTTTACCTCTCAAATGTTTACTTTGAGTTTTTGACTGATGCAAGATTTCCTTTCTAGATGGTGTACTGCACTTAATGTCATCAGTTTAAGTCTATGAACAGCAGAATTGACATTCTCTGGGTTTTCTTCTTGAGTTTATTAGGATATGTTGCACAAATTTGTCAGGATGGTTTGTTTGGTTTTATCTATTCTACTTATTGGTGTTTCAAGCATCTCATCGTTGGATAGTTGGAGTATGCTGATCAGGTGAGCATTGGGGCTTAGACGGAAAGCATTTTCTTTTTTGGGATTTAATTTCTGATTCTGCTCAATAGCAAATAGCCCAATCAATTTTATTGTTGCTTAAGCTACACAGTCTTGTTGCACAAGTAGGGGCATGGTGGTTGATGCACCTCTTGGTTTGATATATGGTTAAACAATCATCTGAGCTCATTTGGTATTGTTGAATTGAGGCCACAAGAATCTGTTTACTCAGTAGCCCTCTAGTCCACCAATGAGACGGCCTTTGTTGCCTCCTTATGTTCACAAATTTAGGAAATAAATTGGGGTTGTTCTGGATATTGTATGAAAGGCTTTGTTCATTCAAACCCTGCGGCACTGTGGCAAATACTGTGCTCTGTGTCCCCACCCAATAGGTGTATCAGGATAGACAGTAGGGGTCCCTGTGATGAGTCTGTGCTGACGGCATGCACAGACAGCGGGCTCAAGCCGTCTGAGCTGGCCCTGCCTTACGAGCTCATGCTGTGGATAGACCCTCTGGATGTTTGCGTGAGGTGAGTCAGTCGTCTCTTGGGTTTGTGCATCATGCTTATCAGACTGTTACGGAATGATGTGTGGTTGCATGTGTCAAAAATGTAGACGTGTGTCCCGGGACACATGGACATTTTTCTAAAAGGCATGCAATTGCATTGCATCCTGGTGACTGATTGTTCTCTTCGCACCCTAACGGCCACCCTTGTGGGCTGTTGCACGAAAGCTCTTAACACACTATGAACTGAATTTGATCTTCACTAAATCAAACAAATGTAATCCATATTAAGTTTTTGAACGACATTGGTTATCCATAAGTTATGTCTTAGCCAAGCTTACGCACTCAGGTTACAGTTACCAACTGGGTTAATACACACACAGTACTGAGCAAATGTTTCAGGCACATTTAAAACTACTCCGTGGGGCAAAGATGCTTCAAAAAATAATTATATTAAAAGTTTCTCCATATTGAAAAGCATACTATAAAGTGCTGTGAACTGGTAAAAACTAATTCCAATCAATATTTAGTGTGAGTACCCTTTGCCTAAAAATTTGGGGCACTGCCCTGCAGTTTTGTTGTTTTAAAAGATTTTTGGCGGTTTGTTTGTTCTAAGAATATGCCACAGGTCCTGAGGAGGTTCACAGTATTACTTGGGTCTGTATCTTCAGGTACTCCTAGACAGCCTTGATGATGTTGAGATCACGACTCCGTCCTGGCGTATTATTTGCATGAACTGCATTTAGTGAAATACAAAGTTCTTAGGTTTTTTTTTTTTTTTTTTTTTTTAGCTTACCGGCCCAATGGGCCGATAAGCTATTGTCATGGCGTGGCGTCCGTCGTCCGTCCTCTGGAACATTTTTTATCTTTTTTTTTTGCCTGATTAATTTTCGTGTAAATTTGCCATAACATACTAATAGACCATATCTCCAGAAGTTTTTTTCAGATTTTTAATAAAATCATTTTTGTCCATTTTATGGGCCCTTGAAATTTTGGCCCCAATGTTAAAGATAGGACTGAGAAATTTGAAAAAAAATATTTCTTAAAAACTGCGTGATAAATTTTTTTCTAAATCAGGAATCAACTTTCCTTGGTACTGTCAATGTACAGGGAGCATCATTTTGATTGAATTGACAGAAGTGGGTTTAGTGGGGGCGCTGTACTATGAATATGCAAGATGGCCTGTGGAGGCCAAATGATTGCAGATAGAGATTAAGTTTGTATTATCGACATATAGGAAGTCATATGACCTATATTTTGACTATGTTAAAGTTGACCTTGGATGACTTTGAAAGGTCAAACTGGAGGTCAAGGAAAATATTCACAATGTTAAAAGATAGGACTTGAAATTTCAAAAAATTATTGCTCAAAACTGTCATAACTTTTTTATAAATCTGGCAATCAACTCGCCTTGATACACTTTATGTACAGTGTGAGTGCCATTTTGATTGAATCGATGGAAGTGGGTCTAGTGGGGGCGCTGTACTTTAACCTGGGGTCTTATGGAGAATGGGAAAAATCGCCTGTGGAACGTAAATGGTTGCGGATAGATGTTAAGTTTGTGTTATCAACATATAGGAAGTCATGCAACCTATATTTTGGATGTGCTAAAGTTGACCTCAGATGACCTTGAAAGGTCAAACTTGAGGTCAAGCAAAATGTTACAATTTTCAAAGGCGCCTAGGCTTGAAAATATTGAAGATTTGGAACATGTGTATTGAACACTTATAGGAAGTCATATGAACTTTCATTTGGTGGCCTTGATCTTTACAGTGAAATTTCAATTACTTGTATCAGCAAAATTATTACAGATAGAATGAAAGTTTGTATTGGAGAAGTATAGGAAGTCATACTTGAACTTCCATTTGATGACCTTCATATTGACCTTTGAAGGTCAAATTTGACCTAGTGAAAATTCAATGACCTCTATCACTAAAAAGGTCACAGATGGAGCCTAAGTTTGAAGTCACACCCTAACTTTCATTTGGTGACATTCAACTTGACATAATGCAATTACAAAGACTTGTATTGCCAAAACGGTCACAGATGGAGCCTAGGTTTGTATTAGAGGCCTATAGTAAGTCATATATGAACTTTTATTTGGTGACCTTCGTATTGACCTTCGTCAAGTCAAAGTCAAATGTAACATAGTGAAAATTCAATGACTTGTATCACTAAAATGGTCATAGATGGAGCCTAGTTTTGTGTTACAGACATTTAGGAAGTCACATATGAACTTTCATTTGGTGACATTCAACCTGACTGTCAGTGACCTTTGAGGGTCAAACTCAACAGTGAAATTGCAATGACCTGTATCACCAAAATGGTTACAGATGGAGCCAAGGTTTGTGTAGAGCCATTTAGAAAGTCATATATGAAGTTCATTTGCTGACCTCAACTTGACCTTCTGTGACCTTTTAAAGTTCACAACTGACATACTGAATTTCCAATGATTTGTATCACCAAAACTGCTTCAGAGCTTAGGATTGCATTACAGGAGGTCTTATAAATGAATGTGAACTTTTATTTGGTGACCTTCACATTGACCTTCAATGATTCAAAGGTCAAACTTCACATAAAGTTTTCATAACTTGTATCATCACTAGATTGCTTGCCAGTAAGCTACAAGACCCTAGGTCTTTTTTTTTTTTTTTTAAATAAACATTTCAATGGTTCACATGCACTTTTATCTAAAGCGCCACTTATATGGTAAACAAAAACGAACATCCAATATCAATTTTAAATTAAAAAAAATCTAGGGTGCCAAGGCTTTTTTTTTTTTTTTTTTTTTTTTTTTTTTTGGGGGGGAATTTTTCCTTTATTTGACAGTTTGCAGTGTTGAGAGACAGGAAAGTTGGGGAGAATGGGGGAAGACATGCAGCAAATGACCTGAGCCGGAATCGAACCCAGGTCGCTACGAGAAGGACACAGCCTTTATAGTACGCGCGCTTAGACAGATGAGCCACCGGGGCGCAGTGCCTAAGGCTTTTGAACAGTAATATGAAAGTGTGCCGTGTGCAGCTATCAGCCAATCAAAATGCACTTGGCAAGAGCTGCCTATTTCACTTTGTTGGAGCAGCAGATTGTTAAGAAGAAATGTGAATCACATCTGGAAAAGGCTTGCACAGTCACTTAATGCTCCAAAGAATGTAATATTTATTTAGAAAATTATACATCTTTGGGAGCATTAACATCTTCCACCCAGGATGTTCAGTGCTGTGCCGTCAGAACTCTGAAAGCCCTTCAGTAACATCACTTTAAAATGCATGTTAACTCCAAACTGGTTTCCATTAGGGCTGGGCGATATGGACTAAAAGTCATATCTCGATATTTTTTAGCTGAATGGCGATACTCGATATATATCGATATTTTTTTGGCCGTGAACCAGGTTTACAGTTCTAAGGCTATTTGACCATGACTTCCAGTACGCATGCGTAGTTGTATCATTTTCGGACTTGGTTATATCGGTAGGCTTGTTACACTCATTTGAGTGGCTGAGAGCAAAAGTTGACCAGCTGACTTTTTCCAAGTTCTGAGAAAATAAGTTGTTTGAACAGAAAAATAATTTTATTTTGTACAAACAAAACAAAATATGTGTATTTTCTTAACTGACTCCAGAAAAGTGTGAAGTGTAAAATAAAGTGATTTTTCTGTCCAAGCAAAACTTCAAATCTTATTTTCTCAGAACTTGGAAAAAGTCAGATAGTAGACTTTTGCTCTCAGCCACTCATTTCAAGGTGAACGTTGTTATTTAGCTAAATAGCTCCATTTGGTTATGGAGCAGTACTGAATGAATATTGGTGAATATAGTTTGCAAATGAGCCACCGGTAGTCAACTACTCTGTTTTCTGTGGATTTAAAATCCGCAAAAGTTCGTTCAAACGCGAATGAGTGGTGAAGTCACTGCGTAAGCTTTAAGCAATAAGACCGCTGGCTATTCACGCTGGAGCTTATCAACTATAAACTCTTGAGCATGTGCTTCTCAAGCTCAGGCTAGGGCGCATGCCATTTGCAGAATAGACACTTGCTAGGGGGAGGTGCGCGGTTCTCAACAGCTTTGTTTACTACCAAACAAATTTAATTTCCGTTTGCACCTTAGTGGTTGCAGATTCCCATTTGCTATATCTGAGCATTGCGCTAATTCCATGACTCTGTCTCTCATTCACGTTTGAACGAACGTTTACGGATTTTAAATCCACAGAAAACCGAGTAGTTAATTAATGGTACCTCGTTTGCAAACGAACTCTCTCTCTCTATATATATATATATATATATATATATACTGACCAACCCCTCTTCTGCGGCGCACTCAGTCTCCATGTTGTCACTGAGTGTAGGTGAGAGTGGAGACGGAGGGGGAGGGGGGAGGGCTTGTGGTCACAGAGCGAAGGAGGCGGGGCAGAAAGGTTGTGTGTGAGAGACAGGGACACGGAGAGGGAGAGGAGAAATAGGTGCGAACTTGCTGCTCTTGTATTGTACTTTTAACGCAAAATGAACTATATCGATACAAGCGATATTGTCCCGTGTTATATCTCGTTTAGAAATATATCGATATATATTAAAATACCGATATGCCGCCCAGCCCTAGTTTCCATTTACTTTTCCTAATTAAAGGAACTACAGCGTCTAGAGGGTGAAATTTCACAAACAGGCTCTCTTTATGTAATTTTTCATCCAGAAAAAAAACATGGCAGTCATTTCCCATAATATCAAACCGTTTTGGAGTAATTAGTAACTTTCTACTTGCCCTGGGAACGCCCCTTTTTAATTGCTACAATCGATAATGCCGCCCTCTCTTAGCGTGACGTCATATAAAGAACTCAGGACCAATTCGCTGCATAGCTGGTATGTACAACTGCATGTAAAAATATCATTTTGATCACTTCATTACATGTTTTTGCCACCCCAGTGCTTAGTAACTTCAAATATGATATGATTTAAATTATGAGCAAAAGAAAAATTGGCAATATGTATATTTTTTATTTAATCTTACACTGGTTTTCTTAAGGGGAAATCAGAGAAGCGCTAAATGGGCTAGAGAGCCGTGGTTCACTCGAGTTCGCCGTCTGCGAAAGCTACTGCTAAACGCATTATCCAGGTGTTTGGTTCTCCATTTCTCCATAGCAAGAACAGAGGCAGCCCTCAGAGGCATCAAGGCCAGAGTTCAAAGAGAGGTCAGAGAATTAAAGAACGACTGGTGGCAAAGAAAAGCAAAAGAACTCCAAGAAATGGCAGACAACCAGGACTACCGTGGCCTCTTTGCGGGACTGAAAGCCATCTACGGACCCAAAACCAAACCGGTGGCTCCAGTCAAAGTGGTGGATGGAAGCGAGCTCCTAACAGAAATGCAGGAAATAAAAGCAAGATGGAAAGAACACTTCAGTCTCCTCCTCAACCAAGAAGGAACTGCACAGCCAGAGGCTGGCGATCAGCTGGAAAAGAGACCCCCCAGAAACGACCTATGCAGAGAGATCACCATGGAGGAACTGGAGAAGGCCCTTAAAAGCAGTCAGCGAGCGGGAAAGCCCCAGGCATGGATGGAATTCTGGCTGACATCCTCAATCACAGCGGCAGCCTGCTCAAAGAGGCACTCCTCTTTCTGTACAACACGTTTCCGCACTGGCAGCGTGCCCCAGGACTTCCGCGATGCCCTGATTGTCCCCATCTATAAGAAGAAGGGAGACCGAGCGGAGTGTGGAAACTACCGTGGAATATCCCTTCTCGCCATCGCAGGGAAATTGCTTGCCAAGATAGTCCTGTACAGACTGCAAGTAGAGGTCCTTTCAGAAAGCCAGTGTGGGTTCAGAGCCGGGCGTTCGACTGCTGACATGAGATTCACCCTGAGACAACTGCAAGAGAAAGCAGTAGAGCAGCATCGACCCCTGTACATCGTCTTCGTTGATTTCACGAAGGCCTTCGACACTGTCGATCGCTCAACCCTCTGGAAGGTCCTTGATATTTATGGCTGCCCTGAACAGCTTGTCAACATCATCAGACAATTCCACGTGCACATGAAGGCCCAAGTCGCTGTCGGAAACGAGCCAAGCGAGCCTTTCCTTGTCAACCATGGAGTGAAGCAAGGGTGTGTGCTCGCACCCACTCTCTTCTCTCTGTACCTCACCGCTGTGTTGGACGCCATGAGTCAAGTCCGAAGTGAAGGTGTTGCTGCATACTCGAACTGATGGCAAACTCTTCAATCTTGCCCGTCTTCGCGCACACACCAAAACCCGTGAAACCAGTGTCAGAGAGCTGCTCTATGCTGACGACTCCGCACTGGTGGTGGATAATGTAGAACACATGCAGGCCACTGTCGATCGGTTCGCTAAAGCGGCGGACATGATGGGATTGAAAATTAACATCTTCAAAACAGAGTTGCTTTACCAACCCCACCTGGAGCTCAAGACGAGCTGCACAGCATCGAAGTGCATGGGGAAGCGCTGAAGACTGCCCAGAAGTTCACCTAACTGGGAAGCACAGTCACCAGCAGCAACTCGGCAGACCTTGAGGTCGAAAAGAGGAGCCAATCAGCGACCAAAGCATACGGCGCCCTGCACAAGTGACTGTGGAGCCAGCATGACATCAGCATCAAGACCAAGGTGAAAGTCTACACAGCGGCAGTCCTCCCCTGTCTGCTCTACGCAACTGAATGCACCACCCTCTACCGGAAGCACATCAAAGCCCTCACCAGAGTGCAGCTCCGACACCTGAGAGCCATCCTTAAGATCAAGTGGCAAGACTGTGTCGCAGATGTGGAGGTGTTGCGGTGAGCCCGAACTGTCAGCGTTGAGGCCCTCATAGCCACATCACAACTCCGATGGGCTGGGCATGTGCGCCGGATGCCCGATTACAGACTGCCGAAGGCAGTGCTGTACTCCGAACTGAAAGTCGGGAAACGAAGCCATGGTGGACAAAAGCTGCGCTACAAGGACGCCCTGAAAAGAAACCTGAAGAGAGCAGGGATACCACACGAGACATGGGAGGAGGCAGCTCTGGACAGGGACAGGTGGCGAGGCGAACTCAAGAAGGCCACCAAGAGCATTGAGCAACTGCGCCAGTTAGAATATCAGAGCGCCGCGACCGCCAGGCACACAACAATTGCCGCGAGTGCTTTCCAGTGCACCATTTGCCAGCGGTTCTGCAGATCCCGAGCGGGTCTGCAGGCCCACATGAGAGCCACTCCATATCAGATAGTCAACTCCAACTTCATAACAGACAGTCAACGTCGATCCCGACGGACAGCCATTATTATTTATTATTTTCATTAGGTTTTCCATTTATAACGACATAAGTACTGCGTTTTTAAAGCGTATGACCCAGATTTCTGTTATGAAAATTTAATTCCTCGATCAGCTGTTCGCGAGTTTGCCAAACTGCGTGCTACACTTTGATGTCGATTTGACTTCGTTCATTATGGTCTCCTGAGCTGACATCCAACAAGCTTCTTAGATTATGTACGGCATTTGGTCAGGCTAGAGTAAAACAATCATATGATCTGACAAAGAGAAAAAGATTAGAACACGAGACAAGAGTCAAGACAGCGGCAGCATGGAACTAGACGCGCAGCAGCAGCTAGGGGGGGAAGCGCTTTCACACTGGACGCAAAACGCATTTTTAGTACGACAGATTACATTCAATGCAAAGACGCGAATACAGGCGTTTCGCGTCTGGTGTGAAAACAGCTTAATAGAGCGCTGGCGAAGAGAAGGCGTTAAACGTGTGGAATGCAAGCCAAAGCCTGCTAAGCGCTAGCCGCAGCCAGCGCTCTAAGCTCTATAGTGTAGAAAACGAAAGCCCTGCTGAAGCACTGGCGTAACTAATGCGTTATAAATGTTCACTAGCAGCCTACCTTTCATTTTCTTCCGTTTTTTTAGTGTCCGGTCTGCTCTTCTTTTTCCCCTTTTCCTCGGTGCCTCTCTCCTCGAATGGACTTCTGATTTTCGGTATAGTATCTGGCTTGATTTTTCTCCTCTTTTTCATCGTGAACTCAGACCAAAACCCTTGTTCTTCGAAGCCGGAATCGTTGAAGTGGTCGCTACAAATCACACTATTGTCGCTTGGTCCTTGCCATGCCCGAGTCAGTTTCACCTGAGATGCCCAAATTTTACTTATTTTTTCATCTTTTGGAAATCGATGAAGGCTGACTCCTTCTTTGGATACATTACTACAACCTGCAACAATGCATCTGGTAGGCATTTGCTCCGCCGTTTCCCGAAATTTCACGAGAAAATAACGATTTTATAAACCTTTTGCAGTTCGGGTCCCATAGGCAGTAGGAAAACGAGCTCGACTGAGCTTGTCTCGTTCTTTATATGACGTCAGCAGGTTGCTCTGTCAATCCCGCGGATTTTGGACCTAATTGTGAGCGGGGCAGAAACTGGCTGAAAATCAAGGTCTGCCATCAGAAAACAAGCCTAAAATTATTACTGTGTGTATTTTCACGGGAATTTTTGGCGCAGACATAGTTTACAAGTACAGAACTATGGAATTAGTGTCAAAGTACCCGGTAATAGAGAGTTCCTTTAAGAGAGACAAGGAGCGTAGCCACGATGCGATAATTAATTTATTAAATTACCTGTAGTTTCAATGCAATGCTTTGTCAGGGTATTAATTCATCCCCATGTACCCTGAAGAAGACTTGTCGAAATGTTGGTAATTTCAGGAATAAGTGATTCTTGCATCATGGGCGCAGGTGTGTAACTGCCCTTCTTCACACCTAATTAGCAACCAGACATTAATCCCTTTTGCAGAAGCCAAATCTGGCAATTCATGCATTCTCCTTTTTAAGGCTTCTTAGTCCAAGATTTGAGCATCACAGAGAGTGGAAAAATAACTTAACCTTTTAACTGTCACTGGGCCCTAATTAGAGCCCTTCAGAATTTTCAAACAAATTTTGAATCCTTCATTTGTAAACTATGACTTAAATCCTCAACCAATTCAGGCAAACGCATGGACATGCATTTACAAATAAATCTGTAAAATATTCATTTTTCATTCCTTTGGGATCAACTTTGACCACAGATGCATGAGGCCTGTGGCCATGGCCTGGTAGCCTCTGAAAATTCACCCCACACATCCAAATTAATAGGCAAAGTCCCATTCAGAGGTGTATGATGCAAGCGGAAATATCTCTCAATTACTCTCTGACAGTAAGTCACAAAATTTTATGATGCATTTCATTGAAAACCTCTGTCTTATCTTTCCAATGAGACCATGCATATGTAATAGAACCATTGTATGTGGGAGCAGGGAGCATTTGAAATGTGGTATACCAATCCAGGCCAAATGTAAGAAAATGCAGGTGACGGTTAAGAGGTTAAATGAAACAAGACACTTGTAGCATTCAGAATACCATCTTAATTTAGTTTATTTTCATAATTTTAGTTAAGAATGAGTTGACTCTTAAAAATGAAAACAAAGAAACAGAACACTCTTAAGGCTTGTTCTTTATTCTTCCAAATTATTTTTAATGTTGGTTTCAAATTTAGTATTTCATGTTTGGTTTGCTTTCTGTGGATATCTGTTGATATTTTCACTGTGTAGTGTTGGAGGAATTTCTGAGAATTTGTTAATTATGTCAAACTGTTTACAGATGTCACTTACCACTGACTGGTCTGAGCACTGTTTGCCATCCATAAGCTTGAGCATAACCTGCTCTGGAGCAGATTAGCTTCACAGCCTGATTTACTATATTAGTATAACTAGCTAAGAGGATAACCACAGTCATGCTTCAGGAAATCCTAATTTCTTTTCAATTACGCTCTAAACTATCCCGCTAAACCTGAAATCCAGCTTCCTGCAACAGGCCTCTGGTGGGCCTGGCACTTTGGAGCTGCATGAGTAGCAAATACTGTTTCGTGATCTGACTGTATTGGCGAGATGATTGCTGTTTTGCCTGAACTAGGTTAAGAGGTGAGCGCCAGCCATCATATCAGTCTGATGAAACCAGTAAAGGGGAGATCTAGGTCAGTACCTTGAAGTACTCGCTGGTAAATGGTTTGGTGGGTTATGTGAAGTTGAAAACATTGTGCACTGATGCAAATGCTAAAATATCTTCTCCCCCGAAGACCAGAACCGCAAGCACAGCAGGAAATGTTCTATGTTAATTGTGGCCAACTTTATTGACTGGTTCATCCTTCTGTTTTTCTCTGACCTCTCACTGAGTGCTCTGCTGTTTTTTTTTTGCACAGGACGGGGGAGGGCAGCAGATACTTCACAGTAGCTCATTTTAAACAGCACAGTGGAGGAGAGAAGGAGGAAGAGCCTTGCAGAGATGGAGAGGGAGTGACAGAAGTCACAAGGAACCCTGACACCTCTGACTATCACTCAGCCAGCTCCTCTGACTGTGGCTCTGAGGTCTCCAGTGATGCTGAGGAGGAAGGGAAAGAGGCAGAGGGTAAGGGAGGAATGAAAAAAGACAATGCAGAGCGTGCACAGAATGAGGGAGCCACACCTTTTGTGATCGCCATGAAACCCAGACCCAGGGAACCCAGGGACCCGAGAGAATCTCGTAAATGCAAGAAATCTAAGGTAAGGCTGCCACTGTATTTGCAAAGCGAAAGGCAATCCTGATGTATAATATTTTGCTCAGCAAGGTTCTCTCTTGTGGAAATGCGTAAATGCGGTGTTACAGAGAACAGGGCTCGCTCTCTTGTCCTGGAGGGCCTGTGGGTCCGCTAGTTTCGGTTTAGAACAACTTTGATCCTCAAGAATTGGGACAGTATGTAAAATAGCAGAAAGGGGAATTACCGATTTGTAAATTGTATTTTACCTGCATTTTGTTGGTTTAAAAAAAAAAAGGAAAAAATATTTGTCTCATCTTATCAACTGTATTGATTTTTTAAAATACTTGCAAATTCCAAATTTGATACCTGCAACACATTCCTAAACGATTAGGAGAGGGTAAAGGAAAGACTGGAAAAGTTGTTGGATCATAGGAAAAAACACCCGCTGGTAAACTGTTGAATAGTTAATGGGTGATTCAGTTATGATTGGGTATAGAAGAAGCTGGAAGAAAAGCAGCAAGACAGCTCAAGGTTCTCCATTTTTGCCAAAAGTGGTGTGAAACAATAGTTGAGCAGTTACTCTACGTACTCTACTCTACCCTACTCGTGTTTCTCTTTACGTGCGATTGCATGGAATTTGGGGATTTCGCCATTGACAGTTCGTAATATTGTGAAAAGAATCCGGGGCAAGCAGAGCAGTCGCAGCGCGTGAAAGACTAGGCCAAATACCAGTATTGGATGTGCATGACCTTTGAGCCTTCAGACGGCACTGCACTAAGAACTGACGCGCTTCTGTGATAGACCTAACTGCTTGGGCTTGTAATTACCTCAAGACCTGTTTCTGTCAACGCAGTACTTTGTGTCCTCATGAAGTGCAAGTTAGGACTGTCTACTTACAGAGGAAATCATTTATGAAAACCGTCCAGAAGCTCCACTGACTTCTTTGAGTTTGAGCTGCGTCCCATAGTGCTAACCCAATTCGGCACTGCTCTCATGAGGCTACTGGCCACAGTAGGCACTGGCATGACTGGATTTGATCTGAGACCACGGTGGTCACTCTTGCACCACAGGCTTTGCTTTTACAGAGCGTGCCAACCTTGCAGCCCAAAGGTGTGTTTTTCACGAAACCATTAATTTGATTTGTTCATACTTCATTTTTTATTTGTTGAATAACAGGCACCCAGCCTCCAATACTTCTACTATCCAGCTCCCATGTGGCCCCACTACAAGAAGAAGGGCCCAGTGTTCCTCTCCACAGTGTGTCCGCCACCTGCGACTCCTATCCTGGGGTACTACGTTCTTCCAAAACCACCCCCTCAGTTCATCATGCCACAGGCCACCCTGCAGCCCTGGGCAGCAGGGAAGTGTTGAGCATGAGAACTAGAACTCTTCCCCCCCCCCACTTAGTGATGCTTCAGGGGTATTCTTTCATTGCCAAAACTTATTTCATGATTGCTTTGATGCATATTTATTTAGCAGCCTGGGGTGGGATACTTCTCCATAAATTGTTTTAATCTTGCATGCATCACTGCATGTTGTGGGTGATGTGTGACTCTCAAGAATGGCATTGTTTTGAAAAAATTCTCGCCCTCCTTTGCTGAAGTTTGACTGGCACCATTATTATATTTATAATATTTCTGCTTGTTTTGACGTTTTTATCTGACTTGAATCTGATCATTACCTCCTCTGCAGCAGTTTGGTGACCGTGTGATTTGCCAAACTGGACTTGTGTAACCACTGTACACACGATGAATCCATGTATCTAATCCAATGTAATGTGATGCCTACATTGCTTTTGAATGTATGTTGGGGGAAATAGTGAGACAGTGCATCTGACCGAGACCAGCGTTTTGTTTAAAAAAAAAAAAAAAAAATTTGCAAAATTGTGCAACGAGTTTTTAAATGCAATTTATTTAATCACCTACAGAGGGCATTGTAGTCACAAACAAGAAATACATGTTTTAACTTAATGATTGTTTATTTTCTCCATATTTCGGTTGTTTTGTTACGGATGAATTTGTTTTCTACGTGGTATTTTATAAAACCTATTCTACTTGTGTTTCATATCTTTCACAGTCACTAATTTATGTGTATATCAGGGAAGCAACTTTACTCCATGTGGTGAGTTTCTTGTTAATGGTGTATTCCAAATATGTGGGTTTCTATTTTTTTATTTGTATTTTTATACGATCTTCTGTCATAAGTTTTGAGTGTAATTCAGTGAATGCTTTAATTTATAAAATGCCATTTGAAAAGATTTTCTAATGCAGCACTTTATGTGGCTCTTGCTGCTTCTTAATGTCAAGTTGTTGAATAAATGTACTGTAAATTCTGATAGAAGTAACAATAGATTATGTTTTTATTTGGTGCTCATACCCAACAGATTTCTAAGTAGTATACTACTACTACTTTAACTGCTTTCTGCCTGTTTTTTATGCATTTAATTAATCTCATGGCAGCAAATTTTATTACTGCTTGCTGATTAATTATTTTCTGCCATTTGTTTCCATTGGTTTGTCTTAACATCTCTTTGTCACTCATTTTAAAGAAGCACAACAGAATAAATTAAAATACTTTTTTACAACTGCATTTTCCATTCCTTTAAAAGTTTTGTTTGTGGGTACTATACTTTGGTCTCCTGTGTGCTTATGCAAAGAAAACTGATATCAGGTTTGTAATGGCTCTGTACTGTCCTCGGCAATAAATAACAGGATGCTAGTCTTGGTATTGGTGGTTTTTGCCTGGGAAATGAGCATAAATATATAAAAAGGCACACCATTTTTTCAGTCAGAAAATGACTTGGCACAAAACCACTTTTGTTGGAGCTACATAGCTGTGCTTCAGGAGCTGAATCACACCTCAAAACATTCCACTTTGGCGTATTTCTGATAAAAATCCTTTTCGGAAGCTCTACCTGTTCTGTTATAATCTTGTTTTACATGCTCCAATCCCACCCCTGTCTGTTGGTGCCACTGTCCCTCCATTCTCCTACAAGACGTTCTGGGTGGTCCACTAAGCCTGGGAGTTAGTGGTTGGTGAATCCTTCACCGTAGTGTCCACTTGGTTGACTCATTGCATCATTGTCCATACCTCCTTTTCCATCTGCAGTTTACTTCATTCAGTTGTAAACACTGGCTCAATAGACAGTATTGCTTGCAGTCAGTTGACAGTTTTGACAGTGTGGGGCTTTGCTAGTGAATCTATTACTTCTATTCTTAAATCTGTGCCATTCGATTAACTTGAGCAACAATTCCAGGTTGCTTTTCTTTGCTCTGTAGTATTCATAACCTAAATGCAAAGATAAGTGTGGCGTAAACTGGTTGTGTGGTGGTTTTTAATGGCATAAGAGTGGCCAGTGGGCTGCCATCAGCAGCCCTAATGGAGGAAGTGTGGTGGGAAAATAATCTTAAATACTGTAAAAATCAAAGTATTACTATAATCACAGTTCAACAGAATGTAGCCAGGTTCATGTGGCCCTTTAAAAATACTGAGAGGGAGTTTGGAGCTGAGAAAGAGGCAAAAACTCATAAATCTGTCAAAAAACCTGATGAAGATGCTCCTGCTGAACTCTCAAGGCAGGCCTAATGAGCTAACCTTCCGGAATGACCATATTGGTCAGCCTGGTTCCACTACCTGAGCCTGTGCATCTGAGTGTTCTGGAACCATCCATGTCCTCAGATAACTTACTAAACTTTAGGTGAACCCAAGGTTTGGGAGACTTAGGTGTGGTCTTTGAGCGTCCCTGGCGGCCGAAAATGAAGGTACATTATTATGTAATGATAAACTTGTTACTAAGGGTGGGGGGTTGCTATGGGACAATGTACCAATCAGAGTCAATAATATTGGATAAGGTAGAAGGAGTCGCTTTTAATCCCACCTAAAGGAACGTGCCAAAAGGCCAATAAATATGAGGGTTCGGACAGCCAGAGGGCAGTCGGCAGGGGGTGATTGATGAAGAATGAATGCTATGTGGTTTGCGTTGACCAGCCTGGGTTTCTTTGTGCTTCTTCTGGATGGATTTACAATAAAACCAATTACATCAGACTCTGGAGAATGGATCTACTTTTTTTTGAGATAGATTTGCAAGGGTCAGTGGAACACTTTGTCCACTTGCTCGGACTAAGTTTTTTTTCTGACAACAGATGTCTTTCTGGAAGTATCTGCATGGGGTCAATGTGTCACACAAACCAAGGTCTCAGGAAGTGATTTCTCTTTGCTTCCTGCAGAAGTACTAACCTGTGGTGCAGTTAAAAAGTTGTCTTGATTGCTGAGACTTTTCAGGTTCACGGAGACATAAACTAGTAATTACAAATGAACTAAATGTGAAGTGACATTTCAATTCTGTAGAAGTATAAGGAATGGAAGAAGAAAACCATAGAAGGAACTTACACACATCAGAACTTTTTCCTGTCAGATGGTAGCGATGTGTCCATTGCGGAGACCGTTGCAAGCTTTGATTAAAATATACCAAATGAGCTAATTCGTAATGAGCATTGTGGTTCTTCGGAACAAAGACTAAATTGAAGCTTGCCATGAAGAGTATGATTCTTGCGATATGAAAAATTTATCACATGTATACAGTCAGGGAACAGCTCCTGAGAAACATATCCTGCAGCAGTATGTGTGTTTGCAGGTTGGGGATTTAGTCCACTATCCATTGTTCAGATACAGGAGCAGTTCGTGGATGCATTCCCTTTCTTTTCCACTAGAAGGACCCTTATGTTGAATGCAATCATTGTTGCTTTCATTATTTGAGGTTGTTGCCATTTTTAGGAGAAATGTGATAGAAATGTTTTGTATTTTCCTAATCAAGGAAGTGTTCTAGACACACTGGACTCGCTTTTCAAATAGATACGTGCCTGGGACATTGCGTAATTGAGCAAACAACCACTCAGTTTTCAACCACTCTGGTTCCTACGATCGCGATTGACATGGATCTTTCTCTTACAGAACCTACAAAATGTATTCACCGCCTTGGAAGTTTTCACATTTTTGTCTACCACCATCATTAATGGTGGGCTTATCAAGTTGCTTTTTGTCTGCTGTCCATCATCCACCATTCGTCCATTAACAACTCCTATTCCAAAAAAACTTCTCGTTGAATCTGAAAAGAAATCTTGCGTACAGGTTCCCCCTGCAGTATAGCTGTGTCCCATTTCATTTATTGCCTCTTGTGCATATTCAAAATGGCCACCAGGCTGCCATCTTGAATTTTCACTCTAAAGTTTGTTATCGCTATTCCTGCGAACACTGCTGAATAGATCATTCAAAAATTTTGCATTGAGGTTCTCCCTGACGTGAAATTGTGCACCATGTGGTTTTTAACTTCATTTTCCTATTCAAAATGGCTGCCAGGTGGTCATGTTGAATTAATTTATTCCAAGAAATTATGGAGTGGATCTTTAACAAAGTCTGCATGCAGGTCCCCCCTATGCTCTAGTTCTGCATTGTGTAATTTTTTTACACGAATGCGAATGTCACTGTCTGAATTACTGCGTGAGTGACTGACTGAGTGATCAAGTTCGACGATTGGCTGGCCCGCGGGGAAGAAGTTCAGCGATTGGTCGGCTGTCGGGGAAGAGGTGGCCCAGCCATATGCTAGGTGCACCTAGTCTTGTTGACTCATTTGCCATTCAAAAGGGCTTCCGTCTTGAATTTTGAGTCTCAAGTTTATTGCTATTTCCATGGAACTGTTTGTTACATTTAACTGCTGTTGTAAGTCCACTTTACTGTAAGCAACAAACAAGACTAAATGCAACCTAGTATACGGCTGGGCCGCCAAGTGCTATATGAGAATGTGGGCCCAAGAAAAGGGTGCTAAATGAGGCAAAGCTCACGCAATTATATGAAGTGCAAGTTTAGTCATGAGATGGAGCTGATAAATTATTTACAAAGTAGGTGGGGAGAGTGTGAGAGTGAGGGAGTGGGAGAGTGTGAGAGTGGGAGTGTGAGTAAATGTGAGAGTGAGGGTGTGAGAGCATGAAAGAGTGAGAGTGTGTGAGTGAGATAGTGGGAGTAAGTGAGAGTGGGGGAGTGGGAGGTGGGTGGAGTCTTGAATAAGGAAAACATAAAAAGCAAGTTATACATTTGAATAGACAAAGAGCTAGAGTAAGGGTAGCAGTTATTGATTTTGTGAATGTCAATTTGAGAGAGACAGCAGCAGCAGATGTAGATGGCAGTTAAAGTATGTATGTATGTTCCTGAATCGTAATGAAACAATAAAGTTATCATTACAGTTGTGCTAATCGGGGACGTGACATCACTTTCGTGAACACGTGGCAGTTCCTACATAGTGAGGGTGTAAGAACGAACGTCAAAGTTTACTTTTTTTCCCCATGTTTCTTCTTTGGGCATGTTACGGACAAAGAATCCACAGTTTTGAGTAAAACCGCTTAGTAAATATGCTCGAGTGAAGGAGTTGCCATGTGTTTACATAAAGTGTTAGACGATATTGGTGATGGTTGAATATGGTTAAGTATGTGACAAAAAAAATTGAAATGCAATTAATTTTAATGAATTTATTACCTATTGAAAGCGAAAAGGCCTTGTAGTTGACACCAAAATCGTGAGAATTGGCCGAGAAATGAAGTTTTGGAATTTTACAGTGCCCCCAAATAGCGAATTGTTTGGTATTTATTTCAGTCACTGCGGATAAAAAAAACCTGTGTTGTGAAATGAGCGATTTGGGTCAATTTTACCTCAAATATGGTAGACAGTCAAAAAAAAAAATTATATAATCAATGTTTAAAGAAATGAAATAAAATACAAGAATTCAGGAAAGAAAGCATGAACGATTTTCATAACTGACAGTTACAGTCTGACTGAGTATTGCACTTTGTCACATAGCTAATATGATTATCAGAGGTGTATAAAGTACTGGAAAAAATAACGAAGTAAAAGTAGAAGTACCATTACTGAAAGTTGCTTTGGTAAAAGTTGAAGTCACCCATAAGAAAATTACTTGAGTAAAAGTCTTTAAGTAGCATTAAATGTACTTAGGTACCAAAAGTATTTTGTGAAAGAATATACTTAAGTGCCAAAAGTGCGAGTATAAGTACAGTGTTTTTCATAGTACGCATAGAAAGAAGCAAAGCAACCACTCTTTGTTCTCTCCTTGTGCTCTTTAATCAATTTTCAGGTGAATGAAAAATACAGGATTCAAGAAACAAACAGGCAGTCTCTCATTTATATACTTCTTCTTCTTCTTTGAGTTTACCGGCAGTTTTAAAAACCACCATAATTGACTATAATTAATAGTAGAATTTCATAGTATCAAAACCATGCCGAATTTTTGCTTCAGAAAACTGATTTTCCTAACTACTAATTGGGATACCATTTGCTCACTGTAGCTGAAGTGGTTGCTGCAGAGGACAACAATTATTTCTGTAGCAAGAGATATATATATATATTTTTTAAACTGCTGGATAGATTCTATGGGCAAGTATATTGAGCAGTTTGCACATCAGGCTTAGCTGAGGAGTTTTATTCAGGCAACTCCTGAAAAACATGGATTGGAGTGAACTCGTCCATATTCCAAACCGTGTTCGAACTCAGCTTGCTTGTGAATATTAAATAACTAATCCGAGAGTGCTAGTGGTAGAATATTGTAACTGCGCGCATAAATTTGCAGCTCCATGTCCACTGACGGACACATCTGCACAAAGATACCCCGCCAAGCACCGTTGTTCTTCTCAAACACGCCAAATCCAGATAATTCTTTTAATTTGTAACGAGTAAAAAGTGGCCAGTGTCAAAGTAATGAAGTGAAAGTATACTTTTTATCTTTTAAATGTAGTACAGTAAAAGTCCAGGTTTAAAAAAAAAAAAAACTCAAGTAAAGTATAAATCCTCAAACCATTTAAGTACTGTAACGAAGTGCATGTACTTCGTTACCATACACCTCTGATGATAGTGTATACAAGTCCGTTCATTGTACTTGTCTTCTGTCGTATCGGTCGTGAGATTCAATAGGAAGATTAAGGAAACAATCCTGGTACCGGCTACGAAATTCAAAAGGGAGATGGAGGAATGAATCTATCGTGAAAGAATCTTAACAATGGTCGGAATGTGTTTTTAATTCCCCTATTCAACCTCGCAACCGATACTGACCTCCATGCTTGTTAACTGTCGACGGGTTAAGTAGATTGAATAGGGAAATTAAAAACACATTCCGACCATTGTTACGATTCTTTCACTAGATTGGTACGATGTGTTACATTCCTCTATCTCTACGGAATCTCGCAGCCGGTTCCAGAGAAAACAAGCATGGAGGACTGAAACAAACCAAACCAATTTAGCGCGAAAGATTAGCCCAATAATGGTCGGATTGTGCTCGTAATGCAACAAAATCGAATGGAACTTTTTTTAAAAAAAACAGGATGCTAGATAGGGCAAGCACATCATGTGCATCCGCTATATGAATATTTAATCCACCTTTTGCTGTCCATTAGATGAAAATACGCATTAATTTTCGTAAAATGGCGACCAATATCGCCGAGAAACATTCATTGGTGTCAAAAATTGCACATTGTGAACATTCTATCTGTACAAAATGTGTTTTAATTTAACAGTACATTTACCTGATTATTGCAGTCTATTGCTAGATTGGATTCAAGTACTGGTCGTGTTACGTTGTCTTAGTGGGTGCAACAACGTAGTGGAGAAGTAGCTACTTCAATGACGGGGTGTCCAATCCAGCTTGGCGCGATCTTTTAAACTTAATATTGTCTTAAATTTATTGTTTTCATTGGTGTTGGTTACAGTCACTCTCATAGATACAATCAAAGCGGCCACCAGAACTGCTTCTGTTCAAGCGAACCAACTCATGAATTCTTCCGGCATTCTTGAAAATACTGAAACATAAGTGCCGGCGCCACTTCCACCATGTGTGTAAATAGTCCATTACACGCGTGAATGAGTGTGGCGTGTTCAATTCCACTTTTTAATTACCGTTTCTGCGGCAAACTCTCAAATCCAAGATCCAACAACAGCAAAGTATTCAGTTTCTGTTGCAATGTCTCAAAGTTGAAATTCCGAGACCCATGTATTTATAATGCAAATACACAGACCAGTAAATACAAGTGAAGTCGATGCCCGGCCGGCCAGCCAGCCAGCCAATCGTCGGCCAACCAATCGTTGAAGTTCTTCCCCACCGGCCAACCAATCGCTGAGCAGCCAGCCAGCCAATCGTCAGCCAGCCAATAGTCGGCCAACCAATCGTTGAAGTGCTTCCCATCCGGCAGACCAATCGCTGAACTTCTTCCCCGCCGGCCAGCCAATCATTGAACTTGATCACTCAGGCAGTCAGTCAGTCACTGGCCACGTTACATGATGTTTTTTAATTCGGAATTAATTATTCGGAATTAAATAGTTCAGAATTAAAATATTCTGCCTTGAGTTGACATGGAAATAGTAATTCGGAATTGAGGTTTACATGGAAAACACATTTAATCGCCTTTATTTAATTCCGCTTAACGTCCGGGGGTCGGGAAGGGTTCTGATTGGACAGGGGGTGCACGTGTTTACGTATTTACGTCTACCGGAAGAAAACAAACTCTAGTCCCTGCTTCTTTTCATCTTGGCTTACACCATGGACATAATAAAAACTGTTTTCGCAGTTTGTTTACCATGGTCTGGGTGAATACTCCATTCTAATTGGCTGGCAGGTGTTGATTAAAACCGTGAAACCGCACTGGTAGTTCGGCCTACGATAGTTTCACCGTTTGAAGTTCGAAATTCATCTGTTAGCCAACCTATAACCATAGCAACGTTAGGGCGCTGGCATTTGGCTGGCTATAACAGACACCAAGCTACTCATTTATCTCCAGTAAATTTTGCGGCGTTAAGTTACGTTCTGCGGGGCAGTTAACAATAGGTGCTCAAGCGATAATGACCGTAAATATTAAAGCAACGGAATAATCATGCTTTATTCTTTAAACAATTTTTCATTAAACTGTCTACAGTTACAAAGGAAGCTAACATGTCCACTTCAAGTATCAGCAACTGCTGACAGTTCGCTAGTTACGTGCTGTGACAACAGACTGATTTCAGCTCGCTGGCTCTACGGAAACCGTCATAAGTTCATTGTAATTGCGTGTAGCAAGTTAGCAACAGTCTACATAATCGAGCATAATGTTGTGTTATGCATAATCACCGTTTCAGATGGAATCAGTTACCAAATAATTAGCTGGTAAAAGGATGATAGATTTTTTTTGCGCATGCTTTCTCCATGAAGGTAAGCGGAACTAAGTTAGCTGGTTCAGTTTAGCTTGGCATAGGCTATAGTATTGGCTATGAGAAGGTGCGGCGCCTGTTTATTGATTACCAGCTCGTTTTTTAAGTGCAGAACTTTCACCAAAAATTTCTGATTGCTTTGATTCGATATTGCTGGCTAATGACCATGGTATAAACGGGATAATCAACTCTTAGGTGTGCATGCGCAGAACGACAGGAATTAATTTTAAAAGGAATAAACATTTACATGATCGAGGAATTAATTAATTCGGATTTAAGATCGGAATAAACCAGCCACTTACTTCGGAATTAGTTTAATTCCGAATAATATTTTTATTCGGAATTAGGTGTTTACATGGTCTTTTTAAAGCAGAATTAATTTTTATTCGGAATTAAATGATTTTTATTCGGAATTAAAGCTCTCATGTAAACGTGGCCACTCATTGGCCACGTTTATATGAGAGCTTTAATTCCGAATAAAAATCATCAGATTGACAGTTCACTCCATATCAGCACTGCAGCAGCTCCAAAGCAGCACTGGGTTAAAGTTTGATGTGAATTGATTTACTGCGGAGTAATTTACTGTGGCATAGTGTACCCCGGAGTAATTTAAACCACCTCTGGAGGTGGTTTAGCTGCGGGGCGGCACCGGAGAAGCACCGGATTAAGTGCGATGTGAATTGCACTCCTGCTCAGCACCGTAGAGTGGATATGGTCAGCGTTCGTTGAACATTGAATGAACGGTTCAACAAAATTAACAGTTTTCCGCCCATGCGCCAAATGAAGGCGCAGGTGTCCAGGAAGTGTGTGTACGATACCATGACGACTAATAGGGTGGCGAGATTTCGATATGAATGGGTCTCGCCGATTTGATGCGGACATTTTATGACTTTTATACGGCGTTTTCAGGTCGATATGAATGGGTTTAAGCGGGAGTGCCGATCCGCAGCAGCACCGGATTGCGATCGGGTGTGCAGATATGAATGTGGTATAAGAGGAGAGACTCAGGCCTAATGCATGAGACTTGGCATCTCTGATTAAGCGATGGTAAGAAGTCAATGAAATGAAAGAAACATACTATACAGAGACAAACTTCTACCGAACGCAAGAAAACGGTACATAAGAAAGATCACGTTGATCGGAAATTTGGATCCGTATGAGGTGCCTGCGAGAAACTGGAGTCGAAACCCGCCTTACCCCCGTTGACGTTTCCCGATATTTTTGTGTACTTAGTCTGTGGCGTCAGTGCATATACCGAGGATGAATTTTGGAATTAGAAATCTCTGGAAGCCCATGTACAATTCACAAATGGCTGGGTCCATGATTTGGAGGTCTGCAAACCACCGAGCTGTGAAAACAGCGTAGTTCGCACAAAGGTGTGTATCATCTTGCTTGCTTACCTACCTGTGATTAGTGAGACATACATTATTAGGCTACTCAGTGGCTTGTGAACTGGCAACAGGGGAAGCTCAAACAATCCCTTAAAATTAATGATTGGTCACAACCTGTTTTCAGTCATTCATTTAAATTACCATTACAGAAACCCCGAAAACTCTCAACACTGATGTGGCCAGTTTTCATTTATAACGCAAACCTGTCAACTCTCACGCATTCGGAGTGTTTAAGCGGCACATTTACGTTCCTCTGCTGTAGTCAGCAATTATTCAATCAACATGTATGTAAGAAATACTCGTGCAGAACTGAATTCCTTGTGCGTGGAGGGGTTGGACGATCTTATTTCATTTAAACGATCATGAAATACATGCAATGCTTCCAACCCCTGAGTAAAGAAAAGCGTGATAAGTCCAGAGTCACAATCGGTATGCGGTATAGGCTAAATGAAAACTGGCTACATCCGACCGCACAGCAGGTTCTTCCCATGGCTGTAACTTCTTGGCGCGCAACAACAAGAAGTGACCTCACAGTATGGTGATCTCTCCCATCAACCCCTGTGGCGCTGCAGCCGTGACGTCACACCCCCATCCCCTATTGTTTAATGAATAAAGCGTGATTATTTCACTGCTTTAATATTCACGGTCATTATCGTTTGAGCACCTATTGTTAACCGCCCCACAGGATATAACTTAACACCGCAAAATTTACTGGAGATAAATGAGTAGCTTGGTTTCTGTTATACCCAGCCAAATGCCAATGCCTTAACGTTGCTATGGTTATAGGTTGGCTAGTGGATGAATTTCGAAGTTCAAACGGTGAAACTACCGTAGGCCGAACTACCTGTTCGGTTCCACGGTTTTAATCAACACCTGCCAACCAATTAGAGAGGAGTATTCACCCAGACCATGGTATAAGCTGCATTAAAACATGTTTCTTCTCCTTATAACCATGTAGTTATCAAAACATTTTCAAAACCCTGCTGAAAATTCCAGCTTTGACCAGCCTAGGCTGGTCAGGCTGGTTTAAGCTGTGTTTTGGACAGTTTTAGTTGGTCGACCAGCCCTTCACCAGCTGACTCCAGCTGACAATACCAGCTTAACCAGCTTTGACCACCTTCATCAAGCTATAGAGACCAGCTTTAAACATCTAGACCAGCTATGACCAGCTAATAACACAGCTCAGACCATCTTAAACCAGCTTAGAATTCTAGCTGCTAGTATTGGTATTGTCAGCTGGAGTCAGCTGGTGAAGGGCTGGTCGACCTACTAAAACTGTCCAAAACACAGCTTAAACCGGCCTGACCAGCCTAGGCTGGTCAAAGCTGGAATTTTCAGCAGGGAACGCATCGGTGTATTTAGGGTTATTAAACAAAGGAAAGTCAAAGAGAATTCTTTCCATCTATCAGGCCAAAAATCTGAGGGATGTGATGTGAGGCCAGACGTAAATACGTAAACACGTGCACCCCCTGTCCAATCAGAACCCTTCCCGACCCCCGGACGTTAAGCGGAATTAAATAAAGGTGATTAAACGTGTTTTCCATGTAAACCTCAATTCCGAATTACTATTTCCATGTAAACTCGAGGAAGAATAATTTAATTCCAAACTATTTAATTCCGAATTAAAAACATCATGTAACCGTGGCCACTCACTCACTCAGCGACATTCGCGTTAATAAGGGCCTGGCCGCTGCTTGGCCCGCCCAAAAATTTGTATAATACCATACTCTATCAGCAAGGTGTTTTGAATATTTTATAAACCTAATAAATTTGATTCTGCTGGTACCTTACATTGTTTAGAAAAGATACACATGGGCTGCCATAGTGGCTCACTGGTCAAAGTGTCTGTGCACCGTATATAATACTTTGGCCTTCCTGCAGCGACCTGGGTTCAAGTCTGGCCCAGGCCCTTTGCTGCATGTCATCCTTCATCATTCCTGTCTCTCTTTACTATACCCTTTAATAAATGATAAAACTCCCAAAAAATAATGTTTAAAAAAAAAGTTGCCCATGTTCGATGGTGGGCGCCAAGGTCCATTCATGGATCTCTCGTATTTTCTTCAGAAGTAAAATAACCATGAACTTGACCCTCATCAGTAAAACCTAAAAACTTATGTTGGCATAAAACGTGGGTCAGAACTGACCCTAATTTTTAAAAATTCACCAAAAAAAAAAAAAAATCTCATACTGCTCCTATTTTAATGATCAATTGCTCATTTGAAAGGATAAACTCTCTACTTTTATGTATGCTTGAAATAAATGGAATTAAAACCATATGGAAGTTTCACATTTCTCCGTATATGTAGAAAAGTGTGAAACTGAAAATTCGTTTTCATTAATAACTCAAACATTGAAATTGCAATCTTGTTGACACTGTTTCATGCTTGGTACACTAATAATGAAATTATATACCAAATATAAAAGAAATATAACTAGTAATTTCTTTTTTATGAATTTTTAAGTAATGATTTTGACTGATTTTGGCACCTCATACCAGTCAAACCATTGTATGAAAATTACCATTTACAACCCTAATTCCAAAATAGTTGGGATAAAATGTAAATTGTGAATAAAATAAAATCAAAACGCAATGACTTTCAAATCACACCAGGCAGTATTTTATTCACAATAGAACAGAGATAACATAGCAAATGTCTAAACTGAGAAATTTTACAATTTTATCCATAAAATGAGCCCATTTCAAATTTGATGGCTGCTACAGGTCTCAAAAAAGTTGGGACAGGGGCCTGAAATCTGAAATCTGTCAGTATTTAGGAATTTTAGGAAGCAATCCTGCCCCCCATCAATGCAAATTAATAAGCGAGTTCGTAATTACGATTTACGCATGCGCGATTTCTGTCGGAGCACTTCTGGGGCAGGGTCAATGTGACCAAAACAGAGGCTTCGCCATACGGTAAGTGCTTGTTTCCATATCTCAAAGGGTTCTTGTGAATTATCTATTATCGTCTTACTGAAGATATGGGAGGGTAATTTATCGTAACAGATGCCCATTCCCCCCCCCCCCTTTCCCCATGTGGTCTTAGATAAAAAAAAAAAAAACACTTCGAATGCGATCAGACGTCAGTAATCAAATTCGGTTAGTGCCTTTTGTATTACGGAAACAAGCACTTACCTCGCACCAACACACGGCGATAGATGCAGAGTGGTTCATAATCAGGTGATGCAGTTCGTGGGTTTCATTATCTGGGGTGCGTTTCCCAAAATAACGGATGCTAAAGTACATAGTTGGGCCCATTGACTGTGAATGGACAAACTACGTAAGTTGCTAACTTAGTTAGCAACTCCGCTTTTGGGAAACGCGCCCCTGATCGGTGGCCTCTCAAAATATTTTATTCCTACTGTGTACTTCAGGGCTCTCAACTTTCACGCCCTCGGCTTGAGTTTAAATGACATATTCACGTTCCCATGCTGTGGTCAGAAATTATTCAATCAGCGCGTTTGGAAGAGATTCTCAGGTGGAATTGAAGTCATTGTGCATGGAGGTTTATCAGTTTCACATGCGTTACGGTTGATTTCGCCGCTAGTAATATGGAAATCAATTATGATTCCGGACTTCTCACGCTTTTCTTCATTCAGGGGTTGGAAGCCATGGAATTGCATAAAAATGTTTCAAATGGTCTTTTTTTAAACAATTTAAACAATTTGAAAACAATTTGAAACACATGCATTGCGTTGATTGAATAATTGTTGACTATAGCACACAAATGTGAATGAAGCACGAAATCTCACGCTGAATGCGTGAAAGTGGAGAGCCCTGGTACTTGTTATTTTAACAACTAAAAAGGGGGACCAAAGATGATGACGCTTCTCCTGCTCCATGTCAGCCTGTGATGCGGTCGGTGCTGCGAGCCCTGGCATCTTCTTGGCAGCGAAGACGAGCGATGAGCTCATCCTTTCGTCCACTCACTTTCAGATTCCTTTGACGGAGAAAGTCTTTCAACAAACTTACATTCCACAATCTAATATCATCGACAACTCTTCTTCAGCCATAATGAAACTCAATAAACAAAAAAAAAAAAAAAGACAGAGTATAATTATTGATTGACAAAGTACTTGCAGCGCTACGCGTGACAGTTCGGGCACAGAACAGCATAGAACTCAATACGTTATGCACACAAAACCACTGTGCAGCGATCGCGAAAGCGAGTTTTTGGTCACTTTGACTCGGTGACCTGTCTCGTGTTACACTCAATGGATGCCTCCGTGGCCAATTACGAACTCTGTTATATCAGCTGGTTTGGTCCTAATTGATGGCCTATAAAAAACTTTCTCATTACCAAAGTGTCACACAAGAAGCATCTCATGATGGGTAAAAGCAAAGAGCTCTCTCAAGACCTTTGCAACCTTATTGTTGCCAAACATACTGACGGCATTGGTTATGGACGTATTTCTAAACTTCTGAATGTCCCAGTGAGCACTGTTGGGGCCATTATCCGGAAGTGGAAAGAACATAATTTCACCATAAACTGGCGACGACCAGGTGCTCCTTGCAAGATTTCTGACAGAGGAGTCAAAAGAATAATCAGAAGAGTTGTCCAAGAGCCAAGGACCACTCGCAGAGAGCTTCAGAAAGACCTGAATTAGCAGGTTCACTTGTTTCAAAGAAAACAATAAGCAATGCACTCAATGGCCATGGCCTCTATGCACGCTCACCGTGCAAGACTCCACCGCTGAAGAAAAAGCATGTCGAAGCTCATTTAAACTTTGCTTTAAAGTTAAAGTTTCTATTTGAATAATCTGCAACCTCTTGTGGTCACAAATATTGATTACATTTCATAAGACACAAAATGGTTCAGTACTTTATTTCAGCCTTTGGAATTTCATTTTCAGCTCATAAATGGGCATGGAAAACCAGTTGAGGTTCAGGTGTACTTGAACCTAAAGTACTGCATTTATTTGTCCTTCTACCATAACATGCCTTTCATAGAACCATCCCCTCAGCATGATGCTACCACCACCATGCTTCACTGTGGATGGTTTGCTTTTGAAGATCTGCTGTATTTAGCTGATGCCAAAGAAAGTATTTCAGTTCATGGCCAAAAAGTTCAAGTTTGGTCTCATCAGACTTAAACACCTTTCTCCAGCAGTCTTTGGTGTCTCAGATCTGCCCTCTGGCAAATCCTAAGTGAGCTTTTCTGTGAGTTATTTTTAACAGTTGCTTTCTCCTGGCCACTCACCCATAGAGCTGTGACTGTTGAAGCAGCCAGGCATCAGTTGTTACATGCACAGTATCTCCAGTCTCAGCCACAGAAGCTTGTAACTCCTTCAGAATAGTCATTGGTCTTTTGGTAGCATCCCTCTCCACCATTCTTCATGCATGGAGACCTACTTTCTGTGGATGGCCTGCTCTAGGCAGGTTGACAACTGTGCCAAACTTTTCCCCATTTCTTGATAATCGATTTGACATTGCTCTAAGAGATGCTCACTGTCTAGGAAATTTTTTTATATCCGTCCTGACTGGTGCTTCAGAGTCACTGTTTCACAGACTTGCTCAGAATGCTCTTGATTTTTCATGTTGTAGGCTTTGCCACAATACTGACTAATTAGAATTTGAACAAAATACAGGCAAATTTATTTTACAAGCAATTGAAACCTCTTGACTGCATTCAGGTGATCTATCTCCATTTGATCAATTAAGTGACATTAAAAAGCAATTGGCTGAACTGGAGACTATTTAGGTCTCTATTGTACCCTATTAAAGGGGCTGAGCACCTATGTAATCCATATATGGGCGTTTCTACAGAAAAGGGCATGATTACGGTAAAGACATGTCCACCAAAAATTTTCTCTGGGATTCCACTTTTTTTTTATTCCTCAAATAGCCCTTCCAAAGTACTAGTCGGTATTAAAATGGCAAAGCTGGGTTATGGCTGGTTTATTTTTTTTTCAACAAACTTTAAGATGGTCAGATGTCTTTACCGTAATCAACAATTACGGTAAAGATGAAGTGACATACCTCTTTACCGTAATCAGTGTTTTTGGCAAATTGCACTGAAGAAAGGAGTATCATACTTCCTCCATGAATCTTTTGGTCATTCAAACATTTCAAAGGCATTGGAAGGTTCAACGTTAACTCTAGTCCGAGTGTGAGAAGGCATGTCTCCACCTTTGCTGTCCGGCACTGGCTGTAAAGGGTGAGGAATTTTTGCAGACTATGATATTTTGGGGGTAGGGCCCAAATGCCAAATTAAGTATATTCCAACATGCCCCTGCATAATTTTTCTATACTGTAAAGTATCAGTAATTTATATGTTCCAAAATGGTCCGTTTTGCGAGAGCCTCAAATATTTCACCCTTCACTATCAATGCATGTGTTAAGACAGCGAATATACAAGTGAATCAATATTCTGCATAAAAAGTTCATTTTGATAAAATGCAAACTCGAAACACAAATATTTTTAACATGGAAAACAGCAGTATCATCAGGACTACAGTCATTTGTATGTAACTGCAGTACGTATCATAAGTAGATTTTTTTTTAGTTTTAGAAGCCGAGTTCAAATTTGAAAACCTTTTCGTCACGAAAACATCATGTTGGACTCTGATAAAAAGAAATTTCCACATTCCAGGATTTTTTTCCACTTATAAACACAACACCGGATACCTTGGTAGAGCAGTTGATTACAGTAAAGATGCCGGTAAAGACATATAATGCAGCCCCATGGAAATTTGCAACCAATGTGAGGGCTGAAGTTTCCCTTATTTCCTACCTCTCTGAAAAGGTTTCTAATCAAGCATAACCTCATAAAGAAGCAATAGCTACAAAAACATATTTTCATGATTATGGCAAAGACATTTAATTTGTGTGACAAGTAAAAATTCGAATACTACCTGAGCTTTGGCACTCAGCCACCACACCCAAAAGGTTTCAAAATGGCCTCCTTTTGTGTTGCTGTTGGTGTTGTTGTTGTTGTTGTTGTTTTTGTTTTAGGGCAGGATTGACATCTGGTGGACAACTGTAGAACTAAAATAGCTGACTGATTACGGTAAAGACAGAGAAAACCAAACTTAAAGGACACCTGCTTTTGGTCAAGGGGAAAGGGTTAATCCCATTTTTCCTGAACCAATAGCTTTTCTAATGTAACTTGAAATACTAAAGAAGACTTGTTCCTGGTGGCAAGTCTGAGTCATCAGTGAAAAGGGTTTGATTTTCAACTTAATTTTCTGTTGGCTCAATTTTGAATGATTACGGTATAGACATTTGCATCATACTCTGACCTTGGATGTCAAGGTCATTGGAATGAGTGTCTCTTTAAAAGTTGCCCCTAATTGCAAATATCATGCCCAGTATTTCTAGCCCCCACTTGAATAGGAAGGCAAAGTTCCATTATCAAAAAAATGGGTGGACCGTCTTTACCATAATTGTGCCCTTTTCTGTAGAAACACCCATATATATATATATATATATATATATATATATAAAAAACCCAATTCCGAAATAGTTGGGACGAAGTGTAAATTGTGAATAAAATCAAAACGCAATGACTTTCAAATCACACCAGCCAGTATTTTATTCACAATGGAACAGAGATAGCACAGCAAATGTTGAAACTGAGAAATTTTACAATTTTATCCACAAAATGAGCTCATTTCAAATTTGATGGCTGCTACAGGTCTCAAAAAAGTTGGGACAGGGGCCTGTTTACCATGGTGTAGCATTGGAATTTAATCCCACTCTTGTTTAGTACAGGCTTCCAGCTGCTGGAGAGTTTTGGGCCTCCTTTGACGGACTTTTCGTTTAATTATGCGCCAAATGTTCTCAATCGGTGAAAGATCAGGACTGCAGGCAGGCCAGTTCAGCACACGGACTCTTCTACTACGAAGCCATGCTATTGTAACAGCTGCAGTATGTGGTTTTGTATTGTCCTGCTGAAATACTCAAGGCCTTCCCTGGAATAGATGTCATCTAGAGGGGAGCATATGTTGCTCTAAAACCTTTATATACCTTTCAGTATTTATGGTGCTTTTTAAAACATGCAAGTGTCCCACACCATATGCACTAGTACATCCCCCTACCATCAGAGATACTGGCTTTTGAACTTAACGCTGATAACAGGAGGGGTGGTCTTTCTCCTCTTTAGCCCGGAGGACACGACGATTTCCAACAAGAATGTCAAATTTGGAGTCCTCTGACCACAGGACACTTTGCCACTTTGCTACAGTCCATTTTACATGAGCCTTGGGCCACAGAACACAGCGGCACTTCTGGATCATGCTCAACAATGGCTTCCTTTTTGCATAATAGAGTTTTAGGTGGCATCTGTGGATGGCATGGCGGACTGTGTTTACAGACAGTGGTTCCTTGAAGTATTCCTGGGCCCATTTAGGAATGTCAATGAAAGAATCATGCCGGTGAGTGATGCAGTGGCGTCTGAGGGACCGAAGATCACGGGCATCCAGTGAAGGTCTTTGGCCTTGTCCCTTGCGCACAAAGATTTTTCCAGTTTCTCTGAATCTTTTGATGATGTTATGCACTGTCGATGATGAGACCTTCAAAGCCTTTGCAATTTGACATTGAGGAACATTGTTTTTAAAGTATTCCACAATTTTTTTTACGCAAGCCTTCACAGGTTGGAGAGCCTCTGGCCATCTTTGCTTCTGAAAGACTCAGCCTCTCTAAGACATCCCTTTTATAGCCAATCATGTTACACACCTGATGCCGGTTAACTAAATTACTTGCTAAATGTTCTTTCAGCTGATTCTCTTATATATTAATTGCTTTTTCAGCCCTTTTTTGCCTGTGTCCCAACTTTTTTGAGACCTGTTGCAGCCATGAAAAGTGAAATAAGCTCATTTTGTGGATAAAAATGTAAAATGTCTCAGTTTCAACAATTGAAATGTAATCTATGTTCTATGGCTCATGTGATCTGAAAGTCATTGCATTATGATTTTATTCACAATTTACACTTTGTCCCAACTATTTCGGAATTGGGGTTGTGTGTGTTTGTGTGTATATATATATATATATATATATATATATATATATATATATATAATTTATTTATTATTTTAATTTAGGTCACGTTTTACAGAACCATTTCCAGTTTGAAATAAAACAACATTTCGGGATCGATCTGTGTCACAAACGCTGAGGTAAATCCACGGTGATTTGTGACTGCAAAACATAAAAGACTCTGAGCGGGTGAATACATATTATACATCTTATAGACACTGTACCTCCCAGAAGGACAAGGCTAAGTGTTGATGTGACTTTTTTGTATGATTGCTGCACGTGGTGAGTCGAAAGCGGTAAGCGTTACTGCCAGAGTAGAAGAATCACATTTATAATGCTTGCATTTCAGAAATGCATTTGAGTACCTCTGTAGTGTAACCTTAGTTAATTAAATGTAATTTTATTTATTTATTTATTTATTTTGCCAACGCCAAAATACGTCTCACGCATAGCACAAATGACATGTGAGCATTATTGGAATTTTCTAAAATGTTAAACCCGCATTTGTGTGGCTGTCATCCAGACGACATTACTTTTGGCTATGCAACGACAACTTTTCAAATAATATCAAAAGCACTGTAGGCAATATATCTGTACGTAAGGAGGTGTTCATCTGAAGGAGTAACTTAATTTAACATAAGAGACAGAAAGAGCGAAACAAGCCCGCCCCCTTCCCCCTACCCATTAAAAAGACAAACAAACAAACAAACAAACACAAAACGACCTGTATGCTGATGAGGAATATATCACGGAGTAGATGATTTTTTTTTTTCTGTTCCCGTTTCTCCGATGTGCGAAGGGAACGAAAGCAACGAGGAATTAACACACGCACTTGTTTTCAAGCGACGCACTTCAGAACATTGCGCGTTAATCAAGAGTGCGCGCGTCGTGCCTTGAGGTTATCAACGTATCGTTGGTCGGCTTTATTCATTTCTTTCATGACCGGTGGAGAGGAGGTGAAGGTGGGAAAGCGTTCATTCACCGTGCTATGCCTGCCTGCAACTCGGGGAAGAGTGCGGTCGGTGTGGAAGGGGGACAAGGCGAAGACGAAGCAACTGAAGACGACGACTGCGAAGAAGCAGGATAGGGGGACCTTGCAGGAGCACACTATCGAGATGACCGCCCGCAACCTGCATCTCTACTCGAAAACAGACAGCAGAAGTTGCGACGGTGAGAGTAATCCTAACGAGGGGATTACAACCGAGATCTCTGTGCCGTTAACTCCACTGGGGAAAAGAATTCTTCCCGTTGAAGGGGACAATCTGTATAGACTGAGAGACAGGAAATTTTTACTTGAGGACAAGAAGCGACTGTGTGCATGGGCACTGGGCACCGCGCTGCTTGGGATTTTACTAATGATTCTTCATACGGAGCTCTGCCCAAACATTTATCAACCGGTAGGTAAAGGTTAGATCTATTTTTACAATGTTCGCGAAGTGTTTTAGCTAAGCATTCCAGTTCCGCGAGGCATTGATTCTACTGAGACAACTTTAAAAACAAACTTGAACTCGAGATAAAATAAATGTCGATGTCTTGGCTAATTATATTTTGTCAAGGGATGGAAATGTAGTCTTATGGAATGGATGGAAGTTGATCTTATGAAAAAAAAAAATATTAGTATTACATTTATTGCACATGAGTTATAGTGTGAGCAGGCATGCTTTCACATACTTCTAAGTGAAAGTGTAGTTTGTTTTTAAGCCTATATGTCAACCTCTATAGATAAAGGAAACAATTACACATTCACAATTATACTTTTGGGAAAGTTTTGTTATTGTTTATGAAAAGAATTTTATAATTATAAATTGTAAAATTTCGAGAAATGTATAATCAACTTACATAATACAATTTCATTGATAGCCAAATACATTTCAAAGGTGATTCTGAGAATGCTGAATGCCTTAAGCCAATCCTATTTTCTTTGGTAGTTACACAATCAGATGGGTAAACAGCATGACAGGAAGAAAAGAGACACAAGTGTCTGACTGAAGCTGGGGTTGTACACTCTGAGGACAAACAGAGCAAACACTCCCACAAAAAAAGTTGTGCTGTTAATATGTGTGCATTAGGATGGTGCCACCGCATGTCTTGAAATATGGGAAGAAAAAGGAAGAATTTTGAAGAGCTCAAATTCAGTCTTTGTTTAAGGAACAAAAATCCCATGCCATCTATTCATACAGTTTAGAACAATAGTCTGTAGCTGTGTGGATCTGCTGGATTTTTGTAACTTACCTAATAACTGCTTAAATTAAACCTTTGACTGTACTGTGAACTCATCTTATATTGTTTATTGAGTATGAACCTGTGGACGAAAAAATATTATGGCCACATCAAAGATTTAGTTCCTTAACATAAGAGTGCTATCTGCCCGAAAGAGGAAATGCCAATTTATGGTGTAAACATACTAAACAATTGTATTGCATTGATGAAGATATTGTTGCTGTTTTCCACTGAGCACGCAGTTATAAAATGACCAGAGATGAAACAGACTGCCATTTTTTGCTGAGAGCCTGAAAAACCTGAAATTGTTCAAATAGAAGAGCAGTAAATTTCAAGTTTTTTTCAGTTTCTGACTCACAAAGGATACAAACAAAGCAGGATCAGAAAACCTATGGACCATTAATATTGCTTAACGGAGGAGGGTGATGAAACTGTGTTCGCACCAAAGGGACTGAAAGCAGGAACACTCCTTAAAATATTTTTGAGTTGCGCTGAGAAATTGTTTAACCAGAGTTTCAGTTTTGAGTTAAGATCTTAAAAAATATTTAGGCGCTTATTCCTTATTATTAATTTACTGTTTTTGTCATTTTTACTTCTAATCGTGAGGACATGACGTGGTGTTTTGGATTCAGTCTACATTGTCCTTAAGTTTAAATTTACACACAGATAAATACTGGTGTTGGTGTAATATTCACTACTGCATTTGGGAAAGTTTATCAATTAGCAAAAATTCTCCACAAAATTGTAACTGTGGAGGAAGTAATCAGTGGCTAAATAAATGTCGAAGATGGCAAAAAATACATATTCAAAATGGACAGACATCTGTTCAATGCATTTCCAGTGTAATAATCACTTCATGCGAAGGGTACAAATAACATACACTGAACAAAAATATAAACGCCCCGTGTCAAATTTTTGAGTTTTTATTAACATTAGGGTATGCAATATATGAAGCAAATCAAAATTCATTTTTGTTAATGACTAATCTTCAGATCACCGTCCATTACATCTTGATATTGGCATCTGCAAAGGAGTGACAATCCTTTGAACACGTTGGGGGTCAGGTTGAAGAAATTGAATGTTCAATATCTTGTGTGTCCACCATTTGCGTCTCTCAGAGCAACACATATCCTTCGCATGGAGTTGATCAGGTTGTCTATCGTGGCCTGTGGAATGTTATTTCATTCTTCCCGGAGGGCCACACGAGCTGGCGACATTATCCGGAATTGGAACACGGTCGCGACACGCCGATCCAGAACATCCCAAAGATGCTCTATGGGCGACATGTCCGGCGAATCACGCAGGCCAGTCCAGAACTGGAATGTGCTCTGCTTCAAGGAACTGCATGCAGACCGCTCTGGTGGACATCCCTGCATCCAGAATGCCAATGGCACGTTTCCACATGACCTGAGACATCTGAGGCATGATGACTTTTGACAAAATTTGACATTTTGGGGTGGCCTTTTATTGTCCCCAGTATAAGGAGTGTCTGGGTACTGCTCATTCTGTCTGATCACTGTCTGCAAATGCCACACCCATGTACTGAGTGAAATCACTGCATCACTGAGTAAATGCTCACTGACAGAGATATGGATTAAAAAATGGTACACAAATCAAGAGAAATATCCCTATTGTACAAGTAAAAGTCAGCATACGCTCACTTAGAGTTGTTAACTCCATGTGGCATCAATATTTGACATGGGGCGTTTATATTTTTGTTCAGTGTAGTTATCAATATGGTACATGAGATTTACAACGTAATTATGCAAAGCAGTAAAAATACCTGGCTTCTGATCTTTGCAAAAAATGGGAAAACAGATTTGGAATAAGCTGTGGTTGAAAGAAGGGGGTCAGAAGCTCAGGTCTTGGAGGAAGCCCTTCAGAGGTTGAAGTTAAATGAAATTTAGCTTTGTAAAAAACAAATTTGTAACTCCGTTACCGACTAGTTTTTTGCCGTTTTCACCCAAAATAAATCAAATGAACAAAATTAACTATTTTGTTTTTTGAAGGAAGAGGGAAGACCTACACAAAGCCATTTAAATTGTTACTCTATCTTAGTTTTGGAGCCATGATACAAAATACACCAATTTCGTAACTCCGTTACTGCGTGACTTGGCCCAATAGTGTTAAAAATGGATGAGATAAAGTAGCATTTGGTTATGAGCTGACTGCAAAACAATTCTGTCCTGCATTGCTTTACTCATCACTGTGATTGTTTCTTTATTTTCATTGTTTCTTTTATTGATATAAAAAGGATTGTTTTTCCTTAAATGTTAGCAAATGGATTTTAATTTTGAGATATTTTTTGTCAGGTTATTGTTTTTAACTTTGAATATTTTTCTTAAATTCGCCCCTAATGTGGAGTGACAGTGTGTGAAGGCATAATTGTCCAATGCAAAGCCTACTCTCAGAGAAAAAAGGCTGTATTTCCTCTTTGTGTGACTCAGATTGCTTAAAGTCAAGCTCAAGCTTTCCATACACGTAGTTGAATCGTTCAGGTTTGTTTTGAATGTACATCTATGAGTAGCAAATTTAAAAATAGCAGATTTGGCCTACCCTGCTGGCACTCGTTTACCAACATTGCAGCATGGATAATTCTCAAGTGACACTAACTCAGTGCAGGAGTAGACAACTTTTTATGTGCTAATCTCTGTCCTGAGTTACCACGACAGCACTGAACACTTGCCAAGAGGCTATGTTTCAACAGTTAACCGATATCGCATCCTAACACCATATTGGTTTTTTCAATGTGTTGTTTTAATATTTATTTCATTTTTGGTGTTTCATGAGTTTTTTGTGGTTTATTTCAATTTCACGTGCAAGTACGGTATTAACTTGAGTTGCATATTCATTGTCTGACCAGTTCAACCATGTGATTTATCATGCTAGTAAAACTGATACCCCGTGTTGTTTGATACAGGGATGGGCAACTCCAGTCCTGGAGGGCTGCAGTGTGTGCTGGTTTTTGGTCTTATGATCTAGACCAGGCACCAAATGCGGAGTCAGAGTAGAGTCCAGTAGTTGGATTTCTTGATAGTTACACGGTAATTACAGAGGGATGGAGCTCAGAGCAGAAAGACACAGTTCAGTTCAGATAATTCAGCCTTCAGTGCAAGGGGCATGTCCATGCCCGGCTAGTGGCCATTCGGGACAGCTGCCAGATGGAGTGCACATTTCACCAGTGGAGAACTGTCAGATTGCAGGACCGGGGGAGTTTTGTAGGTGGGTGGTCCCTATTCTGATGACCACAGAAGGCTTGGGAGGTGTTCCTAATAAACTGAGCAGAGGAACAGACTGAAGGATGATTAATAGGATCGCGGTTCTAATCCTGGAGACCAAGAGTAAGGCTTGGGATCAACTTTTATCAGGAAGATAGTGACTGGTTGCTAAAGGGCGCATAGCAAGCAACAATCCAGAAACTCTTTCAAAATACGGAACATATATACGCCAACTCACACGTGAGGAAATGGGGTGAAGATAAATGCCTAACAGCTGGCGGGGTACACATGCGGGACGTAAACCAATCAAAGCAGGCAATGAAGACACATTAGCTGCTGGATGGGAGGAGACATGACGGGGATCCCCACGAGGGTTATGACAAGTCTGTTTCTTCATAAGTGATTAAGTTACTAAATGGGTAATTAATCCAGACGCTTGGTTTTGTTGGCATTAATTGTCTTCTGATTAAGCGTAAAAACTGGCAGACACTGTGGCCCTCCAGGAATGGAGTTGCCCATCCTTGGTCTGATCTCTCTACTTAGCTGCCTCAGTGTATGAGAGTATACTCAGGGCAGTATAATAAAGACATCAGTGAATTTCTGCCTAAGACAATTAAGAAGAAAGTTGTTTTCTTAGAATTTTTTCTGGAACAATGGCGCATCCAGCTGAACAGCCCACAGTTCTTGCACAGGTGCAACAAATTAACTCTGATTTCAAAAACGCAACTTCTTAAAAATTACTTTTGGAAAATATTACAGAAGCAAGATTGATTTTGAGAACAAGTAATGCACTGTGATATTGTTCAGTTTAAGATTAAAATTACGCTTATATGGAGACTGATTGCCTTTGGCTAAAAATAGAAATGATGCAGATGCTAGCAGTGAAATTGTGGAAAAAGGGATATTTTGCCAAGGTACGCCACACAATACAACTGTAACAACAATTATAAGAGAACACATGTTCTGGATCTCTGAAAGGTAGGCAGTCAGACTCAAATGCGCGTTTATCACAACCTCAATTCCAAAAAATTGGCAGGTTATGGAAAATCAAAAAGAATGATTTAAAAATTTTATTCACCCTCTGCTATATTTAAAACACTGCTGCAGCACATTATTTGATGCTTTAGCGAGTGAATCAATTTTTTATTAGAAATATATGCCAAAAAAATTCAAAATATTTCAAATCTGATGACTGCAACAAATTCCAAAAAAGATGAGACAGGGGCAATGTAGATTTAATAATGATGTAAAAAGTGGCAATTATAAGGTATTGTGCTGCAGGTGAAGTCAAACCGGTGTGGTAATTGTTTTACAATATGAAATGATCTTGAAAAAGGGCCTAATCCCTGGGCTGAGGCTCACCTATTTACCAACAGATGCGTAAGCTTATGATCTATCACTTTGAGAACAAATTTCATCTAAACAGTTCAGCTGGATTTTGGAAATTGCATCCTCACCATTGCATGACAGCGTTAAAAGTTATCAGGAATTTGATTGAGTTTTAGACCATTTAGGGAAAGGCTAAAATTATTTCTCAATGCACCACAGAATATGACAACACACCATACCCTCATTCCCAGGGCAGGGTCCTGGAAAAGGCTCCAACTGGGGATTCCATAGTTCTGCTGGGGGACTTCAACGCTCAGGTGGGGAAGGAGGGAGTCACTTGGAGGGGAGTGATTGGGAGGAATGGCCTCTCTGATCTGAATCCGAGCAGTGTTTTTATATTGGATTTCTGTGCTCGTTATGCATTATCCATAACAAATAACATGTTAGAGCATATGGGTGTTCATAAGCGTACTTGGTACCAGAACACCCTTGGCCAAAGGTCAATGATCGATTTTGTAATTGTGTCATTAGATCTGCGGTCATATATTTTGGACACTTAGCTGAAGAGAAAGGCAGAGCTGTCAACTGATCACCACCTGGTGGTGAGCTGGATCAGATGGCAGGGAAGGCTACTGGACAGACTCAGTAAATCTAAACATGCTCTTAGGGTTGACTGGGAACGTTTGGTAGAGCAGTGTTTCCCAACCCTGTTCCTGGAGTACCCCTGCCCTGCATATTTCAGATGTCTCCCTAATTTAACACACCTGATTCAGCTGATCAGCTCATTAGTGGAGCACTTAATGACCTGATCTGGGTGTGTTAAATCAAGGAGACATCTGAAATATGCAGGGCAGGGGTACTCCAGGAACAGGGTTGGCAAACACTGTGATAGAGGACCCTGTCTGGATGATTTTTAACTCACGCCTCCAGAGGGGCTTTTCCCATTTCCTGGGGGAAACTGGGGACATAGAATCTGAGTGGACCCTGTACAAAGTCTCCATTGTGGAAGCGGCAGCTGTGCCCTGTGTGCCCTGATGGTCATTGGTGCCAGTCATGGCGGTTACCCAAGGACCCGTTGGTGGACACCGGCGGTGAGGGAGGCCATCAAGCTGAAGAAGGTGGCATTATGGGCCTGGTTGGCCCAGGAGACAACTGACTCGGCAGACCAGTAGGGACAGGCTAGAAGGACAGTAGCTGCGATCGTCGCAGAAGCAAAAACTCGGGCTTGGGAGGAGTTTGGGGAGGCTATAGAGAAGGACCATCAGGTGGCCTCAAAGAGGTTCTGGCAAATCGTCAGAGGACTCAGGTAGGGGAGGCAGGGCTTCACTTAGGCTGTTTTCAGCAGGGGCGGGGATCTGCTGACTTCAACTGGGGGATATTGTTTGGCAGTGGAAGGAGCACTTCAGAACTCCTGAACCTGACAGACATGCCCTCCTTGCAGGAGGCAGAGATGGAAGACTCAGGTGAGTCCTCACCCATTTCCCTGGTGGAAGTCACTGAGGTGGTTGGATGTTGTTGAGCTGTCATGGTTGACACGCCTTTTGAACATCGCGTGGATGTCAGGTACAGTGCCCTTGGACTGGCAGACTGGGGTGGTGGTTCCCATTTTTAGAAAAGGGGACCGGAGGGTGTGCTCCAACTATATGGGGATCACACTGCTCAGCCTCCCAGGGAATGCCTATGCCAGGGTTCTGGAATGGAGACTCCACCCGATTGTTGGAGCCTCAGATTCAGGAGAAACAATGCAGGTTCCGTTCTGGGCGTGGAATTGTGGACCAACTTTTTTCCTTCACACAAATACTGGAGGGGTCATGGGAGTTCGCCCATATAGTCTACATGTGTTTTGTGGACTTGGAGAAGGCTTATGACTATGTCCCATGAGGTATCCTGTGGGGGATGCTTCGGGAGTATGAGGCCTCAGGGCCGTTAGTTTGAGCTATCCGATCCCTGTACAACCAAACCAGGAGTTGTGTCCGCATTCTTCGCAATAAGTCAAACTCATTTCCACTTGGTGTTGGACTCTGCCAGGGGTGTGCCTTGTCACCTATTTTGTTAATGGTTTTCATGGACAGGGTGTCAAGGCACAGTCAAGGCTTGGAGGGTGCCCAGTTTGGTGGCCTCAAGATAGCATCTCTACTTTTCACAGATGATGTGGTCCTGTTGGCTTCATCATGCAGTGACCTCTAAAGCGCACTGGAGTGATTCGCAGCTGAGTGTGAAGCGGTCGGAATGAGGATCAGCACCTCCAAATCCGAGGCAGTGGTTCTCAGCCAGAAAAAGGCGCTTTGTCCCCTCTAATTGGGAGACGAGTTGTTACACCAAGTGGAGTAGTATCTTGGGGTCTTGTTCTTAAGTGAGAGTAGGATGAAATGGGACATTGGGAAGCAAATCGGTGCAGCATCTGCAGTAAAGCAGGCGTTGTACCAATCTGCCATAGTGAAGGAGCTGAGCTTAAAGACGAAGCTCTCAATTTACTGGTCGATTTATGTTCCAACTCTCACTTATTGTCACGAACTTAAGGTAGTGACCGAAAGAACAAGATTGCGAGCACAAACGGCCAAAATGAGCTTTCTTCGTAGAGTGGCTGGGCTGGCCCTTAGGGATAGGGTGAGGAGCTCGGACCTTCGGGAGAAGCTCAGAGTAGAACCGCTGCTTTTCTGTGTTGAGAGGAGTCAGTTGAGGTGGTTCAGGCTTCTGGTTCAGATGCCTCCTGGACGCCTCCCTTTAGAGGTGTTCTGGGCATGTCCATCTGGGAGGAGCCCCTGAGGAAAACCCAGGACAAGCTAGAGGGATTATATCTCCCAGCTGGCTGGGGAACGTCTTGGGATCCCCCAGAAAGAGCTCATGGAAGTGGCTGGGGAGGGGAATGGTTGGGCCACTCTGTGTAATCTGCCACCCCCACGACCTGGCTCTGGATAAGCGGAAGAAAATGGATGGATGGATGGTTGTTGGGAAATTATTGTAACCTCTATGATAGCGAAATACATAATTACTCTTCGGGGCTTTATTGTTTGGACTCTCAGGCCTTGTTATTAGTCTCAGGATTTGAACCTGTCAACTTGCCTCGACAGTTTGTTCCTCTGCCCAGTTTGTTGGGAGCACCTCCAAGGCCTTCATCGGTCCCCGGCATTGGGACTATGTTCCTGGTAAACCCTTTGGACCTGCTATCTGGCAGTTCTGCTTCAGGTGTGGGTGAACTCCACATGGCTTCTGCCCTGGGATGCCTCTGGCCGGGTGTGGATCATTACCCATTGCCCTCGCCACGCTTTACCACCAAAGCTGGACTGTACATTCTTGTTTTGGGTTTCAGCCCTTCCTCTGTCATGACCACATTCCTACCAATAAACATCCTCTTTGGATTGTACCGTGAATATGTCTGGATCACAACACAGTGTAGGAATTATGGCATTTTTTAAGAGGTTCTCCCTGGTTTAGGGACCAAAAAGTTTGGACAATTGGGTGCTGAGCTGCCCAAAGGCCATGTGTGTTTTATTCCCTAATAATTTCATTTAAAATTAATGCATAAAAGATCTACCGTTGATTCTAAGAGTTATATTTTCATCTGGATCTGGTTTCTGTTAACTCAGTACAAAATCCTAAGAGCTGTCAGTGCCAGTAAAACAAGCCATTATTAGACTGAAATATTGCAACAAATCCATCATAGAAAACGAGAAACCATTAGGTGTGGAAAACAGAACTTTTTGGTATTTAAAAGAAGGACAGCACTGGTGAGTTCAGGAATACAAAAAGGTCAGGAAGACTTCAGATAACAACTGTGGTGGATGACAGAATAGTTCTTTCCCTCTCACAACAGTTGGCCAGATCAAGAACATTTTGCGGGAGGTAGTGGTATCAGTCGTATCAGTGCCAGCAATCAAGAGAAAATTCCACAAACAGAAGTTTGATTTGAACATGAAAACTATTGGTAAGGCTCAATAACAGATCATTTCTAAAAATGCTTGCATAGTTCTGGAGCAAAATCCTGTGGACAAGAAAGGCAAGGATGAACTCGTAAAGATATGAAAATAAGGATATGAAGTAGGGAAGGAACTGCCCATGATCTGAAGCATACCACCTAATTCGTAAAGAGTGGTTATGGGCATGTATGGCTGTTAATTGAGCTGGTTCCCTTGTATCTACTGGTGATGAGACTGGTCGAATTCTGAATTATATAGGACTATATTATATGCATAGAGTCAGCCAAATGCACCAGTACTAAATGGGAAACACTTTAGAGTGCAACTGCAAACAGATGGTGACTTGGGAGCATATAGCAAAAACAACCCAAGACCATTTTAAGGCAAAGAAGTGGAATGTTCTACCATACACAAGTCAATGATATGACCTGAATCCAATTGAGCATACATTTCACTTGCTGAAGGCAAAACAGCTAGATGACAAGAACAAAATGCAGCTGCAGTGAAGGCTGAGCAGACAGTCATTGACTTCATGTGTTTTGCTACCTGGCATTAAAAATTACTATTTAATCATTGATTATGTCAGTTTGCCCAATTACTTTTGAGGGCTTAAAAGTGAGGGGACTGTGCATAAAATGGATATAACTTATACATGGTTAAGACAAAAATTTTGAAAAAAATTGATGTTGAAAGTCTGCACGTCAAGCTCATCTTGATTTTCTTTTTTTGTTCAAATCCATCATGGTGGAACTCTATGGCAACAATGGCGTCATACAGTTGTGCTACTGAGGACCTGCATTAAGGTGGAAAATTCAGCTTTTTTTTTTTTTTTTTTAATTTGGCATCTCCAATCCCACCCGAATCTGGAATGTCCAATTAGGGAACTATGTACAAGTACTTGGGCTTTTTCGCATATGCGGCTCCCTGTTGCCAACTCAGGATAGTGTACACAGCTCGCGGCTCTCCTCTGAAGCACGCGCCCGTTAGCCACTGTTTCTTCTACATTCACTGGTTGAGACTTCGCAAGCTCAGAATGAGGGCGGAGGAAACCCGAATATAGGTGAGCTCAGAATCTTCCTTATGAGCGCCCATATGGCCAACAGGAGGCGCCTATGGGATCTCTCTACTCTACACAACCCTTCCCAGCAGACCCTTCACAATTTGCATCCCTGTAGCCCATTGGCCAATTGTGCCGTACTTCTTAAAAGAGCTGCCGACCACTGCTGGTTGGTACGAGGCGGGGATCGAACCGGAAAATTCAGCTTTCTACTCTTGAGCAGCCGTTGTCCACAATGCCAGAATGCTTGATTGTGACATGGTGATGTTGCACAGAGATGAACAGTGGTGCCAACTTTTGGACTCTGATGCAGTCATCACATTGTTTATTTTCAATAATCAATTGAATTCACATGTTGGATCATCTACAGACTAAAATGTCTCACCTTCAACATCTAATATGTTGTCTTTGTTCTCTTGTGAATAAAATGTGGGTTTATGAGTTTTGCAAATCATTGCATTCTGTTTTTATTTGCATTTTACACAGCATCCCAACTTTTTTGGAATTGGGGTTGTATATTGCTAGCAATTTCAGGTTACAATATTTTTAAACAAATCAAATTCTACTGTTAGAACATCAGTAAGCTCCAAATTAGGTAGCTGAACTTGCTTGAACTTCAGTGTCATTGCACGGATAGACCAGGCAAAGGGTGATAACCTGCGGTTGGCCGATTTTGCAGATATTTGGTGTACACTTGCATCTTACCAAGTTATGAAAGAACCTACAATATGAGCATCATCCATCTGGTTTTGCCGGTGTTATCACCAAAAAAATGTATTTGATGGATTCTGGGCCATTTTTCAAGGGGTTCATTGGGGTCATTCTCTACAGAAAATGGCTATACTTTCAAAATTGCCCCTTTGTTTGATTGTTGCCCATAGGATGGCCTCCCAAACTGTCGAGAATGATCAAAAAATGTCTCCAAATATGCCAGTTATATTTCAAGATGCTTTCCCTACCCCAAAATTTGGAATTGTGTATAGGCCTATTCAACAGCTTATAAGTTATCTGCCTCAGGGGTAGAAACTACGAACCATGGTGGAAATGGTGGCTAATGACTAGCTCTTTCATAATCAGACATAAAGAAAACTTGCTGCTCCACTCAGTACTTCATAGTAGCACAAGAAATTAGGAGAATATTTCATTGTTTTGCAGTACTGCCACCTATATGTTGTATGTGAAACTAAAAACCTGTACACTAAACAAGCTACACTAACAATGTTATTGTATCTGCCCTGGCCTTATCCATTCAATTATAGTGCCAACACATGGAACTTCTATCACAAATATGGCCATTTCCCTGGGAAAGGGGTATGCCAGGCATTTTTCAATGCACGACCCAATATTCCATAAACCCTTCATACGGCCCAGACTGTCTTTGACTTATTACTTTCTCTATGAACAGATTGGCAACAACCCAGTATAAACCTGAACACCTTGTTTCGGCTTGTTTCAAACTTTGGGGTTAGTCAAACTTGAGTCCAGAGAGTCAATCAGAGCAAGAATGAACAAAACTTTATTAGACGACCAAAGTATCCATGTTGTCAGCCAATAGGCATGGTGTAGAATCCATGTGAACCCTTTCAGAATTACTTGGAGTTCACAGATCCACCTGTTGGATGACCTTTGCCTGCAGTCGCGATCTTGTTGTCATGGAGGGGGCTAACAGATGCTGGTCATCTAAAGGAGTGTCAGTATTATCCTTGGTCAAGTGGCCACACTTCTGTTGGACAGAGAGATGGGAGAAGTAGCTTGAAACCTGCTAGGTAGTTAGCCAGTCCTCCACAGAACTGGCTTTGATTTTCTGAGCCATCGACCCAGGGTTTTCCTTCCTCCCAGTTGGTATTGTCATATCATCGTATTGTTTAACTTCTCTTTAAAAGAATGTTTCCAGTGTTTCCATTGGTCATTTCTGAATTACTGACATGCTGTCCCCTGAAAATGTATCTTAAGTAAGAACAAATGCTCTACTTGTAAAGTGTACATGCAGTCAAGAGTTTGCAGATATCGCACAAGGTTAATATAATGTAATCTTAGTATAAAAACTCATGAACTTATAATTGAACAAGCAACCTGAATAAAACAGGTTACATATTCTGGCAATGTACTATATGGAGTCATGAGAAGTTTAAAAGAAAATTTGTTCAGAAATATATGACATTTATGGACTATTCATATAGTACAGAGCTTCTCAACATTGGTCCTCTGGCCCCCCTGTGCATGTTGGTTTTTGCTCCAACTATAACTGCAATCATAGGATTTTAACAATCCGTAAATTTATGTTAATGAGGTGCATTTCATGCTTAGATCAGCGATTTACCCTATTAAAGGATATTCCTTGACAGAAATGTCCATGTATGTCACAAAGAAAAAAAATTCCATACCCATATTGTGATGTACTGGAAACAAGCCGGTCAGAGACCACAAAAGTCCCCATGCCAAAGATTGGACGCAAAAATCAGTAGGTTGCTAATTTGTGAAACCGTGAACACTGGGTCTCAAAAACCATGTTACCATTTAGTAGTCAAAAAAATATTAGTAAAATGGTTGTTTTTTTTTTTTTTTGTTTGTTTGTTTGTTTTTTTGTCATGTTCATGTGATTATGTTCAAGCCAGTTATCTTGAAAGAACTTAAAATGTGTTCACCAACCTAATTTGGAGTTTGATGATTATCTCAGTGCCTAACTTAATCTGCTTAAACTATTTACAGTATAATCTTAAATTCTTTGCAATTTGGAAAATTAAACTTGATGGTGTTTGTTCAGAGGTATTTTACCCTTCATACCATGCATGGATATTCCTGTCAGAATGTGGCTTAAGGGGGTAAATGACTGACATGAAATGTACCTCATTAACACAAATTAACAGCTTGTTAAAATCCTACGATTGCTATTGCAATGAGAACAAAAACCAGCATACTTGGGGGGGCCCAAGCCCAGCATGGAGAACCACTGATGCAGTTCTTTAGTGTTACTTGTGTGCATTTATTGTGAACCTTTAGTTTGTTGAGTTCAAGTATCCACCAAAGTGTTTTGTTGGCATGCTTGTACAGAGAAGGGATGTCTTATGGCTTTCTGCAAATTAATAGGTTCTTGAACGCAGAATACAGGAGGCAAGAAAGAAAATAAAAATTGATCATTAGAAATATGAAATCTCACAAACCAACTCCTTAATTTCCCTTTTCTTCCCCAGAGCTCATTATATGCCTTTGTCATCAACTGCTTGATCAGCCTGTCCACGGGTTGTCTTCTCATCGTCATTGTTGCGTTCCATTACAAGGATATCCGGGTGAGTAAATGTGCTTTCCACTATTCACCAAATTGATTTTAATCTTGTACAACTAAATCATCACTAATCATGCCATCTGTCAATGCGGGGTATGACAAACAATTAGAAGTTTGTCAAAATGTAAGCATGCCATCTAAATCTTCACAGTAAATTTCGACTTATAGAATCATGGATGTTTCGGTTAGTGCAGGGCTGTCCAGTCTTGTCCTAGGAGGGTTGCTGTGTATGCTGGTTTTTGACATAGCCCAATGCAAATACTCCTGATTCTACTTATAGAAGTGTCAATTGAACAGCCTGGTAAGCAAATACTTTAAAGCCCACCATTTTTTTTTATTTTGTCTGTATGATATTCCCAAATTAATAGCTCATTACAGTCAAAATGTTTGGACAAAATGCGTTTATTGGATGTCGATTGGCTACGTAGCCTCCTGTCTTTTATTTGTAGAGGTGTGCTTATGTAGTACATGATTAAAACACAAGCTCACCACACCACATAAGCTGAAAAAGGATTTTTTTTTTTTTTTTTTTTTTTGCCAGGTGTGCATGTAATCCGGTTGGTTCTATCAGATTTATGAATTGAAATAAGAGTTGTACATTTCCTTGAACTGAAGTATATCCTTAAACTTATTTTCACAGCCTCTATGGTTCTTGGCAGGCATTTTAAACAAGTTTGGACAAAACAAATGGGGCCTCATCTTCCTGTTCATGCTGTGCTGCAGTGGGAAAGGTGATAGAAAATCAAAAGTGTTTGGGCTCTTCAGTGAAGCTGTTATGTTAGTACTCATGGGCACACCGATGTACTATATCTGCAAAACCACTTAGAGCAAAAGTTCAAGTATTGTATGTCTAGGTTTTGGCAGCAGGGCAAGAGCATTGCACTCTAGCCCAGAGTAGGGGGGGTCCATGCGGCAGCTTTGCGGGGGGCGTGTTATATTCATCTTTGCCATGCCGTGTGTTCCTCAAGGAAGCCAGCACCTCAGATCAAGTACTATGAAACATAAGCCTGTGGATGCACACTGTCCAAGTAGAGGTGCCCCTCCTCTCCCTTCCACATTTCTGCTCAGTGGAGACCAATTTGATTGACAGGGGGGGTGGTGAAAGCAGGTTTGGTAACTAACCCTTTCTCTTGGGCTTTACTTCATTTTAATTCTCAGAGTATTAATTTCCTGAAGGTTGTGTGCTAAATTGAAACATTTGGTGCCGATCTACTGATTCAGATTTTTTATTCCTCTCTTAAATTGTTCGGCTTAGGAGAATATGTGCTTCATGGAGAAAAATGGTATACTCTGTTCATTAGAGCAGTGGTTCCCTACCCAGTCCTCAAGGACCCCCTGTCCTGCATGTTTGTCATGGGTGCAAGACCTCCGTCTACGGACGGATTTCCGTCAATAATGAATTCTTGGTTCCGTCAAGTCCGTTATTCAGCGCTGTGTAGGTGCGCAGTGGTGGTGGAAGAAAAATAATGACCTGCTCGTGCTCACTAATGCTGCATTTGGTAACGCGTCCCACGAGCCGTGTTTTCGAGACACGACTGGTGCATTCCGTTCTTTTGACCTCACGACCTCACTGTCCGAATGATCCTTCCTCGTACGTGTTACCGAATGCAGCAGTAGTAACGTCTCACCATGGAACCTCCCAGATTTCCCATTGGAACACTTTAATTTATGCTGCCGCCACTAGGGGCAGTATTTCGAGGCTAGAAGTTGTACTTAATTGTGGACACTAATGAGGAAGCCGATGACGAAGACGCATTTAGGTCAGTGAAAATGTGCACAAGCGTGGAATATAATCACATATCACCATAACGTTTATATGTACGGGGATTTTTGATCACGTTGCGAAATTGTTGCCATGCATTGGTGTGTAACAGTAATGTTAACGTCACGCGAAGCGTTCGATCGAAAATCTCCCCAACCGTTTATTTTTAGAAAAATCCGCGTTTATGAAAAGTGCTCCTGTACGTGAATATTAGTGTGATGTTTATTTCGGATCGAATTTTGAATGCGGTAGAGGGTTAACAACATGTTTGAAGACGTTAGTAGTTTTAGTTGGCAGACTGAAGCATAGTTTTAATCTAATAGCTAGAGCTAGCAGTTATGCACCCGCGTTTTTTAGGCAACGAGTTTGTGCAAAATAAAAACATGTAAAAAGTCCCGAATCTTAAAGGGGCAAGTTTCTTAAAAGGGGCAACGCCACTTTTCCATATTGTGTTTTTTCCATACTGAGCATGGCAGGTCTAGCAAGAGTTTTGGGTAAATGACAGCAAATAATTTATTAGGCTAAATTGAAAATATCAGGGAGATATTAGCCCAATGTTTTATCTATGACAGCCTTCCATACCAAAGTACCCAGAAACTCGCATGAAAACAGCCAACTCAGATAAGTAGATCTCGATGCATAGCCAACTATAAAAGTAAATCTTGGCTCAAAAAAGGTTGGGCACCCTTGCCCTAAATCAGGGCTCTCCAAATCTGGCCCTTGAATCCAAATACAGTCCTGGTTTTCCTTCCTCTCAGGCAATTAAGTGAACATTAATGCTGCTGATTGGCCATATTGTCATCTCACCTGACTCCCAGGTAAAGGGAGGGTGGAAAACCAGCAGTTCTCGGCCCTCAAGGACCGTGATTTGAGGAGTCCTGCTCTACATCAATACCAATACACTGCAATATGGACTGATACTAAAAATGATACTTCCATCACCATTATCTGATAGCATATTATTATCATTGTGGAGGATTATTTGTTGCTTGATATAAACAGAGGGCAATTTACCAAAGAACTTGTCAGAGTTTTTCTAGAGTGTCGTTTAATCACACTTGGACATACAGTACAGTTTGTTTAATTTTGTACATGAATTAACTCAAGTGACTGGAATATCATAAATAATATTCTTTCTGATATAATGAAAAAAATCAAAATTAAAAAGCAAAGTGAAGCAAATTTACATAAACTGGTTGCTTACATTACTTTGTTTACTGTTGTAGCTCTGTATTGTAATATAATGTACATTTCAAAAATGTTATCTTTTTATTCATGTAACCTGATAAGAGTTCATTGTGTCTTCCCACAAGACACTATTTGCCTCAATACCCTTACATTTTTTTAAAAGGTAAGCATTAAACATCGGCACAATTTAGGGCCTTTTATAATCTCAAATTCTTGGCCAAACTGCCCTGAGATGCACCAAATTTGACCATTTTTCAAAAATGTTCCGGGGGGCATGCCCCAGGATGCCCCTAGAGGGACTTCGCGCCTTCGACGCTTGTCACTTCGCCCATGCCAAAATATGTTCAGTCAAAAAAATTTTTTCCACTTGCACCCATGGTTTTTGTTGCAGCTTTTGCACACCTTTAAGGCCCAATGCACCTTCATGCGCACCCTGTTTCAGGTAAATTTTTTTCAACCAATCAGCATGAAGCCCTTATATGGATCAGGTGTGAAAGAATAGAGCTGGAGCAAAAACCTTCAGGGAGGGGGTCCTTGAGGACTGGGTTGGGAACCACTGCATTAGAGGTGTCGGGCCTTAAGACAGAGATGCTATAAGCCTTCCTAGTGGTGAGCTGTAAGACCTTGACTGCCAGTGTTGATGTAGTTGGAATTGGGGCAAGTGTGGGTGGATGTTGGGGGCGTATCAGAAAAAGAGGATCTACCCAAGTGCTGAAGAGTGATAAGACTATAGGGCTCACTAGGAAAGGATTATCTGCAATGCCCATGCAGTTGACTGATCCTATTGCCAACAGAGAGCTGGTCATATACTTATCTAAATAGGTTAGATGTGAAATGCAAGATGCAGCAATTCTTTTTATATGTAGCAGGATTTTGCATTACTATCTCACTGACTTTTTATCAACTAATTATTTTTTTTGGCTTGTCTGTTAAGGTCCCTGTGTGTTCGGGGTTATGTGAAAACTACTATATACAGCATGCAACTGTTACACTTTACTGCATTTTAGCTCGTAACTCTTTAACAAAATGATATCATCATATGTAATATGTCATCAGTTCGGTCTTGGTGTGTACTTTAAGAAACACTAATGAGGTTTTTTATTTATGGGGGGCAAAAGGGGTCAAGGGGAAAAAATGCTGCACGACACTGTTACAGAATTAAGACACAGGTTTTCACCTGAATATTTCAACTAAGCAGAAAGTGCTGTTCATATTAAAAATTTTATTAATTTTTTATTTTTACGTTTGGAAATATTGTTGACTATAAGAAAAAAAGTTTGGTGACAAAATTTTGAAAAAATAAATTTTTTGTGGGGGTTTAAGTGAGAGAAGGTTGCGCGACACTGTTACTGCGACACTGTTACGCAATTGTTCACCACTAATAATGCCCCGCCGCAGCGGTAGCAAGGGGAGCGGGGGACATAGTATTCAGGTCCGTCCGTCCGTCACTTCCCGTTTGTTGTGAACGCGATATCTCAAGAACGGTTTGACCAATTTCATTCATCTTTGGCTTCAATGTGTATTAGTGTGATATGCCGACCCCAGTCGATTTCCATGACCTGGCGGGGGACATGGCCACGTTTAGTGGCAACACTTGTTTCTGTTGAAATCTGAATGAAAAAACAATCAAAATTATCATCTTATCTTTATTGATTAATTATATTACATTCATATAACAAATATTACACATATTACATATTAACATATTTACAATATTACATTTTAACATATTTACAACAGAAATAAGTTCCATAGAAGGATTTGTACCATAATTTCACTGACACAAATGTTTTTAAGTAACTTGGCTGTTGTTTAGCATTATAATGTCATTCATATTTCTGGAATATGTGTTGTTAGCATTGTAGTGTCACTGATTTACTAATCATCAGGGATGATGAAGTATTCCTTGGCTGATGGAGCACCGCTGTAAGGCTGAGCACTGACGTGGCCTAGTACTCGTGGGCGTACTCTAGGGCATTGTTGACGATAGCTTTTCGGGACCGCATCAGGGTGAAGACCAGCCTCTTGATGACAGCGCCAATGCCGTCTACAGCTCCCTTGCCATGGGATGTAGCCAAATGCCAAGCGATTCTTGAGATTACCCCACCCCTGTTCAGACACCTGCAAAATTTATATTGGTCAAAACACATCAACAATTTTTGGAGTGGTCTCTCTACTATAATAGAGGAATCAGTTAAAAAAAAATAGAAGAAAATCCAAGGTGTGCCCCTGGAGATACGGGGGTTTGAACAGGTGGCATTTTAGCTTTTTTTTTCACATTTGGCAAGGTACTGACTGCAGTTGGTGATGAATTCATGGTGAATTCAGCCTGATTTATATTCAGCAGACACAAATGAATGGAAAAATTGCCAGAGAGCCTATGGTAGGGTTTATATTGGGGGTGCTTTGGAGACCTAAACATGGAACTGCCTGAACAAAAGGCACTTTTGGTGTTCTCATAGCTCCACAACCAAGAAAGATAAAGTAAATTGGACTGGTTTTTCTGATTAAGCAGTATAACATTAGCTTAGATGCAAAGTTTCAAAGCTATAGGTGTAATAATAAAAAAGTTATGCCATGTTAAATACAAGAAAAATGTCAATTGACAAAAAAACTGTCGGACAGTACCCTTAGAAAATAATTCACCAAAAATTCATTTTTGGTCCGAATGAGCTGAAATTTTGGATTTAACAGTGATATATATTTATGCAGCTGCATACAAAAAATAGCAAAATTGAGAAGGTGGTGGTGAGACCCATTTGATGATCTGACATGGAATGACCCAACTGGTAGTCCATGAGGGGTATTTAAGGGCCCCTAAGAGAATCAACCAGCCAATCATCTTCTCCTAAATGAGTCAGGCCTTCCCAGTTGACCCAATTTCCAAAAAAAATCATAGCTATCTAGTTCAAAGCTTTGAGGGGTGGCTTCATCTTGTTTGTAAAATTAAATGTACCACCGGATGCAAATAATCTTCTTAATACTTCCAAGTTTGCTGCTTGGTCTAAGTGTAATTAAGCGTAAGACACAAAATCTGCATAACCTTTGAGGGGAGGCTTTATTAAAATTAATAAGTTAATTAAAATAAATTTATTAAGATACATCTGTATCAATTACTAACTTAATATTTCAAAACAAATATAATTAAAGCATAATATTCTGCTTTAGTTATTTTAATAATCACAATGTAACTGCACCGAACTCAATGACGCCAAAAACGCGACACTGTTACAACCTTTCAAAAACTCATAATTTTTTTTTTTTTTAATTTTCAAAAAGTAATCATCCAACATTTTTCCTTATAGTAAAAAGCCTTTTTTTCTGAGAATATGGATTTTTTTTTTCTCAAATATAAATATTGAAAATTTAAAAAAATATAATTTTTTGCGCAACACTGTTACATGTACTTTAAGTGACCTAAAATTATAGAGTTTAGGCTATATATAAAGTAGTAGAAAATCAATAGAAACGACTCTGAGATTCTTATATCATGGTGCTGGTGTATAAAAATTAATTGATATCAAAATCCTACATTTGAGCCGTCCTGTAAAATCACAAAGCATTAATTTGACCCCCTGTAAATTCTGAAATAATTAAGATATTCAAATAATTATTTTTGTTTCAGGAGCTTTAAAGGGGACCTATTATGCTACATTTCCAAGTTTATATTTTGATGTTGGACTCCCCTAGAGTACTCCTGATCGTTCAAAGTCCAAAAAAGGGTCCTTATTTAGCTCATACTGCCATCCTCAAAAAACCCCATTTGTAGTCCATTGTAGTCTCTGCCTGAAATGCCTCGTTTGGGTGGCTCTTCCGCTATAGCCCCCCCTCCCCGTGTGCCCACTTTCTTCTGATTGGCCGGCTCTGTGGAGGGCGGAACTGGGCGGGACTCGGCAGAACGCAGTTTTCGGCGTCCGCCTCCCGAGTGTGAAACGTGAGATGCGTCTGCCATCTGAGCTAAGGAATCGGAGGGGAAATTCCGTAATCAAACGCTGTACATGTGTATAGATCTAATGAAATTAACTTGTTCTAATAAATGCAGCGGCGAAAGTTGAGGACGCAGTGTGAAAGTCTGGCAGCCCAAGCTTGAATTTGCTATCTACCTTACGGCTACTATGGTGAGCACACCGGTGTTTCCACTCTATAGCTAGGATTGAGGGAAAGCTAGAATCCACCCCATACAGACACATTTGTAGAACGGGTCGACATACCCAAGTGTAGACCGGAGACCGTAGAAATCCGGTGGGTCTGAGTTTAGAGGGAAACATGGACAGTGAGGAGCAGCAAAAAGTGGACCAACAACTTATGGACTGCTTCGGTGTATACTATAAGGACCTGCTGGTCCGTTTGCATAACTGTGGTGTGTCGTTAGCGTGGAGTAATGAATAGCTTCTGCGCTGGTGACGGAGGGGCGAAAGCTCCAGGCTAAACGGTCTTTTCGGAAATTGCCCGTGGTAATGGTTTACTTATTGCGTCGGAATGACCAGCATTTGCTCGCGGAAAATAGGTGCGTTATCGATAGTACACGACAGCTAGAGAGAGCTCTGGTTATGTTATGAACATAATACAGGTTTTACGGACCGTAAGTTCCGTTAGCTTGAACAGCTGCTTATGTGGAGGTAGCGAATCGATTACTTCTACAGGAAAGAATTTCTCTGTCTTTTTCGGCATTTTATTAGCCAGAACAATTTCTAAAGGGGGATGAAATTATGCCACGGCAATGCAGAGAAATAGTTTGTTATTCCAGACACGTTATAGCTTGTGCGTTTCGCGATTGCTTTCACCCCAGTAGCATCAGCGAGCTAGCCCACATATTGGTGAAGTATCCGGCTGACCCCGGTCATGCATAAGTAAAACAATCGTTTCACAAGCACCCAAACACGCACCCCAAGCTCTCCAAAACCTACGTGTGGTCTAACTGCAGCCTTTTCAGCCCAACTTTGTAGACACATACATGACCTCTCCAGTTAGCATCAACTGTAGTGGCTACAATCAGGCAATGTTATGATGAAACTGGCACATTAATGCTTACCGAAGTAACACAAGCATATCGATCAGAATTACTGCATGTAAGTTAACCAGGAGCATTTTTAGGTAGCGCAGCACGCGAACTCACATGCTGTAGCTGGTAACCGAGCGGTCATAACAACCACAGAGACAAACTTTTACCCTGCATTACAGGTCTTACAGACAGCAAGTTCCATTACCGTGGACAGTTGTACTAAGCATCCAAATTTCAAAAAAGTATAAAAAGTTAGTTTCAAATGATGTTTATGTTCACACACCTTCTATTGAATGTCCCCTGATATTACTCTTGCATATTTAGGACACAAACATTAGCAACAGTAAATTGGCTACGTTAGCCGCTGTGCTACAGCCACATTCAACTGGCTATCACATTAGGTAGCCTTATGCCGTTAAAGAAACTTACAGCTTCTGCGTCTGTGAGTCACGGACAGTCGCCACCGATCCAGGCTTTATCTTCAGATATTTTACAAAGCCTGCGTTTGAGGCCAGTTGTTAGTGCTCTCGTTTGCGTTCCTGCTAGCCACCCGTAACACGTTAGCTTCACTTATATTATTTGATGTTATATCGTTACTTACAGCTTGTGGCTCCAAGCGCTTGATCGATGCAACTGCTTCAGGTTTGAGAAGCAGTTGAAATGCTTAACCAGTGTCGAATTATCCTTTATTGACAAAGCTGTCTTTGGTGAAATGCTGAGCACCAACAGCTAATGTTCCCTTTGGCCGTGGCTGTTTGCTGCCAGCAAACAAAAAAGCTACCTGCTGATTTCTGGTGGCATCGTCTTTTGGAAGAGAAATAGGTGCTTTTCTTCACGTCCAAAAATAAACGGACGAGCAGCTTTGGGAGTATACATTGAGAAGCAGTTGAAACGCTTATCCAGTGTCGAATTATCCTTTATTGACAATGCTGTCTTTGGTGAAATACTGAGCACGAACAACTAATGTTCCCTTTGGCCGTGGCTGTTTGCTGCCAGCAAACAAAAAAAGCTACCCACTGATTTCTGGTGGCAGCGTCTTTTGAAAGGGAAATAGTGCTTTTCTTCGCGTCCAAAAATAAACGGACAAGCAGCTTTGGGAGAGATACTGACAAAACTGCACCTCAAATGGTCTGAGGTTCTTCTTTTGTATTTCTGGAAGTGTAGACGCTACTAAGGCACTGTATGATCCGCAGTTGTTTGTGCCTGCTAAAATAGTTTCTGGTGTGAGCAGGTCCAGCGCAGTGATTGACTCTGGCTAGGTCTGTATTAATTAGACGGCACAACCTGACATCAGGTTTTGCCCAGATCTCTTGAAGATCTCGGGACGAGCTGTTCAGAGAGGAAATCATGTTAACGAAATCACGTTCTTGAATCACAGCAAAACCCCTGTATCTTATGTTTAGAAACTTTACCGAGGTTGAGTACGGACATCCAACATTATCACATTACTTACAGTCGCGCCCAAAATGATTCATACCCCTACCAATTTTTGGTTTTTTTTCGATATTTTTTTTGACAAATCAAATTTATTCTTGCACAAATGACACAGTAAGTTGACATAAGGCTGTAAGAAATACAGTAAACAATTTTTCAACAAATACAATACTTTTTGGTGTTTTATTTGACAGATTTACAAAAAATGCCATGTCCAGAATTATTCATACCCTTTTCTCAGTAATTGATGGCAAAGCCATTATTCATGATTACAGCCTCCAAAAGCTTCCTGTGGTTGATCACAAGGTTTCTACACATTTCCATGGGGATTTTGGCCCACTCGTCTTTGGCAAACTTTTCCAGATCCTTAAGGTCTAAGGGTTTCCTTGCCATGACCTTGGTCTTCAGTTCCCTCCACAGATTATTGATAGGATTGAGGTCAGTGCTCTGGCTTGGCCACTCCAAAACATTCACTTTGTTGTCCACTAACCATTTCTTGATGTATTTGGCCGTGTGTTTAGGATCATTATCCTGTTGGAAGATCCATTCCTGCCCAAGGCCAAGTTATTCGCCGGATGGCTTAATGTTTTCACTGAGGATCTGGATATCCTGGTGCCGTTTCATGATGCCGTTAACTTTGACAAGGTTTCCGGGCCCATTCGCTGAAAAGCAACCCCAGAGCATGATACTCCCGCCACCATGTTTGACCGTTGGGACCGTGTTTCTCAGGTTGAACACTTCACCTGTCTTACGCCTCTTAGACTTCCCCAACCCAGACACACAAGAACTAGTCTAGCCTTTGTAAAAGCTCACCTGGATGAAGATATATGCTTCTGGCTGTCAATGTTATGGACGGATGAAACAAAGATGGAACTGTTTAGGCACAGAGATGGGGCTTTTGTTTGGCGTAAGAGGTGAAGCATTCAACCTGAAAAACACTAGCCTGGAATCCATACTGATAAAGTGCTGGTCGCTCCCAACGGTCACTGACTTATCAGTCTGGCCTCAGTCATATAGCCAGTGTTTAGCCCTTACGTCACTAATTAAGTGAATATATGAATATTCATGTTTTACTGCTCACCCATGTCTGCATTTTGTTTATTTCAGTGGGATTCCCCGGTATAATAAAGGCTAAATTAAATAATACTCAAATTACATAACTTATTTCACTGTAATTGGTATTAGCTATAGCTCAAAGGGCATGATTGCATCAGCTAGATTAAAGTGATACTCCACCCAAAAACTATAATTTGTATATCAATTACTCACCATTAGATGTCTTGAACGGATGAAGTTGTTCTTCACCTGGCGCAACTTTATGGCCACTGGAGAGTTTTGAAAAATTATCCAAATTCCTTTTTTGCTGGAAGCAAATGGGGTCACGCAGTAGCAATGGGAAAACTCCACAAAACGTCCGTTGACAAACTTTCAAACCATCATCCAACGCATTGTCCAGTATAATCCAAGTGAGCTTTGTCCACTCATATCCTCAGAACTCTAGAAACGCGGTTATTTTTCGCTAAAAATAATAAAATACCACAGTTCTGCTTCAAGTAAGCTCGCGCATTCAACGGAAGTCATGCCTCCCGGCTCGTTCATTGCCCAGAGGCTCTGTTGCCTCTCAGATGAATACTCGTATAAACACGAGCCGGGAGGCGGGACTTCCGTTGAATGCGGAACTGTGGTATTATTATTTATTTTTAAGTCTGTCTAAAGGGGGGAGCGGGGCACCCTTGCGACTGTGAGCCAATCACAGATCTCGCATGGATTTTGTGCGAATATTTGAAAGTCAAACGCTGGCCTACCGACTGAGGCCAGACGTACAAGCAAGTGACCGTTGGGAGCGACCAAAGCTTGATACGGATGGATTCCTGTCTAGAAAAACACGGTCCCAACGGTCGAACAAGGTGGCAGGAGTATCATTCTCTGGGGTTGCTTTTCAGCAAATGGGCCCAGAAACCTTGTTAAAGTTAATGGCATCATGAAACAGGACCAGGATATCCAGATCCTCAGTGAAAACATTAAGCCATCCGGCGAATAACTTGGCCTTGGGCAGGAATGGATCTTCCAACAGGATAATTATCCTAAACACACGGCCAAATACGTCAAGAAATGGTTAGTGGACAACAAAATGAACGTTTTGGAGTGGCCAAGCCAGAGCTGCGACCTCAATGCTATCCAGAATCTGTGGAGGGAACTGAAGACCAAGGGCATGGCAAGGAAACCCTCAAACCTTAAGGATCTGGAGAAGTTTGCCAAAGAGGAGTGGGCCAAAATCCCCGTGCAGACGTGCAGAAACCTTGTGATCAACCACAGGACGCGTTTGGAGGCTGTAATCGTGAATAAAGGCTTTGCCATCAATTACTGAGAAAAGGGTATGAATAATTCTGGACATGGCATTTTTTGTAAATCTGTCAAATAAAATACCAAAAAGTATCGTATTTCTTGAAAAATTGTTTACTGTACTTCTTACAGCCTTATGTCAACTTACTGTGTCATTTGTGCAAGAATAAATTTGATTTGTCAAAAAATATCATGAAAAAAAACAAAAATTGGTAGGGGTATGAATAATTTTGGGCACGACAGTATATGTATTAAAAGAAGGATCAGCATAATAGGTCTGCTTTAAGATGTGTACTTTAGGAAAAAATAATTATATTGGCATTTATTTCATTTAAATTTTACCCCTAATGTGCAGTTTGGCTGACTTTGGCCCATATATATCCTTCTACTGGTACAACAATGTGGGTTCAGGATTTAAAAAAATGAGAAGGAAACAGAAAAGAAGCAAAGATGTAAAGGTCAGGCCTATTGTGCAGTGTGGCATTGTACTCATTTTAACAAACTCCCTCCTGACTGCACTGTGCACCATGGGCAGGAGCATTGAGCTATTTGGCCCATGCCCATGCAGTCTTAAGTATCAAACTGTTATGTTCCAGACCAGGAATCAAGTGTGGAGACAGTCATGTGATACAATTGGTAATTTATTGGCAGCAGAATGGTAATGATGGGGACGGAACCCCGGAGTGGATTGGCAGGGACAGAACCCTGAAGAGAACGAGAAACAGTTCAGCACAGGTTTAATAGGCAATGCTTGTCTGCTGTCACTGGCCAGTGGCTTCTGGTGTGCTGCCAGATGTCGAAGTGCTTGCCACAATTAGACTGCCCGTGAGCAGACGGGATTTTGCTCGAGAGGAACTCTGTCTCAGACGTGGACTCAGATCAGGGTTGGGAGCTTGTTCCTGATAAACTTGATAAAGAGAGCAGACTTGCAGGGATTGGCAATATTACGGTCCCAGTGCTGGACCCTGATTAGGTTTGGAAGCTTATTCTTGAAAACTGGAGTTGAAGAACAGGATAGAGATAAGCTAACTCGAACTCAGTCCCAATCCCGGACCCTGATTAAGATTGGAAGCTTGTTTGATTAACAAACGACTATAAAGGTTTCATAGAGACTTTGGCTGCCATTTAAAGGGGAACGCAGGGATAAATCATAATGCTGTTTTATACAAACATAATTAGTAAATAAATGTTATAAAATTCAAAAATGAGGAATTTTTGTTTTCAAAGACAAGATAAATGAGGTTTTATTCCCCCTAATTAGTTGTAGTCTGCTGCAACGGTCGTGTGATTATGACGTAACGTGGCCCGAGAATGACGAAACGTCGCCCTTCGCCCAGAGGTATTCGCTGTTATTGTGTTGGATATGTGTGATTGTCCCAGTCCATTATTTTATGACAAAAGATCGTTCAATATGGCCTATTGGCTAGTTGCACGAGATGGTGTTTAGTACTTTCTGAAATACACAGGGTTGCTTCAACATTAACGGTTTGCTTCTGTCACTTATCAATCTATATCAGATGCTGAGCAGATGACCGGTATATCATCCCGGATGTGTGATATATATCCCTGGTCCTCAAATCACGGTCCTCGAGGGCAGAGAACTGCTGGCCACCTCCCTTTACCTAGGAGTCAGGTGTAAAGACAGTTTGGCTAATCACTAAGGGCCCTATCTTACGCCATAGTCCCTAAACCCGTTATTTGGGGATTTAACATTGCGTTAGAGGCGTTCCCCCGCAAAAGTTGCTATCTTGCACACCTGCCTATATCCCTAAAACACCTGCGCTACCCGTTATATCATAGGCGTCGTTTGGGCGCTACGCCAGTTAAACCAATCAGTGTGCCAGGTGCCATTGCCTTTATGAGCAGGCTGCACTATCCCAAATCCTCAAACCGAAACCCGTGATGGAGAGAGGAAGGTCGCCACGTTTCTCCGAAGACGAAGTTAAATTGCTCGTGCATGAGGTCAAATCCAGACAGGGGAGGAACTGTTTTTGTTGAGTTAATCATGAATTGTGTTATTTTATTATTATTATTAGTATTATTATTTGACATTGACATATTGTTTAATGTATGGTATGTAATATAAAAAAACATCAAGCCTACCCCTTTCGTGATGGAAACTTCAAAAAAGAAAAAAATGCTTTTCGCCATGCACTTCCAACTCCCTCTCCCGTCTGAGATGAAGCATAGAAAAAAATCCCATTTTGGAAAATACCCACAGCCAAATAAATGCCTACATTGACTGCAACCATTTACCCTTTTTTTCTTTATAAAGCGACTTTGAGTATTTACTAAAACGCTATATGAATTACATGTATTATTACATTATTAGCTGGTCCCTCATTGCCCCTGCTACTGCTGGCACTATATGAGCATTTGGAGTCGGCACCTGCACTTCAGCTTGCCGCCTTCTATAGTCTGGTAATAATCTATCCTCAAACTCCAGCATCATTCCTTGGCGTAGGGCAATGTTGTGCAGCACACAACATGCCACAAAGAAAGATGCTACTTTCTGAGGACCATACTGTAAGACCCCATCTGACCTGTCCAAGCAGTGGAACCGCATTCTGAGCACGCCAAATGTTCGCTCAATGACAACTCGTGCGCGATGGCACACAGAACCCTAGGGAACCCATATCTTGCCAAAAAATCCCGCTTTACCCTGCGTTGTCTCTCGGGTGTCAAAGGGATGCCAGTGATGTACCTACTGGCATGTCGGACTATGCTGGCAGTGACTGCAGTTATAGCCGAGCTTACGGAAGATTGGGTCATGCCTCCAATTGAGCTGAGTGGGTGTTGGAATGACCCACTAGCATAGAAAAATAGTGCCACAGTAACCCTAACAGCAACGGGCAAGGCATACGGACAGCTGGCAGCGGTGTTTACATCATCTGCAACCAGGTGACATAATTCCGTCACTGCCTGACGGGAGAGGCGCAGTTATGTCACGCATTCTCGTTCTGTGGGAAATGATACTTGTATTGTATTATTATAATTTTAGAATATTATATATAATATATATCATTAATATATATTATACATTTAAAAATTATATATTATTATAAAAGCGGAAAAAAATGATTGATACAAAATACAAACAATATAGACTTACCTGAAAGGCCCAGGTAGCTGCTGCGCTGGCGGTACACGCGTTCTGGGCGTCTTCTATTATTTAACTGGTGATCAAGGCGATTTTTGCGTTCCCCCGCAAAAGTTGCAATCTTGCACACCTGCCTTTATCCCTAAAACACCTGCGCTACCCGTTATATTATGCATAGGCGTGGTTTGGGCGTTACGCCAGTTAGACCAATCAGTGTGCCAGGTGCCATTGCCTTTAAGAGCAGGCTGCGCTATCCCAAATCCTCAAACCGAAACCCGTGATGGAGAGAGGAAGGTCGCCACGTTTCTCCGAAGACACAAAGAAAGATGCCACTTTCTGAGGACCATACTGTAAGACCCCACCTGACCTGTCCAAGCAGCGGAACCACATTTTGAGCACGCCAAATGTTCGCTCAATTACAACTCGTGCGCCTGAGTGTTTTTTATTGAAAGCGAACTCACGCACGCTTGTTGGCGTAATGTATGGCACCATGCACCACGTCTTTAATGGATAGCCATTGTCACCCAACAGCCACCTATCCAGAGAGGGCTCCCTCTGGAAGACTGCAGGAATGACCAACTGTTCCATTATAAAAGCGTCGTGGCTACCTCCAGGATTATTTGCGTATACATTCAAGATGTAACCTCATGCATCGCAAATCACCTGGACGTTGATGGAATGGATTCCCTTACGATTCACATAGGCGCCACTGTTTAGAGCCGGAGCCCGAATCAGAACGTGTGTGCAGTCGACGGCACCCAAAACCCTAGGGAACCCATATCTTGCCAAAAAATCCCGCTTTACTCTGCGTTGTCTCTCGGGTGTCAAAGGGATGCCAGTGATGTACCTACTGGCATGTCGGACTATGCTGGCAGCGACTGCAGTTATAGCCAAGCTTACGGCCGATTGGGTCATGCCTCCAATTGAGCTGAGTGGGTGTTGGAATGACCCACTAGCATAGAAATATAGTGCCACAGTAACCCTAACAGCAACGGGCAAGGCATACGGACAGCTGGCAGTGGTGTCTACATCATCTGCAACCAGGTGACATAATTCTGTCACTGCCTGACGGGAGAGGCGCAGTTTTGTCACGCATTCTCGTTCTGTGGGAAATAATACTTGTATTATTATAATTTTAGAATATTATGTATAATATATATCATTTATATATATATATATATATATATATATATATAATTATATAATAATAATTATATATTATAATAGTGGAAAAAATGATTGATACAAAATACAAACAATATAAACTTACCTGAAAGGCCCAGGTAGCTGATGCGCTGGCGGTACACGCGTTCTGGGCGTCTTCTGTTATTTAACTGGTGATCAAGGCGATTTAGTACTATCTCTGCCATTTTCTTAGGGGTTCAACTGAGGCTAAAGCAAGGTGGCTTTTTATAGGCGAGTTAATTCCGGAGGTGGAGCCACTTGTGCACGTCCACATGTGTCCAAGTGGACGCGCATTGAAGCCGCCTGGGCGCGCTATTGTAAAAGCCCAAATGGGTAGCGGGTGGTTTGAGGACCCGCTATACACTTTCCCTAACGTGTGTGGTCAAGATAGCAATTGTAGGGAAAGCGCATAAACACGCCCATGGGCACACCTCCAGGCGCAAATAAAGGATTCGGCATAATGTGTAGCGGGTAGTGTGGCCGCAAGATACTGTTTAGGGATAGTGGAAGCTGCTAAATGCGTAATTCACGGGTATCGGGTAGGTTTGGGCGGTTCCACCATTTATGGAACCGGTTCCGGTACCGCATAAATACCCGGTTCCGAGTTGAAACCGGTTCCGAGTAATTCAAAGAAAAAAATAATAATTTAAGGTAGGGCTGCACGATAAACGGAATCGCGGTTATCGCAAGCGCAATAAAAGTAACTGCCACTATAAGGCAGACAGACGAGTTTGCTTATTACCTTTTCTATGACACATACCTAATGCGGTCATTTGAAATGCTTCCGGGAAGAAAACTGCGTTTTGAAGTCCGCTAATTACCAGCGAGGTTGGACAGCCTCCATCGCCTTGGCATAATTAGCTTACCTTAAATCAATTCCCGTGTACTTTGCCTAACTTGCAATCAAGCCGTTTATTCTGCCAACTGACTGATCAAAACCAAAATGTGGCCAATAATGATTAAGAAGAGATAATGAGAAGCAGACGGACCTAACCAGGCTGCTGTGTTGGATTGAAAGAATGTTAATAATCTGAATAAATAACAGACCTCTGAATTCCACCTCTCGTAGAATTTTTACATATCATTAAAAAGATTTCTTAAAAACAAACCATTTCAAGATGGCCTTGGTTTTTAAGCGTTTCAAAACATACACGAAGTGGAAAACATTTTGTGAAGCATCTCGAACGTGAAAGTGAGAGAAATTATATTTTCGCATTGCACGTAAGAGACAAATACAGCGAAGACTTGGCAAACAAGTTCAGACGAATCTGTGCCGCAAATTTGTTGCATTTTTTATTTGATAATTGAACAAGATTAATTTAAAATAAAATAATTCATAGCTCTTGATTTTGGTTACTTTTGAGCGTCTAATAGCCAACAGTGAAGGTGGAAAACATTTTGTTGTATCGAACTTCATGTAAATTGTTAACGCATTTGCACGCAGCGCAGCAGAATGTAAAACAAGAAATAATCTAACAGATTCAGGCAAATCTGTCATGTTTCATGGTCATTTAAATTTCAAAATATAATAAACAAAACATATTCAAATAAATCAGACTGTCAACCAATTTAAATCGTTAATTGAGCGAATCAACTGTTTGATTGCAAATTGAGCAAAGCAAATGGGAACGGGGTGAGAGCAATTGTTGGGTAGAAGATGATGATTTTGCAGACCTTCACTTTGCTTTTTTCAGCACGTAATTTACCTGAATGTGTTTGCGAGATTATTTCCAGTTTTTCATTTGGTCGCGCTGCGTGCTAATGCAATTACAATTTCTACACGTCACGTTCGATACGCTTAAACAAAATGTTTTCCACCTTCACTTTAGGCTATTTAGACGCTCAAAACCAACCAAAATAAACAGCCATTAATTACTTTATTTGAAATCTTGTTCAATTATTAAATAAACAATTCTCCAAATTTGCGTTTGCCTGAATGTGTTTGCCAAGTCTTCGCTGCATTTGTCTATTGCGTGCAATGTGAAAATAATTTCTCACTTTCACGTTCGATATGCTTTACAAATTTTTTCCACTTGGTGTATTTTGAAACGCTTAAAAACCAAGGCCATCTTAAAATGGTTTATTTTTAAGGATTCTTTTTAATGATAGGCTATGTAAAAACTCTACGAGAGGTGGAATTCAGAGGTCTGCTATTTATTCAGATTATTGACACTCCTTCAATCTAACACAGCAGCCTGGTTAGGTCTGTCTGCTTCTCATTATCTCTTCTTAATCATCATTGGCCACATTTTGGTTTTGATCAGTCAGTTGGCTGAATAAACGGCTTGATTGCAAGTTAGGCAAAGTACACGGGAATTGATTTAAGGTAAGCTAATTATGCCAAGGCGACGGAGGCTGTCCAACCTCGCTGGTAATTAAATTCGGTACCGGAACTGCTTTAGTGAGGCTTCGGTTTCAATACTCTACTGCGGGTACCCGGTAGGAATCAGTAACCCATCGGAACGGACGCCTCTACGGGTACCCGGTTCTGAAAAATATTGATACCCGCAACCGGTTCCCGATTTTGGAACCGGGTAGAACCGGGTACCCGCCGGAACTGCCCAAGCTTAGCGGGTAGTGGCAACGGGTAGGGCAGTGTGAAAGATAGAGCCCTAAGTCTTCATTTGCTTACCTGGGATAAAAGAAAACATGGGCTGGATTTGGATTCAAGGTCCAGATTTGAGGATCCCTGGTATATACGTTACAGTCAGATTGGGAAACCAGTCATTTCGTGAAATGACTGAAGTTTAGCAATGGCCATTTCATGAAATGACTGAAATTTTTGGTCATTTCACGAAATGACTGGTTTCACAATCTGACTGTAACATATTCAGAACGCGGCAAAATTTGAAGGACATATAAAACAATTACTTGAGGCTTCAAAAATCCATGAATTGAAGTGTTTCAAGATGTTGAAAAATGTTCTGTTAAAAATAAATCAATATTTTGTTATGATCCAGACAAGGAACCAGAAACAGAGTCAGTACAATGCAATAAAGGCGTTTGGGGCACTGTTCAGTTCTGATGGTATTATGGGTAGGGTAAGGGGCGTGTTCACGCCCGGCCAGTGGCATGCCGGGGCAGAAGCTCAGCAGTGTTCGCCCTCACCAGAGCATAACTGTCAGATGGCAGGTCTGAAGGGTTTAGCAGGAATGCAGTTCCAATCCTGGAGACTGATGAAGACTTGGGAGGTGTTCCTAATAAACTGGGCCGAGGGGCAAAGTAGAGAGGCAGGTTAACAGAAATGCGGTCCCAGTCCTGGGGACCAGGGATAAAGCTTGGGAGTCTGTTGCTATTTATATAGCTTTGAAGAGTGCTTCTATATTTTACCATCGTTAAAGGTTACGATAATTTCCAAAGACGATAAACTTTCGATGAAGCTGACTGGATGTTTTAGGGCATTTAGCGAGGAAAATCCAATGACTCTGTGAGACTCAAAGGTTATAGGCCTACACCACAGGAACACATCGGAGTGGGATACACAAATGTATTTCTGTCAGGACAACTTGTGTATTAAAATGAAAGCCACTGATGTAGAACATAACTTTTGGTTTGGCATTGAATAGATCAGCTCTGTTAGAGCACATAATCGTGAAAGGCTATCCGGAGAAGTTATATCTACCTCATGAACAGTGGCGGTGGCTGGTATTTCAAAGAGGGGAAGCTGTTTTTCGGCTTTCATCATAAGATATGTTAATTTATTTATATGTAAATTCTGTTCTCCGTTCCTTCTCAAGAAAATGGTCTGTGACCCTGTCCTACCAATTGGGCGTCGTTTCCAAGGACTTGAGAAGTGTCCTCTCAATGGGCAGCAGTGCCAGGTCGCTTAAACGGACTTGGCCCATTTTGTTGCAGGTGTAGGACTTGAGCCACTTTAAACAGGAGAAGGCTGCAGCTGCTCTACTGCTGCGGATGTAGCTCCAATTGTTGCCACTAATGACAACAGTTTGTACGGCTGAGGCATTGTATTATCCAACTCCATATCTTTCAGAAACATCAAGAAATCACACAGCTTTACCCTGTTGCCCTGCAAGTCCCGATTTGAATATAGGAGTTGAATTTCAGACCTCAGTCTCTCTGAATCAAAGAAATAGCCATAACTCTTCAGAACACTTTGGAATGCCTCCTCTGGAAACGCTTGTCTCATTTCATCGAATTTCCTTGAATTGACTAATTCAATTGACTAATTGACTAAGTGCATGCTTTCCAAATTTGAAAAACGCAGAAGAATCTGCTCGATGAGATTTCTAGGATGGCCTTATCCAGATTTCTGTAGCACTTCTCGGGATCCTGCAATTGTGACAGACGGCGCTTTCTCACAGGCTCATCTGATTATTTGATGAATCAGTACTGCACTGATATTTCGTTGCTTATTTCTAATATTTTTCAAAACCGCAAGGGGGTCATAATTGGTGATCCCAGAAGAACTTTTTGCGTAGATTGCAAATTCCCATCAGATTTGGGATAAGAGTCGTCTCAAGAATATTATCGGAGGCCAAAATTGACCGAAAATGAAAGCTGTAGACCAGCTCTGACAGCTTCGTTCAGGGAAATAATCTAATCACGCTGAAAGGGAAATGAGTGGTGAAATATCAGTGCAATACTGATTCATCAAATATTCTGCCTAGGAACCCCCAAAAAACACTATATTCAGCAGTGAATTTAAAATACTTAGAATGAAGTCCACACAATCATACTTGGAAATGTTTCAGTAGTCAGTCCAAATATTGTAATGGACCAAGTTTCAGAATTTTTGCTCCACTGCTTGGGTAAGGAACCAGGGTTGCCATTTGGTAAAATAATACTGCAGAATGGATGAATGCGTGCAGTCCAGACCTGTCTCCCATTGAAAAATGTGTGGTGCATTATGAAGCGCAAAATACGACAACGGAGACCCCAGACTATTGAAGTCTTCCATCAAGTAAGAATGGGAAAGAATTCCACCTACAAATTTTCTACAATTGGTGTCCTCAGTTCCCAAACGCTTATTGAGTGTGGTTAAAAGGATAGGTGATGTTACACAGTGGTAAACATGCCCCTGTCCCAGCTTTTTTGGAACCTGTTCCAGGCATAAAATTCAAAATAAGTGAATATTTCCAAAAAAAAAAAAAAGTTTATCAGTTTGAACATGAAATATCTTGTCTTTGTAGTGTACTCAATTGAATATAGTTTGAAAACGATTTGCAAATCACTGTATTCTGTTTTTATTCACGTTTTACACAACGTCCCAAGTTCATTGGAATTGGGGTTTGTACATCTAGAGTACAAAATGTCACCTAGAGCATTAAAATTCAGTGTCGGACAATGATCCCGCCCCACTGTAGGAAAATGTCCTTCACCCTGAATAGGTTACCACAGTGTGTGAAACCTAATGTAATTTCACTGTCATATTAAACTCAACTTTTCACTCAAGTTTCCCCTTAAGTTGGGTCAGAGTCAGAATTTTTATTTTCATTCTGCAGACAATATCACATATATACTCTATATCTGCTGGTTGCAGTGCTTCAGTGAAGCTGTATCTCACTTATAATGGAAGATGTATTCAAACCCAGGGCACTATGTTTTTGGCCACAGCATTACATCAAACGGAAAACATCTAGATCTTATACATCATGTTGTACATATTTCCCTGTACTTTATCAGGACATGTTTGGGGTTGTTGGACACCTTGGGATCTCCACTAGAATTTAAAATAGGGCTGAAGTTCTACAGGCTTGAATACAGTAGCAACATTTTTTTGACCCATATATGGGGTCTTTGGTTTTATGGGTTTTCTATTTTGTAACAATTAAGGTGATTTGCTGTAAGAGGCATATAGGAACAACTGTCTTATTAGGCATTCATAGCATAACAGGAAAAATCTGGCATGACTAATTTGTCCTAGATAGGCAATTTACTTAAACCATTTCTGCAGTTTTACTTTTGCAAGCTTTAGTTTCTGCTGCTCTCCTTTCATTCAAGGAGCTTTCAAGTTAGAAGTGGTCTGAAAGTGGTAGTTGTGTTATTAGTCAATGTGAAATGGATAGTACCATGTGCTGTCATGTTTTCCCACTAGTGATCCGTCTGCTTTGTCCAACCAAGAGGCATTCTTGACCCTGCCTCCTTTTTTTTCTCTTCAGCTCTTCACCATTGACCATAACCAGGTGGACTGGCGCATTGCTATGACTAGCCGACGGGTGGTGGGCATCTCTTTGGAACTGGTGGTCTGTGCCATCCACCCTTTTGCTACTTACTGGGACCCAGAAATGGAGACACCAGGGATGGCTATTGACAAAACCCATGGAGGGGCAGGGGGGGTGGAGAGCAACTCTTCCTCTGCCCCACTCTGCTCTTCCATCAGAAACGGGGATGATCTCCTGGACCCAGTGCCCTTGCTTTCATGCCTGATGTTTCTGCGCCTTTATCTGGTGCACAGGGCCATTCTCCTCCACAGCAAGGTTCTCCTCAGCGCCTCCTACAGGAGCATTGGCTCACTAAACAGCATCAACTTCACTTTCCGCTTTGTGCTCAAAGTGTTGATGAACAAGTACCCTGGCCGCACCCTGCTGGTCTTCATTGTCTTCTTTTGGCTGAGCGCCTCGTGGTTGCTCACACTGTGTGAGAGGTATGAATTATGGAACAGAAGGCAGATCATGAGCATCCTAAAATGTTTTTATTTAAGTACTGTTAAATTTTTATAAAAATCATGCAGTCTCTGCCAAAAAAATTCTCACCAACCAAAAGTGTTTTATGATAATTTTTTTCAAAATTTTTTCTACATCTGGGTAAAAAAATAATGCCACCTAAACACAGGCACAATCTGCTATGAAATGGTCCAGTTTTCCACCAACTTTGGCTCCGCCTAGCTTGAAAAGTGTTGATACTGCTAAAGAAATGCTTGGTATTCCTGAAAATAAAGTTCCAAAAGCACAACAAACAGCATATACCACCACAGTACATATCTAGGTTATTGTGAAAATATACCGTAAACATGCACCAAAAATCCGGCCGTCCATTGCACTAACCCAGGAAGATACCAAGGTACTCTTCACTGAAAATGATAATCTTGTCATGAGTTAACACATAATAAAGCATTCTAGATTGGTATATATCTGGGATATTACTTTATTCCCATTCCCATTTTCACTTTGTGTTGCTATGTCTCAAATAATTCCGGCTCAATAAAGTAGTTACCCAGCTTGGCTACTTAGTGGTGCTGATGTCAATCCGGACTTGAAGTGTCACAGGTCGTGATAAAAGTATTACATATTTGGTACTGTGTACCCTTTTTTCCGTGAAACACCCATATCTACCCATGTGCCAAGTTTCATTCCATTCCAGGGGGGTCAACTCCTCAACTTCTTCAAAAATTGCCATTTTCTCATGGAATGGCTCTTATATTAAAGATTCCGTGATCCAAATCTTATTTTTGGATGAATAAGCACTTTAAAGCGTGGAAGACTGACTCTAACATGCACAGATCACAAAATCATGTTTTGCACCAGGCTTTTTCATGTCTCTAGCATTGCAAGGTTGCATTACAACCTTTCTCAACAACTTGCTTTAATCAGTTATCCATTGGTTAATTTGAATTTTAAAAATGGTAAATCCTAATTAGTTAAATTAGTCAGGCTCAAATACATACACACTGAAGGAAAAAGAACTGTTTCAATGCTAATAATTGCTCTTTGACTGCCCTTGCATCCGAGTAATGTTTGGTACTACTTTGTCATGTTTGTGAGAAATTGGATCATTAAGATTTGCTGGCATCCACATAATGGTGACCGATTATGGAATAAAAAAAGACATATCGATCAAATTTGGATTTAGTAGGATTTGACTGTGATTTTTTGTGTCTTTTCAATAGTTGGAAATGGTCAGTAGAGCAAGGTATTATTTTTGTGCATTAGCTTAAAGTAAATTGCACATTGATTGCAGGGAGTTTTCGAACACTTAAAATAATTCATACGGTGGCAGAGACCCTTGGGATGATCAATGTCTGGCTGTGCTGTGCTTTTAGGTTTTAAGTATGATGAGCTTAGATATGCTTTTTCTTCATTATTTATTTTTATTTTGTATTCTTTTTTCTTGCAGACAGATCCAGGTGGAAACAGGTGACATGCTAAATGCACTCTGGCTCATTGCCATTACATTCCTCACTGTGGGGTATGGGGACTTCTCCCCCCAAACTTTATGCGGGAAGATGGTGTGCCTGTTTACTGGAGTCATGGTAAATGTTGCATTTCTTGTGCCACAGAGAATAGCACAGCCCTTGTGCATGCGGACTCTAATCATGACTTAATGTTCCTGTATCTTTCCCCTTGATCATATCTTCTATCGTGATCAACCTTCCACCCCATTACATGTCTTTATTTCCATTTGTCCTTTCCTACCAATTTATTTGGCAAGGATGCAAGAGACAGCACTTTTGTCAGTTCAGATCTGTTACTTTAGCGTTTGGAAATGAAATAATTTCAAAGCATTCTTTAGCTGGCGCAGGGTATCAGGTACTTTTGAAACCAAAAACTGGCCTAGATATGGTCGTGTTATCTGCATGTTCCTGGGCATGTTCCTGTGGCATTCTTAAGTGTGCCTTGCAGTGGCTCTAATGCTGCTTTTCACATTGCTTCCAGCGGTTCATATACTTTTCCGTTTGGTTCTGAAGTGCGTCAAATACAAATGTGGCTAGATTTAACAATTTTAAGTCATTTAGACTCGAGTTGACGATGAAGTTACTCAAGCTAGAACAAGTCGATAACAAGCTCATTATTGTGTTTGTAGATTTTTTTATGCAACCCATGCAATGATTTCAAAACATGCAATATTTTAAGTATATTCAACAAGAGGAAGATTTATTTATCTCAAATGTTGTTGAATGGGGAAAAATGTTTGAGAATAGCTAACCTACAATATGGATTTTTAGTTATGCTTGGGCCTACTGTAGATCACAAAAGGGGAAACCCACCTTTGCTGCATGGCAGGTGGTTGGGGCTGAACTTGGAGGGTAGGTAGGTAGGTAGGTAGGTGAGGCAGACAAGGGAGGGAGGGCGAGTGTTCGGGAGAGTGGGATGGTTGATGTGTCTAAACCATCTGCATCCCTGACTGGCTTCCTGCCTCACCTCTGCTTCCTTCATTTCCGATCGGAGCAGATTAGCTGATACAAATCATGAGAAGGCAAGAGAGAAATAGAGCTGGGCAGCTGGGAGATATGCCCTCTGTGAAACTGAAAAACAAGCCTTCACTTTCCCTGATTTTTCTGAAACGAATGCTCCACCATTTTCATTTTCGGTGGTTTACAGAGTTTGGCATCGGAGCAATAGGAGTGCATGCCATACCTGTGACTTATAAAAATTTCCTATTTTTTTTGTACCACCATCCCCAGCTTATAATCCCCAAGTTTCAATGCTTCAACTTTACCTATTGTAACTTTGAACAATAATAACAGCAATACAATTTTTAATGAGTTAAAATTGCTTTTTAAACTAAACTTCCGATCTTTTGTTTTGATCATATTTAAGTTTGCCCACCCTACACACCAAAAAATTTATGCCATGTAACATCTTATAATTTTAATATATTTTATGAAGATGAATTTCATTTCCATATGCAAGAGTGTCCTTCACCTGAAAAAGAGATTATTATAGTGGTGCAGTCATTGGTGTTGTGGAAATAAAAACAAATAACTGAAATGAGAGAATAAATAATTAGTTGCTTTCTGTCAACGCACTTACTAGCTTGTGCTGTTCTTTTTCTCTCTTTCACTACTGCTTACAAAAAGGAGAAAAGGTAAAGCTGGCTGGTCAAAAGTCTGAATATTACCTGAAATAATTATTTTAATTCACCACACTTGTATTCAGGAAATCTTATTGTTTTAGTCTTAGCCTTTGGGGAAGTTTTGTTGCGTAATCCATGAGGACGGTGTTTTTTATCATTTGAACAATTTTAAGTTCCTCAAATATTGCCCGTAATATCATGCTATTCAGCACATTTAGACTTTTTTTCTCAGAGAAAATGTGTGATATTCCTTCTGTGTCTTGAACAATGCAATGTCTTTAGCTGAGAATCAGGTGGCCTTCCCTTTCAAATTTAAAGAACTGAACAGGCTCAATGAACTTGTAGATTTTTTATGTAGCCTGTTAACTTAAAAAAATTACTATGCATTCATGCTTGACATAAATTTGCTCTGTCCCTCTGAGCACAATCAGAATAAAAATATGATATTATTTCTGGGGAGGGGGAGGAGCAGGAGGCTGTTCAAACAAATTTCACTAATTATTCTCGTGTCTTGAGAATTTTATTCCTGTTGCGCAAATAGCCTTGTAAGTAGCATTACAGAGATCTGGTTCTGACCCCAGATCACTGGAAAACCCCTTAGAAAATTAGAGATACCGCATGAAGAGCCTGAGGAGGATCCACATCTGCCATTGGTTTGTCCCACTTCATTGAAAAAAAGGATAATTACATAATAATTGTGGAATAAACAGAAGATATAATTGCATGGTAAACAAGTTGAATTTGAACAGGTTGAATACAAAGTGACTATTCGTTATTGAAGCCTCATTATATTCATGATTAGAGACTAGTCGGAATGTCAGTAGTTGGTCTGGTGGCAGGAGACAAATATGATGCTCTGGACTAAGGACTCCATTCTCTGATTCCAGGGTGTTGCCTGTACTGCCATGTTAGTGGCAGTTGTGACCAAGCGGCTTGCACTAAACAAAGGGGAGAAACATGTACATTACTTCATGATGGACATCCAGATCTCAAAACGGGTACGTTGAGGCACTTGTCCTTGTTCAACCATGCATTTGCTTTAGATGTATATCCCCAAGTTGGGACAGATTGTTAAATTATGCTTATAAATAGAAATCAGTGATTTGCACATTATTTTTGTCCTAGAATGAATCTGATGTGACGTTCCACCTCATTATTTATTTTTAATTTTTCAAAATAAACAATAACTTCCATTTTAATTCTTGCTAGATGTTTTAAAAAAGTTGACACAGTAAAGTATTTATCATTGTTAAATATTGCCATTCCTTTTTACAACACTAAAGAAACATTTAGGGCTCCATCTTACTCCTGGCCTGCAGTGGTGCAAGGAGTGATGCTAGTGTCTTTGCTGGGTTTATCTACCGGCGCAATTGTCATTACTCTGTCCAGCGCCCAGTTTGCAGTAAAAGGAAGTGCTTTTGCACCAAACTGAGTGACGATGGGCATGTTTGTCTTAAAACGAGGTGTGGTCAGGCGCATTTATGGCGCATTGCTATCTTGTGACCACAAAAATCGATTGCGCTATTGACCAACAAAAACCTGGTATAAAGTCACTGGTCAGTTTTTGACTGCTAATTTCAGGGCACATAGTCAGATAGTATTACACGTCTTCATAGGCAAGTGCACAAAGCAAGTACACTCTGCTTGTTACATACTACATATGCAGGGATGAACTGCAGCGCCCACTCATGCAAATGATTAAAAATAAAGAGATTACAGTGTGAAAGATTATTGTCTAGATATTTAAAAAATGCATGTCAGAGTGGTTGTCCACACATTAGATCATGCGTGATAAACCTTTTAATCAGGTAATTTACGATTCAGCATGTGAGGTTATGCACATAGGTATTCACACATACTTCTGGATAAAGCCACAACTCCTTGATACTGGCGAGCTCTGTCATTCCTGCTGTTTTCCGGAAGATCCCTCCTGGAGGGGTGGCTGTTTGGGGACAATGGTTAGCCTATGTGTTGAATACATAGCATATCATGTCGAAAACGTGCGTGGATTTTCGTTCCATCACACAAAACGCAAACTGTAACAGAGTGAATGTTTGAAGAGCTGAAAATGCGCTTCAGATCTTTGGGTTGGTTGCGCATCGGATGACCTGTTATCCGCGCTTATCTGAAAAATCAATTTTGGATCTGAGTCATTAATACAGTGCCTGCAACCCATCTGTCCGACTTGTGTTATCAAATACAAAACTCCGCATTTCATTTGAAATGTCTCCATTATTACAGTTTGGCTGACGAACAAAGTGGCCACAAAAAGTTGCCTTTTTATTAGCAGCAAAAGCAATGGATGACATTGTTGTCAACATCTGTAAATAATCCGAATTTCTTCCAGTTATCTGACTTGACCTTCAATCGTCAGCCAAGCGGAAGCAAGTCTTTTTTTCTCCTGCCGGATGTTAGTCAAGGGGTTACAGTAGCGTAATCAGAATAACATTATTTTTGCCTCATTCTCGCTGGTAGTTTTTCTCACTCATTTCAATTTCTGTCAGACGTTCCCTAAGCACGGATTTATTGTCTTGCCAAAAAGCAAGACTTATTAGCCAGTTGGTTTGTTTGTATGTTTGTTTGTTTGTCTGTAAGACCGATTTTTCAAAATTCACACGTTGCTACAGACCAAAAGGTTTTATGAATGGCTTTTGTTTTCAAGATGTTTATACTACTTGTCCACTGCTTTGACCCTGTGAAGTTTCCTGGCCGAAGGTTGACGGTCACAGTCAAGGTCATGCAAAACATGGAAATCACATAAAAACACTGATCGCAATTCTGAACTTCATTTCCAAACTTCATGGCAACATACTAGTCCTCAGGGCACATAACCCAACAGTTGGTGATTGACCTTGACTTTGACCTGTTGCGCCAATGCCAAATTTTACCTTCAAAATGATCTTGACTTTATCTATCATGGATCATATCAAGTAGCACATCAAAATAAAGGCCTTAACAAGTACTTATCAGATATGATGTCAATTTGTCAAAATTATGCTATATTTCATGAGATTTTACATCTTCGTAAAAATGACAGGAAAGAGGATGTTTTGCACGATATTAAACTATATTTAGATGTACTAGTGTAATGCAACAAAATTTGACCTCTACGTCAAGGTCAAGCAAACAACTTTCCTGGTTACCATTTGAGAATTAATGCTCTGAAACTTGTTGATAATGAGCCCCTTGACCTGGCCCATAAGCCATTAGCTGCGATAAGACATCCATTTGATCCATCACCTTAAATCCAAAGGTCAAATTTTCAAAGATCGGGAAATATTCTAGTCTATAAATTACAGAATGTATATTACACAATACACTTACAAAGATACAAAATGACCCAAAGTTCAGAATTGGTACCAACAGTACACATATACAGAGACACTTGTCTCAACAGCAGTACACTTCTTACAGACATTATAATAAAAAGAAAGTAACAATGAAGGGTTCACTTCAAATTGCAGTGTCAGCACTGCAAAGGACACTGGATAATCACGATCTGTCCATTACAAACATTCATTAACAGAGGCACTTGGCAATGTATCAGCAGAAAACAACATTAAGGATCAGAATAAAGACAGGCATGTTCATCAACAGATGAAGGGGATTTATAGAAAGTCCAACAAGTGAAATGACTTGAATGAAATTGGCATCAATAGAGGAGAAGGACACATGGATGAACTTGGAAAAATTCCAGACAAGGAAAGCGCCATCAAACAAAGAGAACTGAGTGAATACAGATCTCTAGGGCATAAGGGAGCACATGGACCACAAGTACACTTCAGGCATGACTGTAGGTCTCACACTTTCAAATACCTTCTGCCAGCAAAGTTCTTTCTTGCAGGATTTGCTCAGTATTTGAATGCCCTTGGGAAGTCAAACTTGGCCATGTCTTTCAGTGAAGGAGTGTCAAGAGAAATCTGCATCAACAGGTTAACTTCCTGCACATTCAGATGGTTTCTCACTGGAATTTTGATGAGATTATATTGACTAAATTCCCTCTCACAATCAACAATTGACCCTGATACGGTCAGGGAAATGGAAATCAATTTTGTGATCTGTGGGAAATCTTCCAAAAATGGAGATTTTTCAGCAAGCACTAACTGACATAATTCACTAAAACTCTTTCCCTGAAATTCCCTGCTCATCTGATTCCTAAAGATTGACCACTCAGTAACTAAAGCCCCTGGGTCAACAACAGCTGGGGTGTCACCTCTCATGTGCCTGTAGTGCAAATTCAATGCCTTTATTTGATCTTCGCCATACTTACAAATTTGGTCATGTGGAGGAAGTCTCTCTGGATCAAATATCAAGAAGGCAGCAATGACGCCACTGTCAGGGAACCTTGACCTTAGGTTTTCCTGCAACCTTTCAAGGAAATCTTTCTTGACCTTTTCAAACACTGCTCTTCTAGCTCCACTATCTTTGATAGCATGGCCTTCCCATTCAAAAGTAGTCTCTATTTCATCATCTGCTCCCACTAGAAGATTATCCGTAAACTGCTGTAGGTTAGGCCCTGGCTTCTTGAGTAGGTCAGAGAGTGCTGCAATGTGAGATTCCTGACACTGCTTTGCATAGGCAAAGTCCAAGTTTTTTTCGGGAACACCCTGCACAATCGTGCAGTGATTGTCAGGACATCTGTCATCAGGTGTGTTACTGCAATTAATTCATAAGTCGCTATTTGCTTAAGAAGTTTCTGATTTTTATCAGAAATGAGTGCACTGATCAGGGCTTTCAAATTGGTTAGATCAGCTTGCATGGCCCCTTCAAAACTAAGCTACCTTGTGTCAAATATACTACTCAAAATTTGATAGGGATCATTGGAATTTTTTTGTGAAATGACATGCAAATTTGGTAACTGCCACTGATGAACAATATATTGGATAAATGACATGCAGTCAGACACAAAACACATTTGCACATGCATTTCATGACATTAAATGAGCGTGCAGCCTCACATTTTGGCTTTGACTAACACTTCACCATTTCAACCCAGACGTGTGTGTTGCTTTTTGGTGAAAATTTGGAAGTTCCCAAATTTTTTGCATTACATTTAGCAATAACAATGTCTCCTCAACGTCTTAGACGTCGATTGACTTCAGAGCAATTGGGAAGATGCATCGAATGCTTGACTCTGGCTTCTCACAACGCCACGCTGCTAATGCACTTAACGTCAGCCAAAGCGTTGTGAACAGAGCGTGGAACCGGCATCAAACGTTTGGTACAGCAGCACACCGTCATGGGGGTGGTCATCAGAGATCGACTGCGCAACGACAAGACCACTTTCTCACACTTCAGGCACGACGTCATCCTTTCTGGACAGCCACCACCCTACGAAATGACCTTCATAACGCCTCGGGGGTCAGGGTATCTACTCAGACGATACGGAATCGTCTTCATACTGCCGGCCTCAACTCAAGAAGGCCATGTATTCGAATCCCACTGACCGAATCCCACTGTAAATTTCACTTTACATGTCAGAGGTGAAACCATGAAGGGTTCGTCAAAGCCAAAAGTGTGAGGCTGCACGCTCATTTAATGTCATTAAATGCACTTACAAATGTGTTTTGTGTCTGACTGCATGTCATTTATCCAATATATTGTTCATCAGTGGCAGTTATCAAATTTGCATGTCATTTCACAAAAAAATTCCTATGATCCCTATCAAATTTTGAGTAGTATACTTCTTTGAATTTAATTTTTGCTTGCTCAAAAACTGCCTGTATGTCTTTCAAAACTTTCTGCCTTGGATGGGAGTAATGATAATACTTGAAGATTGCATTTAGAGTCTCCTGATACGTATCCAGATATCTTACAGAGTGAGCGCCTGGGAGACAGCCAGGCTTAACCTGTGCGCAATACAGTGGACCCCAGCAATAAAAGGACAGAGCTGCTTCAATCTGATTACCACCCCTGACCTAATTCCAATCATTACTGATGCCCCATCCCTTGCTACAGCAACACGTTTGGTTATATCAATAGTGTAATCCTTGCAAATTTTAACAACTGTGTTAAATATTAACTCTGCTGTCCCCCATCTAATTCTGTGACACAGAGAAACCTGGTTTTTGGAACACCCCAAACTTGGTATTTCATATAGATGATCAATGTTTTCTCAGTTGCACGATTGGTAGACTCATCCAGTAATATTCCAAACTGACCACTGTCCCTCAGCTCTTCCAGTAAATATTCCACGACCACTTGGGCGAGAGCCCTCTGAAACTCCTTTATAGAACTATCAGGACAATAGGTTGTGGTGGCATTCGCATGAAGATCTTTCAGAGTTGTCACCCCCTGACTCACCTGGAAGTCCACAAGATTGCCGAAGTCATCATTTGGCCTGTTCTTTTTGGCAAGATAATACACCGTGCAAAGCGCACAGGCTATTGAACCGATCTCCGATTCTTTGCTTTTTTCAAGTGCACGATCCATTGACCCTGCCTGCCGTTGCATTGAGCGTGCATTTGTGTGAATGTCAATCAATACATGCTTGGTGATATTATCGCTTAGGCATGTTGCCCCTCGAGTAAATGAATTTGTTTTGCCAGCCACCAAACACACTTCACAGAACATCCTCTTCTTTTTAGAGTCATAGCTGAGCCAGGGATTTTTCAATTTTTAATGCGGTTTAAACTCGGCAACTTTCAAGCGTTTACTCCTTTCTAATGAATTTTCACTGGCAGTCTTGCGTTTCTCAGTCTTGCCTTCTGATGCCTCTCCAGCACTAGCCGATGGCTCACGGGACTGCACCATCATCCGCTGTATCCTTCGTGGATGAAAAACCAAACGGAGAGAGTGAGCATAGTTTCGACATAGAGTCCCACGTGTACCGACGACAACTTACTAACTTTCCACTGCAAATCGCGTAGACTTCGTTCCTACGCAATCCCCATCCACAATAAGCACGCTATTCAAATATGCTACATCACCTGGCAGCGAGATCGGCTGAGAAGGCACCAAGCCACTCGATCAATAATTGGCTTACAGTATGATAATCTGGAACAATGGTCTGATCGCGGCTTGGCATGCAGTACCGCTAACCGGCGCTAAAATATTTCAGACATTGATGGGTAACAGTGATTTTAGGGGTGGAAAAAAGGCAGAAAATGGAATTCGATTTTATTGAAATTTAGAAATGGACATTATCATTTTTTTTTCCGCCAAAGTGACGAGGGGACGTCTTTTACCTTCGTCGCTATCACTTCACTTTTCTTCAGTGACGAGAGAGACGAGCGGTAGGGGGAACCCTGGAGAAGGTAATCTAGAATTCAATGCTCAGATGACTTGCACTTGTGGTCAAGGAGTTTATGATCCCAGAAATGTATAGTTTTAAGCCCAAGTAATTTTTCAGTTCACGGTATTATGTTTTTACAATTTCAATGCTGAATTTTCATGAAGATTTTTTTGTGTTTGCAGCCCTTTTTCTCTACCAAAATCATGAAAATAAACTGAAGTATGATGTAATTCTAAATGCTTCAAGTGTCCTGACTCAGTTGAGCCATTCCTTTCCTGTTTGTGAAGCTGCAATCTTGAATTATAAAGCCTTAAATAAGGTAGCTCGTAATAGCCAGATTTGGCTTCTGTGCAAAGGGGTGAATGTATATTGAATTTCATGCACCAAAAATTGATTTGTGTTAAATATATGATTATTTTATGATTTGACACTGTGCCATTTTGAGAGATTTAGAATTTCATGCTCAGATGAAGAATACTTGTGGTGAAGGAGTTCATGATCCCAGAAATGTATAGTTTTAACCCCCAGCCATTTTTTCAATTCTCTGTATTTTTTTTTTTTTTTACAATTTTAATGCTGAATTTTCATGAACATTTTTTCTATGTTTGCAACCCTTTTTCTCTACCAAAATCATGAAAGTAAACTGAAATATGATGAAATTCCAAATGCTACTTGACTCAGTTGAGCCATTCCCTTCCTCTCTGTAAAACTGTAACCTTGAATTATAAAGCCTTCCATAAGGTAACACATAAATAGCCAGATTTGGCCTCTGCGCAAGGGGCTAATAACCTACCCTTAAAATAGCAGATAAAAACTGACTATTGATTTTAGATCAGGTTTTTGTTGGTCAATCGCGCAATCTATTTCAGATGCCTCAAGATAGCAAAGCGCCATCAATGTGCCTGACCACACCTCATTTTATGACCTACATGCCCAGGGGCGCTTAATTTGGCACAATTAAATTTGCTACTAATGCAAACTGGGTGCTGGACGGGATTAAAACAACTTCGCCAGTACATAAACTGGCATAGACACTTGTGTCACACTTTGCGACACTATAGGTGACTTGCGATAGTCACGTGACCTAACACTGGACTGCCTCAGTAACTAGTAGCAACAGCCTGCGCCGCCATTAGTGTGGCCAAGCACATCAGCAATGGAGGCAGAGGACAGTTCGGCTGAGCCTAAATCACAGTATTGTACTGTCTCGCCTTGCATGCATGCGGTTATAGCTGTACTGTTATATACCCACTTTTCTGGGAAGATACTTTGCTATAAGCTCCTGACAACCATTTCAATCCAAAACGAAACAATTCCGACAGCAAGTTACTAAATGAGCTCATAGCAGAAACACGCAAACGGTCGAAAGCATTGCTTGTGTGGAGCTCGCGAATCGGTAACTCGTACCGGCAAAAATTCCGAATCTAGTTTCCACTTTTTCAGCTTGTAATTCGCCAAAACATTTTTTAAAGGGGATAAAATTCTGCCACGGCAATGCAGAGAAATCGTTTGTTATACCAGACACAGCTTTAGCATCAGAGCTAGCCCACCCTTACGAAAATTCTCAATGGTAAATGAATGCTATCCAGTGGTAAATCAAATAGCATTGTTTTGTCAGGGCGCACGACGGTAAAGTTCTCGGCTGGATCGTTTCACTAATTGCAGCCTTATCAGCCCAACTTAGACAGATACAACGCCTCTCCGCTTAGCTTCAACTGTAGCAGCTACGATCAGGTAACATTAAGACGAAACTACCACCTTGATTGCTAACCAAAGTAACACAAGCATACCAGTCAGAATTACTGCAAATAAGTCAACCAGGAGCGCTTCCAGTAGCGCGACACGTGAACACACATGCGGTAGTGACCAAGCGGTCATAACAGTTTTCTTAAACAGGCCTATTGTTATCAGTTTGCAACTATAATCCAATACAAACTGTCTCAAGTATATAATCACAAAAAACTAACCACGGATGAAGTGGTCACTATAAACACAGATTTCCTTCTTGTGTATGTCCAAGTCGGCCCTGGAGATGCTTGAAAACCATTTAGCTTGTCGAATTGTTGACAACTCCAAAGTTTTTTCACCCTGATTCCGTATAATACCGGGCACACGGTAAAATCGTTTCTCCCTCACCTGGTCAGACCGGTTGGAACAGCCAACGATGGCACACTTACTCGGCATTTTCTCTACTTTTCTCTGTGTGCAGTGTGTAGCGTCAATAGCCTGGAGCTTTGTTTGGCCACATCAATGGCGGACAAAGCTTGACCTCATATTCGCCACAGCTAGGCCACGCCTATTGCAAGAGAGCTATAAAGTGGGTGGTAAGATAGAGGCCTAAATGTTCCGGGTGTAATTTGTCCCTGTCTTCCTGCAAACTAGTCTTAAGGTGTGCAATGGTACAGGGTCTTAGTTGCCACATTTTCCATATCAAAATGTGCCGCACATTCCCGGAGTCATAATCAGTTTCCAATTACTAGTGGTAAAATCCACCGTCAGGCACGTGAAACTGATAAACCTCCATGCACAAGGACTTCAATTCTTTGGGAGAATCTCTTACATATGCGTTGATTGAATAATTGCTGACTACAGCAGGGGTACGTAAATATGCCGCTAAAACTCACGCTGAATGCGTGAGAGTTGACAGGTATGCGTTATTAATGAAAACTGACCACTCCTGATACTGTTGAGAATTTTAGGAGTTTCTGTAATGGTTAAATGAATGATTGAAAACAGGTCATGACCAATCATTATTTTTAAAGGATGGGTTTGATGGCTTTTCCTGCTGCCAGTTCACCAGCCGCCACTGATTTCAGGATAGTACTTGCTATTAGTAATCTCAAGAAACTACTGGCAGTCTTCATGAAGATGAAATTTATGGTTCCATCCTCAGTAAACACCAGAAGTATTGTTATGCAAAATGAGCGAAAGCTGTATTTTTCTTTAATTCTTTGCAGAATTCTGCATGAAAATTCCTTTCAAAAGAAATTTGTATAAGATGCTTACCAAAATTAACCACCTTCCTTCAGTGGCTTATCACACCATCCCCATGCAGAGATGATCATTAATTGGCAAGACAATTTTTGTAAGCAATCATACTCAAACAAATTAGTGCCAATATATAACAGATGTATTCAAGGTTGAATTACCAGTCATCACCTGATTTCTTTGTTTTTTGTGCAACTTTTCCTGCACATATGTGTGTACAGGGTACCAATTATTTCTAATGGCAACACATTGCACACCTTCTGCATTATATTCAAACATTATGCAGAACTTATTATTATTGTACTCTGGATACTGTCCATTACAATGAGAAGACCTATATTTCCAATGACCCCAAAATGAAAATTGAATGAATGCATTTATGTTGAAAAGAATTTGAAAAAGTAGGACCACAGTTACTATTCTACATTAACTCCTGGATCTCCATGTCATTAAAGTATTTATTAGGGTAGACAACTGGTTTCTGCCAAATTAGGAAAAAAAAAATCTCAGAAAAATTATAAGTTGTGAAATTCAGGGGAAAATGCCTTTAGCAAAAGATCAATCAGTCCAACATTTAGCGCAGTGAGGCGTTGTCCCACAGAGATGGTTCTCCACATTTCCAAAGAAAAACAATGAGCTCGGCCAAACGGATGAGGTGCGCTGGCTGGAAACAGTGATATTTTCCGCATGGCACGCGTGCTATGGTGGGGTGTCTTTTTATAATATTATTTTTTCTCAAATAGGGCGTTCCAGCGGGCATGATAGTGTGGGAAAAGGGTTGGTTGGTTGAGGGGGGGGTGGGGCATGATGCTGGCACATCTCTTTGTAGCTACAGAAGGACATCAGAAAGAGGAAACAATAGTGTCTGTGTCAGGAAATGTACTTGTTTCTGTGCTGAGTTGGGTCAGAAAGGAAACTGAACGTGTAGATGTGTGCGCGTATGTATATGTGAGTGTGTGCACATGTTGCCATTTTAGAGGTGGAGGAACACTGTTGCGTGCTCTAACAGGATCCATCTGTTTGCTTATCTGGAGGAAGGAGGAGAGCTCTGAAAATAAACGTGAAATGCGGAAGATGCTATCACATTTTCCATTCATGAAAATAGAAGGAGATTGCTTGGCATTACTAAAAGCAGTACCTTTTCTGATTGATTAGGAAAACGATCACATACAGTCATCTTATCTTGTCATCTTTGCCCCTGTACGTTCCTGAGCCAAACAGTCGAGCAGTTCCTGTGGTACTGGCACAAAGCTTAGCCAATGACACATTGCTATCAGAGGACATAAACAATTGGTGAGCCACTGTTGGGACAGGTGCAATCTCGCCACATTTTGTGGTGCAGCACTTCCCATATGTCTCTCAAAAACCGAATGCCCATTTTGCTTGAGGGTGAAGGCTAATAGTCACATCCTGCCGGAGGGAACATCATTGTGTGGCACCTCCCCCTCCCTGGATGCTGTCTGCCTCCATCTCTGATTTACACTGGCAGGAACTGGAGAGGACATCTGGATAAGCCTCCTGTAGGCTGCACTGTAAACCGTGGTAAGTGTGGTACACTCAATTGTTTTGGGAAAACCAATTACCTCAAAAAAATTGTGCATGCCAACTTAATGATCTTGTGTTCACAGCACTTAAAAACATGTAAAAAAATAACTTCACCTTATTTTCTTTAAGTTCCTTTCACACAATGCAATTAAATTGGCCAGCACAATTTTTTTGTGGTAATAGGTTCCCATAAAACATTTGAGTTCACCACTCTATCAGGGTTTACAGTGTGACTAATGATAATCTTCTTCTGAGTATGACCTCACCAGTGACAGGGGCAGCCAGGCTGCAGCTGGTATAATTGCATACTCTGAGTGATGCTATGGTGAAAACAACAGGAAAAGGGCAGTATATTAACTTCTATAGTTGTGCTGATAGACCTATATATAGTGTGATCAAAATGTTGATGCTCAGTGTTTCTGATAAAATAATGCAGTCACTGTTTGCTATTCCAGCAGTCTTTTAATCCTCAATTATTTATACATCCATTTTGAAATGAATTATTTTACTACAAAAGGCATGGAATCAAACAGATTTCACTTGATTTGAAGTATAGAAGCATCATAGACCATAGTTATGGTTTGATGCTATTTTAAGTATTTACTGTAACTGATCAGTTTTGATGAATTTATAGACTGAGTGTGAATGCTTGTTTTAGGGAGAACTTTACTTGTGATACATTGGCTAATGCTTTCTTTTACCAGAAAGCATGAAAGTGTAGTTCCTAATTGCTTTGAAGGTTTTCTCGAAAATCTTTGCAAGTCTCCACAAATTATCCGTCAAAAAGTGCAAGGACATGCTGTGTTGTTGGGTGTAAAATGATTTTGCATTTAGATTCCAACCATCCAGATTGGCTCATTATCACAGTACTCTAGTCAGAAGGTTGAAATAATTGATGATAAATTTAGCTGGCTGTTTTCAAGGGTGGAACAAACAAGCAAACAGGCCAGGACCATCAGCAAATGCAGGACATGTGTTTGTCTTGCAGCTCAGACATGCAGCCGCTAATGTGCTGAGGGAGTGCTGGCTCTTGCACCGTGCCAATGGTCGGAAGCAGCAGGACCGCGGCGAGCTCCGGCGACACCAGAGAAGTCTGTTGGAGGCTATCCGAAAGTGAGTGTAGCAGCAGTGTATTTGTGCATGTATGTATATTCCCATGTTTTGCCCATCATCAGTGTGTTACTCTTATGATTAGATAAAGGGCAACTAACTGTAAAATACAAACCCCAATTCCAGTGAAGTTGGGACGTTGTGTAAAACGTGAATAAAAACAATACAATGATTTGCAAATCCTTTTTGACCTATATTCAATTGAGTACACTACAAAGACAAGATATTTAATGTTCAAACTGATAAACTTTTTTGTTTTTTTGGAAATATTCACTCATTTTGATTTGATGCCTGCAACACATTTCAAAAAAGCTGGACAGGGGCATGTTTACCACTATGTTACATCACCTTTCGTTTTAACCACACTCAATAAGCGTTTGGGAACTGAGAACACTAATTGTAGAGGCTTTGAAGGTGGAATTCTTTCCAATTCTTGCTTGATGTAAGACTTCAGTTGCTCAACAGTCCGGGGTCTCCGGTGTCGTATTTTGTGCTTCATAATGCACCACACATTTTCAGTAGGAGACAAGTCTTGACTGCAGGCAGGCCAGTCAGGCAGGCCAGTCTATTACCCGCACTCTTTTTCTTCGAAGCCACGCTGTTGTAACACGTGCAGAATGTGGCTTGGCATTGTCTTGCTGAAATAAGCAGGGACGTCCCTGAAAAAGACGTTGTTTGGATGGCAGCATATGTTGCTCCAAAACCTGTATGTACCTTTTAGCATTAATGGCGCCCTCACAGATGTGCAAGTTACCCATGCCATGGGCACTAACACATCCCCATACCATGCTGGCTTTTGAACTTTGCACCGATAACAATCTTGATGGTCCCTTTCCTCTTTAGCCCAGAGGACATGATGTCCATGATTTACAAAAACAATTTGAAATGTGGACTCATCAGACCACAGTACACTTTTCCACTTTGTGTCAGTCCATCTCAGATGAGCGCGGGCCCAGAGAAGCCGACGGCGTTTCTGGGTGTCGTTGATGTATGGCTTTCATTTTAAATTGCACTTGTAGATGTAGCGACTCACTGTATTAACTGACAATGGTTTTCTGAAGTTTTCCTAAGCCCACGTGGTAATATCCTTGACGAATGATGTTGGTTTTTAATGCAGTGCCGCCTGAGGGACGGACGTCACGGGCATTCAATGTTGGTTTTCGGCCTTGCCGCTTTTGTGTGGAGATTTCTCCGGATCGTCTGAATCTTTTGATGATATTATGGACTGTAGATGATGAAATCCCTAAATTCCTTGCAACTGCACATTGAGAAATGTTGTTCTTAAATTGTTGGACTATTTGCTCACGCAGTTGTTCACAAAGTGGTGAGCCTCGCCCCATCAGTGAACGACAAATCAATTTTTTGACTGGTTGTCCACGGACAAGTTCTTCAATGAAAATCAGTTGCCCGTTTGGAATGGTGGTTATCTGGAATGGTTCTGCGGTACATTCCTATCAAAAATCGCCAACCAATAGAATGCCAGGTTCCGTGTTGACCAATTAAATTATCGCTGCCTCGCTGCAGGCCCATTCGTTTAACTTGATACAGTGTACCGTGGGGGCAGTGACGTTTACACCAGGGCTCGAATTAGGATTTTTTGACTGGGTTTGAAAATGGGTGCACTCGTGCGTGTTTAGGTGCACAGTCTAAAACTTGCTTAATTCAATAAAAAAAGCCGCTTTGCAGCAGTACAAAATGAATAAAGAAATATTCTTAAACTCAGATTCTTTAATATGCCATAGGACTACAATAAATTTGCAATGGTGCAACAGGTTAGGATTATTGGTGGGATAAGATTTTATTAAAATCATGCTGTATATTAGAAAATTAATGGAAAAAAAAAACCGAAGATATCGGTAAAACTGAGTGTACTATTGTTAGTTATCACAGCCAGAGAATATTCAATCTATAATTTAATTTCACTTTCACTTGGCTGAGAAACTAAAGTAATTTTCCACAACTCCATCATAGGACCTCTCTGGCCTCAATAGCAGCAACAGTGCTGCTTTTTGCTGTTTTTATATCTTTACATTCTTCATAACTCAATAATTAAAATACTCTCTTCCTAGACTATATTTAATCTAGAAGATTTTTTTTTTGTAAGATTTTATTAATCACCCAGCAGCCACTTACATTACATCCAACGAGTAAGTGCATACATAAACTGACGAGAATGGATCTTCAAACATGAATCTCAATTACAATTTCCCAAGTGTCTACCCGAGTATGCGTGTGCATAATTTTAAGTGTCCACCCAATCAGTGTAAAACGTCATTTATTTCTCACGTTAGGACCATTGACTGTATAAAACATGGACGTAGCCTCCGTGACGTCACCCAAAGGTTTCTGAATATCCATTTTGAAGCAAATTTGGTCGCCATCTTGGCACTTACTTGACTCCGCCTACCTCCCGGATAATCCAAAAATGGGCAAAAAGGCGGGCCGTTGCTGGAGCTGACGCAAGCCCAGTGGGCGGGCCCAATGGAGCTCGTTTGCTGAAACACGCCCTCTAAGCTTGCAGCTACCAAGCTAGCTTCGGCTTCCATACTCAACTAAAAACCTAACTCAGCTCGATGCTACCTGGTTCGCATGATCACGTTTTGCACTATGTCCCAACTTCATTGGAATTGGGGTTTGCAGGTGATCAATGCATTTGGTTTTGAAAGGTTGCAGAATTATTATACTATGCTGAAGAGCATAATTACAGTGTGTGTGTGTTCCTGTGAGAGAGAGAGAGAGAGAGAGAGAGAGAGAGAGAGAGGGAGGGAGGTACAGAGGGAAATGAAGTTGCAGTTCTTTTGTTATAAAAGTTGTGGTATTTGCCTTAAAGTGTATTTGCAATATGCGGCATGTGGTATTATTGTGATATTGAATTTAATACCTCCTGGAAAACAAATGGGTAGGAATGTACTTACTATTGTACGGTTTTGTTTATAAGTATTTGAACAGTTTGCTTTTTGGTCTGTAATTCAGGGCATCAATTTACAGACAGATCCGTATTGGGATGGCACAAAATAGTGGCACAATGTCATCATGTTGGCCCTGTATGCCACCACAATGGATCTGAATGAATCAATCAAGATGCACATGAAGGGTACACTTTCGAATTTATTGTGAAAGTTTTGTGTAAAATATTGTGTGAATCCTATACGAATTACTGTCATTTCTAAATCGAGCTTCTTCCATTCCCATCACCAATTTTCAGGGCTCAAAAGTGTTTGGACCAAAATTGTCATTTTTAACACTTGCTTGCACATATTTTACAGTCAATGACTGCTTTAAGACTGGAATCCATAGAAATCACGGGACATTGGGTTTCTTCCCAGGTGATATCTGTATTCAGTTTTTGCTTGTTCTTAGGGTGGTTTTGCCGTCAGCTCTGCCTTTAGCAACTGAAATGCATGCTCAATTGGATTCCGGTCAGGTGATTTACTTGACCCTCGTAGACCATCCCACTTCTTTGCCTTAAACTCTTGGGTATTCTTCACGTCATTGCCCATCTGCTCTGTGATGCTCCATCCAGTGAATTCCAAGGCATTTGGCTGAATCTGAGGAGATAATACAGCCTCATACAATTCAGTATTCATCCTTTTACTTTTGTTAGCAGTCATATTGTAAGTAAATACCAGGGGATTCGGGATGTCACAAGAACCGATACTTGCGATACCTTCAATTCTTAAATGGAAAAACACCGACGATGCCTATTATTTTGATGCCTATTATTTTGAGGCACCATAAGCACCGAGGCACGGTATGTTTCGGTGCTGTGACTATTCCGGAACTAATGGGGGCAGTATACGCTTCAGAGTGTTCCAGTTGATATTGGCATTCAGACGAGGTCACGAAGAAGTAGACCTCAATGTCATAACAAACCCCATGTGAAAGATGGAAACTGCGGCTGCAGCACATCGACTCATTGACAAAAAAAGTCGCCAAGCAATGACGTGCGGTCGGAGGTTAGTTTAGTGAGGCAGAATCCTTCCCTTAGCTTGATTAGCAATCAGACGATTAATTAGTTTAGTAAGACTATTCAGCAGAATGACGGGCCAGTTTAAATTTCCGCGGCGTTATTACTCAGTATATCAAACCTGAAATGCTCACTTGACAGCAGATTTGCGCGTACTTGCTTCCAGGAAGCCGAGGCAATGTCATCAACAAATATTAAAACAGTTCGACTTATGCAGAGTTCAATGCTTAATCAATATACAATGTATTCTCCTTTAAATACGCGCTTTTACACCCAAACCAAAAAAAAGGGCGTTTATTTTTAGTCTTCTTTCATAATCCGATTAACAAAACGTTAAACGATATACAGAATTACCGAGAGCCGAGAATTTTTCATAATTGATTATTCAGATTTCCACCCTTGCAGTCTCGAATTGAAGCGTATACGTGAATGAATCTTTTTGTCATTGTCTCCTCTATCAGTATATGGGCTTCCTATGGGTTGGTCTTAATTGTTTTGATTGTCAATCTGGAATAGTACGTGGGAACAGGTTCACAGAATCCTGTGATAAAAGTCTGGGTCACTGCCTCACCTCACCGCACGGCTCTGGCTTCCTGTAAGCAAGTACTCGCAAATTTGCATGCAGTTTTGTGAGCATTTCAGGTTCGATGTAGCCTACTGAGTAATAACGCCGCGGAAACTTAAACTGGCCCGTCATTCTGCCGAATAGTCTTACTAAACTAGTTAACCGTCTGATTGCTAATCAAGTAAAGGGAAGGATTCTGCCTCACCAAACTAACCTCCATCGCACGTGACTGATTAACAACATCCAAACGTTTTAACGAATTATCGTTTTCTTTTGTTAATGTGTCATACTGAAATACCCGTTACATGATGTTTGGGATGGCTCGCGGGCACATGTGTTGCAATGCCTTATCTAGTGCTGTGCCTGAACGTGTTTCTTTTTTTGAAGAACGGGAACTGAACGCACCCCTCTTTGGCTGGATGAACCTCGAACTAAAAGAGTTTATTCTGAACAGAGTGAACGTGAACAAAAGAACGACGTTCTTTATGATAACTTCTTGTCAGATCGTGGGACTTTGTTGCTCGACTTTGTAGGCAAGAACAGTCGCGTTGCCATGGGATCTTTTGAAAATCCTTCTTTTTTTTCTTTTTTTTTTTTTTTTTTTTTTTTACCGTGGTATCGAATTGGCATCGAGAATCGTGTAATTTTACTGTGATTGGCACCGACTACTGAATTTTTGGTATCGTGACATCTCTACAGGGGATCGGTTCCACTGGCAGCCGTACATATCCACACATGACGACATCTTACTTAAGCTGGAATGTTTCTGATCATGACTATTTCCTTCCCTTCTCCACACTAGTCTCTTCCCATAACTCTTCGGCAAGTTTCATCTGTCAAATCCTGTCTGCCCAAATAATGCTCCTGAGCTAGACACGTTTTAAAGACCTCTGGCGAAATTCCTGATTTTGAGATTTACCAATTGGTCACATCTTTTGGTCATCTACCACAGTTGTTAATTGTTGTCTTTTGGGCCTTTTGGTTTTCCTGAGTTAACAGCAACTAGGCCATTAAACAGCTGTGCTGCCGATTGTCCAATTACTTTTGGTCTCTTTAAAAAGGGTAGGGATGGGGCACATAAAAGAAGTGTTGTAATTCATCCTCCAATCACCAGATTTGGATGTATACCTCTTGAAATTACATCTGGAATTCTGCACTTTGGGCTCATATTCATTCAAAAATTTATTCTTCAATATGATGTGGAAGGTAGCTAAAATAACACTTACTTTTTCAGCGTCTAAATACTTATGGACCTGGCTGTAGACCTATATGGCGTGAACCATCTTGGAATCAGCCCTAACTTACAGTTACTGTACTAATACATGGATTGCAGGGCAGTGTAAATATGTGTGCTGGAAATAAAAAAAAAAATATGAAAACAAAAAACAGTGGAAAGAACCAGGGAAGGGGACCTTTGCACAAAAGGATGTTACGGTGATCAAGGAGACAAAGTGACCATCCGAATACAGGCTGTTAGAGTTAGAATAACACTGTCAGTGTCTTAGCCCTGTCCTGTTTTTTCTCTTTATCTTGACTCCTCCTTAATTCTCTACTCCACATTGAGACACTGTAAATAGGCTGTTGCATCCTCCTATTTTTCATAAATTGAAGGGACATTATCGTGGTACAGCAAGTCACACTCAATAGCTGCATAAATATACAAAATCAATCATGTGTAGGAAATTTTTAATGTGGGGTCATCCTATCAAATTGTTTTGATGTTTTTGGTAAGTTTATGAAACGCGCCCTGACACTACTAGCAGACGGTATTTTTGAAGAAATACCGCTAGGGGCGCTGTAAATAGTGATGTTGTCTTTGCTCTCTGGCTTCGTTTTGGCTGTCATTTTCATCATTGCATTGCATTTATGCATTATGCATTGTGATGATAATACTTGACTATTACGTGTCTTTTGTATGATATCCGGCTATTAATACGAATCGCCTGCCTCGAAAGAATGCGGATAAGTTAGATTTCCTGCACTTAGACCTCAACTATGTCTGCATGACTGACATACAAACATACAGGAAAAAAAATGACACAAACTCACTGTGCGGTACGGTAGCCAACTCCGGGGATATGCATGATATAGAGGATCTTACACGAGTAAGCGTGTCATATGAAAGTTATGAGAGGAGTTGAGTAAATTTAGCGTTTGTTGCGCGCTTTGTTTGCATTGAACTTCGTCACTCTGATATGCTGTAATGAGTCACAGACATTCACGGCTGAATTTGCCATGGCTTTTAAATTCACAGTCAACACTGACTAGCCAGCTTATTAACTAACTAATGTTACATTATGGTTATGAAAAGGTACTCCATGCACGCTGGCTAGCTAGCTTATTTCACAAATAAATAAGTGGAAAGATGAGGATTGTAATGTGTGTATGCTGTATGTAGCGTATATGCAGAGCAGCCGGCGTAACGTCATAGCTAAGGGCCGAAAAAGAGACTGCTGTAATAAAATGATGTGCCCCATTCAAGGGAGAATAGTCTATTTGATCGCACTCTTTTTTCGATATTTGAATTACATGGTGGTTGAATCATCCCAAAAAGGTTAGAAGTTGAATGTATTGTTATCTGGGAATGATTTAAGCAGCAAATTGTATTGGATGATAATGTCCCTTTTAGTAAAATAAATATTGCTAGCCTGATAGCATCATAGCCTATCTCATAGGCCACAGGCCGCATATATCCCACAACATACAAGTAGCCTAGTCTCTGTGAGAGGAGAAACAGTGCAATACACCCACACACACCCACGCTTGCCGTATTGCACTCTGGATCGTGATCAGTAACAATATTGCCCATTTTTTTTGGCCTTGGGGGCATTTAGAATTCTTATTGAGGTGGCCACAAATGAATTCCTGAAGTGGTTCAGCCTGCAAGCGGGGACTGTAGCGTCTACCTGATGGTGGAAGCTCGTATTCAGCATCGAGGACATGTGTCTGGTCAGATTAATTTTTGATTAATGTTGTCTTTCTCCTGTTTCATTTCAAGTAGGGGAGGAGGTAAAGTGACATCATTGAGAAAATTGTGGAGAAATAAAACAATGAATTTTGATAATAGTTCTTGCTAATATTTCCAGCTAGCAAGCACCTACTTGGTGCTCTGATAGAACCAGCTGTTGTCATGCATCTTTGAAAATCACCGTTACAGCTGTCAACTAATGGCTGGACTTGCATTCATTGCTAGCAGGTCACTGCTGGGCCAGTTTGTGATATTTAGGAAAAGATGAGGCAGGTAGATGTCTTTCCCAAGCAGAAAAGTCACCAGACCTGTGACAACAGCATAAAGGGCATTGGAGAAAGAGAATGCAATATTTTTTTTTAGCAGACATGGCGTCTGCTATTTTGCGTATGTAAACAGGTACACGTTTCCCCATCAGTGTTAAAAAAGGGACCCTGTCAAAATGTTACTGTCAGAAAATTCTGTTTATACATAGATGGCCCTTGACTGCGCATTGAATGCATTAAAATGGGAGTAGATGGTTTCTCAAGCAAGAATGTATGAAATGTTCAACCATTGTAACCTGCTCTCAGATAAAATGAGGGTTGGCGTTTTGTATTTGGCAACTTCTTTCCAAGCTTTATAAGGCAGAAAAGTAACCTTGGTCAGGAGTAGGAGAGAGTCTGTGTGTTTTTATGTTGGGACAGGGTGTGGAGTGGTCATGCTTTGGCATAAACTCTTTCACAGTTTTGAAAAATAGGAAGTGCAGATGTGTGAATGTGTGAAGCAGAGCAGAACAAGAGCTCTCTGCCAGGGGCTCCTGAAATGCGCAGCCAGCTTGCCTCCATCAGGGCGGATGGATCTGACTTCCTGTGGCATGTCCTGGACCCTCTAAAAATATACCGAGGAAAGTAATCAAGCAGAGACTATTCCCGCAACCTTTTTCTTGGAGAGCTATACTCCATTGCTCTGGCTTTAAATCATAACGGACTTCAAAAAAGTCTTGCATAACACCATCATGAGTCCTACCTGTTATACACTAGCCCTTTGGCTTGCACACCAGTGCTCGACTCTTGTAGACCAGAACATTCTCCATACCTGCCAGAGAACTTGCTAGAACCCCCCTTTAATGATTCCATTTGGCTTGAGAATTATTAGCACACCTGAATGGAAATTAACTAAAAATACTATGAAAAATAGATCAGTGGTTCTCAACCTCGGTCCTGGGGGACCACTGTGTATGCTGGTTTTCATTCCAACCACAATTGCAATCGCAGGATTTTAACAAGCTGTTAATTTTGCTTCATTATGTGCTTTTCATGTTCGGAGATGTAATTTACCATCTTAATCTGTGGAATGCCAAACATAGCTTTGCAATGCCCCAAAGATGACCAATTTTACATTGTGCTCATTGCACTATAGCCAAAAAATAAAGAGGTAACAAACCAATAAGTTTAATTTGTCAACATAATGACTTAATTAGTAACTAGATTCATTGTTGTATATGCAATAATTAGCGATTTTTTTCTTGATACTGCAACGCGAAACAGGTGGGCCTCATTAGCATTTGTGTTGTCATTCAATTCTCCATTCTCTGCCAGATGGTTTGGATTGATTGCCAGGTGGACATACAAATTAAGAGCCTGCTGATTGACCTCAGTGTCTAATTTCATTGGTTATAGATTACCTCTCTTCATGCACATTGAAATTAACTGTTTGAAATTTCATCCAGTAAGTACAGCATGTCCAGAGAAGATACATTTTTCATCGCATGTATAGACACTTCTGGCAGAATGTGATTTAAGAGTTAAGTAATCCCACAGTATTAGCTCCTAGTTTGGATACTTAAAAGCTTGTTAAAATTCTGGAATCACAATTGTGGTTGGAACAAAAACCAGCATACACAGGGGTCCTCCAGGACCGAGGTTGAGAACCACTGAAATATTTAAGAGCCATTGACTGTAAGGTTCAGGCAGGTAGTGATAGTCACCTTCTTCAATTTTGCTGAAACTTTGGTGGTTATATGTCCCTACCCTAACTAGAAAATTCCCCAAATGTTTTGGCCCTACCTGCACCGGTTTGGGTTTTAGGGGTCAATCAAGTGCAAGCCAAAATAGGGCCTAAAATGCCAAAATACCAAAATTTGATTTTTTGGGTTGCTCTTATTCACTGTGCAAACTTTATCCCAAAGTAAAAGTTGTAAAATTGAATTATAGGGGGGATGTTTCAGTGGAAAGAGCGATTTTCGGCCTGGGATCTTCTTCGCGCAACATATGGGGGGCGCTCCAGTCAGACTTGTGACAAATTCATTTTCGTCAATTCCAAGGAATCGGAAAAGGAATTGGAGAATTGGAATTGGATATTTAAAAATATTTAAAAAAGACATGCCCATGTCCTTTTACCTTGAAAAGTTCAATTCCAATTCCAATTCCCCAATTCCTTTTCCAATTCCTTGGAATTGACGAAAAGGAATTTGTCACAAGTCTGGCTCCAATATGGCCGCAATCCATTTTCGTCACTAGTTTGCACCCCTTTCTCCTCTGTGTGCGATCAGTGCCCCAGAACTTTTACAGCTGCACCACACTGGTATGTAATTAGACTATCTATTTGAGGTGAGAAAAAGTTGGGATGGTGGCGCCAAACATGGCAAAATGCTAAAATTTGGTGTATTTCAGCACCACTTGATGGCGTGCGTGGTCGATTGACAGGGCAAAGGTTTGTTGCCTGATGAAGTATAGAGGTCACCCTTTTAGTTTATGGAAGCCATTTCTTGGGATCAAGAATACTGTCCATAATAGGTGGCGCTTTACTAACAGATGTACTGGTACCCACGTAAAGCAGTATCCACTCAAAATTGCTCATGATTGGTCCAGCTGAAATGTGCGGAGAAAATCCCAAGGAAATACTTTTGTATGAGATGCCCCTCACCCTTAAACTTGCAGTTATTGCAAAGGGAACAATGGGATCATAACTGCGCAAGTCAATACAAGGTGTGCTAAAATGCTACTTCCGTGGAACATGAGGAGTTGAATGGAGCATACAAGATGGTTGTTCATTTGTAAAATTTTGTTCTGAACCACTTAAAAATGGGTACACATACACTAAAATGGAACACAAGAGCCCAAGCCTAGTCTGCATGCAAGTCTATCCACCTGTATGAAATGGGCCTGTAACTATACCAGAAGTTATTTTGTGAAAAAAATGCCAGTTTCGTATACATTTGGAATGTTTGTATATTCATCCAAGCCAGTTCTGGCTCTTTAAGGCCTTTCACATACGTGGATGATTCTGGATAAAACCTCAGATTGAAAAAAGTGGCTTTTCAATAGTCTGAAACAATAGAGTAAACAGGAAGTACTTGTGGTGGCCTCAATCAATAATTGATGTAACTAATAAAACCACTCATATGCCAGAGATGATTGAAAAATCAATAATCATTTCCTGAAATAAGGTCAAGTCCATCACAAGGCCTGTTGTACTGGGACACACCATCGAAATGCAACTATAGCAGCTTATATTGACATGCGCAAAGAATATCCCATGATTTTTGTCATTGGAATTTAATTGATAAAGGCTAAAGACATAATTCATGAAAACACACCTTGGGATAATGGCTGTGCATTTCATAACTTGACCAATCATGAGCAATTTTGAGTGGATATTGCTTTACACGTGTACCAGTACATCTGTTAGTAAAGCGCCACCTATTATCGACAGTAGTCCTTATCCCAAGAAATGGCTTTCATAAACCAAAAGAGTGATCTCCATACTTCATTATGCAACAAACCTTTGCCCTGTAGGTTGACCGCGCACACCAACAGGTGGCGCTGAAATGTCAAATTTTACCATTTTGCCATGTTCAGCGCCACCTATTGGTGCGCACATACATTATCCCAACTTTTTCTCACCTGTAATGGATAGTCTAACTGCATACCAATGTGGTGCAGTTGTAAAAGTTCTGGGGCACTGATCGCGGACAGAGTATAAGGGGTGAAAACTACTGACGAAAATGGATTGCGGCCATATTGGAGCGCCCCCCATATGTTGCGCGAAGAAGATCCCAGGCCGAAAATCGCTCTTTCCACTGACCATCCCCCCTATAATTCAATTTTACAACTTCTACTTTGGGATAAAGTTTGCGCAGTGAATAAGAGCAACCCAAAAATCAAATTTTGGTATTTTGGCATTTTAGGCCCTATTTCGGCTTGCGCTTGATTGACCCCTAAAACCCAAACTGGTGCAGGTAGGGCCAAAAAATTTGGGGAATTTTCTAGTTAGGGTAGGGACATAAAACCACCAAAGTTTCAGCAAAATTGAAGAAGGTGACTATCACCACCTGTCTGAACCTGCCTGAACTTTACAGACAATGGCTCTTAACGACATTTTGGGGAATTCAAAGTGCCAAAGTGTGAGAAATACTGTACTGTCCAAGCAATTTTGGAACAAACCAAAACTATTGATTCATTTAATTATATAAATCAATTTCCTCTAGATCAAGGTTTCAAAATTAATGACACCAGTCAAGATCATTTTGATGAACATCTACAAAATTTAAACCAGGAATGAATTGTGTTTAAGTTTTAATTAAGAGCCATTCCATGAGAGATTGACATTTGATGCGCAGTTGACCCCCTGGTATTGAATGAACTTGGCACATAAGTAGGTGTGGGTGTCTCACGGAAAAAGCCAAATTTTTAGGTTTGTATCTCACTTTGCCTGCAGGTGGCGCCACCTGGAAGCGACTAAATTGGCTCAGTTTTGTTGTCCAAAAGCTGTTTACACCACATTTTACATCAACTATCATGACTTAAGGGTACACAGTACCAAATATGTTATACATTCATCATGACCTGTGACACTTCAAGTCCAGTTAGACATTCAGCTTCACATAGTGGCCAAGCTGGGTAAATACGTTATTGAGCCAGAATTATTTAAGAAATATCAATAAAAATTGAAAATCAGAATGGGAATAAACTAATGCCAGACTTATACCAATATAGAATGTTTTAATATGTGTTTACTCACAACAAGCCTGTCATTTTCAGTGAATAGTACCTTGGTGTCTTGCTGGGTTAGTGCAATGGACGGCCGACAAGATGGTCGAAATTGATTTTAGGTGCATGTTTGCGGTATATTTCCTCAATAACCCATATGTACTGTGGTGGCAAATGCTGTTTGTCGTGCTTTTGAAACTCTTTTTTCAGGAATACCATGCATTTCTTTGGTAGTATCTACACTTTTCAAGCTAGACTGAGCCAAAGTTGGAGGAAAACTCAAAACGGACCTTTTCATAGCAGATTGTGCCTATGTTTAGGTGGCATTATTTTGTTTACCCAGCAAGACAGAGATCTGAAATTCTCTGGATACATAGTCCCTTTGAGGTACATTACAGCATTAGTAAAATCTCAATGGTAGTATTTTCAGCAGATACTGGCTATCGCCAGCAATGTACCAAAGAAATTGTTTTTGAATTGTGATACACACAGCTAGCTTTCTCTGAAAATGAAGAGTTTGGTTTGGTACTCTGCTGAGTGAATAGCTGTCTGACGAAACATGGCGCTCTAAAGAGCTAATGTTCTACTGAGGTAATATACCATATTCCCAGTCTTGTACCAAAGTTCTGTCCCGTGCATACTGAGCTGTTGGTGTTGATGAAACTCTTGTGCCATATAGGCTGCAGCCCGCTATTTAATTCAGAGACAGACAAGCTAACTATCCACGGCCACTAAGCAGCCCTGTAGAGACCCAGGATCTAGTATAGTAGGGCTTGCCTAGGGCTCGACTGGCTCCGCGAGTAACATCAACCCAGATCGAACGAAGGAGGCCATGGATGGCTGCTGAGGGCCAAGGCCAAGGAGCACCTCTGGCGCGCACCACCAGGTGCCGCCAACCCACAGTCGCATTCCGAAAACAGACTGAGGGATCGAGCTAATCACGTGCTGGGTTGACGTCATTTTGCTTTGGACAACATGAAAAGTATCAAACAGCTTTAACTTTTGTACTATACATTCTGTCTTCACGTACACGGTTGTGTGACTAAGATTCTTTTTCAGAGTTCTGTTATTTTATTAAGAGTACGTATACTGTTGATGCATGTCTGCATACGCACTTATGATGGTATGCCTTTAACATTTGCTCTGTTTTGCTGTTTTAAAATTTTGGACTGGTAATGTTTTATAACGTGCTGTACATTTCTTACTGCACTGTATCCGTACTTGGTAGTAGTATATTTATTGCGCGTTTGTAACACTCAAGGTCACCACCAGTTTCCAACCAACCCAGCTTTATATGAAAGGGATTACAAATTTTATGTATAACTGTGCATGTACTTCATATATTTCAGAAGACAGAACTTTGGTACAGTATATGTCTGGGAATATGGAATATTAGGTCGGCAGAACATGCGCTCTTGAGACCGCCACCTTTTGTCAGAAAGCTATCTACCCAGCATAGTACCAAACCAAACTCTTAATTTTCAGAGAAAACAAGCTGCATGTATCACAATTCAAAAAGAATTTTTTTGGTACATTGCTGGGGATAGCCAGTATTTGCATCCAGCCTACAACGCCCTCTGGGGATGAAATTGTCCAACTTTTGATGTTGGATATCATCTACACTGAAAGCACTACCATTGAGATTTTACTATTGCTGTAATGTACTCCAAAGGGACTATGTATCCAGAAAATGTCAGATCTCTATCTTGCTGGGCAAGCAAAATAAAGCCACCAAAACATAGGCACAATCTGCTGTGAAAAGGTCCATTTTGAGTTTTCCTCCAACTTTGCTTGAAAAGTGTAGATACTTCCAAAGAAATGCTTGGTATTCCTGAAGAAAGAGTTCCAAAAGCACGACAAACAGCATTTACCACCACAGTGCATGTCTGGGTTATTGAGAAAATATACTGCAAAAATGCACCTAAAATCAATTTTGACCATCTTTCAAGCCATCCATTGCACTAATCCAGCAAGATACCAAGGTTCTATTCATTGAAAATGATAGTCTTGTTGTGAGTAAACACATAATAAAGCATTTTATATCGGTATATGTCTGGGGTATTATTTTATTCCCATTTTCAATTTTTATCGTTATTTCTCAAATAATTCCTGCTCAATAATGTAGTTACCCAGCTTGGCCACTACGTAGTGCTGATGGTCTAACCGGACTTGAAGTGTCATGATAAAAGTATAATGTATTTGGTACAGCGTACCCTTAAGTCATGATATTTGATGTAAAATGTGGTGTCAACAGCTTTTGGACGACAAAACTGAGCCACTTTAGTGGCTTCTAGGTGGCGCCACTGGCAGGTAAAGTGAGATACAAACCTAGAAATTTGGCTTTTTCCATGAGTTACCCATATCTACAACCCCAATTCCGAAATACTTGGGACAAAGTGTAAATTGTGAATAAAATCAAAACGCAATGACTTTCAAATCACACCAGCTAGTATTTTATTCACAATAGAACAGATAACCTAGCAAATGTTGAAACTTAAATGTTGAAAATGAACAATTTTATACATAAAATGAGCTCATTTCAAATTTGACGGCTGCTACAGGTCTCAGAAAAGTTGGGACAGGGGCCTGTTTACCATGGTGTAGCATCCCCTCTTCTTTTTCACACAGAGTGGAAGCGTCTGGGCATTGGGGAGACAGGTTTCTCAAGTTTAGCCATTGGAATTTGATCCCACTCTTATATAATACAGGCTTCCAGCCGCTGGAGAGTTTCGGGTCTCCTTTGACAGACTTTTCGTTTAATTCTGCGCCAAATGTTCTCAATTGGTGAAAGATCACGACTGCAGGCAGGCAAGTTCACACGGACACACGGACTCTTCTACTCTGAAGCCAAGCTGTTGTAATAGCTGCAGTATGTGGTTTTGCATTGTCCTGCTGAAATACACAAGGCCTTCCCTGGAGTAGATGTCGTCTGGTGGGGAGCATATGTTGCTCTAAAACCTTTATATACCTTTCAGCATTCATGGAGCTTTTTAAAACATGCAGGTGTCCCACACCATATGCACTAATGCATCCCCATACCATCAGAGATGCTGGCTTTTGAACTGAACGCTGATAACAGGAGGGGTGGTCTTTCTCCTCTTTAGCCGGGAGGACACGACGCCCATGATTTCCAACAAGAATGTCAAATTTGGACTCGTCTGACCGCAGGACACTTTGCCACTTTACTACAGTCCAATTTAAATGAGTCTTGGCCCACAGAACACGGCGGCACTTCTGGATCATGCTCAACAGTGGCTTCCTTTTTGCATGATAGAGTTTTAGGTGGCATCTGTGGATGGCTGGGTGGACTGTGTTTACTGACAGAGGTTTCTTGAAGTATTCCTGGACCCATTTAGTAATGTCAATGACAGAATCATGCCAATGAGTGATGCAGTGGTGTCTGAGGGCCCGAAGATCACAGGCATCCAGGAAAGGTCTTCGGCCTTGTCCCTTAGGCACAGAGATTTTTCCAGTTTCTCTGAATCTTTTGATGATGTTATGCACTGTCGATGATGAGACCTTCAAAGCCTTTGCAATTTGACTTTGAGGAACATTGTTTTTAAAGTATTCCACAATTTTTTTACGCAAGCCTTCACAGGTTGGAGAGCCTCTGGCCATCTTTACTTCTGAGAGACTCAGCCTCTCTAAGACATCCCTTTTATAGCCAATCATGTTACTCACCTGAAGCCTGTTAACTTCATTACTTGCTAAATGTTCTTTCAGCTGATTCTCTTATATATTAATTGCTTTTTTCAGCCCTTTTATGCCTGTGTCCCACCTTTTTTGAGACCTGTTGCAGCCAGAAAATTTGAAATAAGCTCATTTTGTGGATAAAAATGTCTCCAAAAAATTGTGTGTAAAATGTCTCAGTTTCAGCATTTGAAATGTTATCTATGTTCTATTGTAAATAACATTGGCTCATGTGATCTGAAAGTCATTGCATTTTGATTTTATTCACAATTTACACTTCGTCCAAACTATTTTGGAATTGGGGTTGTACAAAGTACTAATGAGCAAAGTTTTATTCAATTTCAGGGGGGCCTACTCCTCAGCTTCTTCATTAAGTGCCATTTTCTCATGGAATGGCTCAGAAATATTATGTTCCATTGCACTACTTCCTGTTTCACTATTTGACAGAACATCAAAAATTACTTTGTCATCGTGCGCAAGGAAGAAAATAGAAGAACTGGCAGTTCAAAAGAGACGGATGATTGGAGACCTTCATAAACAGTGCTTTCAGAAAGTATTCAGACCCCTTCACTTTTTTCACTTTATGTCACAGCCTTATGCTTAAAATCATTTAAATTAATTTTTTCGCTCATCAGCCTACACTCAATACCCGATAATGACAAAGCAAAAACAGAATTATTAAAATTTTTGTAAATTTATTCAAAAGACTTTATTTGGAAAGGTACACACTTGTCTGTATAAGGTCTCACAGCTGCCAATGCATATCAGAGCAAAAACCAAGCCAGGAGGTCAAAGGAACTGCCTACAGGGCTTAGAGACTGGATTGTCTCAAGGCACAGATCTTGGGAAGGCTACAAAGAATTTCTGCTGCATTGAAAGTTTACAAGAGTACAGTTGCCTCTATAGCCCCGGCCAGACTACACGAAACTACGCATAATTTCACTTCCCGGTATTTTACTTCTCATAGTTTGGATAGTCTGACCACAAACTTCTTGAAAACTTACCAGTGAAACTTCCCGCAAAACTTCCCACTCCAACTCAAGAAGTTTCTCGCTTCCCACGAAACCTCGCAAAGTTTTCGGTGGTCTGGCCAAACAGTCTTGAAACTACACGTAGTTTGTCACATGATTAATACCATCTACTGCCTTGTCTTGTCTGTTGACATTTTTTGTGCACCTGTATTCCTGTGTATGTTCTACTCATCAAGCTAGCCTGCATGCTATAGGTAGTATCATGATTTTACTGAGTTAACATTGAAGAGAGGTACAGCTAGAGATACAGAGCTAGTGAGACACATGTTGTTATCATTTGGTCATTTTGCCTGCGTTGAATATAGCCGAACAGTCCCTGTTATTCATGTTCCTCACGTCTACGATGACGTTTGATCTCCTGCCGATTCATAGCGGAATACAAAATCCGTCCCATTTTCAGAATTCCTTGAGCTGACTTGAGGTCTTCACACACCGGGGGCGTGACGAACAAGCAAGATGAAAAAGCGAATGATTTGCCTCCGAATATTTGCATCAAAAGTATTCATACTGGCGGCAATGCAAATTTGCTACAGTTGAACAGTAAAAGGTTCAAAAGATTCACAGCAGCTCATCGTTCAGAGAAAATTATGGATTCGATATCATTCGGTGATAAAGATCTTGTCCTCATCTTCCTCACTCGCTGATAAAAGAGGAGTATGTTCAAAGTGTACTTAAATACTTAAGTAAAGGATATCCGTACCTCTTTTGCCGCTGCCTGTATGGAATTTGCCATCATATGAATAGATTGTAAAGTGAAATATGTTGCGAGACTGCTGAAAGTTGGCAGCAGTAGACAGGCTATTGACTATAGGCTAGAGGAGTTTACCGAGTTGGAGCATTATTGATAAGCATGAGTTTGGTTGATTGCGCTCTTCGTCTTCTCTGTGGCCTGGATTCTTCTTCTACTTCCTGTTTGTTTGCCGTTTTCACCTTGCAAAAGCTCAGAAAAATCTACCTCAATCCGAAAAATAATTACTTTGCCAGGTAATATTCACCTTCTATGTGAAAGCACTCATAACAAAAACACCAGTTAAAAAAATTTATATCGCCATGTGAATTCATGCCACAAAAAAAAATGCCTCCGGTGTGTTGAGACCTTTATTTGAAGGGAGAAGACAGCAACTTAAAAAAAAAGGACTTTTACACAATCAAACGCGAATATCATGCACAGGTTGGTACGACAAGCCGTGCTGGGACTGCATGCGTAATAATTAGCATTGCATTTCCTGCGTATCAAATTCGCTGTACTGTTTCCATGACAGCCGAAGATCGGCGTGGTGTTTGCCATTGCTGAGCATGCGCGGTAGTGGCCCGAACTATGAGTAGTTGGGCATCGCTCAAACTTCGAGAGGTGTGTCGGTAGTGTGATTACGCACTTGAAACTTCGGGAAGTGATCGAGAAGTAAACTTTGCGTAGTTTCGCGTAGTCTGACTGAGGCTTATAATTCTTAAACGGAAGAAGTTCGGAACAACCAAGACTCGGAGAGAATGGCCTTGGTAAGAGAGGTAACCAAGATCCCGATGAGCTGCAAAGAACCTGTGTGGAGATGGGAGAAACTTGCAGAAGGATAAGCATTACTGCAGCACTCCACTGATCTGGGCTTTATGGCAGAGTGGCCAGATAGGAGCCTCATCTTAGTGAAAGACACATGAAGACCTGCGTGGAAATTCCAAAAAAAGCAGTTAAAGAACTCTCAGGCTGTGAAACAAGATTTACTGGCCTGATGAAACCAAGATCGAACTGTTTGGCTTCAATTCTAAGCCTCATGTTTGGAGGAAACTAGGCACCACTCATCACCTGCCCAAGACCATCCTGGCAATGAAGCTTGGTGACAGCATCATGCTGTGGGGTCGTTTTTTCAACGGCAGGGACTGGGTAACTGGTCAGGGTTGAGGGGAAGCTGAATGGAGCAATGTACTAAACTATCCTTAATGAGAACCTGTTCCAGAGTGCTCAGGACCTCAGAATGGGTTGAAGGTTCACCTTCCAGCAGGATTATGACCCAAGCACAGCCAAGGCAACACAAGAATGGCTTAGGGTCAATTCTGTGAATGTCCAAGTGTGTCTTAGCTTGAACCCTGAATTGAACCCAATTGAACACCGCTGGAGAGACCTGAAAATGACTGTCTACTGTCAGTTGCCATCCATCTTGACAGAGCGTGAAAGGATCTGCAGCAAAGAATGGCAGAAAATTCCTCAATTCCGGTGTGCAACGCTTGTTGCGTCATAGCCAAGAAGACTGAAGGCTTTAATTGCTGCTGAAGGTGTTTCAACTAAGCAGTGAATAAAGGGTCTGAATACTTGTTAATGTCATATTTCAGTTTTTCTTTTTAATAAATTTGCAAAATAAATCTGTTTTTGCTTTGTCTTTGTAGGGTATTGCGGGTGAAAAATTAATTCAAATGATTTTCCGCTGTGAATCACTGTGAAAGTATGGCAGGCTTAACTGACATCTTGATGTCACCAGGTTTCAATAGGCACAATCAGATGCCACCTCCATAAGCACCAGCTTGTTGGTTTGGTTGTAACTTGCAAGACCAAAGCTTTTACTGACCCCCAAGACAGAATCAAGCCCTTGTGATCTGCCAAAAGTCATTTAAATGATGACTTGACTGAAATACTGCCGTCAAATGACACCAAAATTGAAAATTTCGATCAGATGCAGCATCGGCATATTTTATGTCAAAACAGAGATGCATACAAGGAACGGAACCTCATAACCACAGTAAAATATGGTGGTAGATTAGTGATGCTGGAGGGTTACTTTGATTCCAGAGGCCCCAAAGCACTCACATCGATAGCATAAAAGATTCCATCGTGTATTGGGAAATTTTGATCATCAATCTGATTCCCTCTACCAGAAGGCTAAGTAGATTTGACCGTAGCTGGATTTTCCCTTAAGAAAGGGACACAGAGCACACATTGAAATCCAAATGGTTCTGGGACAACAAAATCAATGTACTGCAAGTAGTCATCTCAGTCACCAGACCTCAACCCAATCAAGAACCTGTGGGCTGAACTGAAGCAGGCAGCTATTAAACATAAACCATGAATGTGACTCACTTTTAGAGGACCTGCATGGAGAAATGGTCAGAAATTTTTCCATTGTGAGCCTTGATCTAGTCAAACTAGAGGGCAGTCGATAGAGCGCATACCTCCGCCATGCCATATATCTGTCCTTTTGTTTACAGAATATGTTCAGGATCACTTCCAACATTAAATCAACTCTCTCTTGGTCTACTACCCATCATCCTGCCTATTTCCATGCCATACCGTTCTAACTTTTTGAGTTACCCAGTCAGAAACATCACACAGTCCTGCATTAGACAGATATATTTGATTTCTTCCAGATCCAGAATCCATAATATGTTCCAATCTTCTCCAAAATTTAATCAACTCATCCGTGGACTACCAACGATCATCCTACCAAATTTCATGACAAACTGTACATAACTTTTTGAGTTATCCTGTTTACAGACAGACCTGCAGATGGACAGAAAAACAAACGGGTGAAAACATAACCTCCTGGCGGAGGTAATTAAAGGCAAATACTCCGTGCTGTTATCCTTGCCAGAGGTGGTTGCACCAAGCACTAAACTAGGGATACCAATGATTACAGAACCTTAATCTTGATGAATTTCTTTCATTATTAAATACATTTATGATTACCTCCACCAAGGAGGTTATGTTTTCACCCATGTTTGTCTGTTTGCCTGTATGTTAACAGGATAATTCAAAATGTTATGAACGGATTGGCAAAAAAAAAATTTGGTAGGATGGTAGGTGGTAGTCCAAGAATTAGTTAATTCAATTTTGGAAAATCTGGAACTTACTCCAGATTCTACATCTGGGCGAAGTGAAAATATTCCTGAATAGAATGATTGTTCTGGTCACACTTTAGATGAAGTGTTGCTCATAAAGGCTTTATGCAGCATGTATAATGCCTTCATAAATGAGACATAATGTCTTCATAAATCATACATAAGCAAATGTCATGCTTTGTAAAGGGTGAAATAACACATCCTTGTTCAGCATGTGATGCCAGATGTCATATAACTGACAATGTCACCTAGCTAGTGGTTAAATACTATGAAGGGTGACATTGTCAGCTAAATGACATTGTCATTGTCACTTCTGGCATCACATGCTGAATAAGGATGGGTTATTACATATATGATTTATGAAGAAATTATGTTTCATTTATGAAGGCATTATACATACTGCATAAAGCCTTTATGAGCAACACTTCATCTAAAGTGTGACCATTGTTCCTTACGTGATGAGCAGATTTTCATAAAAATTTTAGTGTTAAATGGAGTCTGCACTAATGTAGAATTGATTATAGTTGTTGGTGATCTGGATAATAATCTTGTGGATCCAGAACCAATAATACTGACATGGCGTGGCGGAGGTATGCACACTCTACCAAGTGCCCTTCTAGTTTTGGCTGGGTCCATTGCAACATCAATAAACTACAATATTTTTCGCGTCTTGGTTTTTTAAATAGTATTTTTAATGCGTATAAGAGAAAATATTAGGTGCGCATAGGATAAAAAAGTTTCCAAGAAAATGTAAAGCTGATGCTCTTGGAAGTGTGGGATAGGAGAGTAAAACAAAAAAGTGCGAGAATTCCAGGCATTCAGAAAATAATTAGATCAAAATGAAGCAAGAAAAATAAAAAGGCTTTATTATATCATGGCTAAACAGGGCGCCCTGATGAAGACCGTATAGGTCGAAACATGTCGGCTTTTTTGACTGTTTAGCCATGATATAATAAAGGCTTTTTATTTTTCTTGCTTCTTTTTGATCTAATTATTTTCTGAGTGCCTGGAATTCTCACATTTTTTTTGGTATTTTTAATGCATTTCCAGTCAGGGGTGCAAATAATTCAGGAGCCTATGCTACTCTTGCTTTCTATTTTGAGATTTGCTGTGGCTTTTAAAAAATTTCAATTTAGACCCTGTGTGGACACGACTTCAAATCCAGGACAAGCCGGTCAGTGATCTTTGCATTGTTGCATGTCTAATAGCTGCTGCCTTTCCCCTGAGAAGGCAGTCACAGTTGTGCGGAAAATCTATGCTAGTCATTGATGTTCCTCCCAGAGAAGTGCGTCGCCTCTCACTTGCACACAGCACAAAGGGATTGGTGATTCTGTAGTTCAAACATCTTTGTTTCTATTTTGACAGGTTTAGGAATCTACGGCTGAAGCAGAGGAAGCTCCGAGACTATGCGAGTGAAATGGTGGATCTGCCCAAAGTAAGCCATGCACAACCTCCCAGCATTTTTTTTTTTTACTGACCTGTACATACCCCCCCATTATCTATTTTAATCATCAAAATTCAATAAATCTTGCTTCGTAATACTCTCTCCCAGTCCCAAATCTCTCGCATTCCCTAGTTCATCACTAATCATAGAATGCTGTTTTTGAATCAATACCATTATTGTATGTCCTCTTGATGTTTAATTCAAAGTATTACCAAAAATATAACCTTTATGTGAAATACAATGATTGAAGGAAAATAATTACCATCATGAAACAAATATTTCTCTCAAAAACGTGTGCCACAATTATTGGACCCCTTTGATTTAATGATTTGTGCAGCATCCCCTTGCCAAAGTAACTGTTCTGAATCATCACTATTAATGTGTAATGAGATTCGGAAAGACATGGAAAAGAATTTTAGGCCACTTTGCATGATCTCTCCAGATCCTTTAAATTTCTAGGTCCACGTTTATGGACTCTCCTCTTCAGCTCATCCCAGAAGTTTTCTATTGGGTTTAGGAGAGAGAACTGAGATGGTCATGGATAATCTTGAGTTTGTAGTTGGCTTACCATTTTTGTCTTCATTTTGGTACACACTTTGGCCCCAGGGGTTGGGAAGGCCATGCGCCATGCGCAAATGGTGCATAAAATCAAAATATGGCGCATTATAAAGCCACTGAGCGGGCCTAGAATGCGCCCGTGTGCCAATTAAATCTTTTTTTTTTTTTTCTATTATACAGAACCAAAATTCTTCAGAAAAAGAACTCCACTGATCGCAGTTGGTCGAGTGCGTTCTGATGCTCGATCGATTAAAGGGGACCTCGGATGCTATATTTCCAAAGTTATATTTTGATCTTGGACTCCCCTAGAGTACTCCTGATCGTTCAAAGCCCAAACAGGGTCCTTATTTAGCTCATACTGCCATCCTCAAAAAACCCCATTTGTAGTCCATTGTAGTCTCTGCCTGAAACGCCTCATTGGGGTGGCTCTTCCGCTATGGCCCCCCCACTCCCGCGGTGCCCACTTTCTTCTGACTGGCCAGCTCTGTGGAGGGCGGAGTTGGGCGGGACGAGGCTGCATAACGCAGTTTTCCGGGTCTGGCTCGCCAGAGTGAAACGCGAGACACGTCTGCAATCTGATAAGGAAGCTGCGGGAAAATTCCGCAATCTAACCTGATACTTGAATATAGATCTTATGAAATGAACTTGTTCTAACAAAACGCAGCGGCGAAAGTGGAGGACGCAGTGCGAAAATCTGGCAGCTCAAGCTCAAATTTGCTATCGGCTACAGTTTGCTACAGCGACAGTGGTGAGTACACCGGTTTTATTTACTTTATAGCTAGGATGCAGGGAAAGCTAGAATCCTCCCCATATAGACACATTTGTAGAACAGGTCGACATGCCCAAGTGTAGACCGGAGACCGTAGAAATCCGGTGGGTCTGAGTTTAGAGGGAAACATGGACAGTGAGGAGCAGCTAAAAGTGGACCAACAGCTTATGGACTGCTTCGGTGTGTATTAGGACCTGCTGGTTTGTGTGCATCGCTGTGGTGTGTTGTTAGCGTGGAGAAACGAACAGCTTCCGCGCTGGTATATGACGGAGAGGCGAAAGCTCTAAGATAAACGGCCTTTTCGGAAATTGCCCGTGGTGATGGTTTACTTATTGCTTCGAATGACCAGCTTTTCCTCATGAAAATGGGCGATTATGGATAGCGTCAAGAGAGCTAGACAGAGCTCTGGTTATGTCATGAACATAATACAGGTTTTACAGACCGTAAGTTCCATCTGCGTGAACCGTTGCTTATGTGGAGCTAGCGAATCGATCACTTTTACAGGAAAGAATTTAATATTCAATCGATGGCAATGCAAAGAAATCGTTTGTTATACTGGACACGTTATAGCCTGTGCGCTTCCCTATTGCTTTCACCGGTAGCATCAGAGAGCTTGCCCAGACATTGGAGATGTATCAGGCTGACCCCAGTCATGGATAAGTAAAGCGATCGTTTCATAAACACCCAAAAACGCACCCCAAGCTCTGCAAAATCTACGTCTGGTCTAACTGCAGCCCAACTCGGCAGACACATACAGCACCTCTCTGTTTAGCTTCAACTGTAGTGGCTACACTCAGGCAACGTTATGATGAAACTGTCACATTGATGCTTACCGAAGTAACACAAGGATACCGATCATAATTGCTGCATATAAGTTAACCAGAAGCATTTTTAATTTGCAGAGCAGGCGAACTAACATGCAGTAGCTGATAAGCGGTCATGACTTTGAATGTAATCTGTCGCGCAAAAAATTCATTTGGTGTCTGATGTGAAAGCAGCTTTATGGATAGTATGCGACAGCTAGAGAGAGCTTGGTTATGTTATGAACATAATACAGGTTTTGCAGACCGTAAGTTCCGTTAGCACGGACAAGTTGCTTATGTGGAGCGAGCAAATTCATCACTTCCACAGGAAAGAATTACCTATTTAATCTCCGCCTTTTCGGCTTTTTAATAGCCACAACAATTTCTAAAGGGGGATGAAATTATGTCAAGGTAGTGCAGAGAAATCATTTGTAAACCGGTAGAGCTTCTGCGTTTCGCATTGCTTTCATGGTAGCACCAGAGAGCTTGCTCAGACATTTGTGTAGTATCCGGCTGATCCCGGTCATGGAAAAGTGAAGCGATCACTAACTGTAGTGGCTACAATCGGGCAACGTTATGATGAAACTGCCACATTGATGCTTACCGAAGTAACACAAGCATACCGATCAGAATAACAGCATATAAGTTAACCGGGAGCATTTTTAATTAGCACGGCACGCAAACTAACATGCAGTAGCTGGTAACCGAGCGGTCATAACCACAGAGACAAACCCTTGCAATACAGGTTTTACGGACAGCAAGTTCTGTTACTGTGAACAGTTGTACCAAGCATCCAAATTACAAACAAGTATTAAAAGTTAGCTTCAAATGAGGTTTATGTTCACACAACTTCTGTAGAATTTCCCGATATCACTCTTGCATATTTAGGACACAAACATTAGCAACAGTAACTTGGCTACGTTAGCCGCTGTCCTACAGCCACAATCAACTGGCTATCACGTCAGGTTGGCTTATGCAGTAAAAGCAACTTACAGCTTCTTTGTCTGTGAGTCACGGACAGTCGCGACCGATACAGGCTTTATCTTCAGATATTTTACAAAGCATGCGTTTGAGGCCAGTTGTTAGTGCTAACTATCGCTAGCGGTCCTGCTAGCCACCCGTAACACGTTAGCTTCACTTACATTATTTGCTGTTATATGGTTACTTACAGCTTGTGGCTCCGAGCGCTTGATCGATGCAGCTGCTTCAGGTTTGAGAAGCAGCTGAAACGCTTATCCAGTGTCGAATTATCCTTTATTAAAAAAGCTGTCTTTGGTGAAATGCTGAGCACAAACAGCTAACGTTCCCTTTGGCCGTGGCTGTTTGCTGCCAGCAAACAAAAAAAGCTAGCCACTGATTTCTGGTGGCATCGTCTTTTCGAAGAGAAATATTTGTTTTTCTTTGCGTCCAAAAGTAAACGGACAAGTAGCTTTGGGAGAGATACAAAGTTGCACCTCAAATGATCTGCGGTTCTTCTTTTGTAGTTCCAAAAGTGTCAACGCTACTAAGGCATAGTATGATCTGCCGTTGTTAGTGCCTGCTAGAATAGTTTCCGGTGTGGGCAGGTCCAGCGCAGTGGTTGGCTCTGGCTAGGTCTGTACTAATTGGACGGTACAACCTGACGTCAGGTTTTGCCCAGATCTCGTGAAGATCTCGGGAGGAGCTGTTCAGAGAGGAAATCACGCTCACGAAATCACGTTCTTGGATTACGGCAAAACCCCTGTATCTTATGTTTAGAAACTTTTCAGAGGTTGAGCATGGACAACCAACATTATAACATTACTAATATTTATTAAAAGAAGGATCAGCATAATAGGTCCCCTTTAATTCTAATTCCAGGCCCTCGCGCGGTCCATCACCATTGCGAGGCTGTGAAAATGCCTATCGGGTGACTGATTTGGAGTGTATTTTCTCAGCGGAATGAGCTCGTGACAAAGTCGTTTGATATCACGTCTGATTCACATCAGTAGGCAGTATCAAATAACACTGTCCCGGAACTGAGTGTTGCAATACTGATTGGGTATGTAATTTGAAAATTATTTCTTAATTGTCTTTCTTAGTCAGAGACTGTTTACTTTGTTGTCATGACGGGAAAGGTTCATGGTTCACTTTCAATCATCATGTACGGGTTTATGACAAAAGATAGCAGGTCAGATTAATTTTGGATCGAACAAACGAGCAGTAATCTTTTATTTAGAAATGCCACCACGGCAGTATGGTCGATAGTTTGGTTGATGCGACCGGGATTTGTTTTGGCCGAGCAACCGCAAATAACTCCAGAATAATACATTTGCGATGCGTCTTATAGTAGTAGGCATAATTTTTTTTTCATATGTAAAACTAACGCGTAACACCTCCTCTCATACCCGCATTATACCCTGCTTAACTCATTCCCTACGGAATACTTTTATATAAAATTGTCGCGTTTGTACGGAATACTTTTCCCGAAAATTACACAATATAAAGTATTGAAATACAGGTGGCCCATAACCGCGATTGTCAACTGATTTCATGTTTTCATCGGACTGCGAATGGTCATCCACGCCACTGGCACCGGCTTACCTTAGGAATGGTAGGATTCGCCGCGCCGTTGGCAGCAGCTTGCCGTAGGGAATGCGTTAAATATGCACGCAAATGTGCGTTTCAGTTGTGGCTAATGGTTTGCCCTAAGCAACAGTTAAGATGTGTGATATAATAGGCATAGGCCTACTTTGCTCATTTCGATAAAGCCTTGAAACATAATGTTAAATAAAAAATTTGGAGCTTGGCAGCATTTCGTAGGCTAGCAGACTAGTGAAAAAAAGACGAACTAATTTGCAAGCAAAGTTCCGCTTACCCAATTCAACAATGAACATGGCACAGGCTACACTTGAGAACGGTAATTCAGCGAACCTACTGAATATTCTTTCCGCACAATAACGTGTTTGTGCTTGATCGGTGAACATTTAGACTGAGTTGTTAGAGTGACACGAACCGAGTTATTTATAGGCTACTTAATTTGGAACTGTATTAATTAGTGCATCGCCACTGTATCGCGAGCAGTCCAAATGCAACTTAAAGTTAACAACAGTCGTAAAAATAGCCACTGCCTTCATGCGAACATGGGGTTGAAGCCCGTCGGTATCTACCTCCGAAAGAAAGTGGTTACAGATGCTCTCACTGAAGCCAGTCTGACTAGCCAAATGCATTAGAGAAATTTAGAGCTAATTAACCACATAAAACTTGCATCTTTTACATGAAGGCCATCATTTATTTGTATGATGCGATTACACCAATCATAACTTCAAGTCGCGAAACATTCTCCAGGCATGTTAGGCATTTTTAGCGCAATTTAATAATTAATTAATGTGGCAACTCTTTAAAACGGTAGGTGACCGATACATTTTTTTCGATAGAAAGCCATTTATGTTCAGTCAGGATTGCAATTAACTTGCGATTTGAGGCATAAGGTGTGAATTTGCTTTATTCTGTTTGTTTCTTTCGTAATTTCTTTGTTATTAATAATATATAAAATCTACAAGTGCATACCACCGACCTCCTCGGAATCAGCAGATTATTCCAGTACAATAACTTCAGTATATTTAATGAATACTTGCCAAATATTACTTTGATCTTGTGAACATTTTTTGAGTTACAGGCTCTAAGAGTACACCAGAGCAGGTCGAAATTTCATGCTTTCTAACTCGCATCATTTTTTTCCCAGCATTTTTGATCTCTCATAACTCTATTAGAGTATAAGAGACGGCTAAATGAAATTTTCAGAACTGAAAGACATATCAGAGCACTATTACAAGTTGTAAAAACTGCACTGAAATCAATTGCATGCCCATTCTAGGTGTCACAGTCTTAAGCCAAAATCTATATTTTCTTCAATGAGATTTTTTCTGTAACCAACTTCAAGCTATCATGAGAACAGTGGAAATTTCAATGGCAACACGGCACCAATTTAGTAACTATGATGTAATGTAGTAAAAACAAGTATTGGAACCATGGATTTGTCATGTGTTTTCTCGTAATTCACCAGAGAAAACTTGAAAAAATGCATGTTAGGAAAACTTCACGGGGTTGTGTCACTATGTGGAATAGGTTGATCATCAAATCAAGTTATGGCATACTAAAGATCTAATTTTGATCTACATTTTGATACCAGGCTCATACTCTAGCCATGATTCCTTCAGTGTCAAATGATTTTCACACACATCACTGTAGAGCTGCAGCCAGTGCCGCAACAAGATGGTAGTGAACTGTGCGAGTAAAGTCAAAAACCATCAACTTAGAACTACTTACCAGTTTATCGGTAGACTAATGCTAAAGCCAGTAGTTTTACTGAATGATTGAAATTGCAATGGTCGATTTCCCTCTTGTGTATTTGAGTACATAATCTTCTCTTTTGTGTTAAGTATTTATTCTTTTTGTTTTAGGCAATATTGTAATGCTAAACATTAAAAGCAAATGTATGCATCAGTATGTTTTTAGCGTTAAACACACAAAGCAAAATGTATGTGTATATGCAGTATACATTTTGATTAAAGGTCTTTCATGGTTAAAATTACTGGCGCATTGAATTTTGCTAATGGCCCATACATTTTGAAAATGGCCCATTGATTTTCCATGACACGGGCCATTGGCCCATGGGCCTTGCTTTCCTTCCCAACTCCTGTGGCCCACTGTACTGTTGGAAGACCAGGCCATGGCCTATTTTAGTCTGTCTGGTGGAGGCAGTCAGTTTCTCATTCAATACCTGCTGATAACGGATGGAATCCATGATACCATGAAACCTACCAAGCTCTCCGGGGCTTTTGGAACAAAACTTCCCCACATCATCAGACACTCAGCACCATACTTTACAGTAGGGATGAGATTCTTTCCATAATTGCCATCTTTATTTTTAAGTTAAACCCATCTCTGGATTTTTTTTTTTTTTTTTTTTTTTTTGCACCAATGACTTCTATTTTGGTCTCTTCTGTTCATAGAAATCAAAACCCATTCGAAGTTTCCGAACCATTATGCCTTACAAGCCATAATTAATGCCCTGATTGTTGAAATGCACATTTTCACCTTTCTAGCCAATTTTATTTTAGCTATTTCCACATTTATGACACTTGACAACTTTCTGTTGCACAAGGGACTAAGGCTGCATCCGAACAGTCTTTTTTGCCAAGGAAAGTTCCTAACTCCTAAAAAATGATTTGCAAATAATTGCGTGGCAGCCATGATAAGTGCATTCACATTCTGTTAAGGAAAGGTGTCGCAGTGCTTCCTAATTTACCTCCTTTAGCATGGGGTACGCAGAGCCATTGTTTTCAAAAAGAAAAGCGGTAACGCTATCCCACAATTTCGCAAGGCAGCAACATTCAAAGCAACGACAATTCATCCGGCCATTCGCGAAAAGAAACGTATATGACGGGCAGGGGACACATGATCACGTCGCCTAGTGTTATTGCATTCAGATTCTCTTTGCAGAGCGGTTGTCTTTGTAAGCCATTAGGAATTCCCTTTTACACCTTTTCTTAACCTTATGATGTTTTCCACAGAGGTGAAAGAAAAGTGAGAGGTGAACGCTCAGAGCAGCTGTCTAGCTGTTTGGTAAACTTTCAAGATGGTGGCGTGCTTGGGTGCAGAGGCTCTTTGCTCTCCAGTTTGGTGCTTTTCGTGTGCTTGTTTGATTGTGTTTGTCAATCTTAGTCTGGCAGACTATGTCTATGGTTGTCATGACCTGATCAACATCGGATTAAAGAACATCTCGACCGTGAATAGTGACTTTCATCATGTTTCATCATGCTAGACACCAAAATGGACACGGCCAGGTGCACTACATGCCCCAACCTGGTGGATGTGCTGGAGGGACACAACCGCTGTCCCGAGTGCCTCGGGTTGGATCACCTAAGGGAGGCTTTGTCCGACCCATGCCCAGAGTGTACGATAATGTCGCCTTCTCTGAGGGAGGCAAGGCTGGCAGGGCTGGAGCAACCGGCTGACAGTCTTTTACTCAGTGACACTGAGCCAGCCCGGCGCAAGCACAAACAATCGCCTGAGCGGGCTGAGAAGCGAAAAAAGTCTAAGTCCTCCAATCTGGAATGCCAAGTTGCACAACTCTCTGGTACAGTGGAGAAGCTCCTGCCCCTCCTGGCAAGGACATCCCCTGCGGCGGACACACAGGTAAGTTCGGCAAATGGACAAACAGCGTCCCCCTCTCCACAACGTCCCAGGCCTGGTCTCCCAGGTACGCCGCTATCTATGGGGGAGCTGGACGATGTAATGTCAGTGGCTGCCTCTGAAACCTTGTTCAGCCAAACCTCTACCTCAGTAGAGGGCCAGAGTGATGTTGCTTCAGACATGGGGCCCCCAGACTCTGACAGCGACACTCACTCTGGACGGTCTGAGGAGTCCACCTCAGTGGTGGGTTCCTTGGAGACCACATTGAAGGCCGTACTTGCCCGTCTGCAGCTAGACACTCCGGTGCCACCCGTTGGCTCAGAGAACATGTTTTTCGCCGTTCTCAGCGCTCCACTTTGGTCATTCCGCAGTGTCGCGACTTTACTTCAATGGTGGCATTGGCATTGGAGGCGACCTCGAAATCTACGCACCCAGCCCAAATATCTCGCGCGCTTGCACCAGTGCAAGACCAGAGAAGGTCGGCCTGAGTAACATGCCGGCTGTCGAGTCAAGTGTTGCCTCGCTCATTGTGTCTCCGGACGAGGCACTTCGCGAGCAGATGCGTTGCCCTAACATTGAATGCTGCTGCACAGACAAGCTACCCTCCTGTCCGTATAATTCCACTGCCCTTCTTGGCCATGTCGCTAACTCACTGGCACACACACTTGTGATATTAAACTCTTCAGTTGCCTCTAAGTCATCTGACGTGCTAGTGGCTGAGGCGCCCGAGCTGGCATTCCAAGCTATGGGCGTTATTGCCAATCAGTGCGGCACCGCCTTGGGTACGCTGATTCAAGCCCGACGGCAGGTGTGGCTAGCTCAGTCTCCCATTCCCGTATCATGCAGGAATAACGAGACATTTCCCGCTGGCACCCAGGCAGGTGTTCGAGCCTGTGACACAAGAGGCACTCGACTGACGTGTGTCCGTGACAGAATTACGTTCCCGCCATGTTGGGGTGGTGCCTACCTTTAGGCCACCTTCTACTCTGTCTGCTTCACGTTTCAGAAACCCAGCATCTGGGGGGTTTCAAAGGCCCCTCCACCGCCCTCAACAGCGACCCTACCAATCACAACCCCAGGCCTCATCAGCTAGATATGGAGGCGCTGCTCTACGCGTGAGCTTCCCTTCCACTGCACAGGCGGGCCCAACCGGCCATCAGCGCTCATACCCATATCTGCAGACAAACGTAACGGGAGCGTTGACGGGCCAGGGCCGGCGGCAGGGGTTTTCACCAGCAGGCATTTAGCCCATTGGCATCTCATAACATCCAACCAATGGCTACTCAAAACCCTTTCAGAGGGGTATTGCCTGCAGTTTCGCCGCCGGCCCCCAATGCACTCAGGGCTGTGACACGCAGTCATTAGGAACCCCGAACAAGCATAGGCCTTGACTCTAGAGATTCAAACATTACTACACAAAGGGGCCATAGAAACGGTCAACCCTGTAGTTCATCCAGGGGGGTTCTTTTCAGTTTACTTCTGCCGAGCACAGGCAATTTCTTCGCTTTTCCTTCATGGGAAAGATTCAGTTCAAAGATTCAGTTCAAAGTCCTGCCCTTTGGGCTCTCTTTAGCGCCAAGAGTACTCTCAAAATGCGTCCAGGTTGCACTGGAGCCACTTCAGACGGACGGAATAAGGATCCTTCTGTACCTAGATGACTGGCTTGTTTGTGCGGCATCTCCCGAACAGGCCAGGGAACACGCCCACCAGCTACTTCGACACATCACAGCTCTGGGAATCAAAGTGAACCAGAGGAAATGCAAGCTGGATCCAGTACATTCAACACATTTCATAGTCGTGACTCTGGATTCAAACACAATGCTGGCATGTCCCACCCCAGACAGAATACGAGCAATCATGTCAGGGGTGAGACGCCCAGCAATATGTTTCCCTCCTCCGGCTGTTGGGCAGACTCACAGCGGCAAAAGCGGTGATACCGATAGCATTAGTAGCCCACAGGGCAGCGGACGCTGAGGTTTCACGTGAGTCAGACCGGCTGGTGGTGGCCTTCTTAAAAGGGGTATATCGTCTTAACCCCCCTCGTTGTGTGCGGACTCTGCCATGGAATCTGAACTTTGTGCTTGACTCCCTCTGCTTGCCTCCTTATGAACCCCTGTCGAATGCCGACTTGAAGTGGTTGTCTCTTAAAACGGCATTCCTTCTCGCCATTGCAACAGCTCGGCGTGTGAGTGAGTTACATGCCTTATCAGTCAGTGCCATTTGCCTCCGTTGGGGTCCTATGTTCGAGAGTGTTTCATTGTGGTCTAATCCAGCCTTCCTCCGCCTCAGTATGCTGACCTGCCAATTACACTGGCGGCTGTACCACCAGACCAAGCCAGTATTTGTTCAGAGTTGTGCCTAGTCAGAGCACTCCATATCTGTGTTGACAGGACCGCACAACTGCTTGGAACAGACCAGCTATTTCTCTGTTATGGTGGCACAAAAAAAGGTAGCCCCTTGTCTAAACAACGACTCTCTCATTGGCTAGTGGAGGTGATTACCCAGGCTTACCAATCCACAAGGCGTACAGTGCCCTCTGCTGTTCATTGTCACTCAACACGAGCAGTGGCAACGTCCTTGGCGGCTCTCCAAGGTGTTCTGCTCAGAGATTTGCACGGCTGCGACTTGGTCTTCAGCATGCACCTTTGCTCGATACTACAGGCTGTTTGCGCCTCTGCCGGCAATGCTGCTGCGGTGCTCCCAGATGGCGCCAATGTTCCTCGTGACTAGGTTGGTATACGTCTTCCATTAGTGCTTTCAGCACTGCCCTGGCCGTCTGGAGTGAAGGAAATAGAACGCTGGTTACTTGCGTAACTATGGTGCTATGACTGAGTGGAAGCCCGCCAGGGTCTTTGGTCACTCGGAATGTGCGAGAATGATCATGAGACCAATATGACGTGGGTGGTGCCTATATATAGGTTGGTCACGCCAGAGGTCATGAGATGACAACTTTTCAATACGATTCTCGATGAAGCACAGATGCGAGGATGTTTCCACTAGCGCTTTCAGCACCACCCTGGCGGTCTTCCACTCAGTCATAGAACCACGGATATGCAAGTAACCAGCGTTTTCATTAATAACGCATACCTGTCAACTGTCATGCATTCCGCGTGAGTTTTAGTGGCATATTTACGGTCCCCTGCTGTAGTCAGCAATTATTCAATCAACGCATATGTAAGAGATTCTCGCGCAGAATTGAAGTCCTTGTGCATGGAGGTTTATCAGTTTTGCGTGCGTTACGGTCGATTTCACCACGAGTAATTGGAAACCAATTATGACTCCGGACATCTCACGCTTTTGTTTACTGAGGGGTTGGAAGCAATGCATGTGTTTCATTATCATTTAAATTGTTTAAATGAAATAAGATCATTTGAAACGTCTTTATGCAATTCCATTGCTTCCAATGACCACCCCCTGCCCTCCATAGACGATATTGCCAGTTCACGTAACCACCACAGAACCAGAGCCACACACCCTGCACATCACCTGTTTGTGCTGTTACCATCAGGCAGACGCTACAGATCTGCAAAAACACACACATCTAGATTCAGGAACAGTTTCTTCCCCACAGCTTTTCCCACATTAAATTCTCTGTTTTTGAGTGACTTATCTTTCCGCCAGGTGCAATATATATGCATTACACAGTGCATAAGGACTTATTTCTCTCCAGCTGCGATACATGCATTGCACAGTCCGCTTTTCTGCTTATACTATTTTTATCTTGTGAATTGTATATAAGTAGATTTTATTGAGATATTTTTATTTATTGATGCAGTTTTTTTTATTGATGGCATGAGTGTGTTTGTTGATGCACTATGTGGAGCTGCGCTCTAATTTCTTTGTATGCTTTGCCTACAATGACAATAAAGCTACCTATCTATCTATCTAGTTAATCAGTGGATTGGACGCAATTTTTTGACTATTCAGAAACAGCCAAAGGCTGTGTTCGAATAGTCAAATGTTATTTTCTATCAACTAATTCCCAAGAACTTTTCTTAAACCGTGGTGGAAAACAACATGAGGTAAATGAAAGGTGTAAAGGGGATTCATAATGGCTTAGGAAAAGACATCCACGCTGCTAAAGAGAAACTGAATGCAATTGGCGACGTGATCATGCGACTCTTGCCCATCATGTTTGTTTGTTTTCATTATTGGCTGTATGGGTGATCATCACATTAAATATTGCTGCCACACGAAATTGTGGGATGGTGTTACCTCCTGTTTTTTGTAAAGGATGGTTGAGTACAGTGATGCTGGGGGGATTATATTTCATAGTGCGCATAAGAACCGCCTGCTCACTTGCAGTTTTTTTTCTTTCCCAGACAACATGTTTATGGGGAATATTTAGAAGCTTCAGATTGGCTCTGGCATTTAGGTTGGTTTATGCTATCATCTGAACAATTAAAACTACGGCAGCCATATCCAATGAGTGGATTTTTATGAAGTCCTCATTAAGCTCAGCGGAGAAATCCAAGCACTGCTCTAATTCAAAAAATAAGCAAACTAGAGGAACATTTGGCTTAGAGGGTAAAGGAAGCAGACATTGGAGGTTCTGGCTTTCAAATGCAAAAAAATTGACTTACTTGGCCATGATGATCCTCATGTGGCAAGCAGTTTTCATTTTGAGGGGGACACGGAACCGGTAAGATTGATGTTAAATTAATAGGCTATCGCAAGTATGTGTTCTGTTAAAGGTGGAGTCCCATTAAGGTCGCATTCTGGCCCAAACCACTGATTTCAAAATATTTTTCAGCATTGATAAACCACCCCATGGGGTTCGTGAATCCACCAGAGAAACCTGCGATATCAATTTTCTTTATGACAAAAATGACATTTTTCGCATTTTTTAGTTTTTGGGAGAAGCCACCCATTCTGGGGCCCCACAAAGTGTCACCAATAATTATAATCATGTGCTTATCAATGCACATTGTAGCTGATATATTTTCCTAATGAATGAAAAAAGAATTTGTTGAAATTGATGCAACACTGCCGGGATGGGAAGATATTTGTTCAAAAAATAATTTCTGAAATGGAAATTTCCAATGGCCACGTGTGTAAACGATGGTACATTTGACAAAGTTCCCGACCATGACACATGAAGGGAATTTGCTGAAATTTGCCCTAGGGTATGGCCAATATTCAATTAAAAAACCAGATTGTGTCGACACCGGTTACATCTTCATCCGAACACTTCATCCGAATCAACCGACCATTGTAAACCCTAAAATGGGGTGTGTTGATACGAACTGGATTGTGTGAGTATGGCTCTCACTTAATTCTTCAAGTTTAAGTTTTTTCAGTAATATAGTTATTAACTATGATCCTTATTATGTTTATGCTTAAAATTATTGCCTAATGAAGAAATGAACTTGCCTTTGACAAGTTCATCATCGCCTTTAATGAAGAAAAGAACCCCCGTGATACTTCACGTCATCGAACTCCGTCTGCCAGAAAATTGCATATTTTGCATTTGTTTTCATAATCCTAATGGTGTACTTACAGAGGGAAAACATGAATGAGAATAAACAGTAAATCAATCAGATTTTTCTTATAAAGTTTTGCTGGGGTACTGATGATTGTAGCACTCATGTTTTCAGGGAAAAATGCATTTTAAGATAAGAATGTTTACTTCCTTCAGTCATTTTACTTCAGTCGTTACCTCCGCTATGTGCAGGTTCATCTAAACAGTGGCATAGCTATTCCGTTCTCACAATTTCTAATTCACGGTTCATCACTTCCTGCCCTCCATCTGAAATTTACAGTCCATCAGAGTCAAGTGATTGCAAAGCTACTCTACACTGTATCAGGAGATTCTTGAACAGTATGTCATGCCATCAGTTAAAAACCTAAAGCGAGGCTGAAAGTGGGTCTTTCAACATATCAGTGACCCAAAGTATTCAACTAAATCCACTTAAGAATGGCTCAGGAAAGAAGATTGTTTTTTGGATTGACCAAGGCAAAGTTCTAACCTCAGGATCTGAAGCCGGCAGTTCATGCCAGGCACCCCTCAAACCTCACTCAATCGGCTGATCTCTGTCTGGAAGAGTAGGAAAAAATGTCTCAAGATGGATGCCAGAGACTGATTAGTGGCTATAGGTAATGTTTATTCCAAGTCATCACAGCAAATGGAGGTGCCCCAAGCTATTATTTAAAGGGGTTAACGTGCTTTTAGGCACATGATAACAGTGTGTTAGTTTCATATGCCACTTTTGTTGAATAAATATGAAAATACATATTTTTGTAGTGCTTGTGTTCTTTCTTTGGAATATCTTTATTACAAATTGGGATAAGAACAAGATTTTATAATTTAATTTAAAATTTTTATTTAAAAACAATGACCATCCCTATGGGGTTAACAAACTTTACTACAGACATTTTTGCTTTATCTCTGCCAAGCTTGAACAAGAGCATCAATGGATGGAAATGTTCAGATCATGCCATATATTTTCAATGGTATTTAAGTCTAGACTTAGGCTTGGCTGTTTCAGAAAGCTGGCTTCCTTTGTTTGAAGTCATTAATTTATTTTGTCACATTTCCTTGGGCCATTGTCCTATGGGAACATGAATCTTCACCCAAAATGCTCATTGCTTAGGAGCTGAAACAGGCTCTCTTGAAGTATTTGCATGTAATTGGCTCCATCCATCTTGCACTTGATGGCTACATGTTCTGCTCCCGCTGAAACGCAACCCCATGGAATGCTTACACAATGCTTCATGGTTCGGATTGTTGCTGCCTTGGTGATGGGCGGCCTTTGGTTTGAGCCAAGCATGCTACTTTGCTTTTCGGCCAAAGAGCCATCTTCTCCCTTAATGTCCCAAGGTTATTCCCATAGCTTTTGGTGGACTCCAGGCATGACTAAGTGATGGCTTTTCTCTCAAACGGCTTTCATACAGCCACTTTGCCAATTATTTGACTCAAAAGGCTTTGGCCACTGCAGTGTTTTAACTGCCATCCTGGTCATTGCTCTGACAGTAGTGATTTTCTCCAAAGTATTTAGTCCTGGAAATGTCAAAGCTTTGGAAATTGTATAATTTTCAAATGTTTCAGCCATATATGCTGCAGTACTTTAATGTCAACATACCATTGGCCATTCCTTGGTCATCAAATGGGTTTGAATAGCCATGCCTGTCTTCCTGTAGTGTGACCTCATAGAGATGGTAATTTATATTCCATAATCATGCTGTTGATTTAAAATCGATACAGGTGGACCTGCTTAACACAGGTCGCGGTTGCACTTGTCTTTTCAATGGAACTTTTGCGGTCGGATGCACCGGAGTAGAACTCAGCTGTGTTTGGTGTTAGATAGAGTTTTATTATTTTCTTAATGTTTCAGTTATTTGCATTGGTGGCTGGGCCAGTAGGAGATGTGTTTTGTTGAGGGGAGGGCAGCAGAGACCAGTGGTTAAGGCTGCCATTGTCTTTCTCAGTGTGGAACATTGGTGATTTTCTCAAATATTGCATTCTTTCTGTAATTGCTGTCAAGTGTAGGTTGTACAGTCATGTCATACCACAGTGCTATAAGACAGCAAGTCCCGGTCTTGCTCCTGTCCCGGTTTTCCTCCATATTTGAATCTCTTCCACCTCTTCCTCTTTATGTACTCGGGAGAGGAATTCCCGTGTTGCGAGAATATGATGGGAAAACTAAGTCTTGTAAATTGTCCACATGCTGTTAACACCTCTTTGAGATCCAATCTTAACACAGGCCAGGACACTTCAGCATGTGGTCTGGCTGATCTGATCCCAATATGAGCAAGATCTGATCTAGGAGCGTACAGACTTGACAGTTAATGCATCCTGGCACGATTGGAAGGGCGAGTGCAACCACGGCCATATTTATTGTGGTGGTGAGAGACTGCCATGAAATAAGTCCAATTCCTTGTCATGGTGAACCATTGTCAATTGACATCCAGGTTTGTATTTTTAGCATAAAATTTAGAATACTGAATATACATTTTGTTTATACAGATTTGTTTCAACATTAGAGGGAGTTAATTACATAGGAGTGGAGAACAATAAATAGAATATTTTATTTTCACTTGCTGGCAGACTTTCTTAAGACTTTCAGATGGCACAAAATTATAATTCAAAACAAGCAAAGATCCTCAGCATACAAACATCACTTAATTGAACTTATTTGCGGCTATATTGTCTAATCAAGCAGATGGCTTTTAATTCTAAGCTTGGTAAATGTTGGAACAACACAGCTTTTGTACTACTTGTAGTACTTGGCGAATTCCGTTGTACACATCTGTGAGCATTTTGCAGCAGTCACCATTCTTGACTGTTGATTTTATCATACAGGATAAAAAAAGGAAGAAAACCCTTTATAGAGTTCACATCACCGTTTAATATTTGTAAAATTCCGAAGCACTTTTTATCCCCGGCCGCGAAGTGGATCAGGGGATATTGGAATGGAGCTCGTCCGTCCGTCCGTCCGTCCGTCCGGGTTCAATAGGGACAAGTTTTCTCAGAAACTATTGCACCTACCTGAATGAAATTTTGTATGTGGCCAGTACTAATGACTCTACTGAATGAGTTTGACAATTGATTCCGAGAAATTTATTTTTACAGAGTTATGGCCCTTGACTCTGTTCGTGAACTTAAGTGTATGCGTGTTGCAATGGGGACAAGTTCTCTCGGCAACTATTGCACCTACGTGGATGAAATTCTGTGGGTGACCAGTACTAATGATCCTATTGAATGAGTCCAGCAGTTTATTCCCAGAAATTTATTTTGACGGAGTTATGGTCCTTGTTTCTGTTGGTTGACTTGGTGTATGGGATTTGCAATGGGGACAAGTTTTCTCGGCAACTATTGCACCTTTATGGGTGAAATTTTGTGTGTGGCCAGTACTAATGACCCTATAGAATGAGTTCGACAATTGAATCAGAGAAATTTATTTTTACGGATTTATGGCCCTTGACTCTGAACTTGGTGTAGGGGTGTTTAATGGGGACAAGTTTTCTCGGCAACGTGGATGAAATTTTGTGGGTGGCCAGTACAGATGACCCTATTGAATGAGTTTGACAATTGATTCCAAGAAATTTATTTTTACGGAGTTATGGTCCTTGTTTCTGTTCGTCGACTTAGTGTATGGGATTTGCAATGGGGACAAGTTTTCTCGGCTACTATTCCTTCATTTTATTGTCTCCTTGCATATGTTTCAGTGGATAATGTCATTGCTCTGTGTGTTTTTTTTTTTTTGTATGAATATGGAATCTCCCGTGACCATTCTTACCGTGGCGGGCGATATTGGTAACAATGTTGCCTTGTTCTTCTTGGGGCAGTTTCCCCTCAGTTTTAACTTCAGCTTGTGAAATGCATTGTCAATTTGATTGAAGTCAGGTGATTGATTGTAGAACATTTTTCTTTTTATTTTTAAAAAAGGCTTTGGTTACTCTCGCAGTGTGCTTTTGGTCATTGTCAAGTGCAGAATCAAGTGCATTCCCCAATAGCTGTGATAATTTTGGCTGAATTTGAGGAGATAAAATGGGGCAAATCAGTTCAGATGGGTTGTGGCTCACCAGTTTGCCAACAGATGTGTAAGCTTATAATCCATCACTTCGAGGGCAATGTTCACTAAGTTCGCTAAAGTCAAATTATTAAGATTTCATATTTCATTCTCTAGAATGCATAATGTAATACAACCCCAATTCTGAAATAGTTTGGACGAAGTGTAAATTTTATAATTTTTTTTAAACTTTATTTATATAGCACTTGTCCAGCAGGAGCACAAAGTGCTTAACACGAAGTAAACCAAACAGGATTAAGAGCACAAGAGGGGTAAAACATAATAAAAAATAAAAAAATAAATAAAATAAAAAATAAATGAAAGTAATGATAAAAACAATAATAATAATAATAATAAAAAATTAGTTAAGACCCAGGAAAAGCCTGCTGATAAAAATGATGTTTTAAGACGTGTTTTAAAAATGGACACTGATTCAGCTGATCTGACGCTCGGTGGTAGACTGTTCCAGAGTCTAGGGGCCATTACTGCATGGGCACGGTCCCCTTTGAGTTTTAACCTAGACTCTAGAACAGCCAGAAGACCCTGGCCAGAGGATCTGAGGGGCCTCGGTGTTTCGTAGGGATTTAGCAGCTCTGTAATAAATTGTGAATAAAATCAAAATGCAATGACTTTCAGATCACATGAGCCAATATGTTATTTACAATAGAACATAGATAACATTTCAAATGTTGAAACTGAGACATTTTACATTTTTATCCACAAAATGAGCTTATTTCAAATTTTCTGGCTGCAACAGATCTCAAAAAAGTTGGAACACAGGCAAAAAAGGGCTGAAAAAGCAATATATAAGAGAATCAGCTGAAAGAACATTTAGCAAGTAATTAACTGGCATCAGGTGTGTAACATGATTGGCTACAAAAGGGATGTCTTCAAGAGGCTGAGTCTCTCAGAAGTAAAGATGGACAGAGGCTCTCCAACCTGTGAAGGAAAAAAAAAAAAAAAAATGGAATACTTTAAAAACAATGTTCCACAACGTGAAATTGCAAAGGCTTTGAAGGTCTCATCATCGACAGTGCATAACTTGATCAAAAGATTCAGAGAAACTGGAAAAATCTCTGTGCATAAGGAACAAGGCTGAAGACCTTTACTGGATGCCCGTGATCTTCGGGCCCTCAGACACCACTGCATCACTCACCGGCATGGTTCTGTCATTGACATTACTAAATGGGCCCAGGAATACTTCAAGAAACCACTGTCTGTAAACACAGTCCGCCGTGCCACCCACAGATGCCACCTAAAACTCTATCATGCAAAAAGGAAGCCATTGTTGAGCATGATCCTGAAGCGCCGCCGTGTTCTGTGGGCCAAGGCTCATTTAAAATGGACTGTAGCAAAGTGGCAAAGTGTCCTGTGGCCAGACGAGTCCAAATTTGACATCCTTGTTGGAAATCATGGGCGTCGTGTCCTCCCGGCTAAAGAGGAGAAAGACCACCCCTCCTGTTATCAGCGTTCAGTTCAAAAGCCAGCATCTCTGATGGTATGGGGATGCATTAGTGCATATGGTGTGGGACACTTGCATGTTTTAAAAAGCACCATGAATGCTGAAAGGTATATAAAGGTTTTAGAGCAACATATACTCCCCTCCAGATGACATCTACTCCAGGGAAGGCCTTGCGTACTTCAGCAAGACAATGCAAAACCACATACTGCAGCTATTACAACAGCATGGCTTCATAGTAGAAGAGTCCATGTGCTGAACTGGCCTGCCTGCAGTCCTGATCTTTCACCAATTGAGAACATTTGGCACATAATTAAACGAAAAGTCAGTCAAAGGAGACCAGTGGCTGGAAGCCTGTATTAAACAAGAGTGGGTTCAAATTCCAATGGCTAAACTCAAGAAACTTTGTCTCCTCAATGCCCAGACGCCTCCACTCTGCGTTAAAAAGAAAAGGGGATGCTGCACCATGGTAAACAGGCCCCTGTCCCAACTTTTTTGAAACCTGTAGCAGCCAACAAATTTGAAATGAGCTCATTTTGTGGATAAAATTGAAAAATTTCTCAGTTTCAACATTTACTATGTTATCTCTGTTCTATTGTGAATAAAATACTGGTTGGTGTGATTTGAGAGTCATTGCGTTTTGATTTTATACACAATTTACACTTTGTCCGAACTATTTCGAAATTGGGGTTGTATAGTGAATCTTGGTGTGTTAATGGCTGGGCCGAACACCATTTCTGAATGGGCACAATCTTTAATCAGACATCACTGTCTTAAGAATCATAACTGGACTTTGATGGATGTCATGACATGGGCTCGGAAGTATCTTGGTAAACTTTTGTCAGTCAACACCATTTGATGCTGCGTCCACAGATGCAAGTCAAAGCTATACTGTGCAAAGTCAAAGCCATACATCAACTCTGTCCAGAAGTGCAACCATTTTCTCTGGGCTTGGTGTCATCTGATAAGGACAGATGCACAGTGTTTAATAATGTGCTAAGGCTTTGGATTTTTTTTTTTTTTTTTTTTTGGCATCTCCAATCCCACCCGAATCTGGAATGCCCAATTGGTGAACTATGTACAAGGCTTGCTCGTATGCGATCTTTTGCTGCCAACTCAGAGTGTAGACAGTCCGCGGCTCTCCTCCAAAGTACGCGCCTGTCAGCCACTGCTTCTTATACACTCATTGGTTGAATCTTCGCAAGTTCTGAACGAGGGCGGAGGATACCCGGACATGACGAGGCTTAGAATCTTCCTGACGAGCGCCCGTCTGGCCAACAGGAAGCGCTTGAGCAACGAACAAGGCAACTATTATTTTCCCTCCCCGTCAGTCCCTTCCCAATTTGCAAACCTGTAGCGCAATAGCCAATTGTGCACTACTCTGAAAAAGCTGCCGACCACTGCCGGCTGGTACGAGGCGGGGATCAAACCCGCGGCGTGATTGTCACTTCTACTTTGCAACGCGATGCTTTACCGAGTGAGCTACCCGGCAGCTAATTGGCTTTGGATTTAACATGTCTTTAATGCGTTGTTGTCTGTATTTGCGATGCATTTCAGTGATTTGTTTTGGTGTCAGTATTATATTGTGTTGTTTTTAATGTTTTGTGAAGCTCGAATTTGCTGGGAGTTTTCTAAATGCTGCAGGTGTAGTCAAATTGATGAAAATGTTTTCTTAATTTGCTAGTTTTTTTGTCAATGTGCATTTGTTTTTATCAAGCTGCAGTGCTTTTGAACTCTCTGGGCCACCATAGTTTTATGGCAAACTCTCATCATGTTTTACTGGTTTACATCTTGTGGTGAACCCTTTGTCTTTTCTCAGGGCTGGACTGTTTAGTTCACCACAGTGACATGCTCCCATGGTCTTAAAAGGAAGATGCCATGACTCTTGATTACTCTGACTGACGTGACAACTAGCCCTCAATTCTTTTGCTCTATATAGTCACACCATCAATCACACACTACCTATGCTGTCAGAGGCTGACTCAATCGGTGTACAGGTTTGCTCATGCAGCCACATGGAGGGGCCATTTGAGAGTGATCAGACTATGGAATTTTGACTGGCTTAACCCCTATTAACTATGGCAAGGCTGAGCCAATTGTTGTCTTGCCCATGCAGAACTCTGGCCATAGCCAGTAGTGGAGTGGCTGGAATTTTGCCACGCAACCATACGACTCACAGATGAATGTCTCAGCTGTGAGCCACTCAGAGCCCTCTTGATTGCTGACTTTGACATAGGTACTCCAATACTCCCGAGTGCATTCTTGATCTGGCCAGCTTTTTCAAAGGGATTTTTCTTCAGTTAGTATTTTCGTTGATATTTTGGGACTCCTTGTATTCCAGAGTTCACAAACACATTCTGTCTTTTAAAGAATGAACTATATAGTTTATTTGGCCAACCCTAATGTTTTTGGTATCTGTCTGATGGGTTTCTTTTGACTTTTCAGTCAGCTTCACTGGCAGGGACAGCTCCTTGGATTTCATAATGAGAGTTAACAGCAACAGATTTCAAATACAAAGGCTTCACTTAAAACAACCCTAGACCTTTTATCGGCTTACTTGTCAATGAAACAATGCGGGCAATAACACAAACCTGACTGTGCTGAGCAGCCAAGCGTCCACAACATTTTACAAAATTGAAAATGGGGGGTCATGTAAAATGCACTGTTTTCTCTACTGCCCCATTTCCCAAAAAGTTGGGATGCTGTGTAAAATGTAAATAAAATACAAAATGCAATGATTTTGTGTATTTAATTGAAAATAGAACAAAGACAACATACTAAATGTTGAAACGGTGAACTTTTTTTGTGTTTTGAAAAATATCTGCTCATTTTTAATTTGATGCCAGCAACCTGGCATCAAAAAAGTTGCGACATGGGCAATGAAAGACTGAGAAAGTTATATAATATGAAACAAAAATGCACCTGGTGGAACACCTCACAGCTAATTAGGTCAATTGGCAACAGGTCAGTACATGATTGGGTATAAAAAGAGCATTCCAGAAATAAAGATGGTGAGGACTTCATCGCTCTGTGAAAGACAGCATGGGCAAATAGTTTAACAATTTAATAATAACATTTCTCTTTGTAAAATTGCAAAGTACTTGGGGATTTTATCTGTGATACATATTATCGTTAAAAGATTCAGAAAATCCGGAGAAATCTCTGTACACAAGGGACAAGGCCAAAAAACAATATTGAATGGCAGGATCTTCAGGCCCGCCGGCAGCACTGCATTAAAAAGACAGGATTCTGTAGGGCAAATCGCCTCATGGGTTCAAGAGCACTTCTCCAATTCATTGACAGTGAACACAGTTCAGTGCTGCATCCACAAATGCAAGCTAAAAATCTACCATATAAAGCTAAAACCATGTATGAAAAAGATCCAGGAATGCAGCCACCTTCTCTAGGCCCAAGCTCATTTAAAGGTAACCAATGCTCTCTTTTTTTGTGATATACTTTAATAGATATGACCAGATAAATAAATGTTTTCTCCGAGAACGCTTGCAATCCCCAAAATATCGAATGTGAAAATAGTTTTTGCGACCCACAAAAACTCCCCAACGCCATTTGAAATACCTCATTAGTACTCACAAGTATGCAAAAATGATGTCATGTGAAAGCGGATGTGCGCGGTGGAAGCAGAAATGAAGAGAAGTTGGCCAACAACAAAATGCCACGGCCAAAGAAATCTCAGACTGATTCGGCCAGTAAAAGTGCTAGAAAAGCCCAGGAAGAAGATCGATTGAAGACCAGGATAAATATAAAAGGCCAAAGTGATCGGTCACAAACTTTTTAAGCCAGGTTTGGAGATATTTCTGATGAAGATGTGGCCAAACTTTTGCTGGATACATAAGTAAACTTGATGCCTGGTGCAAAATGCCCAATTTCCCTGTTTTCTTGCACTTTCAGATCGTTAATGTACTTGAAATCGTCCCATATTTGTAACTAGACATATTTATAGTAATGAATTTCTAATGCATAAACGTAATTTATTAACTAGCAGTCAAATCTGATGACTGATCTGACGCGACTTTTCATGCAAATCGCTCATGCATATTAAGTGGTAGGCACGTCAAAAAGGCCGCGGTCCAGCAGCCATAATGGGTAATTGTAATGGTCGAGTGAATGCTTTCCTTCGGAATTTATCCTTGTTAGCAGTTGAGGACGACATTAAAACTTAAACACAAATCTTTTTATTGGAACTGCCTGGCAAATTATGCAAAAAAAAAGTTGAGGATAAGGAACAAATTGGTTATCTTTAAGACAGACTGAGGGGAAGTTGTTGCTTTGTCACGCGGGGCTATGAAGTTTTGAGCTACTGAAATCCTCCGTTGAGCAAAAATGCAAAAACAATTTGGTTTCAAAACCTCAGCAGTTGGTTATCTGAGTTCCCATTTGCCTACGGAGTGTTGTTAGAAGAAGAGGTGATGCAACACCGTCGTAAACATGCCCCTGTCCCAACTTTTTTGGAAAGTAATGCTGGCATTGAATTCAAAATTAGCATGAATTTTTCAAAAAGAATATAATTTCTCAATTTCAACATCTGATATGCTGTCATTGTACTGTATTCAATTAAATAAGGATTTTAAATGATTTGGAAATCATTGCATTCTGTTTTTATTTAACTCCAACACAGTGTTCTGACGTTTTTGGAAACCGGGTTGGACATTGTTCACCAGACTTCACACACTCTATGGTCTGGTATCTGGTAATGCGTGACTGTGGCAATGCTGATTTACTTGGCTGCTCAGAGGTATAATTGACAGTAGCAACATGCACTGATGGGAGTTTTATGTCTTTTGGTCATTCTTTGCCATCTCATCATGAAGTTTGACCAATGAAGTGGATGTCTGCATGTGCAGCTTCATTAAAGATTACTTTGATGCAATGACTATGTTGCTCAAATAGTGAATGGGATCACAAAACTTCAGAATGTGACTTTTTAAACCCATGAACTCCTTGTATTTGAAAAAAAAAGAAAAAAAACTGCTAAAATAGTTATGGCAAAAGAGGCAGGCCTGCTTTTGTTAATAATGGGCTTTTCTTTCAGATGCAAATGATCATGTGTGATCTGAGTGCCAACTGGAACAACTCATACCGTGAGCTGGAGCAACGCATTGTCTCCATGGAGCAGAAGCTAGACGAGCTGGGCCGCTGCTTAAACCACACCTCTGAGATGCTGACACAGGCTGTCTTTCAGTACCGCGGGTATGAAAGGTAGCAACACCACACTGTTAGAGGTAAAGCTCAGACTGCTTCCTGCGAGATGCTCCTCCATTGAAACACAAACACTGTTCAATGAAACAATAAGATGCCTTTAACAGATCCTATTTAAGTTAAATTTTATCTGTTATACATCACAGCTCCAAAGTTTGGATTCACTGGTAATTTTCACAGATTAAAAAGAAGAAACTTGGTAATGGCGAGACAGCAACCAAAAATTATCCATACTTGGCAGACTTTTGGAAAGGAAAATACAAAAGAAATTCAGATGTGATCACCTGATTTCAACCGAACAGAGCTATTGAGGGATCACAAGGATCCTAAAGTTCTTGAATTGTGTGGATCTGTAGACACACCTATGATAATATTTCAGTCCACGTTGAAATCCATGGAGAATGATGTCTTTGGAAGATTAATGAAATCAATATCCCAAATGTCTAAAATTTATTAAGCAGTGTTTTTTTTTCCCCCAAATGCAAGAAATACTAAATAAAACATCTTTAAATGCATTTTGGTTTTTGTTTTGCATTATTTACAATCGAACACACACTTTTATTGAATGAAAAGGCAGGAAGTATTTACATGAGTAGTGATTCCAAACAAGTCATTTTGAGCATTTTTCTATGTCCATAGAATCGGAGGTGTTCTGGTGGATAAGTACAACCCCATTTCCAAAAAAGTTGGGACACTGTCAAATGTAAATAAAAACAGAATGCAATGATTGCAAATCACTTAAACCTTAAATTTTATTTAACAGAGTACAAAGATAACATACTAGACTTTTAAACTGAGAAATTTTATTGTTTTTAGAAAAATATCTGCTTGTTTTGAATTTCATATCAGCAGCACGTCTCAAAAAAGTTGGGACAGTGGCAGCAATGGACAAGAAAATAGTCCCCCTCAGCCCCTGCATTGTTTGGAATTAATGTAAATTGAAGAAGGCGTTTTCAAGTTATCCTGCGGAACACAAAATTCAAGATGGTGGCTGTGGCGGTCATACTGGACATCTGAGTGCTGTCAAATTCGATAGGCTTCTGTAAGTACACAAGATTAAGCAACAGAGCAAAAACGGCGTTGAGTGACAGAGCCATTTTCAAGTTATTATTCGGAATACAGAATTCAAGATAGCGGCTGTGGCGGCCATACTGAACATCCAAGCACCGTCAAAATCGATAGGCTTCTGTAGGTACACAAGACCAAGCAAGACAGCAAAAATGGTGTTGATTGACAAAGACGTTTTCAAGTTATCGTGCGGAATATAAAAGTTTACGGACGGATGTACAGACGGACATAGCACATGACGACAATACCACACTGCCCCTTAGTCAGGGCTGAGGGGTAAAAAGTTGTATAATGTGAAAGAAGTACACCTGCTTGAAGATCTCGCAACTAATAAGGTTGATTGGCAACAGGTCAGTAACATAATTGGGTATAAAAATTCTCTCAGAAGTAAAGATACTGAGGGCTTCACCATTCCATGAAAGACTGCATGGGATAATAGTTCAAAGAATATAAGAATACGTTTCTTAATTTAAAATGGCAAAGAATTTGGGGATTTTTTCCTGTATGATACATAATATAATTTAAAGACTCAGAGAATCCGGAGAAATCTCAGTATGCAAGGGACATGGCTGTAAACAAATACTGAATGGCCATGACACTCAGGCCCTCAGGCGCCACTGCATTAAAAAAAGTCAGATTTCTGTTGTTGAAATCACTGCATGGGCTCGGGAACACATCTGTAAACTCTTGTTGGTGAGTAGAGTCACTGCATCCACAAATGCAAGTTAAAATGTTGCCATGTAAACATTAAACCATATATTAAACAAAATCCAGAAACGCTGCTGCCTTCTCTGGGCCCAAGCTCATTTAAGATGGACAAAGGTGAAGTAGAAAACTGCCCTGTCATCTGACCAATCAGATTGTGAAATTCTTTTTGAAATACATGGTCAATCCATCCTCCAGGCTAAAGAGCAGGGGGGCCATTTGGCTCATTATTAGCACAGTTCAAAAGTCAGCATCCATGATAGTATGGGGGTACATTAGTGCACATGGAATGGGTAACTTGAACGTTTGTGAAGATACCATTCATGCTGAACAACATGTACAAGTTTTGGAGCAACATATGCTATCATCCAGTTCTTTCTCAGGGAAGGCCTTGGATATTTCTGCAAGACAGTGCCAAATACCATATTCTGCACATATTGCAACAACATGGCCCTAGAGCCTGGGTGCTAAAGTGGCCTGCCTGCAGTCCAGACCTGTCATGCACTGGGAATATTTGGTGCATTCTGAAATGAGAAATATGACACAGGAGGCCACAAAGTGTTGACAGCTGAAATCCTGCATAAGAAAGAATGGGAAAATATTTTGCTTTCAAAAATACAGCTTTTGGTCTCTCCAGTCCCTAAATACTTAGTGAGTGTTGTTAAAAGAAGGTGTGATGCAACATAGCGATGAACAACCCCCTGTTCCAACTTTTATGAAACCTGTTGCTGGTATCGAAATCAATATGAGCATATACTTTTTGAAAAAAAAAGAAATTTCTCAATTTCAACATCTGATATATTGACCTTGAGCTATTTTCAGTTGAATATAGAGCGTAAATGATTGGTCAATCATTGCACTCTGTATTTATCTGTATTTTACATGGCATCCCAACTTTTTTGGAAAAGGCGTTGTAGGTGCAGCACCTTGTATGTATCAGGAAATAGAAGATACATCGATAAACCAACTATCTGTCTTTCTGTTTTCCTCAACAGGTGACTAAAGCTGTCAGAGACTGATTGGAAATTGAGATCTTCAACGAAAAATCAATTCTTCCGCCCGAAAATTGTTCAGAAGTTCTGCCCAATGACCACTTTAACTGCAATGACGATAATACAGCATCACCATACCTATTTTTTAGCGCAAAAATAATGCAATAATTATCGCTGTTAAAGGGTGTCACAAAGTCCAAAATTTCAAGTCTGAAATCACATGAACTCATCTTAAGGGTGCTGTTGTTATTTAAGGCTTATCTGCAAATTGGGAAGGAAAATTTGCACAAATGTGCAAGAAAGCGGTTTGCTAATTTGCAGTGTTTTTGACGGAAAGAAGGGAATCTTCATGTGCTAGTCCCCCTTGACTTTCATCTAGCACAATTTAGTTTTAAATTTTTGCAATTGACTGATCTTTACAATGGAAGATATGAAAATGTGATGTACTGTATTCTGCGGTGTGTACTCACCAGGTAAAAAGAAGCCCTTTGATATGAATGTACATTTGAGGATTTAGGCATAACTGTTATATCAATCCCCTTATTTACTCCCGAGAATTTTCTTGAATATGGACATTTATGCATACCAGTAATGTATATATGTTTGAACCTTCTTTTCATTGTGATACGGTTGTACATTAGATTACTGATGTAGTTACTAAAGAAACTGATGTAAATAATGTTTGACTGTCCTTTTAGATTGCATGAGAGGAATGAAAACTTACAGTTATACCCCAGCAAATAATTTGGGCCCAGAGGGCTCATTTCATGTTTCAATATGTGACATCCATATATAGTAGCATTCAGACATTACATTTTGGAATTGACTGTGATTGCCATATTCTTTACATCTGTCACATCAGGCACTGACTGACAGGGAAGAAGACACTGAGATACCAAGGCAACACATGAAAGGGTGTATCATCACCAAACAAGACCCAATTTGTGAAGTTGTAGGTATACAGCACTAAGCCTAAAATGTTCATGACCACACCAACCCTCTGAGAGATTTGAAATGAAGGACTCTGTTATAACAGTCTGAAACTCTCACAAACTAAATTGGGACACCCAGGGATCAAGGCATTGCTGCCTCCCATACACATACTGGTGGCTTTGCACTGATTACCTAGGAAACTGCCACAAATCACATCTGGGCTCACACCCCTTCTTTAGACACTGGATGAACATTTATTGCTAGAATGTAATGTCACGCCAGTGCATTTTGGCTGAACACTCAGAGTGGAGAGTTCTCATGTAGAGAACATTTCTGTAGCACTATCCAATTGGACATGGGTGCTGGGGTTATGTGACAGTAGCTGCAGTTGCCTACATTATGCAGCTCTACAATGGCAAGCCACAGTAACTTCGGTTTTGATCAAAAACAAGCGACTGAAATTAGCTATCAGGATCGCAACTTTGTCTCGTGACAGCTTCATAGTTCTATCCTCCTTTGCTTTAGAGAAAATTGTGTCAAAACATTCTGAATGTCAAGTCAAAACCTTTTAGGCCATTCCTCAAAGCTTCACAACAGTGCGTGTAGTCTGGTGTTCAGGCCACAGATTAATCGCTGCACAATGTATTCATTGCACGATGGTGCCCTCTTAAGGATGGAATTACTTTTTGCACATGTATTGCTCTACTTTATTTAACCCATTAAGACCTAGGGCACCTCATGATGCCCTTCATTCACATTTCTTAAAAATGATATATATATATAATATGGGCCAGGCTCACGAAATGTGCACCACCCCCCCGGGTACTGAAAAATAATGAAAGTACCCATAGAGCTTAGCTGTGAGTGGTTTTTTAATCTATAGGTGTTGTGGGATCATATTCCAAAGCCGTGCGACGGCGACGTTTTTCATTTTTTCATGGCACCTGGTCAAAGTTGGGTCCCTCAACTCATTTTTTGGGCCGGGTTTCTGCCTTAGTTTCAAGACATGCATATCTTCTAAAGCCTCATACATGCATAGATATGGCTATATCTTCTCAAAATGCCCTGATATGTATAGAAGGATAGTATAGCTGATGGAAAAATGGTATATAGGTAATATGCTATTGGGATTGTCAACCCTGCCACGGCCCTGAAGTCGGGTATGCGTTTTGCGTCTTGTTGCAAAATTGCTGCGCGAGTGCAAACTGCTCTCTAACACAATGTGTAAAATTAATTCAGGCAGCCCTATGCTCTCAGTGGTAATTGTATGTGACAAAGGTATATGTCTACTCTCTGAATACCAAATATCATGGTCATTGGTGAAATATTCGGTGAGTTAAACGCATTTCCCTATACTCTTGCTCGTCTAAGTCAAAAACACGAAAACCTACTGTTTGCCTATAATCCATCCAGAGGCCTATAACTAGTGATAATAAAGTTATTTAAGCCTTCAATCAATGTTATAATTGTATATAAGTGATGTCCAGAGGTATATCACCTGAAATTAGAATCCCTACAGTGATTTTTTTCCCTCGGGATCCCGTCGCTGCTGAAAAAAAGAAATTCTGGTCTGCAAATACCTGAAAAATGTTATAAAAACCTATATCAAAACTCAAAAATCTCCTAGAAACACTCCTTATGGCTTAAAAGTATGTAGCCTTGGCAATACCAAGCCAGAACAGGTGTCTATTAGCTCAAAATATCGGTATATCGGTCGAAACCGAATCGAAGTCAGAAACCGCGACTGAGTCAGAAACCCGTCAAAGTGTACCAAACTCAACCCGACTGACTTGCTATTGCCATAATACTTAACTAATAGATAGAATAAGAGTCTCAAGCAGGTAATTGATAACTTACCAATGAGAGATGCCACTTGTAGGCTGGTGAACAGGCTGCTTGACAGTTCCTTTTTTTTTATTTTGAGTCCTAGGTTCCCCTAGCCTGAGCCCCAGGAGTTTTTTATGATAGCATGTTTCTGTCTTTTAGTTATTGTTATTTTGTTGTAGGTGTTGTCTGGTGTCCCCCAACCACCTATGCATGTTATTTGAACAAGTTTATGACTGATTGGGCACCAATCGCAGCCACAGCAGCCGCCATGCCCCGCGTCAGTTTCTGCCTGAGATCCCGGTTTCTGACTGAGAGCGTGGGCCGACACCACCGATATTTTTCGATTAAATCTTCAAAAATACAAGTCGACACGTTTAGAAAACACAATATATCATGTCCCCGACCACCCATGCATGTTATTTGACCAAGTTTATGACTGATTGGCCACCGATTGCGGCCGCCCACGCCCCGCATCAGTTTCTGCCTGAGATCCCGGTTTCTGACTGAGAGCGTGGGCCAATCGGTCCGATGTCGGGCCTCCGACCGACGCCATCGTTATACAACCCCAATTCCGAAATAGTTGGGACGAAGTGTAAATTGTGAATAAAATCAAAATGCAATGACTTTTAGATCACATGAGCCAATATGTTATTTACAATAGAACATAGATAACATTTCAAAAGTTGAAACTGAGACATTTTACATTTTTATGCACAAAATGAGCTCATTTTATGGATAAAATTGTCAAATTTATTAGTTTCAACATTTGCTATGTTATCTCTATTCTATTGTGAATAAAATACTGGCTGGTGTGATTTGAAAGTCATCGCGTTTTGATTTTATTCACAATTTACACTTTGTCCCAACTATTTTGGAATTGGGGTTGTATTTTCGATCAAATCAAATGTTAACATGTCAATCCAACATGGAATATCATGTCCCTGACCACCTGTGTAACGACTGGGGCCACATTTGGCCGAATACGCCCGGTTTCTGCCTGAGATGCCCGGGTTTCTGACTTAGAAATCTAAGGCAGAAACCCTAAGTCAGAAACGACCAAAATGCTTTGTGCGCTGTAGCTATGTCGTTATTCAATAAATAATTGATCTAAACAGTGATTTCCACTTTGATTTAGGCCAACAACAATACCTGAATTGCATTTGGCTATATCTTTTACAGTTTTTTAAAAATACATCTAAGTCAGAAACTTTTCTTAAAAAGGTCATTTTTTAGGGGACACAAAAATCCCACTCAATCCCTGTAGGTTGGAGTTTTTTTTTTTTTTTTTTTTTGCCCTAATGCACCATATATTTTCTTCATCCTGAAGGATTATTAGGTGTAGGGACCTTTTTTATTTTTCTAGAGTGCTAAATGTAAAATCTAAGTCAGAAACCAGTACCTTGTGGACAATTTATTAAATGTCACCAAGAATACACAAAACGACGATAGGGACGTATGCCGACTGTCAGACGTAGCCTACACATGTCTATTATGCACAGAAAAAAAAAAAAAAAATAGAACACACTTAAATATAAAAAAACAAAAAGTGAACTATTTCACTTTTTACATGGACATCAAAAAAGTGCCATTTTTGGCCACTTTTCCAACTTTAAGGGCAAAAAAGACAGGGAAATATTTATCGCAGACTGACAAAAGTGGGGTGTTCCCAAGTTGCTCTTGGTGAGCTCTATCCATTCATGGTGGTTCTGGAATGATCTAAACAAAATATAAGATTTGCTAGCCTATGGACACATTTAGGGGGGGGTGGCGCACATTTTGTGAGCCTGGCCCATATATATATGATATTCATGTCCTTTCCGTTTTTAAAGCGAGTGCGACGCAGTCGTCAAGTCGGGTCTTAATGGGTTAATTTTCCAAATCTGCATTTGCAGTGTGAGACCTCGAAAACTTCAAAAGAAAAAGATGCAAGAAAAGAATTCACAGCCAGTGTCTCCACTGAATAATGCAAGAAAGTATTGAAAGCATGACAAATTAAAGAAGTACTTGTTGCTTTTAATTGATTTTCTCAGTTTGTAACCTTGAAACAATGGCTCAGATGAGGACATTTGTAAAAGGTTAGACTTGTGTAATGTCGACATGTGCAACTGGTACATGGCACACAGTTTTCCCCGCTGAGGAGGATAAGATTTCCCTGTTAGAAATGAACACTTACGCAGTTTCCTGTGTAGAGCCAGTAACTCAAGTTTCAGGCGTAGGCCATATGGTGTCACAATTTTTTCGAGACCTTTTTTGCTTGATTTTCTAAACCTTAGACACAACAATCAAAATGGTTGGCGCTTGTAATACAGTCTTCCCCATGTTGAAAACCTTGTCTTTTCCATCAATATCGATGAATAGCACATATCATTGATCGAGTCACTTATTTATAGTGAAGTAGAATAGGAACATTCATTTAGAACGGAACACAGCATAGGTAACAGTTTTGCACTTTATTTCCCCATCCAAGAGTTGGGCCACCCAAGGAATGGCAATGTCCCTCCAGTCTGCACGACTGACTGACTGATATACCTAGTTGAGATTAAACATTTGCCTTCGCCTATTGAGGGCTGAGGCACCGGAGAACTGACGCACTTCCAGACGGAGATCAACATATACTGCTTCATCAGGAAGGTGTGCTCAAGCCGTCAGTATTGAGGCTCATACAACACTGAAGATCCATCTGCAATTTCACTCTAAATCGCACATGGGAAATGCCACATGGGAAATTTGGGGCATGCTGGGAAGGCTTCCCCCGTGTCACAGCTCCTGGCCCCAAATAACCTAAACAGTTAGGTCGAGAAGTTTTTGGACAGTGACACAATTATCATTATTTTGCTGCTGTACACAATTGCAATGGATTTAATAAGTCTAGATGCAATTGAAGTATAGGCTTTCAGCTTTAATTCAAGGGGTTTCACAGAAATATTGCATGAACCATATAGGAATTACTGCTATTTTTGTAAATACTGTTGTCCTCCATTTTTAGAGGCTCAAAAGTCATTAAACAAATTAACATAAGGTTTATAAGGTTTATTTTTAATAAATGACTGAATGAAGTTTAGAGCCCATAGATATCACCAACTTCTGAGTTTCCTCCCTTCAGATTCTTTGCTTGGCCTTTACTGCCACTGCCTTCAGTCATGGCTTGTTTGTAGGTCTTTCTGCCTTCAGATTTGTCTTCAGTAATTGAAAAGCAGCGTAGTTGGGTTGAGGTCGGGTCTCCGTCTTGGCCATTCAAGAATATTCTATTTCTTTGCCTTGTGTTGCTTTCACAGTATGTTTTGGGTCTGATAGGATTGAGCTACTGGAATAAGGTTTTTCTCTCAGCACACACAGATCCACACACGCACCCATTCCCAGCCCCCTCCCCTTGCTTACCCCAGCCTCCCCCCCACACACACACACACACACACACTCATTCCCAGCCCCCTCCCCTCACTCATACACACTCATACCAATATCCTCCCACAGTGAGGGGCACCTGGCACCTGGTCACACTTGGTAATTGCTGTATTGTGCTCAGAAGGAAGGTACATGATCAAAGGTAATATCAACATCCTGTAAGTTTGGCTGGATGTCTAAGGGAAGGTGTTACATCCACCACTTGCTCTACCACTGATCTTGTACTTAAACCCCGAGATGTGAACAGTGTGTTAGGATTCTCTCATGTAATGCTATATCGGATGCTAGAGTCCTCCCTTGTGCATTGTAATAAAAGCCTTTTCAATTGGAAAGTGGTCATTGGTGTGTCACTTCATCGGTCCCGACTTGACTCCACGACAGAAAACAGTCTTAACAGATGGCGACGAGGATGGGATAGGAAACATCTCCTGGTTGGACCAACGATAATCAACTTGAGGGTGAGTATTTTTTATTTCACCATCCTCGTTAGGTGTTGATTGTCCTTGAGCCAATTATTAGAGTGACTCCTATTATTTTGATAAAAAATAACGTGTGGAATGGGACGGTGTTATGATTGAATCACTGATGATCTTTAGGCACATTGGTGTCGTTACCACTGAATTTTATGGAGTTGGGTTGTACTCCCTGTAAGAGGACACATTGGTGTCATTAGTCAGTGGCCCTAGTGGAGTCGGGTTGGACTCTCGTAAGAGGACGCGTTATGTCATTGCCTTTGAGGCATTTGGAGGTCTGGAGACCTTGAAAGATTTATAGGACGCAGGAGCGTCATTGCCGGGCATTTGTTGATAGGACACGGAAGCGTCACTGCCATTGGGTTTTGGAGTCGAGTTGGACTCTCGCAAGAGGACTTTGTCGTTACCACTGAAATTTTGTGGAGTTGGGTTGTACTCCCTGTAAGAGGACACATTGGTGTCATTAGTCAGTGGCCCTAGTGGAGTTGGGTTGGACTCCCCATAAGAGGACATTGTCGTTACCATTGGCATTTGCATAGCCTGCTGTTAGCGAGTGCTGATGAGCCTCGCTGCGGTAGTTTTAGGAAAATATAGTTGTTTGAGGAACTGTTTGGACCGTTTTGCCATTTTCGTAAAAGGGGAGTTTGCTCTGGTAAACTTTTGAGTTGTGTGAAACTGGGCTGTGTGGCGAGCGGGAATGCTGAAGTAGAAACCTTGGTTATTTGCCAATGTCATTGAATGCGTGAAAGTGCACTGATTGTTGTTTGTTTTGCTGTTCCGTTTTCGTACTTCGTCTGATAACTGGGTGTAAAGTCGCTGAAGCATGTGAATGTCTGCAGCGGACTTGTTATATTGTTATGCTAGGTTTGTGTGTTAGGCTGGGTTATATGAGTACATTATATACCCTGCATTGTTCATTTTAGCGATATACAGTATATATGTATGTAGATAGAAAATGATATAAATTGCGTACATGCTATAATGAACTTGTCGAGGTTCCGGTTCCGTAGCATAAGGACCGCGAACAGTACATGAGCCCAAATACTCTTGATAGTCCATGAGCCCGAAATAAGGGACTTTTATATAGTCAATGAAGGGGGTAATGATAAAATAAACCTAATAATTGCTAAAATTTTAAATACACACTGTCCTACTATTCCCTTTCGACCTGATAAAGTACAAGCACATAGTTTACTTTTTACCCTTTGAACACACTTACACATGGGGACGTAGCTACCAACAAGTATAAATAATACACATAAGCGTCTGTAGTCGATACCCGTAATAGATAATAAGAATTTTAACTGTCTGAACTAAGAATGGAGAGGGAGATATTGGCTGAAGCGGTTCAGAAGGCCGCTCTGGAAGCGATTGTACCGAGATATAGTAAAACAATTAAAGCTAATCCCCGTTTCCTTTGAAAGCAAACGCAGATCAAACTTTAGCTGGGGCTATGAATGAATGGTGGAACAGTCGTAAAAAGGGCAGTGAGAAAAACAAGGAAGCTGTGGTGTGTGTTGTCTTGAGCTATGAGAGCCCTGTTTTAATGTGGCAATAATGTGGGTTGTTTTTTTAAGAGTTCGCTGTATTCCTCCGTACTTTTTAAGTAGAAAAATAAATGCAGGCACATCTTAGTTGCAGAATGGATGGTTTGGTGGAGTGGAGGAACTGGTGGGTCTGTTCCCCAGGTGCAGATGAACAGGAACCAACAACTGAGGGAAGGTGTGATCACTTATAGCTTGAAGTTCAAAGGATCCCTAGGAACAAAAGGGTAATTTGCCTAGAATGATAGGAGGCTGGAGGGTGATGAGGTTAACACATAGGGCTGAGGGGTTACTGAGGTCTTGTCTGTGACGGAGGAAATGGTATGTAACATCAGAGGGATTGCGAATGGGATTTAGATTGAACTAAAGGATGGAAATGTTAAATAGAGAAGAGGGGTTCTGACACCAGGTGCTGGGATACGGTACAATGGAAGATGGAGGGCCTTGCTCAGAAACGGGGGAAGTGGTGCACTGCTCATAAGCCAGTGAGACTGAAAGCAAAATTTAAGTAGGGAAGTGGTGAAATGGAGTGGGAAGTAGGTTCTGTGTGAATAAGAGAGAAAAGAAGCATGAGGATATTACTGTAAATTACAGTAATTTCTGAAAGACTGTAAAGAGCCATGGTGTTCATTGTTGCCAGTAGGTGTGTTGTAAAAATGCCAGAATAAAGATCCATGCAAGATTGAAAAAAAAAAAAGGGAACAGACTAGGCAATTAAAAATATCGGGAGGTTGTTTTTGAGCCATCCCACAGCTTTCTTTGGGTAGAATGAACTATAGCATGGCAATCTCCTTAAATTGCTGAATGATATGCTTTTGCTGAAGCCTGTGAAACAATGACTGACTATAATGTGAATATCTATACAGACTCTAGATATGCCTTTGGGGTTGCACACGACTATTTGAGTTTGTGTGTAAACAGGGGGCTTGAGACCAGCGTAGGGGCCCCAACACAAAATAGGGGGGTAGTGAATAAACTACACAAAGCTGTACAGAGACCAAAACAGATAACAGTATTGAAAGTAAAAGCCCACACCAATGGGACTGATCCTCACACTGAGGGTAACAGGAGGGCAGATGAGCGGGCAAAGATTGCAGCCAGTGAAGGGGAAGTTTCCTCGGTAGCGGCTTTGCAAACAGAGCAAGTGAAAAAAGGAAATGTTCTTTTAGAACTACAGCAGCTGCAACATGAAGCCCCCAGAGCTGAGAAATGGCTTTGGATGGAGAATGGTGGGAAATTGGGGCAAGACAACATTTGGAGGGGTCCTGAAGGTGCTTATGTTCTGCCCAGTAGTATGATGGGAACAATGATCCATTTATACCACTCACTAGGGCATGATGGAGTGAAGCGGATGCGGCACAGGATGGCACAAACATGCTGGCATCCTAAATTGAGTGTTAACATTCACAATTATGTTCGCAGGTGTATGACGTGTGCGCGATGCAATCCAGGACCCACCATTAAGACTAGGATGAGACAACAGCCTCAACCCACCCAACCTTTTTAGGGAAAGACTGGGTGACGCAGCTACCATCGGTTCTCCTCTCTATGAGAGCAGGACCAACTGACCCTAACTCACTTTCTCCCTTTGAAATGCTTACAGGCCGACCCATGAGGACTCCTGGAGATCTGTGCATTGGTGGTGGTGATTTGCATGCGATGGGTGACCGTCTTGTTGAATATTGCAGACATTTGTCCTAGTGTGTCTCACAGGATCACAGGACAGAACCAAACGCAGGAGAGGACAACGTGGAAACGTGCCAGGTAGAACATGGAGACCGGGTGCTGGTGAAAACCTATCAGAAGAAGACATTTGATCCTACCTGGTCCGGACCACACACTGTCACACACACACAACCCCATCGGCTGCCCGGATGACTGGGATTCCAGTGTGGATCCATATCACACATTTGAAAAATATCCCGTGCTACATGTAGCCCTCCAGGGGAGCCCGGCACATGCCCTGTATTGTATCCTGGACCAAAAATTGGATAAGCTTCTGAAGGAGAGCCTCTGCCTGCTCTGGTTGGTGTGTCAACTCGACATTTTCATTTAATTATTAAAGTGAAATACATTATCTGGCCTAGGAATTGTTCAGATTTTACAGAATTAGAACTATCTATCCAAACCCTGATCAATTTTATGTTACAATGGTTGCCAAAATGTTATAAATATGATGTACATAGGAAACGTAGAGATCTACTATCAGATATTGCAGGATGGATGGGAGCCACTGGCTCAACAGTGAATGCCATTTCAATGGCTATAGAATCTAATAACCGTGATTGGGCTGACAATCTGTTAGCAGCAGGCACAATATCGGTGGCAAAGGGAGGACTACTTTCTAACCAAGCTACTCGCCATCTTGCTTCTGCTACGCATGACACTGGGGAGGTGATCACTGTTTTGCTCCAGCATTTACTTGAAAATACTAAAACTTACGAAAAGATTCTATTGGTAGAGCATGTGCATGGGAGGATGGAGGAGATGTGTTACAGATCTGGCATGGCATTCAGCATGGAGGTGGCAGCTCTGATAGGTGACCTGCTCGCGTCACGTGTACCAGGGTGGGTACGGTCTGCAGTCCTTCTGGAGGCTGAGTCAGCTCCCTGGGTGGCGGCCGGGGAGGGGTCCCTATCGATAGTCGGGGAATGTCACGATGGCGAGGACATCCGTGGTGGTGTTCTAATTCCAGTCGGGCGGAAGCCCATACTGAAAGCACAACCCACACACCCGCTTCCATTCCCATGTAACGGACATGTGTGCCGAAAAGCAATGTCAAATACATTATCACTGACAACAACAGAAACATTGCCTTTTCGGAAGACCAATGCTCTACTGTCGGAGGCTGGGTACTATGCACAGCTTCAATTGAGTCAGGGCAAGCCCTATCACATTCAGTGGGACCTGAACTACAAATACAAGTATTACCTGAATATCCTGGAGCAATAGCAGTGAGAACCAACACTACCACTTGGTGCAGGTTTGGGCCTTTATACTCTGGTCCAAAGCTTTGTGCAATGACTAACATTTCCTACTGCATTAACCCTACTGGCACTTCTATTACTATCGGCTCCATTCTAGTCGCTCCCGATGTCACCACTAACACTTCTGTTCCAGCCTTGGAGAGCTGGGTGCTGGACCACAATAATTATTTTGAGAGAGCTCTGATGGCGGTCTCTGACAGAATTGACAGAATATCATACTGCAGCAAAAAAGGCAACAACTGTGACTCACTGACTAAAAGGTACAAACATTTCTGGGAGTAGTGTCCCCTGGGGACGACTTTGGGTGGAACTATCCCAGGGTGTCTGGGGACTTAGTATTGTAAGCTTTGTTTTAGTTATTTATATGTATTATAAATTAAATAGGCTAATCAGGAATGTACAGCATGGTCTAACATTTGCTAATCTGACCCATTCCCTTGCAAATGGTGGCCTAACCGGTGTATAAATCATGGTGGGTGGGACCTTAGCTCACCACCAATACAAAATGAGGGAGTGATAGGATTGAGCTACTGGAATAAGGTTTTTCTCTCAGCACACACAGATCCACACACGCACCCATTCCCAGCCCCCTCCCCTCGCTTACCCCAGCCTCCCCCCACACACACACACACACACACACACACACACACGCACACTCATTCCCAGCCCACTCCCCTCACTCATACACACTCATACCAATATCCTCCCACAGTGAGGGGCACCTGGCACCTGGTCACACTTGGTAATTGCTGTATTGTGCTCAGAAGGAAGGCACATGATCAAAGGTAATATCAACATCCTGTAAGTTTGGCTGGATGTCTAAGGGAAGGTGTTACATCCACCACTTGCTCTACCACTGATCTTGTACTTAAACCCCGAGATGTGAACAGTGTGTTAGGATTCTCTGCGAATGCTATGTTGGACGCTAGAGTCCTCCCTTGCGCATTGTAATAAAAGCCTTTTCAATTGGAAAGTGGTCATTGGTGTGTCACTTCATCGGTCCTGACTTGACTCCACGACAGAAAACAGTCTTAACAGGTCATTATCCATCAGTACTTTGAAGCACTGTCCTTTCATTTTTGCAGCATTTGGCTGAATCCGACCACATAGTATTGCCGAGCACACTACAGAATTCATTCTGCTTCCTCTATCAGCATTCACATCATCAATAAACACCAGCAACCCAGTTCCATCGAGAGCAATAACGTACCCATGCTGTAACACTGCCTCCACCATGTCTGACAGATGATGAGGTATGCTTTGGATCATGAGCTGTTTCTTTTCTTCTTCATATTCATCTCTTCCCATCATTCTGATACAAGTTGATCTTGATTTCATCTGTTCAAAGAATCTTGTTCTAGAACTGGTCAGGTTTTTTAGATGTTTTCTGGAAAAGCCTAATTTGTCCTTTCCGTTCTTCAGTGCTGCTAGTGGTTTCCACCTGCTTTTACATTCATAAAGGTGTTTCTGATTGTAGACTTTGAACATGATAAGCTTACTTCCCTCAATGTTCTTGACCTGGCTTTAGGCTGTGAAGGGGTCTTTCTTTGCCAGGGAGTCATTCACTTTAGTTGTCCTCAGTGGTCTTCCAGGCCTTCTGGTGATGCAAAGCTCATTGCTAAGCTTGTCTAGGGACAAGTTTCGTAAATTAGATTCAGCTAAAAACACTATGATGCATACATCAGATGACTGTTTCAGGTTTATCTACATTTTGTTATCTGTCCCTATTCAAATAAACTATAAATAAATTAATGCTCTCTTTCTGTGTAAGAGTGCACAAATTGTTGATTTGACCTCTCCTAAAGCTTATGTTATTTGTCTGATAGATTTGTTTTTTTTTTTTTTTTTCAGCCTAATGATGGCATCTTCATCGGCATTGATGCCTCTTTGGACCACATATTGAGAGTTCCCATGAACAATTATAATGATCAAGTAGAAATTTAACACTTGGAATTTACTCCAAACCTTTTATTTGCTTAATTTGTCATGAAGCAATGAGGGAACCGATCATACCTGGTAATGAAACTGATTGTCAGTCAATCTCCAATTACTTTTGAGCATGTGAAAATCAATGGCATGCCGTCAGATATTCAGAGGGCCTTCAGTAACCTCACCCTTTACCACTTGATTGTCCTCAAGCTGTTCTTGTTCCAGTTCGCCTGATTAACACTCAAACAGTTTATCAACTGAACAACCAAGACCAATCCATGACCTATAATAAGAAATGATAATGAAAAAATGAATGCTTGTTGCCTGCATTTACATAATTGATATGGCATTGAAAGGATGGCAATATAAATGAAAATAATCTGAAACTTTCGCTGACTTCACGGCATTTATTTTCGCCATCACTCAGCTGTGCATCGTGCCTGACAACGCCCATTAGCTGTGACTACATTCAGAATATATAATGGATTCTCGTGGCTTATGCCTTATTGAGCCTCACAAACTAATTTAAGCAAATCTGCGCTGTTTCACGCGCTACAGGAGTGCAGAAATGATAAAGACATAATCATATTTTACGTCGTCATTTTTGTGTGGAAGAAAACACCTCATAATTTTGTGGTGCAACGTATAACAATGCTATCAATAATAAATTAGACTGTCGTTGGTTCTACCAATTAGTCTGAGAAACCACTAATCAGGAAAAGTAAACCGCGAGAGGTTTAGGTATCAAGCATTGAAGGGTGAGGTTTCTGAAGGCCTTTGTTACTGCCAACGGACCGCCACTGCTGAAAATGGATAACTACGTGTAAAAATGACAGTACTTGCTAACGGTTATGGCGAGATTGTTGTGAAATCCCTTGAATAAAAGCTTAAAGTCTACACTTCAATCTCATCTTGATAATTTGTTTCAGGTTAATTGTGGTGTACAGAGGCAAAATATTGAAAATTGTGTCATTGTCCCAATACCTCTGGACCTAACTGTGTGTTTGTATGTGTGTGTGTATTGTGTACTTCTGCATTTTTTGGTTTTTGTATGCCCGCCTCTACAAACAGTTGGATAGAGAAATGGGTGGCTTCAAAATCAAAACCTTCAGCAGGGCAAAAATGACATCAGAGGGGAGAACTATCAAGCAAGTCCAACATTAGCCAGGGTCTCTTGTGTGAGTTAGCTCAACAACCCCAAAAGTTGCAAACAGAGATACCATAAGTGGCCAAGGCAGATTGAAAGCCACATTTGTGACATAGAAAACCCTGACTTTAGTCTCAACATACCTTGTTAACCCACTAATCTCACAACGTACCTGGCCCGAGCATAGAGTATATGCAATACAGAGGGTGTTTGGTTACTAACACGGCAACATTACACTTTGAAAACAAACCATTCATTTTTATGAGGCCTGTTCTGGACTAGTTTTGAACATACACCGCTCCTCTTAGTTACCTGGCAGTACTATCAGAGCCTAGCATTAGAAGCTTTGACTACCTGTTTGTAGGAGTTGGGGAAGTTTTCTCTTCAGCACCCCAGCTTATCTCGTTATGTGAAAAAGTCGTATGCTAGTAAGTAACAAGACGCATAGTTTAGTCTAAAAAGCTACAATCCTACAAATGGTTATGCTGGAAAGATGCAATTGGTAATAACACACTTCTCTAATAAGTCTAATGCCATAATTACACCATGATATCAAAGCCATTTTGTCTATGTTTTCAACACTGATGAGCATCAGGTGACAATGCTGACTTTTCATTTTCTGTTATAATTAGTCATATGTTTAGAGCAGCATGTCATGTATGTTGCCATAACAAGGCACAGGCCCGACTAACCATTTTGTTTGTTTTTTTGTATTAAAGCATACCTAACAAAACTTTACCTGTTAGACCTTAGTAATAGTAGAATGTAATTTTCCAGCTCGTTAAGCTTGGTTTGCAAAGGTATGCAGAAAATCATCAAGTTTTTACAGAATACCTGAAGTTTATGGTAGTCAGGGATGGCTCCATTTCGCGAGGTTCTGGCCCCCTTGGAAGTTGTGCTGTGATGTAGGCAGGTTAATCCAGTTTTCTGGGCCATTTATAGTCTATGGGTCCATCCAGATCTTCTGCTACTGAGGGAAATTTAGTCACCCTGAGAAAATTGGTCCCCTCACACCAATTTGTGTCATTTGAGTCAGCTATGCAGTTTTCGCAGTAGTGAAGCATTCTCAGCAATAAGGGAGCTTGTCAATATTCTGAACAGTGAACGCATTCATTTTTGAACGGATGCCTGCTCATTTTTGGATGCGTTCGAGGCTGCAAACCTGGTCACTGCGTTCGATGATGAACACCCTTCTGTTCATTTTCTGATGCGTTCATTTCCCGATGTGTTCATTCTCCGATGCCTGCTCAGGGCCTGATGCGTTCAGCTATGTGTAAAGTGAGCTTTTAGATTATGGGCGCAGATATTCTTTTGTGAACAATGACTGAATATGGATGACGGATTATATAAACGCTTGTACAGGTCTGTTTTAAATTCTCAGTTCTTTAAAGTGAAATAGTTCTCATTGTCATTGTTAGTTTTTTTTTTTTCATACGAAACGAAATTGCTCTCATTGTCATTGTTAGTTTTTTTTCATATACTGGGTATAATGCGCCTGCTAAAGATTTGCCAATTTAGGTGACGCTTCAGGGATGGGATTATATGCGACCTACTCCTGTTCTCTGAACAAAAACATATTCCGGTTATCTAAACAAAAACATATTAAACTTAGTCGACTTAACAAATTAAGTTTTAATCGTGCACATCATCCAAAAGTCTTGTCACCGGTATTCCAGCGTGTCGCATGAATTCAGGTGTCACTCTGTGATCTCGTATCCCTGAACCAGCTAATCCCCATGGCATCACAAGACTACTTAGTGGTTTATCTTGCAATCAAGTTTATTAATTAATTGAACTGATAACACCCTTATAATAAGGGTTATATTCATAAAGGGGGAGGGGGGGGGAGATAAATATTTATTAACATTCAGACATGCTGATTTTATAATGCCTACTGTGCACACGCAGAGGTTTTACTTTGCTCATCTGATTATCTAGATCTGGACTTGTCGTCGGCAGCTCCCACAGAGCGGTGGTTTCATGTGTTGTGATTTCAATCTGAAAAAAAAAAATACTGTACAATAAATGAGAAACTCATTGTCTACATGGCCGAAAGTCGGACAGGGTTTTAATACATCTCCGTGTCCGACAGTCGGATGGTTTCAATATAACTCCGTGTCAGACAGTCGATTATTGTTTTTAATTTCTTCAAATCTACTGAATCTTTTAGATATTAAACGTAAATGTTTTGATAAGAGGGCTCAGTTCTTCAAGATGAGTACCGAGAATTTCAATCAATGTTTCTGTTTAAGCTCTGCTCAATAAAGTGAGTCGACATCGGCATGGGACTTTGTGCATTTATGACGAATTTAGCGACTGTCGGACAGAGATCCTAAAATACTCCGTGTCCGAAAGTCATAAAAGTTCTAATTTTTCGAGCATTCCACCAATTATTAGACGTACAATCTTGGCCATGTTTGTGTTCGACCTTCACAAAATGCAAATTGATAGCTATCGTCTTTACTTGGTCTTTTTATTTGTCTGTTTTCTTCTGTTGAAGATAGACAAGTCTTTATTCGGTCTCTCTTTTGAAAATTAGTCAGATGGATTGAACAGATTTACGCTTTATTTCCACACCAGACATAAAATAGTGCTTGCTGTCAGTGAGCAAATCAATTCCATGACCATTGACATTGTGAATTAAATATTGCATGCACGATCAAGACTGTCCGACGCAAAATGCAAAATACTCCATGTCCGGCAGCCAGCAAAAAGTAAAAGTATTGATATGTGAACAGATTTATAACGAAAAAGAAAGAATAAAATATATCACCAACAAACAGAACATCTAAAAAGATGGCCCGCAAATAAATAAATCGCAGTGTTCATTGGATGTTCTGTTTGTTGTTAAAATGTTTCTTTTTATTCTTTATTTCGTATCAATCTGTTCTAATCGCCCTTTTTTTTTTTTTTTTTGGCTGTCAGACACGGAGTATTTTGCTTTTAATGTCCGACAGGCATTGTAGGGGAGACCGGGTCTAGTTGTTACACGTCCATGTTGTTACATTCTAAATAGTTCCGATAATAAAACACAGACAGCGCTCTAATTTTTCCTGCTGCTCCGCGAAGGTGACCCACGTCTTTACGTGACAGAAGGACGTATGTTGAAAGTCGCAGGTTAGTGTTTCAAAAAAAATGCTTGAAAAAGTAACTTTCTGGGTGTTTGGGAGATTTTGATTCACATCAAGCGTAACTGATACATACACGAGATTTTCTGGATTATGAGAGGAAGACATTAGCCACTTTGTCATGACACACCCATGTAAAGATTGCACCGGGACAATGGCGAAGGGTTTCTGATGGACTAGTTGATACACCCAAGTTGTTACACTAAGCACTTGCCCCAAAACCTGTAACAACTTGGGCAAGATCAAGTTACCTCACTAAATGACTTTCTACCTTTTTGTATTTCAGAAAGATGCCTTCAAATTACAAAGGAACAACGAAACGTGGCAATGCCATTAGAGAATGACTCAAGAGGTTCCTTACTGTGGCTTCGTGGGATAATAGTAGTAAGGCATCCCCCTTAACTTGCCTACTTAAGTGGGAAACACATCTCACTTAAGCAAATTCTTAGTGTAACAAAATGCCCCACAACCTGCAACAAACTACCCCTCCTGTAACAAACAATCCCATATATGGGGTAGTTTGTTACAGGTGACAGGGGTCTATTTTTTCCTCACCAGCATTTCGCATGCGCAGAATATAGGGGTTGCTGTAGATCAGTCATGTAGTCTAATAAACTTTCTCTCTTTGCAGTGCGTATTAATAACAAAAACCTGATAATGTCAATTCCGCAGCCGTTAAAAGAAAAAGTGTAACAACTAGACCCGGTCTCCCCTACGGACTTTGTTGTATTTATAAAAATGGCCCAAATAAATTGATTGCAGTGCCCATTGGATGTTCTGATTGTTGGTGATATGTTTTTATTCTTTATGTCGATATAAATCTGCTCTCATATCAATACTTAACTACTTTCTGCTGGCCGCCGGATATGGAGTATTTTGCATTTCACGTCCGACCATCTTGATCGCAGTGTTGTGTGTGAACGGGAAAAAAGAACGGCGTTCATGAACACGTTCATTTTTTTGACGAACGATGAACTGAACGCACGCACCTGCCGGAAATGAACGATTCCCTGAACGAGTTCATTTTGGAAGGGAATAGAGGGCGTTCAATGTTGTTGCCAAAAATACTTCTCCCAGTAGCTTTGTGATGACGTCATCAACTGACACCACCGCCGCTCGGTCTATGCCAATGAATGTATAACCGGAGAGGTTGAGAGGCTGCCGCCGCTTCCTTCTACGAGCGCCGTTGAAGAAACCAATATAGCGTTTAGTGCACCGGAATTTCTCATGGAGAGTATAATGGAGAAATTCCTGCTATTTTCCGCCAAACTAAGGGGTCTTCCGAAAAAATTTCAACATAGTTGTGATCGAAAAACATAAGAGTAAAAATTAACGCGCAATTTTACATGACACTGTTCAAGATGTCGAGCATATAAAAACACGTTTTAATGGGAAGCGCAACACTAACTAGCCAATTGTCTAGCTGGCGTGTTAGGTAATCGGGTCGCTGTAGATGGCTGTGATGGCAAACTTTATCTGTAATTTAGCTAGCTAGATAAACTTAGTTGGCAAAATAAACCCAGGATGCTTACAAAGGGTGATGGCCAGCTAGCTCTCATGACCATGTAATGTTAGCCAAGTTGCATATCTACATAGCATTAGCCATAGCAAATGACCTGGCAGAAACGTTTGTGTAATGTTAGCGGTGTTCATTCCGGATGAATTGTACAAATAGAAGCATCCTTATCAGGCATCTGCCTATCTAGGGACTATTTAGTGAGCAAGCTGTGAGGTTTTTTTTTTTTGTTTGTTTGTTTATTATTACGATAACGCAATCCAAGCTAAGGCAGTCGACCAAACTGGCTAGCCTTCTATGATTGCCAGCGAAGATAGCGCTTCAGCATACTGCTCGGCTGTCGGTTCCGTGAGATGAAAACATAGCTCAGTAACCATGGGAGTTCAAACTACTTACGGCAATGTTCTTGCAGACTTTTCACCAATGCTATGCGAGTGACCAATCAGAGTCAGATGTGAGTCATATTGACCTACCAATGGATTAACCGTTGACTAAAACAAGCTCTTATAACTTCGTTGTCGAAAAATGTCAAGCAAAATTGCGCCTCGATTCTTTTTTTATTATGTAATCCAGTCCTACGCCGGACAGATTTACGATTGTATACCTTTTAAATAACAAAATAACAGCAGGAGTTTTTCCATTATAGTCAACGGGAAATTCAGAGGTGCGGTGCACTGGACGCCTTTTACTCAGTGTTCTTGCCTACTGTAACATTGTTGGTCTTGGCTTATGTTTTTTGAACTGCATTGGAATGTGATTCATACAGTTGTAATGAAGGACAATTGCATTCACAGAAACTGTGCTGGACCTTACTTTCAGCATGTAGTTTGAATCTACTGACATTTTTTTCAGTACTATAACTTGTTAAATAAAAGCTGTGATTCCATTTTTGGACATTGTGGCAATGATTGGGAGCTGGGGATGAATAGATAAGAAGAGACTAATGAAGAAAAAAATGCTTGGATGAGTGCGTTAAAAATGAACTTAAAAAAATAACTAGTTCATTTTTTTTAAATATGAACTATGAACTGAACTAGTTCATTTTAAAATCTGAACTGAACTTTGAACTAGTTCATATTAATTGTGAACTAACACAACACTGCTTGATCGTGCGTACGATATTTAATTCACAATGTCAATGGTGATGGAATTGATTTGCTCACTGACTACAAGCACTATTTTATCTCTGGTGTGGAAATAAAGCATGAATCTGTTCGATCCATCTGACTAATTTTCAAAAGAGAGACCGAATAAAGACTGTTGTCTATCTTCATTGGAAGAAAACAGACGAATAAAAAGACCAAGAAAAGTCGATAGCTATCAATTTGCATTTTGTTAAGGTCAAACACAAACATGGCCAAGTTTGTACGTCTAATAATTGCTGGAATGCTCGAAAAATTAGAACTTTTATGACTTTCGGACATGGAGTATTTTAGGATCTCTGTCCGACAGTTGCTAAATTCTTCATAAATGCACTAAGTCCCGCCCCAATATTGACTCACTTTATTGAGCAGAGCTTAAACAGAAACACTGATTGAAATTCTCAGTACTCATCTTGAAGAACTGAGCCCTTTTATCAAAACATTCACGTTTAATATCTAAAAGATTCAGTAGATTTGAAGTAATTAAAAACAATAATCAACTGTCTGACACGGAGTTATATTGAAACCATCCGACTGTCGGACACGGAGATATAGGCTATTAAAACCCTGTCCGACTTTCGGACACGTAGACACTGCGTATATCGCATGACAAATGGTACAAAATCTGTGACAATCAATGGAACAAAATCTGAATATCATTGCAGAATTTATCGTGTACGTAGTGGGCTGTAAAATGTGGCTTTTTTTTTTTTTTTGGCTTGCGCATTCACAGGTTTAAAAAGAAAGGATTAATATCGCGGATAATTTTGCAATTTGATAAGAGCGGGACTAAGTTATCCTAGTTTTTATACTCACAGAATAGAAGAATTAAACTTGGGCTGTCGTGCAGATGATGTGATACAATGCGTAAACTATAATTTTAATGTATTTAATTTAATTTATTTACAGTCTTTTGCATACAAATTGCCTAGTGGTCACATCATGATTTGGAATTCTAAAATGCTTTTTTATAAGAAGGAAAAAGTGGCATACTGACACCACACGGAAGCGATGTTCATTCCAGTAAAGTATTCACACAGCAACATTTGAATGTTTTGGCTGATTGAACGTACCCCGGTACCATTGAATCACAATTTATCTCCGGTCTTGAGTGTGGAAAATGTGCTAAAGCATCTTATCGAACTCGATGAAAAGCGTAAGTGTACAGCGGAAGATTGATGATCGGTAAAGATATAATCTCGAAACTGGAGATTTGGTAGGATTTTTTAGTCGACGTGAAAACTGTTGTTTAATAGGCATGTACCTTACAATATACTTCTAAATTCCGCAGGATGGGAGACAGGGAATTTTTTTCTCTCAAGAAGGAAATATTTAGGCATGTTGGTGTAAATTTTGCGAAGTGGAGAGCAGATTCATTTTGTAACGCGAGAAAGGGTAGCTGCGTTCATCTTTGGATGCCGTCCGGTTAAAAATGAACGCATGCTTGTTCATTTTTGAAAGCAAAATGAACGCACGCTCGTTCATTTTTGAACACTCTGCCGTTCGTTTTTTTAGCTGAACACGAACGGAGACTTGTTCATCTTTGAATGCCTGTTCAAATTTGAATGCGTTCAGAATATTGACAAGCTCCCTAAATAAGCCTGCTCATAGCATTTTAAATTCTATGATAGGATTACACTGAAGTTGAGTTTGACAATTTTACCAACCAACTCAGTGCATGAGTGGATTAGTAATGTTGCCAGATCACAAATAGCTGAATCTGTCATCTTATCGGACAAAATCAATGATTACAGCAGTAACATTAGCGGACGTTATACCATTGTTTGCTTGTATTGTAATAACTGCTAACTAACAAACTTGAAAATTAGGATACATTTAGATTGTACTGTAATAACAGCTAGCTATCTTACAAGCTAATTTGGAAACAGTTCGCTTGTACTGTAGTAACCGCCAGTTAGCTAGCTAACTGCTGCGAAATCCAAACTAGATTGTACGGTTGCTTCTTGATCTGTCATCTGACATCCGATCAGTCGATGATGTTGCTAGGCAGCTTGCTAACAAGGCTGAAACTGCCCAGTAAAAAGCGCAAACACAGCAACAGATGTGTACTAATGATACACTTCGTTAAACAGCCATTGACATTGTGCAGGTATGGAACAGGTTTATCAAATGCTAATACGACCCAAATGAAATGTCCGGAATTGGATGCCGCTTTTACAAAGTCACACCTGATATCATCAATTTTAGGGGGGGCTTGGAGAAACATCAGAAAACTGCAGTAAAAGCTAGGTCTCAATTAAAACTCAACAAATATAGCATGGCAAAAACCCGACAGCTTTTAATGAATTTTGCCAAAATTGATTTGCGTACCAGAATATAAACAACCAGTCCAGTATTAGCTCCTTTCACAACCCTAATGTACTTTTGCAGCTATAGTTATATAGACAGGATAACTAATGTCATTTTGTGTCACATACATACAAATATAACTGGCTTTTCTTAATTAGTTCTCTCACCTTACAGTCAACCTGAGGCATGCAAAGAGTGAAGACTGAAAATGGGCAGCACAGATGAACTGTGGTATTTTATATTATACTCGTAAAAATTTAGGGATATTTTATTTCACATTCACAATTTTGATTAATGTGGTTGCATAAGCTTAGAAGTTTGAGTCCTCTTAGACTATTCAAAACCCATCATAAAAATCTCCGAAACACAACACTCACGTGCAGGAGTTTTGTACGTGTCCCATATAAACCTCAGAGGGGTGCAAGTTTGAGATTTGCATTCAACTGAACAGGCAGTTTCCAGACATTTCATTGATACCTTTTTGGTTTAGTCTGTTTTGTTTTTTATTGAAATCTCGCAATTTAACATCGTCAACTGCTATATGACGACCACTTACATGCCATTGGCATGTTATGGTCTTCAGACAGGCCGTTAATAACCAGAAGCTTTGAACATGCAATCCGTAATAAGCGAATTATGGGCATAACACGTCAGACACACAATGTGAAGCCACAAGGGTTATTCCAGGTTGACCAAGAACATAACTTTGCTCAACAGGATCGTTTCATCATATGTCAGTCTTAAGAAACTTGCGTGCTCAAAGGACCACTGGATTAGAGATCAGCCTCACACAGCTACAGGTGTGAGAATGAGTGGACAGACGATTAGAAATAGGCTACAGGTGGCATTGCATGCTAAGCGCCCTCGTGTCATTCACGTTTGTTGACGTCAAATTACAGCAAAGGCGTCGTTGATGTCAGGAATGAAACACTGGGACAATCGGTGTTTTTGGATCCAGGTTCACACTGGATTTCCGACAAACACAACAAGGTATGAATGTCGACGCAATGATGGTTCCATGATGTAAGCACGTTAGACAGCATATGATTGTTTTGGAGATGGGTGGGTCCGTTATGGTTTGGGGTGCGACGATTTACTGAACAGCTTGCACCTTGTCCAATGGATGTGGCACTGGTCAGCACTACTGTGACCAACATCTTGGCCCGCGAATATTGTGCCATTTGTATGTCACCATAATTGATCACTTTGTTTAAGTGGACAATGCTGGAACACACAGAACCCAGGGCCCATGTTCCCCAAAGCCCTGGGTGGCATGCTTGAGCTTGTTACGGTGTAGTTATGCCATTGTTACTAAAGGCCCCCTGTTCCCAAAAGTCTTGTTATGGTGAGCGAGGTAGTTATTTTAGCAACAGGTCTAGAGCTATCGTTAGGCCCTCGCTAGGCCATTGTTAGGAAAAAGGCATGATACCCGTGGCTCAGATAGTTAATCGGTTCTTTGCATTATTGCATAAGTTTTTTTTCCACTGTTCAAATTAGTCGCATAGCCAGAACTTAAAATTGGATGAGCACTAAACATTAAAACTCCAAAAAGCAATTGTGGTGCTTATTTCGATCACAATCATTTTTCTAATTAACTATATATTTTATCCAAAACACTCCACCATCAGGTGTTGCTTATTCATCTCATTAAGGCAAAACAATCGTTCATTTTGGACCCGTAATTCTGGCCATTTTCTAGAGTCGGTGGTGTCGCCAGAACTGAAAATTAGTGGCCACACAACAACTTTCCTACAATTATTAGTCTAACTTTGTTCTCAGTTATTCTCCTTTGTTAAGTAATTTCCATTTATAAGAATAATCATTTGGCAATTAAAGACACGGCTTCTTTCGTGATGCGATCTAAGGGTGACTAATCAATAGGCATAATTCAGTTCAGAAAAATAAGTTACTCATAAGTTGGCCTATAGGCTACTTTTAGAGGTAAACTGCTCTGGAACTTCCGCTACCTTTTTGGCACATCAAGCGATCTAACCTGTGCTTCATGATCGATTATATCGTTTGAAATGAATCAAAATTTGAAATGCATAAAATTGCACGTCCAAATGAATGATTGTTGTTTTGCCTTAACGAGGTGAACAAGCAACACCTGATAGTGCGGAGTGTTTTGGATTGAATGTATAGTTAATTAGAAAAAATGATTGCGATCACACTGACTAAATACACATGCTGACGCCGCTGACCTATTATACGCCACATTACGCAATATCCATCAATTTAATTTTATATTCTCAGGTATGCGAGAACGATGCCCCAATGGCGTTGTTAGTTGCGATGCGGTAATGATCCCTCTATGATGGCTTCGGCTTGTGGTATTTGTCCCTAGTGATGGGCAAATGAAGCTTTTGTGAAGCATTGAACCGCCAGGCCAATTGCTTGAGTGGTTTGATACTCGAGCTTCAGTAAGGATAACCCTCTCCTGGCCGAGTGTGAGCTGCAGTTAAAAATTAGGCTGGCTAGTCCAGTGGACAGAGTTAATTACTGCGCACACTTACGCCGCACTCACACTCACTCTCTCTCTCACACACACACACACACACACACACACAGTATGTTATATTTGTATTTAAATAAAAAGATTAGTACAGTGTTTTGTGTTATTGAGGAAGAATGCTGGGAAAACTATGGAATAGGTTGCTATAGCCTTATGTAGCTTACTAATCTTCACATACATTTACTGTAATACTACTTAAAATAGACTTGAGATAGACCTACTATAGGCTAGTGCTGTACTGATATTTACTGTTGTATATGTAACTTTACTTTTCTTGCGTACAGCCAGCACACCTACCTTATCAGGAGCAATCAGATTGAAGTGTTCCCACATATCAGAACGACCTCTCTTCCTGGCTGAAACCATAATAATTCACCACAACAGCATAATACAAACAACTCGACAGCAAAAACCTCATCCTACCACAACGCAATTCTGCATTCTTTACTGAGTATGAAAGCCTTTATGGTACTCAAATTCAAAAACTGTCTCATCCTGTCACCTGTCAGTCAGTGAATCGCCCGATTAGCTCACTTTCAGACAGTCAGGTGATTCATTCAAGGGAAGCCAACAGTTACTGCTTGAATGTAATAATCCTCGTGAATTTTCGCTCAGCTTAAGCTTTGAAACAGCGGTTCTATGCTACGGGTTCGAAGCACGTATCAACACTTCAGTGTCATACTACCATCACTAGTTTGTCCCTCTCGTTAGGGTCTCGGTGAGCGACCTAACGATATTGTAAACTGCAACTTTTACAATGGCTTTGGGAACATGGGCCCAGGACGCTCAGCAAACCGGCCGATTTGTTATGAACAAATTCAAGTAAAATGGCTGCGTCCGGTGACAACAGCGCTGGGTTCGATGTCAGATTGAGCAAAAGCATTGTGTTGCCTCTTGTGTCAGAAACAAAGCGTCGCCACATAGATTTACAAAAGTTCAGTTTTGTATCCATTTTTGGAATTGGTGATCATAGTCTTGTGATTTAGACAACTCGTCATCTTCTGGCTAAGAAATGTCAGGGGGAGCAACATATCAACTTTCTGTCACACATCCGAGCCTTGATGAAGAGCAGCGGAATCTGCCGAGAAGTTCCGAGTGGGCCCCAGGATTGTTACTGCCAACCTCCAGCAACAAAACATTACCACTTTAGCACGACGAGGGGCCTACTGCATGAAGGCGGGATAAGGGATTAGCCCAGCATCGGCACGGGATTAGCCTGATCTCAAGCCCCATTTCTGTTGCACAGAGCGCGTGAGCTAAGCCATGGCACTAGTTACTATGGAAACAAAGTCTGTGGAGCTAGCCAGCTCCGGAGCAAGCTTACAAACTAGCTAAGCTCCTGCCTCCAGCCAATTTCACCTCACCTCATTGAGCAGTCACCCAAATTGAAAATCAATGTACTTAACAGTCGTTCTGAATTGTCCACTACACATTGCTATCTCAATTATAGTAGGCCCAGATATAGAGTAGAAATATTATAGAAACTTGAGACCATTGATGTCAGTAAAATAGCCAATATTCGATCATTATATTCAAGTATCCATGTGACCGTGACCATCACAGTTCAATCAGTCCCCCTTCCATGTCACATTTTAACCATATTTAGAATCCGTAATTATCAGATTTGTCCTTATTCCCCAAGTTGAGACTTCCATCAGAGTAGAAAATGAGCAGTGCTGTATGAAGTAGGTTACCGTGTTTCAGCGCGGTCTTAAATCGCTGCGGTAACCCCCTACCTACAGCACTGCTGCTACTTTTCTCCGTTTTTATTAAGACTGCGACGGGTAAGGTAGCATCGTAAAAGTCCTGAACACGAGTGCAATGTCGCTCGCTTCGCGATACTGGAATCAAACATTTTCAGGAGGCTCCTTGACGTAATTTTCTGACGCTAACATTCTACTTTTTAATTTGAGTATGCCTCCATCAGAGGTGATTAAAAGCAGAAAGTAAACTCAACTAATCTGTAAACGTCTTCTAGATCGGACTATCAATTCAGTTTGTCTAGGACAAAAAAGGACATCACAAATTTCAAAAACATATTTATGATAAACAGTTGTTTCTATCAATCCGTCATGTGTAACCATGTTCTCATAATGCCTGTGTCACACACAAACTCAATCTTATCTGGTCTCGCTCGACATTAAATCTGTCTGATAGCGACAGCTTATCTCGTCACGGTAACGCCGAAGTGCATCAGCTACTCCTTTTTGACGGCGCTGAAACACTTCCCGAGTTTACTTTCACTTGAGTTTAGCTCACTTTAATACTCCTCCCAAACGTCTCACACCATTCAGACAGAAACTAAAGGAATAGCAAGCAGAGGAATTTCAGAGATCCCATCGTCTCTCTGTCAGAATGTGGTCTTTGAGTGTTGCTGGCGCGTGCGTCTGCTGCAGTTATTCAGTGTCCATGGTGATGACCAGCGATTTTGTGATCGATCTCGGGGTATAAATGAGGTAGTCGTGTGCACGCACTCGGCAGGATTACTGGCACCGGGCTTCACTTAACCGAGCCTCCTCCACCTACTGTTGGCTTTGTGCAATCAATTAAGCCAGCGACGCGCTGTTTGGGATATGGCAATCCTAGCTTTGGCGTTGATCCAGGATCTCAGGATCCAACTTTTGTGCAATAGGCCCCTGGTTTCATGCTATGGGTTGTTTTCCGTTATTCAGTGTGCTTTGTTTAAATTAAGTTTTATTTATATTTTCCCTCAGTGATCTCCCTTAATGTTATGGACCAGGCCCGGCGCTAGAACAAGGAATTGTGGGGGCACAGACACGTCCCTTTATTAGTCCTGGCTAGTTCTCAATCATTTTCCTTTATTGATGCGTTTTCCAATTATCGTAATTGGCAACTGAAGACACTGTTTCTCTCCATATGCGAACTCACAGCGATGAAATCATGGGCTAAATTCAGTACAAAAAAAAAAATTACTTATTAATAGGCCAATGCTTTGCGTTGATTGAACTGGTCCACATTCCAATGAAATATCGCCTATCACTCTCTGAATTGCATGGGTTTATTAAAAAAAAAAAAAAAAGTGGCACTCGGCAGTTAAATCGGCTATAAAAAGCATGCAGCTCAAGCTATTTGCGCAGGTATGCAATTTTAAATAACATTGATTTAAATACAGCAAATACGCTTCCAGATGAATGATTGTCGTCTTACCTAATCGGGGAGAACAAGCAGCACCTGATAAGTGTGGAGTGCTCTCGGAGTGAGCCTTTTGTTAATCATGAAAATGACTGAGAACAGGTCAGGACTAATAATTGTTTTAAACGGATGTTTTCTGCACCCCAATTACCAGTTATGGTTCTGCCACTGTACTGAATTTAGCCCATGATTTCATCGCTGTTAGATCGCATATGGAGAGAAACCGTGTCTTCAGATGCCAATTGCGACAATTGGAAAACGCGTCAATAAAGGAAAATGATTGAGAACTAGCCAGGACTAATAATCTGTGCCCCCCCAATTCCCTGTTCTAGCGCCGGGCCTGTTATGGACTAGGACTTGGGTCGTAACACTGTCCCCCATTGAGCATGTCTGGGACATGTTTGGGAGACGCTTACGTCATCATCAACAGCCACCGACCACTCTCCATGAACTTGGCGCAGCTCTGCAGGAAGAGTGGAATAACCTGAACCAAGCACACCTTGGACGTTTGATAAGGATAAGTAGGCTATGCCACGTCAAATCTGTGCCTTTCTCGTAAGAAGATGGAGATTTACACAACACTCACCGCATTTTCACCTCATGGTTAATTGGGTGTTGGACAGTAGGTGTGTTTTTGCCTTTTTCATGTGAAATCTGTAACCAACTGAAATCTACTGGACATTGTAAGGCATCTTCAGATGACAGCTTTTCATGTTTACGTGGTTTGTCTAATTAAAATCTTTCAACTTTCCTAATTATGACTTGTTCTTATGGAATATCCCCTACATTTTTTTGCATTGTGTGTGTATATAAAAAACTTTTAAAAACTTTGTCTGTGCTTACCTGTGCTTACCAGTTTGACAGCTGATCATGCACTGGGCCTTTCACAAGCTGCCAGATCATTCAATCAATAAAGAACATTTCCAATGAAGGCCTGTGTACAATGTAATTTTTAAGTCCTTCTTGCAGGGTCAGACATTCAACTTCCCTACATCTATATTGCAAGTTTGTGTTCTCTGCAGAAATAACACTCTTCATCGGACTTTTAAGGCACACAGTTTCCACACCGGCAGCGCGTTGAGTATTTTGCTCAGGCCCTCTCCCTAGTTTGCTTCAGCATTTCCAGTTCCTGTGACCAAACCGTTGGAAAAATCAGATTCATCACTGGCACTTTTCCCAAAACAATCCATTTCTGGTTTAAAAATATACTCATATTGCCCTGGAAATTCCATAGTTTCCGAAAAATTCGCCATTTTAAGAACCAAGCCATGCACCCAAACATATGCTCTGGGTGACTAGCCGGCTGACCCAATCAACGACTTGACGTTAGTGATGGCAGTATGACACTGAACCGTCGATACGTGCTTCAAACCCATAGCATAGAATCACTGTTTCAAAGCTTGCTTCGGAGCGGAAAAAATCACGTGACATATGACGTCCGAAGCAGTAACTGCTTCGCTCCCTGAATGAATCACCTGACTGGTTGGAGTGCGCCAATCAGCTGATTCACTGACTGACAGGTGACAGGATGAGACAGTTTTGAATTTGAGCGCCATAAAGGCTTTATAACAGACGTAAACAATGCAGAATTTGTGGGTTGTAGTAGGAGGTGTGTTTTTGCTGTCGAGTTGTTTGCATTGCGTTGTTGTAGTGAATCATTATGGAGCCAGCCAGGAGCCTATTCCATATTTCCCCAGCACTCTCCTCAACACAAAACACTCATTCATCAATCTTTGTTTGTAAATACAACATAATGTACTGTGAGTGTGAGTACTTGCGTGCGTGCAATTAACTCTCCTGTCCACTGAGTAGCCAGGCTAATTTTGACTGCAGCTTCACACTTGGCCAGGAGAGCTCGCCCTTAGTGAAGCTTCGAGTACTGAACCAATTTTTGAAGCAATTGGCTTAAGTGGTTCAATGCTTCACAAAAGCTTCTTTTGCCCATCACTACTTGACGTCATGACACAATCAAATATGGCTGTCCCCTGAGCATGGCTTTCGTACTAATTGCTGGTATTAGTGTGGACTCTGAGGGGTCCTTTTCTTCTTTGGTCAGGAGCACACAGCATCCATTTCTTCTAAAAAAAAAGACCTAAAATATTCATTTTTCTGACCATAATATGCATTTCCATTGTCCTCCAGAGGTGCCTCTGAACCCAGAGAAATCAATGGCACTTCTGCACACTGTTAGCATAAGGTTTCCTTTCTGCACAGTAAACTGGCATTTGTGGATGTAACCATGCATTGTAGGATTGACAATGGTTTGTTAACACAATCCTGAGCCAATGTAGTTATATTGCTCATGTACATACGTACGTATATACACACATATATACACTCTTCAAAAAAAATTAGGGGATATTGGAATTGCAAGGTCAATAACAAAATAATGATTGTGTTTTACATTCAATAACAGACTGCAATGAAGATCACATGAACTGCTCCAAAACAGAGCACCAAAATCCAGCCAATGGTGCGCATGTGCAGCACGTGGAAATCCCGAACATGTTGCCGGGGTGCCTATTCGAATCTGAGTCATTGCTCAGCATACCAGCATATGCTGCGTTTTGGTGCTGGTCTGCGCTGCTTTTTCCAGCGGGGAAGGGTTGTCCGTAGTTCGGGAACTGCTTGAAGCCAAATGAACTTAGTTTTGGCAGCTTTGCTGCCTCTTCCTCCTGTTCTTTATTTCCTTTTCTTTTTTGACTACTGCTTTTATGTTTGAATGGAATGACTGCTACTGAGTTTGCAAATTTGATGATCTTCAGATTTTTTGAACTATCGGGTGTTACAGACGTTAACCTGGTCACATGATCAAATCAAATACAGACTTGACATTGGACATTACCCAGCAATCATCATGACAAATTTGCATATGAGTACGAAAGAAAAAATATCAAATAAAATAAGAAAATGGTTGATTTTATTAATAGTCTTTAAAACGTGTGTAGAATAAACATGTAAATTTGTTATAAAATAAAAAAATAAAAAAGTGAGTGTTAGAAAAAACCCATGATAGAGATGAGTTTTGCTTCATGAGGGTTTATATACAGAATGTCACAAAGATAGTCAGAATGTGGTTAGTAGTAGCAGAGTTCATCTAGTTATATTTAAAATATAGTAGGTTTGTTGCATTACGAAGGCATGTAAGATTTTACAGGAGTCTTTTATCAGGCGGTGATTAAAAGGTAGGGGGGCCCCCATTGGCAGTGGGCCCTGGGGCTTACGCCCCCCTGGCCCCCGCGGTAGCTCCCACTCCATGCCCACTCCATATCGTGCAAGGAAGAGTCACTGGCCAGTACTATCGGGACAACATACTGACACCCTATGTTGTCCCGTTTGCATGATTTGAGGGGCGGAAATTTGTCTTTCTGGACAACGCTCATGCTCACCATGCAGGAGTAGTCAATAACCACCTTCAACGGCACAATATCCATAAGATGCCCTGGCCAGCAATGAGTCCTGACCTTTCCCCCATTGAAAATGTCTGGGACTTCTTGGGCCGACGTGCGTCAACGTGAAAGGCCACCAGCCACGCTAGATGAACTTGGCAAGCCGTTGGTGGAAAAACAGGACAGACTGCATCAAATCACCATTGGTGGACTCATACGCATGATGCCTTGACAGATCAATGAGTGTTTGGCCAATAACGGGGGCATTGCGCACTCTTGACGCAAAAATGTCAACTTTCAGTTTCCGTTTCTTACCCATTCCTTCTTTCACGGACCATGACAGCAAAAGAAACTGTTCGAGTGAATTGTTTACTCAATTCCATTTTTCTTAAAGTACAATTAGTTTGGGACCAATTACTCTATATCATCAGTTATTGACCTTGAAATTCCAATATTCCCTACTTTTCTTGAAGAGTATATATACACATATACATATACAGTTGTGTTAAAAAAAGCAGTATGTTTAAAAAATGCAAATTGGGCTACCGGGTTAGCTCAGTCGGTTAAGGCACTGCATTGCAGAGCAGTCGTGACCACCACAACCTGGTTTCGATCCCCTGTCATACCACTGCCGCAGTGGTACATATACAGTTGAGCAGTTAAAAAGACGACATCGTTTTGCTAAAATCCATTGCGCGTGGCGTCATGCATTTTCGGCTCAATGCCCCCGGTTAAAACACTGCATTGATCTGTCAAGGCATCATGCGTATGAGTCCACCAATGGTGATTTGATGCAGTCTGTCCCGTTTTTCCACCAACGGCTTGCCAAGTTCATCTAGCGTGGCTGGTGGCCTTTCACGTTGACGCACGTCGGCCCAAGAAGTCCCAGACATTTTCAATGGGGGAAAGGTCAGGACTCATTGCTGGCCAGGGCATCCGCTGTATCTCCTATGGATCTCCTATGGATTTCCATTGACAACCACCTACACAACGTTCATTCATACCATTTATACGCGTTATTTGCACACTTTTATCAGAAGTTGCAGAGCAACAATGACATGGAGAGTACACGATTTGGTGGTGTTTGTTTTATAAAGTTTTAGGGAGTTTAAAAGGTTGAAGTGGCTGCATACATTCACTTTCATTTTGTAATACGACTATGGGCTGCAAACCATACAGCGAGATGGGAATGAAAATTTTAGTGTATGTAACCAGTAGTGTTTATGTTAAAAAGAAATTGTCACGACAGTAGGCAGAAAAATGGAAAATAACCAGTTCAAAAAGCAAAGAAGAGTTCATTTTAATAGCCCAACAGAAACCACTATCTCTATGAATGAAACTCGGATGGAGCTAAAAATCCGGACACATACCAGGTCTAACATCAACTCTGTTGACTGCCTTTACCCAGTCTTGTCTTCGCTCATTGTCAGCTAGGAAGCGTAATACTCGGAATGGTGGAGGGCAATCACATGCGCCTTGACCGAACAGGCCAGCATGTTTTAGGCAGATCTTCCTTTCCACTTATGAAGATAGTATGTGCCATTTGCATGGCCCTTGACAGCACTCCATGTAGTTGGCATCTAATTAAGAGAGAAAACATAAGCTTTACTGCTATGAATTTGTAAATGTACTGCCAGCATAGACAGTTTAAAATTAAAGGAAAGAAAAACTTAACTTTTTTGCATTTCGAAGTGGTTATTTTCCATTTTTTTAGCCTACAGTCATGACAATTTCTTTTTAACATAAGCCCCACTGTTTACATATGCTAAAATTTTCATTCCCATCTCGCTGTATGGTTCGCAGCCCATAGTCGTATTACAAAATGAAAGTGAATGCATGCAGCCACTTCATTCATCTCGTACTTCAACCTTTTAAACTCCCTTAAACTTTATAAAACAAACACCACCAAATCATGTACTTTCCATGTCGTTGTTGCTCTGCAACTTCTGACAAAAGGGTGCAAATATTGGGTATAAATGGTGGGGATGAACGTTGTGTAAGTGGTTGTCAAAGGAAATCTATATGAGATACAGCGGAGTGTATACCCCCAGCCGAAAATGCGTGACGTCACACGCAATGGAAAATGGGTATAGCAAGCAAACTCCGATGTCGTCTGTTGGGAAATAAATTGGGAGGGACTGCCAGTTTGGGATTGTTGAATTCCAGCATTGTTCGTTGCTCAAGCACCTGCTGTTGGCCAGCCAGGCGCTCGTTGGTAAAATTCTAAGCTTGCTCATGTTCAGGTATCCCCCTTCCTCATGCTGAACTTGCGAAGTTTCGAGCTGTGAGTGTAAAAAGAAGCAGCGGCTGACAGGCGCATGCTTCAGAGGTGAGCCATGAACTGTCTTCGCTCTCCCAAGATGGCAATATGAAGTTGCCAACAGGCAAGCTTGTGTACATAGTTTGTTAATCGGGCATTCCGGAAACAGGTGGGATGGGAGATGCCACATATATTTTTAAAAAATGTGAATAAAGTGCAAATATTTTTTTAATTGCCTTTAGTTTTATACTTCAAATGTAGTGGAAACATTACACATTCAATTCCAAATCAAAGCATTAACAAATTTGATCGTCTGTGTTGATCTTTTACAGGAAGCAAAGAAAAGGAATATTAATCTGTTCAAAACAATGGCAGTGTCATCAGTTGAATTGGTGAATTCAATAAGGGCTCAACTCCACACATTTTCAACATGGAGTTGGGCCCTTATTGAATTCACCAATTCAATTTTCTCTTTAAACTCAAATACTAAATTCAACTCAAGATTTTAGTTCATTTTAATAACTGAACTAATAGTTTGTTGCATAATCATTGTTTTAACTCTTGCACATCTGTATTGCATCAAGTGAACCAACTTGTGGCACCCAGGATGAACAAACTACATTCCACAGTTCCCGTGAATTTTTGGGTTTTGCTTCAGAAACTGCATTTTTAATGTCATTCCACTCGTTTTTGATGGGGTTGAGGTCAGGTGATTGAGCTGGCCACTCCGTTACCTCAATCCTATTTGTCTGGAACCAAGATGTTGCTTGCTTATTCATGTGTTTGGAGTCGTTGTCTTATTGAAACACCCATTTCAGGGGCATTTCCTCTTCAGCATGTGGCAACTTAATCTCTTCAAGTATTTTGATGTATTCAAACTGATCCATCATCCCTGGTATACGATAAATAGGCCCAACGTCATAGTATGAAAAACATCCCCATGCCGTGATTTTTGCACCACCATGCTTCACTGTCTTCACAGTGTACTATGGCTTGAAGTCAGTACTCTGGGGTTGTCTGACATACTGTCGATGAGCACTAGACCTGAAAAGAACCATTTTAATCTCATCAGTCCGTTGAATGTTACGCCATTTTGTTTTGGACCAATCGATGTGTTTTAACCGATTCTGCACATGCCGTTTTTTCAACAATGGTGCTTTATGGGGGCTTCTTGCTGATAGCTTAGCTTCAATCAAAATCTTCAGACTGTAGTAGCACTTCCAGCTAATTTTATATCATCTTAGATTTTTCGGGAGGTGATGATGGGCTGAATCTTTGCCAGTCTGACTTTTCTTCAATCCGTTTTAACAGTAGTTGCTCATTTCCTTCTGTGAGTTTCAGGTCTTTTTAAAGCATTTGAGATCATTTCAGCTGAGCATCCTATAATTTTTGCAATTCAGAATGAAATATATTTTATTACAATATGTGAAACATTTGCTACCCTACTTCCTTAATAAAGGACAATTAATGGCACCTCTTTCCTCACAGAATGAATGAATTCTCAAATTAAATTCCACACTGCTATTATTTTGAACACACAACTTTCAATGAATGAGTCAATTTATCAATTTCTTTTTCTTTTACGCTACTACGTGTACAAGAAAATTATTTACCATGCTGTAAATATCACTACTACTACTAACAGTGGTTCAACAGGTTATTGATGTTACACTGCTATTTTTTTAACACAACCGTATATCTATATATGGGTCAAAACACAGTACTGGTGAAAAATATCTAACACCAGACCTAAAAATTCAAATCTATTTTTTCTGTTAAAAGCAACCATTTTTGGAGCAGGAGGTATGGATATGCCCGGTCATATTCTGCAAAAGGCAGTATGTAACAAGGACATAATGAAAGTACTAATCAAGAGGGCAATCAAAGGCTACATTTAATATGAGGATCCACTGGTTTAGTGTTTTAACATCTGTGGGAGAACTGTTCCAAAACATGAAAGTCTGAAGTTCACAGGAGCAGCAGAACAGAATTTTGCATGGCCTTCAAGGGCAGTATATAACGAGGACGCAAACATCCTAGTCAATGCCAGAGGTATGTCGTTATCAAATAATGTTTACTGCACTTGGAGAGGAATATACCAAGGCAAATTTCCTGGATAGGTGAATCTCTGCTGAAAGAGACATTTTAGCTTCAGTGTTTCATAAAGCTGTATGTAACATGGACATTCCAGGAGTAATTTTTCTAAAGAAGCTACATTTTGGTACAGACCAAAATTAATCCAATAAATGAGCTGCAAAATAGACCAAATGAAAATCTAGATTAAAAACAGCAGAAAAAACCACACCAGATGACATTTTCTTCTAAGCTGGATGTACGTAACATGGACATGGACGGCCAGCCAACTTTGAAGTTGTCCTCTATAATAGGAATAAAGGAAGAAAGGGACAAAGCTATGACCTTCTGTACAAACATGAATGTTTATTCTAACAAATGCAATAATTATTGGCCGAAGTTATTCGCACTTATACGTGTGGCCAATGCTGAATTTTTTTCTTGGCCGGACCATTCCAGTGCCGCTTAGAAAGTACCGCTTAAAATATGTTTGGCCAAGAAAAAATTTTTTGCTTTGGACACACTTAAAATAAGCGTGGGCAATGGAGCAATGTGCATCTTGGCCACACTTATAAGTGCGTCTAAGGCGAATTTCGATCAATTTTTGTGCTTGGACGCAATTAAATAAGTGTGAATGGTCACTTCAATAATTTATTTGGGTACTGGCCATTTATAAAGGCAGCCTCACCATCATAGAACCATCCCTAATACAATTTAAAAAATACAAGCTACTGTGAATATCAGTTTATTGACATGGAGGGCCTGAAATATCATTTCATTGCAGTTAGTAACGCAGACAGATTTTGTTCGGCGATTCTGCATTGAATTTGAATTTTGTCTACGTTTCGTACTTCCCGCACCAGTGTGCCAGTGACGAAAATGTCAAAATGCGTCAATAATACCTTGTTGGGACTACCTCACAAGTGTTGGATATCTTAACTGAAGAAGTGCAGCTCATTAATGAACATATTGGTCAAATAATTTTCCCGTATCATAAGAAAATTTTAGACAGGAAAAAAATTCTCACGTGTCCAAATACGTACACCCAGCGTTTTATGGCAGGTGCACAATACAAGCGCTCCAGGCAGAGTTATGCCCGTTAATTTCCATATTTTACAAAGGTGTAATTCCTAAACAACTGCTAGATTAAAAGGATGGCATCTTTAAGCCATCGGGGGATGTTGGTAACAAGAGGATATTGCAATGGAAGTATCTAAAATTTGCAAAATAATGGACACAAAACTTCGATATGTCCCCGAATTCTCTTGTTTTGCCATAATGGGTCTGCGATTGCCATGCTGCCCTAATACTGTTGTCTCTACATCCTCTGACCCAAATGTCCTAAATTAGGTGCAATGAATTTTTTTAATCGAAAAATAACAAAGCTGTACGTAACCTAGAAATAGGACACAGAAAAAAATAACCTTACCTTTGCTTGATTTATTTTTTTTTACATGAACAATTTTAAATCGCAAATTACTCTGATTAAGTTGCCACATTAGGACATTGTTTCTCGGCATACCGGCGCTTCCCTCACTCCCCAAATTTTTCTACATGTTTGGTAAAGATGTGCTTAATGAAGTTGGACACGAATAATTACGCGCATCCATGATTTCGGACTTTTGCAGCTGTCTGCTTACAGCTACTGGCACAAAACTGATGCTTCTGGACAGTAAAATGGAAGTGTTCTGAGACATACTAAAATAAATGTTCTACACGGCAAAATAAACAATCAGGGCTGGCACATATTCTCAATGTATTCTCCTTTTAGATTTTTGTCATGAAAATCTGCACAAATTTGGGTTGGACATGGCTCCTAATTCAAAGTGTTTTCAGCAAGGGGGTATTTTTCTCTGGAAGTTATCTCTCAAGGAGGTGTAAATTCATACTAAAGAGAAAACTGTTATTTTCTTTATTTAATAAATTATTTATTCAACTTTTAATTGGGGTAACATAACATAACATGAATGGCGAGAACAGGCCATTCAGCCCAACTACGCTCGCCAGTTTCTTTATACTATTGTGAATATATCCCTTCAGATACTCAATGAGTCAATGGTATCTAGCTTTAAGTCAAGCCTGCTCTTGAAAACCCCCAAGGTCTCTGCCTCAACAATATGGTCAGGCAAGCTATTCCACATCGAAATTACTCTTTGGGTGAAGAAATATTTCCGAATATCAGTGCTAAATTTACCTTTAGTCAACTTCCATTTGTGACCCCAAGTTCTACTAACAACACTTGGTCGAAGGAATCCTACATAATTCTCTTTGTTAATCCCTTTAACATATTTAAAGACCTCAATCAAATCACCCCTTAGTCTCCTTTTCCTAAGACTAAAGAGATTAAGGATCTTCAGCCTCTTCTCATAGCTTTCATCTTTTATACCTGGAATTAGCTTAGTGGCTCTTCTCTGAACTTTCTCTAGACCCTCTATATCTTTCTTAAAGTATGGTCCCCAGAACTGTACACAATACTCCAGATGTGGTCTGACAAATGTGTTGTACAAAAGAAGCATCGCCTCCTTAGATTTGTACTCAATACTTTTGGCAATGTATCCCAGCATCCGATTGGCTTTTTTAACTGCTACGGCACAATGGCTAGAGCCTGTGAGGGTTTGGTCAACAATCACTCCCAGATCTTTCTCATGTGGAGCACATTCCCGTTTTAAACCTCCCATGAAGTAATCCCGTCTAATGTTTTTATTACCTACATGTACAACTTTACATTTCGCTACATTAAATTTCATTTGCCACATTTCTGCCCAATTCTGGATTCTATCCAAATCATCCTGAATCACTTTAGTGGACTCTAAACTATTTGCCAAACCCCCCAACTTAGTATCATCTGCAAATTTAACTAATCTGCTCTCAATATTCCCATCAAGGTCATTAATGTAGATGAGGAACAGCAGGGGTCCCAACACCGATCCCTGGGGGACGCCACTCCCCACCATACCTAGCCCAGATGAGATACCATTGACCACCACTCTTTGTGTTCTGTCCTGTAACCAGTTTTGAATCCACTCCAGAATACCTCCTGTAACTCCACTGGAGCTCATTTTAAAAATTAGTCTCTTATGCGGTACTGTATCAAATGCTTTCTGAAAATCCAGGTATATGATGTCATAAACCCTGCTCTGGTCATAAGTCTTGGTGGCCTCTTCAAAAAATTCCAGAGGGTTTGTCAGGCATGACCTTCCCTTACGGAAACCATGTTGGCTATCCCTCAAGATACTGTTACGTTCAAGAAATAAGTCCAGCTCATCTTTTATGATAGATTCCAATATTTTGCACACAATGCAAGTTAAACTGACTGGCCTGTAAATTCCTGGCTCAGTACGGTCCCCTTTCTTATATATTGGTATTATATTGCCCTGTTTCCAATCATTTGGTATTTCTCCAGTTTCTAAAGACCGTCTGAAGATGGCGAACAGCGGCTTAAAGATGATCTCACCAACTTCCCTGAGCACTCTAGGATATAAGCCATCAGGACCCGCCGCCTTATCTGCCTTTAGTTTATGCAACTTGTCTAATACTTCGTTATCCCTAACCTCAATTTCCGCTAAATAATCTTGAGCATTTAACATGCCCTCTGGCCGAATAAAGACCTACTCTGAGGTAAAATTCTCAACAAAGTAACTGTTTAAGGCATCCGCAATATCCTTGTTATCATATAGCAGTGATCCATTTTTATTCTTTATGCTCTTAACCTGCTCTTTGACTTTCCTTTTTCTGCTACAGTACTGAAAGAAGCGCTTAGGATTAGTTTTTGCCCCCTCTGCAATTTGTCTTTCATACAGTCTTCTAGCATTCCTCAGCCCTTTTTTTGACCACAGCCGCATTTTACAGTATTCAGCCTTAGTGTTGATAAGGGTAGATAAATGTAGTACCAGTACTGTGTTTTGACCCATATATATATATATATGTACTGTATATACATACATACATGCAGTTCTGCTGAAAAGTTTGCATACCCTGGCTGAATTTGTAATATAGGTAACTTTTTTTCAAGAAAACAAAAATGGCCAGACAAAATACATTTCTTTTATTCCTTATTGGATTTATATCCAGCTGTAGGTCATGTAGAATGGCACAATCATCAAATAAAACATGGCAATAAGGGAAAAAAAAATGAAATGAACCCTGTTCAAAAGTGTGCATACCCTTAGTTCTTAATACTGTGTATTCCTCCTTTAGCATCAACAACAGCGTGCAGTCTTTTGTGATAGTTGTCAATGAGGCCCCTAATTCTCTCAGGTGGTATAGCTGCCCATTCTTCCTCGTAATATGCCTCCAGCTCCTACAAATTCTTTGATCGTCTTGCACAAACTGTATGTTTGAGATCTCCCCAAAGTGGTTTGATGATATTGAGGTCAGGAGACTGTGATGGCCTCTCCAGAACCTTCATCTTTCTCTTCTGTAACCACTGGGGGGTCAATTTGGCCGTGTGCTTTGGATCATTGCCATGTTGCAAAGTCCAAGTGCATCCTATGTGCAACTTTTGTGCTGAAGAATGCAAATTGCTTGCCAGTATTTTCTGATAGCATGCTGCATTTAACTTGACAGCAATTTTCACGAGATTCCCAGTGCCTTTAGAGCTCACCCCCAGAACATCAGAGAGCCACCACTATGCTTTACAGTCGGAATGGTACATTTTTCACCATGGGCCTTGTTGACTGCTCTCCAAACCTAGCATTTATGATTGTGACCATTAAGTTCTATTTTGGTCTATTTTGGTTGTGCGGTGTTATCTGGCATATTTTAGGTGGGGTTTTTTGGGGGATTGGTGCAATAATGGCTTCCTTCTAGCAACTCAACCGTGCAGCTCATTGTTGTTTAAGTACCTCCTTTTTGTGCTCCTTGAAACGACCACACCATCTTTTTCCAGGGCATCCTGTATTTCTCTCGAGAAAGCTTGTGGATTTTTCCATGTGTCCAGAACAATTCTCCTGGCAGTTTGGGCTGAAATCTTTCTTGGCCTAGCTGACCTCGGCTTGGTGTCAACATATCCCCTAATTTTCCACCTCTTAATCACAGACTGAACAGTACTGACTGGCATTTTCAAGTCTTTTAATATCCTTTTATACACTTTCCCATCTTTAAAAAGTTGAACTACCTTGTTACGAAGGTCCTTAGACAGTTCTTTTCCACTCCCCATAGCTCAGTTTCTAGCAAGATCAGTGCATCCACTCGGGAGCTCACAAACTCAATGACTATACACAGACACTACTGACAATTTAAAAAGCCACAGTCGTGGAACTATTTATAGCCATTTAAACCATTTAAGTGTGTCACCTTGTGTCTATATAACAAGGTCAAACATTCAAGGGTATGTAAACTTATGATCAGGGCCATTTGGGTGATTTCCGTTAGCATTATGATCTAAAAAGGAGCCAAACACCAGTGTGATGATAAATGACTTCACACACCATCACTGTCCTGAAAAAAAAGACAAGTTTTTTGCATGATGAGTCATATTTTTATATTTTCCTAAATAAATGGGAACAATTCACAAATTCAGCAAGGGTATGCAAACTTTTGAGCAGAGATGAGCGTAAACTTGCCTCCGGGACATTTACACAGAAAATCTTCCAGATATCTTGACCGTTTCAGTGATGTTATGCACTGTGAAGGGTAAAACATTTAAATCTTTTCCTATCTTTCTTTGAGAAAGATCATTTATAAATCTTTCAATGACTTTCTCACATTTACTGGCAAATTGGCAATCCTTGGTCCATCTTTACTCAAAAAGGACTTGGCCTTTCCTGGATGCCAAAGGGAAAACTACCAAATGATTACAATCAGCTGACATCATCACATAAACACATCTCATCACATAATTTTTTCAAATTCTTTTTAACCTCATTACTAGTCCAAAATTTCTTCTGTCCTAGCTTTTTTGGAATACATTGCAGGCCAGAGTCACAAAAGTAGAAGTATATTTACAAATGAAGGTGACCAGACAAAATTTTATATCTGTCTTCGTAATGTCTGCAATCAAATACAAATGAAAGTAAATTTAGAAACCACTGCTTTGTTTTTAAGTGCATTTTCCATACCGTCTCAACATCCAAGTTGGGGTAGGGTTAGGTTAATATTTTTATTTGAACAAATGGACACATGCATAGTAAAAAGCAGTTGAAGTTCAGTAACAGTCTGTTCACACATCTATTTACATATGACTTGACGGCAGCACCAAAAGCACTATCAATATCTAGATGGCTTAAGTAACCGCATGCATGCAATATTGTTATACCAAACCACTCAAAATAGTGGCTAAATGAATGACTATCACAATGCATTTTCCCAAAAAATAAAAATAAAAATAGTGTAATGCAATAGCCTTTGTGTTCATGCTATGTATAGCCACCTCGTTAAATTGAAATCCATAGTCCGTCAATGTTGCATTTTCCACCAGAACTTTCTGGTGATTCTATCCTAAGCTATGATATACTTACTCAGCCATCTACCAGTATGCCTTTGTCAGCAAAGACAAAGAGACTCCAAATTCAGCACAGCGAACTACATCCTTTTATTGCACGATTTTCATATTTCTCCAGAACAGCAAGACTGCAACCTGAGGAGGATGCAGCTAAGTGGATGGTTGCCCACCCCCTAGTTTTGGACAGGATGAAGCCTGGTTAAGCTAGCTTTGGCTGAATCATTGTAGCTGCCTCAGTCATTGTCATGCCACAATTTATCAGTTATTTGATTAAGCAAACAAGATGTGTGTATTGTACTTGAGCAATGAGAAAGAGTTCAGTCGTAAAATATCCATTTTGATTATCCGTTGTGATTTTGGATCTATAACTTCGAAAAATTCCCTCAAGGCTCTAAACATCTGTGCAAATATGATTGTAAGAAACTGTAAGTGAAAAATTACTGATCCTTTGTTAAATCACATCCATTGAAGTTCCATCGTAGCACTCCAATGTTGGTTGCAGTCTCTCTGGTCTAAAAATTAAATTATTAGGCATATCATGCTTTATGTACTCAGTATAAAACTAGTGATTGTTTTTAAGGCAAAAAACAAATGTCTCCCCCCTGCCCAATGCAGCCACCCTCATTGACGTTCACAGACATTTAGGAAGAAATGAGAAAAGTTAATAACCTCAAAATAGCAAAAGACACATCTGCATGACCTGATGCAAATGTGTGCAAATTTTCATGGAAGAATGTGACCTGCCGTGGTAAAAGGTACGTCCGAGCAGCGATCATGCTATTGGGTCATTCCATGTCAAAAGCAGAACCCCATCACAAATTTTGGATATGTTAATAACAGGCATCTAATCTTTCTAAAACAGTCAATTTGATGTTGGTGGATGGTGTCTTTTTTGGTATGTTAAAAATAGCACTAATTTTATTTTTTTCATTGTCAAGCCTTAACATTTTCTAGATTATTCTTAAGAGAGGGGCAGAATTAGAATACAAAATACACAACATATATGGGAAGCTGTACGTGCAATACCAAATCCCTGTCTTTAACATTAGGCTTTTTACAGTCCTTCAAATATGCTACCGCAGAGCGTAAAGTAAAATTTTCGAGCAACTTTAAGCACCCAGAAATATATGACGAACCAAAGGGACACATTCATAAGTCCATATTCCTCAAGTTAGAGTAGCAGATTTTCACCCCTGAAAATTTGAAGGACCTAGCTGAAATACTTTTCTAGACATAGCCATGCGAAAGTGGCTCCTCAGAAATCGCTGTTCAAAAAGGGTCGGAACTTAGTTGCAAAACTATTTTTTTTTTAAAGACAAAACTATAAGGAGTTGAGAGCTAAAATTTTGGATTTCTCCTATTAGGAGGTGAATGCACTGGCTGGATTTTTTTCAGTTAAATTTGAGATGGTCAAGTGCGAGCCATTCGGACATGTGACATGGAATGACCCTATTGAGAAAAACGCGATTTAAATGTCCCGCTCGCCACGTGGACTGTGTTTACTTCCACATTTGGAAAACTGCTTCTGATCCACAGGATTTAGCTCCATATATATCATGTGGAATCCCCTCAGCGTCTCGATAAATTTCCATTTCAAAACTGCCGAAAATTGGCTATTATTCAGTGGCGGAGCTAGAACTCGGAATTGGGGTGCACAAAACATCTGTTTAAAACAATTATTAGTCCTGACCTGTTCTCAGTCATTTTCATAATTAACAAAAGGTTCACTCTGAGAGCACTCCACACTGAACAGGTGCTGCTTGTTCTCACTGATTAGGTAAGACCACAATCATTCATCTGGACGCGTATTTGCTGTATTTAAATTAACGTTATTCAAAATTGCATACCTGTCGACTCTCACGCAAATAGCTTGAGCCGGCACGCTTTTTATAGCCTATTTAACTGCCCAGTGCCAGTTTTTTTTTTTTTAATCAACCCACGCAATACCGAGAATGAAAGGTGACATTTCACTGGAACGCGGACCAGTTCAATTAACGCGAAGCATTAGCCTATTCATAAGTAAATTATTTTTCTGTATTGAATTTAGCCCATGATTTCATCGCTGTTAAATCGCATATGGAGAGAAACCGTGTCTTCAGTTGCCAATTATGATAATCAGAAAACGAGTCAATCAGGGAAAATGATTGAAAACTAGCCAGGACTAATTGTTGTCATAAACGGACGTGTCTGTGCCCCCCACATTCCCAGTTCTAACTCCGCCACTGAATAATAGCCAATTTTCGGCAGTGTCGAAATGGAAATTTATCGAGACACTGAAGGGATTTCGCGTGACGTATATGGAGCTAAATCCCCTGGATCAGAAGCAGTTTTCCAAATGTGGATGTAAACACACTCCACATGGCGAGTGGGACATTTAAATTGCGTTTTTCTCAATAGCATGATCGCCGCTCGGAGGTACCTTTTACCACGACGCGTCACATATATCAAACTGTTTCTGAGTCATGGTCTGGAAATGAACGCTGATGCGGACGCGCACGCGTAACCGGACAAAAACAATTTGTCCCCCTCCCTTCTGGGGGGAGACATAATAGGCCATTTGCAGGAATTGATCATGTGACAAGTTATTCACATTTGAAGCCATTTTAATGATGCATCCTTCGGGAAACGATGGAGGGAAAACTCCTTGTTGTAGCGAAAATCGCTTGTACACGTTGGAACACAACAATGAAGATGAGAGGATGATGCCGCTTAACTTGTGCTAAGAGTCAGTAGTTCCAATGAAAATGTCATTTCAGTAAACCTTTAGAGATCGGCAAAGTTGTCTGCAAGTCATAAATATAAAGAAAAAGTCAACTTTACAGCCGGATTTGAGCATAAAGACAGTTTAGCGCATTGAAATAATCTTTGTGCTGAAGCTGGCGGCGAACATATCACATGTGAAGATGTCAGGCTTAAAATGGCTTCAAATGCAAAAAATACTGCCACAAAATACATCTACAGATTATACCAGTTTCGTTTTATGAATCTTCTCAAGGATAATTGAACGTTTAAGGCTAAAAATGGAGTTTAATCAGACATAAATATACCTGAGAATTCCGCCATTTCACATGTGAGTTTCGGTCGGCAGCAACCAACTTGAAGTCAAAAAACTTGCTTTTGCGGCCAATAAATCGCAAAAATATTACACCAAACGATAAAATATATCCTCAAAATAAAAAAATATATATGATAAAATATATCTGATTTTTATTGTATAAAAGTTGGCCCAAAAAAGACAGAACAAAAGGTCAAAACAGTCACTAAAGTACTGGAATGTCACGCACTGCCAGTCAAACTTATGTGGTTGTCAAGGAATGTTGAGTTCACTTGCACACCACAGTTGCTATGGAGTGATTTGTCACGTGATCAATTCCTGCTTCAGGCCTATTAAACAAGTAATTTGAAGGAAAATGACAAAAGGCTCATCAACATGCCATGTTGAAAGCACGTGCAATGTCTGAGGTAAATGTATGAATTAGTTTTTAAGATAAAGCCTGGAAACGAAACATAGCCCCATTTTGAGACTAAGACCAAACTGTTACCACGGATACAAGAAAAATTTAAAAAGTAATCTTAGCAAAAATAGCAAAAGGCATACCTACATACAATGTTGAAAGAATGTGCAAGGTTTCATGAAAATATCTTAAACAATTTCTGAGATACAGCTGAAAACAAACCCTACCCTCATTTTGAGACTAAGTTTGAAATGTTACCAAGGAAACAAGAAAAATTAAAAAGGATATTTGAAGGAAAATGGCAAAAGGCACGTCTATCTATATATTGCTAGTGTGTGCAATGTCTAAGGTTAATATCTTAATTAGTTTCTGAGATACAGCCTGGAAACGAATCATACCCCCATTTTGAGAGTCCAAAGTCCGAACTTGAGTATCGATGCTGTGGTACCTCTTCCTGTTCACATACACATCCTCATTTATGCTGGGAGCGATGATCTTTATGTGAGTGCCATCAATTGCCCCCACAACTCCTGGAAAGCCGGCTATTTGCATGAACTGTTTTTGCTTCTCTTGGATAGAATGGGGTTGTTGTTGGAAAGTCGATGGAACGAGTAACAATGCGTGGAGCAGTAAGTGCCATAATTGTTTCCATAACAATTCGGTTATTTGAGATTTGTGATGGTCCCAAATAACCAGCGTTACACTGTTGTATTTTTCCAGCTTCGAGATATCGAAGCATGATGACCTTAAGTTCTGCCGTGAAAGCTCTGCTGCGTGAGGTTACTGGAGAGATGACGTCCCTGATAAAATCTGTGACAAAAATAATACCCGCTTTGTCTAAACGATACCGTTTGATCAGCTGCTCGTCATCAAACAAAGCCAGGACATCCTTCCGCTCCCGGAACGTTCACGCACGTCTCTCTCGCCTCAGTGCCATCCCCTACTGGCAACTACTAACCACTTAGGACAACTCTGGAGGTCTCTTAAATATCTGGGGGAGTAGGAGAGATAAAGAAAGTTGATGAATAGCTTTTATTCTTAAGTTTGAGAGTAGGACTAAATTTCACAAATTCTCAGCACTTAAGAGTAAAATGGCACTCTAAGACGCTTGATAAATATGGGCCCAGATCATTGTACCCAGCATTATATACTGAAGAGTTTACCAGCTGGCCAATGGGCTTAAGTGTGCTCGAGGGAGTTCAATATTTTGTCGAGTTTCAACACCTCCAGCAAATTTCGATCTGTACATCCATATGTACCTCTCCACCAAATTTCACATTGATCCCCTCAGTGGTTTGGCAGAGGATGATCAAAGTTAACGCAGACGCAGACACCGCCACATGATCCGTTGGACTAAGCGAGCTAAGAAGTACTTTCGTATTTGATTTATACTGTACCAGTCAAAATTTTGGAAACTTTTCTCCTGTTGAAGCCCTGTATTTTTGGTGAAATTTCAGAGGCTAACTTAAGCAAATAAACTCAAACTTAACAGGGTAAAAAAAATTAAATTTCAAGTTAAAAAAAAAAAAAAAAAAAAAAAACTATTTAATTCTTAAGAACTCCCAGGTGGACGAATTACTCACGTAATCACTTATCAAACTCACCTAATCCTTGATTGATGGATTTATTGAAATAAGGAGTTGCTGTTAAAATATGGGGCAAAACTCGAGCTGCGTAAGTTAAAATATCCATAAAACAAATCACCTCGTCACTTGTCAGGATACATGGATCAGTACTCTCATTGACAAACATCTAACTGACATGCAGCACGCACAAAAAATTACTTTTTTGCTGTACTGAATTTGTGAATGAAGCATCTTCTCTGCAGGACTGTTCTACAACTAAAGGTACGTATATTACACTATTATAGTTCATTGTAACTTGTATTTTACTTGGCTGTGACTCACCTTTATTTTGTGAATACTTACTATTGCCTCACTCATACATGCCAATTTGCTGCTTAACTTGGATGGTAGCTCTGAACAAAATACATTTTGTTGAGCCTTTGTCTCAGTGTGCCACTCTGAGAACAAATAGTCCCAGGGAAACATAAACTTACCATGAGCTATTGTCAGCTCTCAACCCCGGTATTTCCAACAGAATGTGGCAAAATAACCAAGTAATGTTTACTATTGTGGACCACTTAGCATATTCAGCTTTTCTTTCCTTAGCATTCTCTCCTCCCTGAAGGACAGGGTGTCTTGACTGGATATGCCCTCAATAATAATAAAGATATGATCGGCCAGTGAGTACAGCCAAACATGAAAAAAGCAACGATAACATTAGTGCTACAAGGGAGACATTTTGTTTTGATATTTGGCATGTATATTTGATATGTTAATTACCATAAGACATAAAGTTGTTTCTTCATCACTCCAGAAGTGAAACAGTCTTGTTGCCACCATTATTTGTGTTTCTGTTATGTCCCTTGGCAAAAGCCACTCCTACGCAGGCAGTCAGCAGCGGTCAGAAACCACGGTAAGATGTATACAGGGGACAGCATCCCAGTTTCTTTCAGAGTACGGCAGACCAGCTAGAATAATTGGGTTTCAAAAATTGAGATATGATGTTTACATGCATAAACACAGAAATGGGATACTTGTACTTTGCTTTTAAAACGCTGAGGTGGAAAAGGGGATGACAAATATCAAACGGTTGAACTGGTGATCTGCAAAGTCCACCTGCTCTAGGCTGTTTCATACAGTGGAGATCACTAGACGCGAATGAACTGTGGAAAAGTATTACATAATATGGGTGCTTTACATAATAAGTCAGGAATTCTATCATTACACGGGAAAATTAGTATCCTGTTGTACAACCCCAAATCAGAAAAAATTGGGACAGCATATTATATCAAAATCAAAACTAAGAACAGTAATTGTAAGTCATCTTTGATGTGTATTACACTGAAAACATGATAGCCACACATTATTTGTTGTTTCTCCCATAAATTTTTTTATTTTGAATAAAAATCTCAAATATCTAGTTTTTATCAAACTAGATTCTGGCAAAAGATGAGACAGTGAAGCACTTACCACTCTAACATCCCCTATTTCACAGCACTTAAGACATTTAGGTACTGAAATGACTGTGATGAAGTTTTTCATGTGGAATTTTATCCCATTATTCCTGTAAACAAGTCTTAAGGTGTGCAACAATGTGAGGTCTTCGTGGCCGCATCTTGTGTTTCAAAATGCGCCACACATTCTCTATTGGTGACAAGTCATGACTGCAGGCAGGCCAGTCCAGCACCCGAACCCTCTTCTTCCTCAGCCAGACCTATGTAATGTGGGCAGTATGTGGTTTACATTGTCATGCTGAAATATGCATGGTCGTCCCTGGTAGAGGCGCCATTTAGAAGGCAACATACTGTATGTTGCTCTAACATCTCTATGTATTTTTTTGTATTGATGATGCCATCACAGGGGTGCAAGTTACCTTTGCCCAGGGCACTGACACACCCCAATACCATGACAGACCCTGGTTTCTGGACTTGCTGCTGGTAACATTCTGGATGGTTCTTTTCATCTTTGCTCCGGAGCACACGGCGTCCATGTCTCCCATTGAAGACCTGAAATGTTGACTCGTCAGACCAAAGTACACGTTCCCACTGAGTCATGGTCCATCCCAGATGCCTCTGAGCCCAGAGAAGTCAATGATGCTTCTGGACACAGTTAATGTAAGGTTTCCTTTTAGCACAGTAAAGTTTAAGTGGCATTATGGATGTATTGCTGTGCTGAAAAAGATTTGCCAAGGTACTGTAAGTCTGAGCCCATGCGGTGATATCAGATATGGATGAATGTCGGTTCTTGATACAGTGCCATCTTAGGGACTGCAGATCATGGGCATTCAGTCTAGCTTTGCGCCCTTGCCCTTTATGCACTGAAATTTCCTTGGATTCCTTGAATCGTTTACATATAATATGCACAGTAGGGGATGGAATATTCAAATATCTTCCTATTTTTCTTTGTGGAACAATGATCTAAAACAGTTCAATAAGTTTCTCGCGCATTTGTTAGCAAACTGGTGCTCCTCCACCCATCTTTGCTGCTGAAGGACTTGGCCTTTCCTGGGTGTAGATTTTGTACCGAATCATGACTACAATCACCTGCTGACATCACCTGATTCAAATCACATCATTATTCAATCCTACTCTTCAATATGGTGCCAATTTCCCTTCCTTCCCAACTCTTTTCTCAATGTGTAAATGGCCTGAATGACATGAATGGATGTAAATTTCAAAAAAGAATGACACTGACCTCACAAAACATTAAATATATTGTGTTCAGACGATCTATGATGAAACATAAGTGAAAAAAATTGATAAATCACAGCTTTATTATTAATTTGCAATTGCCAAACAGTCCCAACTTCTTCTGATTTGGGGTTGTATTAACATCTGAAAGAGTGTGAAATAATTATTTTCTGCAGGTTTGGTGGTGACACAAGTGAAGCTATAACACCACGATATGAAGTTTAAAAAATATTTTGGATTTCTGGTTACGTCTCGTAACATAGTTAACAGTGTTTGTCACTCCATGATGGAATTTTCCATTTCCAAGCCCACGCTTTGCAATACTTTTGCAGCATTCCTTAGAAGAGATTTTGCTTTATGTATTGGGTACACATACAGACAGATGTGTACCCAAGCATTCAGTGTTGCATTTTGATCCCAAGGATGTATCACGTTCATGCAAGTGGCATTTAAATTTATGTCCAAGGTGGTTCTGTCATTCCCTGACAATCACAACCAAGACACTGTATCAGCCCCTTCTGACGTGGTATTGCAAATGATCTTGGCCGCTTCACGCACCATCTGGCGAATGCTACATCCAATGCACAGGAGAACTTTCTCAACCTGCCAGGAAAATTTATACTGGTAAAGTAGTTATTAGTTTTGGGGATGTGCCAGAATTAGGTGTCAACTCAAGAGCAGTCAGCATCACAATTCGATGTAAATAAGCTGTAACACACTATCGCTTGTTTGAACAGTTGGAGAACATTATGTAGCAAGTATATTCACATGATCGATAATGGGTGTAGTTTATGTGGTAAAACAGGTAGTGTTCAGAAAGTCACTACCATGTCATTTCCGTGACATTTTCCGATAGTTTTATTTCATCAAAAAATTATGAAATGATATGACAGTTCATATTTTGCAGGTGTACTGATCCACAAGTGTAAGATAGGCCATCAAAACCCAGTAATCTCGCAATTTATTTTTTCACCAAAACTGATTTTGAATTTCTCACTAAATAGAAATTCACTCAAGTAATTCCAAATTTAGCCACTATAGGACTGTGTGATGCTAACTGTATCAGAATTTGGTGTTACTGAGTGTTTAAACCAGAGGTTAAAACTACTAAGCCACAGAACTCGAGTTCTCCACAATTTCTGTTATCTTCGGGTTTAAAATGTCAGGTAAATAAAACTGACTTCCCGCCAAGATTACAGGAAAAAATAATAGCACACAAGCTAATCTCATCCTCTCTCACACATGTGCAGGGCATCACAAATACAGAATTAACAAGGTATTAGTGTGCTAGTACCCTGAGAGGCCCCAACTCAAGTTTGTTTGTTTAGCAATACTGTCCTCTTGTGGATATATGCAAGAATTGATGTTCAGCAATACTGCCCTCTTGTGAATACAGTACATGCAAGCATTGATGCACCTTTTCAAAGGAAAATTCCCCTTATGGAGCCAATTTCTTGAAATTCAGCTCCTGAATTGTGCAAGATAGCAGTCTACAAGCTTTATTAAGCCCTAAAAATTTGCAGTTCCCTGAGAAATGCGCTACAGTTAGAGAAATTTCGAGCTAGACACTCCTGAAAAGTGATACAATCAGTTGAACTACCATTAGTTATAAGAAACAAATATTGACAGAAGGGCCAGCTTTCATCTTCATCATTCACTAGCTGGATAATTATTTCAATTTAATGACTTCCAGTAAATTCCAGCAGGCATGATTCAATAAAGCAGGGATTCTTCTCCCAACCTCTTTCAATTGACTAAGTTTCGACAACGTTATTTCAAGTCAATTCAAATTGCTCAGCAAGAACTGTCTTTTGTAATCAGGACCCTGAACAAGACTGCTGCTTGTCATAAAAATATAGCAACCAAAAGTAAATTGTACCTTTTTCAGTGGGTTGTGTGTATGTTAAACTGGTCATGTTCACTTTACATGTATATTACATTTTCAATTAAAACTGAACAAACAGACTGGGCTCAAACTCAATTTATGCTTAAGGACACAGTACTTGCTTGAATAAAGTTTTACTCATTTTAATTCAGAAATGTTTGTTGAAAATATAACTATTGCATGGCTTGAACCACATCAAGATAAAAAAAAAAAGTTTCAACCATCTGTTCAAACTGCATCACATCTTGTATTCTTTCCACTTGTCCTTTTGGTGTTCAGGACATCAATATTCTAATGTGCATAAGGTTCAAAGAGTAAAGTTTACTTTTTTCTGCCTTCTAACATCACTGTAAAGAAGAGGTTGTGACCTGACCAGCTGTGTGATCATTGGAGTGACCAATTTGTTTTCTTTTTAAACCTACTTCCAGCTGTTTGGGGTTTATTAGTTTGTGCCAAAGGAAGGCAGTAGGCCTCTGAAACATTCGGCCACAGTCACAGGAGAAAGGAACATGACAGTCATTCCTGGACCTCTCCCTCCTCTTCTTCTTCTGATCCTGCTTGTGCCTGGCCAGACAACGAGCACCGGAGAAAGTCTGCCCACATGGGGCACACACGAAGCGGGTGGCCTCGGCATGTTGGACATGGTGGCGGAGCAGATGCAGCCGGTGCAGGAAGGTTCGGCCGCAGTGGCAGCGATGTCGTCGGGAGCCACGGTGCAGGTAGCGGTGGCGCACACCCAGGGATGGCTGCCGGGACACAGCTCCACACTGACGGCACAGGAAGACCCCTTTTGATCGCCAGTTTTTTTCTAGACGTTTTTTCAGAGCCACCTCTTGGCTACAGTTGGCAAACATGCCCAAAATTCTCAACGGTCCCACGCTGGGTGTGGGGAAAGCAGCAGACAAGTGGGTGAGGTCAGGCATGTGCAAGGTAGCCGAAATGCTGGTGGGGACAGTTGAAGAAACAGAGGCAGTAATGGTGGTGGGGCCAGTTACAGGGGAAGGGATTGCTATAGGGGCTGCGGCTGGCATGAAGTAGGATTCAGATGCGAGAGCAGGACCAGCTACAGAGTTCACAGAGGTCATAGTAGGGGCAACTGCAGGAACAAGAGCAGGGGCAGGAATGGGAGCAGAGGTGGGTGTATAGACAGGGGCAGGAACAGGAGAGGGCACTGAAGGTATGGTAGGGTGTGGGGATTTCACAAGCCTCTGTGGTGGGATCAGACCTCCTCTCATAAGGTTAGCCAACTGCAAGGAAGGAGAGGCTTGGCCTGGAGTGCAAGCACTGGTCTGCTTCGGAAGAGACAATCTGATAGGTGGAGTCTGGGATTGTGTGTGCGTCGGGAAAGTTAATCCTTGGGACTGTAGGACAAGACGAGTAACTCTTCTGGATGAACCATGGCCTTCAAACACCACAGTGGCCATCACGGGCACGGAACCTGACTGCTCGGAGGGACTAGGATTTGGTAGTACAATACTTGGCAGCGTAAAAGCAGGCCCACTGGCAACTGGCACAGTTGATGCTGGTGTTGAGCTTTTAACTGTGCATGGAACAGCTGAATCAATGACCTTCATAACCCCACAGTTGGAGCTTGGTACAGGCCCAGACATGGAGACCAGGCTGTTGGCTGAAGGTACTCTGATTGTTCTCTGAGCTCCAGGTGCCAGGATGGAGACCACACTGGGATTTTGAACTGTAGCCACAGTGGTTACAGGTGCTGAGATGGACGCAGGTGAGCTCCAGGAAATGACAGCTGCAGTATTCATGGGGCAGTGGTGGCGCCTGTAAGTGACCTGCTCAGGAAACACCTCGCGACATTGGTCGCAGGCATACATCCGCGAGGGCCTTAAGACAGGGCGAATTGAGCTAATGTTGTTGACAGGGGCAGGTAAAGGCAGGACATTTTGCTTCACAGCAGCCTGAATACTAGACCTTGGGTTTGGCTGATCTATACTGCTCTGGTGGCACTTGACAGAACCACTAGCATCAGGCTGTCGAGCAGGAGCTATGACCACTTGGCTCGTCCATGCCTTGCTCATCTTCTTGACCCTGAGACGGTTCCTAGTTCTCACCGTCTTGCTTTGCCGCTTTTTAGGGTTATAAGAGGAGCCGCTTGAGTTCCCACTACTAATGGATTCTGTCGAGACATCCGAGGCACTGCCTGGATCGTACTCTGAGTCATCTCCATAGGATGCCATTTCGTCTGATTGCACCTCCTCCTCCGAGTGCTCCCCGTCCTCATCTTCCTCAATCGGCTCCCCGTCCCATGGCATCACCTTGTTGCAGGAATCCAAGCTCTCCTGTTTGATTTTGACACCCTGTTCCAAAGAAGTCAAGAAGTCTGGGAGCGGTGGGATCAGAGTGGAGGTTTCTGGCTTTACATCCTCCTCCTCAGCATACTCCTCCACGTGCCTGTTCTGTTCCTCTTGGCCAACCCTTGCTCTCTTTTCCCGCTGCTGGTCTACACCGCGGGACAGGAAGAGATCGATCTTCTTCTGGCGAGCTCTCTGAAATTGGCTTTGCTGTGGGAGTGCCTTAGCCTTAGAGAAAGTCTTAGTTTGGCGCATGCGAAGGGAGTAAGTACTAGCCATTTCCCCTTTACCAGCCTTACATCTGTTGTTGTACGAGTGGTCCCTAGCCACCAGCTCAGTCAGGGTTGCCTCATCCAGAGGAGAGCCCGGGTCTTCTACGGTGGAAGATGGGGATGGCATAGAGATTGAGGTGGGACTTGGTACAGAGACAGATTTGAGTAAAGAAATATTACTAGGTGCAGACACAGGACCAGTTACAGAATTTGCACCAGGCATAGGTCCAGACATAGGCATAGGTAAAGACAAAGGTAAAGATACAGGTATGGCTAAAGGTAAATATATAGGTATGGGCACAGGTGCAGACACAGGAGCAAGTTTCGGCACAGATGCAGACCCAGATATAGACGCAGGAATGGCTGTCGATACAGCTGCACTCATATGAACGGCTGCAGACACAGGAACAGTTTTCGAGACCGGAGCGGGCACAGGAGCAGCTGTGGACACAGAAATTGTTCTTGAAGCAGGTGCAGATGCAGGAACAGTCTGAGACATGAGAGCAGACATGGGAATGTCTGCGGACACAGCAATAGTTTGAGACACAGGAACTGGTACGGAGGTAGATTCAGACATTGCATGATGCTCAAGCAAGGGCTTGACCTCTACAGAGTTGCTCATCTCAAGACACTCTTCTGGCTGTTTGTGATCAACCCTTTGAGGCAGGAGCTGAAGAGTGACAGACCATTCCGTAGGCTTACAGCGTTCCCCCAGGTGTTCATTGAGGTCCCACTTGCTTTGAAAGGGGCGGTGGCAGGAAGAGCAGCACAGGTCGACATTGTTGTGCACGTTGTCCAGATGCAAGCTGAGAGATACCACACGTCGGAAAGTCACCTGGCACATGTTGCAACGCACACAAGCCTTGTGCATCCGGAAGTGTTCCATCAGCAGGTCCAAGGAGTTGAAGCGCTCGCCGCACTCCCAGCACAAGCAGTCATCCTTCACGCTGCCCATCCACACGTCCCCGCTCCCTTCCTCAGCCGCATTCTGCCCAGACACGTACAGCCTGCTACCCGCAGAGTCAGCATCAGGCTCGCCCTCATCATCGCTGGAGTCTTCCAGAAAGCCAAGTTCTTTTCCAAATTTGTTAAGTATGCTCTAAAAAGTGCAGACAGAGGGAAAGAGGTTTGACCACCATTATTACCAAGGGTAGAAATTAAAAACTGCAGTTTTCTGTTGCCTATAACATGGAGGCATTTCAGCCCCAACTGGCATGTATATGTTATAACACCCGTCTTCAGTGCATCAGTCCCCACAAATTTACAAAAAAGAATCTCAGTAGGATTTTATAAATCATCTTCTTGTAGTATTACCACTTTGAAACAGTGCCAGATATGACACGCCCCAAAGCATTAAAACACAGATGTCTTTTCCAGCGTTTACCACAGAATTCAATACAACATTTATACCCTTATCCGTCCAGAAGACATTTTTGGAGTGGGGGGGGGACCAAATTGTAAGCTGAAGTCCAGATAGCAAAATCAGATTTCCATATGTTGGACCACCACTTCTGGCACACTGTCAGACCACCATGCACCATCATATTTTAACCTAGCCTGAGTATTAAGAGCATAAGATTAATTTGTCTTAAAATGAATTAAGAACTATAAATGAATTATTTAAAAGGTGTTTTGATAAAAATTGACAAAACAGCGGGCTTTTTGTCAGTAACCCGCCCGTGGACCACCCTCAAACTGATTAGCAAAATGCCAGCAAAAAGCTAAATCTGCCACCAGTGGACCGAAAGAAAAAAGAAAAATTAGCAACTCATTAAAATTCTGGGACTGTAACTGTGGCTTGGAACAAAAACCAGCAGACAGAGGGTCCCCAGGACCAAGTTTGGGAAGCCTGATTTATACTGTTACCAGAAACAGTGAAGAATCAAAACATGAACAAAAAATACAATGATTTGCAACTTGGTTTGCCCTTACAGTCAACAATAAGGATTAACATAAATAATTACATTTTAACAAAGCTCGAATGAGAATAAATGGGGTTTGGGGAAATTGTCAAAAAAAGAGGCTCGGTAGTAAAATAACTGTTTGAGAGACCCTGAATTTGATTATGTTCATTAAAATGCAGGTCTGTGTAGTCTCTGTACAGACTTTAGACCCATTATATTTCTAAAATACTTCTGTTGCTATCCCCTTGCTAACAGAAAGAACTAACAGACAAGCGACAAAGCAAATCGATTTGCTAAGGCGTCATCAATTTCACAAGGTTAGCAGAGGCTAATCAGTTAGCTTTATTGACTGGAGATCACGAGTGTTCTCACAACAACCACGCAGTTAACTAAAAGCAATTTTACCTTACTGGCATGTCGCACAGCAATCAGTAAAAATTTGAACATGAACAACTCAGCCTCCCTCCAAAGTCCCACCCTCCTCCCCCCAATTGCCAGACTTCTCCTACGAAAAAAAATATAACTAATATCGTCAGACTACAAAGGTAACTAAACGTTACGAGGGCATTTTATTTTATACCACATATCGAAATGAAAATAATTTAATTACTGTTGGTTAGTTTTCACTTACCGGTGCCTCTGAATCTGACTCCATTGACCCGTTTCACTCGCATTGCTCACTTCCTCGCGCCGCACGCAATATTTTTTTTCTTTCTAGGAGAGTGAAACGGGTCAATGGAGTCAGATTCAGAGGCACCGGTAAGTGAAAACTAACCAACAGTAATGACATAATATTCCATTCTATAGGTGGTATAAAATAAACTGCCCTCATAACGTTTAGTTATCTCTTTGTAGTCTGACGAACTACCATTAACGTTATTATCGTAATTATAGCATTTCAGCACCCATTTGTTTACAGTCAAATGCATTGTTTTTTTTTTTTCTGCCAGAGAGACGCGTGACTCACAAGCGGTGACAGCGGTAGGCAACTGGAAGGGGCGTTGCAACGGATGACAGACAGGAAGCTCGGCAAATCATTTTATTCGGACTGAAGAAAATGATTGGTCTGACTTTTATCAGAAATATATGAGAATTGAATATTGAAGAGTTTCAACACCTGGTGGATTTCTTTTACATTTTAGTGTGCCATAAGCTTATTAGGAGCATTTTAAGATTACAAAAGAAAAGTGTAAAAATGCCAGAAAGGTAAGAATTGCTTTAAGTAAATACACTAATTACCAGAGAATTTCATAGCCACAACCTGTTGTGTAGAATAAATCAGATACTGAGACACTTGAGATGTAACGTTACGTTTTATAGGAAACTGCATGGTTTGAGAAAAAAAGTTGCCTGGAACTATGGATAATACTCTAGAGCCCTACATGTTGCTAGACTCAAGTGAGACGTTGCGGTCCCTCTAAACATAGCATATAAATAGCAGCATCTTACATACTACATAGTCAAGAAACAAATGGTTACCAAAGCTTGACAGATAACTATACTTTAACTCATCCAACTGTTTGCCTGTTTTCTACTGCCATTGTTTCACTCATTCCTTATTTTGGCCGATTTTTGCGAAAGCCATTTTCCCATGGAGGCAATTCCATGTCAAGTCACCGAGGGGTCCTATGGAGACCATCTCATATTTTCATGATATTTCTTATAAAATACCTTAAGATATATTATGAGGCCATGCCAAGTTTCAGTTGCAAAGTCTTTATAGTTCATGACATATAAGCCCTGAAAGTGGGAACCCATTGCCCCTTTTTTCCACTTGAAGGTTTTCATTTTCATTCAAATTTGGAGCTTCATACCACATTCATACTAGCTTCAAACCAACTAATAATGATATCCTCATGACAATTGATGGGTAAACAGATTTCTACCCATGCTATCAGGATATGATATTATAAGCAGTACACTTGTTGTCATGTTTTATTTGTGAATCTTTAAATATGCCACATTTGCCAAAGCGATAATTTAATTTTTGGATTTTAGAGGCCCACCAAAGGCCTCCAATCATGCTGACAGACTCAATATTGCACATGTGCAACGTGCGACATAAACACTTGCAAAAAAGTCTGTATATGCATTTTAACTTTTTATTTTCATCTCTTAGAACACTTAGCTAACAGTACTAACACTAATCAACATAGCCTAATGAAGACCAAGGCAGTTGAGTTACAGTAGCATTGCAGTGTTAAAACTACTTGGACTTACCAGCTGGAACCCACTTTCAGCTAACATGTAGTAACTCAGTAACTGAATAGGAATTACCAAGTTTTGGTCGGTTCTACCTAAGCCACTCACCCGGCTCAGGCTGTGAATGAGTGAATATTCAGGACTGATTTTTATCATGCATAATATGTTTTACTGTGAAAGAAATTAATACTGGTAATTATTATGAACCAAGATGAACATTTAAATATTAAAATAAAAATTGTCATAATCTAGAATAAAGAGTACTTTAGGAATTCAAGGTACAAATACATGTTCAAAATATGAAAACAGCATTCCTTAGACATAAATATACCACTCTTTTTTTGTATATCAGGGATAGAAATTCAATTTTTTTTTTCACTAGACATCCGGACTAGTAATGACCCAGTTTTAATAGTCCTCCCCATCTTTTACTAGACAGCCTTTTTTTCCTTTTAATTTACAGCACCTATAAGATATCTGTATCTCAAATATTTTTCACTTGGTTTTTTACTGCTGTATCTCACACCTCTGCCAATTTAACTCCTATTATATTCTAATACTAATTAATAACCAGTCATGCCAATAAACGAAACACAGATGACACAAGCTCTTCAGTAAAACAGAAAGTATCTTTTTCCTCATAATTAATAGCAGACGATAAAAACTTCAAATTTCAAGCCCTTCAGTACCTTGCAAAAAGAGAAATCCCTAACCAAGCACTTTCATGATCTAAAATGCAGGTTTGTCCACTTGTTGGGTTAGAATCTATGTTGTCAATGCTTATGTACTTGACCACTGCCAATTATTTGCAAAACCGTGCACTATACAGCGACAAAAATACAACAAAGTGCCAAAATCCCTTGGTAATGACGGGTTAAAGTCCATACATCGCTTAAAAATTGAGACCATTCTCTAACTTACTCTGAATTACTCATTTTTTTTAGATTCTAAAAGTGTCAGCAATGTTCTGGTCGTTTATTCTAACGTCGGTCGATCCTCTAATTCCAACGCAGGACAGTCCGGATCTCAATCGTCACACAATAATTTGCTGTTCTTTTTCCCAATGCAATTAGCACATCTGGAAATCGTAGTTGGCATCATTACTTTTATACTTAATACATGTGATAGAGCAGTAGTTCTCAACCTTTGTGGGGTCCGGGACCCCCTGCATATTTTGATCAACCCTGAGGACTCCCCCGACCTAGGGGATCGGGGAACCTATTTTATAGAAACAGCAGAAACTGCATTTTAAGTTGCATTATTGAATATCTTGCATATTTATTCACTCTCTTGGAGCTTTCAACTATAACTTCCGGAAATATGTAACAAAACAGCATATGTGTGCAGGACTAGGAAAAGGGGTCACTTGGGTCATTTTTAAAAAAATAGGGTGAATTCGTGCACAGCAAAGTGTTGTAAATTGACAGTACAGTAGTGCTGGGATATCACTATCACTGGGATATCACTGAGATACCCCGTTAATCTCAGAATGGAAAAAAAATCCCAAGTGACCCCTTTTCCTAGTCCTGCAGACATGTTTATACAGTTGCTTACAGAAATATGCAACAAAACAGCACATTTATGCAGTGGCTTCTAGGACATATGTAACAAACAGCACATTTATGCAGTGGCTTCTAGGACGTATGTAAGAGTACAGCATGTGTATATGGGACTTATGTAACAAAGCAGCGGCATGCATGCGATTTTTCGCTCCCGTGAACTCGGAAAATTTTCGTGCAAAGAACTCAGCAGTCTTGCCTACTGCCAACTGGTGTTTAGTGCTTAGATGCCGCTGCAGGTGTGTAGATTTCATGGTGTGGTTTGAGAGTACCTCTTTACATAAGGAACACAGAGACTGGTATTAAAAAAAAGCCCCATTTCCTTCTGCAGGTAATAAGGTATACAAAAGTCTTGGTCACATTTGAGTAGGACAATGTCTATAACTGTCATAGGATCTTTTTAAAAAGATATTTTATTTTCACGGACCCCTTGCAATAACATTACAGACCACTAGGGGTCCACGGACCCCTGGTTGAGAAACACTGTGAGAGGACACCTAGCTAGATGCTCGAGTGATAACAAAAACTAACATCAGAAACGCAAGTATACAGTGACAAAGTGATTTAAAATAACGCCATGTATTATATAATCTCTTTAGAAGTTGACCGTTGTCTGCAATGCAAGCACAAACATATTTACAATTACTTTTGGAGAGAATTCCGCGTTAAAACTCCACCAGTGTGCAAAGAAATCAGTACTTTTTCAGCTTACCTTGATATGTGGATACTCAGAGAAACATCTGTGTAAAAACATCATGCATAGCTGCCAGATGGCTCACTCGGAAAAGCATCACGTTGCAAAGCAGAAGTGACCATCACGGCGCGGGTTCGATTCCCGCCTCATATCAACCAGCTAGCCTCGCGTCACCAGGCTCTTCATACAGGGGGAGAAGAGCCTGGTTTCTGTTCACTCTGAAATTTGTCTGGAGCGGATCCGGAATTCACCAAATTCACCAAAGTAAAAGTGTTCACCAAAATAAAACTTTAAATTCTGGCGCATCATCAATTTCTGTCTCCTGTTTTGAAACATTTTATTCATTTAAACATGGGTGTACAAAATTATATTCTTTAAATTAAAAAGTTTCACCGCATTTTTATTAGCTTGGCGCATCCATCAAATTCCGGATCCTGTCTCTCTCGCCCTGGTTCCGGTTGCTTACCAAAACAGCCACTAAACAGCCCTAGACTACCAACCAGCAGTGGTCTTTTCAGAAGTAGCGCGCAATTGGCCAATGCGCTACAGGAATGCAAATTGGGAAGGGTCTGCTGGGAAGGGTTATGTAGATATGGTTCCCCTAGGCGCCTCCTGTTGGCCAGACGGGTGCTCATAAGGAAGATTCTGAGGTTGTTTCTATTTGAATATCCTCCACCTTCATTCTGCACTTGCGAAATTTCAACCAGTGAATGTGTAAGAAGCAATGCTAGGCTAACGGGTGCATGCTTCGGAGGAGAGCCGCGAGCTGCGTATACTCTCCTGATTTGGCAACGGGGGCTGCATATGCGAAAAAATTTAAGTACTTGTACATAGTACCCTAATTAGATCTCCCAGATTCGGGTGGGATCGGAGATGCCAAATTTAAAAAAAAAAAAAAAAAAAATCATGCGTATATCCGGTGAAGAAAATTTAGAGTTTAATTTCTAATGCTGCTCGAAATGGTTTTATATAATGGTGACAGCCATATTACTGATGACACACCGGGTTGCTAGGGCATGCGCAGCATATGCATTCGCCATATTAAATATTTAAGTTAAATCATGAACCCCCTTCTCACTAATGAACGCCCACAAAATATATTGGTGCCCCCTTTTAAAATCGTTCTGGCAAATAAAAACCGAAAAAAGTGGAGATTGTACGAAATTTATGAGTAGCCTAGATGACAATACATTTCTTGACACTCGGACTAGTTTGAAGACAAGTTTACTATTCTGCCGTAATTTTTACTAGAGCGCAGAATAGCGGGAATTTCGAACCCTGTATATATATGTACAGTTAATTTAATTTTTTGGAATTTTAACTAACAACGAAGAATTTCTCGACAACAAGCACCCGTAAACAAATAATGGTCGTGCTTGTAGGCTGATGTGTGACACCATTCCAGTGTTTTTCATTTCATTTTATCTTGTTGCATATACACACGTACAGCGTTTGATTGCAAAATTCCCCAGCCAATGCTTTACTAAGGGAGGCGGACGCGTCTCAGGTTTTTCGGTTGATTCAGACAATGACGTTTCCCACTCCTGTTTTCTTGAGCTCTGTGGTTGGGACTGGCGTGGAGGTTGGAAAATAATGGGGTCATTCCACTCGCTACCATGGTTTCAGAGTCGCGCCGTTAGGTTATCCATAATGCGGTTGCGGAGGCCGATCGGAACGATGTTTAAGAGACTGTAGGAGCCCGTTTTTGTTCAAAACTGGACTAAAACTTTTAATGACATTAACAGAAGACTGTATCGCAAAATATGCGATGGGGATTTCAAAAGCCCATCGCAGATTGGCGCATTTCAAAACAGCTGATCGCATCCGCTTATCACCAGCCCTGAAAATAGTTCCATACGGCCGACGTGGTGTTCCTCTTTGACTCTAAAGTTTCTATAGTGTTGGGTTCTGTTGAGCCTGAGGCCATTGTGCAACAGGTAAAATTCCGACATGGAAAGTGCATTATGTTTATCCGGCCATCTTCTGCTCAGCTCTCACTTACGTCTCACATGACCAGAGCGTAATTACAGGCTTTGCGATTAGAAAATCGCATTTTGTCATATCGCGATATTATCGCAAATGATATTAATCGTTCAGCCCCAGCTCAGAGAACCACTTATTAACATATGACCAATCAGCGCACATCTGTCTTATTATCTATGCACTACACAACGGCGCCATAGCAGAGTCGCGCATTGGCAGGTATGGGCAATGTCTACTTGTCCAAGAATTGAATTAAGTTTTTGAAGAGATAGGTTTGAAATTTTATCCCATAAAAATTGGTGTGATACAACCCATGAGATACAGGTGTGGTATCACGTGTGATACAGCTTTTTTGCATCGCGTTTGGTCAGATTCCGTTCATTAGCAAATCAATATATTTGCAAAGGTAAGTTTACCAAATCTGTTGGAAACGTTCACCAGCGCTGGCGTTAGCTTCTAGTTGACTGTTAATTCAAGTCAATGGGATGAATAATTTGTTAGCTAGCATGCTAGCGCGTTTAGCCATAAAAGTAATGAGTAACATGTGTAACTGTTATTGTAGACACTTGAATTTATTTATTTAATTGCAAAAAGCATTAGCATGCTAGCGAGCAAATTATTCATCCCATTGACTTGAATAGACTGCCAATTTTCTAAAAATGCAATGCTTTGGGATAAGTAGGATTGTGGAAACAATTGAGAATTGATTTACTTGCTTATTTAGTTATTAATTGTTTATCCTTGCTTGCTCTTGATTTAGTATTTATTTACTTGTTAATTCAGTCATTAAGTGTTTATCCTTGCTTGTTCTCGAGTGGCCAAGGTGACCTAGGCCATGCGTGATTGCAACTTTTATAATCTAGCTTGTTCCTATGTAGAAGCGTCATGAAGTGTGTTTACTGAAACAGTGTGTTCCTTCTGAAGCCTGGAGTGTTCTAGATAAGACCCAAGGAAACGTACATTCCTGCGGGGGGAGAAACTTTTTAGGATTACTGGAGCCAGACTTACGTGGGATGAGCACGCACGCAGCTGACGCAGAGGGCGTACATCATGACGTTCTGCTCATACATATATCTAAGCAAAGGAGGAATTCCTTTGTCTTTGTTCTTGCCTGTAACAAAGACCATATTCGCAAGTAGTAAAGGATCCTATTTACTCATCTTGTCTCCGTCTGATTTCTTTCAGGAATGCAATTTAAAATTCCCACAACAAGGATCGTGAGCCCAGGGGTTGGGAAGGCCACGCGCCATGTGCAAATGGCGCATAAAATCGAAATATGGTGCATTATAACGCCACTGAGCGGGCCTAAAATGCGCCCGTGTGCCAATTAAATCTTAATTTTTTTTCTATTATACAGAACCAAAATTCTTCCAAAAAAAAAAAAAACTCCACTGATCGCAGTTGGTCGAGCGCGTTCTGATGCTCGATCGATTAATTCTAATTCCAGGCCCTCGCGCAGTCCATCACCATTGCGAGGCTGTGAAAATGCCCATCGGGTGACTGATTTGGAGTGCATTTTCTCAGCGGAATGAGTTCGTGACAAAGTCCTTTGATATCACATCCCATTCACATCAGAATGCAGTATCAAATAACACTGTCCCGGAACAGAGTGTTGCAATACTGATTGGGCATGTAATTTGAAAATTATTTCTTAATTGTCTTTCTTAGTCAGAGACTGCTTACTTTGTTGTCATGAGGTTCATGGTTCACTTTCAATCATCATATACGGGTTTCGGACAAAAGAAAGCAGGTCAGATTAATTTTGGATCGAACAAACGAGCAGTAATCTTTTATTTAGAAATGCCACCACGGCGGTCTGGTCGATTGTTTGGTTAATGCAACCGGGATTTGTTTTGGCCGAGCAACCGCAAATAACTCCAAAATAATACATTCGCGATGCGGCTGGTATTGCTGTGACGGTCCTTCACTCTCAACCCGGCCTGTGCTTGTTCTGAATAAATTATATTAGGTTGTTAAAGTAATATTGATGTTCCGCACAATTCATCTAAACTAATAAAAGCTACATTTTATAGTAGGCATTTTTTTTTCATATAGACTACATGTAAAACTAACGTGTAACACCTGTCATACCCGCATTATTAAATATGCACGCAAATGTGCATTGCAGGTGTGGCTTATGGTTTGCCCTAAGCAACAGTTAAGATGTGTGATAGGCATAGGCCTACTTTGATTGCTCATTTCGATAAAGCCTTGCAACATAATGTTAAATAAAAAATCTGGAGCTTGGCAGCATTTCGTAGCAGACCATCGAAAAAAGACTGGAATTAATTTGCGAGCAAAGTTTCGCTTACCCAGTTCAACAATGAACATGGCACAGGCTACACTTGAGAACGGTAAATCAGCGAACCTACTGAATATTATTTCCGCGCAATAACGTTTGTGCTTGATCAGAGAACATTAAGACTGAGTTGTTATATGTTAGCTATAGTGACGCGAACTGAGTTACTTATAGGGTACTTAATTTAGAACTGTATTTATTAGTGCATCGCCACTGTATCGCGAGCAGTCCAAATGCAACTTAAAGTTAACAACGGTCGTAAAAATAGCCACTGCCTTCATGCGAACTTGGGGTTGAAGCCCGCCAGTATCTACCTCCAAAAGAAAGCGGTTACAGATGCTTTCACTGAAGCTAGTCTGACTAGACAAATGCATTAGAGAAATTTAGAGCCAATTAACCAAATAAAACTTGCATCTTTTACACGAAGGCCATCATTTATTTGTATAATGCGATTATACCAATTAAAACTTCAAGTCATGGAACAATCTCCAGGCATGTAAGGCATTTTTAGCACAATTTAATAGTTCATTAATGTGACGACGCTTTAAAACGGTAGGCGACCGATACGTTTTTACGATAGAAAGCCATTTATGTTCAGTCAGGATTGCAATTAACTTGCGATTTGAGGCATAATGTGTGAATTTGCTTTATTCTATTTGTTTCTTTTGTAATTTCTTTGTTATTAACAATATATAAAATCTACAAGTGCCTACCACCTGACCTTCTCGGAATCAGCAGATTCAGTATAACTTCAGTATATTTAATGAAAACTTGCCAAATATTACTTTGATCTTGTGAACATTTTTTGAGTTACAGGCTCTAAGAGTACACCGGAGTAGGTCGAAATTTCATGCTTTCTAACGCGCATCATTTTTTCCCCAGCATTTTTGATCCCTTATAACTGTGTTAGAGTATAAGCAATGGCTAAATGAAATTTTCAGAACTGAAAAACATATCAGAGCACTATTAAAAACTGCACTGAAATCAATTGTATGCCCATTCTAGGTGTCACAGTCTTGAGCCAAAATCTGTATTTTCTTTAACGAGATTTGTTCTATAACCAACATCAAGCTTCAATATCATGAGAACAGTGGAAATTTCAGTGGCAACACTGCACCAATTTAATAACAATTATATATAGATAAGTACTGGAACCATGGATTTGTCATGTGTTTTCTCGCAATTCACCAGAGAAAACTTGAAAAAATGCGTGTTAGGAAAAGTTCATGGGGTTGTATCACTATGTGGAATAGGTTGATCATCAAATCAAGTTATGGCATATGAAAGATCTAATTTTGATCCACATTTTGATACCAGGCTCATACTCTAGCCATGATTCCTTCAGTGTCAAATAATTTTCACACTCATCACTGCAGAGCTGCAGCCAGTGCCGCTACAAGATGGTAATGAACTGTGCGAGTAAAGTCAAAAACCATCAACTTAGAACTACTTACCAGTGTATCAGAAGACTAATTCTAAACCCAGTAGTTTTAATGAACGATTGAAATCGCAATGGTCGATTTCCCTCTTGTGTATTTGAGTACATAATCTTGTCTTTTGTATTAAGTATTTATTCTTTTTGTTTTAGGCAATATTGTAATGCTAAACATTAAAAGCAAATGTATGCATCAGTATGTTTTTAGCATTAAACACACAAAGCAAAATGTATGTGTATATTAGCACATTCAATTTTGTTAATGGCCCATACAATTTGAAAATGGCCCATTGATTTTCCATGACACAGGCCAATGGCCCATGGGCCTTGCTGTCCTTCCCAACCCCTTTGAGCCAGACATATGAAATAATCAATTTTATAAAACTCAAGCAGTAATTTTCATTTATTCCGAGACTTCAGCGAGGAACTCCGTTACCGACCAGTTTTTTGCTGTTTTCACCCGAAATAAATCAAATGACCAAAATTAGCTATTTTGTTGTTTGAAGTGCAAGGAAGGACCAACAGAAAGCCATTTAAATTGTAACTACCTTACTTAGTTTTGGAGCTATGATACAAAATACACCAATCCGTTACTGCGTGACCTGGCCCACAGATCACATGAATCTAGACCACCTAAGGAATCTACAGATGCCAAAAACGCTATGCTATGATGTTAGTAAGCAGGTAAAATAACGCTCCAAACATATGCTAAATTTCCGCAAGCGAAAAGCTAACGTTAGCTAGCCAAGTTAATTTAGGCCAGCATTAACCGTGCACATTGTGTTAATTTGTTGATGGATTGCTGTATATTGTTGTGTTCTCTTTCATAGCATTTGTTTTGCATCTGAGATTGGGAACGCCTACCGCATGACCTCATCAGAAGCTCCTACTGCATTCTGCCAGTCAGGATTGGCTGGAGTCAAGCACGTCAGTGTCAAGGAGGGTGAAGATCCTCCCCCTATAAAATAGCTTGACACTACGCAGTCAGTCATTCAAAAACCTCTTCTTGCTACGAGCAGAAGTTCAAAATCTCTCTCAAACTAACAGGCTTTCCGGGACTAAGCTAAACTGTCTATCGATATGAGTGAAAACTCGATCACCGAGCGCTTTGTTCACGGTCTGTACAGTTTTTTTTCAAGAATTACTGCACAAACTAGTCTGTCTCCAAACAGTACTCTGAGCTGGCTAACTGCTGAGTAGCGATACTATGAGCAGCTAGATAGACGGATTGGAAATGCTCAACGGTAGGGTCAAAATTCCTCATGACAGACAAGTACGATCATTCTTCACTGACACGGTCAGAGCAGTTCGCAAACCTGCAACCTCAACGGCAGCTCCAGCAGGAGACAGGGACACTCCTTCTCCAACGTTCGACTTAGATTTGCAGGACGTGTGCAAACGTGCGGCTGCTAAGCACAAAGTCCAATGGCCAGAAGTCCAGGCAGAGGTGACGCGTTCTCGTTTCGAGGGCAAAAAGTTACCAAAAGTGAAGAGACCAGGAAAACAACTCCTGCCTATTTTCCCAGAATTATTGGATGAAATCACTTTCTCTTGAGGTAACAAGCCATACAGAGAGAAGAATCCAATAACAGGCAGCTCCTGGCTCGATTGCGAGGGAATGGAGAGCCAAGGCCTTCGCAACATGTCCACAGTGGTGCCCGTGGTGGCGGCTCACCTCCATCCAGACATTCATGTCTTCACCGGGGCCGAAACTTCTTTCTGAGGCGGACCGTTTCCAGTCCAGTCAAGCAGATAAGGCATACAAGGTGGCTTCTCTGTCGGTTCGGGCCCTCAATGCCTCTTCTCTCCTGATGGCATACCAAGCCGAGTTGGAAGAGGAAATGACGGCGTTGCCTGATTCAGCCTTATGGGATGAGATGTGCATCATCACCTTCACCTACACAAGATAGCGATTCAGCTGCAAGGCAGAGCCATGGGGTTAATGGTCTTGCAGGAGAGGGCCCCGTTGGCTGAACCTCACTACCCTGTCGACCAAAGAAAAGGAGGATCTACTTGACGCCCCCATAACACCCCAGGGCCCATTCGGGGCGGCAGTCACGGGAGGAGATAGAGGGACGATGAAGCTCTGAAGCTGTGCCTGCCAAGAAAGGTGCCCCCTGACACCTCTCTACCCCATCGCCAAACCTTTGCCCAGGTGACCGCGCGGCCTTCTCCCACTTTCAGGGTCCCTAGGCCGCCCAAGCCTCAAGCAGCGCCTCAGGCCCCCCTGAGAGCACAGGCCTCGAAGGACCTGTGGCAGAAAAAATCTTTCCACCAGGAAGGCTCTCACCACACTCTCAACAGCAGGTCTGTTCATGAGCAGTTTCAACCAAAGTGGTTCTGTTTGGCACATGGACAACGGGAGGTTCGATCCAGTCCAGCGCACCGTGAACAGAAGCAGAGACAGTGTTCAGTTGATGGAAACCCGCAGTGGTCCCATAACATGTCTCACAAGCACTTCTCAATGTTTCATAAAATTAACGTTGCCCCAACTGTCGTATCCAGGCAATGTGCCGAGGGCACAGTTAAAAACAATGAAAAACAAAATAAAACCATTGTTGCAAAACAATTTAGACACTTGTACTCCAGAGGGAGTGACCCCTTCCTCTGGAATAGGCAACCTTGCCGCGAGTGTCATATCTCATGCATGCGCAATACCGATCAAACAGTACATACACTACCGGTCAGAAGTTTTAGAACACCCCAATTTTCCCAGTTTTTAATTGAAAACTAGATAACTCGGTCGCCCCAGGGACCGAGTCATGTATCTCCCTGATCCCCAAATTTCGGACAAAATGGCCGCCGGCAGCCATATTGGACGTCTGAAATTCGCGTGTTCGAAGGGAGAGCAGTGAATGGGACCTAGGATTCCCACATGCGCTCACTTCACATAAATTACTTGGAATTGTCTGTAGTCCAGCTGTCACTGAGACACTTCCAACCTTTTCTGGGGGGACATCATGTGTTAGATCAGACAGACAACACCACAGTAGTGGCTTATATCACCAGAAAAGGGGGCCTGAGATCCCCTCAGTTGCACATGCTGGCACACAGACTGATTGTCTGGAGTAGCAAACATTTTCTGTCCCTGAAGGCCACACGTTCCGGGCATACTGAACCATGGAGCAGATCTGCTGTCCAGGGGAAACCCACTTTATGCAGAATGGAGACTTCACCCAGGGATAGCGAGCCTGGTTTGGGAGTGTTACGGGCGGCCGTTGATGGACCTCAATGCAACGAAGGAGAACGCTCAATGTCCTCCGTTCTTCTACCTTAACGACCAAGATGCACCTTTGGGGGGTGGACGCACTGGCTCACCAGTGGCCTCGTGCTCTTCTGTTCGCATTTCCCCCAATAGCTCAGATCTCCCCAACCCTAGCCCAGGTGAGGGAGGAGGGCTTGTCAATGATTATCATAGCTCCCTACTGGCCGTCAAAGCACTGGCTGGCAGAGATAACCTAGCTCCTTTTCTGGGAGCCATAGCCTCGGCCAATACGCAGGGATCTACCGTTTCAGGGGCGCGGAGAAATATTTCATCCCCCCCAAGAGAAGCTGGCTCAGTGGGCCAGGCCCGTGAGTGGTTCAATCTGAGGGGCAATTCCATGAAAAGAGGGACATGATGAGCAAAAATTTAATCTCTGTTTAACATCCAGCAAAGGGCCCCAAACTGTCCACAAAACCCATAACTTTAAGAAACATGTATGGGTCAATGACGTGACATGCAGATTTTTGTGTCCGAGCGCACTATTTTGGTTTAAAATAATTTTAAATGATTCACAATAAGCATCATTTTATTCTATAAAACCTGTTTAATTTGAACATATTTCCAGATAATCATAAAAATGAGATATATTTTACGTTTTGCCATCTCAAACCCTCAAAATGTCAGGTGGCGCAACCGTCCGAGCAAGTTAACACTGTGAAATGTATTAAATATGTAATTTAAAATATAAATAAATATAATATTAATATGGGGGCATAATTCTATTTTGAAAACCATTCAAATAAACAAAGTTTAATAGTTTAATTGTTCTTAAATCGCTTGGAATATTCAAAACAAATTTGTCCGGAAATCTGCATATCTGAAATGTCAGGGCGGCGTAGCCACATTCATACAACTTTTATTTTAAAGTGAAGAGAGAGATGAGTAAACAGGATATTGCATCATCAAAAGGAACCCAAGTGACCTTTACTGATGAGTGAAAGGTATGTAGATCTCTGTCAAATATTGATAAAAAATAGCTACTTTCTCATCATAGTTAGACTTGTTCAGTTTACATGTCAGGTGGTACAACCAATATAAAACTAAGAAAAAGTTATTTTATTCCAAAACTCTTTATTGTATTGTAAAAATGAATGAATGAACTAGCTAGCAAAGTCAAAAGGTTGTATAGGTGTCCAAGTAGATGCCCGAATAATTGGGAATTAGTAGCAAATGTCAGGAGGCGCAACCAGTAAGTCAGGTGGCGCAACCAGGTAAAATACTAATTTAAACCAAGAAATGGGAGATTGACATGAACAAATGTTTGGAAATTGTGATATAAATAATAATTCTATACAACAATATACTTTTTAAATTTGTAAAGTATTTATTCACATTTGAAATCTAAAGTTGGATGTTGGAAAAGCAAAATATCCGCCCTGTACAATACAGAATCCATAAGTTACTTTTAATACCAAGATCAACTACAAAATAGTAATGTTTTAGGTAGAGTAGACACTCTCAGGTATACTTTTTTAAAAATTTTTATCTAATCCCTCCACCCCCCCCATTTTTGGGGGCCTACTGAATTCATTCAATTACAATAAATTTCTCAAAAGACCCCACACCCACCCTTTGACTCCCATCACAGCACCCTACACCCATATATACAGATGATACAGTGAAAGGACAATGACATAAATTAGAATGTAAATATATACAAAAATGAGCAAATTGAAATGAGATTTAACAGCATACCTGCACCAATACATACATTGATCATAATTATATATATACATATATACTCATGCTTCAGCAAATATGCATTCATACAGACACAGACAAACAAATAACATATTAATAGACTCACACACATTTACTTACGTTATTTTCATTCCCATCCTTCTGCTACGCTCAGCGCCTTTCATCTATGCTTATATACACTTACCCTACTGTTTTCATGTGCCATCATACATTCAATTTTACTGTGATGTTTTACGAAGAGTTTGAATCTCTCTGTCCTCAAAGCGTCCACAGATTTTGATTTAAAAATGAAAATTTTGCCAAGAAGTATTATAATATTGACTATTTTTCTGGAGTCATTTTTTAGACTGCCTAGAAGTATAATGGGCAAATCCAGTGTAAAATTACTTGAATATAAAGCCAGCCACCTCTGAACCCCTGTCCAAAACAGACCTACACAGGGGCAGTACCCAAATAAATGATCCAGTGACTCAACCTCTTCGCCACAGAATCTACACAAGTTGGACCCCTCAATTGCCCAAATATGAAGCATCTTTTGAGTGGCCAAAAATTTATATATTAATTTAAACTGAAAGAATCTTGTTGACGAATCTATTGTTGTTTTGTAAATTAAATTGAAAACCTGGTTCCATGGAATCGGAAAATCTAGCATATACTCCCAAGAATCTAGAATATTGTGAGGATTGGCTCTGTTTTCTTGATTCAAGGTGAAACTTATATATCATTCTATTTATGCTGGTTTTTTCAATCCACTGAAAGTTTTTCATAGATGGTCTACAGACAAGCTCCTTGTTACTTCCTTTAAACCCTTTGCGCAGAAGCCAAATCTGGCGATTTGGGGGGTTACCTTATTTAAGGCTTTATAATTCAAGATTTCAACTTCACAGACAGGAAAGGAGTGGCCGATCTGAGTCTAGACACTTGAGGCATTTAGACTCCCATCGTATTTCAGTTTATTTTCATGATTTTGGTAGAGAAAAAGGGCTGCGAACACAAAAAAAATCTTCATGAAAATTCAACATTGAAATGGAAAAAAAATAATACTGAGAATTGAAAAACTGCTGGGTCTGAAATCTATACATTTCTGGGATCATAAACTCCTTGACCTCAAGTACAATTCATCTTGAACATTGCATTCTAGATTACCTACTTGCTATGAGCCAAATTAGACAGCTATCCAGGTGGTTCCCCAAAGTCTCAAAATGGTGCACTGTCAGATCATAAAATAATCATATATTTAACACAAATAAAGTTTTGAGGCATGAAATTTAATATGAACTAATTATCTACTGGTTGAGTTTAGCATGAATTTATCAATATCAGTGCAGTCGAACATCAGTGGTCACCAGTAACCTCTCCAGACACAAACATGCCTTTTCTCCATAATAAGGTTTTGAGTTTTGTCCATTTTTCTTCAAAGTCCCCCAAGCCATCACACATACTCATTAAAGGAACTGCTTATTTAACAGTCAGAACATTCACCCTGCAATGACAAGCTAGCTGTTCCCACTTCCGAGCTCACAACCTTATTTCAACACTTTCACCTTATAAGGAACAAGTAAAACTCACTAACTCAGTAGTATCTGAAATATACCTTATTTTAACAGAACAGACATTGCACTTTCAGGGAAAATCAAGCAATATATGCCTCCCTAGATTCAACAGAATAGTGCAATGAACGTGTACCAGGGAGTCAACCGAAATGCACGACCAGTTCACGTTTTAAACAGGAAAAAAACCTCGGCATTCGATTTTGTTGAATGCGGTATACATTCCAAAACAAAACGCAAAAGTAGCAGCCTAACCTTTTTCATGAATTCCTCCTCCAGAGACCGATGTATCCAGTAGAAGGAACCCTTCGGTCCTGTTTCATTCGAAATAATTCCCATTGACCATGTCCTTACCTCATTTAATCCTGTAAATGTAACGGAACACTTCAGGCCAGTTTAGGGAGTCTTTTATTCTATAAATCGTGTCATTCTCATCTGCGCAATCGTGCTCAACGTTGAATGGATACGACCTACCTTGCTGATACGCATAGGCTTGTCTGCTCCATGTTTGTCCAATAAATGTCTTTCAGTTACTGTGGGAAGTTTAAACACTCGGGAATTGGATAGGAAACGAGCCAATCAATACATTGTTGCCAGGGAAGTTTCACGAGGGCGTGAACCATAACTGTGCAGTTACGCAGAAGAGCCTGAGTATATAATTGAATGATTGGCTAGCAACACGAGTAGTTGGGTGGATATAAGGAAGCGCTGAATTTGTCAATGGAGGAATCTACGCGTAAATCCACGGTAGGGAACAGTAGAATGTGAGAGAATCAATACCATGTTGAATTTTTTACTTCAGAAAACTGATTTTTCTTAACCACTAATTAGAATACCGTTGGCTCACTGTAACTGAAGTGGTTGCTACAGAGGACAACGATTTTTTCTGTCGCAAGAGATCATTTTTTTAAACTGCTGAATAGATACTATGGGCAAGGATATTGAGCAGTTTGCACACCAGGCTTAGCTGAGGAGTTTAATTCATGCAACTCCTGAAAAACAGGGATAGGAGTGAACTCGTAAATATTCTAGACTGTGTTCCAGCTCTGCTTGCTTGTGAATATTCAATAACTGATCCTGGGGTGCCATCTAGTGATCGAGTAGTGCAACTGCTTCCATAAAAAGAGCTGCTCTATGTCCGCAGGCTTCTAGATCTGCAGAAAGGTGTTAACAATTCTGCTTTTCCATTTTAGCGGTATGGCCACAACCAATTGATTGAACTTTTGTAAAGGGCAAACCTTGCCATAAATGTCAATTAACTCTTCATAAGACATTAATTTACCTTCATTATTTACAATATCATTTATAAAAATAATGCCAGAATCAAACATATTTTTCCAAAAAATAAATTTCTTACCAATCAAGATGTTAGAATTGAACCATATGATTTGTTCCAAATTTTCCTCTGTATTTTCTGGAGGATAGAATTGGAATTGCAGCCAACTTTGTATGGCTTCCATTAAAAACGGGGAAAGACTAATAGCCAGTTCCTTATTGAATTGTGAGAACTGGGGGTATTTAATCTGAAGAAAGGGAAACAGTCCCTTTTTAAAAATCGGGAGTACATTGTCTAATTAGTCTCCTGGAAAACCATCTTGGGTTTTTAAAAAACTTTGGAAGCAGGGAGGCTTTGAGTGAGAGATTCAAAGCTCTTAAATTTAACAATTTTAGGCCACCCGATTCAGATTCATTGTAAAGGTACACACGTTTAACTTAATCTGGTTTACCATTCCATATAAATTTGAAGATTTGTTTCTCATATTGTTTGAAAACTGATTCACTTGGTGAAGATAATGTCATAAACAAGTATGGAAATTGAGACACAACTAAGGAATTAATCAAGGTGATTTTACCATAAATTGTTAAATATTTCCCTCTCCATGGCTGCAAAATTTTGTCTATTTTATCAAGTTTTTTATTGAAATTAACTTCTGAGAGATTATCCATGTTTTCAGGAATATGAATGCCGAGCATATCAACTGATCCATTCTTCCACTTTATGGGTAAATTACACCGTAAGGTAAATGCAGTGTTTTTCAGCGAGCCAATCCTAAGTATTGTGCATTTGTCATAATTTGGCTTCAAGCCTGACAAGCAAGAAAAACAATTCATGTCCTGTGTTAGGCTTTGCAAGGATAAGGACTGAGGTGTCAACAGAAAGGTAGTATCATTTGCATACATAGAAACCTTTGTATGCAGCCTCTAAATTTCTAATCCTTTAATATTTTTATTTGATCTAATCTTCATAGCAAGTATTTCGATTGCCACTATAAACAAATAAGGTGATAAAGGACAACCCTGTTTTATTCCGCTCGACAGTGAAATATTTCCTGAAATATGCCCATGATTTACAATTTTACATGTTAGGTTGTTGTACATAACTTTAACCCATTTTATGAGAGATTCACCAAAGTTGAAAAATTCAAGGCATTTATAAATAAAATCCAGACGAACCTTATTAAAGGCTTTTTCGAAGTCTGCTACAAAAATTAAACCGGCTATTTTTGACATTTCATAGTTCTCTATAATTTGTAGTAGCTGCCTAATATTGTCCCCAATATTTCGACCTTGTAGAAATCCAGACTGGTCATTGTGAACAATATCAGACAAAACATTCTTAATGCGATAGGCAAGACATTTTGCTAGTATTTTGGCATCGCAACACTGAAGTGTAAGAGGTCTCCAGTTTTTTAAATAAACTGGGTCTTTATATTGGCCACTGCTTTCTTGTTTTAATAGCAGTGAAATCAGACCACTTTTTTGGGTCTCAGACAGTACACCCTTATCATATGACTAGTTAAAACATGTAAGTAGTGGTTCTTTAATTTGATCATAAAAAGTCTGATACACCTCAATTGGTATGCCATTGAGGCCAGGTGTTTTTTCCCAGCTGAAATGACTTAACTGCCTGTCTGAGCTCATCTTCAGATATTAGGCCTTCACAGGACTCTCTTTGCACGTCTGAAAGCGTAACATGGCTTTTTGGGAAAAAGTCTTTGCAGTGGGCATCATTTAGAGGCAGTGGTGGAGTCTGAAATGAAAACAATTTAGTAAAATATTTTTCTTTTTCTTTTAATATATCTGTTGGGGTCACTAGAGTTTCACCCTTATTTGTGAGTAGTTTTTGTATGTTCTTTTTAGATGCATTTCTATGTTGAAGATTTAAAAAGCGTTTGTTGCATTTTTCACCCTTCTCCATCCATTTAGCTTTATTTTTAAAATATATATTAATTGATCTTTCTTGATAAAGTTCTTCAAGTTCATCTGTTTTTCGTCCAAGATGTTCAACATATCATTAGATATATAAACAGAGTTATCATTATCTCGTGTAAGCTTTTCAATTTCTTTTGGTATACTCTCAGGTATACTTACTAAAAAAAAATCGCTTAGAAAAAAAAAAGGGAAGTGTGTTTGTTTTTTTTTCAAGAAACTTTTGGTTGCACCACCTGACATTTTTTGGCTGGTGAAATAGCAAATACTGTCTAAAACTGTACTAAAACCCTGTAAATGTTGTGAAACCATTTGTACTTGTTTAAACACACTCCTCCAACTTCAAATAAATGAATTCTGTACATTTTTAAAGATTTATTTAAAAAAACATTTTTAAAAGGCTTATTTGTCATTGACCCATATATTTATGGCTGAAGCACTATTTTTCAGCATGAGTTTTGCATTCAAACAGTTGGTGCAAATTTTACCCTGAAATAGGCCCAAAATCCGGTAATAAAGACCTTTGAAATTACCAGTAACTAAATGGGTATAACAATTCATATCATTCACTCTGTTATGCCAAGAGCATCAATTGAAAGTAGAGGGGAGCTTGAACCCTCATAAGGAAGTTTGATGGCCGGAAGGTAGGGGTGACTTCATCATCCCAGTCAATGTAACGTCCATCACAGAAATTCTGAATTATTTTTATTGAAAGAAACTGAGGGGGAATATTGACTTAACCTTTTCAATTCTCTTAACTCTAGCCAAGGCGAAGTCAATAATGGACAAAGTCTGCCTGAAAATTTGGCACATAAGATTTGGCAGGGGATCAAAATCCGTAACGTCCGTCACATGTAACGTCCGTCACAGTAAAAGGGGTCCTGTAACGTCCGTCACGCCCCAAGAGAGTGAAGGAATGCTAAACTTATCTAGATAATAAAAGGAAAAGAGGGAATTTTTCACCATGGATGTTTTTGAATAGGGGCTCAAATGTGTACAACCCCAATTCCAAAATAGTTGGTACGAAGTGTAAATTGTGAATAAAATCAAAATGCAATCACTTTCAGATCACATGAGCCAATATATTATTTACAATAGAACATAGAGAACATTTCAAATGTTGAAACTGAAACATTTTTTTTATCCAAAAATGAGCTTATTTAAAATTTTGTGGCTGCAACAGGTCTCAAAAAAGTTGGGACACAGGCAGAAAAGGGCTGAAAAAGCAATTAATGTATAAGAGAATCAGCTGAAAGAACATTTAGCAAGTAATTAAGTTAACTGGTATCAGGTGTGTAACATGATTGGCTATAAAAGGGATGTCTTAGAGAGGCTGAGTCTCTCAGAAGCAAAGATGGCCAGAGGATCTCCAACCTGTGAAGGCTTTCGTAAAAAAAATTGTGGAATACTTTAAAACAATGTTCCTCAACATCAAATTGCAAAGGCTTTGAAGGTCTCATCATCGACAGTGCATAACATCATCAAAAAATTCAGAGAAACTGAAAAATCTCTGTGCGTAAGGAACAAGGCCGAAGACCTTTACTGGATGCCCATGATCTTCGGGGCCTCAGACGCCACTGCATCACTCACCAGCAAGACTTTGACATTACTAAATGGGCCCAGGAATACTTCAAGAAACCACTATCTGTAAACACAGTCCGCCGTGCCATCCACAGATGCCTCCTAAAACTCTATCATGCAAAAAGGAAGCCAGTGTTGAGCATGATCCAGAAGCGCCGCCATGTTCTGTGGGCCAAGGCCAATTTAAAATGGACTGTAGCAAAGTGGCAAAGTGTCCTGTGGTCAGACGAGTCCAAATTTGACATTCTTGTTGGAAATCATGGGCGTTGTGTTCTCTAGGCTAAAGAGGAGAAAGACCACCCCTCCTTTTATCAGCATTCAGTTCAAAAGCCAGCATCTCTGTTGGTATGGGGATGCATTAGTGCATATGGTGTGGGACACTTGCATGTTTTAAAGGGCACCATGAATGCTGAAAGGTATATAAGGTTTTAGAGCAACACATGCTCCCCTCCAGACGACATCTATTCCGGGGAAGGCCTTGAGTATTTCAGCAGGACAATGCAAAACCACATACTGCAGCTATTACAACAGCACGGCTTCGTAGTAGAAGAGTCCGTGTGCTGAACTGGCCTGCCTGCAGTCCTGATCTTTCACCGATTGAGAACATTTGGCGCATAATTAAACAAAAAGTCCGTTAAAGGAGACCCAAAACTGTCCAGCAGCTGGAAGTCTGTATTAAACAAGAGTGCGATCAATTCCAGTGGCTAAACTCAAGAAACTTGTCTCCTCAATGCCCCGATGGCCAATGTCCGTGAAGTTAGGAAAAGAATCTAGCTGAAAAAAGGATGTAACCCATGATTTTAGAGACAATGAACATCAAGTCGGGTCAAATTGACCCAGAAAATAATAGAAGGGTAAATTCGAATTTCTACTCTAGTTTCATAAATTTGATAGCTCGTTCTCATAAATATGAGATTATATTTATCCCATAAATATCAGCATCGTACTATTTAGAAAATGGAAAAATAGCGTTTGGCTTCTAGTTTACAGTTTATTCAAGTCAATGGGATGAATAATTCCCTAGCTAGCATGCTAATGCTTTTCGCAATTAAATTTAGGAATGTCAATGACAGTATCATGCCGGTGAGTGATGCAGTGGCGTCTGAGGGCCCGAAGATCACGGGCATCCAGTAAAGGTCTTTGGCCTTTTCCCTTACGCACAGAGATTTTTCCAGTTTCTCTGAATCTTTTGATGTTACGCACTGTCGATGATGAGACCTTCAAAGCCTTTGCAATTTGGCGTTGAGGAACATTGTTTCTAAAGTATTCCAAAATTTTTCTTATGCAAGCCTTCACAGGTTGGGGAGCCTCTGGCCATCTTTACTTCTGAGAGACTCAGCCTCTCTAAGACATCGCTTTTGTAGCCAATCATGTTACACACCTGATGCCAGTTAATTACTTGCTAAATGTTCTTTCAGCTGATTCTCTCATGTAGTAATTGCTTTTTCAGTCCTTTTTTTGCCTGTTGCCTAACTTTTTTGCGACCTGTTGCAGCCAGAAAATTTGAAATGAGATCATTTTGTGGATAAAAATGTAATATCTCAGTTTCAACATTTGAAATGTTACCTATGTTCTATTGTACATAACATATTGGCTCATGTGATCTGAAAGTCATTGCATTTTGATTTTATTCACAATTTACACTTCGGACCAACTATTTCGGAATTGGGGTTGTATTACATTCATGCATAAATGTGGTTATTTCATCATTCCACTGGACGATATTGACTTTTTTCTGCAGAAACTTTGGTTTTCCTTCAGTGGAAAAAATGTAACATCCGTCACGTAACGTCCGTCACAGAGGATTTCGCGCAATTCTACAACTGCCTGCTAAAAGACTCTCATTTGGAGCTGCATTATAATTTGTGTATTAGGTGGCCTAGTTCTCGTACAATTCTGGGATAAACATTCATGTGTACCATTGTTGAGACACAGAGAATTTTGAAATAAACGTGGCTGAATTTTTTCCATGTCTTTTTCATGTAACGTCCGTCACGTTCATAATTGTGGTTGATGTGAAACACACAACATCACTGGATGGCTTTTCTTCCCCCATCAAACAGCCTCAGGCCTAAGCTAGTAATACCCATAAGGATGAATTCCTCGGAGTAAAACTTAAGCTGTGATGGTAGTTGAAATGGCTAAAAATTCCTTCTGATGTAACGTCTGTCACGGTGGAATTGCCCTGAGGACAGTGGGCCTTCCACTGGGAGTAATTGAGAGCATCCAGAATGCTAGGGCCCCCTCCACGAGGTCTCTGTATGACAGCAAATGGTCAATTTTTGAAAAATGCTGCTCAAACTCACAAGAGGTTCCTTCTCAGTGCTTAGCGGCTAAGATCTTGGCTTTCTTACAAGACATGGTAGACAAAAGGAAGGCTTTCTCCACCATTGAAGTGTACTTGGCAGCTATTTCTGCCTGCCATATTAGTTTTGAAGGGAAAACTGTGGGACAACATCCCTTGGTGTGCCGCTTCATGAATAGCGCACACCGCAAGCTCCCAGTGTCTAAACCATTGGCCCCATCATGGGATCTTCCCACGGTACTGGATGCTCTTTCGGGGACCCCTTTCCAACCACTGGAACAGGTGGACTTGAGAAATAGTGACTTTAGAGACATTTTTGTTGCTGTCTCTCGCCTCAGTTGAATGAGTAGGTGAGATACACGCTCTTTCAGTACTCTAGGCATGTACAAAGTTCTCCTCAGGGAATGTAAGGGTGACCTTACAACCTAACTCTGACTTTATGCCTAAGGTCTTAGAACCTTGCTCCCCAATTGACCTGGTGTACTTCTATCCCCCGCCTTCTCCTCTGATGAGCGGTTACATATGCTATACCCAGTATGGGCTTTGCGCATTTACATGGACTGAACCAAAAGCTGTCAGAGAAGTGACCAGCTCTTTGCGTCTTGGGCAAAGAACCACTAAGGAAAGCCAGTCTCAAAGGAGCAGTTCTCTCATTGGATTGTTGGGGCTATTGCTTTAGCTTAGCAATTTGTATAGGCGCCGAACGACCGTAAAAGGAGCAGTCCAGACAAATTCAGACTGGCTGAGGTGCTGTACATTCGTCTTGCCACTGTATCCAGCTTTTTTTTTCCCTTTTACCAATGGGCAGTGGCGGCTCGTGAACTGGCAATAGGGGAAGCTCAAACAATCCCTTAAAATTAATGATTGGTCATGACCTGTTTTCAATCATTCATTTAAATGACCATTACAGAAACTCTGAAAACTCAACATTATCAGATGTGGCCAGTTTTAATTTATAACGCATACCGATTATGACTCCGGACTTCTCACGCTTTTCTTTACTCAGGGGTTGGAAGCAATGCACGTGTTTCATGATTGTTTAAATGAAAGAATATCTTTAAAAACGTCTTTATGCAATTCCATTGCTTCCAGCCCCTCCATGCACGAGGACCTCAGCGCAAGAATCTTACATATGAGTTGATTGAAAAATTGCTGACTACAGCAGAGGAGCGTGAATATGCCACTAAAACTCACACTGAATGCGTGAGAGTTGACAGGTATGGGTTATTTATTAAAACTGGCCACACCTGATAATTCTGACAGGTTTCGGAGTTTCTGTAATGGTAATTTAAATGAATAATTAAAAACAGGTAATGACCAATCATTAATTTTAAGGGATTGTTTGAGCCTCCCCTATTGCCAGTTCACGAGCCGCCACTGCCAATGGGTAAATATACCTCTTTATTATTTTTAAATAAATAAAAAAATAGATCTAGTTTTCTAAATCTGCTCATTGATTATGAAGAACAGTACAACGTATTATCAACCTCTTTTGAACAAATGTTGAATGACATGTCACTTGTGTCATTCCCAGAGTGAGTGATACGGAAAAGTACTGCTCTGACACTCTTTAATCACCAACATAATAAGCTATTTTCAATGGCTGGGCCCAGTAATTGATAGCCTATTCCCACAAAATACGTTGATGGATTTTTTTTTATTTTGAACACCTAAATCCAAAATAAAACAAGCAATAGAGTATTAAAGCTTTCAAAAATTAAGTCAGGAATGAAGAATAATTCCCTATATATTCCCTTTAATGACGGTAGCCTACGATAACGATGTTTGACACATTGAAAGTCGCAAATTTCCCACTACATGTTCCAGGAATTATTTCACAAAGCATTGCTGAATTAAATGGAAGGGATTATGTCCATATAAACGGGCTTTAAAGATGATAAACATGCCGGAAGTGTTGTTAAATTTTTTTGTTTGTTTGTTTCACGCTTGAAACAGGCATGTATCCTCGGCAATATATAGCGAAATGCATGTATACTCAGCGCCATTAAAAACGCACCGGTGAGGTATGTACTGTATTTGCGGCAAATTGAAGAATCGATTGATTTTTATTGCTTTTACAGTTAGGCATGAGAGGAAATAAAGAAAAGCGCGTGGTATTGTAATCCTGACGCGCACCACGCCAAGAGGTGGTGCGTCATTTGCACTGTCACCGTTCAACAATCAGTCAGCTGTCTACCCGAGAATGGAACACAGGCACTGTCACTGACCGACCCCGCTTAGGGCAGCCACGAGTGACGATGGCAGCTCAAGAGCGCCACATCTGGATACAGCCTGTACGTGACAGATTCCGGACAGCAACCAAAACTGATCATGAGATGAGGGCTCCGAGACGATTGAGGGTGAGCGCACGTACTGTTTGACGCTGGGCCCTACAGAAAACCCAGTTAGCGCGTGCACGTGGTGCGCGTCAGGATCACAATACCACGCGCTTTTCTTTATTTCCTCTCGTGCCTCACTGGAAAAACAATAAAAATCAATTGATTCTTCAATTTGCCGCAAATACAGTACATACACGATAAGTAGTTTTCGGATCATTTCTTATATATTTGAAGTGAACAGAAGGGTTGACATCGAGTTTGACCTTTCAAGGTCACTTGAAGGTCAAGATCACCATGCCAAAAGAATCGTCATACCCAACTTACTATTAGTTAATGATAGTAACTGCATGCCTATCTTCAACCAATTTCAAGCTATGGAAGGCTGCTATGCGATGTTGCTTCTGGATGCGAATAGGCCTCCAGCGTATTTGTAAGTGATCCAGAAAGCAGATCAAAAATCCAAAACTTATGTTGAAAAACTATAAATGGAGATGGCTTCCACCAAATTTGGTGTCAATATACCTGAAATTGAAATCAATAATCACTTTCAAAGAAGTTAAAAATTTTAGAGGTTTTTCACCTGCCAGATCCAGATCGTGATCCAGATTGAGCTCAAACTGTTCATGAGTGTTGATCTGATTGAGGTGCAGTGATGTGCTGATGTTGAAATGATTCCTGATGTTTTCAACTGAGTTATTGAAGAAAATGCAAAAAGTCATCCGACTGATCACTTTTTTAGGAGGGGTACCCAACATTTAGGACTGTTGCGCATGATCCAGACATCGTGTCACAAAACCCGGAACTTATGTTGAACAGATATGAATGGAGATGGCCTACACCAAATTTGGTGTCAGTAGAATTAAAATTGAGATCAGGATTAACTTTCAAAAATGGCCACAATTTTATAGGCTTTTCATCCAGAAAATCCAGATCATGATCCGGATCCGGGTCAAACTGTCCACGATTGTTGACCTCAGTGTGGTGCTATAGTGAGTTGATGTTGAAGTGATTTCTGATGTTTTTGACTGAGTTAGTGAGGAAAATGTCAAAAAGTGCCCTATCTCCCAATGTTAACGAAATCTTTAAAGTGATCCAGAATCGAGGATTTGATCCAGATCTTCACCAAAATCTAATCACCTCTTCCGAGGTGAGATATCTTTGTACTGTAAAAATTTCAGGATGATATGACAAAAACTGTGGCCCGTAGAGCGTAAACAAACAAACAGACAGACCAACAGACGGGCAAACATGGCGACCAACATACTTTCGAAGTTTTCGAAAGTAACAATTGAAACCACAGCAAACATACGCTGATGTCAACTTTCTTCTTTCCACAAGTGCGCAATCGCGCAAAGAAACGTGAATCTCCAACCAGCATCCTACAAAGTAATGCTCTGCTTATCACAGTCTGTTTGCTACTATCCGGAGATATCCATCCGTGTCCTGGCTCACAAGAGGAGATATACACTGCAAATATCGTGGTCACGAAATGCAACACAGCTGTTTTACAGCTACACACTTTTTGTCATAACAGATCACTGACTGAAGAGATGAAGCAAACTAACCTTGATCAATGCCTCCATTCTCTGGATGCTGCTGAGTTTGAGTTACCTGCCCGAGATCCTGGGGCTTGTCTGGTGCGTGCACAGAGTGAGTCACCGAGGGATTACCAGAGTGGAGATAACCCCACATCGGCAAACCAGCGGTGAGGCCGGGAGGAGATTCTAACTGGGACGCGACCAGTAATGACATTAGAGGATCATTTAACACAACTTTTTCTCCATTTTCAAAAAACATATTTGACAATCACCCCACACTACACATGGGTTTCATGAACAAAATCCGTGAATCACCAAGCAGTCCATGCATTCTATCACAGCGACAAACTACATCCAAGCTGTCACCTGATTAAACTGCATGTACTGTAAAAAAGAAGGTTGTAAACTTTGCGACCTCCATGCCAGACAAAAGGACGCACACTGTAAAAAATAAGATTCTAAATACAGCGATCTCCAAAAACAGGAAACTGAACTTATTTCAGACTGTCAACCATTCAAGAATCTTCTCGGACTCCAAATTAAAGCCAAGGGGTATTCTAGGAGGGCACTTAAATATAATCGAAAAGTGATTCATCAGCTATTATTGAACTCCAACCTAGATTTCCTGTGTTTATCTGAGACATGGCTTAATGAAAATTCACCCTCGTCGATATTGCATGTTCCTGGTTATAACATTTATAGGAAAGACAGGTTTGGCTGAAAGGTTGGTGGAGTGTTAATCTTGTGAAAGAGAGTTTTCAGTGTCATGCATTACAGTGGTCATGCAATAGACTGGAGTGTAATGGACTTCATGTGATTCTGTCTCCATCAATGACTTTCTAGCTTATAAAACTGTAACGCCCTCCCTCTTCCAATAATACCTTTTCTGAACATTTTGAAAACATGTTAAAGGAATGGAAGTTTAATGGGAAGGTGATTCTCATGGGAGACTTCAGTGTCAATTGAGAAGTGAAATCATTAAGGAAATCTTTGAACCAGATCAATGATTATTTTGATCTCGCTCAGTTGGTAAATGAGCCCACCAGGATTACGAAAACTACGAGCACAAAAACGGACTTTATTTTTAGCAATAGGCTAAAGCGAATCATCAAATCTTTTAACATGTCGACAGGACTAACAGACCACCATTTGACTCTGATAGCTAGGAAGCTAACCAAACAGCGTTTAACCCCATTTGTCCAGGAACATAAATCTTTAAATATCCCCAAAAATCTGCAAGATCGATTTAAAAGTGCTGTTCAAAACATTTACTGAGAGACTGTGCTGATGGGAAATTATTTGGAAGATGACAGTAAAAGATTCATGCAAAAACTGCAGAGTTCAATTGATGAATTTACATGTAGACAAAAAATGTAGGAAAATAAAGAACACAATTCCTTGGATAAATACAAATATCCTGAACTGAATGAAAAGCGAGAGATGGCTTTAAAAATTGCTCTTAAATCAAAATTAAGCTGTGACAGACATACATTCATTGTGCTTTGGAATAGGGTAGTCAAAGAGCTTAAAACTGCCAAGGCAAATTTTTTTTGCATATAATAGTAAAGCAGGAGGTAATACTAAAAATATTTGGAACCAACTTAAAAAAAAAAAAAAAAAAAACTGAAGGGACAAAAGTACAACAACAAAATCAATGGAAATTTATGTTGATGGAACACTCTTGAACAACCCAGCTGAAGTAGCAGTTGCTCTCAATCACTATTTCATTGATTCAGTAGATAGCATCATCAAGTGCTTTTCCCCTGAGCATATTATGTCCTGCCAAGTTAAACATATGGAACCAGCTTTCAAACTAGAAACTATTACTGAGCCAGATGTTTTGAGAGTGATTCGATCTCTTAGGTCATCCAGAGCCGTAGACGTCATTGGCATGAACACAGTCATGCTCAAAGAGCTCTCTGCATCTTTAGTCTGTCCTATTGCAAAAATTGTAAACCTCTCAATTGCTCAGAATGTTCCCAGATGTGTGGAAACTAGCTGTATTCTCTCCCATATTTAAGGTAGGGACTCACTGAAAATAAATACCCATAAAATTGGTCAGTATGGAAATTTCATGATATGTTGAAGGTATTCACTCATATAACAAGAGAAAAAAAAGTTTCATGCTAGTTGATATTCTCTTTCCCAATGTTGCTCCTTTTCCACCGTAACCAGTCCGCCGACAGTCTCATTTTCCGTGACGTCACATACGGGTTGTGTACTCTGAAAGTACCCAGATGTTCCATAGTTATAATACAGTGAACACTGTGAAAATTGTTTTCAATTTTGTTTTTAAAGCCTGACGAGTCAGAACTCTTAATAGATTTCTTCCAGATCTCCCAATAGTTCAGTTTTAAACCCCATGTTTAAACCTTTATTTTTTTTTAAGCTAATGTTGCATAAGAGTGATTTCTTTCATCGATGCATATTAGTTTTGATGCTTATTTTGGTTCGTTCAGTGCCGGTCGCCGTGCTGGCTATACGCTACACGTACAAGTTGTCTAGTTTAGAAAGAAAATTATGTCTTTACAGGAATCATGCTACCATTCTAAGGAAGGTTGGATAACAGAGCTCTCAATTGCACAGCCATGGCTACACCCTCTGTTTTTCAGGTCCTATTTTGGGCACATTCTCGCACCGTATCCAACTTGCTGTTGCGGCGTTTCCAAAACCAAATCCCCATTTTGACACACCTGACACCCACTAGGGTGCACCACTACCCTGCTGCATGGTCCCCAGTGTCAGGGGAGCAAGTTAAATGGTCGTTTGGGGTTTACCATGGTTACTGGGAAATTTGACAGGAGAACCAGCATTACTTTCCAGGTGGCAGAACCATTGGACAACCAGCAGGCCCTCTGCCATCAAGAAAGTTATGGTGGGTCCTGGAATGTGGGGACAGGGCTGAGACAGACTGGTGGAGACCAGGGCTGCGTCCGAATAGTCTTTTTTGCTTAGGATAAGTTCCTAACTCCTAGAATATGATCCGGAAGTACGTGGCAGCCATGATAAGTGTGTTCGGATTCTTTAAATGTAAAGGAAAGGTGCTACAATGCTTCCTAATTTATCACCTTTAGCATAGGGTACACTGAACCATCCGTTTCGAAAAGAAAGGAGGAACTACTATCCCGCAATTCCACGATGACCGTCCATCCGGCCAATCACGAAAACAAACAAACATGACGGGCAGGAGGCGGGTGATCTCTGTGCCTAGTGTAAGTGCATTTGGATTCTCTTATTAACGCGGTTCTCTTCCTGAGCTATAAAAGAGCCCACTTTACACTTTTCCTTTACCTCATGACGTTTTACACAGAGGTTAAAGAAAAGTGGTTAGGAATTAGACGATAGGACGTAATTTTTTAACTATTCGGACGCAGCCCAGTTGTTCCTTTTAAAATTCAGTTTAATAAAGACAGAGTTAACCATAAACAATGTGTTTTCAAATTATTTTATTTGTAGCAGCCAGCAGCAGTACCTGATTGTCAAAGACTAGTTTCATTCTGACAGCCGCAGTGCCACTGTACCACAGTTAACAGATTGGCAAGACTAGTTTCATTCTGACACAATGGGAAGTTGGTGACTAGTGACATTTATGAATCTGTTATTTAAATATTCCCTCTGACAACTGACATCATATGGTTTTTCTGAAAAATGATTTACCAACAGCATTAGACATGAGATATACCAGTCCAGTTTCACAATTTAATCTTGAAAGAAGTATCATTAAAAAAATCTTCACAGAGAACACATGGTATACTGTTTATAAACAATGTCACATGATTCCTACATCACACAGACACACCCACCTCACTGACAACGAATTACGTTGTTGTGGCCCTATAGACTACATTTGAACACTTAATAATGGTAATTTCCTTCTTGGCTAGCAATAACATTCGACAGGATGCAGTGTTTTAAATTCTAGGTCTCGTATAATCAGCTACAACTCCAACAATTCGACCAGATTTGTAAGCATGACCGTGGATGAGCCGTTGATAAAATTAGCATAACAATGATAATGTATGCAGACATTCCGGTGTTCTGACAATTTGAGCTGCCTTGTCAAAAAATGCTACCGTAATGGAAAACGATCGTAAAGTCTTTGTTTTCGCCTTGATATTGCAATATGAATCTGTCCACAGTAGTAACTTTGTTATTTGTTAGCTTATAACATAAGCAGATTTTACAACGAGTTGGATAAGTTTGTTTGAAGATAGTATATGCCCATATACACCATTATCATCTAATTTCTGCAGTTTCAGGAAAACCCAGCGTGTACATGCAAATATATGTACACTTACAGTTCGAAAGGCGCACTAAAAATAAATCTATTTTATGATTTTTGAAGATACTTAAGATATGAGCAAAGAAACAGCCTGAGATTTTAGGTTTGCGCAAGCGCAGAACCGCAAGGTAACATATTTTGATAGGTAGTAAAATTTGACAGAACACCGGCAAAATGTCAGAAAATTTCATTGTACTCACGTCTTTTTGCTTGATAAAAACAATCTAAAGAGCCGGCATCTGGCTCTTCCTTTTGTTTTTTTTTTTGCTCTGCTACATATGTAGAACTAGTTTTATTGTGGCTTTTGCCAGTTTTTCGTGGTCTTCCACGGTGTCCCGGCATGATTAAAGCACCATTTGCTTTCAGGAAATTCTAGAAGCATCCTTGGTCGGCGTGAGAATCGAAATACATTGGAGCAGTACACGTGAGTACATCCAAACCAGCGGGTGACAAGGTTGGGAGAATACTGTAGTCTTGCGCGAGCCACGGAAACTACCAGAGAGAAATATTGGATTTCTCTTTGGTTTGTAGGCGGTATTTCTGGCTGAATAGTTCGTGTAATATGGGATTAGTAACATGCTTCATTTTTTTGTGACCATTATTGATTTTGGGCGCATTTACCTAATTTGAGCGTGTTTTTTGCCTATTTTTATTTTGGGCGCTGGTGAAATTCGCTATGACGTCTGCTTCAGGGGCGATACAATTGAGAGCCCTGGATAAACCAATGCTCTGGGCTACAAAAAAGATAGTATTTTATGAACACGATCAAGTGGACTCTCATAACAGTGATTGACTGACATAGAAATATGGAGTGACGAGGTTGATGCCATTTAGAACACAATCGTACCCCTCAAATATCTCCACCAAATACCTCAAAAGCAGCCTGAATCGTCTGCCTGTACTTCTCATGCAACCAAGCTCAATTGCAGGTCTTAATGGCTTTTTTATAGTTATTCTATCTCTTCCCATGGTTCTTTCTTCAACTTCTGGTCCTTCCTCTTCCATGATGGCCTAAACGAAACAAAACCTCGAAAATCTAATAACGTTAGATAGTTACAGTATACGCTATAGAAAGATCTGACGACAGGCAGCTTTAAGTGCATGAACAATATGTATTCCTGCGCGTGTTGAGAGAGAGAATACATTCTAAAAATCTTCCTTTCTTGTTTTGTCGTCGCTCTTATCAACTCTACTCATCGAAAAAATATCGTAATAAATTAAGGCATCAGTCCTTCCCCGTATTTACACATGATTTCCGTCAGATCGTTTATATGTCCATGTTAATCTTCAATGTACTATCTAGAAAATTATGAGCTTAAATAAAAAAAAAGATAAATGTTTCTGCATTATAATTTATTCATCTCAAGTAAAGTACGACTCAATTTGAACCTTAAATAACAAAATATAAAGCTTAGAGAGAGACATAGTATTTCTATTGACATGTACACTGCACATAAATTCACAGAGCAGAGCTTGCAAAACACATATGCGACGTCACACGAAACGGGCCTCTTTCCTACCATCACGGAAGTATTCACGCTCCGATCAAGTACAGTCGTTTCCAGCATGTTTCCATTTTCTCGTATCGATAATGTGACGGAATGACATTTCATTGCATTCTTTGCGTTCTATGCTTTCCATTGATGTCAAAATTGCCATATTTCAGTTTTTCCAATGAATCCCAACTCTGAAATGGCGATCAACTATCCATCTGCAACTTCAGACCTATCAGTGTCTTGCTGGTAGTTTCCAAGGTGGTTGATAAACTTGTTGTTGAACAAATGATAAATTATTTAAAGACTAGTTCCTATCCACTGCATCCAAATCAGTTTGGCTTTTTACCAGTCACTCCAGTGAGACAGCCAACTGCTATTTTATTGAAAGAGTTAATGCTGGATCAAGGAGGAGTTGTTGGTGCTGTCTTCCTCGATTTGAAGAAGGCCTTTGACACCATTAATCATAGAGTACTTCTTGGTAAACTATCTACATTTAACTTTTCCCCAGGTATCTTTAATTGCATAGAGCCATATTGAACAAATCGGTCTCAGTTTGTTAAAGTGAAGAATCATCAATCAGGTGCTCTTTCCTTGGCTGCAGGTGTTCCACAGGGATCCATCTTGGATCCACTTTTATTTTCATTACATGTAAATGATCTACCAACTCTATTCCAACACCATTTTGTATGCAGACGACACAGTCATTTTTGTGCATGGTACCAGTGCAGCCCAAGTTGCTGATCAGTTAACCAACTCATTGCAATGCATTACAGCACGGTTAAAGCAAAATTGCCTCCAGCTGAATGTTTCAAAAACAGTGTATGTTTTTTAGTAAAACAAAATCTCTATGTGCAGAGCTAGATGTGTTTGTAGAAGGGAGGAGACTACTTGTCGTCTCAAATTTTAAATACCATGGTGTACTCGTAGATAGCAATCTCAACTTTCAAGCTCATTGTAAAAAGGTTTGCAACCACATTAAATTTTATTTGGCAAATTTTAGACATATTCGCTGTTGCATGTCAACAAAGGCTGTGTTGATGTAAATAAATGGAATGATTTTCTCCCATATTACATATTGTATGACAACCTGGTCTCAAGCTAGCAACACTGCTCTCAAACTGCTACTTTCTCTTTATTAAAAAGCCCTTAAAGTGCTGGACAGGAAATGCCACTACCATCTTCACTGCCAAATTTGATCAAAATACAACTTATTAAATAGGGAAAACCTGATTAAATATACTGATTCCAGTTTTATGTACAAAATCATACATGGACTTGCTCCTCCTGTGTTGAATCAATTTGCAAAAGCTGTTAACACCTCCACACGGAATGCGGATAGGACAGACTGTGCTGTCCCATTAAGAAAAAGTGCTTTCTGTCAATCCTTATTTTCAGTCAGGGCTGCTCGCAAAAGGAACTCCATTTCAACTCACATTAGAAATCTTTCAACTGGCGCTTCTTTTAAATGCATTTTTAAAATTAGTGACCAACACCATCAACATTAAATTTTAGTACTTAATCTTGCTCCATCTCTTCTGCTCTCCCTGTCAGCGCCTTTTGGTGCCGTCTGACATGTTGTCCGCAAGTTTACTAATTGTCTTGTTTTAATGCCGACTGCTGTGTCCTTGCAAAGTTTTTTTTTTTTTTTTTTTCTGTACATGGTCATTTAAAGTGTGTACACTGTCTGTGTCCCGCTTGCTATGTGGCCTGTTCGATAATTGTCTAGAGATAACAATTTTGTTGTTGATGTTGGCGCTGCTGCTACTGATGCAGTTGTTTTTCTGTTTTTCTGTGTCGCAACTGTCTGCCATCTAAGTTGAGTCTATGCGTTAGCTTGCTCATGCATGAATTCATCTTTGCATTGCTCTCCCTCTGGTTTTATGTCTATTACCATTTAATCTATTCTTCTTTTAATGTATATGATACACAGCTTGTATGGATTCAATCCTTTTATATTCTTTTAGAGTGACCTCTTTACATGTCCAGGGACAGCAGATGTAAACTAGACAGTCCGGTCTGCCGCAAACGCAGCGGTGTAGGCCCTGAAAGGCCGCTTCTCCACTTTTTTGCACATTATTTGGCAAATACTGTCACCATGGCAACCAAAATTGATAGGTGTCATAAATTAAGTATAACACATGTCCATACCAAATATGAAAGTAATCGGTCAAAAACTAGAGCCTGTACTGCATCCACAAGGAAGTGTCTATGTTTAACCTTTAGCGTGCTCCCGGCGACTGTGCTCGCCCATATATTCCCTATTCTGTGCAACTGCCGGCGACCGTTCTCGCCCATATATTCCTTATTCTGTGCAACTGCCGGCGACCGCAGTCGCCACGAGTGCCATACGGGGCTGAAATGGTCGGAACTACTTTCAAGTCAGGCGGTAGAAACAAGTGTTATTTTCAAAATAATACGGATGATTAGTTTTCCCATTTAGAGTTCTTTCCAGATCGGTTGCTTATTTGAAGGAGCTATAATGGATTATCAGTCAAAATTTCTGTCAGACATGGCCTCCGTTGTGTTCGAGATTACTTAGATTCTGTTCAACTAGGACCACTGACTTCAACAATTTCGGAAGATCGAAATATCATTTCAGCGGCAAGTGCTTATATAACTTCATTTTAAAGTGAGCACATGACGCAGTATGAGTGCGGTCGCGCTGATAGCAAGCAATGGAGAGTCAGTGGCTATGCATACGACCATTGCCAAATATGACAGATGATTAAATGCTGATATTATGGATTTTGTGTCCCACATCTGTTTTGCATTGTTCTTGCTAGCTATGTAGACAATTCTTGTTGGACAGGTATTGCAAATCTAGCCATTATTCATCATACATGCGAATGTAAAATGACTGTTGTGATCGCTGTAATCCTCAGTATTATATGCGCGTCTCGCTGACAGTACCAGTACACTAACGCTATATCTAATAGTTCCCTTTTTGTCATAGAACCAAGTAAATCTATATGAAATGTTGAATTAGAACTTATTTTGTCTCACAAATGAATACAAAAAATGGTGCATGTAATACATATTTTACCGTGCTCGTGTTTGTAGCAGTGGCGTAGCCAGCGGGTGTGCCAAGACACGACCCTTTATGACAGCAATTAGTCTTGGCTAGTTCTCAATCATTTTCCTTTATTGACACGTTTTCCAATTATCATAATTGGCAACTGAAGACACGGTTTCTCTCCATATGCGATCTAACAACGATGAAATCATGGGCTAAATTCAGCACAGCAAAATAATTTACTTATTAATAGGCCAATGCTTCGTGTTGATTGAACTGGTCCGTATTACAATGAAACGCGGACTTTCACTCTCGGTATTGTGTGGGTTGATTAAATTTAAAAAAAAAAAAAAAAAGTGGCACTCGGCAGTTCAATAGGCGATAAAAAGCCTGCGGCTCCAGCTATTTGCGTGAGAGTCGACAGGTATGCAATTTTGAATAACGTTGATTTACATACAGCAAATACACGTCCAGATGAATGATTGTCGTCTTACCTAATCGGGGAGAACGAGCAGCACCTGTTAAGTGTGGAGTGCTCTCGGAGTGAACCTTCTGTTATGAAAATGATTGAGAACAGGTCAGGACTAATAACTGTTTTTAACGGATGTTTTGTGCAATCAATTCTCTGTTCTTGTTCCGCAACTGTACTGAATTTTGCCTATGATTTAATCGCTGTTAGGTCGTATATGGAGAGAAACCGTGTCTTCAGTTGCAAATTACGATAATTGGAAAACGCGTCAATAAAGGAAAATGATTGAGAACTAGCCAGGACTAATTATTGTCATAAAGTGACGTGTCTTGGCACACCCTCTGGCTACGCCACTGGTTTGTAGCGTCTGGGGAATTTCGGAACTCGTTGGGCCGCGGAGGAATATCTGGATCATGAAAATAAGCCAATTGCAGGCTATATTACACTGATCTTGAACTCAGCTGCCAGCATGCAATAGGCTTAAATTAACTTAGCATGCTAAAGGTTAAGCACAAATTTGCGCATTATTCGGCCAATACTGTGGCCATGGCAACCAAAATCGATAAGCGTCATAAGTGAAGTATAACACATGTCCATACCAAATATGAAAGTAATAGGTCAAAAATTGCAGCCTGTACTGCGTCCACAAGGATGTGTCTATGTTGAAGCACAAATTTGCGCATTATTCGGCCAATACTGTCACCATGGCAACCAAAATCGATGTGTGTCATAAGTGAAGTATAACACATGTCCACACCAAATATGAAAGTAATAGGTCAAAAATTGCAGCCTGTACTGCGTCCACAAGGAAGTGTCTATGTTGAAGCACAAATTTGGGCATTATTCAGCCAATACTGTCGCCATGGCTACCAAAATCGATAGGTGTTACTAGTGAAGTATAACACGTGTCCATACCAAATATTAAAGTAATTGGTCAAGAATTACAGACTGTACAGCGTCCACAGGGAAGTGTCTATGCACGTGGACGCCGCCGCGGCGGAGACGACAAGCATTAATCCATAGTAGCTGCCCGACTACGGGGCTACAAATAGCCTTCTGGCCAATTCGGGCGCATTTACATTTTTTAAAATGTTTTATGGGTCATTCCATATGAAGTCAACCAGAGGTCCCCAGGTCACCAACTCAGATTTGGTTCAGATTTATTTTGGGAGTACTTCTCTATTCATAATGAACACATGCAAAATTTTAGGCTCCTATTCCAAAGGGTTTCCTAGATATGGTTCCCCACAAATCAGGAGCCATGCCCCAAGCTAATCGCTTTATTAATTCATTCACAGGGAATTTGGAGGCCAATATCTTTGGAACCAATCATAGGTATGGGCTGAAAATTGCTGTCCAGGGTACTTTGGGTGCAGGCTTTCAGAATCTCTTGTCAAAATATATCTATCTCTTTTCATTTTCAAGATATTGGCCTCTCAAATATGAAAATTTTCATGGGTGGAAATCAGAAATTCAGTTTTCAAGGGCCCCCTGTGAGGCCAGGATCCCTTACAGAGGCTAAATTGTGCGGGATTCCTTCTATTTGAGGAAAGGTCTGCCTATACAAGGAAGATTGACTGCATCCAAGGCATAATAGTGGAGTTAGGAAACCCTGAAATGGGTCCTAGCTGAAAAAGTCACTTTTTTGCCAATTTTGGATTGGCAAGTTCACCATGTGGGCAGTTACCCACAGCAATGAAACTGGTTCTACATGAATGTATATATCTTGGCTTTATTCGATCAAAATTACAGTGACTTTTTCAGCTAGGACCCATTTCAGGGTCTCCTAACTATACTATTATGCCTTGGGTGCAGTCAATCTTCCTTGTACAGACAGACCTGTCCTCAAATAGAAGGAATACAGCACAATTTAGCCTCTGTTTGGGATCCTGGCCTCATAGGGGGCCCTTGAAAACTGAATTTTGATTTCCACCGATAAAAGTTTTCATATTTGAGAGGCCAATATCTTGAAAATGAAAAAAGATAGATAAATTTTGACAAGAGATTCTGAAAGCCTGCAACCAAATTACCCTGGATAACAATCATCAGCCCAGACCTATGATTTGTTCCAAAAATATTGGCCTCCAAAATCCCTAAAAATTAACATTCGCTATTCGCTTGGGGCATGGCCCCCCGAATTTGGGGGGCCATATCTCGGAAACCCCTTGAAGTAGCAGCCTAATATTTTGCCTGTGTACATTATGAATATAGAGGTACTCCCAAAATAAATTTGAGCCAAATCTGAGAGGGTGACCATGGAAGATTCTTGTACTTTGGTAGAGTTCATATGGAATGACCCTTATTAATGTGCAATGTCCCTGATCAATAAACCTGAAATAGACTCTTTCACAGAAAACTGACATCAGTGCAGATGCATTTCCATGTTGATCCATAGCATGAAAAAGTGCACACACTGCTCTGTGCAGAAACATTCATAAAGAATACAAGATCAGCCAGGAACAAAAAGAGGCAAGGAAGTAGAAGCAAAGTCAAAAATCCTGTGGTGTGACAATTCCTACAGCAGTTCCTCTTTCAAAGAGGAAATTTCAGGAAAACTTTAAGACAGATGTGGAGAAATCCACGCAGCTGCATAACAGCAGTGTCGTGTCCAAGAGAAAGAAGTTTATGTCATGGTGCTGTAGATTTTTAACTTCATATCTGAAATTTTTGATTATTCAAAGACTGACATTTTTCTTCTTTAAAGTTCATTATTGCTATAGTTTGATTTTTCCTGGGTTTATTCTGAGGGAAAAGAATGCAGTTGATTAAACAACTTATTCTGTTGAAAGCATGTACTCTTATCACGCAGATGTGTCTGCCAAAATCCAAGAAATGGAAGAAAAAAGGCCCTAGTTTAAAAAATTTTCAGGGAAGCATACCCAAGAACTCCTGTACCTTCCTCTTTTTTTCTTTTTTTTAACAAATTGCCCCCAACACCCCAGAATTCTGCAATGAAGACGAGGTCAAAATTTCTCTACAGTGACGTAAAAGACTCACTGCCTGTCATCGCAGACGTTTGATTGCAGTTTTGCCATCAAGGGCAGAAAACCAGTTATTCGGAATAGGGGGGCAATTATTTTTTCAAAGGGCGGATATAGGTTTTAAATAACTCTTTAGCTTCAATTAATGAAATGATCATTTAAAAGCTGCATTTTGTGTTTACTTGCATTGTGTCAGTCACATAATAAAATTACATACATAGTTTGATGATCTGAGACATTTAAATATGACAAATAAGCAAAAATATAAGAAATTGGGAATGGGGTAAATGCTTGTTCACAGCACTGTATCTTAACATACCAACCCCAGTTCCAATGAAGTTGGGACGTTCTGTAAAATGTGAATAAGATCAGAATACAACTAGAAAGTCAACATTTGTGAGCAAATGCAGGATATTTCACTCCCCATCCCTCACCCGAGCGGAAATGGACTCGTCTAAAATTTCCCCCCTAGCAAAAAAGGACTATTACGAAATCACCCCGCATCTCTTGTAAAATAGACTTTTTTGTGAAAATAACGGACATGAAAAAACATGAAATATAACATTTTTAATCAAAGCAAAATGTTTGCCTTCAAACATTAAGGTTATAGCGTAACTGTGTTACTATCTAATAATTTCCCACCGTACAGGAGCCTGAATTAGATTTTTTTGGCAAAGGAAACAAAAACTGAAAAAAGAAAGAACCAAAACAAAATTAAAATCGCCTAATTAAAATCATTTAAACCTTGGAAAATGGTGGGAAAATCTTTCTCATTCAGACTCAAAACTATAAGGGGTTCATTTTAATGACATAGTGCAATTCGCAATGAATTGAGCTAGACTTCTTTTCAACTGTGCGAGTCGCCAAAATCTTAGTCCAATTATTGTACGCTTTAAAAAGAAAAAACTGATATTGTAGAATTTAATTCAGCTGCAAGTGAATTATTTCAAATTCATTAACACAGCACTGATTGTCGGCGTGATCTGCCATGGAATGTGACATGCAGTAACAAGATGACACTGCACTGCCAGCCATACTGATTACAAATTATGCAACGTGTGAGCTTTCAGTGAAAGGAAGCAAAAAAGTACTAGCTATCTCCATGCTAAATTTTAGGTCATTTGGCCTGACCATAATGGCACAGGAGGCAAAGTATATATTTTTGGCTATTATTACCCAAAAAAAGTTTATTTAAATCATTTCTAAGGCCAGCATCCAAAAAATGAAAAAAAAAAAAGTCTGGGCGTATGTTGCTAAGATACTCTTGCTCCAAATTTCAGGTCATTTGGCCTTAAAGTGGTCCATTTGATCAAAAAGCCAGGAGAAGAACAAGAAATGGAGCTAAAACAGTATATTTCTATCCCCCTATAGGGGAGTGAAATATAATGATTAGCAAATCCTTTTTGGCTTATATTCAATTGAGTGCACTACAAAGACAAGATATTTAATGTTCAAACTGATAAACTTTATTGGGTTTTTTTTGGAAATATTCACCCACTTTCAAATTGATGCCTGCAACACGTTCCAAAAAAGCAGGGTCAGGGGCAACAAAAGAGCGGGAAAGCTGAGGAATGCTCAAAAAACACCTGTTTGGAACATTCCACAGGTGAACAAGCTAATTGGAAACAGGTGAGTGTCACGATTAGAAAGGAGCATCCCCGAAAGGCTCAGTCATTCACAAGCAAGGATGAGGTGAGGTTCACCACTTTGTAAACAACTGCGTGAGCAAATAGTCCAACAGTATCAGAACAACATTTCTGAACATGCAACTGCAAGGAATTTAGGGATTTCATCATCTACAGTCCAAAATATCATCAAAAGATTCAGAGAATCCAGACAAATCTCCACATGTAAGCGGCAAGGCCAAAAACCAGCATTGAATGCCCGTAACCGTCGGTCCCTCAGGTGGCATTGCATTAATAACCAACATCATTCTGTAAATGATATTACCATATGGGCTCAGGAACACTTCAGAAAACCATTGTCAGTTAATATAGTTCATCGCTACATCTACAAGTGCAAGTTAAAACTCCACCATGCAAAGCGAAAGCCATATATCAACAACACCCAGAAACACCGGTGGCTTCCCTGGGCCCGAGCTCAACTGATATGGACTGGCGCAAAGTGAAAAAGTGTGCTGTGGTCGGACGAGTCCACATTTCAAATTGTTTTTGGAAATCATGGACGTCGTGTCCTCCAGGCTAAAGAGGAAAAGGACCATCCAGATTGTTATCAGCGAAAAGTTCAAAAGCCAGCATCTGTGATGGTATGGGTATGTGTTAGTGCCCATGGCATGGATAACTTGCACATCTGTGAAGGCACCATTAATGCTGAAAGGTACAGGTTTTGGAGCAACATATGCTGCCATCCAAGCGACCTCTTTTTCAGGGACATCCCTGGTTATCTCAGCAAGACAATGCAAAGCCACATTTTGCACGTGTTACAACAGCATGGCTTCATAGTAAATGAGTGCGAGTAATAGACTGGCCTGACATTCCAGAGGTTGATTCATAGAATCAGGTGTGTAGCAGCTTGGTTGGTATGAAAGCCTGCACCCACAGTGGCTCTTTCTGGAGAAGGTTCCCTACCCCAGTTGTATTCTCATGCTTTACATACTGCCGCTGTTTCATGTGATACATTTTATAAATCATATATACTGTGCATTCGGACTGCAAAAACACAACTATGCCAAAGAAATGTGTGATAAACAATTGCACTACGAGGTTCAAAGATAGTGCAAAGTGTTGTAAGGGTGCTCGTAACCTAAATGGACAACAAAATCAATGGTTATACTCATTGTTGGTGAATGAGGGGATGACAATACAAGACGGTGGCAAGATATGCGGCAAATATTATTTCAAATATGTCAAAAAAATGACCAAAACCAGACAGAGACAATGACAATGACACAACAGATGATGTTACTACATCAAACAATGACATTGATGAAACAGAGACTGTGTTTCTTCAGGAAATCTTGGCAGATGAGGAAGACCTTATCCAAGGAAATCCTCTCAATATATCCTTTTCAACTGTTGATTTAATGTATAGAACATCATCAAATCGAAGGTGTTCCATTTGTAAACAATATGATGACTAATGCTTAACAATACCAATGGCTTCTCGAAAATTCTCAGAGTCTATAATTACATCCTAAAATCCACAAGGCCTGTATACAACCTTTACAATGTACAACAGTTTATGAAAACATCTAAATGGCTTTTCTGAGAAATATGTAGAATAAAATAAAAATGGCTTGAATACACCATGTTACCGGTCTCGCAATATAACGACACTCGCACATTATTTAGCCAACTATATGAGGAAACTTTTGTGAAAATATCTTAGGTGTGTTTTCATAGGAACCTGGTTGTTTTTCAAGATGAACTTTACATTTTGCATCAAGACAGATGCAATTTTCAATGGAAAATTGTCTAAAAACTTCTTCAGTTTTTCACGTATATACTTATGTTTGGTATCAGAATGCCCGTCATGTTGTTGTGTAGCCATTAAAAATCATCTGGTTTTTCAGAACAATCATTTATGGGTTTAAATGTGGACTTTTCGAGGCCTTGCCCCATAAAATCTTGAAATCACTAAATAGGTCACAGTTCACTTCCTGTATGCAAATTTCACATTTCAAATCAATTTTCTGGACAGTCCCACAAGTAGGTACATCTAACCAGAAGATGGTTCAAATTTGCCTATACCCTGCAAAACCTCCTTTTTAAGATCAAGGCTGTGGCGGCCATATTGGATTTTGGATTGTAACGATTTAAACAAACTTTAACATACTCATGTGTAGGAACACTCAGGCCAAGTTTTAGCTTAATCCGTCAAACGGTTTCGAACAAGACATTTTCAGATTTTCAATGTCAATGCTGGGTTTTTGGATCGGAATGATTTGAAGGAACTACAGGGTCATTCCATGTGAATTCACACACCATTCCCAGTGATGTCTCTCAGATTTGATTGAAGGAAAATTCTAAAATTACTTTTTGACCCCAAATCTCCAAGTAGATTATGACTCATTCCACCCTGATGTGATGAATAAGTTATTCTGTATCCACTATTTGGTAATAGAGTGTGATTTCAACCCCCAAAACCATCAACACTGAGCTAATCAGAGTTGACCTACTTTCCAGGCTTAGTCATTTTTAAAGAAATGAGGGCCAAAGGGTCCATTTTTCAAAAAATCAGTTCACACAGAAGGAGCTGGATAAACAAAGTTTTTATTGGCCCAAAGGTTGGATAAGGTGTGTAAGTTGGTCATATTAAAACAAATTGTCTATCTTAAGTGGAGACATGGTGACATTATTGCCTAAAATGAGGGTTCTGAAGGGTCCGTTTGTCCTGTGACCACTTTTGGGACCCCCCCGCCCCATAACCTCACTTATGATCTGGTGTCATTAATGTCATCATAATGTCATCATATTTGATGAAGAAGTTGTCAAAAAGCCTTCAAACACACAAATCTCAATTACCTGGACCCTCCAATATCCCAAAAATCATGACTGCATGACACATAATCCAGTTTTAAATGGTTAATATTGTACACAATGGAACTTGTATCCCATTTGCAAACATTGGTTCCAAGAGAGGAGGCAATCAATTACCCCTTAGTCAATTTTTAGCCCTGTAGCTAATATAAAAGAGAAGTTATGGGTCACTAGAAATGGTTACAAATTAAGTGCAGGAAAAGAGTGGGCACAGCACCCAAATTCCCCAGGGCTATAATGCCAAAATGACTATAGGTATGAAGCTGAAATTTGGGATTCCTTCATTTGGGGTCAAAAATAGCGCGCTGTCGCGAGCCGGACCCCTCAGCCTTGCGCTTTTTTGGCGGCCATATTGATTATCGGAGCGGGACACAAATCAATAGGGAACTTCCTGTAACCAACCCCAACATACCACCAAATTATGAGAACATTTAGCCAAGGCGTTTTTCAGTTATCGTCTGGAAACAAAAATGAAGATGGCTGCCGTGGCGGGCATATTGATTATCGGAGCGGGACACAAATCGATAGGGAGCTTCCTGTAACCACCCCTAACATACAACGAAAAATTGAGAACATTTGGCCAAGGTGTTTTTCAGTTATCGTCCGGAAACGAAATTGAAGATGGCTGCCATGGCAGCCATATTGATGATCGGAGTGGGACAGAAATCGAAAGGGAGCTTCCTCTAACCACCCCCAACATACCACCAAAAAATGAGAACATTTGGCCAAGGCGTTTTTCAGCTATCGTCCGGAAACAAAAAGTTAACGGACAGACGGACAGACGGACGCTGCGCACCACAACAATACCCCTCAACTGACTTTCATCGGCTGAGGGGTAAAAACTAGTTTTAGAATTTTTTTCAGTGAAATATGAGAGATGTCACTGAGGAAGTTTCTGGAATCTGTGTGAATTGACATTGAATGATCCTACAATCTACTCATGCGTAGGAACGCTCATGCAAAGTTTTAGCTTAATTTGTTGCATGGTTTCGGAGAAGACGACATTTTTAAATTTTCAATGTCAAGGCCTCGGCAGCCGTTCTGGGTTTCGGATCGGAATGATCTGAACACAGTTTAATCTACTCGTGTAGGAACATTCATGCCAAGTTTCAGCTTATATCTGTCCAGTGATTCAGAGAAGACGTTTTTAGATTTTCAATGTCAAGTCCCTGGTGGCCATATTGGATTTTGGATAGGAACAATTTGAACAAACTTTAATCTACTTGTGTAGGAAAAATAAGGATAATTTTCAGTTTAATCTGTCCTATGGTTTTGCAGAAGACGATGTTTTTAAATTTTCAAGGTCAAGGCTGTGACGGCTATATTGGATTTTGGATCAGAACAATTTGTACAAACTGTACTCTTTCTATGTGTTGGAACACTCAAGTGCAGTTTTGGCATAATCCGTCAAGTGGTTTCGGACTAGAAAACGACGACGTTAGATTTTCAAGAGTAAGGCTGTCGCAGCCATAATGGATTTTGGATCGAAACAATTTGAACAAACTATAATCTACTCATGTGTAAGAACACGTGAGTTTCATCTTAATTCGTCCAGTTGGAGAAGACAACATTTTCAGATTTTCAAGGTCAAGGCCGTGGTGGCCATATTGGATTTCGTATCGAAGCGACTTGAACAACCTGTCATCTACTCGTGTAGGAACAATCAGTCCAAGTTTTAGCTTAATCTGTCCAGTGGTTTTGGAGAGGACGATTTAGATTTTCAAGGTCAAGGCTGAAGATTATTGAGCTAAAGTTTGTTAATGCAACTTTGAGCAGCGCGGCAAAATAAAAATGGGACCAAACTAATGAAACATTAATCAGTAAAAACTAGGGATGCACAATATTGGATTTTTGCCATTATCCCATAAGCTGATATTTTGGCAAAAACCGATACCGGTATATGCACCATTTCATATTGTAAAGAACACTGAGCCTCTTGTGTTCTAGAATTTACCTGTTAATCTTATTGTACCAGTCTATACGTTAGAATAAGGCATAAAAAACAAACAAAAAAAAACAATTTTTGCTACCATTAATGATAAATTTATTCTTTTCCAATGTAGAAATTCAATGAAGAAAAACAATGACAGGATTTCTTGAAGTCTCATATGCCTATATGGGAGCTACAAAAAGCATTGTAACAACCTGGCGACAGAAAGTGAGTTCTGCAGAGCACAAAATAAAAATTTGCAATATTTTTTAAAGGAGCTCATAATTTCAAATGAAAACTTGAAGTATGTCCGATGGCACGCCATCGCAAATCTCGGCGTTCCACAACGAATGTTATGGGAGTAGTAGTAATGTGTCAGAGGGAAATTCACTGAAGTGGCATTCTGCTGTACAAATGATTATCTGCTTGTTGCAGTGACAAAGAACTGATACTGATCGGAGTTATAGCAATGTGATATAGCTGGTTAGTTGGATAAAGTACTTTTTGAGTGTCTGTTGAGGGCATAAATTACACTTCATTTTAAAATGAGAGTATTATGAAAGGAAAGGACGTACGGTACAGCAATTGGCACATCTGACACCATTTGACCTAGAAAACGGTCAAAATTAGATCAAATCAAAAACCCGTCTGATATGTGATGAAGGGTCAATCCATGCACCTCCCATAAAAATTTGAGCATCCTAGCTCAATGCATGAGGTAGATATGGCTATTTTTCTTTTTTCACAAAAAGCCCCCTAGTGGCCAAAATATGAATCACAGGACGGCAATGTTTGGCATGCAGGTTGCTATCACAAAGGTACACATCCATACCAATTTGCAGCCTTCTACGTTGAATAATAACAAAACGTGCCATCCTTTTCAAAGATTGGAACACCTGACACCATTTGACCTAGAAAATGGTCAAAATTAGATCAAATCAAAAACCAGTCTGATATGTGATGAAGGGTCTTCCCATGCTAGCCTGGTAAAACCAGACTCTGCTACTTCGCTTTGCTTTGTACACGGAGTCTGGGTAGTCGTCACTGACAAGTGTTTACTTCCTGGTGGGTGGGCGCTTGTCAGAAGTTTAAAATCATTGGTTTACTCGTAAACTAATCACTAACGTTTGGCGATGACATATGTTATGTGCCGGCTCAGCCGCCTAGTACTTCCGCCGGAAACTACAGTCCTTCATACCAGGAATGCAGATAAAACAAACTGATCAGTACATTGAAGTTAATACTGTACCCATACATATGCCCATCTACCAAATTTTAGCCTTCTCTCATTCACTTAAAAGAACCAAAGGTGCTCTTTCTGTTCTCCTTACAAGAAACAAACTGTTGAGCTATCGTTTTTCCTGCAGATACTGCTGCTGTTAAAAAAAAAAACGTAAGAGACCCGAAATCAACGGCAGAATCGGCGAGAATAACGAATTATTTACATCAGGACGAAATCTGCGTTGACACAAAAACTGAACCGTTAACCATACTTGTGCTAACATCATACCGAGCTCGCTATCTAACTTCATAGCAACACAGTTTGGCTCTAAGCGTTTGGCTGTCTCAGACAGCCATTTCATTCATGGATAATGACAACATAACTCTGAGACAGCGAATACGTATTGTGACATGAACAAAAACAGGGCTTTTAAAAAGTTCGCTGCTAACTTAAATAGTGTGAAATTCGCGGGCAATGTAACACTAGAAGCTGCAAGATAGCTGAGGTGGTTCGGCTGTCTCTCACAGAGATGAACAGGGTGCCTATTTCATGAAGGCCATTAAGTAGATATGACAATCTGTAGGGAGTAGCACTACAACATCATTTCCATTCAAAAAACTAACCAAACATTAATCTTGTTGTGGCTATCAGTTGCTGATACCTGGGATTTTCTCCACGACAGAGCAATTGGCCTCCAGTGTATCCATGTCTGTGGCCATTGTTGATTTCGGAGACTACAATTTCAAACTCGGCGCAGCGGCTACATCATGGGTCTCGGCCACGCCTTCTGTTGGTTGGTTGATCCGGCGTATTTTCTGTGGATGGTAAACGAGGCAGAGCTCCGAGTGATCAGACTGAGTACTGAAGTGAAATGAAATTAAGCGGAAGTACGAAGACTGGCGGAGTCAGGCTATTCCCATGCACCTCCCATAAAAATTTGAGCATCCTAGCTTAATGCATAAGGTAGATATGGCCATTTTTCTTTTTTCACAAAAAGTCTCCTAGTGGCCAAAATATGAATCACAGGATGGCAATTTTTGGCATGCAGGTTGCAATCACCAAGATACATATCTGAAACAGTAACTCCTCCTAGGCCGTTAGCCCAATCAGCCTGAAACTTTGGTGTGTGTAAGGTAGTGACCCAGAGGGGTGCACAATGCGTTTAGAATTTAAATTAATTTCCTCTTCTGGCCACCAGGGGCCTTTTTGTGAGAATTGAAAAATGGCCATAAGTTCCTTATGCATTGAGCTAGGACACTCAAATTTTTATGGGAGGTGACTGGGATGACCCTTCATCACATATCAGACGGGTTTTTGATTTGACCTCATTTTGGCTGTTTTCTAGGTCAAATGGCGTCAGATGTGCCAATCGTTGAAAAGGATGGCATGTTTTGTTATAACTCAACATAGAAAGCTGCAAATTGGATATTCACTTCAAAAAGCAAAATAGCATATTTTGGTAATTTGATTTATTTTGGGTGAAAAAGGCAAAAACCTGGTCAGTAACGGAGTTACAAATTTGTAACTCCGTTACCGACGAGTTTTTTGCCGTTTTCACCCAAAATAAATCAAATGAACAAAATTAGCTATTTTGTTTTTTGAAGTGCTGGGGAAAACCCGCACAAAGCCATTTAGATTGTAGCTCTATCTTACTTAGTTTTGGAGCTATGATACAAAATACACCAATTTTGTACTTCCGTTACCGCGTGACCTGGCCCAGTTGTGCTTTTGTCTTCGCATCCAAAAAAAACACGTACAAACAACTTTTGGTGACATACAGATAAATCAACACGTGAAATGATTTGGGCTAGTTTGCATCTGATAGAATAAATTCCGGGGTGGGCAGATCCAGCGCTGTGATTGGCTCTGGCCAGGTACGTCCTGATTGGACGCAACAACCTGACGTCAGGTTTTGCCAAGATCTCGTTCTCGGATTACGGCAAAAGCCCTGTATCTTATGTTTAGAAACTTTGCAGAGGTTGAGTATGGACATCCAACATTATAACATTGCTTGTATGTATTAAAAGAAGGATCAGCATAATAGGGGACCTTTAAGTTGAATCTTTAATCTGGTAATGACGGTCAAATTCGCAAGGTAGCATGCCACCAATGTTTGAGTTATGGCCAAAAATGTAAAATTTTCAAGCAAAACACCCCCCGGTGGCAAATTGAGTTATCATAAATTTGCAAAAAAAATTTTTATCTGTTCTTCCTCTCTATGATAACTAATTACCTGCCAAGAATGGATAACCAACTTTAAAAACTGTTGCAGTTATCCATCAAAAATCAAAAATGTTCATGCAAATTACTTTGGGGATATAATTATAAGGCAAAATATAAAATTCATATGAACCATCTTATTTGCTATGGTTGTACAGACATCTCCAATGTCACAGAACAACTTAAAGTCTATGAAAGATATAACCGGATGAAAAAAAAAGGACGAAGGTTCCTGTCGCTTCCTGGCAAGCAATATTAAAATGATGTCAAAGTCACTAAATAAAAGTTTACATACATTTATAAGACCTCCTGTAATACAATCCTTAGCTCTGAAGCAGTTCTGGTGATACAAGTCATTGAAAATTCAATGTTAATTGTGAACTTTAAAGGTCACAGAATGTCAAGTTGAGGTCAGCAAATGGACTTCATATAGGTCTTTCTAAATGTCTCTATACACACCTTGGCGCCATCTGTGACCATTTTGGTGATACAGGTCATGGTAATTTCACTGCTGGCCCTCAAAGGTCACTGACAGTGAAGTTGAATGTCACCACATGAAAGTTCATGTGACTTCCTAGATATCTGTAACACAAACTTAGGCTCCATCTGTGACCCTTTTAGTGATACAAGTCATTGAATTTTCACTTGGTCACGTCTGACCTTCGAAGGTGAATACGAAGGTCAGCGTATGAAAGTTCATATTCGACTTCCTATACGTAATACAAACCTAGGCTCCATCTGTGACCGTTTTGGCAATAAAAGTCATTGTAATTGTATTATGTCAAGTTTAATCTTCAAAGGTCCCTGACAGTCAAGTTAAATGTCACCAAATGAAAGTTCATGTGTGACTTCCCTCAAGTCTGTGATGCAAACTTAGGCTCTATCTGCGACCTTTTTAGTGAGAGAAGTCATTGAATTTTCACTTGGTCAAGTTTGACCTTTGAAGGTCAACATGCAGGTCACCAAAGGAATGTTCATACATTACTTCCTATACGTTTCAAATACAAACCTACAGTCTATCTGTAACGATTTTGCTGATATAAGTCATTGAAATTTCACTGTAAAGTTTGGCTGTTGAAGGTCACTGAAGGTCAAGTTCAAGGTCACCAAATGAAACTTCATACATGACTTCCTATATGCCCACAATACAAACCTAAGCCAGTCATTGTCTTTAAGGGCGTGTTTTCGCATGCACGCACCATAGCGCGCCTAGAAAAATTGAGGTGAGGAAAAAAGCTAGCACCTCACAAAGACAAAGCTCAAAAAAAACGCGCGCCTCGTGGAAACTAGACTGGTTCCATCTCCACCATTACACTCCGCTGGTAGGTAGACATTCCATTTGATACAGAACTGTAGCGCCAACAGTGCTCTGTAGCGGCAAAGATGGGAACAAGTCCTCATGAAGACTGGAAAACTAAAAGCGAAAAATACCCATTCTGCGATTGAGCAACCCGCACTAAGAGACCCTTGCTGAACCAGTCGCTTTTGTTTCATTTTCACCTTTGGAGCGGCTGTAGATGGCGAACACAGCCGCGGGACATGCCATTAGGGAAGAAACTTTTGGAAAATGGGACATTCCGAAAGGAATTATGTCCCTAAAGTGAAGAATGTAAACGGCAAGCCCATGGTGGCCGAAGTAAGTGAACGTTAGACGTCAGGTTGAGACTTTTGCGACAAAATTCGAGGTGAATCACGGCTTTGTGCACAAATTAACGATTCTCGTTCCCAGAAATTCATTTGCTGTGGACACATGTAGTGCTACTTGGCTGAACCGTCAGTGGGTACTATGGACGAGATTAAGACAGCAACGTTTGTTTTGGTTTCCAACTTTGGTCAATCCACGTGCATGGTTTGTGAATGTAGCCAACTAGCAACTACCACTTTAGATTGTGATTCAGTAATTCTTTTGAGCCATGTCAGGTTAAGCTGCTATTGAGGTAAGCCCCTGTGATGCAACTGACAATTTCATAATGCTGACGATTTTGTTCTCATTTTAATCCTTCTTTAATTATAGGTAAGAACTTTTCAATAAGACAATTTTTTGGTAAATCTGCACTTTGTTTCTTTATTCTCAGGATAGACTTCCATTTGGCCCATGCAATTGCAATAAGAGGTTTAAGCTTATATTGGAGAATAGGTTCAGGATGCGCTTGTTTTGTGTAAGAGGTAAACGAGAGTTTCAACTTGTTATGCATCAGCATGGGCCCTGTGCCTCAGACGGAATCTATCTAGGAGTAATATGCCCATCACAGCAAAGAAGTTCCTTGCAAAAAATGCAGCGGACATCCAATTTTTGCATTCTTCCGGTTGCTCCAGTTTTGGAACGAGCCACGAGGGCCACAAAAAAAGCTCGCCTTGAATTCCTAGACAAGGTTTTAGCCACTTTTCAGGAAATGTTAAAAGACAGTGACTGCTGATCTCTATCTGTAAGTTTTGGTGATCAAGTCATTGAAATTTTTCAATGTGAAGTTTGACCTTTGAAGGTCACCGAAGGTCAAGTTCAAGGCCACCAAATGAAAGTTCATATATGACTTCCTGCAAGTGTTCAATACATACATGTTCCCAATCTTCAATATTTTGAAGCCTAGAAGCCTTTGAAAATTGTAAGATTTAGCTTGACCTCAAGTTTGGCCTTTCTAGGTTAGCTGAACTTTAACACAGCCAAAATATCGGTTATATATAACTTCTTATCTATCAATAATACAAACTTAATCTCTATCTGCAACCATTTAGCTTCCCCAGGCAATTTTGCCCATTCTCCATAGGACTAAATGTTAAAGTACACCTATTATTTCACTTTTCTATGATCATTCTTGTATTCTTGAACTCCATGAAAAAAAAGGTTTAAATGTGTCATAGTTAAAAAAACACTTGAGTTTTCTCATGCTTGCCAATTCTGCAGTACCTGTCTATGAAACGCTCCATTGAAAGTCCTGCCCCCGCCCTCCCGAAAACCCCAGTGTGCTATGATTGGTCAATTTGATCACTCACTTGTGATTGGTCCACCATTTGTGCCCCTTGTCCACCCCTTACCATAAATGGATTTCCGCTTTGGAAACAAATACCAGTTAAAGGAGCACTATGGAATCGCACACAAATGGCCTATTGTGTTATTCTGAACCCTTGTGAACCCAACTCAGCCAGAATCATTTTCAGCAGTACACTAATAAATGAGTAATTGTAGTCCAAATTGCCCCAAGCGCCTAACTATCACGCTCGTGTAAGCCGCCATAATTGGCACGGGCACTAACGAGAGCGTGCAAGATTCCCCATGAGTATGTCGTAAACTGGCACCTTGGCCACCATATTCAATCGTGAAGAATAACACACAGATATTGCAAAGACAACAAAATAATATCAAAAAGGAAATTCAGAATGGTAGAATTTAAATTTTAAAAATAAGTAGCCAAGCTTCAACCATGTAACCGCAGCACAGCACGACTATTTAAAACGGCGTCATAGTGAGAACTCCATGGCTACACGAACCATTGGTGACTATGACAGTTAGCTGGAGTGGCAAAGAAAGTTTGGTTTTGTCAGTGTCAGAAGGTTCGTATGAAATTGACAATTCAGACACCGATGGAAAAGCGAGCATGGAGGAAACGGTGAGAAACTTACTGTATTTGTATGAGCCGTATGCGTCAGAGGCTGACGATGAAAACACCGAGAGTCACAGTGACTAAGGCGCCGTTGGCCCTAGCCAGCCTTCTGGTATAGCTGTCGACTTGACGCTACTGAATGATGTCGAAAAGGTATGTTAATATCTCGGTCGTCTTAATTGTCATCTCTTCCTGTAGAAGGAACGTTAAATATTTTGAGGTTGCCTGCAAGCGCGCCACACGGCCATGAAAGCTGCGATGGAAAGGAATTCCTTTGCAGTTTTGTACCACCCTCTCCTGGTACACAGGTGTAGCTGGGATTCATAGAGGCTATATGATTGTGGAACAGTTTTGGTGTTATTGACAGGTATTTTTATGGAAAATCTCGGCTATGCGTTTTCTGTTAAAAATGAAGTTTTTTCTCAATTTGGGAAAATGGATAACTGTTGAGTGAAAACAGTGGTAGTGGAAACAGTGGCTGCTGAATCAAGGTGCCGTATATGTCATGGCTTCGTTTTCGATCTTGGGCAATTGCGCGGTAAAATGAATATAATGGTGCAGCACAATAGATTTTCAAAATCAATTCTGCTACACGCGTCCCCTGCCAAGGTGGAAACAAGTGGATTTGCATTGTTTGAGGTGTCGATTGTGATATTATAGGTACTTTCTGCCGCACCATTGTGCTCCTTTAAGCCTTGTGGGCGAAACCCACTTGATTCAAGGGCGTGCCAAACTATCTGCTTGGTGCGAAAATTCAAATGGTGACATCACCAATTGATGAAAAAAATGGCCAGTAGTAGGGCTGTCGCGATCGATTAATTGCAATTATTTTAAACGCAATAAAAGTAACTGCCACTATGAGGCAGACAGACGTGCTTGCTTATTACCTTTTCTATGACACATACCTAATGCGGTCATTTGAAATGCTTCTGGGAAGAAAACTGTGATTTGAAGTCCGCTAATTAAAAGCAAGGTTGACAGCTTCCATCGCCTTGGCATAATTAGCTTACCTTGAATCAATTCCCGTCTACTTTGCCTAACTTGCAATCAAGCCATTTATTCAGCCAACTGACCAATCAAAACCAAAATGTGGCCTATAATGATAAAGAAGAGATAATGAGAAGCAGACAGACCTAACCAGGCTGCCGTGTTAATAATCTGAATAAATAGTAGACCTCTGAATTCCACCTCTCGTAGAATTTGCGCATATCATTAAAAAGATTTCTTAAAAATAAGATCATTTTAAGATGGTCCTGGTTTTAAAGCGTTTCTAACCATACGCGAAGTGGAAAACATTTTGTGAAGCATATCGAACATGAAAGTGAGAGAAATTATTTTCGCATTGCACGCAATAGATAAATTCAGCGAAGACTTTGCTAACACGTTCAGGCAAACGCAAATTTGTAGCATTTTTTATTTGATCATTGATTAAGATTAATTTGAAAAAGCAATTCATAGCTCTTGATTTTGGTTGCTTTTGAGCGACTAAATAGCCTATAGTGAAGGTAGAAAACATTCTGTTTAAGCGTAGCCAATCGAACGGGACATGTTAATTGTTCGCATGCAGCGCGGCCAAACGTAAAACTAGAAATAGGCTAATCTTGCAAATATATTCAGGCAAATTACGTGCTGAACAACGCAAAGTTAAGGTCTGCAAAGTCATCGTCCTCTACCCGACAATTGCTCTCACCCCCTTCCCGATTACTTTGCTCAATTTGCAATCAAACAGTTGATTCGCTCGATTAGGCTAACAATTTAAATTGGTAGACAGTTTGATTTATTTAGCTATCGTTTTTGTTTTTCACATTTTGAAATTTAAATAACCATGAAACAACAGATTTGCCTCTATGTGTTTGCTAGATTATTTCTAATTTTGCATTCCGCTGCGCTGCATGCGAATGCGTCAACAATTTACTTGTGTTCACGATGCTTAAACAAAATGTTTTCCACCTTCACTGTCAGTTATTTAGACGCTCAAAAGTAAATAAAATCAAGTGCTATGAGTTACTTTATTTTAAATTACTCTCGTTCAGTTATCTAGGCTAATAAAAAATGCCATAAATTTGCTGCAAAGGTTGAACGTGCATTGCCAAATCTTCGGTGCATTTGACTATTGCGTGCAATGCAAACATATTCTCTCTCGCATTCACGTTCGATATGCTTCACAAAATGTTTTCCACTTCACATAGCCTATATTTTTAAGCGCTTAAAACCAGGGCCATCTAAGAATAATTTCATTTTTTAAGAAAATATCTTTAATAATACATACAAAATTCCTCAATGAGAGGTGGAATTCAGAGCTCTGTCATTTATTCAGATTATTGACATTCTTTCAATCTAACACGGCAGCCTGGTTAGGTCTGTCTGCTTCTCATTATCTCTTAATCATTTCAGACCACATTTTGGTTTTGATTGGTCAGTTGGCTGAATAAATGGCTTGACTGCAAGTTAGGCAAAGTACACGGGAATTGATTTAATGGTCTACTAAATTAGGGGAAATAAACCGCTGTAGACATGTATTATTGCCTGTAATTCACGAATCCAGCATTTAACTTTCATAATTGTATGTCATACTGGCATAAAAATGAAGAAACTAAACACTTTGAGACTTCTCCTTAAAACTTGCTAGCAATTGGCTAATCGGCTGTGACGTCTGAGAAGAAAGTTGCACCGGAGCTTGTACACAAAATGACTTGTTTGACTGCTCTTTTCAACAGCCAATTTGTGTAAGAAAGAAAAGTAATAGTTATCTTATTTGGGACGAATATTCTTATCGATACATTTTCTATATACTCAATGAAATGATTTGGCATAAAATGTCCAGATTTTGTGGGTTTTTCACTTTTCCACGAACAAAGCTCTAATCTGATGTGGGATTGTAAAACGAAAAGTTTGCATTGGTCGTAAATGCGTGTACAGTCGTTTTACGCGTTCTTGCATTGTATACTACACGAAATGAGAGCAAATTTTGGACTTCGAACATAGAAGCGACTGAGAAACACGGCAACTTCATACTCGCTTGGACCGGTCACTTGTGTTTATGTTTGGGTTTCGCTTTCGGATATGTGCAGTACCGAAGTCCAAGTAGTCCCCGGTGACTAGGATCACGATATGGCCAGTGTTTCAGAAACAAACACAAATGCAAAATTAGAATGTCATCATCGACAACAATGATCAACGATACTAAGTTTCTAACAACAACAAAGCAACGTAAACACAAGCTCACTTGTCAGCTCGTCTTCACAGTACGCTTACATAGACATTTACACCGAAGCCGTACAGCTGGGCTGGGCCATGGGCTACCCGCGCCGGGCCCGGCAGGGTAGCAGCTGAGCAAATGGGGAGTAAGCACAAGAACGGATCTCAGAGATGCCAAGTCTCACGCATTCGACGTAGGTCCTATGCATTTTTTAGGCTTATTCGCCGTAGTCCGCAATTATTCAATGAAAGGTTATTAATGAGATTCTCACGCGGAATTAAAATCCTTGTGCATTGAAGTTTCAGTTTCACTTGCGCAAAGGTGGACCTCACCACAAGTAAGATGGAAAGCGATTATGACTCCAGACTTCTCGTGCTTCTCTTTACTCAGGGATTGGAAACAATGCATGTGTTTCATGATCGTTTAAATTGTTTAACTGAGAGACCATTTGAAACATCTTTATGCAATTCCATTGCTTTCGATCCCTCAGTAAAGACAAGCATGAGAATTCCCGAGTCATAATCGATTTCCGTGTCACTAGTGGGGAAATCCACCGTAATGCACGTGAAACTCATTAACTTAATACACAATGACTTCAGTTCCGCAAGTGAATTTCTCCAGTGCGCGTTGATTGAAAAATTGCTGACCGCGGCACAGGAAGGTGAATGCCACTAAGAGGCGAGAGACTCCACCGAATGCGTGAGACTAGGCATCTCTTTTTTGGGAAGTGATGTAAACTCACGCCATCGTTTTGAGTCTTGTTACGGCCTGCCACCACACACCTATTTGGCATGTTGATGAATGTTATCTCAAAATCAACGAAATCAAGGATTGATCAAGGCAAAATCAATTATCAGTATAGAACAAACCACTGGTCGATCAGCTGGGAACATTTGCAACTTACTTCTCACACGTCACAAGTCACATGACTACGAGGTCCATGCAGTGACTTCTTTGAGGGGCGGGGCTTAGGACAGTACAATCCAGCCAAATTTCAGTTTTCAAATAATGATAAAACGTTACAGAAAGCATTTACAAATGTGTGATGCATATTAATTTGCTACATATGACCCATTTCTTCAAAAAATAGCCAAAAATTTTTCTAATTGAGTAAACCTTTAAGGTAAGTTAATTATGCCAAGGCGATGGAGGCTGTCCAACCTCGGTGGTAATTAGCGGACTTCAAATCACAGTTTTCTTCCCGGATGCATTTCAAATGACCGCATTAGGTATGTGTCATAGAAAAGGTAATAAGAAAGCACGTCTGTCTGCCTCATAGTGGCAGTTAATTTTATTGTGCTTAAAATAATCGTGATTAATCGATCGCAACAGCCCTAGCCAGTAGCGATTGGGGCATTTCAGTCAGCTCTGGAGCAGTGAGTTTTGCGGTAGAGAGCGCTTCTTCTGGTCGTGACTTCTAGTTGTTTTCCGACACAGACCTTTTAAATGCGCATTAAAACGTTATGATTCACGCTACGACATCAAAATAATGAAAAACCATAATACTTTAAAGCATTATGAAACTTTAAAGCGCAGTGCCCCCACTAGACCCACTTCCTTTGATTCAATCAAAATGGAACTCGGACTGTACATAAAGTGTATCAAGGTGAGCTGATTGCCAGATTTAGGAAAAAGTTATCAGACAGTTTTTGGGAGAAAATTTTTTGGAATTTCAAGTCCTTTTAACATTGTTAATATTTTCCCTGACCTCCAGTTTGACCTTTCAAAGTTATCTGTGGTCAAATTTAATATCGCCAAAATTTCGGTCATATATGACTTCCTATATGTCGATAATACAAACTTAACCTCCATCTGCAACCATTTGGCCTCCATAGGCCATCTTGCATATTCTCCATAAGACCCAATGCTAAAGTACAGCACCGCCACTAGACCCACTTCTATTGATTCAATCAAAATGGCGTTCGCACTGTACATTGACGGTACCAAGGTAAGTTCATTGCCTGATTTAGAAAAAAAATTTATCACGCAGTTTTTGAGAAATAATTTTTAAAAATTTCTCAGTCTTATCTTTAACATTGGGGCCAAAATTTCAAGGGCCCATAAAATGGACTAAAATGATTCAATCAAAAATCTGAAAAAAAGTCTGAAGATATGGTCTAGTAGTAAATTATGGCAAATTTACAGAAAAATTCATCAGGCCAAAAAAAGAAAGATAAAAAATGTTCCGGACGACGGACGCCCACCACAACAATAGCTTATTGGCCCATAGGGCCGGTAAGGTAATAAAAATGGGCAGAAACAGGAAAACAGGAATCAATGTCTGTGAAAGAACTGAAAGAAATCATCGGCATGAAATGGGATTTACAAACAAAAAAGCCAAATGAAAACCAGCATTAACACCAAAACAGAAAAAAGCACGGTTACAGTCAGATAAAGAGAAGGAACCATGGATTGTGGATGACTGGAAAGTGATATTCGGAATCTGCATTGGTCAAGGCGATGCTCTGGAGCTTTTGTCTGATGATTCAAAAATACTTATGATCATAACAGGTGAATGGCATGTGGTAGCCCAGAGTGAAATAATACATTTTGCTTTTTGTAATATATTTGAACGTCTCCACGCTACACTAATTTTCATTTTACCAGCCGTCACTGGGGTACAGTACTCATATGACCATGGCTGTGTCTGTAGCATAGCTAGCGGCAGCTTGCTTAGATTTACAAAGGTACACTATTGACATTTGAAATTGTTTATTCCTGCTGACATTTGATGGAGCATATTTTGTCTTGCATAAACCGCACCTATTACATGTGGACAGCTATGCATGCCAGCTGCTTCCCACTGCCCAGTGCTGTAATTAACTAGCCTCAAATTATGCAGTCTAACTTCACTTACATGGAAGACAAACTAATGAAAGTACAGCATACACCAATGACTAGGTAATTTCTGGCCAGCATCTATGCAGCAAGCAGAAAGAAGCTACAATTTTAATTTACCAAAAAGAAGATCTAAATGCACTTTTTAAATACGCTGACTTTGCACTTAAGAACACTTATCTAAAATCCCTATGCTCTCGTGTCCACTGTGCACTTATTCACACAACTAAAAGCTGCACAAAAGTGCAACACCATGCAATTTCACTGCAGCATAGGCCAGTTTTGACAAACAACTGACAAGTCTCTAATCTACTCCTGAGCTCATAATTGGTGCAACACGTAGGAGGGTGGGATGCATCCCATAACTTATGATTATTAATTAATGGGCAACTTTTATTCCTTACGACTGTGTGCTTATTCGTTTTATTTTTCCCTACCTTTGTGCTTAATTTCAAGAAGTTGCCATGAGGTGTTGGCAAAATTGAAAAACTAAAGCTCTTTCTGTTGATTGCATCGTGGTCTAAAAACAAGAACATCCAAATTCCATACAGAAAGGCCCCTGAACAAATTTGAGTGCATTATATTCTTGTTGCAGCAACAACGCTACCCATTGTGCCACCCTGTAGCCTTTTTTAAACTCTGAAAATGTCTATAGCAGGTCTATTCCCAGTAGCTTTGCACTTTTGTTTGCATTCAAAATATGACAATCGTGATTAAATGCTGCAGCAACTCACAACAGCAGGGTGTGCTGTCAAGCTGTCCACAGGTACAGTCTGACCGTCTGAATCTGTGCCACAATCGTCCTGCGTCACAACCTCCTCAGCGACCATATCCATTGGTAGCCCCATGTCCATAGCCACTGCATTGCCAGACTCACCATTAGGCTCCATTTCCTTTCTGCTCTAGTAACATCCAAAACAAGCAAAGAAAGAACAGACAAAAGGATAGAAAAAACACACAGCACATGTTCCAGTTAAAGTTCCATGGGAATTCCTATAACGCTTGAGTGTTGGCCACCACACACCTCACCATGAAAGGAAAGACGAACAGCTGACCATGAATTACATACGTACATGGCATTTGACACCACTTAACCATTTATTAATTGCTTTCACAAATATTCTGTGAATATTAAATAATAAAAGCCTTATCTTGCATTTCCATAATGACTAATGAATGCTTTTCAAACCAAAACCAACATCCCTTGCATAGACTACCAGTGCAAGTAATTTACGGTTGTAAATATTCCAAATGAATTTTACTTGACTGTCGCTTGAAAAACGCTGCTGCTAATCATTAAATATTTTTGAATCGATTGTACAAGAAGTTATTGGTACATCGCCCCCCCAAAAAAAAATCAGCATCAGCGGACTACAGCGCTCCACATGACAAGTTTCAACAAGTAGATAGCAGATATCAATCATTCAGAGTTCTCCAGACTTTAGTAATTGAAGACCAGCGTGCAAGAAGTACTTCAATCACATTTCGCAAAAAGTAAGCTGACACCAGTATTAAAAGCCACAATAGCCAGAGCATCATCTGATACCGAAGATTTCTGCAAATAAGCACTCAAATTGTGTGTACTGGTGTGTTTCCATTGTCATGACTGGCAACATGTTTTGAACACTTTGACCCCCAAAATCTCAAAAGTGTTATTTTGTTACTGAGGTACTTCTTGCATACATGTCCTCAATGAAACTCACGGGATATATTATGCGAGTCATGCATAACATCAGCTCCAAAAAAAAAAAAACCCCGCAACAATTTCACTCACTCAGAGCCACAGTTCGCTGAATCATTTGTTGAGACAAGATGACATATTTCAGTTCTCTTATTCAGATCGTCCTCAGCAAACCAGATCAAGGACACACTGGAGCCTGATGAAATAAAAGAAAACCCACAATTGGGCTAGGTCACGCGGTAACGGAGTTACAAAATTGGTGTATTTTGTATCAGAGCTCCAAAACTAAGTAAGACAGAGTTACAATTTAAATGGCTTTGTGTAGGTCTTCCCTAGTTCTTCAAAAAAAAAAAAAAAAGCCAATTTTCTTCATTTGATTTATTTTGGGTGAAAACGGCAAAAAAAAAAAAAAAAAAAAAAACTGGTCGGTAACGCATACAAAATACACCAATTTTGTAACTCCGTTACCGCGAGACCTGGCCCAATTGCAAATTAAATCACATAGCTAATGAGTCTCTTTCAATGATCTATGAATGAGACGGGCTTGCCAAATACGTTAAAAAGCGCGGAGACTCTGCTTTGAATGTGCGACTCAGCTCTGACTGCAAGATGTGTCAGAACTAACACAACTGACCAATTAAAAGCAAAGTTAGGAGCAGGTCACTGGGGCACAACAGCACAATAAAAATTTGTACAAAGAACATACAATACAGATTAGACCTAATAAAATAAAGAAATAATACACTATGTATTGTATCCAAAATCTGACAACGATCAATAACTAAAATTGCACACCGCAGCAAGGCGAAAGCAATCACATGGAAATTCCGAACCAAAAGCATTTGCCCTGCTACACAGTAGATGGAGAATAAAAGCTTATGTTATTCGGTTATGCTGGCTGCCCAAGGCATTTCTCTTCATTTGTAAAGTTATGCAGCTGCGGAGCTCTCTCAACCTGGCTGGCGACGCATGGCACAGTCCAACCTTTGAAGGTAGCAAGTAAACATTAGAACTCCATTCCGAATTTCGTATCTCACAAGCAAAGTTCACGCGAATAGGAATCGACCACCTTGAAGCGAGAATGATGGGAAAACCTCAGCATGACAACATAACGAGTTTCTTTTCTGAAAGAAACCAAAAGTGCACTGTATCGAGCAGACAGTTGAGAAGCAGCTAAGTTAGGCTAAGGAAACCTAGTCGTGCAGCAAGTCTGCTTAGCTACCTGGCATGCTAGCTACATATCCTCCAAGTCACACGAACTGAGCTAAATCACCTTAGTTACGGAGCCATAAACTTGGTACATGTGGACATCACGCGCTACGGGTACTGAAAAAATGTAAGTAATGTTACATGTTTAAATATACAGATACCAGTATTTTCTATCGTTCATTTGCGTAAGTCACTGTTGCAGCAGCGTGCTGCATTTACTGAATTGCATTGGTCCAATGCATGATGTAAATGTTTAGCTAGTTTACTAAATTTAATCGGTTACCATGTGAATCAGCGACCAAATGGATATGCATAAAATACATTCTAATAAATTACCTCGCTCATTTTTATAATTAAGCGTTAAGGATGTAATTTTGTATTTTATTTTCTCCTGCAGTTATCTCCACCTTTTCCGGTGCCAGAGGAAGGGGTGGGCTTAATGTTAAGCCTACATTTCCCAGCATTCAACAGAAACGTCACTGTGTTCTTAGTGTTTGTTGGACTTCAACACCCAGGATTCCTATAAATCTTTTCCAGCCTCATGTGCTCTTCCTTTTAAAAAACACACCCATAAATAGCATTGCAATAATATGTTTATGTATCAACTATGTCGTCACCATGAGAAAAAATTGATACTGGCAAGCATGTGATGATCAACTGCCATTTTGGTTTTGTCCTTCAAGGTTTACTGAGTTGGATTTTTTTTCTGAAAAAACAATGTATGGACTAATACAAAATTAATGCCTTTCAATCATCTTTTATGACCATCTAGAGGTGTGTGGCAGTGTCTGTATCTACAGAGACTCTGTGGGCTCCCTGTATTTTCTTATTTTAATTTGTAACGAACATTTCTGGGAGTCAGCCTTTGGGCAGTGGGTGTGTTGCCCACAGCCAATAACAGCAAGCAGATGTGAGGGCCGACGTAGCAGTGCACTGCAGGATAGCACTTCTGCTGCTGTTAAGATGGGTGGGAGGGGCCAATTATGAATGTTGTGTTTATAAACCGCAACCAAGAAATTCTACTCAATCTACTTTTAACAAATACAGAAGCCATTTCCAAAGTCAATTACTTTCAAAGAAAGAGGGCTTACATGCGTGTATTAATATAATTCTAAAGGTATGTTGAGTACTATATTTTTTGGTAGAAACATAAGACACATATTATACATGTATGCAGAATATTCATGTTCTCGAATGCACTTATTAACTGACCAATGGGTATGAGCTATTCATAATCAAATGCTTCTGAATTATGACCGACCCAAGTCCATTGTAACGGGATGAAATCTATAAAATCCATAGGAAAATAAACTTAATATACTGGATAGTTTTATAAAAATGTGTATTTTTCCACCCCCACCCCTTTGGTGAAAATGGTCATTTCATGAAAGAATACATTAAATTTAAAAAAATCCTTTGTTTTCACAAGCAGTCTGTGTATGTTTTTACTTCTGCAAAAATGACTAGATTTTTTGGGTCTATGTTTTAACCAATTTCTCGCGCAACAACAACAACAACAATAATAATAATAATAGTTATTATTATTATTATTATTATTATTTATAGCAATTCTGCCTCACAGCAAGAAGGTCATGTGTTCAAATCCAGCCTGGGGCCTTTCTGTCAAAAATAGATTGTCTGTCAATAATGAATTGATGTAAGGCTGTTACTGTTTGAGGATGAGAAGGCAAAGAACCATAGAGTAGGCAAAAACTACAGATAACCAAGAGGAATACAAAGGCTGGTCTTAGATTTGCCAAAAAAAAAAAAAAAAAACACTGATGACCCCCCAACCAATTTGGGATAGTGATCTATAGACAGATGAGTCAAAAGCGAAACTTTGGAAAACATGCTATGACATCAGGCATAAATAGCAAGCAGAGCATTTAATGGTAAGTGTATCATATCAACAGCCAAACATGCTGTCGGTAGTGTGATTGCATGGGGATGTTAAGCTGTTTAAGGGTCAAGGCAACTTGCAATAATTGATGGAACCATGTAGGCCTACCGTACTCCACCAGAAAATTCTGAAGGAGAATTTCCAGACATCAGATCAAGCTTCAGCACTGCTGGGTTATGCAACAAGACAACAATCTGAAGAACAAGCACAATTTCACCTCCAAATGGCTCTAAGGAATTGAGTCAATCTAAAATTCTGGTGTGCTTGGTCGAAGTCCTGATTTCGCCCCTTTTGTTACGTTTTGGTGGGACTTTAAACAGGCAGTGCAAGCTTGAAAACTCTAAAATTAAAGAAATTCTCCAAGAAAAGGGTTAAAGTTTGTTAAAGTATTTTTTTTATTGACCATGTGATAGTTTTGAGAACAATTAAACCATGTATATATAGATTTAAATGATTAGAAATATACTCTGTATAACATGCATTCTAAATCAAAGTAGCACTCTCTCCTCTTCACCTGCAAGACAGTCTGTAAGATGAATGTTCATGTCTCCAATTTGGGGATAAGGCACAAAGTCTTTGTCCTGGCAGTAACAAGTGCTCAGTAAAAACAATAACATGGCAAGGTCATGGGACTGAGTGTCTTATATGATGGGACGGGGAGACAGCTCAGATGTTGGAAAATTACTGGGACGTGTCAATAAAAGACAAGCTTGTGTGGTTTGTTGTCAGATTACTCTTTTCAGAGTTCTCTCATTCTCTTGTTTAGTTTGCAAAAGAACAAAAGAATAAAATAGAATTTGGTGGTTTTGCAGTGGATCTGTGTTTGAACCAGACGATGCTCAGCCTGGCTCGATGTGAAAAAGGGCTTGCCACAGCAATTTGGAAGACTAATCTGTAGTTAAATAGAGCATTTAGTTGCACTTGTTGCTGCAAAAGGTGGCATAGTCAATTATTAAGGGGAGATATTACTTTTTCACATCAGTAATATTGGTGTTGGATGACCAGGTTCTTCCAATAAATGAAATTCAAATTAATGAACAGAATTTTATGTTTCCTCATTGACTGTATGTTTGTGCTTTTTTTTTAAAGTGAGATTCAAAACCATTATTGGACCAAATATGCATAAAATAGAGGAGATCGGGAGGGGGTTCAATTTTTTAAGGCACTGTATGATGACCAGTGCCCGCAAATATAAGCTGTGGTTGGACATTACGGGAATGTCCCCTCTAGTTGCAGAACCTCCATACAGGTACAGAGAGCTAGAGGGCAGGGCTTAGCATGCCTAAGGGAATTTAGCCCAGTGGTTCTCAAAGCTTCTGGGGACCCACTGTATCTGTTGATTTTAGTTAGAACTACAACTGCAATTCCAAAACTTCAATGAGTTGCTAATCTATCTTAGTGGCTCTCCTCATAAGAATAGATTATTTTCTTCTTTAAGGCACATTATTAAATATCTGTGCACACTCTGAAGAGCTCCATATTCAAATTGTACAATGATGCAAATTCGTATTTGGTGCATAAAAGGGGGAAAAATTTTGACACTTGAAATTGAAGAATCAATTGACTTTCAATTATTAACCCCATTAAAGGCAGCTGCTATATTCAAACATGTGGAACTTCAGGACTACTTTAAAGTCTGAGGGAGATCCCAAGGTTTCCAACGATCCCAAATATGTCCTGCTGAATTACAGGGAAATGTTTATAAACTGATGTTCAATATCTATATATTTTCCATTGGATGTAATGGAGTGGTGTCCTGGTTTTGAATATTTCTTTCAATATAAGTGTGATGTAACTTCAGTGAAGCTCTACAACTAGCAGATACAGAGTATGTATGTGAAATTACCCTGCTATAAAAAATGCTTTCTCTGACTTTGAACTGGCTTAAGGGGAAACTTAAGCGAAAAGTCAGTTTTGGGGGTTATCTTCCTAAAGCCCAACGTCCCCATAGCGGTAATGGCGGTGTTGTGTAAAATCTGGTCCCCCCCCATAAAATTTGAGGCGCATTAAAGATCACAAGTGCCTATGGGCTGCCAATTGTAAAATGGTGCACACTGAAAATAACAAGATTTTGCCGCATTTAGCAAAAAAAAAAGTTTAAAAAACGTGCATTTTCTAAGGCACTTTTTCACCAAATTTACCACAATATTTGTGAACTTTGTCATATTTAATTTTCTTCTAAAAATATTTTAAATGTAATTCTAATGTTAAATCTAAATATTAAATGTTAAATCTAAATGTCAAATGCCAAATGTAAATGTTAAATGTTAAATCAAAATATTAAATCTTAAATCAAAATGTTAAATATTAAATATAAATGCTAAATCTAAATGTTAAATTAAAAATCTAAATATTAAATGTTAAATCTAAATGTTCAATGCTAAATCTAAATGTTAAATATTAAATCTAGATATTAAAAATTGATGTTAAATGTTAAATCTAAATTTAAAATGCTAAATCTAAATGTTAAATATTACATCTAAATGTTTTGAACATATGCTTATTGGCCACACCCCTGATGCATGTCGGCAACACAAGAAAAACTAGTAGCGTCAGCATTGCTGCTTGTTTCAGCAAAGTAGAGGTGTTACAAGTCAGTATGAGTAGAGGTACAGGCCTAGACTTTGTTGATTATTTTAAGATTAATTTGCGGTGAGAAATTTTATGCTTTCATAAACATTTTATATCATGTCAAACACCAGCCTTGAGGAATGCAATATCATGAAAATTTGTTTTCAGATTTTACTTATAGTTTAAATCGTAGGCCTATCATACTAGTGAAATTTGCTAACAAATTTAATTCATAAATGTGTCTGTATTTGCAGATAAACATAGCCTTTACTTCAGTGATGCTTGAGCATGTGTGCATATTCATATTCATCATGTAAGTACTCGATGGCTTTATAATTTTGGTTCGCTTCAGATTACCTGATTTCAAGCTAGCCTAGACCCAGACACCAGGATCGAGTGTTGTACTGGGGCTGTGGGATGGGGCGAATGCGGCAGGGGCTGCTTGCTATCTCCACCCAGGGTTGAATTAACTGTAGCTGTGAAAAGTCCCAGTTAATTGTTTATATTCACATATGCTGCCAGATAAATGTGTTTTCATATTTTACCAATAGCTTAGCTAGTATCTCATACATGTATCCCTTTGGAAACAGTGCGCTAGCTAAAAAATGGAGTTAGCTTCTGCTTTCTTAGGTTATTTCATAGTGTAAGCCATCAAGTACTTACACGATGTATATGAATATGGACACAAGCCCAAGCATCACTGAAGTGAAGCAACATTTATCTGCAAATACAGACACATTATGAAGTAAAATTAAAAATCCCAAGCTAACTACATTTGTCAGTGAATTTTGCTAGTATGATAGGCCTACGACTTAACTTTAAGTAAAATCTGTAAACAAATTTTTAAGATATTGCAGTCCTCAAGGTTGGTGTTTGGCATGATATAAAATGTTCACAAGCGCATAAAATTTCTCACCACAAGTTCATCTTAAAATAATCAACAAAATCTAGGCCTGTTGGCTACCACCACTCTTAATGACTTGTAACACCACTACTTGGCTAGAACAAGCAGCCATGCTGACGCAACCAGTTTTGCTTGTGTTGCCGACATGCATCAGGGGTGTGGCCGATTAGTATATGTTCAAAACATTTAGATGTGATATTTAACATTTATATTTAGCATTTAACATTTAGATGTAGTATTTAGCATTTACATTTAACATTTCTTATTTAGATTTAGCAAATAGCATTTACATTTAGCATTCAACATTTAGATTTAGTATTTCACTTTTACATTTAATGTTTATATTTAGATTTAGCATTTAACATTTAGATTTAAAATATTTTTTGAAGAAAATTAAATATGACAAAGTTAACAAATATTGCTCTAAATCTGACAAAAAGTGCCTCAGAAAATGTATGTCTGTTTTTTAAACATTTTTTGAGCCAAATGTGGCAAAATCTTGCTGTTATTTTCAGTGTGCACTATTTTACAATCGGCACCCCATAAGTGCCTGTGTTATTGCACGCATGTGCCTTTTAACTCGATCTTGAACATCAGTGGGCAGCAAACATATAATTTCCAAACTGAACTGACACAAGAATACTCTGATTGGCCCTCACTGAACATTCCTTTAGAGCCAATCAGAATCGAGAATCCTGTTCCTTTACAGCCAAACAAACATAAGTCATAGTTTCCTTACTATTTTGTAACACCTTTCACATCAAATACTTAGCAAAAGTATGTTTACCTTAACAACATTTTGCTTGCATTGTAAAGTGCTTATGTGAGGCTTTTGCCTCCAGCCCTCCTCCAGGCACATTCCTCACTCACCTTCACAATTAATTGCACCTGCAGCTCATTAGCTGAGCTGCAGGCTGCGTGCATGTAAGGCTGAGGAGATCTCAGCCTTATTGCGTGGTATTGAATGTCCACACTGCTGTGCGATGTGTTTTAGCTGCTTTCATCCTCCTGTATATCTATTAGTTTAACTTGGATTTTATATTGCTTTCCTCTTATCTGTTTTGTTCTTAAAGGGACCTTGCTCCCCTTTTGTTTTGTATTGTCTCTTTTGTTATTCAATCTTCATTCACCCCACCTTGCAAATGAGTCCTGTCCCCAGTTCCAGCCCGTCAGACAGCCATTTGGCATCTGAAGGACATAACCCGGACAGCTTAACAAATTTATTAGACCACCGCCGAATGTAAGGCTTATGCCACAGCTGCCCTAAATTAACAATGCTGGAAATTGCCAAAATAATTTTTTTGTTTCTGTCATGGTTAATCCACCAGTATGCGCAAGCTCTTTAACTGAAATGAAATTTTTTATGCTAAAATATAATTATTGTTGTTATCCATGAATTTTCAAATTTACCGTTTTACAAAAAAGCAAAAAGTTAAACACATTATTATTTTTTGATTAAGATGCCAAATAACAGTTATTTTCTTGCATTCCTGAACATAAAAAATAGTTTTAGTGGTTGAATGCAAGAATGCAAGCTGTTATCAAGGCCAAAGGAAGCCATACAAAATAGTTTTTTGATTTTTTTATGTGTATATAAGGACTATTTAGTGCTTTCAGTTTATTATTTGTCAAAGAAAGAACAAATTAATTTTTAGTTTTAAACAAGTTTTTGACAAATTTCTTAAATATTCGTGTTTTCTTGTTTTTTATGACATGTGGTCTAATAAATTTGTGAAGCACTGTATTTTGTTCACAAATCTGCGTTCAAATCAAATGCTTAAGTTATGTTGCTGGATGCCGTCTTTGTTTGCTAAGCGAAACACCTCCAAGTGGGTAACGCGTGTGCTTGCGGGCACTCAGCGGGGCACCCCTGTTCAAAATAAATGCACAAGCAAGCTCACGCTGACTCCTGCTGTCTTGAACACTCCTCAGATTTTACATGACACCGGCATTACCTGATTTTCAAATGACGTACCATGAGCACCTGACCCTTAAAGGCATAATTGCTTTCAAGCTGGTCCTGTTTAAAATCACTTGATTAATAATCACACAATTTATTTACTGAATAATTCAGACCAATATATAAGCCTGTAATTATTCAGAAAGTATTAAGAAATGACTTATCTCTGAAGGGCTACACTGATAATGCACTAGTGATATAGTATGGATAGGGGAAAAAAATCAATTATCCCGATGCTTTTCCTGAATTCCATCTCCCTTACTGGGATTTTTTTCAGCAGTGCAACTGCATTTATTTTAAGACTGCACTAAATCAAAATGTGTTCACCGTTCAAAAGAATAGTCTCCATTTGCGGGGAAGCGAAGGTGCACACTGGTTGCCCCGCAAAGCGATAATAATTAATTTATTAAATTAGCAACGCTTCTTACATCAAAGCATTGGCAGTTGAATAATTTAGTATATTTTTATTTGTGTATTGTGAAAGTTCAACAAATGGTATGCATTGAAAATAATTTAAAATGCATGCCACGCGTTAAACATTCAAGTCATTCATGAGATCTTTATACTCCAGCTTCTGGGAAAGTTGTAGGAAGGCTATAACATGAGATTGTAAGAACGGCAATTATCTAATTAATTTATTAGAAACAAAATCTAAACCTTATCTAAATACCATCTTCAGCAGCATTTACTGCATATTATTGAACTTCAACATGGAATTTCAAGAGATTTCAGTAAATTGCTGTCCATCCTATCTCATATTGTAGCCTTCTGCTTTTGACACAAAGCTGTATGTCTTAATCGTTAGTTATGACATAACTGTTTTATATATTATTTAATATATAAATTTTCATATATATATAATTTTAGAATAAATAGCAAAGGTTGGAGTGGAACTCGGAAGGTTTTTTGTGTGTGTGTGTGTGTGTGTTTCGTGTTTCGGGGGGCCTCCCTGACCATTTATGACTAATTATGTTTAGGGCCTCCAAAAGCTTAGTAGCAGCCCTGCTCAAACGCAGCCATAATGAAAAGATTCCAGGAACCTGGTGGAATTTATATGCATAAAGGGCAAGGGTGTATGCCTTAGGTCAATACCTGTGATCAAGTATCACTCAGACAGCACTGCATTAAGCACATGGGTGCTAAATTACTTTAGCAGACCCTTGTCATGTGCTACAATAGGTGGCTACCAGAGGTCTGTGCGGCCAAAAAAATGTATCCACAGCAGCTCCATAAACGCCTTTTGCGATCCACATTAACAACGCACTCGCAATATATTATCAAAATACATCCAATAGTCAGGTTCACTAGAAATTTTCGTTGGATTTTTTGGGGGATTTGCAACCCTATACATTTTTGGAAAGGTTATTGTATGAGGAATCAGAAAACCAATGTTGCCATTTGCACAGATGTGTATAAAGTGGCCATATTGGAATTTACAAAATGGCCGCCGTAAAACCTACGTTTTGTAATAGGGCAATTCCATGAAAATGTCACCCTCAAGTGATTTTTTTAAAATTGATGCTACATGATTGAAAGATGTATCATTTAGGAGGGAATTATGTTACATTTATGAATTCAAGTGATTCTAGTTAGAGCAGAACTTGGTTTTCGGTAAAATTCTTAGAAATTAACCCCTTCATTCCGAGTCTAGATTTTTTCAACTTTTTGCCCATTGTGTATTCTTTGTCATATCGTCCCTTGAGAATCAGCTGGTTCTATGTCCACTTTTCCTCATTTTGAGAAAATGGAGTTTGAAAATTTCAACTGTCTTATCTCTGATGTTTAGAGAGTTATCAAAATTTATTTTGTGTGGAATATTGTTGACTGTGGAAGGTACCCTAAACATATTGCAAACATGTTCAAAATCTCCATAGGCTTAGAGATATAAGCAGTCAAAAATGGACATAGAACCTTCTGATTCCGAGGAACGTAAGTTGCCCTTGGTCAACAAGTTCGATGTCCAACATAGGACCTGGTGCCTTTACTGGTTTTACGTGTGATCGAAATCAGGAAGTTCTATGTCCATCAGAGTTGTTTTAAAAAAAGTTATGAACAAACTAAGAACGTTTTAGTCAATGAATGGTTACCTGTGTTTTATACTTATTTCACAAAAAATGTACTGGGACACCGTGAATGACATTTATAAGACTGAGGATTAATGAGTATTGAAAATGCTTCATACACTCATAGATAAAAGTATTGCATCAAATTAACAGATTGATGAATGAGCCACCTTCTCATTTGAACCTGTGACACCGGACAGCATTGCCCACTGACCAGAATCAATAGCATGAAAAATAAAAATTAGAAAAATTAAGTATATATACGAAATGCAAAATTTGGCATCAAAATGCTTCATACATTCACATATAAAATAACGTGACCTGTGAACAAAAGGGGGAACTTTACCAGATTAAATTACTAGGACAAGGTACAGGTTTTACATAGATACAATAATAAATCAATGGTAATGTTACCCAATTTTCCCCATACATATACATAATTATGTATGGAGAAAATTAGGTGGGGGTGGGGGGGTCGGATATCTCCCCCCCCCCCGATAAAATTTGATTTTCTGTGAAAATAGCATAGGCCTATGTTCTGTAAAATCAACTACATTATTTGGGGTAGGCCTGGCTAGGGCCTAAATGGTGGGTGGGGTGGGGGTTCGGGTGGGGCAGGCGGCCAGGCGGGGGGAGGGGGTAGGGGTCTCCCCGATATCCTGGTTGCCCCGATGTGTCGCTGACAAATTGTGTATTAAGTGCACTGTACATTAGCACACTAGGCCTAGAGTTGATCGTTTGAGAATTAAGTAGTTCTATGTCCATGCATATTGACGAATGTGAATTTCCACACCAGTCCTAACACGAAAAAATTAAGATTTACAGTGTGTATACATTGTTGGTGAACAACTTACCCATCAAAATAATCCATTCGTCTTTCAGAAGGGATCAAAATCGAACGTTTTTTCTGAGGAGTTCTCATTTTGTGCTTTACATGTGCTCCTTGGCCATTTTGAGCGAATGTCACATGATCCAGGTATGGACCCTGATTGGTTCCTTGGACATAGAACCACCTGATTTGAAACGAGCCCCACTCAGGATATAGAACTAAATGTTTCTACGTGTTGATATGGTGTAGACTTTAGGTTGGAGCTAAGCACTAAGTGACATAAACCTAACTGATTTTAGAATGTCCCGGTATGCTTAACTCCATTTCTGCGAAAAGTGGACATAGAGCCAGCTGATTCTAAAGGAACGATATTTTGCAGTATACACAGACAAGATGATTATTACAAGTATATTCTAGTAATTTTGGTTCTTTTGGGCGGTCATTTGTAGAATAATAGAATCATTGCCCCAAGGTTTTTTCGCAACTGCGGTGTGAAAATTGGTGCGCTACCATATGTCAGTCCGTTACCATGTTGCAATGAAATGTTTTGCACTGATTGATAGGATTCCAAGAAATTTTGCAAACTTTGACATTAATCATCTGTTTCCTTCACAAAATCTGAATACCACAATTAATTTCACTTTCTAAGCTGCATTATTGATGTATCTTGGTAACGGACTGACAGATTTTCAGTAACGGACTGACAGTAACAGACTGACATGCTAGATACAACAGGTTCTCACTTTTCTAACATGCAAAAGCCACAGTATTTAATTCAAGTATCTGCCACAAGATGTCACTTCAGTGCAGATTTCCTTTTACAATTAATTCTAGGAAACCAGAAGTGATCATGGAGAGAATTTTGAAACATTAGGCCTATATGAGGCACAAATTTCATCCTGTCCCATCCTGAAGTACCCCTTTATAAATCACACCAGGTAAGTACTTTTTTTTCCACGAATAGTTCAAGTTAAATAAGAATATATGATCATTACATATTTCAGTGCATGCCACGAGACGGGCGCGATCGCGCCGGCGCCCGTAAACGCCCATCAAGTCCTCCTCATGGGCGCAATTTAACACGCCCGTCAGTCACTTCAGGGGCGCGCCACTATTTAATACAAGCATTATCCCATTTGACCTACCCCGGTAGACCATGAGGATGACGACAGTGTCATAATCAAAACTAGTAACGCAACATTGTCCCAGATTGAGGCTACTAGTGCCAGTGAGGAAGCATGCTCATATTCAGTTCGGCATCTGACCCATCATCATAGCCGTAACTAGCAATCTCGGACCTCGGTAAAAATTTCGGCGAGAAAAAAAAATTAACGTCTTTATCATTCAGGTTTTGTTCTAGGTATCTTAAGTGCAACCCGTGTGAACATGCAATGTTACATTTCACCAAAAATCAATTTCTGTTTGCATATTATTATTCTTTTCCTCTTATCTTTGCATATATTGTTTTGGGGAGTTTTCTTTAGTTCAGTAGAATTTTGATATTAATGCTGTTTGATCTTTGACATTTTGGCGAAGTAACTTCCTCCAAATTCGCGGTATTCTCCTCAGTATTGAGCTCTGCTGTGGAGAGGTACGGTGAAACAAGTGCTCTGCAGTGGTTTTGTAAAACGCAGTAAAATGCTAAATGGAGGCGAAGATACTTCTTTGTAGCAGTCAAAGATTTTGTTCATTATTGCTTCGACGGTTACTGACATGCAAAGTTGATGTACTGACATTAATGCGTTGCATGCAGGTACGTGAGCTCCTCATTTCTAAATTACCTCCGCCATCAAAGGTAAAAGGAGGTTATGTTTTCAGTCCTGGAAAGTGGAAAATGTCATGACATGCTGTATACTCAGCTAATATTAAACTCTGCTGTGGAGAGCTGTGGATGAATCTTGTCTTGTTTTAACACGTTATGAAATAAAAGAATGTAATTTGATGAAAATTATGTGTCATTTTTTTGTCATTTTCAGAGATGTCGGTCCGTTACCACCAGAAGTCAGTCCGTTACCAAACTATTTTCAAAGCTGACAACAAGATCAAAGCAGCCAGATGCAATCAGAAATGTTAATGTTATAGAGACAATATCCATACGTGCCTTGGTAATGAATACTTGTCCACTATGTAATCGACTTCAGAAAATTTTGGAACTGAAAATGTAGCTCTTTAAATTTTAATATTTCTGGGTCAGTCCGTTACTGACAGAATTTTCACCAATAAAAAATTATTTGATGGGACAAACCTTTATTATCATGGTTGTGGATGAATAACTCCCTCTACCCCTTTCTAAACTCACAGAACAGGTGCATTTTCCAATGCCTGTAAACGGTGTGAAGGATAAAATTCCATTATTTTTCTCTGAAATGTCAGTCCGTTACTCATAGAATTGCCCAATATCTCAGCTTCTATACAAGCTAGAACATGGATTTAAACTGCCAATTATATATTTTCAAGGTCAGGGAATACAATGGTGGGAGTTATAATGCTAAAACATTTTAAAACATGAACCCTTTAATGCTTGAGTGGGACCAAAATGACCCAGTGATATTTTTCTCTTACAATACCTTTGTAATGAAAAGATTTTTTTTAATATTCCAGCAGTTGTGTTTCCACGTCAATAATGTTGATCAGCTCAAGCAGACCAGACCTTTGTAAATAGGTTTCTTTGTTGAATTTGCTTGTGTTGCTAGGTTCTCGAAGAACATGAAACACATTTTTTCTCCAGCAAGCTTTGTGGTATTGGATATCAAATGCATGTGCATCACCTGGTGAAATGCAGGTGTTCAGCCTTGTCTTTAAAGGAGCATTATAGGACTTTTCCACAGCATCCATCGTCCTTCTGGCAGAAGAAGCACAGTTCCTTATCCAGTGGACTTGTGTGGGATCGTGTGAATGGCAATGAAGAACCAGATATTGAGGGGCTTGTGTCAGCCATATCTGCGCTTCCTCTTTTCTGTCCATGTATTTTGGCAGTGAAGTGACCTGTAGCTAAAGCATGCGCATTGCGGTCTATGGCACGTTGTATTTTAATCTTGTGAGTTGCACTTGAGTGACAGGAGCGATGCCAGACTGCCTTATTTGTGCACACTGTTTCTCGTGTGCTGTTTTGCAGTCTCCTTTGGACTTGGATGCAGTCCCCATCATTCAAACTGGCCCTCTCTTGAATTGCCTGCAGTACATGTCCATTGGAGTCAAATCTAGGATGTTGTACCTGGACTCCTTTCTTGTCATTATCAGACTGGCAGAGAATGCACAGCTTCCAGTTAATGGATTCCACGGCTTGACATGCCTCTTCTCTACCTTGTGACTCTTCATTCACGCTTGGAACCAGCAAAAATCATTGTCAAAATATAGTTAAGATAGCAAGTGTTGTTAAGTAACTATAAAGCATGCTAATTTCATAATACATGATAACACACACTCAGGACTCAAAATCAACACTTGCCAAATGCGGGTAAATTTAGCCGTAGGCGAGTAAGTTATTGAGACTACCCGCCACTTTAACTGTGGACTCACACCAAAAGCTTCATGAACGTTACTGGCAGCAGCCAGTCATTCATTTCTAATGTAAGCTCGCTACAAAGCAGGCCATGAGACATATTTGAAGCTTTTTGTGCGAGTCCACAGTTAAAAAAAAAAAAAAAACGGGAAAAAAAGTCTGAAATAAGCCGCAGAAAAAAAATTTGATTGGCCAAAATCAGTATTGGCAGGTTAGATTCTTTGTTTAAATTGTAATCAGTGCACTCCTATTCATTTTTCTACAATTATTACTGCACACTAGGATACAACATTGATTGAGAATCTCACACAAGACCAAGATGACATGCAAAAAAGGTAATGAGAGCAAAATGCCATGTAAAAACTTATACGTCATTTCTGACTGGTAAAAAATCTGTCTGGGTGGTACATTTTTTCATCTACCAGCCACCTGGGCTGGTAAGCCAGAAAGTTTATTTTGAGCCCTGCACACACTCTTTTCATAATAGTCATGAATGACTGACACACACACACACACACACACACACACACACAGCATACTGTACATACAGTAATGTGAGCTAGCTAATTTTCTGAAGTAAGAATGAAGATAATACTGTACCTGGATAGGGATGACACCTTTGATATACGGCCGTCGCAGTGGGGGGTTATCCGGGTAAGCTGTTCTGGGGCCCCAATCACGGGGGGGCCCTTGGCATTTGTTAAACTTTGATGATTTTTTTCTTTTAATTAAATATCTCCATTATTAAAAAATACCGGCAAGAATATTGAAGTAAAATCAAATTTGTTATATAAGTTTAATGATAAGGCTGCTATGATCAAAGTAAGACAGTCTGAGACTACCCGCACCCTCCTTGCAAAAATGCAAAATGGTTCATTCTGCCTAGGACTCGTGATTGGTTGCTAGGCAACTCAGTCACACACAGCGCTCTGGGAGGATCTGAGAGAGCAGACAGTTCAGACAGCAAGACGTCTCTTTTCAAACCAGGAGCTTACAAATTTTTTTTTCCAAGAAAAGGTTAGTTCAGCCCTTAATGTTTAAAGCACACGGTGAGAAGGTTTTACACGGTAAACAGGTGCTTTGCGTGCACTGCGCGCAGGGATTCTCCCCTCCCCAAATGCGAGGCTTATTCCTGGGGCCCAGAATTCGGTGCTACGCCCCTAAGTACAGTATGTGCAGTCCACAAAATATCAGGTCTGAGGAAGAGACATGGCTCTGACTGTCACTGTAAATGCAAATATTGCAATGGGAGCTACGTGGTGTCCAGATCTATTCTCAAGTATACATTAAGTTTATACTTTTTGATCCAGCACACATCTTATTGGTTTGCGATGTGCATGTTTTTTTCAGGGTTTTTACAATAAATATCATCCACAGTTGGGTCATGAAAGCTTTATAATTTCTTTAAAAGTTTAAGAGGTAAGATTAAAATGTTAATGAAATGATATAAAAACATGTATTTCCCAAGAACAACTGTAATATGAAATGATAACATCTTTTGATAACAGAGATATTGCAATAAAACAACCTTACCGTGTCATTTTGGAACCACCAAACATTAAAGGGTTAATGCTGTAGAATGTAATAGCTTTGTAACAACCACTATTAGATTCCTTGACCCTGGAAATATATAATTAGCTTTGAAAATCCATGTTCTAGCTTGTTTAGAAGCTGAGATATTACAAAACGTAGGTTTTACGGCGGCCATTTTGTAAATTCCAATATGGCCGCCTTATACACAGCTGTGCAAATGGCAACATGGGTTTTCTGATTCCTCAGACAATCTCCTTTCCAAAAATGTATAGGGTTGCAAATCCCCAAAAAAATCTAACGAGCGTTTAAATCATAATTTAAGGAACCTGACTACAAAGCCACACTGCAGCTGCGAGAGTGAAATCTACAGCCGCACTGCATCCACTTGTATTGTAAGGAACGAGATCTGCAGCCGCACCGCAGCCACAAATTCTTAATACACAGCTGCACTTCATCCACATTACATCTGTCTCTGATATCAAATATTTTGGATGTATTACAATTCTATGTAAGTACATGTGCATGTGTTGGTTAATGTATAATATCCGAAATATGTTTTGTAGACATACAATAAGTCAGTGGATCCCAAGCTCGGTCCTGGAGGCCCCCTATGCACGCTGGATTTTGTTCTAACCTCAACTGCAATTGAATTATTTAACAAGCTATAAATTTTTCAATCTGGGTGCCTTTGATGCAAGATTACTTAAAATCTTAATCATATTACACCAGAAACAGCATTGTATGATATTTTCAATGACATTTCTGTGGAGATTTGGCACTTATTGTGCTATATTGCAAACATATATACTTACATAAAAGGAGGCAAATACTCTCAGATCAAATTGAGAATGATCTGAATCAGTGTATCAGCTGCCCATTAGTGGAAGTCCAAACACCTGGGCACCAATCATAGCCATCTAGTAAATAATGAACAATTCAAAGACAAAGTAAATGATCTTGAGGCCAACCTGCATTGTATTGAAGTTTAACCCTTCGTTTACACGCAAGCGGAGAATTCGCCTCTGAAAACGATTCTTTCTAAAAACTCCGGCCAGAGTGGAGATTTTGGAAAACTTCGCTTGCAAGTTTGCATGTAAACTGAGAAAACGGAGTTTTAGGCAGCTGACGTCACAGTATGTGCCAGAACTTGCACCTGCGCCAAAAGTGCAACCAATGTTTACATTTTCATTGGGCTGTGGTGATCATGGATGATCGTGATTCATTTCTGTTGTTGCTATTTTCGGGATTCTGATTGGCTAACGTGTGCTTGAGCTTATCGTTACACTGCCACCTACAGGTTTGGCATGCTCTTGATGGCATATATACAGGGGTATGTATAAACAAAAACTTTTCTGAAGATTGATACGCGTGCATGATACAGGGCTCTCAAGTCTCATGCATTGAGCATGAGACACACGTATTTCAGTAAGTTCACACGCTCACACGCCAAACATGACATTTCTCACGCTGAGAAGTGATACAACTCGCCACACATTAGTAACATAGACTGCATATAAAAGAAATTAGTAATCTATGAATGGATGAGGCGAAGGCAGACTCCTCTGCTTGAATCAGCAACCTATCAGCCAATCAGAAAATAGTATTTCTTGTTGCCAGGTGAAATAGCAGCGCCGTAATCACGTCTTCCACGCGCGCGAATACCGCTATTGTGTGCACACGTCAAAGAAGAGCTAGAAGTAGAAGCCCAAAATCAGGTAATCACTTCATCACTTAATTTTTTTACAATAGCTGCTTATTTAAGTCGAGGAACTATACAGGATATTTGCTTTATGGATCATTTTTTACCTCAGTGTAACAGCTTTGGACGGTTATGGTTAGATGAATTGACTTGTAACTTGTTATGGGGAGAGTAGGGGCTCTCTGCCCTCCATGTAGTGTAGTCTGGCTGAAAACAAACCCTGCTCCGATCCGGTGTCACAGGTGGTACCGCAACATCTCTTGTTTGTGACAGACAAAACGATACAAATACACAATAGAATTATTTAATTTAGCCCTTTATTATACTGAGGAGTCCCCCTGAAATGAAAAAATTACAGATATGGCTGAACATTATCTTGTTCAAAACCTAACAACTACTCCAAGAGTAAACGCTAGCAAGTTGAAATCAAATTTTTAAGCTCTTGTCAAATGTCATTTGTGAATGCCATAGCTGGCCAGCTAACTCATATTCATGATGCTGAGTACAGCTGTTAGCTATGTTGTAAAATGCTTGATGTAGCAAAGTAAAAGGAAGTATACATGCAACATGCAGATATAAGATAGATACTTGTATATCCCAACGTTTAATTGCTCGCCTACTTGAGCTACCACTTCTGACAACAAGATGCGACAGATAACCCGGTCAGCATTCATTCTGCAAATAGCCTACAATGCGCACAAAACTTCCACGACTGCGCCCACGTAGGAGACAGGTAGTGTGACCAATTTCTTACAATGGCGGGGGCGGGGGGGGAGTCACTTCTTCTTCTTTGAGTTGAGTTACTGGCAGTTGTGAATATTCAATAACTGATCCTGGTTTGCCATTTAGTGATAGAATATTGTAACTGGGTGCATAAATTTGCAGCTCCACGTCCACTGGCGGACACATCTGCACAAAGATACACCGTTGTTCTTCTCAAACATGCCACATTGGCATAATGTTGTTCAATAAGATAAGTAATCCATCTAAGAACCAAAGGCATGTACTCAAGGAATATTAGCAGCGGGTTAAAATTCTTTTCTTGCAAACATTTTGTGGTAAGAACAAAAACCAGCATATACGGGGTCCTCCAGGACTCCTGGGCTACGTCCGAATAGTCAAAAAATTACATCATATCCATTAATTCCTAACCACTTTTCTTTCATCTTTGTGGAAAATGTCATAAGGTAAAGCAAAGGTGTAAAAGCGAATTCCTAACGGCTTAGAAAGACAACGGGTGCATGTCAGTCTGCTTATTTGTTGTCCTCTATCCTCTATTGAACTGGATGTTGTTTCGTGTCTCCTTCCTCTCTGGCCGTCTCAAAGTGCTTATTTGTGCTGAGTGAGAGAGCATAGAGGAGGGAGGATGGAGCTCTGACAAGCTGATGAGCGAGGATACATGAGAGCAGCCTTCCTGGAACACTTTCAGCGGAAAGCCATGATGTCACCCGGCATCGACATCAGCTGGCAGTAAAAAAAATGTGCAGCAGATCAGAAAAGGATTGTATCGCATCACATTTAGTCAGGGAACAAATCATTTTTTGATTCAACAAAATAAACTTAAAAAGGGGAGACAAGCATATCTTTTCTCTTCGTTTAATTAGTCAGAACATTGGGCAAGGAACTTTTGCAAACAGTATTTGTTGAAAACAACATTAAAGATGTTCAGAGTTTCTACAAAATCATAATGTAGCCAAAATAAAATATTCAATATTCAATTGTTAAAATACATTATGCGGCATAATACTCGCTTCGAGTAAACAGTAGACAACGAAAAATAGCCTATATCTACAGGAAAAGAGCAAAAAAAAAAAAGCGAAGCAGATCTGATCTTATACTTTCAAAAAAAATCAAAAGGATGAAGATGTCTACATTGTTAGTTCATGAATTATTTATGAATTTTCACACACACTTTCGTGAGAAAGCAAAAGGATGAGTTACACTTAGGCGCCCAGATCGCTCACTGGTCTCAAGTGCTTGAACTTGAGGAGTGAAATAAACAAAATAGGCAACATCACCTGCCGAGAACAATCAGTCTTTCAGGCAAATCAAGGCTTATTGTTTGTGCCGTAACTGAATTTAATCCCTAGTGGTAGATTTTGATCTTGAATTCTGCATGAAATGAAGTAAAACGAGATAAACTGTTATTTATACAACTGGAATCCACTTACTCATATTCAATTGTACAACGTATATAGTTATTTAATTATACTAAGAGGCATTAAAACACCTTAAGCAACAATGTGCGAAATTTTGTGGAACTAATTTAAACGTGGGAGAGGAGGGGGGACACAGGACTTGCACAATTCCTCAAAACGGCTTTAGTTTTTGGGCCAACGATTGACTGGCCAGCAGGGAAGAACTTCAACGATTGGTTGGCCGACGATTGGCTGGCCGGCTGTTCAGGGATCGGTCGGCCGGCGGGGAAGAACTTCAACAATTGGTTTGCTGAGGATTGGCTGGCTGGCTGGCCGGGCGGTGACTTCACTCGAATTTACTGGTCTCTGTATTTGTATGATAAATACATGAGTCTCGAATTTCGGCTTTGAGACATTGCAAGGGAAACTGGATGCTTTCCTGTTGTTGGATCTTGGATTTGAGAGATTGCAGCAGAAACGGAAATTAAAAAGTGGAATTGAACGCGCCACACTCGTTTATGCGTGTGATTATCCTGTCCTTTCTTGTTTCGTCTTTCAGATCAGTTGGTAACGTTACGTTACACATACCTCAGTCCAACATAGAAACTTACACAAAAATTTAAAAAAAATTTAAAAAATTGATAAACACTGTTACTATGACTATAGCTGGACTATTTACGTACACGGTGGAGGTGGCGCCGGCACTATTATGTTTCAGTATTTTCAAGAATACCAGTATGATGCCCCGACTGGTTTCCAAATTAACTTACAGGCCTACCCTTGCGCGTTCATGAGTTGGTTTGCAAGAATGGAAGCAGTTGTGGTTGCCGCTTCCATTGTGTTTATGAGAGCAACTTTAACCGACACCAGTGAAAACAAAAAATTTAAGAAAATATTAAGTTTAAAAGATCGCGCCAAGCTGGATTCGACACCCCATTGAGGTAACTAATTCTGTCTTCGCCACGACGCTGTTGTACCCATCACGCCACTGCAACCCGACCAGCATTTGAATCCAGTCTAGCAATGGACTGCAATAATCAGGCATTAATGTACTGTGAACTTAAAACACATTTTGTACATATAGAACGTTTACAATGTCCAATTTTTGACGCCAATGAATGTTTCTTGGCGATATTGGTTGCCATTTCACAAAAATTCATGCGTATTTTCTTCGAATGAACAGCAACAGGTGGATTAAATATTAATATAGTGGATGCATATGGTGCGCTTGCCCTAGCTAGCATCCCGGTCTTTTAAAAAGTTCCGTTTAATTTTGTTGCATTACGAGCACCATCCGACCATTACAGGCTAATCTTCTTTCGTGCTGGATTGGTTCAGTTTGTTTCAGTCCTCCATGCTTGTTTTCTCTGGTACCGGCTGTGAGATTCCATAGAGATAGAGGAATGTAACACATCGTGCCAATCTAGCGTGAAAGAATCATAACAACGGTCAGAATGTGTTTTTAATTTCCCTATTCAATCTCGCAACCGATACGACAGTTAACAAGAATGGAGGACAGTATTTCGCAGCTGGTACCAGGATTATTTCCTTAATCTTCCTAAGTTCCTATTGAATCTCGCTACTGATACAAGAGAAAACAGGTACAATGAAGGGACTTGGGATACATTATCATATTAGCTACAGTATGTGACAAAGTGCAATACCCGGTCAGGCTGTGACTGTCGCTTATGAAAATCGTTCATGCTTTCTTTCCTGGATCATTTTTTTGACTGTCTACCATATTTGAGGTAAAATTGACCTAAATTGCTCACTTCGCAACACGCTTTTTTATCCGCAGCGACTGAAATAACTACCAAACAATTCGCTATTTGGGGGCACTATAAAATTCCAAAACTTTCTTCTTTCTCGGCCAATTCTCATGATCTTGGTGTCAACTACAAGGCCTTTTCGAGAGCTTTCAATAGGTCATAAATTCATTAAAATCCATTGCATTTCAATTTTTTTTCACATAGTTAACCATGTTCAACCATCACCAATATCGTCTAACGCTTTATTAAAACACATGGCAACTCCTTCACTCGAACATATTTATTAAGTGGTGTTCCTCGAAAATGTGAATTCTTTGTCCTTATACCATAGTCAGGGTGAATACCCTTTTCTTTTTGGATGGCAGGTATGGATTAAAACCGGAACCGCACAGGTAGCTCGGCTACGGTAGTTTCACCGTTCGAATTTCATCCACTAGCCAATCTGTAACCTCAGCAACGTTAGAGGACTGGCATTTGGCTGGGTATGATGGAAACCAAGCTGCTCATTTATCTCCAGTAAATTTGGCGGCGTCATATAAGTTGCATCCTGCGGGGTGGTTAACAATAGGTACTCCAGCAATAATGACTGTGAATATTATAGCAGCGAAGTAATCAGGCTTTATTCATTAAACGATAGTAATTGTGTACGGTTACAAAGGAAGCTAACGTGTCCACTTAATGTATCTGCAGCTGCTGACAGTTCGCTGGCTACGTGCTTTGCCGACAGACTGATTTCAACTCGCTGGCTCTATGGAAACCGTCATAAATTCATTGTAATTGCAGGTAGCACGTTAGCTACAGTCTGCATAATCACGCATAATGTTGTGTAATGCATAATCTCTGTTTCAGCGGGAATCCATTACCAAATCATTAGCTGGTAAACGGATGTAAGCGTGCGCAAAAAAATTCTTCTCCATGAACCTGAGATGAACTAAGATAGCTAGTTCAATTTAGCTTGGCCTATAGTATTGGGTATGAGAAGGCGCGGCGCCTGTTTACGTGCAAAACTTTCACAAAAATTTCTGAATGCAGTGATTTGATATTGCTGGCAAATGACCGTGGTATAAGCAGGATAATCAACTCATAGGTGTGCATTACACGGTTTAAAGGCACTTTGCGGAGGCAACCACCCTCCGCTTCGTGTCGGGTGGTTATTTGTCACCGCGTCGTGCCTTAAAACCGTGTAATGCACACCTACGAGTTGATTACCCTTACATAACATGTCCAAAGAGGAAACATGGGGGAAAAAGGAAACCTTGAAGTTCGTTCTTACACCCTCACTATACAGGAACTGCCCTGTGTTCACGAAAGTGACGTCACGTCCCCGATTAACACAACTCTAACGATAACTTTATTGTTTGATTACGATTCATGAACATACATGCTTTAACTGCTATCTACATCTGCTGCTGCTGTCTCTCACAAATTGACATTCACAAAATCAATAATTGCTACCCTTACTCTAGCTCTTTGTCTATTCAAATGTATAACTTGCTTTTGATATGTTTCCTTACCCCCCACCTCCCACTGCCTCACACACTCTTACTCTTATTCACTCCCACTCCCTCACTCACACACTCTCACACTCTGCCCACCCACTTTGTAAATAATTTATCAGCTCCAGCTCATTACTAAACTTGCACTTGATATAATTGCGATATAATTTGCCTCATTTAGCACCCTTTTCTTGGGCCCACATTCTCATACAGCACTTGACGGCCTAGCCAAATACTAGGTTGCACCTAGTTTTGTTTTCAGATACCCCTACCCAAGGTAGAATAAAGCAACCATGTTTTTGGATGGTTCAACAAAAAATATTTATACAAAATACAGCAAAAACTGATGATATTGATCAACATATTGCAGACCCCATGGGCAGAAATTAAACCACTTGAGAGATGAGGAAGGGTGGAGGGATGACTACTTAATGTCATGTAAATTTGCATGTACTTTATATATTTCAAAAGACAGAACTTTGGTATATGTCTGGGAATATGGAATATATGGTTGGTAGAACATTAGCTCTTTAGAGTGCCACCTTTGGTCAGATAGCTATCCACCCAGTATAAAACTAAGCTAAACTCTTCAGTTTCAGAGAAAACTAGTGGTGTGTGTCACAAACAATTTCTTTGGTACATCGCTGGGGATAGCCGGTATTTGCATCCAGCCTACAGCACTCCCTGGGTGCAAAATTTTCCGACTTTTGATGCTGAATATCATCTACTCTGAAAATACCACCACTGAGGTTTTACTAATGCTGTAATGTACCCCAAAGGGACTATGTACCCAGAGAATTTCAGATCTCTGTCTTGCTGAGTAAACAAAATAATGCCACCTAAACATAGGCACAATCTGCTATGAAAAGGTCCATTTTGAGTTTTTCTCCAACTTTGGCTCTTTCTAGCTTGAAAGTGTACATACTATCAAAGAAATTCTTTTTATTCCTGAAAATAGAGTTCCAAAAGCACAACAAACAGCATTTACCACCACAGTACATATCTGGGTTACTGAGAAAATATACCGCAAACACGCACCAAAAATCAATTTTGACTATCTTTCCGGCTGTCCATTGCACTAAACCAGCAAAATACCAAGGTACTATTCACTGAAAATGATAGTCTTATTGTGAGTAAACACACAATAAAGCCTTCCAGATTGGATTGGTAAATGTCTGGGATATTAGTCCATTCCCATTTTCAATTTTTATAGTTATCTCTCAAATAATTCCGGCTCGATAACGTAGTTACCCAGCTTAGCGCTGATGTGGTGATGATGTCAAACCGGACTTGAAATGTCACAGGTCATGATAAAACTATAACTTATTTGGTACTGTGTACCCATAAGTCATGATATTTGATGTAAAATGTGTTGTCAACAGCAAAACTGAGCCACTTTAGTGGCTTCCAGGCAGTGCCATCGGCAGGCAAAGTGTGATACGGACCTAAAAATTTGGCTTTTTCCATGAGACACCCATGTGTACTTATGTGCCAAGTTTCATTCAATTCCAGGGGGTTCAACTCCTCAACTTCATCAAAAAGTTCCATTTTCTCATTGAATGGCTCTTAAAAACTAGTGCCAAGAGGCTTTTAAGGCAAAAAAAAAAAAAAATGTCAAATGTCAAAAAACAAAGCTGCCCCTCACTGATGTTCACGGACATTTAGGAAGAAACTAGAAAAGTTAATAACCAGAAAATAGCAAAAGGCACATCTGCACGCCTTGATGCAAATGTGAGCAAATTTTCCTGGAAATATATCAACCGGTTTCTGAGTTATGGTCCGGAAATGGTGGGAACGCCGCCAAGGACATGCAGGGGAAACCGGACAAAAACAATGGGCTCTATCTTTCACACTGCCTTACCTGTTGCCACTACTCGCAACCCGTGAATTACGCATTTAGCAGCTTCCACTATCCCTAAACGAAATCTTGCGGCCACACTACCCGCTATGCATTATGCCGAATCCTTATTTACGCTTGGAGGTGTGCCCGTGGGCGTGTTTATGCACTTTCCCTACAATTGCTATCTTGACCACACACGTTAGGGAAAGCGTATAGCGGGTCCTAAAACCACCCGCTACCTGCATTCGGGCTTTCACAAGAGTGCTATGCACTAGCACTCAGTAACGGAAATTTTTTTTCCAGCGAGAGCGGCATTTCAGAACTCTCTTGCGAATGAAGGTAATTTTGGCGACAAGTCCTATGTACACCTGTTTTTGCAGCACGGTCACGCAACTTGCTGTAAAAAAATAGACAGCTGTCCGACTGGAAAATGTACACGGACGAAACCACGTACTTGTCACCAGAATTGCCTTCATTCGCTGAAGAGTTCTGAAATGCCGCTCTCGCTGGGGAAAAAAAAAGATATGTCGCTGAGTGCCAGTGCATATACCTAATTTTATTTTTCTAAAATGGGATTTTGTTCTATGCTTCATTTCAGACCGGAGGGGGAGTTGGAAGTGCATGGCGAAACACATTTTTTTCCTTTTCTTTTTTTTGAAGTTTCCATCACAAAAGGGGTAGGCTTGATTTTTTTTTTTTTTTTTTTTTTTTTTACTACATACCAAACATTAAACAATATGTCAATGTCAAATAATAATAATAATAATAATAATAATAATAATACAATTCATGATTAACTTAAAACAGATCCTCCCCTGACTGGATTTGACCTCATGCACGGGCAATTTAACTTCGTCAACGGAGAAACGTGGCGACCTTCCTCTCTCCATCACAGATTTCGGCTTGAGGATTTGGGATAGCGCAGCCTGCTCCGAAAGGCAGTGGCACCTGGCACACTGATTGGTTTAACTGGCGTAACGCCCAAACCACGCCTATGCATAATGTAACGGGTAGCGCTGGTGTTTTAGGGATATAGGCAGGTGTGCAAGATAGCAACTTTCGTGGGGGAACGCCTCTTACGCAATGCGAAATCCCCAAATAACGGGTTTAAGGGACTCTGGCGTAAGATAGGGCCCAATATGTTCCCCCTCCCTTTGGGGGGGGGAGACATAATTATATACTGATTTTCACCGTGAAACCAGGAACAGATTGGTACCTCCCCTCCTGTGTATGAGTGATCTCATTGCTTTACGAATAGCCTATTGGAAATTACCCACAAGGCTGCCCTGCGAATAGCCACTTCCTGTAAACACCTCTATACAGTGTGACATCTTCCTCAAAGTCAGATAATCAGTTGGCCATTTTGCCGGTTATTTGTGTTCCATACATGACATCCTCAATCCGTTTGCACAAGTTTCACAGATGCTTGGCATGCTAGATTAGGATATCGTCGTACAGGCAAAAAGCTTAACTTTTACCTCCCATAACTTTGTAGCCACTTGACCAATTTCCAAGTGGTTTTCAACATTGTAATCAGACAGACACAGGGAAGCTTGGATTTTCAGTAAATTGAGCTCTACAGTTACTCTTAAAATGATTTGCCAGCCATTGCAGTTTGTTTTTATTAACATTTTACGCAACGCCCTAACTTTTCTAGAAACGAGGCTGTATAACAAACTTTAAGGAGTGGTAGGAAAGGCTCCAAACCAGGACACTCTAACAGTGATGGGGGACCTAAATGCAAAGGTAGGGAGAAACAATGCCAACACTGAAAGGATCATGGGAAGGGAAGGTTTGGGTGAGGCAAATGAAAATGGTGAAAAATTGGTTGACTTTTGTGCCTTGAATAACCAGACCATTTGTTAAACACTATTCTCACATAAACAGATTCACAAAGCAACATGGATGTCACCAGATGGAGTAACCAAAAACCAAACTGACCACCTTGGAATAAGCTAATGATGGATAAAAACACTGCAGGATTTTCATTACCGGTCAAAAGTTTTAGGACACCCCAATTTTTCCAGTTTTTTAATCGAAAATTATGCAGTTTAATGGCTCATTGTACTCTGGAATGAAAGCATAGACATGATAGAACAAATTAACAATCAAAGTTAAAAAAGAAATTATGGAATCAATTTATAAACCAAAATTTATTTTATGGCTCAGTCCCACTGGGGATTTAGCATGTTGCGACGGTCGCCGATGGGGAAATTTGGAAAAGTTTGGCGATGCCTTGCGATTGTGCGTGACAAAATGGTCAAAAAAAGTGGAGCAGTCCCATTATAATTTGCTTTTGGGATTGTTCGCCGAAGGAAGGGATGACATTGTGCGATAAATCGGCGGCATGCTTGCTGTCTGTCTCACATCTGATCGCCGATTCAAACTGTAAAAGAATTTGCAAGACGCGTGAGCCACCGAATTCTCCAATGTGACCAATCACTGCGACGTACACAATGCAAAATCGACCAATTGCCGACGGAGCGCAAAATGCAGTCCCACTACGTCAGCGTCAAACATGTCGCCAAGGTTCGCCGAACGTAGCCGAAGTATCGCCGAATGTTCGGCAATAGTTCGGCGAGGGTCGCCAACACTTTTTCAGTTTTGAAAGTGTGGCGGATGGTTTACTGATGCAGCGCATACATTTGCCGACCGTCGGCAAGCATTCGGCGAACATTCTACGACAACTTTTGAGACGAAAACGTTGCGAATGGTTCGCAACAAAATTCAAAGCAGGCTTTGAAATTTTTCGGGCTTTTGCGATCCACTCGTGATCCATTGCGATGGCTAGAATTCGCCTGTGACACTCGGCGAACGTCGCCGCACATTCTGCAAATGTTCGGCAAACGCGTTTGCGATGCATTGCGATTCTCACTTTTTCCATCGGGAATGCCTCGCAAACCATCTCAATCCCCAGTGGGACCTAGGCATTAAACTTTTGACTCAAAGTACCCACCTTTGGCAGACATAACAGGTGAACACACCGGTGGCATTCTTTCTACAATGGAAATCAAGTAAGGGAGAGCTGGTACAAAAGTAACATTTTTCACATAAACGTCATTTTAAAAGATAACATTACAGCCCGAGCGATTAACTACTTTTGTGTGTGCTCTGTCAATATCAGGTGCTAAATCATCCCAATATATATATATTGACTTCGGCATAGTTTGCCGTCCAATGGAAGTTGTGCATTGCTACTTTCGACCCCTCCAGTCGGGATGAAAGTAGTGCACGGGCGGGACAAAAGTAACCTGATCAAATTAACTGGAATCTTTTGAATTACTGTCGATTTTCATTTGAAAAAATCAAACAATGTCTTTGCTAACATGCAATTGTAAATATACAATGCACTCATTTATTCAATTCAATCATAAAAATGACATTAAAACAGAAGCAAAAACAATCACACATTTGTTTTAAACATTTTCATCACAGTTGTGACAGATATAACGAGCTGCACCCTCAGTGCATGCCTCATGTGACCACAGCAGACAAAAGATGCACTGCACCCACACTTCTCCAGGCAAAGATGAGGAAAATGTCTCCCCACAAACAAGACATTCCTCCTCATTGCCCCGAGAAACTGTGGTTGCAGTGTATCCGCTTAACAACGTCTTCTTTGGGCGTTTTGAAGAGGACTGTTTCTTCTGGCCCTTCTGCCGAGTCTCCTCCTCCAAGGCAGCTTTTACTGGGGTGTCGGTCAGTATTGCTGTTGACCTGCAACATTCAATGAGATGGTAGTCAGAATCAGCTTGTTTTTATACAAGCAAGAAAATCAAGACAAGTTAAAAACGACAGTCTGTTCACCTCTTTCTGCCTCTTCTTTTATTTTCTTTCCTCGAGCCAGCCTTTGGATATGGGCGAACCTTTTCTGGGCTGAACCTCTGTATTAGCGTGCCACTAGATGTTCCTGGAACCACAAGCATACCTGGATAGATAATATTTCAAAAAAGTAATAAATGCTTGGCAAGGCTCAACATGCACATTTAAAAGACATGCACAGACACAAACTCTCACCATCTAGAGGAATGGCAGACTCATGGGGATGCAGCTCAAATGGGCTCTGGCTAGGTTGCTGGTGTCTTACGGGAGCGGGCGCTGGTGATGGAGCGGACATTGGTGATGAAGAGGGCGCTGGTGATGGAGCTGGCACTGGCATTGGGGATGGAGCTGGTGCTGGTGCTGGTGCAGGTGCAGGACGGTCGGTCACAAAAGCTGGAGCAAAGTCTGTCTCACTGAAAATATCTGGATTCAAGGGCCAGATACCGGTACACTCAAACCCAGCTGAAATGCTGCTTGCTGTCAAAGCTTGAGGCAGAGCTTTAGCCACAAGACTTGGGATGTTGTAGATGGTCAAAGTTCTTCCAGGGTTCATTCAAGATCCAATTGTCTGCTGCACTGTTAATGTAGTGCTTCAGAGGACCAAAACGCTTCGGTCTAGCGGCTGAAGACGGTGGGAGCAGTGGGGGAAAAAGACAGGAGTACAATGCCATGTGACTTGCAAAAGTCAATAGCTACCACAGAGAGGTGTGACGGATGATTGTCTAAGAGTAGCAGCAACTTTGACTCCGGGGCACGCGGGTGTGCCTTGCAAAATGCTGTAAAAATGCCAAGAAATCGGCCTCCTGCATCAACCCCGATCCATTGGCAGAACCAGTGCAGCCAAGGGGGCCATCCCAGATGAAGTGGTGCTGGAACTTCTTCCTTGGGAAGATAAAGTAAGGGGAACAAAGTTGCCTTGTGCGTTGGCAGCAAAGGCAACAGTCACCAATGTCCCTCTTTCCCCAGAGGTCACAGCACCGACCTGGCGCTGCCCCTTGGTGGCAATGATTTTGTCTGGCACTTGAACCGTTGTGGTACCTGAAATAATATATGAAATGAATTACTGCTGTTGCAAATCACTGTTGCTTTTTAATTTATCTAAATATAAATTTTTACCTGCTTCATCCATGTTCCAGATGTCCTTTGCTTCAAAATTATAGCGGGTGAGGACAGTCTTTAGGTTTTTAAAAAACGCTGTCACGTTGGTCTTGTTGAAGCTGGTGGAACGGGACATGCTGGTGGCTTGAGGTCGATGGATGGACAGGGTTTTGTTGCGCTCGAGGAAGGAGGTGAGCCAGTCCTTCCCTGCCATCTGGTTTTTCTCCCATGAACATAGAGTTTTGAGGCCAATATTTTCGGCCAGCTCATATGCAAACTTTCGCACCTAAAACAGCATGAAAAAAGAGGTTAATTCCCAGATAGCAAGCACCTCAGAGCCGGGGCAGATCTGGAGCTGAGGTGCTTGCTATCTTAGGCAAATGGCGATAGTGGTGTAGCTCTGTCTGCAGTGTTACTCCAACCTCTTTAGGACTCAGGGCAAAATATATATCAGCTGCTCTCTTTATATATGCCTGCAGTCTCTTCTCCTGTTCTTCTGTGAAGACTTTGTTGTGAGCCCTGTACCCTGGGGCTCTGGCCTGCTGCCCTCCTGCCTCTGCCCTCCTCTTGCAGTACCTGAACAGGGTGACATGACAAACGCCATGCACCTCTGCTGCCCTCCTTATACTCTTGCCTCTTCGGACATCAAGAAAGGCCCTTCCGTAAACCTGCTGGTCAACCTTTCCTCTTTGGGTAGTTCTGACCCTAACTCTTGGCATTTTCTGTCGGTAAAATATATCACAAGAAAATTCGGCCGCATTAGCAGAGAGGGACGAACGTAACGGTTGCTACTTCCGCCCCGACAGTGACTCCAGACATTAGAACCAGGCTTGCTTCTAAAGTGGAAAAAGTCTGACATTTCAAACTTCAGGATATGTTACAAAACTAAATGACTTATCACTTCATCATAAATATGACACATGGAGCGATAAAGACAATCTTTAAGTCAAAAAAGTTTACCATTTGTCTGAATTTACTCACCACTGTGGAAAACGGTCTTCCCGCTCTCGTTCCGCGGGGAAGCGTAAAACCTCAAGATTTTTCGCGGGTCTGGAGAGTGTCGCGAGCTGCACGTGCTGACCTAATATGACGCATCGAAGTGCGGATGGCTGTGGGTAAATCGCCGTATTACTTTCGTCCCACGTTACTTTCGCACCGGCTCTCCCCTATTCTTCAGAAAGTTCTTCCCAACTCTGTTGCAGAAGTTCCCATAAATGTGTGGCACTTGTAGGTTGCTTTGCTTTCACTCTTCTGTCCAGTTCATCCCAAACCATCTCGATGGGGTTTAAGTCTGGAGACTGTGCTGGCTACTCCATGTTTTCAAGCTTACCATCTTGTTCTTTTTTCCTAAGGTAGTTCTGGCAGGGCTTGGACTTATGTTTTGGGTCATTATCTTGATGTAGCATGAAACCCTAACCAACTAGGCACATACCAGAGGGTACTGAATGGCGCTGCAGAATGTTGTGGTAGCTGTTTTGGTTCAGCGTGCCTTTCACTGTGCAAGTCACTGACCCTGGATCCAGCAAAACAGCCCCAGACCAACAAGCTTCCTCCTCCATGTTCGACAGTTGATGTCACGCACTGAGGAACCATCCTTTCACCTATTCAACAGCGTACAAAAAACCTGGGTAACCTTATCTTTTGGTTAAAACTTCTGACAGTTCACCACTTACCCTTGTACCATTTCAAACTATTAATTGGACCGGAAGTGCATAATTTTCATATAAACTGGAAAAATTGGGGTGTCATAAAACTTTTGACTGGTAGCGTACATGTGAAAAGAGGAGCCTTTGTTGGTTCTATTATTTCCTGGTGGTTTCACTGAAAATTATGTTGGCTGATGAGACGTATCGAAAGATCAGTGAAAGGTGGAGAGCTAAAGAAACGAGAAGCAAAGAGAAATGACAGATGAAAGGTCATTCATTGAATGATGACTTGCCGAAATCGTGTGCAGATCTCTGAAACAGAATGAACAGAATGGAGTTGGTTTCAAGTCTCTAGCTGTAATAGTAGCAAAGTTATGAACCAAAATGTGGTTTTAATGTTTTTGGTGACTTTGACATTTGACTTAGGGATTAAAAAGTATTGGCTTCTGGCGACGAACCTCCTCTATTATATGGTGAAGTTTCATGAACATAAACAATAAGCAAAGGGTAAAAAAGCGTGTTACGAACAAACGGACAGACAAACAAACAAATATACAAACAGACGACTAATGCAACCAAGAAACATACTTGCCGAATTCGTAGATTTCAGCAAGTAATAAGAAAAGAGAACTAAAAAGAGTTTACCATCAAGATAAAAGGAACCCCATTGACTACATGGCCAGTGAAGCAGAGGAGGCATCATTTAAAGTAGGGATTCAAAGAAAAAACTGAAATATGGCAATTTCGACATCAATGTAAAGCTTAGAACGCAAGGAATGCAATGTAATGTCATTCCGTCGCATTATCGGTACGAGAAAATGGAAACAAGCACGAAACGACAGTATTTTATCCAGCGAGAATACTTCCGTGATGCCAGGAAAGAGGCCCGTTTTGGGCAACGTCACGGACGGGTTTTGCAGGCTCTGCTCTGTGAATTTGTGGGCAGAGTCAATAGAAGCACTATGGCTCTCTCTAAGCTTTATATTTTGTTATTTAAGGTTCAAATTGAGTCGTAATTTACTTGAGATGGATAAATTATAATGGAGAAAAATTAATCTGCCGTTTTTTTTTTTTTTTTTACTTTAAACTCATACTTTTCTATATAGCCTAGTACATTGACGATTAACATGGACATATAAACGATCTGACGGAAAGCATGTGTAAATGCGGGGAAGGCAGGGTTTCCTCCAGGACTTTTTGAAACTGTGGTGGAGGGCTTCATCATCGGGTCAAAACTCAGCATTATCAGGTGTGGCCAGTTTTCATTTAATCAGCACGTAGGCGATGTAGTAATTGAAGTCTATGTGCACGGAGGTTTATCAGTTTCACGTGTCACGGTGGATTTCACATATAATATGAAAACCGATTGTGACTCCGGAATTGGAATTAAATAATCATGAAGATACAATTAGGTAGAGCAGGATGTGCTCACAGCAAACACAGAAGAGAAGAGATACAACAACTATAAAAAGCAATTAAGACCTGAAATTGAGCTTGAGTGCAAGAGAAGTACAGGCGGACGATTCAGGCTGCTCTTGAGGTATTGGGGGGAGATATTGAAGGTGCGATTGTGCTCTAAATGGCATCGACCTCGTCACTCCGTATTTCTATGTCAGTCAATCACTGTTATGAGAGTCCACCAGAGGCGTTGCCAGGATGCCTAGCTTGGGTGGGCATTTGTCCTCTTTGGGGGGCAAAAAAAGAACCTCTAAATCGGCGTAAAATACAACATGCACAACATCTTGAAACTTTCTATATATATATGTGTGTGTGTGTGTGTGTGTGATTCATGATTGTTGAAACTGTTTAAATGAAATAAAATCAATGGAAGCAATGAAATTATATAAAGACGTTTCAAATGATCTTATTTCATTTGAACTATTTAAACGATAATGAAACACATGCATTGCTTCCAACCCCTGAGTAAAGAAAAGCGTGAGAAGTCGGGAGTCATAACGCAGGTGAAACTGATAAACCTCCATGCACAAAGACTTCAATTTCGTGCGAGAATGATGTATATTTGGCATTTTCCGGGATGGATTTTGCGATATCTACGAGTGTGGAATCTTTTTTGAGAGTGTAATCAACAAGCCGAGTAAACAGTCCCTCCTCATCCATATCTCTGTGATTGTGCCCACGCAGAGCAAGCTCACTAGCAGTGAGAAACTGAATGACTTCACCCATGCTTTTAATGTGGTATCTGTTCTTTTCTACAGTACTTGGGTATGACCCAGCAGATAGACTATATTTTCATCTGTATCTGACTGGCGCTGGTACTCCTGTTACGCAACCATGGCTCTGGAGTGTGAGATGCTTGTTGCATGTTTGTACAGTCTTTATCGAGTGCTTTTTTCCCATTTGTGAAGCCACATTTAGTAAATATGTCCTCACGATCCGAATTAGAACTAAATTTGTGACAAGCGAAGCAAACCCTGGCATCGCGCAGTACTGAATATTCAAGCCATGCCATGGTCGAGTTTGATACGCTTAGAACTGCTTAAAATGGGCTGAGATGGGCGATCCATATTTAAGTCCAGAGGAGTGGACGCAGAGCCGGGGGTCTGAACATGGGGAGAACAGACGTTATGAGCCCTCAGCATGGGTGCAGTGCTGATAGAGCATGGTGAATCTGCCGGTGATTCACAGGCAGTCCCGGACCCCAGCACGGATGCAACGCCCTGTTCGGTGGTTGCAGGGCTGCTGGTAGAGACAGCACTTGTGGGAGTGGGAGCTGCTTGTTTTTTAATAAGCCACGTATGCATTGCTATTGGCAAATGTTTGAAGTGCTTATGATACAGATGTTCGAAATGTTGAAATGTGCTTATGATACAGAATTATTGTTGCAACAACCCCAGTGAGTGACTAGCAACTCCAGACTAGCTGCTAGCTAGCTGCCTGGGCTCACTCGGTAGCCAACTCAGGTTATAAACACACGAGTTGACACACAGATGACAAACTAGTACACAAAGGACCTTAATGTCAAACAACAAGACTGACAAAATAAGCGGTGGAAGAAGTCGCAACAAAAGAGATGTGGGCAAAGTTTTAATTCCCTGAGAGAAGCACAAGTCCTGAATGAGCAACGTAAACGTTACCTCAAACTGAGTGAAGACGGAAGTCTACGAGAATGGGAGGGTCCCTAGTAATTCGAGAGTGCCCATTGGTTAGTTTCACATCAGAATTGACCGGCAAAGGAATCCACCAATCACACATAGTGATAGATAGAAGAAGCATACGTAAAGCTCGGGGTGCGTTGGGGTTCAAGCGCGTCTGCATGTAAGCCGGCTGCGCGAGATTCCCGAAAAATTACGCGAGAATCTTGCCGAAGTTGCGCGATGGAGGGCTTATCGTGCAACTTCGGCAAGATTCTCGCGTAATTTTTCGGGAATCTCGCGCAGCCGGCTTACATGCAGACGCGCTCGAACGCACCCTCTGTCTTAATGGCTGTCTACCTCCGGCTGTGAATCACGTAGGAAACGCGTGTTTGCTGTCAAATAGTAGTAAATCAGTTTTTTATCCTGAGTTTTTTCATTGGGTGGGCAGAGCTTTTCTCAGGGTGGCCACTGCCCACAACCCTGCCCCCCCCTTGGTAACGCCCCTGGAGTCCATTTGATCGTGTTCATAAAATACTATCTTTTTTGTAGCTCTTAGCATTGGCTTATCCAACCGTCCTCGGAATGGTAGCATGACTCCAGTAAAAACATAATTTTCTTTCTAAACTAGACAACGTGTACGTGGATAGCGTAGAGCCAGCGCGGCAACCGGACTTTTTGCAGGCACGGAACGAACCAAAATAAGCAGCAAAACTAAGTATGCATCGATGAAAGAAATCACCATTATGCGACATTAGCTTGAAAAAAATTATAAAGATTTAAACACGGGATTTAAAACTATGAACTACTGGGAGATCTGGAAGACATAAATTAAGAGTTCTGACTCGTCAGGCTTTAAAAACAAAATTGAAAACAATTTTCACAGTGTTCATTGAATTATAACTATGGAACATCTGGGTACTTTCAGAGTACACAACCCGTGTGTGACGTCTCGGGAAATGAGACTGTCGGCGGACTGGTTACAGTGGAAAAGGAGCAATATTTTGAAAGCGAATGTCAAGTAGCATGAATTTTTTTTTTCTCTTGTTATATGAGCGAATACCTTCAACATATCATGAAATTGCCATAACAGACCATTTTTATGGGTACTTATTTTCTTTGAATCCCTACTTTAACAAACATATGCAGACTCTCTATATGCCTGCACAACAATTGAGCAGAATAAGATTAAACCAGGACTGCCCAATTAGGGATGAAGTGCACTCCTGACAAAGCTAGATCAGCTTCAGTGGTGGAAGAGTCATTTCAAATCCACACTGAGCCAATCCATCCCTGCCCAACCAGCAGATGCCCCCTTGCCAATCAACACCAAACAGATTAACAGAGGGGAGATGAAACCAGTTCTTATCAAACTGAAGAATGGAAAAGCTACCAGAGCAGACAATATCCTTCCTGAAGCCCTACAAAGGAGGACCCAGCATGGTGGAGACTCGGTAGAAGTTATTAAACTTGGTCCAGGAAAAAAAATAAGAGATTCCCATTGATTAGAAAAGAGGTCTTTTGGTAAAGCTGAGGAATAAGGGTGACCTCGGCTTTTGTCGGAACTGGTGGGCAATAGTGCTGCCCTCTATACTCAGCAAAGTGCTAATCAGAGTCATTCCAAAGCAAATGAAGACGGCCATTATGATAGACAAGCAGGCAGGATTTAGAAAGGGCAGATCCTGTATTGATAAAATTTCTACACTTAGAATTCTAGTGGAACAGACAGTCAAGTGGTAATATTCTCAATATGTCTTGTTCGTTGACACTGAGAAAGCATTTTGATGGCCGCATGCAAGAAGGGCGTAAGTGACATTTTACAAATTTTACAGGAGAGCCAAAAAACTGCCACAGCACCACCTGTTAGTTATATGCTGAACTAACCATGATAGAAGTATAGTACTTGATAACCTATTGGGATGCCTACTAGACATTTTCATAATTCTTCGTAATTTGGTAGATAATTAGCAAAATGCACTTAAGCCCATTTAGTATGGGCGAAGATGACCATTTCAGTCACAGCGGCACCAATGTTAAAAAGGCATTTTAACTCCGTTAGGATAGTTTTTTAGACTCCAGACTTGGTCAGGAGATGGGCTAGTCTCAGTTATTCTAAAACAACCAAAAAAGTCATTTTTGACTGAAGTGTCACGCCCTTCTTGCATGAGGCCAAGTTAAATGGTGATTTTATTCCCTGCAGAGGAAAGTTAAATGGAAGATTCACCATCTATGGAGAGACATTTGTCTCTTTATTATTCAATAAAAGAGAATAGATTTGCAACCAAAAAAGAGATTTGAGAGCAAAAGAAAATAAGTGGCAATCAAAAAAAAAAATTTGAGAGCGAAACAGAGTAGGTTGCAATTGGAAAAAAATGTTTTGAGAGCATATCTCTTCAACTTCAATCAAAATGTTATGATTCTGTTCTGTTCTGCTCATGTTCTGTTCATGTTTTGCTTTGCCTTGATTCCATGCCATGTTTTGTTTCTGTTTATTCCTGCATTTCCTGCCATAGTCCATTTCCCCAGTCATATTCTGGTCATTGTTTTGTATTTTACCATGCATTGCACTTTGTCTCCCCTGTCTGGTCTTATGTCATGTGACAGCTCATTGCCCCAGTATTGTGTGCCACACTTTCGGGTGATTTCATGGTTTCTGGGTTTCCAATGATTCCTTCTAAATCTCGTTTGCTTCCTTCGCCTTGATGTTCTATCATTACCAACACTACTAACAGTTTGTTATTTTAGTAAAATTTACTAACCAGAACTAACATTGTTTATAGTACTAACTTACTAACGAGCACTAGGGATTGTATAGCCGCACTTTACTAATTCACTAACGAGCTCTCAGCACTCGCCCTATTCTAGTCTCCGCCCCTTGTCTTTACTCAATCTACTTTGCTGCGCTTCAGCGGATCCTCCGCACCTGTTTAACTCTGTTCTGTCTCTCATTATCTGTGCACGTTAGACCTCCCTAACCGGAGCCGTATGTCTGTCAATAGGCTGTCTTGTGATCCCTGTCCGCGTTTTGACTTTTGCCAATTTCATGTGGTTAGGTTCTCCCTCGTGTCTGCTCCCTTGTTAATTAGTCTGATCCACTTCACCTGTTCCCAAGCATAGCATGTGACTTCCCTCACGTGTATTTAAGCAGTCTGTTCACAGCCATTCCCTGTCAGAATGTTTCCCTTGTGCTACGCTTGTTTTTGCCTTGTATTCTTTGTGATTCTTTTCTGACTGGACCGTCCCTGATTCTGATTTTGGCTTTGTCTTGGATTTGTCTGCATCTGTGTATCGGACCTTTTTTGCCCGACCACAAGTATTGTGTTTGCTGCCCTGTTTACGATTTGGATTACGCCCCTGGGATTCTGATTTTTGGATTGTGGACTCTGTACCGTTGCTTCCTGCCCTGCGGGGGTTCACCCCCTTCCTTAATAAAACTCAAGTTTGCTGCATTGCTTGGTTCTCGCGTCTGGTTCCTGAGCGTAACCTCACATATTTAGATCTTGTTGCAGGCCTAATGGGATTTCGGTTTATAATCTTATGTGCACTTGGTTAAATGTAATTCTGTAGTATCTGTTGATACTGAACCTGCCATTTTAGATTATCCATCTGCTTTCAAAGCTAGAGGTGGACTTGGGTTGTTGCATCTAAATGTGAAGTTTGGCTGCTAAAATGGACCATGTCAATATTTTAGTCCAACAGACAATTCCTGATATTTTTGTTATCACTGAGTCATGGTTAAAAAAAAAATAGATTAACGATTCTGATGTTCATCTTAATGGCTACAACCTTTTCAGAGCTGAAAGAAGAGGGAAAGGAGGTGGTGTAGCCATCTATGTTAAAACTTGTTTTCCAGTATCTGTGCTAATTTCATCCTCCATCCCAAAACAGTTTGAATGTCTGGCTCTGTCTGTTAATCTTGGGGAAAAAAAAACTCAGGTAACAGTTTTTGGTGCATATAGACCCCCTTCAGCCCTCCCCTGTGCCGTTGACAATTTGGCTGACATGTTTTCCTCTTATACTGCAACAGAATTGTTTATTGGAGATTTTAACCTAGACTGGGATAAACCAGTGTCTGACTGCTTCAAAGACCTATGTGCTAATCTAAGCCTGACTCAGTTAATCACTAAACCTACAAGGCCAAATGCAAAAAACGGCTCCAAATCTTCTCTGACATCATCTTGACTAACATGCCTCAGAGATATTCTTCGAGTGGTGTTTTCCCTCAGGATGTCAGTGATCACTGCCCAATTGCTTACATAAGGAATGTGAAATTACTTAGGTCCAAGCCACGAGTCAATTTTAAAAGAAATTTTCGGCACTTTGACAATCAGAGGTTCCTCAATGATTTAAGTTTGTGTGACTTAGACAGGGTGTCCCTCATTCATGATCCTGATCTGGCCTTTGCATATTTCTCACATACTTTTAACTCCATTGCTGACAAACATGCTCCCTTTCGGAGAATTAGGACTAAGGACAGATGTACTGTGTGGTTCTCTCATGAATTATATGAAATATTGAATGAAAGGAACTCCACATGGGCAAAAGCTGGAAAAATGGGGCTCAGTCAGATTGTATTGTGTTCAGGCAGTTGCGAAACAAGTGTACTGCTATGGTTAGGAAAGCAAAATCTACTTTTTATCTTAACTCATTACATCAGAGTGCCAGTAATCCTGCTTAGTTCTGGAAAACAATAAAATTAATGAAAGTGCCCCAGCGCTTCGCTCTCAGATATGGTCTGACTCCGGTCCCATGTGTGACAAGAAGGAAATTTGTAATGTTCTCAATGAACATATCATTAGTGCTGGCCATCAGTTTGAAAGAATGCACCCTAATCGGAGGGGTGCCACAAATAGGATAGGCAACCATATGCAAACTGTTCAATGCCAATCAAAACCCATGCTCCCAAATGATATGAGCCATAGTAGTTTTCCCTTAGCTTAATTTCTGAATCAGAAGTCTTTGATGCTCTTTTGAAAATTGACCCCAAAAAGTCTACTGGTGCTGATCTTTTGGACCCAGGATTGTTGAAATTGGCTGCTCCTGTTATAGCCCTGTCTTTAACACACATTTTTTAACCTTTCACTTAGCTTGGGCATTGTGCCAAAGATTTGGAAAACTGCACTTGTGCTTCCTTTACATAAGGGTGGTGACGGTAAAGACTTTAATAATTATCGTCCAATTTCCAAGCTACCTTGTCTGGCCAAGACTCTTGAATCCTTTGTTAATTCTCAGCTCCGTTTATTTTTAGATAGAACTTGCATTTTAAGTACATTTCAGTCTGGTTTTAGAGCTGGATACAGCACTATATCTGCGGCATCTCTTGTTATAAATGATATTGTATGTGCCTGATAGTGGGCAACATTGTGCCGCCCTGTTTGTTGACCTATCCAAGGCCTTTGACACTGGCGATCATTCACTCTTTCTTGATAGACTTAGCTCATTAGGCCTAGATCAGAATGCTTGCAAATGGTTTTCAAGTTATCTTTCAAATAGAATACAATGTGTTGCAGCAGACTCCGCTCAATCAACTTTTTTGGAGGTCACCAAAGGGGTACCACAGGGCTCCATTTTAGGACCCTTACTTTTTACTCTGTATATTAATAATATGGTCTCATTTGATAATGGCTGTAAGGTGCATTTCTATGCTGATGATACAGTGCTTTATACTTCTGCTTCTTCATTGAATGAGGCATTATCTGCATTACAAAGAGCCTTTGTTTCGTTTCAGCACTCACCTCTAGAGCTCAAATTAGTTTTAAATGTGGCAAAAACAAAATGTATGCATTTCTCTAGATCTCGTTCTTTGAGGGGCTGTTCATTTTCAATTTGCTCCTTGGATGGCTCTGAAATTGAGTGAGTTTCTTGTTACAAATACCTTGGAATATTTATCGATGAAAAACTGTCTTTTAAAGTACATCTTGATGAAAGTTAAGACATAAAATTGGGTTTTTTTACAGAAACGGCTCTTGTTTCTCTCGAGATAATAGGAAGCTTTTAGCTCTATCAACCTTCTTGTCAGTGTTAGATTATGGTGACATCTATATGCACGCTGCCCCAACGACCTTGAAAAAACTTGATTCGGTCTATCACGCTGCACTTCGTTTTATTACTAGAGATCCTTTTAAAACGCGTCATTGTTCTTTGTATAAAGCTGTGGGTTGGCCATCATTGGCTACCAGGAGAAGGCAGCACTGGCTGACCTTCATTTATAAAGCAATCTTACACAGATTACCATGATATCTTACAACTTTTATCTCAAGGCGCAGTAGCAATTACCAGGCGAGATCTCAGGACTGGTTGGTCCTAGAAGTCCCCAGAGTTAAAACAGAACTTGGTAAAACTGCTTTTAGTTACTGTGCTCCTAGGCCGTGGAACAATTTTCAAGAAACATTTAAACTGGTAAATTGATATCATTAGAAAATTTCAAAAAAGTGATAAAGGATTTAGAAGTTGGGGACTGTGCGTGTTTTGAATAATATTACGGCAATTTTCTCAGCCACATGTATTGTATGCACTCCTGCATGATAATTTTGTCATTTATTGTTTGCTTTTTTATGATAATTTATTGCATTGAATTCTGTCTTGTGTTTTGTGTTGTTAACAGGGCACCATCGCAAATGAGACTGAGGTCTCAATGGGTTCCTCTGTATAAATAAAGGTTAAATAAATAAATAAATAAACTGTACTGAATTTAGCCCATGATTTAATCGCTGCTAGATCGCATATGGAGAGAAACCGTGTCTTCGGTTGCCAATTACGATAATTGGAAAACGCGTCAATAAAGGAAAATGATTGAGAACTACTAATTGCAGTCAAAAAGGGACGTGTCTTAGCACCCCCGCTGGCTACGCCACTAGCTTATGGCCGCGACACGTTTGCACATCGTTTGCGCATCGTCACGCCAAGTTGTGATGAAAAAGATGGCACGATGACTTCATGCACACACAATCTTGTCATTTCAATGAGTTACAAGATGTTGAACATAGCGTAAACTCAGCATGAAATGCGTGACAATGTGTGATAGTGCGTGTCACTGTGGTAAATCATGCGCGAACAGTGCTTAACTTTGGGGCAAACATGGCACGACAATGCGTTTCACGGCGTGCCCACGCGTGACATTGGGGTGTCACGCATTTCGTGAGCAGTTATCTTATGCATGACAGGTGGCACAACATGGCACAAACTATGCGTCCTCTTGCTATCTTGACATGCTTTGTGCCAGTTAAAAGGCACGCCTTGGGATGCCATATTGCAGGGCATTGCGGGACCAAAATTTGTGCAGTTTTCAGGCAGGCATTACTTTTAGTCTGTCAAGTTGCTGGATTGTCCCTTACTACGGTGTGTTTCGAAAGTATTCTGACCCTTCACTTTTTTCACATTTTTTATGTTGCAGACTTATGCTTAAAGTCATTAAAATTAATTTTTCCCTCATTAAACTACACTCATTACCCCTGAATTGACAAAGCAAAAACAGAATTTCAGAATTTTTACCAAATTTACTCAAAAGGAAAAACTGAAATATTACAACAACAAAAGTATTCAGACCCTTTACTCAGTATTTCGTTGAAGCACCTTTGGCAGCCATTACAGCTTTGTCTTCTTGGGTATGACGCAACAAGCTTTACACATCTGGATTTGAGGATTTTCTGCCATTCTTCTCTGCAGATCCTTTCAAGCTCTGGCAAGTTTGATGGGGAACGTCGGTGGATGGCCATTTTCAGGTCTCTCCAGGGATGTTCAGTTGAGTTAAGTCAGGGCTTTGGCTGGGTCACTCAAGGACATTCATAGAATTGTTCCTATGCCGCTCATGTGTTGCTTTGGCTGTGTGCTTAGAGTCATTGTCCTGTTGGAAGGTGAACCTTTGGCCCACCTTTCCTTCAACCTTGACCGATCCCCCAGTCCCTGCCTCTGAAAAACACTCCCACAGTATGATGCTGCCACCACCAGACTTCATTGTTGTGATGATATTGGGCAGGAGATGAGCGGTGCTTGATTTCCTCCAAACATGACACTAAGAATTAGGCCAAACAGTTCTATTTTTGTTTCATCAGACAAGAGAATCTTGTTTCTCACTATCTGAGAGTCCTTTAAGCATTTTATTTATTCATTTATTTTTTTGTAATCACCATCTTCCATGTGTCTTTCACTGAGAAGAGGTTTCTGTTTGGCCACTCTGGTTGTCCGTCTTTGTGTTTCTCCCGTCTCCTCGCAGGATCTCTGGAGCTCAGCCAGAGTGTCCGCTGGGGTCTTGGTCACCTCTCATATTAAGGCCCTCTCTCCTGAATGCTCAGATTGACGAAGCAGCCAGCACTAGGAAGATTCCTGGTTGTTTCAAACTGCCTCCCTTTAAGAATTATGGGGGCAACTGTGCTCTTGGGAACCTTCAATGCCACAGAATTTTTTCTTTTTTCTTTTTTTTTGCAGCCTTCCCCAGTTACAGTACAGCCTCAAAACAATCCTGTCTCTGAGCTCTGCAGGCAACCTCGTGGCTTGGTTTATGCTCTGATACGCATTGTTAGCTGTAAAAACTTATATAGAAAGGTGTGTGTCTTCCAAATCATGTACAATCAATCGCATTTACTACACATGGACTCTAATCAAAGTGCAGAAACATCTGAAAGATAATTGAGAGAAATGGAAGACACTGGAGTTAAATTTCAAGCTTCATAGCAGAGGGTCTGAATACTTATGTCAAAGTGATATTTCAGTTTTTCCTCGAATAAATTTGCATAAATGTCAAAAAAATCTGATTTTGCTTTGTCATGATGGAGTATTGAGTGTACACTGATGAGGGGAAAAATGAACTAAATGATTTTAAGAATAAGACTGCAACATAACATATGCAAAAAAGTGATGGGACTGAATGCATTGTACCCTAAAGCAACCAGTCAGTATCTTCCTAGTCTATAGTTTGTCTTCAAAAATTATTTGTAACCTTAAATGATTGTTAAATATGGAAGTACTCCTCTTAATCTTATATTTATCTTATATACTATCCTCAAGCCTATTTACTATTTCTGGATGGGGACCACATTCCTGTAAACCCACCTCTTCAGTATGTTCTTTTGCCCAGTTTATTAGGAACACCTCCCAAGCCATCTGCAGTCATCAGGATTGGGACTGCGTTCCTGCCAAACTCTTTAAACCTGCCATTTGACAGTTTTGCTCTGGCGAGGGTGATCTCCATCCAACTTCTGGCCTGGAAGCCTCTGGCTGGGCACAGACACACCCCTTACCCAAGCTCATTACTTTCCAAACTGAACTGTGCCATCCTAATCAGAGTTCCATCTCTGTTATCATATTACTATCAATAAACGCAACTGTAGAACTCTACTCTGCCTCTCTATCCGGTTCCTTGTCTGGATCATACCAGTGCTAGCCACATTGAAATTAAAACAGAGAATTAAGACGGTGGTGAGCGCAGAAAGATGGGTGTATGAGATGTCAAGGGAGATCTACTGGGAACTTTGGAGGGAGAATTTGGTGTGTCTCAGATTTTGGGGAAGTAAAGTTTGGATGAAAGTTGCTTTAGAAAAGAGTGTTTTTAAAAAGGGTGATTTATTTTTGTATGAAATTAAATTTACACTATGTAAAATGTACTCAGTAGGTGCTGGTATATGCCCATAAAACAATATAAACACCATAAAAACAAGCAGAAGAAGAAGTCTCAAACCGTTGGCTGCATCCTTCGAAGGCTGTATTTTTAGGCTGTTACGTCATTGCAGGCTGTTCCGTTGTGACCGCGCCTTCCACTACAGCTTAGAAATGCAGCCTTAATCTTGCCTTGAGCGAGGAAAGACACAAAATTTGTATTTTGATTGAATAGTTCGTGTGAGGTTACACTCTGGAACCAGACGCGAGAACCAAGCAGTGCAGTAAAATAGGATTTTATTATGGAAGGGGGCGAACCCCCGCAGAGCGGGAGGCAACGGTACAGAGTCCACAATCCAAAAATCTAAATCCAAAGAGCGAAATCCAAGTCGTAACCAGGGCAGCAAACACAATACTCGTAGTCGGGCAAAAAAGGGTTTGATACAAATGCAGCAAGAAATCCAAAACAGAGCCAAAATCGATAAACAGGGACGGTCCAGTCAGAAGTGAATCACAAAGAATACAAGGCGAAAACAAGCGTAGCACAGGCAAGCCAAGGGAAACATTCTGACAGGGAACTGCTGTGAAAAGACTGCTTAAATACACTCAAGGGAAGTCACATGCTATGATTGGGAACAGGTGAATTGGATCAGACTAATTAACAAGGGGACAAACACGAGGGAGAACCTAACCACATGAAATTGGCAAAAGCCAAAACGCGGACAGGGATCACGAGACAGCCTATTGACAAACATACAGCTCCGGTTAGGGAGTTCTAACGTGCACAGATAATGAGAGGCAGAACAGAGTTAAACAGGTGCGGAGGATCCGCTGAAACGCAGCAAAGTAGATTGAGTGAAGACAAGGGGCGGAGACTAGAATAGGGCGAGTGCTGAGAGCTTGTTAATCAATTAGTAAAGTGCAGCTATACAATCCCTAGTGCTCACTAGTAAGTTAGTACTACACAATGCTAATCAGGGTTAGTAAATTTAACTAAAACAACAAACTGTTAGTATTGTTAGTAAAGATAGAACAGCAAGGCGAAGGAAGCAAACAAGATTAGAAGGAATGATTGGAAAGCCAGAAACCATGAAATCACCTGAAAGCGTGGCACGCAATACTGGGGAAAATAAGCTGTCACATAACACCAGACCAGACAGGGGAGACAAAGTGTAAAGCATGGCAAAATGCAAAACAATGACTGGAATCTAACTGGGGAATGGACTATGGCAGGAATACAGTATCAAACAGAAACAAAACATGGCATGGAACAGAAGCATGGGCAAAACATGAACAGAACAGAATCATAACAGTTTGGTTTGGAAATTTTATAGCGATTTTGGATAACGAGTTTTGGGTTATGGATGAGTGGAACTGCAATTTGGATTATAATATGGCAGAGGGAGGAAATAAAAAAGGAAAAAGGAAGAAAATAAACAAGGAAAAAAGGAATTGGAAATGAGGAGGAAGAAAGAACACAAGCAGTTGCAATGAAGGTTAATGTGAAAGGATTTTGAGCCAACCAAGTTTTTTCTGATGCATGGGGGATTGGGCAATTTGTCAAAAATGAGGTGGGAGAGGTTAGGGGAGCAAAGATAACCAGGATTGGGCTAGTAATTATGGAGTGCTGGTCAAAAAAAACCGAGGGATAATGTCTTCAAAATAAAAACATATGAAGGGGGTAAAGTTGTTTGTTATTAATCGGGGACAGGATTCTCCTGAAAGGGTTTTAAGGAGAGTTCCTTTGGACGTCAGTGTGGAAGAGTTTTTGGAGGTTGAGGGTGTATGTGGAGTAAGGAGGCTCAAAAGCTATCAGAAAAGTGTAGATGGATAGCAATTCACTAGTGTAAGAATTTGATGAGTGTTTAGGGTGAGGGCATATGAGTGGGTTCCACTGCAGTGTTATTGTTGTCAAGAATATGGGCACGTGGAAACAGTTTGTAGGCAAACGATTCACAGGTATAGAAGGTGTGGGAAAGTTGGGTATTGTGATGAGGAGTGTGAGTTGACCAGGGAGCAGGCTATCTGTTTTCACAGTGGGGGAAATCAGAAGGTGGGGGCATTTCACTGTGAGCGAAAGAAGATGGAGAGGGAAGTGGCACAAACATGAGCATGGGGAAAAATATCATATGCAGAAGCCACAAAAAGGATGTGGGCGGAAAAGGAAACTTTAATGGGACTTATAGTTAAGCAAACATTTTTCCAAGATATTCACTTTTTAAATTAAGAATTATTATCAAAATAATTCTGTTAGAAATCGCTACTTAAAACACGGAGTTTCTGTAGCATCACATCAGTGGTTGCCATGGCAACGGCTGTTTTAATGAATATATAGATACTTAGAGAAACACAGTTATTGAGATAACTAAATAGTGTTTGGTTATAATTTCAGCTGTAATGTGAAGAAAAACATTCCGCATATGTCACGAAAGAGCTTTTTGCCAGGTTTCTATGTTCTCGTATTGATTTTGATCCCCCCTAAATCAATTTTGGCGGGAAACAGCTAATTAAATATGCATATTTTGATTTACTCATATTCAGAGGTACATATTGCAAAAAGGGCTCTGTACAGACATAGATCATCGCAAAATGAAGAAAACAGCCAAATATGAAGTTCATTGGATGTACAGTTGCTGAGAAATCTGCATTTTCTTGTTGAAAATCTGTATTTTTAGAAAAACATGATTTTAGTTCGGCAGTAATAATGTGATCGAAGTTTGACTGTAATGTCCCCAGGAGGAATACATTTTTACCTCCTTAAAAGGCGCCAGCCTCATAAGTAACTCCCTCTTCCTCAATCTGTGTTTCTTCCCTAGTTTTACGTGCTTGTTGAGCATCTATTCCTTTCTTTTTTCAAGTTCTAGTGCATGTTTTTCACTCTGTTTCACAAGTTTTCTGTCCATTTCGTGATAGCCTTTCATTGAGTGTGCCCCTGCCTTTATGCCAAGTTTCATAAGAATGGAGGCAATTCCTCGTTGGCCATCATTGAAAGTCACCACACTCATAGCTGTTCCAGCCTTGAAGACAGTGTTTGTGACGAATGTTTCCTTCGGAACACGACTCCATATTATGGATTATTTGAAGGACCACTTCATGTTCTTACCTCAAAACAAAAAATTTTGAACCAAAATTGGCATTTTGCTTAGTTATAGGTCCCCTTAAGTACAGAACCTAACCGACTGGGAGGAGTAGGAAAGCAAAATGAGAGAGGTGATCACAAATAAATAAATATGGATAGAAGGAGATTTTTGGCTTTCATTGCTCTAGTTATTAACTGTGCTAGTGAAATTGAAACAATATAAAAGAAGATTATGATGATGGTAGAAAATTCTTGGCATTTCGGATATGAAGGGGGATGAATTACTGGGGATTTTGGCGCAAAGTTTTGGTGGGCGGCAGATACAGAGGAAGTAGGGATAGTTTATGTTGATATGGGGTAAAGGCTATGGCTTAGCCACTACGTTTTTCAAGATTAAAAATAATTTCACGTAAATTTGTCACATATCCTGAGGTCGGCAATAATATGCCTCGATGCATTCAATCACCAGTTATTCCAAAAGAAGAAGAAGAAGAAGAAGTAGCAGTAGAAGAAGAAGAGAAGAGGAGGAAGAAGTTCCTATGAAACAAATAGGGGGGACAAGGAAGTTGGTTCCCTGGTGGAATAAGAAATGTACAGAAGCTGTTTGAGAAAGGAATCAAGCACTTAAACCTTACAAAATAACTTAGCTCAAGAAAATGTATTGGACTATCACAAGAAAAGGGCAGTTGCATGTAGAATCATTAAGGAGAGTAACAGGAATTCTTGGAGGAATTACTGCTCTTCAATTGGAAGAGAAGTGGATATTGGGGATGTCTGGTCTATGTTGAAGAAAATGAATGGGAAAAGGGCGTCAGTGAAAATTCCAGTCCTGGAAGAAAATGGAGTGCTAGCAGTATCAGACAAAGATACTTTCACTGGTTGACATGATGGCCATCAGGTGTGGTAAGCATTGCAAAATGTCAAGTGTCTGGGTTCGAACACCTCATTATGATTATCTAAATGCAGCACAGTTCCCTGGATCATGGTCGTGAATCACATTGGGAGAAATTATTTTGCACATGAAAAGTTGAAGATCAGGGCCAAGAAAAACACACATAAACAAAGTCACATCATTCCCACTTCAAATGCCACAAACAAATGAATCTCGGAAGAATCAAACAGTTTGAAAGTTTGAATGATGGCCAGTCTCAAAGAAAAGATTCTGGACGCATTAATGTCCATTAAATGACTGTATCCAGACTGCAGGGACGACACAGAATGACCAGATGTGTCAGGTGTCGTCCCCGACAAAGTGCGTCATCTGTGACCCCACAAAAACACATTCCATAAAACGTCTTCTGCCATGTCAGATAATGCATAAGAACTGCTGAATTGACTGCCAATGTAATGATAACAGTGAGGGTAAGTCTCATTACCAAAAGCACAGTTTCCCAAGACCGTGTTTTACAACTATGAAAGAAACCATTTACCACTACTCAAAACTGTATTTTATTATGCGTTTTTAATGCCTCTCAGTATATATGGATTAGGGGACGAGACTCAGAAAGGATAGTTAACAAAAGAAAGGAAAGCAATAGTGAAAGCTGAGCAGTGGTCGTATAAATGGGGATTTAAGCTCTCCCCAAGCAAACCTTGTATGCTCGTCACCAAAAAGAAGGCTGTTTGAAATCAGAATTTCAAGTTATATGAACTGCCTATGGAGAAGGTCAGTACATTCAAATTTTTAGGAGTCTGGCTAGATGAAAGACAGACATGGAAAACCCACCTGGATAAATCAGAAACAAAATGTAAGAAAGTTGTTAATTTAATGAGAGCAATAACTGGACATGACTGGGGAGCAGATTAAAGAATCTCTCATGTATATGTATACACTACAGGCCAAAAGTTTGGGGCCACCCTCAGATTAAAAAAAAAAATCAAATCAAAACACTGTGTTCCGCATTTCATTTCAGTTTATTGTGATTTAAGCGGCCAAGACAGTTTCACTACGTCATACAGTCACGTATCCAGCAAGGATTCAGGCTGAACAAGACATTTTTGTGAGACTTTGCTCAGACTTTAGATTCATCGAAATAGCCACCCTTAGCCTTGATCACTGCGTCACAAATTCTTGGCATGCGATGCAACAGTTTCTTGAAGTATGCTGCTGGCAGTGATTCCCATGCAGATTTCAAGTGTTCAAACAACTGTTTTTCATTGCTAGGGTTGGAGCACCGGATCTGCCTATCAAGTTCATCCCATGCCAGTTCAATAGGAGAAAGGTCTGGAGACTGTGGTGGCCAAAGCATGTTTCTTAAGACATTCTGCTCCTCTTTTGAATGAATGTAGTTCTGGCAAAGCTTTGAAGAATGTTTGGGGTCATTTTCTTTTTTAAAAATCTGAGGGTGGCCCCAAACTTTTAGCCTGTAGTGTATAGAACCTTAATGAGAACATCCATTGATTATGGATGTTTCGTGTATGGAGGAGCAGCTAAGACACATCTGAACAGAATTGACAGAGTACAAAATAAAGCACTCAGAATCTGTACTGGGGCAATGAGAATAACTCCGGTCAATGCAATGCAGGTAGAAGCAGGGGAGGCACCGGTGGACTTGAGAAGGGATAAGTTAAAGATGTCATGCTGGATGAGATTACAGGAATGTGGCAATGAGAATCCAGCCAAGGGTGTTCTGCAGGTGAGTTAGGAGTATTTCAGGGTAATGGATTCGGATGGACAGCAAAGGGAAGGGCAATTGAGTATGGACTGAATAATGTCCAGTTTAACAATCCTGCCCCTATTAGTGTACAACCCCAATTCCGAAATAGTTGGGACGAAGTGTAAATTGTGAATAAAATCAAAATGCAATGACTTTCAGATCACATGAGCCAATATGTTATTTACAATAGAACACAGATAACATTTCAAATATTGAAACTGAGACATTCTACATTTTTATCTGCAAAATGAGCTTATTTCCAATTTTCTGGCTGCAACAGGTCTCAAAAAAGTTGGGACACAGGCAAAAAAGGGCTGTAAAAAACAATTAATATATAAGAGAATCAGCTGAAAGAACATTTAGCAAGTAATTACATTAAGTGGCATCAGGTGCGTAACATGATTGGCTATAAAAGGGATGTCTTAGAGAGGCTGAGTCTCTCAGAAGTAAAGATGGCCAGAGGCCCCTCCAACCTATGAAGGCTTGCATAAAAAAATTGTGGAATACTTTAAAAACAGTGTTCCTCAACGTCAAATTGCAAAGGCTTTGAAGGTCTCATCATCGACAGTGCATAACATCATCAAAAGATTCAGAGAAACTGGAAAAACCTCTGTGCATAAGGGACAAGGCCGAAGACCTTTACTGGATGCCCATGATCTTCGGGCCCTCAGACGCCACTGTATCACTCACTGGCATGAGTTTGTCATTGACATTACTAAATGGGCCCAGGAATACTTCAAGAAACCACTGTCTGTAAACACAGTCTGCTGTGCCATCCACAGATGCCACCTAAAACTCTATCATGCAAAAAGGAAGCCATTGTTGAGCATGATCCAGAAGCGCCGCCATGTTCTATAGGCCAAGGCTCATTTAAAATGGACTGTATCAAAGTGGGAAAGTATCCTGTGGTCAGACGAGTCCAAATTTGACATTCTTGTTGGAAATCATGGGCGTCGTGTCCTCCGGGCTTAAGAGGAGAAAGACCACCCCTCCTGTTATCAACGTTCAGTTCAAAAGCCAGCATCTCTGATGGTATGGGGATGCATTAGTGCATATGGTGTGGGACGCTTGCATGTTTTAAAAAGCACCATGAATGCTGAAAGGTATATAAAGGTTTTAGAGCAACATATGCTCCCCTCCAGATGATATCTATTCCAGGGAAGGCCTTGTGTATTTCAGCAGGACAATGCAAAACCACATACTGCAGCTATTACAACAGCATGGCTTCGTAGTAGAAGAGTCCATGTGCTGAACTGGCCTGCCTGCAGTCCTGATCTTTCACCAATTGAGAACATTTGGTGCATAATTAAACGAAAAGTCCGTCAAAGGAAACCCAAAACTCTCCAGCAGCTGGAAGCCTGTATTAAACAAGAGTGGGATCAAATTCCAATGGCTAAACTCAAGAAACTTGTCTCCTCAATGCCCAGACGCCTCCACTCTGTGTTAAAAAGAAGAGGGGATGCTACACCATGGTAAACAGGCCCCGTTCCAACTTTTTTGAGACCTGTAGCAGCCATCAAATTTGAAATGAGCTCATTTTGTGGATAAAATTTTTAAATTTCTCAGTTTCAACATTTGCTGTTATCTCTGTTCTATTGTGAATAAAATACTGGCTGGTGTGATTTGAAAGTCATTGCGTTTTGATTTTATTCACAATTTACACTTTGTCCCAACTACTTCGGAATCGGGGTTGTAGTTCCCCCTTGGTTTTTTCTGAAACCTGAAGTAGATCTTAAAATAATGGAACTTCAGAAGGAGTGGGCTGACTTTGAGAAAGCGTTCCTAGCGGGACAGTATATTAGCAGCAGGTACTACAGTTACATGGACATTTATACAGATGGGTCTAAGGATGAGCATAACAATGTTGGAATAGGTATATATGGGCCAGGCTCACGAAATGTGCACCACCCCCCCCTAAATATGTCCACAGGCTAGCAAATCTTATATTTTGCTTAGATCATTCCAGGACCACCATGAATGGATAGAGCTCACCAAGAGCAACTTGGAACACCAAACTTTTGTCGGTCTGTGATAAATATTTCCCTGTCTTTTTTGCCCTTAAAGTTGGAAAAGTGGCCAAAAATGGCACTTTTTTGATGTCCATGTAAAAAGTGAAATAGTTCACGTTTTGTTTTTTTATATTTAAGTGTGTTCTATTTTTTTTTTTTTTTCTGTGCATAATAGACATGTGTAGGCTATGTCTAACAGTCAGCATACATCCCTATCGTCGTTTTGTGTATTGCGGTGACAATTAATAAATTGTCCACAAGGTACTGGTTTCTGACTTAGATTTTACATTTACCACTCTAGAAAAATAAAAAAAGGTCCCTACACCCTAATAATCCTTCAGGATGAAGCAATTATATGGTACATTAAGGCAAACAAAAAACTCCAACCTACAAGGATTGAGTGGGATTTTTGTGTCCCCAAAAAAACGACCTTTTTAAGAAAAGTTTCTAACTTATATGTTTTTTTTTAAAAACTGTAAAAGATATAGCCAAATGCAATTCAGGTATTGTTGTTGGCCTAAATCAAAGTGGAAATCACTGTTTAGAGCAATTATTTATTGAATAACGGCACAGCTACAGCGTCGCGAAGCATTTTGGTCGGTTTCTGACTTAGGGTTTCTGCCTTAGATTTCTAAGTCAGAAACTTGGGCATCTCAGGCAGAAACCGGGCGTATTCGGCCAAATGTGGCCCCAGTCGTTACACAGGTGGTCAGGGACATGATATTCCATGTTGGTTTGACATGTTAACATGTATTTTAGCCGATTTGATCGAAAATACAACCCCAATTCCAAAATAGTTGGGACAAGGTGTAAATTGTGAATAAACTCAAAACGCAATGACTTTCAAATCACACCAGCCAGTATTTTATTCACAGTAGAACAGAGATAACATAGCAAATGGTGAAACTGATAAATTTTACAATTTTATCCACAAAATGAGCTCATTTTGTGCATAAAAATGTAAAACGTCTCAGTTTCAACTTTTGAAATGTTATCCATGTTCTATTGTAAATAACATATTGGCTCATGTGATCTAAAAGTCATTGCATTTTGATTTTATTCACAATTTACACTTCGTCCCAACTATTTCGGACTTGGGGTTGTATAACGATGGCGTCGGTCGGAGGCCCGACATCTTACCGATCGGCCCACGCTCTCAGTCAGAAATCGGGATCTCAGGCAGAAACTGACGCGGGGCGTGGGTGGCTGCTGTGGCTGCAATCGGTGGCCAATAAGTCATAAACTTGGTCAAATAACATGCATGGGTGGTCGAGGACATGATATATTGTGTTTTCTAAAGGTGTCGACTTGTATTTTTGAAGATTTAATCGAAAAATATTGGTGGCGTTGGCCCACGCTCTCAGTCAGAAACCGGGATCTCAGGCAGAAACTGACGCGGGGCATGGCGGCCGCTGTGGCTGCAATCGGTGGCCAATCAGTCATAAACTTGTTCAAATAACATGCATAGGTGGTCGGGGACACCAGACAACACCTACAACAAAATAACAATAACTAAAAGACAGAAACATGCAATCATCATAAAAAAATCCCGGGGCTCAGGCTAGGGGAACCTCAGACCCAAAATTTAAAAAAAAAAGAACTGTCAAGCAGCCTGTCCACCAGCCTACAAGTGGCATCTTCCATTGGTAAGTGATCAATTACCTACTTGAGACTCTTATTCTATCTATTAGTTAAGTATTATGGCAATAGCAAGTCAGTCGGGTTGAGTTTGGTATACTTTGACGGGTTTCTGACTTAGTCGCGGTTTCTGACTTGGATTCGGTTTCTGACTGATATTCCGATATTTTGAGCTAATAAACACCTGTTCTGGCTTGGTATTGCCTAGGCTACATACTTTTAAGCCATAAGGAGTGTTTCTAGGAGTTTTGATATCGGTTTTTGTAACATTTTTCAGGTATTTGCAGACCAGAATTTCTTTTTTTCAGCAGCGACGGGATCCCGAGGGAAAAAAATCACTGTAGGGTTTCTAATTTCAGGTGATATACCTCTGGACATCACTTATATACAATTATAACACTGATTGGAGGCTTAAATAACTTTATTATCACTAGTTATAGGCCTCTGGATGGATTATAGGCAAACAGTAGGTTTTCGTGTTTCTGACTTAGACGAGCAAGGGTATAGGGAAATGCGTATAACTCACCAAATATTCCACCAATGACTATGATATTTGGCATTCAGAGAGTGGACATATACCTTTATCACATACAATTACCACTGAGAGCATAGAGTTGCCTGAATTAATTTTACACATTGTGTTAGAGAGCAGTTTGCACTTGCGCAGCAATTTTGCAGCCGAACGCAAAACGTACCCCGACTTCAGGGCCATGGCAGGGTTGACAATCCCAACGGCATATTACCTATATACCATTTTTCCATCAGCTATACTATCTTTCTATACATATCAGGGCATTTTGAGAAGATATAGCTATATCTATTCATGTATGAGGCTTTAGAAGATATGCATGTCTTGAAACTAAGGCAGAAACCTGGCCCAAAAAATGAGTTGAGGGACCCAAATTTGACCAGGTACCACAAAAAAATGAAAAACGTCGCTGTCGCACGGCTTTGGAATATGATCCCACAATACCTATAGATTAAAAAACCACTCACAGCTAAGCTCTATGGGTACTCTCATTATTTTTCAGTACCCGGGGGGGGAGAACATAGTTTTCTGCTGGGTACCAGCCCATGTTGGAGTCAGAGGAAATGGGGCTGCAGATAAAATAGCCAAACATTCAATAACTTTGGAACATATTCTAAATGTCCCGTTCGGAAAAGGGGAAGGAAAAGCTATAGTTAAGAAACAGATGATGAAGAAGTGGCAGGAGAGATGGGATGGAGCCAATAAAGGGCAAACATATTACAGAGTACAAAAATCCATAAATGCAGGCAGTGTTAAGTTGGGAAACCGTAGAAATGAAGTCAAACTAACAAGGTTAAGGTTAAACCATACAGGACTCAAAAGAACAATGTTCATGTTGGGGAAGGTCCAATCAAATCAATGTTCCGAATGTAAAGTATTAGAGGATGTTGAGCATGTACTCATGTATTGCAGTAGGTTTACTGAAGAGAGGGAGCAGGTAAAGTTGAGGATATCAGCGGCAGGGAGAGAATGGAGTTTGGAGGGAGTATTTGGAACTTAAGGAAAAGGGGTGGACAGTGCTCAGAAGGCCATTGTACAATTTTTAAGAGATACACAGTTGTTGTACAACAGAATTTAGATATGTTAGCATTGACGATATCTTTTTTCCTTTTCTCCTCTCTCTCTCTCTCTCTCTCTCTCTCTCTCTCTCTCTCTCTCTCTAAATATCGGCTAAATGAACCCATTAAGTTAAGGTGGATTAGACTAGCTCAATTTCCTCAATTCAAGTCAATAGACCTTGACATGTTTGCATACTCCGGTACAGTAGGTAGCGGTATGCACCTTTTTAATTCTGCGAGTAAACCAACGAAAAAGATGAAGAAGTAGAAGAAGAGAAGAAGAAAACGGATTTTAGCAAGAAGGAGGAGGAGGACAACAAATTATCATCATCAAGAAGAGCATACACATACAGCAGTTAGCAGGAAGAGAAATCTGAATCGTGTTAGATATCTAGGTAAAATACAAACCAACGAATCTGCACAGCTTGAGCACTGGAGGTTTCGGGATAATTTTACTCCTATGTGGTAGCTATCGTGCGAAAAAAAAGACGGTTGTTTCGATGCAGAAAGTAACCACGACGGAAACATTGAAGTATTCGAGAACAGATCGAGTAAATCTACTAAAAGGTCAGAGCTTTTTATTTTCCTCACTTGGGAATGACTGCAACTGGCACGTAACACAGGCCACTTTGCCATTGGATTTTTAACATGTACCTCATTATCCGTATGACTGGCTAAGCATCGACTATTGTGCATTGTGTAAATGCCACTTAACGGTCGTGTCTCATGCATATTGCGCAGCTGGGGTTTGGTATAGTTTTTTTTTGTGGGGGGTAAAGTAGCTAGCAAATGTTGGCAGTGTTGTCGGAGTTAAGTACTTGCGAGATTAACATTAACTTTATTAATCGTCATGGAGCTTGCTGATTGTGAAATTATTATATATGTTTTTAAGCACGATGTCTGAGTCTGGGCATAGTCAACCAGGAATGTACGGACAGGGACGGAGGCGAAGGCGACGCCGAGACCGGGAGCTAGGTCCACCCGGACAGAACTTATCCGGTCCGGGCCGTGAGCGCGAGTATAACCCCCGGGAGCGCAGGGTAAGTGGCGCTGGCTTTCTCCAGTCACATCTTCGTTACCGCTGTCGGGAATGTGGTGTTATTATTTGCCAGGTGAAGAATCGAGGGCCAAGATTTACTACTGCCATGTTTTTGACTGTCGTTTTGATACCCTGTTTGGTACCGTGTCGGAAGGGGTGACGCGACTATTCCCTGAGGTGATCTAAAAATCCATCTTGAGCAAATGTTTTAACAACTGGACTGTCGCAGATGGCTTCTGGAAATGTTTCAACAGTGGACTATTCGTTCCTGAAATTGTTCTCAAACGTGTCCTTCTGATGTACAGATATTTCAGCCGTACTATTCGCTTTCAAAACAAATCCAGTCAGAGAGTACTGTGTAAACGTTATCTGCAGTCAATATTTGTCAGGGGACAGGATGGTGTTTTAACAAGGACCCATCTAAAAGATGAATATGGATAAGTGAAAGGGGTATATTTGAGTGTAACAGAAGCATAACATTGTGAACTGGAAACTGGCCCCATATTTAAGGTAGCTCGTTTTGATCAGTTTATAATATCCTGTTCAGCAACCTATGCTTACATGCAGCTTGTGTTTCTGTTTGTGCAGGATGGCAGCGAAGAACCACCAGGCCCTGTCCTTCAAAAGACACCAATCATCCTGGCGAAACCTCCTGGAGAAAGGGTGGGAAAGACTTTCGAAACACATATTTAAAAACAATCTTTCAGTGTGCTTAAATTTTCAGTACAACCTCAATTCCAGAAGAACTGGGACAATATGTAATTTAAATTTAAACAGGATGCAGTAATCTGTAAATTACTTTAAACCTGGATTCATTACACAAAAGTACAAAGATATAATAAATTATATTTTAACTCTATGGGCTCTAATTTCTTGGCGCAGCGCAGCGTGGCGCAGCCCACGCAGTGGTAATTTAAATCGGTGCAGCCCGCGCAGTGGTAAGTTAAATGCGATTGCAACACCGTCGCGCAGCCACTTTGGCAATTTAGTAGACGGACGTGCGCCGAGATGGGTGTGGCGGCGTAATAGGGGAGGTGTCACATATTCATCAAGACGCAGTGACAATTTCAGAGAAAAAAGTCTCCGCTGAAGTTGCGCAGAAAACTTGCCAGCTCAACCTGGTTTACTTTCTGTGCAGTGGTAATTTGGCTGACCGACGCACAGTGAGCCTGGCGTCACGAAACCTCACAGGCAGGTTTCCAGAATGTCAGGCACATTTCAATGCAATAAATAATTACAGCAACCACTATTTAATGTAACTATCTGAATCAGGACATAAATTATAGTATCTATATCGATTGTCCTGATGTCAGATTAAAAAAAAGCGGTTGGCACGCCGTAATGGAAACTCGACCTGGCTTAATCAACGCAGCTGAATCTGTGATGCAAACTAACGACTTCACATCTTTCTCAGCCAACCACAAACTGCCTATATATATATATATATATATATATATATATATATATATATATATATATATATAATGCTTGCGTTCTATGCTCAGTAAAGCCGCTTGCACACTGGACGCGAAACTAATTTTTCGCACGACTGATTACAGTCAAAGTCAATGCAAAGACGCGAATACACGCGTGTATTCGTGTCTGCATTGACTTTGGATGTACGCAGTGTCTACGTGTCCGAAAGTCGGACAGGGTTTTAATATATCTCAGTGTCCGACAGTCGGATGGTTTCAATATAAATCCGTGTCCGACAGTCGATTTTTTAATTTCTTCAGATCTACTGAATCCTTTAGATATTAAACGTGAATGTTTTGATAAGAGGGCTCAGTTCTTCAAGATGAGTACCGAGAATTTCAATCAATGTTTCTTTTTATTCGTCTGTTTTCTTCCGTTGAAGATGGACAACAGTGTTTATTCGGTCTCTCTTTTGAAAATTAGTCAGATGGATCGAACAGATTCACGTTTTATTTCCACATCAGAGATAAAATAGTGCTTGTAGTCAGTGAGCAAATCAATTCCATGACCACTGACATTGTGAATTAAATATCGCATGCACGATGAAGACTGTCCGACGCGAAATGCAAAATACTCCATGTCCGGCAGCCAGCAAAAAGTAAAAGTATTGATATGAGAACAGATTTATAACGAAATAAAGAATAAAAATATATCACCAACAAACAGAACATCTAAAAAAGATGGCCCGCAGTGTTCATTGGATGTTCTGTTTGTTGTTAAAATGTTTCTTTTTATTCTTTATTTCGTTATCAATTTGTTCTAATCGTCCTCTTTTTTTTTTTTTTTTTTTTTGGCTGTCAGACACGGAGTATTTTGCAGTTCATGTTCGACAGGCATTATATCCTACATTGTCCCGCGCCAATGTCGACTCACTTTATTGAGCAGAGCTTAAACAGAAACATTGATTGAAATTCTCGGTACTCATCTTGAAGAATTGAGCCCTCTTATCAATACATTCACGTTTAATATCTAAAAGATTCAGTCTGTCATGCGAAAAATTTGTTTCGCGTCCAGTGTGCAAGCGGCTTAATACTACTATTATTGTCACTAAGGTTTTATCGTTTTTAGTGGGGGAAAGGAATACAGCCTGATTGCTATGATTTCGTACTGAGTTATGATCACACATTGAAAATAAATGTGTAACGTATCTTGCATTGTTGTCCATGCATGTTAATCACAAAATTTTAAGCAGCAACAGGGTGTAATAATAGGAACACGCAATCCATCGTTTCTCTTCCCAATGATGCAGGCAGAAGAAATAAATGAGCAACCGTCGTATTTCATTCCAACTTCATAAGTTTGAATGATCTGACGTAGTTTCGTTTTGAAATTCCATTCAAGTTTGCTAATGGTAATAATTCGAGAATGCCCCAGCTAGCCAGCTAACTCATATTCGTAATGCTTAATATAGACGTAAGCGGTGCAGAAAACATGCCTGAAGCAGCAAAGTAAAATGCAACATCAATGCATCATGCAGATATAGGACAGAGGCTTCTTAATTTCAACACTCTAAAAGCGAGGAGAGGAGCTCATTTTATTGGTGAAGATTTGACTCGGCTGTGTTAAACCCAATTACGCCTTCTCTCCTCCCTCTTTGCCACTTGCGCCGGCAGGAGGGACAGAGGCGGGACAGAGGAGTGCTTGCGCCAGGCTACGCCGGGCACGAAATTGCAACTTATGCCTGGACACACCCCGTTGGCGCGGCGCTCCCCCCATTCGCCGCGCCTGCGCCTGGTCTACGAATTTAGAGCCCTCTAACTCTGTTCTTTATTTAACATCATGGCTATTTTGAAATTTGATGTCTGCAACATGCTCTGGTGAAATAGGGACAGGTGCATGTTCATAACTTAAAATCCTTATCCTTTCAATAACAATCATACCTTTTGGTCAATTCCAATGTTGTCAACACTTCTATATTGCAGAGCAAGAGCTTTAATCACACTTCAAACTTGTTTAACCAGTTTGCAAGGAGAAGCTATAAAACAAAAATAGTCAAAGATGCTTACATGGAAGAAATGTCTACTTTTCGATCTGGGGCCGTAATCACAAAGAATCTTAAGCCTGAAAGTAGCCCCTAAAAGGCTGATGCAGGAGTAACTCTTAAAGCCTCTGAAAACCCAATTTCACAAAAACCTTTGAACTACGTTATTTGGGGTTGTATGTGCATAATAATAAACATACTAAAATATTAGAAATTATGTCCAATTCAAATCTGAGATTTAGTCATTTAGTTTTTAGCACCTATCCTCTTACTGCAGTTCAACTGGGCGTGGTTTTCTAAGTGGGTTATTACGTAATAAGCCAAACCAATAAAAAAAAACTCCGTCATTTGTCCCACCCCTAACTGAAATTATAAAATCTCTCTGCTCCGCCCAGGTCAGCTTCTTTTGAGCCCGAGAAGCATTGTCCCGAAGTAGCCTGTCTTGCGATTGATTACCCAACTACATTTGGATCCATTTATCTATCTGTCCATCCGTCTGTCCACTTATTTGTCTGTCCCCAGTTATTTCCCCTATCATGTATGTTTGTATTAGCTCCATTCAAAACGCACCAGTAAATGATTTTCTGAACGGGACGTGTGCTCGTGGAATGGTACTTCCGCTCTGGCTCGAATGTCTTATGCTGCGTTCAAACTAGCTTGTAAAATTGGTGTTTCTCAGAACACAAGCGGTGACTTGCGTTCAAATCACCTTACAACCTGTGATCACAGGCAGTGGTGATTAATTCAGTGGATCGATCTTCACCACTCGTGAGCAAAATGAGGCCAGACCAACACATTGTGAGCTAAAAGGAAAAGTAAGTTTATTTTCATGTTTGTTTCATTAATATTAAAAGGAGCAACTTATTATTAACCTTTATGTCCCAGAGTTTGTTGTATTTCCAGATCACAATATTTCTGTCGTTTTGTCATTGGGAAGTTAACTTAATATTTTGATACCTTTATTATCGCCCATGATGTCACCTGTGACAGACTGGCAGCAAATGAAAGCTCTCTATGTGTGTCTTTTTCACAACCGGTAAGTGGTTATTCCACCATATTCAACATAGCGGTATGAACGCAGCATAAGACCCTTATCTCACAACGAGTTTGGGTTGCTCAGGATCTGTCCCGTGCATGCTGTGACAGGATATCTTGCCCTTGAGGTACAGTTGTCATTCGCGGCTGCTGCAAGCAGGGTCGGTGAGCAACAGGGCCTGTTTTCCATTATCGGACAGACAGCCAATTGTTGACCAGTGACAGTGCAAATGATGCTTTTTTTTCTTTCGTGTCATTAGCCATGCCATTTTGTTGATGCCGTAGCATTTTTTATTTCTTGTTTGGCTTTATGTCGGGTATTGAACACACAAATCCAGCATCAGTGTACACGTAAGAAAAAAACAAATGTTCTTCATGACTGAAATGCGCGTTCACGGTTTCTGTAATCCCACTCGTATCTCACTGGACAAAGCAATAAAAATTGATTCTTCAATTTGCAGTAAGTACAGTACATGTCTCACCGGTGCGTTTTTAATGGAGCTAAGTATGCAGTGGACTAATACTACACACCGGTGTTAGCGCCTGACAGCATATATTTTCTGCCATTGATGGCATCATCTGGCATTCTCCACAGGAACACCTGCAAGCACAATGTAGTTCTATTGGTCTGTGAGCGTTGATTTCACAACATGCATACTTGAGGGTAAAACATTACTGAATGGAAATTATTTTCACTGAGAGGAACCGGTTGACTGGCGAGCTAATTACGATGCAATAACATTGTACAGTACTAGCTAACGTTACAGTACCATCAGGCCGTCGTTGGGTGCATCCCTGCTAACGTTGAATTTTAGTGGAGATGCGCAAACTCAGTAATAATAAAAACCGCAAAGGATTTTACAAAATACTATTCCGTAACTGGCTGGACGGTGTTTCCAGACGGCAGAGGAGCAGCTCCGTCTGATTCTAAAGCTGCTTGCACACTGGACGCGAAACTAATTTTTCGCACGACAGATTACGTTAAAAGTCAATGCGAAGACACAAATACACGCGTGTATTCAAGCCTTCGCATTGACTTTGAATGTAATCTGTCGTGCGAAAAATTCGTTTCGCGTCCAGTGTGCAAGCGGCTTAAGTCAGACGGCTCAAACATATAGGGCTGGACTGACTCTTGCGCCATTGCTGTAACGCTCACGGAGCCAGTGAGATGCCACTCAAATCGAGGGAGTGGCCAGTCACACCGCAAAGCGCCACGCCCACAGTGTCTTGAGAAATGGACTGAATAGCAAAATGAGCCGTTTTTGAACTAGGTTTTCTAATCATTATGAATGTTAATTTTCACTCAGTTTTTTGTAGATGCTTTATGAGACACCCAACTTTGATATTATACGTGAATTCTCACTATGTCAAGACAAGTTTCTTGAGGCTTTAAAAAGTGAGCTTCTTACATGTAATTTTAGGATTCCTAATGTTTTTGATCATCGGCCCCATGGGCCGATAAGCTATTGTCGTGGTGTGGCGTCCGTCGTCCTTCGTCCGGAACATATTTTCTTTTTTTTTGGCCTGATGAATTTTTGTGTAAATTTTCCATAATATACTACTAGACCATATATCCAGGCTTTTTTTTTCAGATTTTAGATTGAATCATTTTTGTCCATTTTATGGGCCCTGAGAAATTTTAAAAAATTATTTCTCAAAAACCGTGTGATCAGTTTTTTTCTAAATCAGGCAATCAATTTACCATGGCACCAAAAATGTACAGTGCGAGCACCATTTTGATTGAATCGACAAAAGTGGGTCTAGTGGGGGCGCTGTATTTAAACTTTGGTTTTTATGGAGTATAGGCAAATCGCCTGTGGAAGCTAAATGGTGGGCAGATCGAGATTAAGTTTGTATTATGGGCATATAGGAAGTCATATATGACCTATACTTTGGCTATGTTAAAGTTGACCTTCGATGACCTTGAAAGGTCAAACTTCAGGTCAAGCAAAATGTTAGAATTTTCAAAGGCTTCTAGGCTTGAAAATGTTGAAGATTGGGAACATATGTGTATTGAACACATATAGCAAGTCGTATATGAACTTTCATTTGGTGGCCTTGAACTTGACCTTCGGTGACCTTTGAAGGTCAAACTTCACATAGTGAAATTTCAATGACTTCTGTCACCAAAACGATTGCAGATAGGGCTTAGGTTTGTATTGTGGGCATATAGGAAGTCAGCATGAAGTATCATTTGGTGACCTTGAACTTGACCTTCAAGGGCCAAACTTGACGGTGAAATTTCAATGACTAGTATCAGCAAAATTGTTACAGATGGAGTGAAGGTTTGTATTGGAGACGTATAGGAAGTCATACATGAACTTTCTTTTGGTGACCTTCATAGTGACCTTTGAAGGTCAAACTTGACCAAGTGAAAATTCAATGACTTCTGTCATTAAAAAGGTCACAGATTGAGCCTAAGTGTGCTTCACAGACTTAAAGGAAGTCACACATGTACTTTAATTTGGTGACATTCAACTTGACTGTTGGTGACGTTTGAAGGTCAAACTTGACATAATATAACCCCAATTCTGAAATAGTTGGGACGAAGTGTAAATTGTGAATAAAATCAAAATGCAATGACTTTCAGATCGTACGAGCCAGTATGTTATTTACAATAGAACATAGATAACATTTCAAATGTTGAAACTGAGACATTTTACATTTTTATCCACGAATTGAGCTTATTTCCAATTTTCTGGCTGCCACAGGTCTCAAAAAAGTTGGTACACAGGCAAAAAAGGGCTGAAAAGCAAATAATATATAAGGGAATCAGTTGAAAGAACATTTAGCAAGTAATTAAGTTAACTGGCATCAGGTGTGTAACATGATTGGCTATAAAAGGGATGTCTAAGAGAGGCTGAGTTTTCAGAAGTAAAGGTGTCCAGAGGCTCTCCAACCCGTGAAGGCTTGCGTAAAAAAATTGTGGAATACTTTAAACACAATGTTCCTTAACATCAAATTGCAAAGGCTTTGAAGGTCTCATCATTGACAGTGCATACCATCATCAAAAGATTCAGAGAAACTGGAAAAATATGTGCGTAAGGGACAAGGCCGAAGACCTTTACTGGATGTCTGTGATCTTCGGACCCTCAGGCGCCACTGCATCACTCACCGGCATGATTCCGTCATTGACATTACTAAATGGGCCTAGGACTACTTCAAGAAACCCCTGCCAGTAAACACAGTCCGCCGTGCCATCTACAGATGCCACCTAAAACTCTATCATGCAAAAAGGAAGCCATTGTTGAGCATGATCCAGAAGCACCGCCGTGTTCTATGGGCCAAGGCTCATTTAAAATGGACTGTAGCAAAGTGTCCTGTGGTCAGACGAGTCCAAATTTGACATTCTTGTTGGAAATCATGGGCGTTGTGTCCTCCGGGCTAAAGAGGAGAAAGACCACTCCTCCTGTTATCAGCAATCAGTTCACAACCCAGCATCTCTGATGGTATGGGGATGCATATAATTCAAAGGCTTCGTAGTAGAAGAGTCCGTGTACTGAACTGGCCTGCCTGCAGTCCTGATCTCTCACCGATTGAGAACATTTAGCACATAATTAAATGAAAAGTCTGTCAAAGGAGGCCCAAAACACTCCAGCAGCTGGAAGCATGAATTAAACATGAGTTGGATCAAATTCCAATGGCTAAACTCAAGGAACTTGTCTAAATGCCCAGATGCCTCCACTCTGTGTCAAAAAGAGGGGATGCCACACCATGGTAAACAGGCCCCTATCCCAACTTTTATGAGATCTGTAGCAGCCATCAAATTTGAAATGAGCTCATTTTGTGGATAAAATTTTATAATTTCTCAGTTTAAACATTTGCTATGTTATCTCTGTTCTATTGTGAATAAAATACTGGCTGGAGTGTTTCAAAGTCATTGCGTTTTGATATTATTCACAATTTACACTTTGTCCCAACTATTTCGGAATTGGGGTTGTATTACAGATAGAGCTTAGGTTTGTATTGTGGCCATATAGGAAGTCATGTATGAAGTTTCATTGGATGACCTTGAACTTGACCTTCAGTGACTTTCAACGGCCATACTATACAGTGAAATTTCAATGATTTACATCAGAAAAATCATTACAGATTGAGTGTAGGTTTGTATTTGAGACGTATAGGAAGTCATGTATGAACTTTCATTTGGTGACCTTCATATTGACCTTCGAAGGTCTAACTTGACCTGGAGAAAATTCAACGACTTCTGTCACTGAAAATGTCACAGATGGAGCTTAGGTTTGTGTTACTGACATAGGAAGTCACATATGAACTTTCATTTGGTGACATTCAGCTTCACTGTTGATGACATTTGAAGGTCAAACTTGACATAATACAATTACAATGACTTGTATTGCCAAAACTGTCACAGATGGAGTCTAGGTTTGTATTAGAGACTTATAGGAAGTCATATATGAACTTTCATTTGGTGACGTTCGTATTGACCTTCAAAGGTCAAATGTGACCTAGTGAAAATTCAATGACTTGTAGCACTAAAACGGTCACAGATCAGCCTAGATTTGTGTTACTGACATCAAGGAAGTCTCTTGGAGTGATGAACATTGATTCCACTCACTGTTACCACTTTATCTGTGTTTAAAGCACTATTCTTAGTAGATCAGCAAGTACAGCATTACAGAATTGCATCTTCATGGATGGGAAAGTCTAGGCTAGCGCTGTCAAATTGATAAGGAATCTGGTTATTATACAAAAGTGTTAAGAGAGTTAACTGTTGCTTTATGAATTGCAATACAACCTGCCAACCTCGATTACAATTTCCTGTATCTGTATTGGCATGATTTAATCTTTTAAATTCATTTTTTTTTTTAGTAAAATTAATGAATAAAACTGGACTAAAACTCTTTTAGTTTTCGTCGACTAAAACGAGACTAAAACTATCAATGATAGAAATGACTAAAATGTGACTAAAACTAATAAGCATTTCGTCCAAAAGACTAAGACTAAAACTAAATCAAAAATGGCTGCCAAAAACAACACTGCTTATATCAGCAAAATCGTTACAGGTAGAATGTAGGTTTGTGTTGGAGACAAATAGGAAGTCAAATATGAACTTTGATTTGGTGACCTTCATATTGACCTTTTGAAGGTCAGACTTGACCGAGTGATAATTCTATGACTTCTATCACTAAAAAGGTCACCGATAGAGCCTAAGTTTGTATCACAGACTTAAAGGAAGTCACACGTGAACTTTCATTTGGTGACATTCAACTTGACTTGGTGACCTTTGAAGGTCAAACTTGACATAATACAATTTCAATGACTTGTATTGCCAAAATGGTCACAGATGGAGCCTAGGTTTGTATTAGAGATGTATAGGAAGTCATATATGAGCTTTCATTTGGTGACCTTCATATTGACCTTTGTAGGTCAGATGTGACCTAGGGAAGATTCAGTGACTTGTATCACTAACATGGTCACAGATGGAGCCTTGGTTTGTGTTACTGACATCTAGGAAGTGACATATGAACTTTCATTTGGTGACATTCAACTTGACTGTCAGTGACCTTAGAGGTTCAAACTCGACAGTGAAATTACAATGACTTCTGTCACCAAAATGATCACAGATTGAGCCAAGGTTTGTGTAGAGACATTTAGAAAGTCGTATATGAAGTCCATTTACTAACCTGTACTTTACCTTCTGTAACCTTTAAAGTTCACGATTGACATATTGAATTTTCAATTACTCATATCACCAAAACTGATTCAGAGCTTAGGATTATATTTAGGTCTTATAAATGTATGTGAACTTTTATTTGGTGACCTTGGCATTGACTTTCAATGATTTGAATGTCAAACTTCGCATGAAATTTTCATAACTTGTATCATCACTATAAGATTACTTGCCGGTAAGCTACAGGACCCTTGGTCCTATTTTTTTTCTCTGTAGTATGGACTGCCATTGGTGGAATCCCTCAATTCTGCACAACTGCACAGAGAGAAACATTGCTCTTGCCCTGTTTGACTATTTGTTCATTTGGCTTTTGGCAAAATCTTGAACAGTCTTGATTGTAAACAACTGTGCCTTTTGTGAGTGTTCATTTTATACCCGATCATATTTGAATTACCTGTTCCCTATCACTTGCTGACCTGTGGAATGATCCAAATGAGTGCTTTTTTGAAGATTCCACAGCTTCTCCGGTGTTTCCACTCCCCTCTCCCATTTGTTTTATGACGTGTTGCTAGTGTCAAATTCAGAATTTGTATTTACAATAATCAATACAGTTGATAAGGTATAGCTCTAAATATATTTTCTTTGTGATTTTTTTCTCTAAATATCTGTGTAAAAGATTTTACCAGTCACTCAATGCTGTTTCTATTTGTGTTTTGCAAACTGTCCCAATTCTTGTAGAATTGAAGTTGTATTTTAATTTCTTTGAAGCTACCTGCAGACGGCATGTCTAAAACCGGAACTAAATATGCTTGTTATTGGTCCTGAAGTGTGGCTGCCTTCTACACTTGTCAATGAAAAAAAGTTGGGACAGTATGATAACGTAAAACTAAAACTGAAAACGGTGTTTTGTAAATGATCTTTGTCCTGTATGATGTTGAAAACAATACAAAAGCACATTATGTTTCACAACATGAATTTCTTTTTATTTTTATGTACTTATTTCTTTATTTTTTTTTTTACAAAAGAAATGCTTATGATGCTAAATTGCCCATAGGTATGAGTGTGAGGGCAAAAGCTGCATGAATGGTGTATGCGCCCTGCAATGGATTGGCAAGCTGTCCATGGTGGGTCCCTGCCTTTCACCCAGAGTCAGCTGGGATAGGCTCCAGCTCCCCCGCAACCCTAGTGCGGAAGAAGCAGTATAGAGAATGGATGGATGTAATAAATGCTTATTTCTGCTTTGATTCTTGCAACATATTTCAAAACAGTTGGGACAGTAAAGTATTTACCAGTTCATAATGTTTCCATTCCCTTTCACAACACTTAATAAATGTTTAGGGGCTGAAGACTCCAGAGATGTAGTGTTTTAGGTTTAAGTTTGTCCCATTCTTTCCTGCACTTTAGTCTTAATGTGCGCAACAGTGCAGGGTTTTTGTTGTTACATTTTTTTGTTCTCATATGATGCCACACATTCTCAATTGAGGACAAGTGAGAATAGTTGAAATTTTTTATCTGACTCCCCTGATATTCATATATTTACCCCCCTACCGCTAAGGTGGGGGAACCCCCAATGTATAATATTGCATATCAGGGGATGTAGAATTGAATTCTGTATCTTTTGGGCTTTGTTTGAAATCAGACCATTTGACATTATGGTAAAGACATACAATGTCTGAACTTTGGCCTTTATCCCTCCCGATCCTCAGCCTACTTTCTCGAAAATTAAATTGCTTGTATTGAGGAACATGGCCAACGTGTACCAAGTACTGCAATGATTGCTGCAGTATTGTAGGCACTAAGTTGCTGACGAATCACAGAATTAAAAGCATCTCCACGTATCCTCCAGGTTGAGGCAGTAAATTGAACTTGACCAGTCAAAACATGAAATATCTTGTCTTCATATGGCGCGCAATGAAAGGCCAGTCAAAGTCAATTTATAAATGTTTAATTCTGTTTTTATGTGCATCTTCCATGCTGTCCCTAATTTTTCCAAGATGGGGTTGTATGAGTTAAGGGATTTGCTGATGTTAGTATTAGCTGGTTTGGTGATGAAATCATTATTTATAACCTGCTAGTGGTGCTTGATAATGAAGTATCTTCCTTGCAGACCAAGCCCAGTCAGACTGCTCCTGTAAGCACGCCTTTGGAAAAGCCTATAATGCTCATTAAAACCAGGGAGGAAGGGGTGAAACCGGGGACCCCTGCTGATGTAGCCCTTCCAGCCCCGGGACAGAGTAGTGCCAAGTTGGAGCGGGAGGGGCAGCGACCGACTCAGCCAGTGTACCAAATACAGAACAGGGGAATGGGCTCGACTGCGTCCAGCAATTCTGTGGACCGTGAGTTTAATCAATACTTACCATTTTAACTGCTGTTTTCAGGACCAAATGCTGTCAGCTATGCATATATTTCCATAGTATTTACTATAGGCAAATCACCACTGATAATTTCCTTGTTAACTCACGAGAAGTATTATAATCTCTCAAATGTGGTTAGTGGTTGACAGCACGACAACTCCGTGATGATACTAGTAGCGCCAGAGATTAGGAGAAGAAAGTATCAAGATCTAGCATTTTCAGAGGCCTGTATGAAAAATGGTCTGATTGGCTGTGTTGCTGCCAAGACCTGGCAACATCAAAACGAGACTTGAGTTTGCCAAGAAATTCAAGGATTGGACTCCAGTGGACTTTGAACAAGTCCTTTGGACCAATGAATCATAATTCAAAATTTCCTCACCGAAAAGCAGAACTTACGTGCACCATAGAGTTGGAAAACATTTTAAAAATGACTGTTTCACCCCTTCAGTAAAACATTTAGGTGGCAATATTATGGTTTAGGGTTCAGTCTGCTCGAAAGGAGCCAGTGATCTCATGAAAATGGACGGAGTCTTGTTTCAAAAGAAGTATTACAGCATCCTTGTGAGGCACGCATTGCCATCTGGAAAGAGACTGATTGGTCAGGGATTTTGTTTTCAACAAGATAATGACCCAAATACACTTTTAACTTGTACAAGAATTCTCAGTTGGAAAGAAACATCTGGTGACATGAAAGTTATGACTTGCCCTGCTCGAAGTCCAGACCTTCATATGATTGAAAAAATGAAAGATTAAATAATGTAAAAGGGTGGCCACACCAGATATTGACTTTTTCTCCCACAAAGACATTACTATTTTTTTCACTATATATTGTTATCTGTTTACTTATTTTCGTCTATATGATCCAGTATTACATAAAATAAATACTTGAATAGTACTTGGTTTCTGATTTATCTTCATTTTGTTAAGTTAATAATCAGCACTGCGCACTACTGTATTTTTCTGGAGAATGCTTGAAATATGAAAGGTCCTCAGACCTGTTTTTATTTTTGCCAAGCTGTATAAATGAGTGTTTCTGTTTATTATACTGCAGTGATTGCAATAAGCACTAGCAGAACCAATAGAAAGTCTGGTAGTTCACATGACAGAATTGTTTAACTAGTGGGCGAATTTAAATCACATTTGTTCCTAGCTTTTGCATATACATCCTCAAAACCATAATTTTGTGAGTGACTCATCTCTTCTGCTTTTTTAACAGCTGTGATCGGCCAGACAAAACTGCTCCCCCCAGAGAAAATGAAGCACAGCATTAAGCTGGTAGATGATCAGATGAATTGGTGTGACAGTGCTATGGAGGTAAGTTGAAGTGATTGTGACTGGCTGCCTGTGCCCAAGTTGTAGCTGTGATGCATGCCTTTGCTTGCAGATCAGCAGTGATGCCTGTCTATTTGCTGGTCTCTTCCCTGGTTATGCTTTGCCAGGCCTTCACTGCAGCTGTCTTCAGTTCCTGCTCATTCTTGAGCCATTTTGGCTTAAGTTTCGCCTTTAATGAGTGTGAAGTATGCTCAGTTGTGTGGATGTAATGATTCTCCAGATCTAAGATTCAGGTTCATGCATCATTTATTTAGATCCATGGTTTGGTTCATACCTTGTTTTCTGTAGGGAGGATGGGCTGTTGGGTGCATAGGAAGAAAAAATGGGGAAAATATTTCTGGGTTTTTTTTTTTTTTTTTTTTTTAATCGACTGTAATTTGGAATATCAAGACTACTAAAAAGCACTATGAGGTAGAATAACTTTATGCATGAACTTCACAGAAGTTAACTTAGTAAAGTCTACACGTTGCTGATAATTAACACTCTCCATTTGTAAACTAACACAAATGGTTCGCAAATGTCAAAGACAAAACATAACGTGTCGCACTGTCCCTGACCAAGGCAATACTTGCACATCTTTTTTCTCTGACTACAACTATAGATGAACTATTTTAATAACTCAGGCTAATTATTCCCCAGCCACACGAAGATTAGGTCTGGGGACTATTGATTTAGGCCGTATCCTTGTGTGCTTGTTTGTGTATGTCTGTCTGGATCCATTTCTCTGAAACTTTATGTTGTAGCCTTGCCATTTTACGCTGAATATTTGACTTTTATCCATTTTTCATTTCTGTTCCTTTTTTGTGACTTTTGAGCAATTCTAACTAGGGCTGGGCGATTAACCAAATTGCGATTATTTTAAGCGCAATAAAAGTAACCTTATTACCTTTTCTATGACACATACCTACTGCGGTGTTGAACAAGCATCAGAAGCCATTTGAAATGCTTCCGGGGAGAAAACTGCAATTTGAAGTCCGCTAATTACCAGCGAGGTTGGACAGCCTTCTTCGCCTTGGCATAATCAGCTTATCTTAAATCAATTCCCATGTACTTTGCCTAACTTGCAATCAAGCCATTTATTCAACCAACTGACTAATCAGAACCAAAATGTGGCCTCTGATGATTAAGAAGAGATGATGAGAAGCTGACAGACCTAACCAGGCTACTGCGTTAGATTGAAAGTATGTCAATAATCTGAATAAATGGCTGACCTCTGAATTCCACTTCTCATGGTAGAATTTTTACGTATCATTTAAAAGATTTCTTAAAAATAAAATCATTTTAAGATGGCCCTGGCTTTAATGCATTTAAAAATATATTCAAAGTTGATTATATTTTGTGAAGCATATCGAACGTGAATATGAGAAAGAAATTATCACGCAATGGACAAATGTACCAAAGACTGGGCATTCATGTTCAGGCAAATCTGTGCTGCAAATTTGTAGCATTTTTTATTTCATAATTGAAAAATTGAACAATAATTGAACAAGATTAATTTGAAAAAAAGAATTCATACCTCTTCATTTTGGTTACTTTTGAGCATCTAAATAGCCTACAGTGGAGGTGAAAAACATTTCTTTTAGCGTGTCGAACATGACATGTAAATTGTTATCACATTCGCACGCAGCGGCAAAATGTAAAACTATAAATAATTTTGCAAACACATTAAGGCAAATAACATGCTGAACAAAGCAAAGTTACAGTCTGCAAAAGCATCGTCCTATACCCGACAATTGCTCTCAGCCCCTTCCCATTTACTTTTCTCAATTTTGCAATCAAACAGTTGGTTCGCTCAATTAACAGTTTAAATTGGTAGACAGTCTAATTTATTAAGATGTCATTTTTATTTGTCACATTTTGAAATTTAAATGACCATGAAACATGACATATTTTCCTGAATGTGTTTGCTAGATTATTTTTAGTTTTACATTCGGCTGCTGTGTGCGAATGCATTAACAATTTACGTCACCTTCAAAATGCTGAAACAAAATGTTTTTCACCTTCACTGTAGGCAATTTACAACCCCAACTCCGAAAAAAGTTGGGACAAATTGTAAATTGTGAATAAAATCAAAACGCAATGACTTTAAAATCACACCAGCCAGTATTTTATTCACAATAGAACAAAGCTAACATAGCAAATGTTGCAACTGAGAAATTTTACAATGTTATCCACAAAATGAGCTCATTTCAAATTTGATGGCTGCTATAGATCTCAAAAAAGTTGGGACAGGGGCCTGTTTACCATGGTGTAGCATCCCCTCTTCTTTTTAACACAGAGTGGAGGCGTCTGGGCATTGAGGAGACAAGTTTCTTGAGTTTAGCCATTGGAATTTGATCCCACTCTTTAATACAGGCTTCCAGCTGCTGGAGAGTTTTGGGTTTCCTTTGACGGACTTTTCGTTTAATTATGTGCCAATGTTCTCAATCGGTGAAAGATCAGGACTGCAGGCAGGCCAGTTCAGCACACGGAATCTTCTACTACGAAGCCATGCTGTTGTAATGGCTGCAGTATGTGGTTTTGCATTGTCCTGCTGAAATACACAAGGACTTCCCTGGAATAGATGTCATCTGGAGGGGAGCATATGTTGCTCTAAAACCTTTATATACCTTTCAGCATTCATGGTGCTTTTTAAAACATGCAAGTGTCCCACACCATATGCACTAATACATCCCCATACCATCAGATATGCTGGCTTTTGAACTGAACGCTGATAACAGGAGGGGTGGTCTTTCTCCTCTTTAGCCCGGAGGACACGACGCCCATGATTTCCAACAAGAATGTCAAATTTGGACTGGTCTGACCACAGGACACTTTGCCACTTTGCTACAGTCCATTTTAAATTAGACTTGACCCACAGAACATGGCGGCGCTTCTGGATCATGCTCAACAATGGCTTCCTTTTTGCATGATAGAGTTTTAGGTGGCATCTGTGGATGGCACGGCGGACTGTGTTTACAGACAGTGGTTTCTTGAAGTATTCGTGGGCCCATTTAGTAATGTGAATGACAGAATCATCCTGGTGAGTGATGCAGTGGCGTCTGAGGGCCCGAAGATCACAGGCATCTAGTAAAGGTCTTCAGCCTTGTCCCTTGCGCAGATTTTTCCAGTTTCTCTGAATCTTTTGATGATGTTATGCACTGTCGATGATGAGACCTTCAAAGCCTTTGCAATTTGACGTTGAGGAACATTGTTTTTAAAGTATTCCACAATTTCTTTACGCAAGCCTTCACAGGTTGGAGATCCTCTGAGACATCCTTTTTATCGCCAAACATGTTACACACCAGATGCCAGTTAACTTACTTACTTGGTTCATCCCAACTATTTCAGAATTGGGGTTGTAGATAGGAGACGGTTCATTGGCCGAAGCCCAACCTCAGTGACTGTGGAGTTGGTAGAGGCAGTGGAGAATTATTGGGCCACAGACAGTTATGCTTTGCTCCTCCAGAAAGGATCCTACCCTCCAATACAGCCAGAAGTGGCCCAAAAGCCCCAAATTCCCAAAACTGGTTAATCCTTCGATCTGCAGTCCACCAAAAATGTTCTAAGGCCAACCTCTGAAGTGAATGGAGCCCAAAGATGGGGATGGCCAAAAGTGCTATCAATGTTGCAAACTTGTTCACACCTCATGGCAGTGTAAGAAGCCAGATTAGCCCTCGTCTACCATTAAATAATTCAGAAGCCATCATGCTCGCCTGTTTTTTCTGGGGGGCAGTAACACCAGTCCCTTCATGTCCGGTAAGGCCAGACCAAATTACATTTTTGAAGCACAGATTTTTTTTTTGTTTCAAAATTTCTAGGGTTGCTCGGTTGGGGGGGAAAAAAAAAAAACAGTGGTTTTGCAAATATAATGCAAAGTGTCCAAGGACGATTGACAAATTGTAATATAAGCATTCTTAATGTGATGATTATTTAGCTGTAAACTGGACTTTCAGTTTGGTTTCAAACATTTCTGTGTTAAATATTGAAAATTGATGGGGATCGGGCTTATCACGTTTAATGCTGTTTCTAATGCTGAAGAAATTGAACAAGCAAAGAAAGAAGCGCTGATGCAAGAATAACTTGAGAAGAAAGATGTACATTATTGGAAATTTTGTCTGTCCTCCAGATTTAAAAATGATTGATTCAATCATGTCTCAAGAAAATAATTTGCTTTCAAACTTGTTTATGTCATTGTGGTGCAATGTGAAGAGAAAGATGTCTCAAAACGAGTCAAGCAGACTCAAAGACGCCACCAGAATAGTTGTGGTTTTTGTGGGTATGGATGAGTGCGTTCATATGCAGTGTAGGGACAAAAATAGACTATCCAGCGAACAGACTGGATGTGCTTCCAGATTTGTTTTGGTATCATAAAAACCATAAAAATAATTTTAAGCCATCCAAAGTTGAAAATTAATTTGCTCAAAGGTTGTTTCAAATAATTATTTTAAAAATCGTTTTTTGATCCAACTTTGAGTTGCGTGTCACCTGGTCTGTCATTTTAAGGCTGATTTGATGGGTTTGAGGAAAATGAGATTTGAATCGTAGTTAAGATAACTTTGGTTTAAAAATGAATGGATCTGTTCAATGAAATGACACTTAAAAAAAATATACAAGTTTGTTGTATATTTGGGAAGTTTTCTTTATTTTAAGAGCCATTCCATGAGAACATGGCACTTTTTGAAGAAGTTGAAGAGTTGACCCCCCCTGGAATTGAATGAAACGTGGTACAGAGATGTATATATAGGTGTCTCGCGGAAAAAGCCAAATTTTTAGGTCTGTATCTCACTTTGCCTGCCGGTGGCGCCACCTGGAAGCCACTAAAGTGGCTCAGTTTTGCTGTTGACCTGAAATTTTACATCAACTATCATGACTTAAAGGTACACAGTGCCAAATATGTTATTCTTTTATCATGACCTGTGACGCTTCCAGTCTGGATAGACATCAACACCACATTGGCGCCAAGCTGGGTAACTACGTTATTGAGCCGGAATTGTTTGAAAAATAACAATAAAAATTGAAAATGGGAATAAAAAAAATCACAGACATATACTAATCTAGAATATTTTATTATGTGTTTACCCACAACAAGACTATCATGTTCCGTGAATAGTACCTTGGTATCTTGCTGGGTTAGTGCAGTGGACGGCTGGAAAGATAGTTGAAATTGATTTTTGGTGCATGTTTGCGGTATGTAATTTCAGCAACCTAGATATGCACTGTGGTGGGAAATGCTGTTTGTTGTGCTTTTGGAACTCTATTTTCAGGAATACCAAGCATTTCTTTGGTAGTATCTATGCTTCCAAGCTCGATGGAGCCAAAGATAGAGGAAAACTCAAAACGGACCATTTCATTGGAGATTGTTCCTATATTTAGGTGGCAATATTTTGTTTACCCAGCAAGACAGAGATCTGAAATTCTCTGGATACATAGTTCCTTTAGGGTATATAACAGCTTTAGTAAAATCTCAATGGTAGTATTTTCAGTGCAGAAGATATTCAACATCAAAAGTCGGAAAATTTCGCCCCCGGGGGTGCTGTAGACTGGATGCAAATGCTAGCTATCCCCAGCAATTTACCAAAGAAATTGTTTTTGAATTGTGATAAGCACAGCTAGTTTTCTCTGAAAATTAAGAGTTTAGCTTGGTACTATACTGGGTAGATAGCTATCTGACCAAAGGTGGCGCTCTCAAGAGCTAATGTTCTACCGACCAAATATTCCATAATCCCAGACATAAACCAAAGTTCTGTCTTTTGACATATATAAAGTACATGCACAGTTATTCATAAAATTTTTTATAAAGCTGGGTTGGTTGTAAAGTGATGGTGATTATAAGCGTTACAAACGCACAATTCATGTACTGTTACCAAGTACGGGTACAGCGCAGTCAAAAATGTACTACACGTTATGAAATATGATCAGTCCAAAATTTTTAAATGTAATATAATTTAATGTAAAAGGCATACCACCATAAGTACGTATGCAGACATGCAACAACGGTATACGTACACTTGCAAAAAATAAAAGTCAATAATTTGAAATCTGAAAAAGAACCTAAGTCACACAACTGTGTACATGAAGACAGAATGTATAGTACAAAAGTTAAAACTGTTTTATACTTTTCACGTTATCCAAAGCAAAATGATGTCAACCTAGCATGTGACTAGCTCTATCCCTCAGTCTGTTTTTGGAATTCGAATGTGGGTTGGCGGCACCTGGTGGTGCGCGCCAGAGGTGCTCCTAGGCCTTGGCCCTGAGCAGCCATCCATGCCTTTCTGTTCAATCTGGGTCAATGTTATCTGCGGAGCCAGTCGAGCCCAAGGCAATCCCTACTACTCTAGATCCTGGGTCTCTCCAGGGCTGCTTACAGGCCGTTGATAGTGAGCTTGTTTGTCTCTGAATTAAATAGGCTGCAGCTTATATGGTACAATATATAGATCTGTCAACACCCACGGCTTGGTACACACTGAAATAGGAAGTCTGGAAAAGAAACCCCACCCTCCCAACCAGCAGGCATCCCTTAGGCTAGACATCATGGGCAGGTGTTGGGAATGAAGGCGTGCAACTTACCACTACAAATGAACTGCCCTTTTCTTGGCTGGCTGCTGCTTGCTTGCCTAAGACCTCTGTGGCCTTTTCCAGGACAACCGCTCGCTCGATGTGACTGCTGTGCCCTTTTTTATACCCAAGCACCATGCCCTAGGGAAATCCTAGAATTAACATTGAAGCCTGCTCTCTAATTTTAATAGCAAAGGAAAAATGCTGAGAATTAGTTATTTCCTGGAAACGCACCAACACTAAAAAACTGTACACTGTACTGATTGCTGGTAAGTCTTGCATGTTGACACAATGCCACAGTCACCACAAGCATTCTTTTCCCATTTACAACCAACCCAGCTTTATACCAAAGAGATTACAAATTTTATGTATTACTGTGTATGTACTTTATATACAGTCGCGCCCAAAAATTATTCATACCCCTACCAATTTTTGGTTTTTTTTTGAGATATTTTCTGACAAATCAAATTTATTCCTGCACAAATGACACAGTAAGTTGACATAAGGCTGTAAGAAGTACAGTAAACAATTTTTCAAGAAATAAAATACTTTTTGGTATTTTATTTGATAGATTTACAAAAAATGCCATGTCCAGAATTATTCATACCCTTTTCTCAGTAATTGATGGCAAAGCCTTTATTCACGATTACAGCCTCCAAACGCTTCCTGTGGTTGAATACAAGGTTTCTACACGTCTCCATGGGGATTTTGGCCCACTCCTCTTTGGCGAACTTCTCCAGATCCTTAAGGTTTGAGGGTCTCCTTGCCATGACCTTGGTCTTCAGTTCCCTCCACAGATTTTTGATAGGATTGAGGTGGGAGCTCTGGCTTGGCCATTCAAAAATGTTCACTTTGTTGTCCACTTACCATTTCTTGACAGATTTGGCCGTGTGTTTAGGATCATTATCCTGTTGGAAGATCCATTCCTGCCCAAGACCAAGTTTTTCGGCGGATTGCTTAATGTTTTCACTAAGGAACTGGATATACTGGTCCTGTTTCATAATGCCATTCACTTTAACAGGGTTTCCGGGCCCATTCGCTGAAAAGCAACCCCAGAGCATGATACTCCCGCCACCGTGTTCAACCATTGGGACAGTTTTTCTTGGGTTGAACACTTCACCTTTCTTACGCCACTTACACTTCTCTAACCCAGACACACAAGAGCTCATCTAGCCTTCGCAAAAGCTCACCTGGATGAAAAAACAAGCTTCCGGCTGTCAATGTTATGAACGATGAAATAAAGATGGAGCTGTTTAGGCACAGAGATGGGGCTTTTGTTCGGCGTAAGAAAGGTGAAGCATTCAACCCGAAAAACATGGTCCCAACGGTCAAACAAGGCGGCAGGAGTATCATTCTCTGGGGTTGCTTTTCAGCGAATGGGCCAGGAAACCTTGTTAAAGTTAATGGCATCATGAAACAGGACCAGTATATCCAGATCCTCAGTGAAAACATTAAGCAATCCGCCGAAAAACTTGGTCTTGGGCAGGAATGGATCTTCCAACAGGATAATGATCCTAAACACACGTCCAAATCCGTCAAGAAATGGTTAATGCACAACAAAGTGAACATTTTGGAGTGGCCAAGCCAGAGCTCCCACCTCAATCCTATCAAAAATCTGTGGAGGAAGCTGAAGACCAAGGTCATGGCAAGGAAACCCTCAAACCTTAAGGACCTGGAGAAGTTCGCCAAAGAGGAGTGGGCCAAAATCCCCGTGCAGACATGTAGAAACCTTGTGATCAACTACAGGATGCGTTTGGAGGCTGTAATCGTGAATAAAGGCTTTGCCATCAATTACTGAGAAAAGGGTATGAATAATTCTGGACATGGCATTTTTTGTAAATCTGTCAAATAAAATGCCAAAAAGTATTCCATTTCTTGAAAAATTGTTTACTGTACTTCTTACAGCCTTATGTCAACTTACTGTGTCATTTGTGCAAAATAAATTTGATTTGTCAAAAAATATCTCGGGGGGGGGGAGACAAAAATTGGTAGGGGTATGAATAATTTTGGGCGCGACTGTACGTCAAAAGAAAGAACTTTGGTTTATGTCTGGGAATATGGAATATTTGTCCGATCAACTTGAAATTTTGCATGCTTCATGTTAGTCTGGGTTGCTGTGTAAATCTATTGGAACAAATTGATAAATGTCACAACATGGTCAACATCAGCCAATCAAATTGTTGGCATCTGTGTCGGTGTCCGCATCGGCGTCTGTGTTAAAGCAATTCTTACCTTTCTGGCATTTTTACACTTTTCTTTTGTAATCTTAAAATGCTCCTAATAAGCGTATGGCACACTAAAATGTAAAAGAGATCCACCAGGTGTTGAAACTCATCAATATTCAATTCTCATATATTTCTGATAGAAGTCTGACCAATAATTTTATTCAGTCCGAATAAAATGCTTTGCCGAGCTTCCTGGCTGTCATCCGTTGCCGTGTCCCTTCCAGTTGCCTACCGCTGTCACCGCTTGCGAGCCTACACCTGCAGCTCAACAATAATCATGACCTGCACTTTCTGTCTTTGACAGCTCATAAAAAATTGCTCATACCACAGGAACGGTATGATGGAAAATTTCAGTGGTTTTGAAACCGTGACTTTTTCAAACCACGGTTTACCTTGAAACCGGTAACCGGCCCATGCCTAATTCACATTGAACTTCATGAGTCAAAAGTTGATTTGTGTTAAACATATGATCATTTTATGATTTGACAGTGTGTACTTTCAAGAGCTCTGACAGCTTGGAAGCCACTTGGAGCGCTCTCTTATTTGGCTCATAAAGATAGATAGGCTCTTAGATCATTTTAAAATCGCTGTCAGATGAGGTACACTTGTGGTAAGGAGTTTATGATCCCAGAAATCTATTGTTTAAACTCCCAGCAATTTTTCAATTCTCACTATTTTTATCCCCCGCCATGAAGTGGATCGGGGGATATTGGAATGGCGCTCGTCCGTCCGTCCGTCCGTCCGGGTTCAATGGGGACAAGTTTTCTCGGAAACTATTGCTCCTACGTGAATGAAATTTTGCACCTGGCCAGTACTGATGACCCTACTGAATGAGTTCGACAATTGATTCCGAGTAATTCCTTTTTACAGAGTTATGGTCTTGACTGTTTGTGGATTTAAGTATATGCGTGTTGAATGCAATGGCCAGTACTGATGACCCTACTGGGACAATTGATTCCGAGTAATTTTTTTTACAAGTTCTGGTCTTGACTGTTTGTGGATTTAAGTGTATCGCACAAGTTCTTCGGCAACCATGGATGAAATTCTGTGAGTGACCAGTACTAATGATCCTATTGAATGAGTTCGACAGTTGATTCCAAGAAATTTATTTTTACAGAGTTATGGTCCTTGTTTCTGTTCGTCGACTTGGTGTATGGGATTTGCAATGAGGACAAGTTTTCTCGGCAACTATTGCACCTTCATGGGTGAAATTTTGTGTGTGGCCAGTAATAATGACCCTATTGCATGAGTTCGACAATTGATTCCGAGAAATTTTTTTTTACGGAGTTATGGCCCTTGACTCTGAACTTGGTGTATGGGTGTTTAATGGGGACAAGTTTTGCCCATTCCCCCATGACTATTCTTACCGTGGCGGGGGATATTGGTGACAATGTTGCCTTGTTTTATAATTTCTTTGCTGAATTTTCATGAAGATATTTTTTGCTTGTGGCCTTTGCTTTGAATTAAAATTAGGGAAAAAAAAAAACTGAAATCCGATGGAATTCTGAATTCTACAAGTCTCTTGTTTCATTTAAGCTATTTTCCTTTTCTCTGTTCAGCTGTAATCTTGAAATATAAAGTAGGCATGGGCAACGCTATGCATAAACTCTAATGGAATGCGTAACAGCTGAACTGGGGCGGTAAACAAGCCTCAGAAAACTTATTAAAAAAAAATGATGTAAATACCATTTTCATACAAAAAGAACACCATGGTTTGATTAAAAGCAACCTTTTCAATAGGATACCCGCATTTCATACATGAACTCTGCGTATTACGGCCAATAACGCGATTTGAACAGAGCTATTATTCGCCCGTTGGATGAATGCGTGACCTCAATTTGCACCGTGTTTACAAACTTTCAAGTGCACGGCGTGGCAAAAATATCCATTTTGGAGGTAGATTTCAAATAGCCCGCGCTGACGTGATATCCCAGCTGCAGCCCTGATTGACTTACAGCCATCTAATTTGAGAAATTACGAGTCTATTCGTCCAGGTTAGACCTCCAGGGGATGTGAAATAAGTTCGACAGAAGTTGTTGAAGTTCGTTGCGAGTTCGCCGTGACTTCCTCTCAACAATAGCAAGAAAGGTGAGTGTATTTTTACTGTACCCTACATAGTTAGTTGACAGAATATCCTGTGACCCTATTTGTGACGTTTCAGTAAAATATACCAAGGAATAAACCTGCGCTAGGCGTTCAAAGCCTACCAGTGTTCTGACAAATTTTGCTACCTATCAAAATGCCACCTCGCGAACACCGGTCACAAGATTCATTCACTCATACCCTTCAATTCGAGACTGCGAGGATGGAAATCTGAATAATCAATTAGGAAAAATTCTCGGCTCTCGGTAATTCTGTATATCGTTTAAACATTTTGTTAATCGGATTATGGAAGAAGACTGAAAATAAGCGCCCGCACTTTTTGTTTGGGTGTAAAAGCGCATTTAAAAGAGAATACATTGTATATTGATTAAGCATTGAACTCTGCAAAAGTCGAACTGTTTTAATATTTGTTGATGACATTGCTTCGGCTTCCTGGAAGCAAGTACGCGCAAATCTGCTGTCTAGTGAGCATTTCAGGTTCGATGTACTGACTAATAACACCGTGGAAACTTAAACTGGCCCGTCATTCTGCTGAATAGTCTTACTAAACTAGTTAATCGTCTGATTGCTAATCAAGCAGAGGGGAAGTTTCTGCCTCACCAAACAAACCTCCCGCTGCACGTCACTGTGTTTTACTATGAATTATTCACAGTAGCTCATTGAAACTATCATGGGAGGAGGGTATATGGACATTGTAAAAAACAGTGCAAAGGTTTTTTTGTTAATCACCACGGGTTATTGAAAGGGGAATGTTTGATTCATTTCGTAGCAGTGGGAGGGCAAACAACTGCCGGCATCAGCAACTTCACTGCATTTTATATAGTAATGGGCGAGTAGCGTTAATGTTTGCCCTCCCACCAATAATTTTGACATTTTTGCAGGCCATTGATCCAAAAAAAAACTTCACAGGCAACCCATTCATACCATTTTTTAATATCAGTGCAAAACCTAATGTTTGTTGAACATAATTGGGTGAAATTCAATGCAGTTTCCATTAAAAAGGGCCTGGGGGGCGCTGCTGTACTTCAGAAAAGGGGTTGATGACTTTAGCATCAATTTTTTCTGTTAGGGTACCCTAATGGATAATTTGGCCAGGTTTGTTTCTGAGTAGACTGCATTTTCGAAAATGCCCTCAGGCTTCACCCCCCAATTTTCACAATGGGTTTTGTTGATAAATGCCGAAATCAGCCATTTTTGGGACCCTGTGGCTCTGAGACCCTTTCCTGTAAAGGCGTTGGACTTGTGGCAAACTCTTCGACTGTGTCTTCTGTACCTGCAAAACCTGCAAAAAATCATTAGAAAATGATAAAAACTTTTTTCTCAGCAACTCAAGAAATGTTGTCATTTTATTCATTTGTATTGCCCATGCCTATATAAAGCCTTAAATAGGGTAACTCATAAATGGTCATATTTGGCTTCTGTGCAAAGGGGGAAACCCCTCTGTGCCGATGTAGAAGCCAGTGGACATGGAGCTGCTCTATTTATGCATGCAGTAACACTATTCTATCACTAGATAGAATCACCCGGATCAGTGATTGAATATTCACCAGGAAGCCAGGATCTAACACGGTTTAGAATATGGATGAGTTCATTCCCATCCTTGTTTTTCTGGAGTTGCATGAATTAAACTCCTCAGCTAAGCCTGATGTGCAAACTGCTCAATATTCTTGCCCATTGTCTCTATCCAGCAGTTTAAAAAAAAAAAAAAAGATCTCTTGCCACAGTAAAAAATGTTGTCCTTTGTAGCTACCATTTCAGCTATGGTGAGCCAGTGGCATCCCAATTAGTAGTTAAGAAAAAAATCAGTTTTCTGGAGCAAAAATTCCACATGGTATTGTTACTATGTCATTCTACTATCAATCATAGTCATCACATATCAAAAACACATAGTTCCTTAGCGTGGATTTTCGCGTAGATTCTTCCATCGACTAATTAAGCACTACATTATATGCTTAGTGTTGATTAGCTAGTCACTCAATTTGGGCTCATCTGCGCAGTGCACAATTATAGTTCAGGCCCACGTGAAGTTTCCACGGTAATAATGTATTGATTGACATACTTATCCAATTCCAGAGAGAATAAACTTTCCACAGTAACTGAAAGACATTGATTGGACCATCAGAAAAGTATTTAAACACTTGCGTAAAAGCAGTTATTACATATGAGTATTTATTTCGTATCTGAGTATTTCATATTCAGATGAAGAATTCTTGTGGTCTAGGAGTTTATGATCTCCAAAATATATTATTTCAACCCCCAGCCATTTTTCAATCCTCAGTATTTTTTTTACAATTTCAATGCTGAATTTTCATGTAGATTTCTTATGTTTGCTATCCCTACCGAAATTATGAAAGTAAACTGAAATGTGATTTAATTCTAAATGCTGCAAGTGTTTTGTCTCAATTGAGCCATATTCCCCCTCTCTATGAAGCTTAAATCTTGAATTATAAAGCATTAAATATGGTAACGCATGAATAGCTATATTTGGCTTCTGCGCAAGGGGGTGAACCGTAAAAAGCGTTAGCATGCTAACTAGCAAATTATTCCTCCCATTGACTTGAACAGACTTGACGCTTAACCCTTTTTAATTCTCCATTTGCTGCTCCTGGTCTTGTTCCGGCTTTGCTATCATGGCCAAAGTTTTGATTTTACTCAAGGTCTCATGGTGGAAGATTGATTTAGCTTCATTTTGAGTCATTTTTTTCATAAAATTATTTCTACGCTCATTTTAGGATGGGCTTGTTAAGCGGCGCCCTGGTGTTATTAACTGGCTTTTCTGAGTACAAAATAGATGAGGAAAATTGGGAACCGGTAGAGTTTGGGCTCAGCTTATTTGTCGATGGCTTATTCAGCGGCGATTTGGTAATTACTGACCCACTGCGGTATTCAGACTTTTCCTGAGACTCAAGATCTGGCTGATAAAAGCAGTCACCAGTTAAGTGTTTAGAGCAGACCACTGATCCTGATCTGGGCTCGTGAAATCTGCTCATTTCCTCTTCACAAAATCCACCCTTGCCTTTCGAATTGTGTTTTTTGTTTTTTTAATTTATGGATCATGATCATGGTCTTTATTGCTACAGCCGTAAACAAGGCACGTATTTGGCATTTTCCTACGGGAATGATCCACAATTATGAATCACTGAGTCCAATGACATTGACTGTGTGTTGTCTGCCACTGGCAAAATACCTCCGGTGAGGTCATCGCCAAAGATGGCCGACGAAAAATTCTTTCCGAGGTGATTGTGATTTGCAGTGATTAAAATGCGAATAAATTTGTGACAGCTGATTACAATTAGAAATGACCAGTGCACAAAGGATGTATATATACGAAAGATTCTGTGATCCAAATCTCATTTTTGGATGAACCAGTACTTTAAAGGTACCCAATTCGTTCATTAACTTCTACCTTTTTTTTTGTATAATTTGCCAGACTTTTCCAATCAAAAGATTTGTGTTTAAGTTTTAATGTTGTCCTCGACCCCTAACAAGGATAAACTCTGGAGACAAGCAATCACTCGACCATTACGACCAGCCATTGTGGCTGCTGGACCACGGCCATTTCGACATGCCAGCTACTTAATCTTCATGAGCGATTTGCATGAAAAGTCACTTCAGGTCAGTCTTCAGATTCGACAGCTAGTAAATAAATTGCATTTATGCATTAGAAATTCTTTACTATAAATATGTCTAGTTACAAATATGGGACGATTTCAAGTACATTAAAGATCTGAAAGTGCTAGGAAACAGGGAAATCGGGTATTTTGCACTAGGAATCAAGTTTACTTACGTATTTAGCTAAAGTTTGGCCACGTCTTCATCAGAAATATCTCCAAACCTGGCTTTAAAATTTTGCCAGCGATCACTTTGGTGTTTTATATTTATCCTGGCCTTCAATCGATCTTCTTCCTGGCCTTTTCTTGCTCTTTTACTGGCCGAATCAGTTTGATATTTCTTTGGCCGCGGCATGTTGCTGTTGAGCAACTTCTCTTCATTTTTGCGTCCACCGCGCCCATCTGCTTTCACGTGACTTCATTTTTGCATACTCGTGAATATTAATGAGGTATTTCAAATGGCGCGGGAAGTTTTTGCGGGTTGCTAAAACTATTTTCACATTCAATATTTGGGGGGTTGCAAGCGTTATTGGAGAAAACATTTATTTATTCCCATTTTGGTCATATCTATTAAATTATATCGAAAAAAAGGGAACAGATTGGTTACCTTTAAGTAAGTTATTATAATAGAGTACTAAAGTGATGACTTCGCAGCTACTTAGCTTCTGGTATCGGAAGTAAAATCCCTTTGGGAATTTATAATGGGGTTTGGACACTTTCCAGTGTCGCTCAAACTCACATTAATTTTAAGAGCCGCCTCGGTCCGAGATTAGCCTACGGAGTATACAGATACAAATGATCACATCAAATTTGTTGTTTTTTTATCAAAAATTATGTGCTTTTGGACTTGTAGTCCACTTCTGCGAACTACATATCCACTACACAAGTGGGCGAGTACCCCGTGATTTGTTCCCAGCCAATGGGGTACCTCAGTTTCGGCAAACGTTCACAACATACCACGACGGTAGCAGATCATTGTCCTGAATTGCCGTTGTCTATGTCAGTGCAACCGTTACAACATAGCAGGCCACTATTAGCTAGCTACATGCCTAGAAATGAAAGGATCACAATGAATAGTTATTTTGCCATTTAGCTAGCTAGCTAGCATTCAGCTATGCTAGTGAACCACCTAGCTAGCCAGCTACTGAGCTTATTACATCTTATGCACATTGCTAAATCGATAGAAACAGTAAATGGTTACTTAAGTGTCACTTACTGTTATTTAGCAAGCTAGCTAGCATTAAAATTCACCAACTACAAATGGTTAAGCTAGCGAAATAGCTAGCCAACTAGTTCACTAGCCTAGCTAGCGAGCTAGTTAAGTCAGTAAAAATTGTGAATAGCCATTATTTGGCTACTTAGCTAGCATTGAGCTGGGAACATTTCAAGAGCTGGCATTTACATATAGCTACTTAATATGACTTTAGTCAGCTACTGAAGACTAAACTAGCTAGTGAGATGGTTAACTAAAAAGTGAGTTCCCTTGCACGGCTAGCCTCACATGGTGATTATTAATTGCTAAAAACGGCGAATACGATTATTTCGGCACTTGACTAGTGTTAGATGAGCAAGCAGACTGGAATTTGCTATGGAGCTCGGTCAGTTTTGCGTTGACAAAGCTGATTAGCTCGTTCGCTAGCTACCGAGTTTTTAGGCAAACAAACGTTGGACACAGATGCTTGGCTTTTAAAGTAAAGCTGCGCTAGTTGTAAAACTTAATGTATAGCAAGTAAAAATAGCTAAGCAGAACGTAGACTGGCTGACATATTCACAATCTCACCAGGCTAAGCAAACAAATAGCTATGGCAAGGTGCAGATAATTTGTAACGCATTTTGGAACTTGTTCTGCCCGGGAATCAGGAGAATCATGGGACGTGTAGTTTTTAGACTACATATAGGATTAGCATGGTGGCGAAAAATTAAAATGATTTAAGTTATAGCTGATTCTGATCAAGAAAAATGACATTTTTTGTTACTCTGAAATGACGTAAAATCTTGAAATCGATGGAGGCTTGAAAACAATGGAAAGTGCTTTGAAATTGAATTTTTCAAAAAGTTTATGGGTAAAATGAATGGGAAATTTTACTTCTGACACCAGTGTGACGTCATCACTTTACTACTCTATAGTGCCATGGAGCCAAAAAAGAGGTAATAGCTGAAATTTTTGTGATGGTTATATAAATTTGATATATGGTGCTGTAGACTGCAGCTTGGCCACCTCAGTCCACCTGCGTGCATGAGGCAAGCAGGAGAGTGGTTGTTGAGCCATGAAAAATTAGGTTTTGAAACAAGATCGCCATAAAACTTGGATTGAAGCTGGAAATTTAGGCTAAGCAATCAACCAAAAATATCTCAAGTATATCTGGGCATTTTTGGGCTGCCCAACAGAAAAATTTGAAATGCCAGCTGTCACTCCGCAGTGAAACACAAGGTTTGGATAGCTTTTTTCCCCTCAATAAATGAAATCATAATTTAAAAACTGCATTTTGTCTTTACTCAGGTTATCTTTGCCTCATATTCAAATTTGTTTGATGATCTGAAACATTAAAGTGTGACAAATATGCAACAAAAAAAAGAAATCAGCACTGTTTATTATTCACTAAACACAAGCAATTAACTCAGTGTAATTCTGTTGGCACTCGGGATTTTATTGTGTGGAGACCAGGCATACGCGTTCTGATGAAATGAGGTAATTGATACATGAATTGTTATGAATGACATATCTTTGACTATTAAATTGCAAAATTGAAAAACCTTCAATCACAGTGGTTTGTTGACAAAATTCTCGCAAAATTCTAAAATGAACGGTAGCCCGTCGGGCAAGCGCAAATGAATTCTTGGTTGTCCGAAAAGTTTTCTCCTTGTCGAGACCTTGCCGAATTCGGCCTTAATGCCTCATTTCCACTATGTGATACCGGCTCTACTCTACTCTACTCCACCCGCCTTGGTGCTGGGTACTTTTCTGGGGGATTGTTTTCCATTAGAGGATAGCACTGCCTCAGTGTAACTGGTCATCACAGCGGCGCAGCACAAAACTATTTAAAATATCTGTATGCCCCTTTTTGGATGCGGTTGATTCTTTACCACTCAGACAAACGTGCCATGCCATCGCAGTCATTTTTTGAAGTGGTGTTTTCACACATTACGTTAATGGTAATCATAATGCATTTGTGTGCGCTATGAGCTTCACCAACCACGTAACCAACATATCAGTTACCGTTTGAAAAGGTTTTACAACTTTTGCTGTTCATTACCAACAGAGAAAAAATCATCAGCGCCGAAAAGTATATAATTAGCGAGGAGAAAATCACTTATGTAGGCGGCATTTTCATTAAGGAAATTTGCACTACGATGCATATTGATCAACACCAACAAGCGTTCATTATTACCATGCATTCTTTCACACCACGGAACATTCGTTTATTTCAATAGAATTTCAATAATAATACATAGGCCTACATGTGATGCACAAAATAAAACGTTGCATTTAATGAATTCTCCCTACTCCCTTTTATGCAACTTAAACAATGAAAAAAGCTGGTAGAGCCGGTACCACGTAGTAGAAATGGGGCATAAATTACTGTTACATTTTGTCCATTTAATGGACGTCAGTATGTTCTACATGATATTCTGATTATTGATGTGCGAGCACACTCATCATAATATCCGTAAAAAATAGACCTATTGCCTATGTACTGATGTCCCGTCGCAAACGTCTGATGGCCAAATCAACTGTTGACATTTTACAATGGCACACGATCGAAATATTCAACAATTGTTGGAGGGCTGTGTAATTAAATCTTGTAAGTGGTTGACAGTGGTCGTATTCTTCTTGAAAAATCATTTACAACCTTATGGCTTTCCATTTTGTTTCTGTTTTGCAATGGTGTTTAAAATACATTTTTAATTCGGTCGTTGGAGACACTGACATAGCCTACGTTACGGTCTTTTGACTCTGACTCGCATGTTGCCATTTTTTTCCGACATGCAACAGTACGCCAGGGAATTCCCATTAGAAGACATGGTGTCAAGTGTTTGAACCGCGTCGCTTCGGATGAATTTTTTGCTCATATCTCCGCACGGAAGGCATCTACCGGCATGTACTCAAGGCTGAGTCTAGCTGTCTTAGCTAGGAAGGTATGTGCGTTTGATTTGTTACGATCCGAAGAGTTGGGGAAATGTTACAGACATAGAGCGAAAAAGTATGCCTGAAGTGAATGGATCGAGCAGCGTCTCTGTGGGTGTACGTTGAAAGTCAGATTTATAAATATCCACCCACAGTGACACGCAGGGTCGAGTCCCACACCCACTCGAAGTCCGCAGACACTAGCCAGCCAGCCCCTCTGTCCATGTGGCTGCCACTACAAAACTGAAAGAAAAAAAAAATTATGGAAAGTTGCGTTAATTATCCCTCTCTTCCCCTCGTGTAACCACAAGCCTTTTGTTTAGGTTCTGAGGCGACTGAAACGAAACGCAATGTGGAAAAGATGCGAGTCTAGAGCACGGTTTTAGATGAATAACTTTAATATTAAATAGCCTAAATATATTCACTTTGCTGTGGGCCTTTTTAAACAACGACAACAACAACACACAAAAGCAACAACAAATGTCGATAAACTTTTCGCTTCTCTCGCTCAAACATTATATTATAACCATGCTCCGAGAAAGTGATTTTGTGAGTGGAATGGCCATCCGATGTGATTCCTAGCGCCAGCTGCGCGCATGTATGCCTTTATTCTCGTCTGATGGTTGGGAGTCAAGTCATTGCTTACGCCTGCACCAACCAAACTAGACCGCTGCGGATCAAAATCCCGCTATTTGGCTACATGGCACTTGGCAACCAGTAATTGGAAAGTTGTGACAGTCATGCCAAAAATATTGAGAAATAGGCCATAGATTTTCAGCAACAAATCAGATTTTGTTTCAAATTAATTTAGTGGCTACATCCACATTGGTACAGTGAATAAAACGTTAAGATCGGAAATAAATTACTATGAGGCGTGAAATTTTCAGCCAGCCTGTCGGGCAAGCGCCTCTTAATTTCTGCTTGTCCGATAAAATTTTTACTTGTCCCTGGCGCTCAGAACAGCGATTTCGCGAGCCCTGTCATGAATACGAAAAATAGATTTCGATCTTACTGTTCTCCAGTCGGGGACAAATCAGATAAACTAAAGTGCAGATATACAGAAAAGAACAATTCTCTCTCAGGCTCTGCCGTTCTGAAAGTATTTCAGTAACTCAAAATCGTTTTAATATGATCAGAAAAACTATTTTTTAAAATGCCTTCTAAAATGAAGATCTTTTCAAAATGCTGGTTCCCGTGTATTCGTGTGGACATGTAAAACTGAGATTTTGGAAAACGATGATGTCAAATCGTTTTTTTTGGTCACATCGCTCATTTTGCGCAAGCCCACTGTTGCATTGTGTGATGTCTTTCTCTGATATTTGGCTATATAAATGTAGACTGTATCGCCACCTACAGTCGGGGAATACTTCAATTGAGCATTTGTCGTTGTTTTTGCATTTTCTTGTGGATGCAGATATTTTGTAAAATGATGTCGTGTGGACATTTTTTTTTTTTTTTTTTTAAATGAAGGGAGGAAAATATCTGTTTTGAAAAATATCCGTGTACATGAGGACAGGGCCTGAACTTGCCACGGTATGCATTGATTTTCTTCATGAAGGCTGCTTCTCTCGCCAGCCTGTCACGTGTGGGTAGGGATGTGAAACCTCCCGGGACCAATCAATGCAGCCTTTGCGATTTGAAAATTGTGTTCTGTTACATGGCAATGCAGTGGCAAATTCAATTAAAGCTGCAAGCAGCGATGAACGGGCCCTCGCAGCTCCACACGTCGGGACATGAAGTGGCTGCCACCTCTTTGAAACATGAAGTTTCAGGCAGATTTGACCGTGTACACTGAAGTTAAAGCAACTTCCTATGTAATGGTGAGACATTAATGTTCACAGTACCGCCAGGGCAAGGCCGTTTGACGATATGTCACAATCTTCATAATGCAGTATAAGCAACGTCTTAAGGCTCAGCTGAGCACATTTGAGCTGGATATCATGAACCTCCTATGAGGAGCGCATGAAAGTGTAAAACATGTCATTTCCTGTTGCTAGCAGGTGGCGCCATGACGATCACAGGATATTGTCATGTAGATATGCTCAGGGCAGGGCTTTTATGAAAACTGAAATTTGGTGGAGATTGGAGCATTTACACAGAAGTTATAGCAATTTTGTGTTTCATGGCGAGACATCAGAACTCGACACCATGCCGCGGCCGCACCGTTGAACGATAACTGGATCTTTTAATAACTTGTGGTCAGAAACTAGTCTGGATGACAGACACCGATTTTGAAGTCGATCTGATAAATCTTGTTGAAGGAGTTCGTTAAAATACAAAGCGTGCAAAACGCCAAAAATGGCCACTTAATTCAAAATGGCCAACTTCCTGTGGGGTTTAGGCTATGGCTCCTAGAGACTTTTTTGTGCATCTGGGCATGATATATGTGTGTACCGATTTTCGTGCATGTCTGTAAAATGGGCCGTGGGGCAGCTGTTTAGAGGGCGCGGCCAAGGCATTTGGCCCACCCTTGAAGACCATAATACACGCGACTGGTGCATGTACCAAAATTGGCGCGATTTGGAATATGATAAAGCCCCCAAAAATGTGATTCTTTTGGTAAAATAATAATAAAAAGGCAATCAGAGATGGCAGACTTCACCCCATTCACGCAAATATTGGCAAGTGCGGAAACACAAACAATCACACAGAGTCACTAAAAACAGTACTTCACGCCCACTCCGTGGGGTGAAGGAATAACTCCTTCAGTTTCAATAGGGTCCTCGCAGTGTTCACTGCTCGGGCCCAAATTATTCATACAGCCCTACTGATTATTGCCAACAGAAAGTTCAAAAGCCTCTGTATGTCTATATGGGGTTGTTTTAGTGCCCATGGCTTTGGTAACTTGCTCATCTGTGTTGTTGCCAGTAATGCTGAAGCCTTGTTAGCACTTTTGGTGCAGGGTATTCTGTTTTGTAGGTGACATTTTTTTTCAGTGATGTCCCTGCTTTTTTCAACAAGGCAATGGCTGGCTACATTCTGCGTGTGTCGCAACAATGTCGGTCAGTAATTGGAACATGCAGGGTAGAGTGGCCTGCATAAAGTCCTGAGTTATATTATTTATTAATGGCGTGCAGTATATTATGAAGCAAAATACAAAGACCCCGGCCTTTTTAGCAGCTGAGGACTTCTATCATGGAAAAATTGGTGGGTAAAAAAAATTCCACCTTTCAAATTTGGACAATTCCTAAATGATTAAGAAGTCTTGTGAAATGGAAAGGTTATGCAGGAGTCACAAACACATCCTTATCAAATTTTTTTCAGAATACATTTCTGGTACCAAATTTAGTATGAGTGCTTGTTAATTTAAAAAGATTTGAGAAGGTAGAACATTGAATATCTTGTCTTTGTACCATTTTCAATTTAATACAGACCAAGAATGATCTATAAATCACCATCTTCTTTTATTTGCATTTTCTGTACATTACAAACATTTTTGTTAGTGAGGCTGGTCTTGTTGTTTGCTGAATGTTACATTGTTGGGACTATTTCTTTTTGTCTTTTAATTGTTAGTATCTACGAGATCAGACAGACATGCTGGTAGTGGGAGTTATTGGCTTGCAAGGAACGGGCAAGTCCACCGTCATGTCGCTGCTGTCAGCAAACACACCGGAAGAGGATCAGAGGTACGGCTACAGCGAATGATTATTTTCGTGGTCGATTAATTTGTTGAATATTTTCATGATTAATTAATTGATCGTTGATGCTATAAAATGTAAAAAAAATTGTGCAAACTGCTCTTCACAATTTCCCAGAGCCCAAAGTGACATCTGCAGTGATCAGATTAAGGAAAAAAATGATTAGCCTTTTATATCAATTGATTAGCAATTGTTGAGCATATCTGAAATTGAAAAACAGTATATCAGATTTTAAATGACAAAAGGACTTTTTCATTCTTTCCTAATGACAAGTTACAAATCAAAATGGAATTATAACTCCACTCCGAAAGCAAAAAAGATAATTTCCAAAAGGCACCAATTTTACCCTGAACAATCATAATTTAATGCAGCACTTTTCCGTTTCCCAACGAAATTTCTGTAAACTACTTGTAACCTGCAGTACAGCTGTCTTTTATATACAACCCCAATTCCGAAATAGTTGGGACAAAGTGTAAATTGTGAATAAAATCAAAATGTAATGATTTTCAGATCACATGAGCCAATATGTTATTTACAAAAGAACATAGATAACATTTCAAATGTTGAAACTGAGACAGTTTACATTTTTATCCACAAAATCAGCTTATTTCAAATTTTCTGGTTGCAACAGGTCTCAAAAAATTTGGGACACAGGCAAAAAAGGGCTGAAAAATCAATTAATATATAAGAGAATCAGCTGAAAGAACATTTAGCAAGTAATTAAGATAACTGGTATCAGGTGTTTTACATGATTGGGTATAAAAGGAATGTCTTAGAGAGGCTGAGTCTCTCAGACGTAAAGATGGCCAGAGGCTCTCCAATCTGCGAAGGCTTGCGTAAAAAAATTGTGGAATACTTTACAATGTTTCTCAACGTCAAATTGCAAAGGCTTTGAAGGTCTCATCATCGACAGTGCATAACATCATCAAAAGATTCAGAGAAACTAGAAAAATCTCTGTGCGTAAGGGACAAGGCCGAAGACCTTTACTGGATGCCCGTGATCTTTGGGCCCTCAGATGCCACTGCATCACTCACCGGCATGATTCTGTCATTGACATTACTAAATGGGCCCAGGAATACTTAAAGAAACCACTGTCTGTAAACACAGTCCGCTGTGCCATCCACAGATGCCACCTAAAACTCTATCATGCAAAAAGGAAGCCATTGTTGAGCATGATCCAGAAGCGCTGCCCTGTTCTGTGGGCCAAGGCTCATTAAAAATGGACTGTAGCAAAGTGGCAAAGTGTCCTGTGGTCAGACGAGTCCAAATTTGACATTCTTGTTGGAAATCATGGGCGTTGTGTCCTCCGGGCTAAAGAGGAGAAAGATCACTGCTCCTGTTATCAGCGTTCAGTTCAAAAGCCAGCATCTCTGATGGTATGGGGATGCATTAGTGCATTTGGTGTGGGGCACTTGCATGTTCTAAAAAGCACCATGAATGCTGAAAGGTATATAAAAGTTTTAGAGCAACATATGCTCCCCTCCAGACGACATCTATTCCAGGGAAGGCCTTGTGTATTTCAGCAGGACAATGAAAAACCACATACTGCAGCTATTACAACAGCATGTCTTCGTAGTAGAAAAGTCCGTGTGCTGAACTGGCCCGCCTGCAGTCCTGATCTTTCACCAATTGAGAACATTTGGCGCATAATTAAACAAAAAGTCCGTCAAAGGAGACCCAGAACTCTCCAGCAGCTTGAAGCCTGTATTAAACAAGAGGGGGACCAAATTCCAATGGCTAAACTCAAGAAACTTGTCTCCTCAATGCCCAGACGCCTCCAATCTGTGTTAAAAAGGAGAGGGGATGCTACACCATGGTATACAGGCCCCTGTTCCAACTTTTTTGAGACCTGTAGCAGCCATCAAATTTGAAATGGGCTCATTTTGTGGATAAAATTGTAATATTTCTCAGTTTCAACATTTGCTATGTTATCTCTGTTCTATTGTGAATAAAATACTGGCTGGTGTGATTCGAAAGTCATTGCGTTTTGATTTTATTCACAATTTACACTTTGTCCCAAATATTTCGGAATTGGGGTTGTAGATAGAGCTTTTTATTGTGGGCGTATAGGAAGTCATGTATGAAGTTTCATTTGGTGACCTTGAACTTGACCTTCAGTGACCTTCAACGGCCAAACTTTACAGTGAAATTTCAATTACTTACATCAGCAAAATCGTTACAGATAGAGTGTAGGTTTGTATTGGAGACGTATAGGAAGTCAAATGAATTTTCATTTGGTGACCTTCATATTGACCTTTGAAGGTCAGACTTGACCGAGTGAAAATTCTGACTTCTTTCACTAAAAAGGTCACCGATAGACCCTGAGTTTGTGTCACAGACTTAAAAAAAGTCACACATGAACTTTCATTTGATGACATTCAACTTGACTTGGTGACCTTTTGAAGGTCAAACTTGACATAATACAATTACAATGACTTGTATTGCCAAAACGGTCACAGATGGAGCTGGTTTGTATTTGAGATGTATAGGAAGTCATATATGAGCTTTCATTTGGTGACCTTCATATTGACCTTCGAAGGTCAAATGTGACCTCGGGAAGATTCAGTGACTTGCAGGGTTCGACCTTTACTTTTTGTCAGCCCGGCTGAGTTTTTGTCAGCCCTGATTTTTTTCAAATGCAGAACCAAAAAAAAAGGAACCTTTTTATGAACAAAACATTTATTTCTCAGAATATAGCAGGGTGTTTCCATGCTTATGGGGTGTACAGCAGTGACATGAATGTTCAAAAATAGAAAGTGTCATGGAACCACATCAAGTCATCCCAGTTGTTGTGGATGATCTGTCCAGTCATTTTTTCAATGTGGTTTGATAAAAAATTGGGGCCATAATAAAATGAAGCATCCCAAAGACGGTGGCTTGAGCCACATTATGTACGTAACCAGGACAGGATGTAGCCTAATAAAATCGATTTAAGAACATTGAGTCATGAATTTTTCAAATAGGAAATTTAATAGATAATAAACATTTAATAGACAATACACATAAAACATGAAAAATTGCACAAAATTCTCTTAACTCTGCAAAATTTTGATTTGCGACCACCTGCTAACTTGATTGTCCCACCCTCTGAAAATTTTCCAGCTGTGAACAAGCTAATAATAGGCTCTGTTTGCTTCTTAACAGCAACAATACCAACAATTCAACCCTGAAACACCAATCAAATTAAACTAGGCAAGTTGAAAGTGAAAAAAATGCAGGATATTCCGTTACAATGAAGGTGCTTATGTACGTAACCTGGACGGAATTGGTAACCAAAGTTGAACATTGAACAGTAAAAAGTCCACCAACTAAGCTTCAATGTACATCACTGCAAAAAAGTGATTTTCAAGAAAGGGAAATTTACTTATTGTAAGACTTAAAACACGTATTTCTACAACCCCAATTCAAAAATAGTTGAGAAAAAGTATAAATTGTGAATAAAATCAAGATGCAATGACTTTCAGATCACACCCGCCAGTATTTTATTCACAGTTGAACAGAGATAACACAACAAATGTTGAAGCTGAGAAATTTTACAATTTCATCCACAAAATGAGCTCATTTCAAATTTGATGGCTGCTACAAGTCTCAAAAAACTTGGGACAGGGGCCTGTTTACCATGGTGGAACATCCCCTCTTCTTTTTAACACAGAGTAGAGGCGTCTGGGCATTGAGGAGACAAGTATCTTGAGTTTAGTCATTGGCATTTGATCCCACTCTTGTTTAGTACAGGCTTCCAGCTGCTGGAGAGTTTTGGGTCTCCTTTGACGGACTTTTCATTTAATTATGCGCTGAATGTTCCCAATCGGTGAAAGATCAGGACTGCAGGCAGGCCAGTTCGGACTCTTCGACTACGAAGTCATGCTGTTGTAATAGCTGCAGTATGTAGTTTTGCATTGTCCTGCTGAAATACACAAGGCCTTCCCTGGAATAGATGTTGTCTGGAAGGGAGCATATGTTGCTCTAAAACCTTTATATACCTTTCAGCATTCATGGTGCTTTTTAAAACATGCAAGTGTCCCAAACCATATGCACTAATGCATCCCCATACCATCAGAGATGCTGGCTTTTGAACTGACCGCTGATAACAGGAGGGGTGGTCTTTCTCTTCTTTAGCCCGGAAGACGCGACGCCCAAGATTTCCAACAAAAATGTCAAATTTGGACTTGTCTGACCACAGGACACTTTGCCACTTTGCTACAGTCCATTTTAAATGAGCCCTGGCCCACAGAACACGGCGACACTTCTGAATCATGCTCAACAATGGCTTCCTTTTTGCATGATAGTGTTTTAGGTGGCATCTGTGGATGGCACGGCGGACTGTGTTTATAGACAGTGGTTTCTTTAAGTATTCCTGGTCTCATTTAGTAATGTCAATGACAGAATCATGCCGGTGAGTGATGGAGTGGCATCTGAGGGCCCGAAGATCACGGGCATCCAGTAAAGGTCTTTGGTCCTTGTCCCTTACGCACAGAGATTTTTCCAGTTTCTCTGAATCTTTTAATGATGTTATGCACTGTCCATTGTGAGACCTTCAAAGCCTTTGCAATTTGACGTTGAGGAACATTGTTTTTTAAGTATTCCACAATTCATTTACACAAGCCTTCACAGGTTGGACAGCCTCTGGCCATCTTTACTTCTGAGAGACTCAGCCTCTCTAAGTCATCCCTTTTATACCCAATCATGTTCCACACCTCATGCCAGTTAACTTAATTACTCTCTAAATGTTCTTTCAGCTGACTCTCTTATATATTAATTGCTTTTTCAGCCCTTTTTTGCCTGTGTCCCAACTTTTTTGAGACCTGTTGCAGCCAGAAAATTTGAAATAAGCTCATTTTGTGGATGAAAATGTAAAATGTCTCCGTTTCAACATTTTAAATGTTATATATGTTCTATTGTAAATAACATATTGACTCGTGATCTGAAAGTCATTGCATTTTGATTTTATTCACAATTTCCACTTCCTCCCAACTATTTCAGAATTGGGGTTGTATCACCATTTTCTTAGTAAGACGAGAAATTTGTCCTTGATTTTAGGTAATTTTGACTACCTTGCCAATGGGGTAAGTAAATTACACTTGTCAAGTGAATCAAAACCAAAATAAAATTAATCCAATTCTTTCTATTAATTTCGCTGACAAGAGTACAGAGTTGGATAACAACAGGATTTCGGCATAACGTTCAAATAAAAGACGGATTCACTGCTTCCGTCTGTTACGAAAGTAAGCAAGCACACTCCGTCCGAATGCAATGTATCGCTTGCCCACGTACTATACAATGTACGGTAGTGTCGCCGGAACTCGCACAAAATTCCCTCTAAAGTCACAATATTAACAGCGTTCTGTAGTTATAAACATTTACTTACTGTTCAGTATTATTTAGATCATTATTCCTTTATGCACGTAACATTATTACTTTCGTCACTTTGCTGGACGGAATAAAAAAATTCGAGGAAAATTACCGAGGGGAATCACTGACAGTTGTACACACGCTCCAACATCACGATTACGCAGGCGCGAACTAAACGGGTAAAACTGGCCCCCTTTAGACCAGCCGCTGATAAATTTTGAGAGATTTTGGGTTAGATTCGAAAGTAAGAAAAAATGAGACGGAAAATCGTTTGGTGAAATTTAAAAAGCTTTATCTTAAAATCCATTCCAAACCTGAGGACGAGTTTTTACCTTGTAAGACCAGTATTGTAGCACTATTTAATGAGAGTGACAGATTATTTTCAGGTTTTTATACTTACCATGCATTCGCCATTTACCTTCGTGAACGGCGAAAGCACGGAAGCTGGTTACGCTCGTAATATTTTACAAAAGCTGCGATTTGGGGAAAATGGTTGAGAAAAAAACCCAAAAGTACACATTACTGAAAATGTAAAATACATGTTTCGTTTCCGTAAAAACATAGGGTTATTGCATCCTGTGATTTCTCGTGTGTAGGCATATAAAGTTGGGTCACTGATTTCAAGTCACACTTTCCCCGCAAAAATAATATAGACGGAAAGCAACTAAATCACTATAACTTCACAGCTGGTTGCATTTGGCAATTAAAACTATTTATTTTATATCTAAGGAATACAACAGAGAGATGTGTGATGCAATTATAAAATTTTATTAACAAAGGAGAGAATTATGGCTGTTCATATAGGACGCCTAACGCGATTGCCCATTAGCATGGAAACACCCAGCAACAACAAGGTCTTGTGTATCATATAATAAGACAGGATTTTTAAAAGTTAAATGCTGAGGCAGCTAGCAGGCTGTCTTCTGAACAGATAACAAGAAAACCAGATTGCAAACCCTCACCCCTTTGACATTTGTTTGTGACTTTGATTTTTGACCTAGCAGTCTGACGTTAGAGGAGGGCTGAGCCACGGGTAGGACCTTTCTGCTGTGAAAGGATTACGTAAATCGTGCCAATAGTTTTTAAGATATCGAGGGTTTGGAGCACTGTGGTTATATGTCCAAAATTTGTGGTTTTGAGATTTTTACCCCCTGTCACAGCTTTCTATCAGCTAATCCTTGGAGCACAATAACTGTATGTCCATCTGCATTCATTTTTAATCAGAATTCACATTTTCATTTTGTGATATGTCCAACAAAATCTGCTTAAATGAATTCAAAATTGACGTTTTGATGAATAAACATGAATTTTTTTTTCAGAATGGTCTGTCTTCCATTGCAAACAAACTTACCTTCAACCAATCACCATTGTGTTATGTCACATCATGTGCTAGAATTCTTGGAGTACTGAGGTGACATGTCCATTTTTTGGCAATTTTGACCATGATGTTTCGGTTACGCTCCTTTGAAAACTTAGGTGTTCAATATACTTCTGAACCATGCAGCAAAAGAGTGACTGGTAAAAAAAAAAAATGATATAAAATACCTGATTTAATAGAACAATTGGAAACCTGAAAATCAATTTTTCTCAAAACCTCTATTATGGACATAGTCTATAACCATTGTGCTCCAAGCCCTCGATATGCGTCCGACAGACAGACAGACAGACAGACAGACGGACCCGATTACAATACCCTCGCTTTCCCTTCGGGGGAGCATTTTTCTCTTCTCCTTTTCATAAATCTGAGATCCTTCACCATCTTTCTTTCTAGCCAGTTCTTCTTTGCCCAGCCACGACTTTAACCCTCCCGCTCGCTTCGCCATGCTAAACTCAACTGTACACAATTACAGAATGTTCTTGGTTAAGACTAAGACGAAGCTAGGTAACATTGCAAAAATATCTCCGTATTAACTTTCATACACGAAAAGACGAATTCGAACCTTAGGTCAACAAAGTAAAGTGTATTTTCTGGCCAATATTTAGCAAATGTATTGAATCCCATTCAGTCGCATAAATTGATGCGAAGTTCGAATACCCGCTAAATCATGTGAATAGATGGCTGGCAGCATATTTTGTATTTACAGCACAGCGACGGGTTCACACAGAATCGCAACCTTGTGAACCTCCGCAAAGGTTTCTCTCGCGATTATGGCCGTATATGTGATGCAAAGAAATCAATGGATAACGGTGAATAATTACTTCGCCATTTAGTTCACTACCCAGCATTTACATGCACCGAAGCAATGTAGGCAAAAAGCTTTCTAGCTTTCCAACGTTCACTAAATAAACCAACAAACTTGCTTGCAAGGCTAGCAAGCCAGTTCACCTGCTCAGCTAGCTATTTGCGGTGCATATAAGTAAATAAAAACAGTGAATTGCAATTATTCCGCTACTTAATTAGCCTGATTAACGATGAGAATTGCGAATAAGGAGCCAAGTTCAGCCTCGTGTCAGATTAGTAAGTAGTCATGAATTAGCTGCGTTGCTAGGTCTGTTACACATTGAGGAGACTGATCAGCTCGTTCGCTGGCTGCAGAGTTTTTACGCGAACGAATGTTTGCCAAAGATACTTGGCTATTCATGTAAATTGGTACTTGTCGCAAAACTTGATATCTAGCAAGGTAAGTCGGACTAAGTATGTTAGACCTTGCAGTAGATAACAAATTAGCATAGTCTCACCTGGCTATCGACTATCAAGTTAGTTACGGCAAGGCATAATTTTTAACCTTTAATCTAGGTTTCTTTAGTCAGCGTCCGTCGGCAAATTTTTTTTATTTGGTGCATTTTAATGGCAGCTAGCAAGCTAAATGCTTGCGTATCAACTCTAGCTAAGTTAGTTCGCAAAATAATGGCCATTCACTTTTTTCCTAATGACTTTCATGCGTCAAATAGAACTGTTGGTTAGCTAAGCTAGCGAACTTTCTAGCTGAGTAAAGCCTGATTCATGCTGTTTGCGGTCGGGCCAGCACGGCCTTTGAAATAGCTGATTAAGCGCGGAGGGTCCGATGGCTCTGAAACGCCGAGCCGCGCACCTGGAGGATTTTTTGTAACATGCTCAGTTGCAATGATTGGCTAGCTTCAGGACCGGAATCCCTATTAAAATTAAAAATGAAAAGCTTCAAAAAAAAGCCAGCTGTGCGTACAAACAGCTGAAAATACAAACCTTTACTACAGTTCCTGTCGGATCTACAAGGATGCTCATTGCCAAATACAGGAACTGCTGTCAACTTAGTTTTCGGAAGTTTCAAGTACCCAATTATCGAATAGTGGAGAAAGCGCAATATTTGTTCTGACAGCGGTTTAAATTCAAAATAATCGGAGTAATAATAATAATAATAGTTACAATATGATAGTGAAATGAACGTATTTATCACAGAAATAAGATTCAGTAAGCGCAACTGCAGAGCAGGTCCGTTCTTGGAGCCGCTGGACCGCATCAAGCATAAACGACTGGGCGTTAAATTAGGGACCGTCTTGGCGCCCGTCCGCAGCTGAAACCAACGCTGACAAAGAAGCATGAATCAGGCTTAAGTCGCGCCCCTTTGCGCATGCTCAGTAAGTTACAATCCTGGAACCTCGGTGTGGTTTAAATACAAAATTGCCTGGCTTTACTCGAGATGGCGTCAAAACAGACAGAGTGTTCCAGTTCAATGGAGTCAGTTTCGCGGCAAAAAAATGCTGTAGGCCCAACGGACCGACTCACCCAGAAAATTGTCGGTCCAAAATGAAGGACCGGCGTTAAGGTCGAACACTGACTTGAATCACTAAAATGGTCACAGATGGAGCCTAGGTTTGTGTTACTGACATCCAGGGAGTCACATATGAACTTTCATTTGGTGACATTCAACTTGACTGTCAGTGACCTTAGAGATTCAAACTCAACAGTGAAATTACAATGACTTCTATCACCAAAATGGTCACAGATTGAGCCAAGGTTTGAGTAGAGACATTTAGAAAGTCGTATATGAAGTCCATTTACTGACCTATATTCTCCCTTCTGTGACCTTTAAAGTTCATGATTGACATATTGAATTTTCAATGACTTGTATCACCAAAACTGATTCAGAGCTTAGGATTATATTTAGGTCTTATAAATGTATGTGAACTTTTATTTTGTGACCTTGGCATTGACTTTCAATGATTTGAATGTCAAACTTCACATGAAATATTCATAACTTGTATCATCACTTTAAGATTACTTGCCAGTAAGCTACAGTTGCCTTGGTCCTATTTTTAATGGAGGGCACTGCATGTTGGCGAATTTTAAAAAATACAGCAGTAGTTGCATTACCATATTTTAATTTCTTTTGAGGAGGCTGTGGTGGCCACCGCTGTTGAGCAGTGTGGCGCCTTTACCAAGGGAGCCAACCTAATAATCCCACATTTCAGTTTAGACTAGGAAACTATTCATATTATCTTGTCTAGAAAATGCATTTTGTGGCACACCTCTTAGAAGTAACCTAAATTGTCCTACCTAGTAGGTCCAGTGCATCCTAAGAGTGGACCTAGAATTAGGAATAGTTATCAGTGTCCTCGCAAAACTCAATGAGAAGAAAATGCTTTATCGTTCTTTTGCTGCTTCTATCGGGAAATGATCAACCTAACCCTGGCCCTGATTTTAGAGAGGAATTCAAACATACCTGACTTTATTGTGGTTTTGGCAGTTTTAGGTACTTTATATCACTCTTTCCCCGAATTCATTAGACACCGAGCTCAATAGTCTTATTTTTACTGGGGCCGGTAAGCCACGAGTCTAAGTTTTGGCTCCGTTCTTCTTTTTTTTTTTTTCCGGGGTCACGATTGTCCTGCTCATGCGCGCGCGTGGTTTGGCGATTGGCCCAGGCCTAGACCGGGCCCGTGTACAGGCTCTGAGGAGCCTCTTGTTTGAAAAAAAAAAGAGTTGGCATTTATGCAAAGTAGAAATGATCAGTTAAACTGGAGTGAGGGCAATGAGAATGCTTTTGTAACTTTGGGGTGAGGGCAATGAATGTTGGGTGAGACTTTGGGATATGGGCATTAAATGTGCTCAGGGTGAGACTTTGGAATATGGGTATTGGATGTGCTTGGGGTGAGAGTATTGGTTTTTGTTCCGTTTTTCCACTGTATTGGGACTCAGGGGATTTCTTTATTTTTATTTTTTTCTTTTTTGGATAATATTTCCTTTACTTTGGAAAAGAGTCTTTTACTGGGAGAAATGCATCTGCGGGTATTAATACTCATACCTTGTTGGGAGAAAGTTAGATCAAAATGTTCCCACACTGGGTAAATCCTTTTCTTTCTCGGCGGCTCCATCGCAAACAAAAAAGGGTTTTTGATGGTCAACACACAATCAGAATTTCCAACAGTCAGAATCCACAAAATGTAGGGATCCCCATCGCGTTCTACAGCCCTATTTATTTCAAATCGCGTGCAAACCACTTCATGAACCGGTCACGAGGTACGGCCGACTGGCGAGGCTTCCGAAGTCATCGCATACGTCATCAATACGCGCCTCGATACGTGCTTCGCAAAATAATTCCTGTATTGCTCGGCACGCGCCTCGAAGCCTTGACACAGAACGTCACATCACTAATAAAAAGTAGAGTGGAGATGTGGTTCTGTTTTTTTTTTTATGGTCTGTGTCCACAGGAAGCTAGAAGCGTCTGTTTTCTATACAAACTCTATGAAGTTGGCGACGAAGCAAAATCAAAGAGGGGGCAGGCCATACAATATCAGCAGCTATGGTGTTTCAGATAAATTAGCTACAGTTAAGTTGCCTAAATATTGCTCTCTGTTTAGGGAACTCGAGGTTTGCTAACAAGTTGGTTAGTTTGTTTCAGAAAACATCAATACTATGTTTACTGCTACAACCCAACAGCTGTGGCGAGGTACATTGTTATCGCGTTGGTTCCCATTAATTTTAACTGGGGTAGCTATCTAGCTAGCCTCCGTTGCTGACGTCTACGTGGTTCGCTTCCCCCCCCAAGCTGCCATGACTGCATGGGCAAATACAATCAGCTGGCTCAAGAAATTTCAGAGCACCTCTCTGATTGTTAGAAAACAAAACTCTGTTCGAGTGCGCAAAAGTCGTTGTGTGAGGGAAGCAAACCACATAAGACGTCTGCAACGGAGGCTTGGTAGCGAGCTACGTTTTTCGAAGCATAGTTCTGAGCACAGTTCTGAGCAATGTAAGCAACGTAGCTACATGGTTTGAACCATATGCGACTATATACAGTTTTAGTTACGCTTCTGGGAAATGAACATACTTTGGCTGACCATACATGATGTTTTTTCATCGAATTAGCACACCTTTCGACATGCTGAGACTTGACATTTTCAACAACGGATTGCGGAGATGCCAAGAAGACGGTTCTTTTAACGTCGCAATAATAAGCGCTGGCAGGGAGCGCCCTGAAAATGAGGTTATGGCACTGATCTGTATTGAATTTTTTCTATACAGATCAGTGGGTTATGGGCGCTTTCAGCTAAAAAAAAAAGCTGACTGGACGCAGGCCCTTTTGCTACCAACTGACGATTTCAGAATAGAAGAAGCTGGAGACCGTGAGACGGCAGTGAAAACAACGTATAGAAATTGCCAAACCACTTTAGACTCTCTAGACTAGACTTCATTTTTCAAAAATACTTGCATGCGAGTCGGTCCTATTTTGGTATCGCTGAGCAGAGCAACATTTTGTCTCCCTATGTATGTACTTTTTGGAGGATGGAAAACGGCACACTATCACTTACTAAACGGAGGATCGAAAACTTACTCGATGTGAACGTTAAAGTGCGAGGAGAAAAGTTATGTTAACGTGACCGAGGCTTTTAATGACCCTCTAATAAAATAATGACTTGGAAGTTTTCGCCGTTGTAAGAAACATCGATGAATGTCCATGTATGTTATCGTATTACTCTCTGGTTTCCTCACTTAACTGACCGATCCCAAGCCCCGCCTCCCATTGTTTCTGTTGCTAGGTCGGACAACTAACCAGGAAACTTCAGCCTTGCCTGAGTTCAAAACAGCAAGCATGGCGGTGCCGGTTCCGTTCACTGATGTGTTGCATGCGAGTTGGTGTTATTTTGGCATTGACATTTTGTTTCCCTAAATATGAGCTTTTTGGAGGATGAAAAGCGGCACACTTACTAATGGGAAGATCGAAATGTGACTCGGTGTCAACGTTTAAGTGTGAGCAGAAAAGTTAAAGGGGACCTATTTTGCTATATTTCCAAGGGTATATTTTGATCTTGGACTCCCCTAGAGTACTCCTGATCGTTCAAAGTCCAAAACAGGGTCCATATTTAGCTCATACTGCCATCCTCAAAAAACCCCATTTGCAGTCCATTGTAGTCTCTGCCTGAAACGCCTCGTTGGGGTGGCTCTTCCGCCATGGCCCCAACTTCCCGTGTGCCTACTTTCTTATGACTGGCCAGCTCTGTGGAGGGCGGATCTAGGCGGGACGAGGCAGCAGAACGCAGTTTTCCGGGTCCGCCTCCCCAGAGTGAAACTGAGACGCGTCTGCTATCTGAGAAGGAATCGACGGGAAAATTCCACAATCAAACGCAGTACATGTGTATAGGTCTAATGAAATGAACTTGTTCTAGTAAATGCAATGGTGAAAGTGGAGGACGCAGTGCGAAAGTCTGGCAGCTCAAGCTCGAATTTGCTGTCTAACTACGGCTACTATGGTGAGTACACCGGTGTTTCTACTCTATAGCTAGGATTGAGGGAAAGCTAGAATCCACCCCATACAGACACATATGTAGAACGGGTCGACATACCCAAGTGTAGACTGGAGACCGTAGAAATCCGGTGGGAGTTTGGAGGGAAACATGGACAGTGAGGAGCAGCAAAAAGTGGACCAACAACTTATGAAATGCTTCGGTGTGTATTATAAGGACCTGCTGGTTCGTGTGCATAGCTGTGGTGTGTCATTAGCGTGGAGCAACGAACAGCTTCTGCGCTGGTATATGACGAAGGGGCGAAAGCTCCAGGCTAAACGGCCTTTTCAGAAATTGCCCGTGGTAATGGTTTACTTATTGCGTCGGTATGACCAGCATTAGCTTGCGGAAAATGGGCGCAATAAGCTGCTTTCACGACGCGGACCTTGAAACAAATTTTTTAATTCGACAGATTACATTCAAAGTCAATGCATTGTCTTTGCATTTACTTTGAATGTAATCTCTCGCGGAAAAATTCGTTTCAAGGTCGTGTGAAAGCTGCTTAACGCGCCCATAACGCTGTATTATTCGTCTTTGCATTGACTTTGAATGTAATCTGTCGCACGAAAAAAATTAGTTTAGAGTCCGGTGTGAAAGCTGCTTAATGCGCCCATAACGCGTGTATTTGCGCTTCGTCCGTGACTTTGAATGTAATTGACTTTGAAAAATTAGTTTAAGTCTGTGAAAGCTACTTAACGCGCCCAAACGCTGTTTCGGTCTTTGCATTGACTTTGAATGTAGCTAATCTGTCTTTAAAATTTGATAGTGTGAAAGCTTTATGGATAGCTACAGCTAGAGAGAGCTCTGTTATGTTATGAACATAATACAGGTTTTACAGATCGTAAGTTGCTTATGTGGAGCTAGCAAATCGATCACTTCTACAGGAAAGAATTACCTATTTAATCTCTGCCTTTTCGGCTTTTTATTAGCCACAACAATTCCGAAAGGGGGATGAAATTATGTCACGGTAGTGCATAGAAATCATTTGTTATACCAGACACGTTAGAGCCTCTGCGTTTCGCGATTGCTTTCATGGTAGAATCAGAGAGCTAGCCCAGATATTTGTGAAGTATCCAGCTGATCCTGGTCATGGATAAGTGAAGCGATCACAAGCAGCGTAAACAAACCCAAACACCTATCCCAGGCTCTGCAAAACCTACGTCTGGTCTAACTGCAGCCTTTTCAGCCCAACTTTGCGGACACATGCAGCAACTCTCCGGTTAGCTTCAACTGTAGTGGCTACAATCGGGCAACGTTATGATGAAACTGCCACATTGATGCTTACCGAAGTAACACAAGCATACCGATCAGAATTACTGCATATAAGTTGACCAGGAGCATTTTTAATTAGCACGGCGGCACGCAAACTAACATGCAGTAGCTGGTAACCGAGCGGTCATAACAACCACAGAGACAAACCCTTGCAGTACAGGTTTTACAGACAGCAAGTTCCGTTACCATGGACAGTTGTACCAAGCATCCAAATTACAAACAAGTATAAAAAGTTCGCTTCAAATGAGGTTTATGTTCACACATCTTCTGTAGAATTTCCCCTGACATTATTCTTGCATATTTAGGACACAAACATTAGCAACAGTAACTTGGCTACATTAGCTGCTGTGCTACAGCCACAATCAACTGGCTATCACGTCAGGTTGGCTTACACTGTGTCCTAACTGGATGCGACGCGAGCGAGCGCTACCTACAAAATCAGCTGTTTTCTATTGGAATGTCCTAACTGGCTGCGCGCGACGCGACGCGCCGTTTAGAGCCAGACGCCCGGTTTCTATTATAACTGTCGCTCGCGTCGCGTTGACAGCGCCATGGATGAGGAGCAGCTAATTCATTTGGTTGAAATGAGGAGCTAATAACAACCAACTTGCTGTTGGCTATATTATATGCCAAGAAACGTCTTAATATCGCAATATTAAACTTGTTTTCTGTTTAAAAAGTACAAACGTAGGAAGCAAGTACTCACCCATCTTTTAACCGAGTAGTTACGTCTCCAGACTGATGTCGAGCGCACAGCTGATGTGTTTCCATGACAACAGACACACATATTCAACGTATTCAACGGTGTGGACAGAGAGCGTCAGATGTGACGCCATTGTCGGACCCTCGCTCGCGTCGCATTCAGTTAGGAGACGGTGTTATGCGGTTAAAGCAACTTAAAGCTTCTGTGTCTTTGAGTCACGGACAGTCGCGACCAATACAGGCTTTATCTTCAGATATTTTACAAAGCCTGCGTTTGAGGCCAGTTGTTAGTGCTAACTATCGCTAGCGGTCTTGCTAGCCACCCGTAACACGTTAGCTTCACTTACATTACACTTACATTATTTGCCGTTATATTGTTACTTACAGCTTGTGGCTCTGAGCGCTTGATCGATGCAACTGCTTCAGGTTTGAGAAGCAGCTGAAACGCTTATCCTGTGTCGAATTACCCTTTATTGACAAAGCTGTCTTTGGTGAAATGCTGAGCACAAACAGCAAACGTTCCCTTTGGCCGTGGCTGTTTGCTGCCAGCAAACAAAAAAAGCTACCCACTGATTTCTGGTGGCATCGTCTTTTGGAAGAGAAATAGGTGCTTTTCTTCGTGTCCAAACGTAAACAGACAAGCAGCTTTGGGAGAGATACTAACAAAACTGCACCTCAAATGATCTGCGATTCTTCTTTTGTATTTCCAAAAGTGTAGACGCTACTTAGGCATAGTATGATTTGCCGTTGTTAGTGCCTGCTAGAATAGTTTCCGGTGTGGGCAGGTCCAGCGCCATGATTGGCTCTGGCTAGGTCTGTACTAATTGGACGGCACAACCTGACGTCAGGTTTTGCCCAGATCTCGAGAAGATCTCGGGATGAGCTGTTCAGAGAGGAAATCACATTAACAAAATCACGTTCTTGAATTACGGCAAAACCTCTGTATCTTATGTTTAGAAACTTTTCAGAGGTTGAGTATGGACAACCAACATTATAACATTACTAATATATATTAAAAGAAGGATCAGCATAATAGGTCCCCTTTAAGTTAATGTGACCGAGGCTTTTAATGGCCCTCTAATAAGATATGTGCTTGGAAGTTTTCCCCCTTTATAAGGAACGTCGATGAATGTGCGTGTATGTTAGCAAATTACTCTCTGGTTTCCTCACTTCATTGTACCCTGGTTGAGCATATTTGCCGTCAACCGAATTGTTCATATTGAATCATATGGCTAATGCGAACGTTGTTAGAAGGAAGCGCTAGCTAACTCTGGCTACTCCTTTGCTCAGCTTCATCTTTGCCCCTGTCCCGTTAAAACGCTGCTCTCAGAAATGATCACTGCACAGCACAGATCGAGGGGACAGAGAAAACTTTTTTCTCCTGATTTCTAGCTAACAGCCAAGCCTTTCTCCCTTCCTTGTCTTTTTGAACACTGTATGAACAGACAAAGCGACTTGTCCACTGTTTTAAATATTATGCGGGTAAGAAGTATTGTCGTTGAATGTCAGTTACAGGCAGCTAGCTTGTTAGCCACCTTGTTAATTTTATGAACTGCCCAGTTAATACAGTCCCCGCGACGGTAGGGGTACCAAGGTAGCTCGCTGGTGACCGTTATCAATCGCTAGCGTTTGTTGTTAGTCAGCGGTCTATTCAAGTCAATGAGATGGCTAATTAGCTAGCTAGCATGAAACGTTTTATTACAGCCCTTCAAATGAATATTGCTGCGAAAGGCATGAGAATACAACTGCGTAGGTTTGTTTGATAAAAGTGCCTTCTGTTATATTCTTGTGTCGTAAATTGTAGTGATCTTGTGAGATTTATCACCAATGAAAAAGACACTAATTTCACAACTGTTTCAGATCTTTTTTTAAAATTAGTTTAGGAATAAATTAAAAAGCTTATTATGGTTTTGGAAATGGAATAAAAAACATGCCTTTAACATGGTTGGCATATCGAGTGTCCGTTACATGCTACATCATTTAACCATCGTCAGAAACTAGGGTGACCAGATTTCCTGAAACTAAAACTGGGACACTTTGCGCGTGACCGTAGTGCGCGTGCACGTGAGGTCATAGACGCAAATATTAGGCTCAATTTCAGCACGTAGGACTACTGCTCACAACATAGCCTAATGGGGAAAAATTTTGCATGTTTTTGGCAGGCCTATTTACACATTTAAGATAAAATATGAAAAGACATTGAATGAGTTTCGTGTGGGACTATCTTTATTTTTATGAAGTAGCCTGAAGCTGAAGAAAGTTTTGGGAAATACACCAAATAAACAGTGCGTGCGCGTTTTTCGCAGTGTCTACGTGTCCGAAAGTCGGACAGGGTTTTAATATAAATCCGTGTCCGACAGTCGATTATTGTTTTTAATTTCATCAAATCTACTGAATCTTTTAAATATCAAACGGGAATGTTTTGATAAGACGGCTCAGTTCTTCAAGATGAGTACTGAGAATTTCAACCAATGTTTCTGTTTAAGCTCTGCTCATTATAAGTCGACATCGGAGCGAGACTTAGGGCATTTATGACAAATTTAACGACTGTCGGACAGAGATCTTAAAATACTCCGTCTCCGACAGTCATAAAAATTCTAATTCTTCGAGTATTCCAGCAATTATTAGATGTATAAACGTAGCAGTGTTTGTGTTCCACCTTTATAAAATTCAAATTGATAGCTATCTACTTTTCTTGGTCTTTTTATTCGTCTGTTTTCTTCCGTTAAAGATAGACAACAGTCTTTATTCGGTCTCTCTTTTGAAAATTAGTCAGATGGATCGAACAGATTCACGCTTTATTTCCACACCAGAGATAAAATGGTGCTTGTAGTCAGTGAGCAAATCAATTCCATGACCATTGACATTGTGAATTAAATATTGCATGCACGATCAAGACTGTTGGACGCGAAATGCTAAATATTCCATGTCCAGCAGCCAGCAAAAAGTAAAAGTATTGATGTGAGAGCAGATTTAGAACAAAATAAAGAATATAAATATATCACCAACAATCAGAACATCCAATGGACACTGCAATAAATTTATTTGGACCATTTTTAGAAATACAATGAAGTCCGTACAATGCCTGTCGGACATTAAAAGCAAAATACTCCATGTCCGACTGCCAAAAAAAAAAAAAAAAAAAATATATATATATATAAAATAAAATAAAATAAAAGAGGACGATTAGAACAGATTGATAACGAAATAAAGAATAAAAAAACATTTTAACAACAAACAGAACATCCAAAGAACACTGCAATTTATTTATCATTTTTGGATGTTCTGTTTGTTGGTGATATATTTTTATTCTTTATTTCATTATAAATCTGTTCTCATATCAATACTTTTTTTTTTTTTTTTTTTTTTGCTGGCTGCCGGACATGGAGTATTTTGTATTTCGCGTCCGACAGTCTTGATCATGCATGAGATATTTAATTCACAATATCAATGGTCATGGAATTGATTTGCTCACTGACTAGGCTACAAGCACTATTTTATCTCTGGTGTGGAAATAAAGCGTGAATCTGTTCGATCCATCTGACTAATTTTCAAAAGAGAGACCGAGTAAAGACTATTTTCTATCTTCAACGGAAGAAAACAGACGAATAAAAAGACCAAGAAAAGTCGATAGGTATCAATTTGAATTTTATAAAGGTTGAACACAAACATTGCTACTTTTATACATCTAATAATTGCTGGAATACTTGAAAAATTAGAACTTTTATGACTGTTGGAGACAGAGTATTTTAGGATCTCTGTCCGACAGTCGCTAAATTTGTCACTCCGATGTCGACTTACATTGAGCAGAGCTTAAACAGAATCATTGGTTGAAATTCTCGGTACTCATCTTGAAGAACTGAGCCGTCTTATCAAAACATTCCCGTTTAATATCTAAAATATTCAGTAGATTTGAAGAAATTAAAAACGATAATCAACTGTCTGACGCGGAGTTATATTAAAACCCCGTCCGACTTTCGGACACGTAGACACTGCCTTTAACATTTGTTAATGGCATTGCGTTAGCTTCCTCTGAGCAAATATGAACAAACTTGCTGTCTCGTGAGCATTTTAAGTTTGATGCACTGAGCTATAATGTCGTGGATGGAATTGACACGCCATTCTGCCGTTTAGTCTTGTAAATTAGTTAATCAATCCTCAGATTGCTAATCAAGCAAAGTAATAGAGTTATCGTTTGTTTAACGGTGAGGATTCTGCCTACCCTAACTGACCTCCAACGGCACGTCACTGGTTAAGTATTTTAACTTTGTGTTATTTGTACAATGTAACGTTGCTGGCATTGCCTACATTTGTTGCCTAGCCTACGCTACACACGCGCGCGCGCACACAAACACATACACACATTGTTGAAATCATATGCTGGATGCTTCATTCTTTCTATGCGTTTTTTAGTTAATGATTGGGCTATAATAAGACCACGTTGGCTAGGTAATCACTGACAACAGGGGACATTTCATAGTGGTTGGTGGAAACCGGGACATTTTAGTGTCCCGACAGGCTTTTGTCGGGACTCGGGACACGCAACTCAAAATCGGGACAGTCCCGGCAAAACCGGGACGTCTGGTCACCTTATCAGAAACCCAAAACGCCTGGTTTGACGGCTGCCTGAGGTGAAAGTTGTCCGAGGTTCGGTCAGACTCCTGCTTGCCCCATTGTGACGTAGCCAAAAGTGGGCAGGGCTTGGGATCGGTCAATTGTACCCTGGCTGAACATATTTGCTGTCAACCGAATTGTTCACATAGCAGTAGTTCTCGTGATGTCACAAACCTGGTCACGTGGGTTTGTTGACTAGCATGGTTGGCAAAAAGCATCAACATTATAATTGATTTAATAGGCGAAGCACAGTTGTCTTCCACTTTCTGTAATAATACCAGTTAGTTGCAGCGTAATTAACTGCACAAACCGATTCGTTAAGGGCTCAGGAATACGTTTCCTTCGTATTCCTGAACAAGAACCTAAAAATCCGCTTGGATCAATTCAACTCGATGAAAGAACTGGGTGCCGTCGACCCACTTGCGTGTTTGTACTATTCACTTTCTGTCGGGTAATTCACAAGTTATTTTCCATAATTTCTAACATGACATTTTGCGAAGTTTTTGCATTTTATTATTCGGTCATAGCAAGGGAATGATCTTGCTTTTTGTGTTGGGTAATTCGATCGGTTCCGTATGCTTTCCAGTAGCGAGTAAGTGACAGTTCGGATATTAGTATTGGAAATAATTCCGTTTTCAACCATCATCAGTATGAACTGAGATCAGTACTTTCGGCTTATCTTGACTTTTGGGTACCCAAAGAAACATTCGAGTGTGTAAAAACGTCCATCGTACATCCAGTGAAGAAAATTTAGAGTTTAATGTCTACTGCAGCTGTAACGGTGGCAGCCTTGTAACTGATGAGTCAACAGCTGGCTAGTGAATGTGCAGCATATGCATTCGCGATATTAATGAAAAATTCTAAACCTCTTTATCACTAATAAAACCCCCCAAAATATATTCGCGCCCCCTTTTAAAATTGCTCCGGTAAACGTACTACTGTGAATTACTTTCACTACTCAACGATGATCAATTTATGTTCGATGAAGGAATATCAAGTGATGATCCAGCTGACCCAGACCCAAAGAAGGGTCGTTCCTCCAACCTTTCAGCTAGTTAGGATCCGGAAGCCTACACAAACCTTCGTTGTACTTAAGCTTAGAGAAATATCTTGTCTTCACGGTACTGTCAAGGTTTTGTACATATTCAGAGACCGCCGAATCGGTTCCACAACTGCAGGATGCCTTACTTCCCCGTTTTGTTGTATTGATTTACGCTTGTTCTTGCCAACCATGCTAATGCGCATGTCTGAATATGACGTCAATGTTAGTAAACAAGAACTAGTCCTATTGAATCTTATGGCCAATGCCAACGTTGTTAAAAGGAAGCGCTAGTTAACTCTGGCTACTCCTTTTCTTAGATTCATCTTTGCCTCTGTCCCGTTAAAACACTGCTCTCAGAAATGATCACTGCTCAGCACTGATTGAGGGGATAGAGAAAAGTTTTTTTTTTCCTCCTGATTTCTAACAGCCAAGTCTTTCTCCCCTCCTTGTCTTTTGAAACTGTGTATAAACAGACAAAGCAACTTGTCCACGGTTTTAAATATTATGCAGGTAAGAAGTATTGTCGTTGAATGTCAATTACAAAGAGCTAGCTTGTTAGCCACCTTGTTAATTTTATTAACTGCTAAGGGCACCAAGGTAGCTCACTGGTGACTGTTATCAATCGCGAGCGTTTGCTTTTTGTCAGCGGTCTACTCAAGTCAATGGGGAGGCTAATTAGCTAGCTGGCACGGGAATGTGATTTTTTCTATTTAAGTGACAAATTTGCCTTTCAGCGCTACCTTACGCATGAAATGTTTTATTACAGCCCTTTAAATGAATATTGCTGCAAAAGGCATCCGCACATCTCAGCATTTAAACTCTTATATTGACTTATTTGAAATTGGCCTCATAGGAAACCATTCATTTTTCTGAAGAAGTTTGGTGTATCAATATGGAGGCCGGGTGCTTCACTTTGGATAAAGTAAATATGACATCATAAGTAATCTAGTGTTCTAAATATAGATATATCTTTGACCGGTCATGCTGCATTATGACGTCAGGATTGAAAGAGGGGGCCAAAGCTCTATGAATATTCGTGTGTCACACTGACTTGCAGATTTCTATTGTGCGTCGAATCTTGATTTCTTGCGTATTTTACCTGAGACCTTGGGTCATCGAAAAACTTGTTGTGCCTTGGTTTATACGGGGTGACGAGTATTTTGTGCCATTGTTTGTATAGGGTAATAGGCAGTTCGTGCCTTGGTGTATATGGGCTGATGGATATTTTGTGCCCTTGTTTGTACAGGGTAATAGACATTTTGTGCCTTGGTTTATATGGGGTGATGGGTATTTTGTGCCGTTGTTTGTACAGGGTAATAAGCATTTTGTGCCTTGGTTTATATGGGGTGATGGGTATTTTGTGCCGTTGTTTGTACAGGGTAATAAGCATTTTGTGCCTTGGTTTATATGGGGTGATGGGTATTTTGTGCCCTTGTTTGTACTGGGTAATGGGCATTTTGTGCCTTCGTTTATATGGGCTGATGGGCATTTTGTGCCCATGTTTGTATAGGCTGAAAGGCATTTTATGCCTTCGTTTATAGGGCTGATGGGTATTTTGTGCCCTTGTTTGTATAGGCTAATAAGCATTTCTTGTCTTCGTTTATATGGGCTCATGGGTATTTTGTGCCCTTGTTTGTATAGGCTAATAGGCATTTTGTGCCTTGGTTTATATGGGCCGATGGGTACTTTGTGCCCTTGTTTGTATAGGGTAATGGGTATTTTGTGCCCTTGTTTGTACAGGGTAATTGGCATTTTGTGCCTTGGTTTATATGGGCTGATGGGTATTTTGTGCCCTTGTTTGTACAGGGTAATAGGCATTTTGTGCCTTGGTTTATATGAGATGATGGGTATTTTGTGCCCTTGTTTGTACAGGGTAATAGGCATTTTGTGCCTTGGTTTATATTGGGTGACGAGTATTTTGTGTCCTTGTTTATATAGGGTAATAGGCATTTTGTGCCTTGGTTTATGTGAGATGATGGGTATTTTGTGCCCCTGTTTCTACAGGGTAATAGGCACTTTGTAACTTGTTTATATGGGGTGATGGGTATTTTGCGAGCCGTGCAGCCGTGATTTGCACGGCCAGTGTAAGAAAAGCATGGCCTGTTTTCTGGATGACGGCTTACGAAATGAAAGCACCAGAGGTGCTGATGCCTCGGTGTGTATTGCTTAGCCACTACTGATGTACAATAGTTGTACAGTAACATAAAAGCAAGCTTGAATACATAAACAGTCAATAGAGTGGGCAGCCAAAATCATGTGGGTGTGGCTTAACATTATGTACACGTTGTATACTGAAACATGAAGTGCTACAAAAATCAAAATTCTGGCACATTTAAAATCAAGAGAACAGTGTTTGTCACTACATTGTTACTTTAGCTTGGATGCACACGCTGTCGCAGTTATGATGGTAACAGATAGACAAACAAACAAATACACAGACTGAGTAATGCTTCTGTGCTGCGCATCACCGACCGAGCATAATTATATCCAGGCCGCGTACAGCATGGCAAGAAATTACGTTGCTAAAAACCAGTTCGACAAACGATTTTATTTACGACTGATTTCGCAACGCCTAGTTTATTGATTAATTTTTGCAATTACTGTTGTTGTTATTGCCAAAAAAAAAAAAAAAAAAAAGCTGTATCGAACTACTGGAACTAAAAAACTATTGGAATTCTGAAACTTGAGGCAAATGTGTTGGATGCATATTGTCTTTTTAATGAAAAGGAGTCAAGGACATAGCCTAGGAAACATCATATGTCTTTATTTTTTGTGTGTTTATTAGATTCGGCTGTGGGTAGACGGGAAAGATATAAGAGAGTAGTGGGGTGGGGGGGGGGGCATGCAGTACATGACCACGGGCTGGAACTGAATCCGGGTTATCACAAGGAGGACTGATTTGGTGTGTCACCCTAAGATTTTCCCTGGACTTATAAGTCTGATTAGACAGAAATAGTATAGTTGGGTTTGGGGAACTTTAATTAGATGATTACATAATTTATATACAATTGTCTTTCAGTAAGGAGACACAACAGTAAGTGAGGTCATGACCTTGTTTGTGTTTGTGGAGCAGGATTTGAGGAATTAGTGATGTAACCTTGTCAGGCTTCACTGATCACAATTGCAATGCTGTCATATGCCTTAAAACAATCCTTGAGGTCATTAAGGCCAGAACCCGAGAGCATTTGTTCAAAGACACTACGTGTGCCATGCCTCGCCTTTCGAGACCCCAACGTCATCAAGCCATTGGGCTGTGGATGGCTGGAACATCCCAAAATCGCATTGCCCAGCGTTTTTGGGTAAGCCAACCCACAATCTCGAACCTTGTGGCTCGTTACCAGGAGACTGGAAGCACCAATGATTGACCCTGACCTGGTCAGCCTAGGGTCACGACCCCAGCCCAGGACGGTCAGATCCGCCTAGTCCACCTGAGAGATCGGTTTCGAACCTGCACCAGGACGGCTCAGGAGACCCCAGGAATCCACAGACCAAGGATCGGCAGAAGAACAGTGAGTTGCCAACTTGCAGAGCGAGGGATCAGAGCCCACAGGGCATGTGTTGGAATGCAGCTTGATGCACAGCGAAGAGCTACCAGGCTTCGCTGGGCTGAAGAATATGGTCAGAGACGAGTCCCGAACCGATTCTGGAGGAATGTTGCCATCAGTAATGAGTCCAGATTTTGTGTGTACCGACATGATGGAAGACAGAGGGTCTACAGAGGTTGTGGTGAGAGATACGCAGCCCCCTGCATTGCTGAGACAGATCGCTTTGGAGGAGGTTCGGTGATGGACTGGGGTGCCATTCAGTATGGCTGGAGGTCCGACCCGGTCATAATCAATGAAAATCTTAATGCAGCCCACTACTTTGACCTTGTCATCAGACCGCACGTCCTACCTTACATCACAGACCACCCTGAGGTCACGTTCATGCAAGACAAATCACGACCTCACTCAGCACTTGTGACCCAGCAGCTCCTGGCCCAGAATGGTGTGCGAGTCATAGAATGGCCACCTTTCAGCCCTGACGTGAACTGCATCGAGCATGTGTGGGACCAGTTGGATCGGCGGGTTCGTTATGAAAGAAACGGCACGTTCGTGAAAAAGTACAAGACAACAGGACTGGAGGAGACAACCAAGGAGCACGATGACATACAAGGAGTTAAGGACATTACAACATACGATGACAAGGACACAGTGACTCCACCAGCACCCAGTGACACCAGCATGCCAGACGTGTCTAATACAGGCAGGCTTCAGAGGAACAGACGAGCACCCCACGGGGTGTCGACGGCATAGAGTACATGACCACGGGCTGGAACTGAATCCGGGTTATCCCAAGGAGGACTGATCTGGTGTGCCACCCTAAGATTTTCACTGGCCCCATCTGGCCACCCGTATGAAAATTTTCTGGGGGTGCCACTGCCTACCGATCTTCGTGACCAGCGAAATGGTCATAATATTTGCAAGTTATTATCTCTCAGAATGGAGAAGTGAAAGTGCGAGGATTCTCAGGCTGATCTTATCGATAGGGGAAAAAAAAATCACGAAACAATTCTTCAGTTTTTTTCTGAGACTTAGGTGAGTATTTTCCCATTATCCTCACAAAATGCGGGCTTTAATTACTCGGGCCGGTAACGCCACGAGTCTAAGTTTCGGCTCTGTTCTTCTTTTTTTTCGGGGTCGCGATTGTCCTGCTCATGCGTGCGCGCGGTTTGGTGTTTGGCCCAGGCGTAGACCCAGCCTGAGTGCAGGCTTTGAGGAGCCTCTTGTTCTGTTGAAAAACGAAGGTCAAAAACCAGCCCAGCGGCAATGCGATTTCCCAGATTTCTGAAAAGCAAATTACGTATTAATTTATGTATGTGACGTCATTCTGAGACTCGTTGCAGCTCTGAATTCGACTTGGCTATACAAGTGCGCATGTTCCGTGTGAAATACCCAATTTAAAGTTTCACCTTTGGGTTTGTTTTTAATACATTTTATTCGACAAATATAGAATGCCTCGATCTTGTGTAGTTGGAGGCTGTACGAGGAACATTTTCAAAAATCTCGCTGTCAATGTTGGTGTTAGATCTTGCTCACTTTGAAGACATTTACTATGCCAGTGACTGAAACAAGTGACATCTCCGATAACCTGCAGAAATATCGACAACTCCAAAAAGCCACAAAACTCATATTGTATTCATGAGTCAATGTTGTAGAGGATTTATCGAATATGGCTTGCTAAAACCAGAGAGTTGACGATGTACTGAACTAAGTGCTTAGTATAATTAAATCCCTTCAGAGGCCGTATTTCAGTAGAGTGCAAAGAGAGGCTACTGGTGAGTCTCCATATTCTAAACTGCATATTTTTGTTGAACGAATTCATTGTCATATGCATGAAATAATGCTAAAAAATGCATTTGTTTTGTTTGCCAAATAGGGGGCAAATTAGCTAGCTGGCAAACTAATTCAAGTTTGCTGTGATTGCTGTTTCTTCCCCTCAATTTTTCTAAGGCATTTGACACAGTTGACCATGTCATCATAGCAAGTTGACTCCACAATATAGGCTTATCGGCACATGCGCTAAGTTCTCAAATTACTTGTCAGCTAGAACACAATTTGCACAGTTTGCTGGGTCTTCCTCTTCCTTACTGTATCAAAAGCCGTCCCCCAGGGTTCCATATTAGGAACAATACTATTCTCCATATATGTGAATGATCTTTGAGATAATTTATCAAATGCTGCATTCCACTTTTATGCAAATGATACAGTTACTCTACTGCTCATCCCCTTCAATAGTACAAAACCTTCAATTCTTACAGTCTGCTTTTGATTTTGTTCTAGGGTTGTAACGATTCTGAATTGATGTTTTTTTAAAGCGTAGTAACACCACCTGCTACCATGGGGCGAACATCCGAGCTTTCCCTTTTCCTTTATTAACCCCCGTGATGTCCTGAACAAAAGTGCTTAACATCAAAGGGCATGGTAAATGCTTCCGGAAAAATCTTGACTGACATCAGTATTTTTCGGCTACGTGCTGAGAGGAGCCAAGCAAATGAAAACAAAATCGTCATCCTATTAACCAGTTCGGCAACTCTAAGAAACGTATACCTGTTCCCGTTTACTTTGCCTGATTAGCAATCAAATGGTGGATTCGTTTACTCTTTAAGTTGAATGAGTAGAGCTGTTTATTAAGACAACATGTTTGATTGCTGCATTTTTAAATTTAAATGGGCACAGAACAGCACTGCTTGAACACGATTGCCATTGCCACGGCATTGCCTGCGACTGTGTTAATTTATATCTCACATTCACGTTTCATCCGCTTTTCAGAATGTTTTCCACCTTTTGTATTTTTTAGACGCTTAACCCCTTAAGCCTGACGCCCCCGGTACCAGGGGCGGTGCTTACGCATAATAATACAGCATATTTCCAAATCCTAACATTGTAATGCGGCGTATCCACATTTCACGAAGAAACTATGCAAAAAGCTCATGTTGACCATTTTTACCTCAACTGAACGCAATTCAAGCGCCAAGCAAATAAACAAGCATGTAGCAAAACATAGGATAAAATCATATCAGCGCTGAGTCGCTAAAATTTCTCCTGAATTAATGCTATGCATACAAACTATACCTCAAATGAAAGAGGAAAGTCCACAGAATCCAACGATGTATGCCTTGTCATTTGAAACCGACACCACACTCAAAGAACAGCAGGCATGCACTTTACAGTCTACAGAGATGAGCAAAGAAATTTCTTACCTTTGATATTTTGTAATAAAAAAACTGCTCGAGGGTAAATCTGCGCTCGCTATTGTTAGCCCAATGTGTCCGTGCTATAAGGAAACTAGATCTGCGAGTCTGAAAGCATTTTTTTCTTCTGGAGCATTGCTGAAAAAATCTCAGCTCCTCAGCATTCAGCCTGCTTGCAATTTATTTTCCCTCTGTGATCGGCTTGTGATGCTGTCAGTAAAACTTTGCCGCTAGCCATTTGATTATATGGCTTCTTACGTTTCCAACGAGCCCTGAACCAGCTTTATAGCACAAGGCTAGCCTAAGCTACAGCCTTGCGTTCCCAGTGTGTCAAACCGAGTCCATGGGCCATTCGAATGTACTTAAATATCACGACAATATAAACGCTTAACAGGTTTGTTTGTGGTATTTTCGGTATAATTATTCGCTAAATATTCAACCGTCGTTTTGAAAGTCGTTTTCTGACAGAAACGCGTGATTACTGAGGGCACAACAGTGCAAACAAAGTGAGTAGCTTGTTTTCTCGACTCATTCTTTATATTAGCAATTTGCGCATTGTCCCAATGACAGTTGATGTAGTATAGGGGTAGAAACATCGCACTGCGATGCAGGCGACCTGAGTTTGATTCCCGGTCAGACTGGATGTAGGTAGCGTTTTTTCGTGTACAAATGATTGATGGGGTTTTTGTTCTTTTTACTTTTTTTTCCCATTTTTAACCTTTCCGTTGTATTCATAATCTTATTAATTTGCTTTTTTAAAAAATAAATAAATAAATCTGCTCCAGAGGAGCCAAATTTCATTTTCTTTGTATTTATTGTCTTTGAATGGAATGGTATAGGGTATAGGACTGGCAGAAATAATAATTAAAAAAAAAATTTCTGAATTCAAAAAATTAAAAACTGGCTGTATTTGGGTGGAATGTATGCCTGTAGTGACATATAAGTGAAATTAGATGAGTTTTACAGTATAATATCTGAGAAATCTGATTTGGCACACAAGGTACCTGAATTGCCAATTTGGAGAAGCCACCTAGACATTCCTCTCTAATTGTGTTCTGATTTACTTGATTGGAATAAACTTCGGCACAGATAATGGTGAGATTCTGTGCTGTAAATTTTTAGAGGTTTCAGACTGCAACTGATTAATTTTACAAGGGATCGAAGTAAAACTTTGTTTGGTGCAAAATGAGGTCTTTGATTTGTACTGTGTTCCATCTTCATTTACTCTAAATGACATATACACTGATTTTACACCGTGGCAGAAATCCCAAATGGTTTTTCCTTTATTATGATACCAAGATTATTCAAATGGATCAAATAGTTGCCGAGATATACTCATTTCATTTTGAGCTTGCCATTTTCGAAAAAGGACTCAGGGCTTAAGGGGTTAAACTCCAGGTCGATCTTTTAACAAATCTGTTTTAAATTAATCTTGAATAATGTCCTAAAATGCTACAATGAGAGATGTAATTCAGAGGAAGATTTTTTCTAATTATTCAAATTGGCATTCTTTCAATCTAACACCGTAGCCCAGTTAGGTTTGTCTGCTTTTCACCATCACATCTTAATCGTTATAGGCTACTGGCTAAATTTCTTGATTGTTATTTAGGCCAAGTACACGGGAGCAGATTTAAGGAAGGGCGGAGCACCTGCAATTAGCGAAATCTAAACTCCGGCTTCTTCCCAACGGCATTTTAAATCGTTTTAAGCCGCTTCAGGTGAGTATGTTTCAAGAAATTACATGCGACTGCCTACACACCCCATGACGGCAAGTTGTCTCATTACACTTTAAAAAAATCCTTGTTCAACATCGCCACAGCCCAACTCAGCATTTCATCTCTCATTGTGGTATTTTTGAGGAGATTTATGATAAAATAAAAATAAAGAGGTTTATTTTCAGATCGCCCTGGATTTCAAGCGTCTAAAATTTACACAAGGTGGAAAACATTAAAGCAGATGAAACGTGAATGTGAGCTATAAATGATCACAATCACAATTAAATGGCCAAATCTGGCGCTCTTGCAAATCTATGCCCATTTAACTTTCAGAATGTGGCAATCAATCATGCTGTCTTAATAAACAGCTCTAGTCATTCAGCAAAGTAAAAAAGAGAATCGCCAATTTGATTGCTAATTGAGCAAAGTAAACAGGGACAAGATTAGAGTAACCTAATTGTTTAAAAGGAGACGATTCTGTAGTCCTTTACTTGGTTCCGTGCAGCATGTCGCCGAAACGGTCAAGTTTTTTTTCCGGAAACATTTCTCATGCCCTTTGATGATTGGCACTTTCATTCAAGACTGCGTCAGGTTTAATAAAGGAAACGGTTAAACTCGGATGTTCGCCCCATGGCAGTCCTATGCCTTAAAAAACATCGATACAGAATCGATTCTGAATCGTTACACCCCTATTTTGTTCAGTCTCATTTATCCCAGCTTAAAGGGATAGTTCGGATTTTTTGACATGAAGTTGTATGAAATACTCTTTAGGAGTGAGGTACATGAGACGTGATCTATTTTGTTAATGTGTCCTGGGCGCCGAGTTCTAGTGTCCTGAAGTTTTGAAGTCAGTAGTTCCGGTTAGTTTGCTGGGGTCACAATAAAAAGTTCTGTCTCCCAAGACAACACATGTTTTAAAGAGTAATATATTTCTGTCACAAAACCATGGTCAGTGAATAACTCAGACTTCGCAATCACTTTGCACTATTTTTCTCTATCTCGGTATGACTGCGCACATGCCATCACCTATTTCAAAGGTAACATGCTTGGATGTCGACTGCCGCGACCTGAGCGAGGTAAACACGGAAAGACAAGTTTACTTGAATGCAAATAGAAGCCAGTGGCATAGCCAGCGGGGGTGCGAAGACACGTCCCTTTTTGACTGCAATTAGTAGTTCTCAATCATTTTCCTTTATTGATGCGTTTTCCAATTATCGTAATTGGAAACCGAAGACTCGGTTTCTCTCCATATGCGATCTAACAGCGATTAAATCTTGGGCTAAATTCAGTACAGTTGCGGAACAAGAACAGAGAACTGGATTGCACAAAACTTCCATTTAAAACAATTATTAGTCCTGACCTGTTCTTAGTCATTTTCATAATTAACAGAAGGTTCACTCCGAGAGCGCTCCACACTTAACAGGTGCTGCTTGTGCTCCCCGATTAGGTAAGACGACAATCATTCATCTGTCTTACCTAATCGGGGAGAACAAGCAGCACCTGAAAAAGATATTCTGCAGATGTTGGTCCCTAGGTTTAGAACAGAATTGGGCAAGAACGCTTTTCGGTATGCTGCTCCATATTCCTGGAATAATATACAGAAGAGAAATAGGAGAATTTAAGTCAGTTTTAAAAAATCGAGAAAATGGTTCTCTTGGTGAGTGTGACTGCTCTTAAATTGGACTTTGCCCTTGACCTTGTGTAACATGGACCTTGTTCTAGCATTGTCTCTGCTGCTTTTTTGGCCAGGTTGCTCTTGGAAAAGAGATTTTTCTCTCAATAGACTCTTACCTGGTTAAACATAGGAAAATAAATAAATAAATAAATAAATAAATAAATTTAATAGAGAATTCAAATTCTCTTGATATTCTGAATTTAAGGTGTACAATCAATACGTGCAAAATGCTCAAAATGGAAAGTATAGTTCACATCAGGTCTTTTTTTTGTAAATCTACCTATCTAAAGCTTAAGATAGAGCTGATACAAAGAAAATACATAGGGGGTTTTAATTTCCTGTCAGACGACAGCCCAAAAGGGAGATTTAGTTGTGATGCTGTCTGTCCTTCTGTCCGTATTGGAAGGTACTTGGCTGGTGAAATCAACTCCCTGAAACATCCCTGAAACTTTGTACGAATGCTGCTGATATACTGATCATATAAATATCGCAGTTGCGACTCCGGAAGGGGATGTTGTGCTCTCAGAGCACTCATGATCAAGTTGTCATGGAAACATGCAATCCTTGAAGGCAAGATTTTAGCTGTGCCCCATGATTGACTCATGTTTTTATAACTTGCTGTGTAAGGCTATCCCGAATAAATGATGTATGAGAAATCATGAGATATTACAAAAGGTTATATTAGATATTTTGGAAGGATTGTCAAAAGTCAAGTCCACAATAAGCTCCACATTAAAGATGGTACAAAGCGTATATCTGCTTCATTTTGTTGATTTGAACGATGAAGATTCCATACTCGAGGTCACATGTAAATGCTGAGCTTTTTCACCCAGAAATGGCAAATTTTTTTTTAGAAAAACCTTTTTTTATCAAGTCTTAACTAGAAAATTAGGTCCATTGTTGTACCCCAAGCCACTGACAGCTGAGGCCACCGTGAGCTGCTGCAATATCACTGCGATGATGCTATACTACAAGAGAGATATCAATGCTAAACTTTTTAGTATTCACATGGCTAATTCTTCATGTTCAGAAACGTTTTGCAGTGTTTTACAGTTAATGGAGAATCACCTCTTCTTTCGTCACACAGACCACAGACAGTGGCCTTTGCTTGGCCCTTAAATGCTGCTTGCAACTTTAATAGCTGAAGTTATCATCCCTGTGCTCTCCTCCGCGATCTTTGTTATGTTGACATTAGGCTGGGTAGCCTAAGCTCCTTCAGAGCGTAGTTGGTGCCCCATTGGTGAAACAATGACTGAAAATTTTCTTCCATAAATGGGCTTTATGAAAAAATTTTTTACTGCTTCAACCATTTTGTTTTATAAGCTGACGAAAGGGCAGGATCAGCTGTGACATTTGACACTCCCAGTGACATATAAGGAACATTTTAATGATGAGGTATGTTTCCTCACTGCCTCAGTGAAACAAAATTGCAAAGCACTTCAGTTTTATCAGATGCCATTCCAGGTTGTACTTGGTGATTTTAATGTGGTTGTCCAGCCATACAAAGAAGGTAGATGGGGCATTTCCTGGTATTCATTTTGTTACGGACAGGACATTTAGAGAAGTAATTCCATCGCAGCTACTAATATGTTGGTCCTCTGAATTGTTTGAATGGCTAAATTTGTAGTACTCTGGGAGTGCTTCAGGTGATATAAAAATGAATGTCATTGACGGTAGTTAATGCACTTCATTACATAAAAGAAAAACCTTTATGGACAGCACAGATTACGGCATGGAGTTTTTTTTGTCAAGTGTGTAAATCAAAAGTTCTCTTCATTTAGGTGATATTCTTCAAATTCAGCCATCCAGTGATGTACGCTTATATCAAAGGAATATCATTCAGGAATTTTCAAAAAAATATCTGAACAGATGAATTCGACAGTGGTGTCAGTGTGTGTTACGGTCAGGACAGGGCAAAATGTTACGGACAGGACACATTTGTCACTCTATATAAATATAAATTAATTACCACTAAAGCTTGTATTGATCAATATTATGGATACATTTGCTTTGTGAGAGTGACATCTAAATATTTATATACCCGAAATACGAGTTTCGGGGATATCATGGTTTCGCCCCACCCGCCGCCGCGTCTGCCTCCGCTGCGTCCACAGATTTTAGCCATTAGCGCGATAACTCACAAAATACTTTACATTTGCTTCTCATTTTTAGCATATGGGTAGATATGGTAGAGAGGATGAACTGATTAGATTTTGGGCAAGTATGCACTCCTAGGTTTGCCACCAGGTGGCGCTATATATTTAAAAAATCAGTTTTTTAACCATATCTCTGGAACGATTACTTAGACAGACCTCAAATTTTCCTCATATTGTAGGTCTAGTAAAGGGGAATCTAATAAAGGGGGCTTCGAGGATTAGGGAATTTCAGGGATATACCCCTTGCTGTCGGCCGCCAACAGCATAGGCCTACTTTTTATTAAGAAATATGTCATTTTAATTTCAAATATCAAGACTTACAGCCTCATATCTATAAGCATGTACTAAATTGTTATACAACGTAAATGCACGCACCTGAGTCCAATGCCTGGCATGACTAACTTGAAAAATGTAAATTTAAACAAAATTCCATATGTTGATGCTGGTCACAGTCATGAAATCGACAGCGGTACATAATTTCCATGAGTGCAATGATCCATGAAGCCAAAATACATTTTTCATAAACTTTTGGATGTCAACTAACATATCCACCAGATATTTCATAAAAATTATGAAAAAAAAATTTCTGGAGCCATGTTGCAAATACCACGAAATGCCCCAGATCTAGACTGCGATTTTCACAATGACGTGCTTCAGATTGATGCATTTGATGTTAATACTGTCAAAATGTTCTTCCAGGGGACCATAAACCCAAACCCCGAGTTGTCTGTACTGTTCCCCGAATGTTGCAAGAGCACATCCTGTTCTGTATAGCAGTCTTGTAAAATTATTTTCCAGTTTGTGGGATTGATGGGGTATTATGAGTGTGGGTGATGGGGTTTGTGTTTCTATGACACCCACGTGTAAAAGTGCAGGGCACATATACCCTACCATTCCCCTGTAAATTGTGCCTGTGTTGTATTGTGAAGATTTGGAATAAACTCAAATGAACCCTTTCCCTTTTTGTGTTGTATAGGGTCTATGTATTTAGGCCACAGAGTCAAGAGATCAAGGAGAGGGGAGGTAACCAGAGTAGTGGAATTGACTTCTACATCACTCAGGAGAGAGTCATCTTTTTGGACACACAGGTAAGATTTAAACACCGCCATTTTGAAGAGCTTTGTCATAGCCCATCCCAGACCAATGTGTACCGTTTTTACCCCTCAGCCCCGACTAAGGGGCAGACGGGTATTGTCGTCCCCTTCGCAGGCGGACGGGCGGGTGGGCGGACGGGCATCTGGGCGTCCAGCCATTATCCAGGCCATTTCTCTGTAACCACTTAGTTTAGGAACATTTTGCGTATGTGGACTCGCCTTGGTGGGTAGCTGTGCCTCATCGAGGTTTCGTACTTAAATGACCTTTGACCTTTGCTCAGTGACCTTGACCTTCAAAACATTTTCTGGGTCGTTTCTCTCAAACGGCTTGGGTTAGGAACTTCATTTTGCATATGTGCACTCGGCTTGGTGGGTAGATGTGCCTCGTCGAGGTTTCATACCCGAATGACCTTTCACTTCAACTAAGTCACCTTCACATATCATTCAATATTTTGGGGGCTGAGGGGGACTGCCTTCGCTCCCGCAAAGCACATTTTTTAGCTTACCGGCCCTATGGGCCAATAATTAGCTTACCGGCCCTATGGGCCGATAAGCTATCGTCGTGGTGAGACATCCGTCGTCTGTCGTTCGTTACATTTTTTTTCTTTTTTTTTCTATAAAGAGCTAATCGATCGTCCATGGCTTTAAAAATCACCTACGTGGTCCGGTAAAAGGACACACGATTATACATGACCGTATTAAGCCGTTAAAAGCCCGAAAAATTATAATGTGTCCACTTTAAGTTTGTATTATCGGCATATAGGAAGTCATATATAACCTATATTTTGGATGTGTTAAAGTTGACCTCAGATGACCTTGAAAGGTCAAACTTGAGGTCAAGCAAAATGTTACAATTTTCAAAGGCTTCTAGGCTTGAAACTATTGAATAGGCATGGGCAGTACAAATTAATAAGATGACAACATTTCTTGAGTTGCTGAGAAAAAAGTTTTTATTATTTTCTAATGATTTTTTGCAGGTAAGTACAGAAGACACAGACGAAGAGTTTGCCACAAGTCCAACGCCTTTACAGGAAAAGGTCTCAGAGCCACAGGGTCCCAAAAATGGCTGATTTCGGCATTTATCAACAAAACCCATTGTGAAAATTGGGGGGTGAAGCCTGAGGACATTTTCGAAAATGCAGTCTACTCAGAAATAAACCTGGCCAAATTATCCATTAGGGTACCCTAACAGAAATAATTGATGCTAAAGTCATCAACCCCTTTTCTGAAGTACAGCAGCGCCCCCTAGGCCCTTTTTAATGGAAACTGCATTGAATTTCACCCAATTATGTTCAACAAACATTAGGTTTTGCATTGATATTAAAAAATGGTATGAATGGGTTGCCTGTGAAGTTTTTTTTGGATCAATGGCCTGCAAAAATGTCAAAATTATCGGTGGGAGGGCAAACATTAACGCTACTCGCCCATTACTATATAAAATGCAGTGAAGTCGCTGATGCCGGCAGTTGTTTGCCCTCCCACTGCTACTTAAATGAGTCAAACGTTCCCCTTCAATAACCCGTGGTGCTAAAAAAAAAAAACCTTTGCACTGTTTTTTTACAATGTCCATATACCCTCCTCCCATGATAGTTTCAATGAGCTACTGTGAATAATTCATAGTAAAACACAGTGACGTGCGGTTGGAGGTTAGTTTGGTAAGGCAGAAACCTCCCCTTTGCTTGATTAGCAATCAGACGATTAACTAGTTTAGTAAGACTATTCGGCAGAATGACGTGCCAGTTTAAGTTTCCGCGGCGTTATTACTCAGTACATCGAACCTGAAATGCTCACTAGACAGCAGATTTGCGCATACTTGCTTCCAGGAAGCCGAAGCAATGTCATCAACAAATATTAAAACAGTTCGACTAATGCAGAGTTCAATGCTTAATCAATATACAATGTATTCTCCTTTAAATACGCTTTTTACACCCAAACAAAAAGCGGGCGCTTATTTTCAGTCTTCTTTCATAATCCGATTAACAAAATGTTTAAACGATATACAGAATTACGGAGAGCCGAGAATTTTTCCTAATTGATCATTCAGATTTCCATCCTCGCAGTCTCGAATTGAAGGGTATAAGTGAATGAATCTTGTGACCGGTGTCCGCGAGGTGGCATATTTTGATAGGTAGCAAAATTTGTCAGAACACTGGTAGGTTTTGAACGCCTGGCGCTGGTTTATTCCTTGGTATATTTTACTGAAACTTCACAAATAGGGTCACAGGATATTCTGTCAACTAACTATGTAGGTTACAGTAAAAATACACTCACCTTTCTTGCTATTGTTGAGAAGAAGTCACGGCGAACTCGCGACGAACTTCAACAACTTCTGTCGAACTTATTTCACATCCCCTGGAGGTCTAGTTTGGATGAATAGACTCGTAATTTCTCAAATTAGATGGCTGTAAGTCAATCAGGGCCGTAGCTGGGATATCACCTCAGCGCGGGCTGTTTGAAATCTACCTCCAAAATGGATATTTTTGCCACGCCATGCACTTGAAAGTTTGTAAACACGGCGCAAATTGAGGTCACGCATTCATCCAACGGGCGAATAATAGCTCTGTTCAAATCGCGTTATTGGCCGTAATACGCAGAGTTCATGTATGAAATTCGGGTATCCTATTGAAAAGGTTGCTTTTAATCAAACCATGGTGTTCTTTTTGTATGAAAATGGTATTTACATCATTTTTTTATAAGTTTTCTGAGACTTGTTTGCCGCCCCAGTTCAGCTGTTACGCATTCCATTAGAGTTTATGCAGAGCGTTGCCCATGCCTATATGGAAGCACTTACCAGACTGCAAAATATTCTTGTATTTTCACCTGTTGCCACGTGCGTTTTTGGCCTCTTGTATTTGTGCTGTACGACCGTTACATGAGATGGAAAAGATTTGCACAATGAATCAATGCCCACTGCTCATATTTAAGGCTACAGCATTTGCAAAAAGAACTTGAATTACAATGAGGATTCATTGGAGCTTAAAGTGTATTTTTTTTAGATTACTTACGCATTGAGTCGGTCCGCAATTGTCTGCCACGCATGCTCCTGTATTTTTATTATAGCGGCAGTGTAACCCTTTTTATTGATCAAATGCTTAACCTCTAAATATGTCTCCATTAAGAGCTGCTGCTCGTTCGGGGAAAAGTAAGCTGCGCGTGTCCTGTCCATTTCGCCTGTAAAGACTAAATGCTGATTGAAGAAAATAAGTATAAAATTAATGTGTGAGCAGGATCCTTCCAAAGAATTCACACACCTCATTTGAACATTATCAGCAATTTATTCAAGCACCAGACTGCATAATGTTCTTCTATTCAATTTTCACCTTTTGACCACTTGTGCAGTATGAACGTTACTTTACATTATAAGACATTTTTTGCAATGGATCAATTTCCACTGCTTATCATTAAGGCAAAGAGCACAATTGTTAATTTGCGAAAGGGACTTGAATTGTGATTACGAGGGATTATAGTTTTGGCTTACTTATTTAATCAGTCCGCCGTGCGTCTCAGAGCTTCATGACAGCGGCGGTGCTTCCTTTTATAAGAGGTGTGTCACCTTACGTCAGCATTAAAATCCGCTGTTCATTGGAGGCCACACCTGTCCTCTCATCTGTGAATCTGTTATCAACCTCTGTGGTCTACTGAAGGAAGCCGTGGCCACGCACTTACTCGAATTAGTTATTCCTGGCTTGACAAAGCTGCCCCTCATCAGCCTGGCTCAGCGTTCGAACAACCAATTAAACCAGGATGGACTTATAAGACTTTGTCTAACCTGGCTTTTTCACTTATCCTGGATTTCTTTATTCTACTTTCGAACAACAGGCCCCAGATCCTTATGTATCATCACATCGCATGCAAATAAACTTCATCACATTGATTCCAGGGAACTTGTATCATTCAGTCACACGCGCATACCGGTTTATCATGCTCGTTACAACATTTATGGTCACACATTTCGACTGACGACTAGTTTAGAAATGTTTGCCAGCTAGCGATAGCATGACAACTAGCTAGCATGTCAGATACCAGCTAGCTAGATAAATTGCTGGAGACGATTATTTGACTGAGCATAAACGGGTTACTGGATGATTTCAATGACACAGCCTTACAGAAAGCAAGTTCAAACGTGCTAGAACCAGATCTAGGATGATGGATTAAGCTAACAATTTGTATTTACTTGTCCAAAAGTAACAACGCCAGGTCGCCATCGGTCGGACATCCCTCATCCTCTAGTCTTTCAGCTCTCGCCAGCAAGTGAAAGCCGGTCCAATGTTGACCCTAGTCCTGGATCTTATTTTATTGCTTTCTATTTTTCTCTTAAATGTATCCTGGGACAACACCTTTGCCTTCTTCGGTTTCCTCGCCGCTTCAGACAGCCATTACAACCACTTCCGACTCTGCTTCATTCTGCATTCACTCGCTGGTCTTGAGAGACGTGGGGGAGGGGGATTATGGTGCGTATGCCGTAAAGCAGTTTGTAGTTTGTAGTTCTTTTTGGGCCTGGGTTCCTACCCGAAACCCAAAGTTACATAGTGCCAGTGAGGGCGATGCAGGCGCGATCGAGCCATGACAAAAGTGTCATTCGACCTATTCTGAGTTGATGTATTGCCAGAATGATCTTGGAAATATATATTTGAGAGTGAAAAAACTACATAGTGCTGCTTTAATAAGATGGTAAGACAGCCTTTTCATACAATTTCTACCTTAAAACGGCAGGTGGAATGGAGGGGCTGCTCTGTTTTTGTGGTGTCCCGCAAACACTTCTCTCGTAATTTAAATTTTTTACCTCATTGTTCGTCTGAAATTACCGCCACCCCAACTGTTTTTGTAATGCATTGTAGGCCTAAATGGCAGGAATGGTTGTATGTATACAAAATAAAGTTATGTTGACCAGATGAAACCTTAAATATCAGGGATAGAAATTGGATTTTTTTTTCACTAGACATCCGGACTAGTAATCACTCAGGTTTACTTCTCCTCCCTATCTTTTATGAGACAGCTTTTTTTGGATACGGAATTCTTTCCATTTTTTGGTAGTTAACAATATTTTCCCAGACACTCTGACTAGTTTGAACACGAGTTTTAGTCTGCTGTAAGTTTTTCTGGTGCGCTGACTAGCAGACTACCGCGAACTTCGAACCCTGAATATATTGTGCTCATGTTTCATTCTGTCTGAAATGAGGTGCATGTCAAAATAAATTTAGAAATCACTGCTTTCTGTTTTTATTTGCAATTTCTATACTGTCCCAGCAGGTGTAACCTTCCCAGGTGGGGGTAGTAGTGTCTTTTTTTAATTTGACTCATTAATATACAGCTTAAGATTGATATCTTGGCTGACTGAGCCTGTCATTGAATATTTATGAATATGTTGCACTGCTCTTTTCATATGTGGTAATAATTATGAGGTCTCCCAGTTGCTGTTAATAGCCTTTGCGTTTCATGCAATGAGACATTGTTATTTATGGCTGTTATGTCATCGTATATGTTTATGAGTGCATTATTTGAAAATATGCTTTTTATGATTCTTTGTTGTAAAAAAATAATGGTTTTGCGGTGAAATGGCACTAATGGGCTACTCTCTTTACATTAAGCCCATCTTGAGTCCCTCCATTTTGGATCATCTCATCAATAACGACCGGAAACTTCCTCCAGAGTACAATCTTCCTCATACTTATGTTGAAATGCAGGTCAGTATTGGTCCAGCAGGGGGCAATAATTTCATTTTGTTTCAAGACTCATTTCATGATGTATAAATTAATGATAAACAGCAATTGAAAGTTTGGTCTAAGTACTTGCTGATTGCTTTTTGTTTTTTAGATGTTTCTTGTCTTCCCTGCAGCCCTATGAAAAATTATGTGTACTTTGATAAACTAAATGGCTGAATCAAGCTTCAATGTTTTCCTTTTTTTTTTTTTTTTTAAAGATGGCTCACTTTGACTAAAATAAGGCCCAAGTTCATGTATTATTTTCTTTATGTGTTTTGACTTTGCGCCTTTCAAAAATGTTCCGTTCAATTTTTTCTTTTTAGACCCATCAGAGTTGCGTTTGTTCTCTTTACATTTGTGGTATTTGCACCCTTTTTTAAATCAAGTTCATGTATGCCTGGGTCCATGTACAAATTAAACTTCTATCTGAATATGCAGGGATGCTTTGTACCACATTTAGCTAAACACTAGTTTCCATCCATAGTCCCTGGGCAGCTAGATGTGAAAACATACAATAATACAAAAAGTTCGCAAGGCTTAAATGCTTATGTTAAACTGAATTTTATGCACTTGGATATCTTTACTTTTTTTCTTGAACTTATTTGTCTAAGGATGATTCATGGAATTCGAAAGTAGTGCACTGTTCTCCGGTTGAAAAAGAAGGAGCCCCTCCCTCCCTCCTTTCTTTTTCTGGAGTGAATCAGCACTTTAATGCAGATATTTATGAGGAGTGGTTTTTGCGGGCCAGATTTGCCTTTGCCATTAAACAATAGTGTCTTGTGTAATGGTGTAATGTATTTGGAATGCCTTTTGTGTTGAATGTTGATAGAAAAAATTCAGTGCGAGGAATGCAGATTGGTCAAATACGCAAGTGGAGACCTGTAAACGTTTTTTTTCTGTTGTAGTTTTAACTGTCACTAGCCTATAGCAGTTTTACTGGAATAAAAAAGTTCTACTCAATGAGTAAATCTTATTTGCTAGCTCTCTGGGTTGAGGCACCAGGTTCAGGTCGGATTGGTGATGCCAAATTAAATAATACTCATAATAAAAATATTATTGTCTGCAAGAAGTGTTTGGATCATGCATAATCCAGTATGTGGAACATCTTTGCATTACAGGTGGCAAATTTGGTACATTAAAAATGAGACCTGAATCAATCAATCCCGCGTGGTTCAGCACTGGGCGTTCAAGGTTTCAGTGGCAGAATTAAATAGGTCAATTTTCAATTACTTAATACTTTGCAGTGCTTTGTGGAACACACCCTTATTTCCAATGCTGCTGAGCACAGAATAAACAACAGATGATACTGTAACAAACAAATGCCTTGAATCTCAAAATCAAGCGCTGGAATTTTCTTGGTCTAAACAACAAGACCATTTTTCATCATACGAAGGAAAACATTATTATCCAAAATCTCAGATTTTTATTGAAAAAAGTTTGTCCATGTGTTACCGTCGTCACTAGTTCATTTTAACTCAATGACAGCCTTTCTCAAACTATTTAAGTATTTTTAAATAATTAAAATTATATCATTAAATACTATTTTTAGTTCATAAGTTACACCTGAATACATAAAATTGTTGCAATATTATATTAGATGAGTAGCACCATATATGGGTACAAGTAACAGCAACCAAGTTAAAATAGCCATGACTTCTTCCCAATTTAATATGAATACTGCCAAATTTACAGCCACATTAGAAAATGCTCTGAAATACTAATACATGAAATTTCGGGCATTTATCACATGTCCATAATATTTAAATTAATTTTATTCTTCAATTTTAATGCATGATTTTCACCGTCTCGTGTAACAAAATATATTTACGTGCGAAAATATATTCATTATTATCGATTTTGCCACTTTCGCGTCGAGGTTTTCCGTTGTAAAAAATTGCTGAAATATTGTGGTCAGTATGCAAACAGTTTAGGAGGAACAGTAACAGAGTTTAGCTTGTTGGTGACATTGAGATTCTTTCTAAATTCCAGCCCCAATTTCCTCATGTAGCACTCAGCAGCTGTGTCTAAGCCCTAATTAGTTCAAGAGAGTACATCACATGTATTCTGAGATGCAATAATATACTTTACTAATTAAATTATAATAAAAAATAGTGACCATGCTAAAAACAAGAAAATTGTCTTTACAGTTTTTCTAATCGTTTACTTTTGTGGTAAATAGAATATAAATCATGGTAAAAATGCAAAATGGTTGCAAGTTTGAAAAAAATGAATGAATATATATATAGTAGGGGTGGGGGATGTTGGCCAAAAAAAAATCTCGATTATAATTTAAAATATCCCGATAACGATAATCTGACGATATCCTTTAAAATGTGATTTAAAAAAAAAAATGCTGTTAAAACTCATAACAGGTCATGCCAGGGAGACTGGCATGGCCTGTTAGCTCTTTCTGACGATATTCTCTATGAACGCAACAGATTCTCAGCTGAGGGAATTCGTTACTTATGCGATCTACTGGAGCCTTATGTTGGCAATGTAACAAAGAGAAGCACTTACAGTTGCACGAACGGTATGCATAGCAGTGCAGTTTTTTGCCACGGGAACCTACAACATTCAGGTGGTGATGCAGAAAATCTGAGCAAGAATATTGTATAACATAATTGTATTGTATAACATCTGGACATAACTGTTTATTGCAGTCAGCCCTCGTTACACAGCATACCATTAAAATAATTATGAAAGCAAAGCAACATCGGGCCTACCACTTTGATAAATGTACTTTTGCTTTGTTTTAACTTTCTGCCATGTCCTCTTGGCCGTGCTGGTACTGCAAGCACCAATTACAAAATGAAATAGTATTTTATCATTCTTACCATTGTTTTGATATGCCACAGGACTACTGAAAATTTGCAATGGTGCAACTGGTTAGGGTTAGTGGTGGGATACGATCTTATTAAAATCATGCTGTATAAAAGAAAAGTAGTGGAAGAAATACTTGAAACCAAAAACGAAGAAATTAGTAAAATGGAGTTTACTATTGGTATTTACCACAGTCAGATAATATTCAATCAGTAATTTAATTTCACTTTGTTTGATTTTGCCAAGAAACTAAAGTGATTTCCACTACTCCTTCATCAGAGGACTTATGCATTTACGCGGTCAGCCATTTTCTGCCAGAATTCCTCTCTGGCCTTATTAGCCGCAACACTGTTGCTTTTTGCTGTTTTTATATTTTTACATTCTTCATAACTGTCCATAATCACGACCCACTCCTCCTATGAGATTTTTTTTTTTTTTTTTTTAAGATTTTATTGATCACCCAGCAACCACTTACATTACATCCAACGAACAAGTGCATACATCAACCAACATGAATGCACATACTAACATTACAATTTACCAAGTGTCCACCTGAGTATGCGCATGTGTCCAACCAATCAGTGTAAAACTTCATATGTGTCTCCCATTAAGTTGCTGCCGGCGCCCCCTGGTGCTCGCGGGGGGAGACATCTCGCAGTCTTACTGATCCTGGATCAGGGATAGCTTCCCCGGAGAAACATGCAGCACGCGATCGGTCTTTTGATGAACGGAAATAGGATCAATTGACGCACAGAATGCCCTTTTATTGAGAGCGCGCACGGCGTTAAAAGCACAAAGCCGAGGTTAACAAAGAAAGATTATAACCACGGTTGTGGTACTAATTATCTCTGATTGCTCTGATTGCGAGTTCAGGGTTTGTTGAGCCGGCTCACTCAAATAAAGCCTGTCTATGTTGAACTTGCTTCGTAGTATACCCCCCTTAAGGTAGATTACTGCTATAAAAATACCATTACCATTTCCACATTTTCTCACGCACCATTTCTCAAAAACCGCTGGTCCGATTTTAATGAAGCTTAGAAAATAAGTAGTTTATAGCATGATGGTTGTCCTAAACCTAAAAAATATGGCCCTTTTGGTACTCTTAATTTCAGGGGGTGCTGAATATATAATGAGGTAGAGAACTTTCAAGTCGAGCAAAATTTCAAAAAACCTTTGTATTTTGTTAAGTATCCAACTTTAAGAGGTTTAGCCCATAGATGCTGGATCAGGCAACCTGAGTGCAAAATAAGAAGTTGATATGTCTATTAGTTACTGAGGTATGGTGTTTTGAAATTGTCATGATATGCCCCTTTGCGGCAGCCATCTTGGACACCTAATTTGCATAATTTATGTAAATCACCTCCATCCCTGCTAATTTGAATGTTTTCTTCTCATATCAATAAAGCAATTTGATCTAAGTGAGAAATAAAGATTTTCATGCTTAATAGCAGTATTCTACCTTAAAGCAGTCTAGGCGGCAACACAACAAGCGCACCTCCTCCATCTCTGCGCCTTTCGTTTGTTTTCTTTTCGAGGTAGTATAAATACTCGATAATGTGAAATTGCACATCGTCAAAGCAACATTTACGATACTATCGCAGACGATATTTATCGTGCACCTCTAAAATATAGTGTAAATGAATTATTGAAAAATGTACAATTTGTAAAAGAAAAAAAATCTAAATGTATATTTATTTCAATGTAATATGGCATTATGAAAATAAATGCCCAATATTATGTAAATACTGTGAATAAATATAATGAAAGTTAAGTATTTGGTGGTTTTGTCCATGTGCCACCATATGAAAATGTCCATGTGTAAGCAAATCTCTCTTAACAAATCTCCCCATAAAATCCCTTTTAATAAATATTTTGGTATTTCAATGCTCAGACATCTTAAACCCTTTAGATATAAGACGGAACAATGACCTCAGTAAAAATCATTTGGGAACATGCATGTAGGAGCTTTGATTTAAAAAAAGGGCAAAGTTTGACATTAATTTGCTGTCCATGTGCTACCAATGTTATTTTTGCTGGAAAATCTGGCTTAAATAATTGAAATTATGTTTTATGACTTTATATATATATATATATATATATATATATATATATATATATATATATATACAACCCCAATTCCGAAATAGTTGGGACGAAGTGTAAATTGTGAATAAAATCAGAATGCAATGACTTTCAATCACATGAGCCAATATGTTATTTTCAATAGAACATGGATAACATTACAAATGTTGAAACAGACATTTTACATTTTTATCAAATTTTCTGGCTGCAACAGGTCTCAAAAAAGTTGGGACACTGGCTAAAAAGGGCTGAAAAAGCAATTAAAATATAAGAGAATCAGCTGAAAGAACATTTAGCAAGTAATTAAGTTAACTGGCATCAGGTGTGTAACATGATTTGGCTATAAAAGGGATGTCTTAGAGAGGCTGAGTCTCTCAGAGACTCAGTAAGTAAAGACTCATCTTTACTTTACTCAGTAAAGATGGCCAGAGGCTCTCCAACCTTTGAAGGCTTGCGTAAAAAAATTGTGGAATACTTTAAAAGCAGTGTTCCTCCACGTAAAATTGCAAAGGCTTTGAAGGTCTCATCAACAGTGCATAACATCATCAAAAGATTCAGAGAGACTGGAAAAATCTCTGTGCATGAGGGACAAGGTCGAAGACCTTTACTGGATGCTCGTGATCTTCGGGCCCTCAGACGCCACTGCATCACTCACCGGCATGATTCTGTCTTTAACATTATTAAATGGGCCCAGGAATACTTCAAGAAACCACTGTCTGTAAACACAGTCCGCCGTGCCATCCACAGATGCCACCTAAAACTCTATAATGCAAAAAGGAAGCCATTGTTGAGCATGATCCAGAAGCGCCGCCGTGTTCTGTGGTCCAGCAAAGTGGCAAAGTGTCCTGTGGCCAGACGAGTCCAAATTTGACATTCTTGTTGGAAATCATGGGCGTCGTGTCCTCCAGGCTAAAGAGGAGAAAGACCATCCCTCCTGTTATCAGCGTTCAGTTCAAAAGCCAGCATCTCTGATGATATGGGGATGCATTATTGCATATGGTGTGGGACACTTGCGTGTTTTAAAAAGCACCATGAATGCTGAAAGGTATATAAAGGTTTTAGAGCAACATATGCTCCCCTCCAGAGGACATATATTCCAGGGAAGGCCTCGTGTATTTCAGCAGGACAATGCAAAACCACATACTGCAGCTATTAAAACAGCATGGCTTCGTAGTAGAGTCCGTGTGCTGAACTGGCCTGCCTGCAGTCTGATCTTTCACCGATTGAGAACATTTGGCGCATAATTAAACAAAAAGTCCGTCAAAGTAGGCCCAAAACTCTCCAGCATCTGGAAGCCTGTATTAAACAAGAGTGGGATCAAATTCCAATGGCTAAACTCAAGAAACTTGTCTTCTCAATGCCCAGACGCCTACACTCTGTGTTAAAAAGAAGAGGGCATGCTACACCATGGTAAACAGGCCCCGGTCCCAACTTTTTGAGACCTGCAGCAGCCATCAAATTTTAAATGAGCTCATTTTGTGGATAAAATTGTAAAATTTCTCAGTTTCAACATTTGCTATGTTATCTCTGTTCTATTGTGAATAAAATACTGGCTGGTGTGATTTGAAAGTCATTGCGTTTTGATTTTATTCATAATTTGCACTTTTTCCCCACTATTTCGGAAATGGGGTTGTGTGTATATACACACACACACACACACACACACACACACACATACAGCAGCAAAAATAAGTATTGAACACGTCAACACTTTTCTCAGTAAATGTATGTCTAACTATTGTATTAATGTAATACTACTATACTAAATACAAAATGTATTTCTATTGACATGATTTTTTCACCAGATGTCGACAACAACCCAAGTAATCCACACAAACAAAGAAATAAAGAAAAAGTCCGTAAATTAAATTATGTGTAATAAAGTGGAATGACACAGGGAAAAAGTATCAAACTTGCTTACTAAAATGTATTTAATACTTTGTAGAAAAGCCTTTGTTGGCAATGACTGCTTCAAGACACCTCCTGTATGGAGAAACTAGTCACATGCATTGCTCAGGTGTGATTTTGGTCCTTTCTTCTACGCAAACTGTCTTCAAATCTCAAAGGTTTCGGGGGCCTCTTCTATAAACTCTGATCCTCAGTTCTTTCCGTAGATTTTCAATTGGATTCAAGTCAGGTGATTGACTGGGCCATTCTAGCAGCTTAAGTTTCTTTCTCTGAAACCAATTGAGAGTTTCCTTGGCTGTGTGTTTGGGATCATTGTCTTGCTGAAATGTCCACCCTCGTTTCATCTTCAGCATTCTGGTGGATGGCAGCAGATACTTATCAAGAATGTCTTGATACATTTCTCCATTCAACCTTCCTTCAATTATATGAAGTCTGCCAGTACCGTATGCTGAAAAACAGCCCCACACCATGATGTTGATGTCCACAAAAATGTCATATTTTCAAAAATTTATTTTGAGAAAATAAAGCAGAACACCATCACAGATTTTGTGTTAACTCTTTCAACCCCAGATATTCTAGCATCACTATACCCTTCAACCCCACAGCCCTCTGTAGAGGGCTGGTCATTATCTGGACATTGTATCTTACTGTTATCTCTGGAATCCCATTAAATGTAACCTGATATGTTCCAATCAATTAGTCAGATTGTTTGAATTTTCCCTACAGGAATTTGGGGTTGAAGGGAATATGTTGGTCAGCCCTCTGTAGAGGGCTGTGGGGTTGAAGGAGTTAATAACCGGTATCGAATCTTTCGAAAACAGTCAGTTTTATGTTGGTGGATGGTGTCATTATTTTGTCATAAAATGTTAAAAATGGTGCAAATTTTATTTTTTTCATTTTCAAGCCTTATTATTTTCTAGATTATTCATAACAGAGGGGCAGAATTAGAATACAAAATACACAACATATATGGGAAGCTGTATGTTCCATACCAAATGCCTGTCTTTAAGCTTTTTACAGTCTTTCTCGCAGAGTAAAATTTTCATGCAAATTTAAGCACCCAGAAATTGATGATAAACTAAAGGGACAGCTTTATAAGTCCATTTCCTCAAGTAATAGTAGCAGATTTTCACCCCTCAAAATTTGAAGGACTTAGCTGAAATACTTTTCTAGATATAGCCTTGTGAAAGTGGCTCCTCAGAAATCGCTGTTCAAAAAGGGCTGGAACTTGGTTGCAAAAATATTTTTTTATGACAAAACTATTAGGAGTTGAGACCTAAAATTTTGGATTTCTCCTATTAGGAGGTGAATGCACCCGCTGGATTTTTTTCAGCCAAATCTGAGATCAAGTGGGTCAAGTGGGAAATTTCTCTGAAATTCGGACATTTGACATGGAATGACCCTCCTGTTCATCCGTGCGTCAGTCCATTTACAAGTTATTGTTCTCACTCTACAGACTATGATTTTTGTTGCTTTCTTTTCATTTTTGTTTTGTTGGTCACTGGTGATGGGTCACTTCATAAATGGGGTCACAAGTATGTCTAAAATCTAAGCAACACTGAAATGACCTGTCCTGTCCTCTTCCATGAACCATCCCCTAAACATAAATAATAGTGGAAAGATAAATCCAATCATGGCTTTTATGGGAAAAGTGTTCATAGTTGGGAGGTTGGGTTGGGGTTAGACTATTTGATTTGAACGTAACACGTGGAGAATGGGATACGATTTAGAATTTTTGAAGTTTTGGTTGCTAATTTCTTTATTTGAAAAGGAATTGACAGTCTCACACAGCACATTTCTTTATACATTTCCGTCTTCATATTTCATCGTATGGACACAATTATTTGCTATAGGAAGCCTTTTATGGTTATGGTTCTAAACGTAACAGGGCTGGACACCAGGGGCGCCGTATAGGGGGGAAAAGTTAGGACAATTCCAAGGGCCCCTGACTGACGGGAGCCCCAAAAAATAGGTTAAAATTATGATTTTGCTATCAGGGTTGAGAATATTTTTTTTTCAAATATAGTCAGAAAACGATCAAAAACAATCTCTTTGGTTTGACTTGTTTTTGGCAGTAAAAGTTAAATATCCACATTGACCAAAAAGTAAACATCCATATTGACTGACCCCCCCCCCCGGTATCTGCATGAAATGGTTTGGTCCTGCCTTAGGGCACTCACCGGTGACAGTGCTTAGTAGCAGTCAGTAGTTGCGCCAGAGCGCTACAATGCTGCCTTGTACTAAAATGAAATCCGGTTTTCAAAAAAGGAAAGCGAGAAAGGAGAGAGAGGAGAGGCAAAAGAAAGGGTCTCAATATGTGACCCAGTTTTTCTCCAAGATAGGTGGGTAGCCTAGCCTACAGTCTGTGAGTGGTAGAAATTAACCTGTTAGCTTAAAGGAAAAGTTCACCCAAAAATGAAAATTCCCTCATCATGTACTCACCCTAAGGCTAATCGAAGGGTCCATAAATTTCTTTATTCCTCAAAACACTTTTGGAGTTACAAAGGAAAACAGCACTGAAAACAAATACAAATCAATTGAAGTCAACGGAGACCACTTTTTCAAGCGTAAAAGACAACATTTAAAAACCACAAAATGCCTCCATACTGCTTGCGGCATAAACCAAGTGTCCAAAAGCCCCGCCATTCATATTTGACTCGTAAAGACGTCTTCTCGCGATATTTTTAGCCTTAATGTCCAATGTAGCCGCCTTGTTCATTTTCATGGAAGAAGTTTAAAATTCAAGACCTCTAGCTACGGTGACCAACAAGGCCAAAGAATTCTGCAATGTCCCTAAACAGTTCCAATTGGAGAAACGCACTGCAGTTTTGAATGTTCGTATTCACTGACTGAACAGCGCATTTTTATGGTCGGCCATCTTAGCGAGGTCATTTTCTTCTGCGAAAATAAACAGAGCTCTTTTAGCTAAGTGGCTACATTGGATATTAAGGCTAAAATATAGTGAAAAGACATCTTTTCGGGGGCTTACGGACACTTGGATTATGCCGCACGAGCAGTATGGAGGCATTTGGTTTAAAAATTATGTTTTTTACGCTTGAAAAAGTGGTCTCCATTGACTTCAATCGATTTGGATTTGTCTTCAATGCTGTTTTTCTTTGTAACTCCAAAAGTGTTTTGAGGAAGAAAAAAATTCATGGACCCTTTGATTAGCCTTGGGGTGAGTGGATGATGAGAGAATTTTCATTTTTGGGTGAACTTTTCCTTTAATTGCACTTAGGTGCAATTTTCTCAAAAACTGTCTGATGAATTGGATTTTTTTTTTAATCGCAGCAATGGAATCAGTATCATGACCTGCTTCAACGGTGTAAAAGGCATTTTGATTGAATCGCTCCTTCATACCGCCACCTAGGCAACGTGTCTGGACTTCATCATTTTTCGAGGTGTTTTGTGCTATAACTCTCTTAATATGGCATTTAGAGCTTAGGTATGTATGAGGCACCTCTAGGGAATCAGGTATGCCGAACATTGTGAGTCAGTCACATTTGACCTTGGGCCGCAAGGTCAAGGTTAAATGGCAAAAATGTGCTATAACTCTCTTAATATAGTATTTAGAGCTTAGGTATGTATGAGGCACCTATAGGGAATGAGGTATGCCGAACATTGTGAGTCAGTCACACTTGACCTTGGGCCTCCAGGTCAAGGTCAAATGGCAAAAATGTGCTATAACTTGCTTAATATGACATTTAGAGCTTAGATATGTATGAGGCACCTAAAAGGAATCATGTATGCCAAACATTCTCGGTTGTTCGAATTTGACCTTGAGCCTCAAGGTGAAGGTCAAATGGCAAAAATGTGTTATAACATTTTAATGTGGCACCTATAGGGAATCATGTAAGCCAAACATTCTCTGCAAGTTGAATATGACATTGGGCGTCAAGATCAAATGGCAAAAATTGCTTTAACTTGCTGAATGTGGCAATTCGAGCTCAGGTATGTTTGAGGCATCTATAGGAAACCATGTATGCTGAACATTCTTAGGCAGTCAGTCAAATTTGATGTTGGGCCTCAAGGTCAAGGTTATATGACAAAAGTGGCCCATATTTGTTTAATATTGTTTGTAGAGCTTAGGTATGTATTGGGCACTAATAGCAAATCATGTATGCTGGTTGTTTTCAACATATTGGATTTGACCTTGGGCAACAAGGTCCAGGTAATGACAAAATGGCCTAAAAGTCCTTTAATGTTGGCTTTAGATCTTCGGTATGTATTGGATACTAATGACAAATCATGTATGCTGATCAAACACACCATATTGGATTTGACTTTGCTCTTCAAGATCAAGGTCGTGACAAAATCAATCTATTTATTTCCTTGTTTAATAATGTCTTTAGAAATTAGTATGTATTAGGCACTAACCTATATATATTAAAATTTTTACGGGCATTGTAACCGCATGGTCGACCTTTTTTCACAATCAATTGCGGCAATAAAAATTGGTCAAAATCCATTTTTGGATGTTTGTTCCTATTAGCATCATGGAATAGAAAGAATAATACTAATTAGACCCACTCGTTGGCAGTGTTGTGTAAAAAAAAAAAAATCATTATCTGAAAGCAGAGAAAGAACCAGAAGTGAATTGAGAAGAGGGCGCACTTCACAAATTGACAGTAGACGACAGTGGAAGTACAGGTTAGAAAAAAATCTATTCGGATTTCATGATCTAGACTTCTTAAAGATTATATTTTTGCTAAATGGCAGAAATGTTGCTGTCCGTCACTCATGAAAAAGTGTGACTGCTCAGTCGAGTTACCCGATAATGGTAACTAAAACCCCTTTCTCACTGAGCTGCGTTGGCCCGTGGAAGTGTGCGGATGAAACCGTTCTCTTCTTTCACAGAGAAGAATTGATTCAAAGAACTGTGAATTGATTCGCAGTGGTAGGGGACCATTCGCCATCACCGCAGAAATTCGCGAAAAAATCAAACCGGTTTAATTTTTTTGCGGATGTCCGAGCTGGAGCTTTTTAACGCCAATATCGTGTAGACAATGTGTTGCTTTCGCAAGAATTCGTGTTGGCTTGCTGTTGAATCTGCGGACTGATGCTAGTTACTTTTCTCCTGTCGGAGCTGTAACTGCTGGCAACCTTCAGGGCCCTTGGCACTCTAGTCTTTTCCTGCCGTTGAGTTTCTGTTTTACATTATACATTTTAGCATCCAGTTGGACAGCCAATCAAACACAGATTCGCAACACATCTTAATGGTGACTAATCATATGTATGAACTGATAGGCGGACAACCTAGCGACTGAATGTACAATGGGTGTATCACGGTGGAAGTAGAGGTGGAGATGTTGACGGAGAGGGGAGGGTTATTCAATAAACACAGTCATGATTGTGAAAAAGTCATCGAGCAGTGTTAAGGATGAAAGATCATCAATCACTGAGGAGGCAGCCAGAATGCGCACAGAAAACCATATTCTAAATCCATGGTTTTATTTAGGGGAAATCTTTGAAGTTGTCAGTTCTAAAAATGATTGTCAATTTTTGAGGTGCACAGTTTTTTTGTTTGTGTCGCAGTATAACCTGCTGCTAAGAAAGTGCCCTAGCGACATCTACTTTTATACTTAAAGAAATTCAAGATCTTGTACATTGATATTTTTGCTTAAATAAAAAAAGCAGACACAGTTCTATAACTTTTAGTGGAGTATTTTTTTTTTTTTTTTTTTTATACAAGAGTATCTGTAATTTGAGTTGAGTCTGGCATATGTGTAGCATTACAGGTCCCAAGACCCTAGGTGTAATTCTCATTGCAATGCCAACTTTCTGTGTGCTGAGTTAGGACACATCCCTCCAAGCATTTTGGCATCAGTTAGATGATTGTCAATGGCCTTCACAGTCAACTTGACCTCAAATATAAGACCTTAAAATTTGTAATTTCCATCACTGATGATTTTCCATTTTGGAATTTTACAATAAAAATTACATTGAGACTGTAAAAGATGGCCTTTAGCACATTTTTTATGTTCTCTCATCAAATAGTGAATTGCATACTGTATGCAGACTGTTGCATGTAAAACTCACTAGCAGTAAATATTGCACTGGTAGTATTGAACTATAAGAAGCAAGACCGTTGCAAGCCTTCAGAGTTGGAGTTATGTGAAGCTTTTAATTGGTCAGTTAGGTCCTAGAGATGTGGTGACAACAGCTGCCCGGGGGGGCCCAATGTGATTTTTTTTTTTCATGGGGCCCAGAATTCCTGGCGGCGCCCCTGCTGGACACTACATGTTATGTGAACAACCACTACTTTCAATGAAAAGTTTCGGCGTCAGATATGATTGGGGAATGATATTAAGAAAAGGTGGCAAGCAACAGTCAAAAGGAATAACACAACACAAAAATTGGCTGGATGACTGCAAAAATAGGCTTTATGCGGTACAGTAGGTGATGTCACACTGGGAGGGGATTTTGTGTCCTGTGGTGATGGATTTTTTTTTTTTTTTTCACGCTGTTTAATAAAGGCACATCATTTTATCTTGGGTATATAGTGATGGAATATCTGTCACTATGGTGGGTTCTCAACCCAATTGCTGGAAAAACAACACAGCTCTGGCGCCTTTATTGTCAAACTGTGGTTTGTGACCCCATTTCATGAAGTGACCCTGATACGAAGAGGATCTCATATCGATTTTGGTCATGATTGGAAAATTTTTTGTGAAATAACATGTCATGGACAAGGCTGCCATTCTTTATAAAGGTGTAAGCTCAAATAAATAAATGTCTTACTTGTGTAAATGGGCTGGCATGAAATCCCAAAGCAGATTGGCCCTGATTATCCCCAATATTAACTGTTGTATATTGCTTTTTGTTAGACTGTTGATATCTCTTGTTTTCTTATTTTGCTGTAGTCCCTGCAAATGGCTGCTTTTCTCTTCACCGTTTGCCATGTTGTTATCGTGGTTCAGGATTGGTTCACTGACATCAATGTTTACAGGTACTTTTCTGTTTAAATGATTCTCAAAAAAGATCAAATGTGGAAAGCGACATATTCATGTGTAAAGATCATCTTGTTAACATACAAAATGGATTATACAGCATTTAATCTAATTGACTTGGACGAGCACTATCCATTTGTAGATGCTGTCTATGTTCCCCGAGTAGCGGCAGTTATGGTTGACTTATTCCAGGGGTCTCTACTGTATAGCTGAGCTTTGCAGTATCTGGTCAACCTAATTTTTTTTTATTTAAGGAAGTGTTCTTATCTGCAAAATCAACACTGGGTCTTGTTTCAAGCTGCTTCATTCATTGTGAAGCAGGCTCATTTTTCCATGCAGACAGTTGGTGCCAGCTGAATTTCTGTCACAAAGGTCGTTCCTCTTACACAGTTAAACAAGATAAACTGGTTATTCTCACGCGTCATTGAAGTCTCTGCTTGCGAAAGGTACAGCCCAGGTACTATAGTCTACACAGTAACAAAACATTCACATAACGTCAACTGTTTGGCCATAATGTGTGAATTCTTAATTAAATGTATTTTCTCTCTACTTCTTAATTGTTTCTCATTTTTTAAAATGTTTTTGGTTTTTTTGGGGGAGAGATTTTCTTCCTTGTGGCACAATGAGAAATAGTGAACTCTAAAAGACATGAAAACTAAATGACTAGTAGGGATGCACCGATCCGCTTCACTTCCAATACCGATACAGATATCTGAGGTTTAGTTTCGGCCGATATGATCCGATACCGAAATAGAAAAACAGCGCTGAATTACCTAACAAATGGTATGTCTCATTGTGTGGAAAAGACTGGGATCATTCTTTTGTGCAAGGCAACATCAGACTTGACAAACATTTCTTTCTTAACAAATAAACAGATATAAATGTACTGAATTACTTATTTATTTAATAACTGTGCACTAGTACAGCAATCTTAAATAAACCAATAGCTTCACAAGCTTGGTCAAACATAAAAAATTTTACAAAACCTCTCCTGGTTCAGTCAGTGCAATTAGGAGTATAACACCCAATGTAAAATGAATAATAAAGGAGCTGAAATTGAGAAAAAAAACCAATAGCTTCACTAGCTTGGTTGGTAGACATTCAAAATAAACAGCAATCAGCTCTTTACAATGGTTTAGTGCAAATAGGAATTAAACATCCATTACAAAAGCAGCTGAATAAAACAATAGCTTCACTAGCTTGGTTTAAAAAAAAAAAAAAAAACAATATAAAAATATAATGTATAAAAAAATATACTGAGGAATAACCATAACCCTCATAGTCTGTTAAATATTTAATTATTAATCTCTTTAAATATATTATCAAATTTTATGGCCTTCCGAAAAATGAAAAGTGACTAGATAGCCTACTATGCTGACGTAATATCAATGAACTTATTTACGCCAGTGAAACGTCTTGCCTACAAAGTCCCGTACACAAATAAAACTAATTTCTTTATGCTCGAGATGAACCATGACCCTTCTAGTCAATTAAATATTTAATTATGTAACTATTCAAATGTATACTTACGAAATATTATACACTATCAGGCTGGTAGTTCTTGCAGATGATCGCTGAACACTGCTTTCTTTTATTCCACTTGGATAGCTTCTCCGAGCTTTCTCTGCGGTTCTGCGCTGTTTTTCGGCCGGTGTTGCCCAATCTCATGAGCGAAAGAAGCAACTGGGCCGAAAAAACAAGCCCAAAAGAAGGATCACGCAGTTTATATGATTGAATTTATTTTGTTTATTTTCTGTTTCAACCATTCCAAAAACGCTACAGCTTGCAACATTTTTCTTTCTACAAAGTTAAAAACCCACTGGCCAAAAAAAATCAAATCAAATAAATAAATGATAATAATTTAAAAAATGCAGTTGGCCTACATAATATAGTCAGACAGGTCATAAATGATTCTACTGTTGACGATGATAGTTTCTGTAAGTTTTCATGTTTCTTATTTTGCTATTGGTGAAATTGGCTCTCTTCTTTGGGCTGACATTATACCAATGCGTTGAACATTGCAAGCATCATGAGACCAGGCGCAGGTGCAACCACGCTCTGCCAAGTGCACTTGGTATAAATTTAAATCACAAAGTCGAGCGTAACAAGAGTTGAGACATTCATTTTATGCCTTGCTAGTGTACTTCGCTCCCGTAGCTGTCTTTCACAAGCAGTTTCATCCTCTACATATTAATAAGGAATTACGATGTTCTTTTAATCAGTCAAAGTGACAATGTGAAATCTGCTGCTTCAGTATAATTTGTGTATTGGTGTATCTGACCAAAGAAGCCTGGAATTGAATTTTTTTAATGGAACAAGCCAAAACCAAAAAGTAGCCATTTACTGTCGTGAGATGGCATCCAGAAACGATGGGAGAAAGGCGTAGGTGTCCGCTCAGGTGTTTATTTTAGCCCTATGCCTTGTCTATGGGCTAAGGGGGTGGGGGGAAGCAATATGCTTGAATGACACCAAACCAGCTGCTTGAATATAACACACTCGAACTTGATTTCATGCTGTTTGGCAACAAGCCCAAATGAGCGGCTGTACTTTAGAAACAAGCCCAAAAAACCGCAACCCGACAACCAATATTTATAAGCGACTTTACGAAACGCTAAGCCCAAAGTCGCTTAAAACAAGCGGATTTGGCTACACTGGCCAGTGCGAGGCACCTGGCTTTTCTTTGGCCTGGCCTCCGCACGGCGTTTTGCTAGCGCATGACGTCACTCACAGCGCACAGCATAGAATTAAGCTGAATAGATCAGCCTCTATGGATCGGGCCCATTGTCACTGATACCCGATCTAGAATTTTCTTCAATTTCGGGACTGATACTGATACCAATATCGGATCGATGCATCCCTAATGACTAGTGCTCTTGATATTTTTGAAAATTATAATGCTATTTAGGTATTGTTCAATTTGTTGGTCTAGTCATCTAAATGACAAGTTTTTTGTATCTTTGAATCATGTTCAACCAGATCATCCACAAGCTTGGGAAGTCTTCAGCTACATCATGAAATGAGGAGTTAACAGAGTGCACATAGCTGATCTTGAAATTAAGACTCTTTTTCCCTGTTCAGGTACACTGGAGATTGTGATGTCATTAAATATCCTTTCTCAACCAGGTTCCTCCAGACTGCAGAGATGCTGAAGCCATCTACCCCATCTGCCAGCCATGACAGTACAGGCTCCTCAGGCTCTGAAGAGGGATCAGAGTACTACCCTCATATCGGTGAGTGCCATTACTTGCCAGTTATGTGTCCAGGCTGGTGCAAGCAGTCCGGCAAATACAGTCAAATTACAATAATTGAATAATTTGATAAAATTTAAATTCTTTTATTCTCTGTTGATGAATCAACCCCACCCTTCCTTCTGCATCCCTCCAAAGCATCAGGATAGATACATTTTTATCTGGAGTCATCATGAGTTTTCCTCGCACTCCCTCCTCCCTTCCAAATGTAGTGTTCCTGCTGAATAAAGCCAAGCGGGATGATTTCTGTCCTCGGAACCTGAAGAAGATGCACATGGCTGTGGACAAGCTGATGACCCACTCCCACCTCAAATACAAGGGTATGAGTGTATGTCAGCCTTGGGGGGGGAATAGCGCTCATTAGAGAAATTAGGAAGTTGTATGAATCAGCAGAAAAAAAAACCAGGAAAGTAAAGCTGATGATGAAACTAACCATCTACTCTGTTGATAGAAAATCCTTCCCCCCCAAAATATTTTATATATATATACTGACACAAAATGATCAACGGGATTGTTTCCCGAAGTTAATGAACAGGCACGGTGCATTATGTCTTGAATGTTTCCAGTGATCAGCGCGCCAAAGATCAATTTGAGTAGCAGAAAAAGTGGAGCATTTGATGGAAACTAGCATACCCGCCATTGGTGGTACTGAAGTCTTTTACTGGATGTTGTTTCCCAGTGAGGGCCCTGGTTCCATTTTGTGGATTGGTACCACAGTCTTGTTTCAGATCTGAACACTGCCGACTATAGCCGGCGTGACCACTGGCTGCAGTGGCTGACTACTTAACTTTAATTTTCTGGCCCAGGGCGTTTTCAGTTCACTGAGATCACTGCACTTCATCTTCTCGCTTTGATCGATTTGGCCGCAGAACTATGACTGTTGTGCTGTACATCGGGCATCCTCCTCTGACTCTTTTATGTGCACAGCAGGGATGTAGACTGTTGTGGTACGATGTGAAACTTTCTACAGCGTGATATTGTCACATCAAGAGCTCATGTATGTTGAAATGAGCGTATACTCCCGTGCAAACGCATGCATACGAACTAATATTTGTATAGCTGAAAGAGTACTATAGTGAATGGATCACTAGGTCTTCTTTGTATAACAACCATATTGCTTTTATTATGTGATACTTCGGTACTCAGTGGGGAATCCCCCAGTGGTTACCATGATGTCTTGTATGAAGCTGCGACCGTGTGTCTGGCTGAGTGCTGTTCCTCTTCTCTCAGGCACGCTGTCCATGTTGGACTGTAACATTTTCCCTGGCCTGGGTCGGGACTATCTGGAGACAGAAGTCAACCTTTTCTTGTTACCGCAGCTGGAGAATGAGGGGGAGGACGCTGTGACTAGGGGAGGTCTGAAAAATATCCTTGTCTCGCAAAATGCACATAGTCACTGTATTTTGTGAATTTCAGCAGTGATGGTGCATGGTTTTTGTGACGGAAATTTTACCTTGCTGTACTGAGGTGTGGATGATAAACAAACACAAGGCATTTCAGTGCGAGACTTTTCTTCACTTACAAGCTTAAAAAAGAATGGGAGCCAGCTTTCCAACTCATCTCTAAATAACAGAAGTAATTGCAGAATTTTATAGATTATACAGCAGACTCAAGACTGGGTGGATATGCTTGAATCCTCAGCACTTATCGGTAACAGACTTGTATCCCCAGACACAGCAAAAATTTCCTGAGGTTCCTTCTAGCCTGCCTTTAAGTGAACTGTTGCAGGTTTCAGGCTTATTACACTACTGACCACACAAACTTATTTACATAAGCTAAGTCCATGAACAACAACAAATTTTGGTAAACAGCGAGCGCCATGATTCTGTAAAACAAGCATCAGTTTTCAACCCCTCTATTGAATCATTAATCAAACTTCATCCTGACAAGGATTGAGCAGTGCATTAAAACAGAACTATACACGTGAGACTGAATCATAAACTATTACATTCGTAATGCTTGTTTTTCAACTAAATTAGGTATTAATATGATGAGCGAAGTATTGCAAAGATTTATGGTGTTGTTGTACAAACCCCAATTCCAATGAAGTGGGGACGTTGTGTAAAACGTGAATAAAAACAGAATACAATGATTTGCAAATCCTTTTCCACCTATATTCACTTGAGTACACTATAAAGACAAGATATTTAATGTTCAAACTGATAAACTTAATTGTTTTTTGGAAATACTTCCTCATTTTGAATTTGATGCCTGCTACACATTCCAAAAGAAGCTGGGACAGGGGCATGTTTACCACTGTGTTACATCACTTTTCCTTTTAAAAACACTCAATAAGCTTTTCGGAACTGAGGACACTGATTGTAGAAGCTTTGTAGGTTGAATTCTTTCCTATTGTTGCTTGATGTACGACTTCAGTTGCTCAACAGTCTGGGGTCTCCGTTGTCGTATTTTGCGCTTCGTAATGCGTCACACATTTTCAATGGGAGACAGGTCTGGACTGCAGGCAGGCCAGTCTATTACCTGTGCTCTTTCACAACGAAGCCACACTGTTGTAACACAGAATGAGGCGTGACATTGTCTTGCTGAAATAAACAGGGACGTTCCTTAAAAAGACGTTTCTTGGATGGCAGCATATCTTGCTTCAAAACCTGTATGTACCTTTCAGCATTAATGGTGCCTTCACAGATGTTCCCAAGTTTGCACTGATAACAATCTGGATGGTCCTTTTCCTCTTTAGCCCGGAGGACACAACGTTCATGATTTCCAAAAACTTGAACTTGAAATGTGGACTTGTAAGACCACAGCACACTTTTCCACTTTGCGTCAGTCCATCTCAGATGAGCTTGGTCCCAGAGAAGCCAGCGGCATTTCTGGGTGTTGTTGTTTCTGAGTGTTGATGAAATCCCTAAATTCCTTCCAATTGCGTGTTGAGAAACATTGTTCTTAAACTGTTGGACTATTTGCTTACTCAGTTGTTCACAAAGTGGTGAACCTCGCCCCATCCTTGCTTGTAAACGACTGAGCCTTTCGGGGACACTCCTTTTATACCTATAAATGACACTTACCTGTTTCCAATTAACCTGTTTACCTGTGGAATGTTCCAAACAGGTGTTTTTTGAGCATTCCTCCTAGCTTGTCCTAGCTTTTTTGGAACGTGTTGCAAGCATCAAATTCAAAATGAGTGGATATTTCCAAAAAAAAAAAAAACAATAAAATTTATCAGTTTGAACATTGAATATCTTGTCTTTGTAGTGTACTCAATTGAATATAGGTCGAAAAGGATTTGCAAATCATTGTATTCTGTTTTTATTCACGTTTTACACAACGTCCCAGTTTCATTGGAATTGGGGTTTGTATTTAAACAATGCTGCAGCTAAGGCCTTGTCAGTATTTAATGCTAATGTCAGCTTTTTTGTGGTGACCAGACTAGTATGTAAGTGCCTGCAAGTATTCAGGTTTGTGCATACTGGGCTTTTGTCAATCCTACAAGGCCATTGTTTTTGTAACACATTTCTGTGGTGTGTCAGGGGTTGGCTCCGTCCCCTTGTTCTCCCTGCTTCCTGGATACAGGGGGCACCCCAGCTTTTCCTCGCTGGCCTCCAAGTTGCGCAGCCAGGTCTTAGCTATGTCTCGCTGCCAGCTCTCTCACACCATCCTTACAGAGAAGAATTGGTAAGTATATCCTTGTGCCACCGTTGAGGAACTAATTTTAATTGAATTTTTATTTAAGCTGTAATGAAGTGATGGTTTAAATGTTTGAATGGATTAAATCCTCATGCCTGCAGTACAGAAATAAATGACGTCTTATTCCTTCATCAGGTGTCATTTGGTAAATTCTCATATCAGTGATTTCAAAAAAATTTAATGGAAGAAAAATTTTCATGAAGCAGGGATTCCAAAATTTGTTCCAGGGCTCTTGCCTCTGGTCTATCCTTACCCTAACAAAGTAAACTTCATTTTACAGGCAAAGACCTTGTTGTGGTAATGATCAGTGCAATCAGCTGTCGAGTTAGTGTTGGAGTGGGAGCCTTCAATGATTGTAGATCTCCTGGACCTGGGTTGAGCAACCCTGTTATTGAGTATTTCATGAATTTTAAAATTCATAAATTTAACTTGGTATTTCCTGACTTGACTATGTCAAACTGGGATTGACCACCGCCCTTCTTAACATTTTGTGTTTGGTATTTGGTCAGGTTCCACTATGCAGCTCGGATCTGGGATGGAGTTAAGAAGTCCTCGGCTCTCTCGGAGTACAGTCGACTGCTTTCTTAGCGTCCACACTAAACATGGTCATGGCTGCATCCTGCACTGAGTCCCCACGGACATGACCCATACAGCTCAGGAGATGCAGATGTCAATATAGTTTCACCTCATCCATGTAACTGAGGATATGTTGGGGACCAAATGCAAGTTTTTTTTTGCCTGACACATTTTGTTGGTCTGTGCATGCAGCACTTGCTCAGTTCTGGCAGAGGGAGAGATCTTGTCCTTTTTTCCACAACTGTTTCAGTCATGTTTTCAGACTTGGAGCAGTGAAAGTGGTACATCCCTTTTCATAGAAGAACAGATGAAATTTAATGGTGTTTGTTCTTGCAAAATCATTTATTCTGGAAAAAATATTTAGAGTTGAACCTGTTAGACATGCGGTTTGCATTGGTTACAGGTTAGTGGATTTCACTGCACCATGTATGTCACATACAATTCTTTCATCTAAAAGATAAAATCTCTTCCCCTATGATGTGTGTCTGAAATAAACTGAAGAGGGATAGCTTTGCTGGGATATATATTATTTTATTTCCATATAAAAAACCAGAACAGTGAAGTATTTATTTATGCTGTCTGTGAAGTCTCTACGTATACTTGCTGATACACGTACAGAACAATCAATAATTGATCATCTCAGATTGTGGTATAAAATGCTTTAGAAATTATTCAGGCTATTTGTCCTTGTTTTCCTTTTCAAAGCTGTTTGATATTTGATATTAGCATTTACCATCCTGAACAGCAAACTTTTACCTGGAAAAAAAAGGGGAGGAGAGAACCAAAGCTGAAAACTTGCAAGAATGTAGCTGATAAACAGATGAAACAGGGGTAAAAAGTTGATTAGGCTGGGTACTGTCGCACATGGGTTTTCAATGCCTGTTAGAGGGCCCATTTTTGGCTATTTTCAATTGCGGACCCTTTTTAGACCCCCACCAATCCATGAACACATTATCAGGGGTGGTTCATAAGCCCTTTACTCATAGATCTGTACATATTTGATTTCCTTGCAAAGAAATGGATGTTATTTCACAATGTGTGGTCTCAGGGTCCCTCCAAACCCCCAGGGCCCAAAGGTCCGTCTTGCAAAAGTGCCCTCTTTGGGAACCCACGACTGTTAAATGGTCCAAGATAATGTAAATCTAAGCTTTTGAAAGACTGGGCCAGAATTGGCCAGACTACCAACTTTCAGTCCTCTGGGACTCTCCATAGTGGAGATATTGACCTTCCGAAACCACTTCAGGCAGTCGCATTCTAAAAAGTGGGCATGGCACCCAAAATTTGAGGGACCATAAAATCCAAACCGGTCGGAGTTGGACCCTGGAAAATTTCAAGTGTTCGTTATACACCCTAAGGTTCATTTTGAAAGACTTTAAGCAAAATCTGAGAAGGTCACCTGGGAGCCATTTGATCACTTGGCATGGAATGACCCCAGTCATGTCATGGTGCAATGTCAATGTCATACTGAGTGCTCCTATAATATTGGTAGAAATTGTATTTTTTTTCTTGATTTAGTTATGTACTGCGCGATTTATTCCTGTGATTCTGACTTACTTGAAGTCCTGACTTTCAGCAAATCGAAAAAGAAATTACATGCATCCCATTAGTGTTTGAACAATGGGCCCCTTGCAAGATGCGAAAAAATGAACAAAGGTGGAGTTCCATTAAGGGCGTTTTCTGGCCCAAACCGCAGATTTCGAAATAATTTTCAGCATTGATAAACCATTGATAAAAGAATTTTGTTGAAATTGATGTCATACTGTCAAGATGGGAAGATATTTGTTCAAAAAATATGTTCTGAAATGGAGATTTCCAATGGTCACGTGTGTAAACGACAGTACATTTGACAAGTTCCCGGCCATGACACACTACGGGAATTTGCTGAAATTTGCCTTAGGGTATGGCCAATATTCAAAGAAAAAACCAGGATGTGTTGACAGTGGTAACATTTTCATCCGAACACTTGCATCAACCGACCGCTGTAAACTCAGAAATGCTGTGTGTTGATACGAAATGGATTGTGTGAGTATGGCTCTTACTTAATTCTTCTAGTTTAAGTTTTTTCAGTAATATAGTTATTAACTCTGACCCTTATGATGTTTATGCTTAAAATTATTGCCTGTGCTGAGACCTTCAAACTGAAGGAGCCTCAAGACCACGACAAGGTGACAGGTCCCCTTGAGGAATAACTACCATGCTTTCATGTCTATTTAACATATGATATATTTGATACACATTTAATAATAATAATAATAATAATAATAATACATTTTATTTAAAGTGCCTTTTAAGTCATCTAAGGACACTGTACAATTATAGCAAGAATAAAACGGTCATAAAAGAAACATATAGGGACGATGTAGACTTGATAAAAGACTACTTATAGCACAAAACGAAACACAGTAGCAGAGCCATATGAACTAGCAGAGGATCACACTGAACAGGTTGTATAGGAATAGTATAGTAGTATAGGAAAGAAATGATAATTAACTAGGGGAGAGGATGAGATGGAAGGGACAGTAAAGAGTAGGAGGGAAAAGAGAGTAAAAAGGTGCATTTTTAGCATAGATTTGAAAGTGGAAAGTGAAGTGCATTGATGTACGTAGGGCAGGTGGGAGGTTGTTCCAGAGCTTAGGGCCAGCTACGCTAAACGACCTGTCACCCATTGAACGAAGATGGGCGAAGGGGGTGGATAGGAGGTGAGCATCAGTGCAGCATAAAGTGCGGGTCGGTTGGTATGGGATTAGGAGATTTGAGATATTAGCAGGTGCTAGATTATTTTGGGCTTTGAAAAAAAAGCATAATAAAGGCCGCAAGTGACATTCCTGATGAAACCTGTTTTTCTGCACCACGAAGTACTACAGTGCAAACCACTACAACAATGGACAGTAACTGAAGTTCATGAGAGACTGGTAGAATAGCGGAATCCAAAGACAGGCCCCACTTTTGAAGGTGAATGCTGCTATAACATCTCAGCATCAAGAGGTGAACCCCTGTGGGCAAAATGTGAAACCTGACAGTAATGTGATGGCTCAACCAACATCTGTTTCAGCCCTATTTCCAGGAAGGCAGGCTGAGGGCTTCACTGATCGCCTCGATCGCCTCATATCCATGCTGGAACGTGTTCTAGAGCAGCAACCACAACAGTCAAGCTTGCTGGGTAGGAGTGAGGTGCACCCTCCTCAGCCCCAAAAGAACAAAGCCAAACCCTTGGGGCCTTGTGAGGTTTGTGGTGATGTTGGGCACACAACTCATTACCACTGTAGAATCAGTCGCTTATGTTTTGTTTGCTATGCATCTGATCACACACGTGTTGAGTGTCCCAGGTTTGTAGCCACAAAAGCAAAGGCTGATGACCCTACAACCCAGCGAGCAGGAAACTAGATGGCCTGTATGTGGAGGGGGCAAGTGTTAGGCCTATAAGTGATCCCCCAGAGACTGATGAAGATGATTTGGAGTCAATCTATCGGAGTGTATATGAGGAGAGTGAACGCAGGCCCGTTGTTCTTAACACTCAGAGATTGAAATCAAATGATGAACTGTTTTATGAGAATGTAACCCTGGGCAGGAAAGTGACAGCCAGAGCTATGCTTGACAGTGGTTCAATGGCTTGCACCCTGAGCTCTAGTGTCATTCCCCAGCTGTTAGATCAAGCTGTGTTAAAGAAACCCAACTTGGAGGCTACTGATGTTGTCTTAATTGGATGTGGTGGTTAAAAGCCAATACCATTCGGTATGTGCGATGTTGAAGTGGAGATTTATGGTTGTGAAGTGTTTGTGCCTATGTTAGTTGTTGAAGGGCAAAGCGACGACCTCATCATTGGCAGCAATCTACTGAGGTATCTGGCCCATCGCCTGAAGCGGGAGAGGGGTCTCCTGGACTCCAGCCCCATGACATCAGGTGCAGAAAGTGACTCTGAAAAACAGCTGTTGAGTCTGGTGACTGAGGTTTGGGACAAGACCGATTTCGCCAACAAGGTAGGCACTGAAGATTAAGAAAGCTGTCATACTGGAGCCTAAGACTGAGCATTTGGTCTGGGGCTAGCTGCAGCAAGTTGGTGCATGTGCAGGTGGAAGCACCATTGTGTTGGAGCCTATGAGCTCAAGAACGAGGCCAAGATCAGTGATAGTGGGGCGAAGTGTGGCATTGCTAAGAGATGAGGGCTTGCTGCCTTTTGAAAGTGATAAACCCCATTGACAAGCCTGTGGCATTAAAACGAAACACTAAACTTGCTGACGCGTATTCATGTGTGGCGGTAGAGAGTTTTAGCTGTCCCAGGGATAACAGTTCAGCATTTCACAAAATGTGCAGCTATCCACATCTAGCCCAACTTGATGCCAGGAGGACAGCAGTCTTACCACAGAGATTTCCACCTTGCCTAACCATCCATTGCCAAAGAAACCAAGTACTTCAACTAATCTGCTACATTCAGTTTTGGATGACTTGGGTTTGTCTGACATAAACATAGATTCCTGTGAAGTGTCCTCTGTTTTCAAAGAGAGGTTAGTCAATCTAATTGCTGAATTTCAGTCCATCTTTTCTAGAGGTAAATTGGATTGTGGTAGGGCATCAGGCTACTTGCACCGTATTCGGGTCGTTGATGACAAGCCCTTTTGGCTACCATGCCGGCGTGTGCCGCCTCCACAGTATGGAAAACTGAGGCAGGCATTGGATGAGATGGAGGAGAGAGAGATCATAAGGAAATCTAGCAGCGAGTTTGCATCTCCCTTAGTATTAGTTTGGAAAAAGTCTGGAGAAATGCAAATCTGTAATGACTTTCGCTGGCTTAATGCTCGAACAATCAAGGACGCCCATCCTCTTCCTCATCCAGCTGATGCTTTGGCTGCTCTGGGGGGCAATACCTTTTTCTCCACAATGGATCTTGCTTCAGGTTACTATAATGTGGAAGTACGTGAGGAAGACAGGAAATACACAGCTTTTACTTCACCTTTCGGCTTATATGAGTACAATCGTATGCCTCAAGGACTGTGCAACAGCCCTGCGACCTTCATGAGAATGATGCTGGGTATCTTTGGCGACCAAAACTTCCTCAGTTTACTGTGTTACTTGGATGATGTTTTGGTGTTTGCCCCCACAGAGGACTTGGCCTTGGAACGGCTGGAGATGGTCTTCAAATGGCTCAAGGCTCATGACCTAAAGCTGGCTCCTAGGAAATGTCATTTCCTGCAGAGGACGGTGAGATTCCTGGGGCATGTCATTAGTGCTGATGGGATAACATCTGAACCCAGATAAGGTAGCGGCTATCACTTCCTTGGTGGAGTCTGACCTCATGGAGCAAGGTACCTGTGTGTTGTGCCGCCTTCTCTGCGTCCCAGAGTGTTGAAAAGGGTCCATGATGACGCTGGACACCAGGGGCAACAGCAAACACTGTATCTTGTGAGACAGAGGTTCCACTAGCATGGGCTGAGTAAGCATGTGACTGAATATGTGAGGAGGTGCCGACGGTGCGTTGTGAGCAAGTCACCAGAGCCTGGGGCAAGGGCACCTTAGGAAAACATCAGAACTTCAGAGCCCCTTGAGCTGGAATGCATTGATTTCTGGACTGCCAAAGACTCTGCCAACAGGTCTCTGGATGTGCTGGTTGTGACAGACCACTTTACCAAGATGGCTCATGCTTTCTTGTGCCCCAACCAATATGCAAAAGCCGTTGCACACCAGCTCTGGCATAATTATTTCTGCATTTATGAATTTCCCAAGCGCTTGCATTCTGATCAAGGAGCCAACTTTGAGAGCACGCTGATGGCAGAGTAGCTTAGTGTGGCAGGTGTCCAAAACTCCCATACAACACCTTATCACCCAATGGGTAACGGCTCTTGTGAACGGATGAACAGAACACTGGGCAACATGATCCGTGCACTTCCTCCCAGAGCAAAGCACAGATGGCCTGAAGCACTTAAGTCTCTCACACTTGCATACAACTGCACGGTCCATGAGACTACGGGCTATGCGCTATTCTTGCTTATGTTTGGTAGAGTCCCAAGACTCCCAGTTGACACCATTTTTAGCTCAGTTTTTGACAACCCAGAGATTGTAAACTATGATCGCTACATTCAGTCATTACGGAAGGATTTAAAGGAGGCGTTAATTTAGCTCAAGCCACAGCTTCTAAGCAGTTGCAGCGTCACACTGATCTCTACAACCGTAAGGTACGAGGAGCACCTGTTGAAGTTGGTGACCGTGTGTTGCTGGCTAACAAGGGCGAGCGTGGCAAGAGGAAGCTTGCTGACCGCTGGAGAATGCCACCTATGTTGTTGTCGGAAAGAATGCTGGAAGTCACACCTTTAGGATCCAACATACCTCTACTGGTCAAGAAAAAGTTGTTCATCGAAATCTGATAATGCCAGTGAACTTCCTTCCTTTGCCAGATGATACTCCCCAAGATGAGGTGGATGTGTCTTCATTGTCCAGCTCTGTGGATCTCTCGGAGAGGAGGGAGGCAATCACTGATAATTCTGCGGGCTCTGTGGAGTACAGGACAAAGATTTGTGTTTCTACCCTGCCATCTGAGACCTCCAGCAGGGTGGACATGGATGACGTTGATCAGCCTGAAGATGCCGAGGTTGACCGCCAGCCTGATATTGCCCCTGTATCGTCTGCTTCCATCATTAATTCTGAGAATCATGGTAGTGAGTCGGCTTGCAGCCCTTCGCTGAGTGGCCCCTCCATTGGTTCGGGTCTACCGCAGAGTGATCATTATACTGACCCTGGACACGACTTGCCTGTTGCTGGCAACCCATCAGATTCTGTTTCATGCACAGAGACACAGAGAGTAGTAGACACTGACTTGCAGAGAGTTGGCGACCATTTTAGATCCAGAGCAGGAAGGTTGTGGAAACCTGTGTCTAGACTTATTGTTAATATGCATCAGAAAATAGGATTGGTGCCATAAAGGTTACCTTGTGTTGTAAAGAGTAGAATGTCTGTTTTAAAAAGATTGAGGCAAGATGGGTTTTTTTCTCTCTCTCTCTCTCTTTCCCTCAGAGGTTTGTCTGAAAGTGATGGGTTTTGCGTAGGGCTCCTCTGTTTTCAATTCTTGTGCTGAGGTAATCTGCAGTCACTAAGTGTATGAAATATGTGATTGGCATGTTTTTCCCCATGTGTGTTGAAGAAGTCTGGCCAACTTCTTTTCACACTGACTCTTGTAGAGAGTCATTTTTTTACTGGGTCTGGTGACTGTTCTTTTTGTAAAATGCCCTCAGCAGTGATGTAAAACGAGACTGACAGGTGGGATTGTAATGTTTCTTGAAATGTGTTTTAAGAGTTCAGATGTCTGTATCTAGTATTTTGTGCTGGTCAAAATTGGCTTTTTTTTTCCCACTTTGCCCCTCATTTTTTATTTTTGCAAGTGAGCTTCAGCAGGGGGGAGTGTAACAGAGTTTATAATGTCCATCATCCCACTTGCAATAATATGAGATACAAGCGTTTTCATATCGGTGGCTCAGGTGCGCCCTCTCTCATTGCACTATATAATTGATCGGCAGCCTCACTGCATTGCCAGTTTTATGAGAGACATGCACGAGGTGAGTTGCAGGGTGCAGCGCTGTGAACAAATGCTGTGTATTAATGTGTGTGTCCACTCCTGTGCTAAGCTCCCGTGCTAATATCACACGCTGTTTCTCTGTAATGTGGTACGTGTTTGAGTCGCCATAACGAGCCAACTGTATACTTGACCAGCACATTTTCTGTTCCTGTTCAGGTACATGCATATTTTTATATAATTGTATTTGTTTTATAATTGATTGGCAGCCGTACTGCGTTGCCAGTTTTATGAGAGACATGCACGAGTGTGGTACGTGTTTGAGTTGCCATAACGAGCCAACTGTATGCTTGACCAGCACATTGTCTGTTCCTGTTCAGCTAATGGAACACGCTGCGATATTAAACTGCGGTATAAACCATCAACAAGCCTCCCGCTCATCATTTCACAAACACAACGCGGAGTCGAGGGGTTGACTGAGCCAGCCAGCTGCAATAAAGTGCCGTTGAGCGCGGTTACATGAGCCATACTCACACAATCTATTTCGTATCAACACACCCCATTTTAGGGTTAACAACGGTCTGTTGATGCAAGTGTTCGGATGAAGATGTTACCGGTGTCGACAAATCGTGGTTTTTTCATTGAATGTTGGCCATACCCTGGGGTAAATTTCAGCAAATTCCCTTAGTGTGTCATTGCCAGGAACTTTGTCAAATGTACCATCGTTTACACATGTGGCTGTTGGAAATCTCCATTTCAGAACTTATTTTTTGAACAAATATTTTTCTATCTCGGCAGTATGGCATCAATTTCAACTAATTCTTTTTTTTATTCATTAGGAAACTATATCAGCTACAATGTGCATTGATAAGCACATGATTATACTAATTGGTGACACTTTGTGGGGCCCCAGAATGGGTGGCCCCTCCCAAAAACTAAATGTTAAAAATATCATTTTTCGTCTTAAAGAAAATTGATGTTGCAGGTTTCTCTGGTGGATTCATGAACCCCATGGGGTGGTTTATCAATGCTGAAAATTATTTTGAATTCGGTGGTTTGGGCCAGAAAACGCCCTTAATGGGACTCCACCTTTCTCCTATTTTTGTTTGTATCCACAATTTTATTTTATTTTTTAGTACCCATTCATTTCTGGGATTCACCCATGTTTTCTTATTTTTACTCTTCTCTTAGGTTAGAGAAAATTTTATGAGTGGTCGAGCGCAATTTTTCCTAGATTTTAATGGCTTTTTCTGTGCACTGAGTAAAATGCTCTGAAAAATGGGAAACATGGAACTGGATTCAGATGCAAAGATGGAGTAGGATTTATTATGCCTTTTCTGTGGCACAGTAAAGGCAGAAAAGGCAGAATGCAAAAACAAATGGGAAACGAGGTTACAAATACAATATGAACAGCGCTTTTAGTAAAGGGTTTTTGAACATACGTTAATACTCGGTTGTAATGTCTACACAAGGTTAGCACTAGATAACAAGCTTATGAGACGCTCACTAAATGGTAATGGTAAATGGACCGCATTTCATATAGTGCTTTTCTAATCACATGACCACAAAGCGCTTTACAATTATGCCTGACATTCACCCCGATGGCAGAGGCTGCCATGCAAGGCGCCAGCCTGCACATCAGGAGCAGTGCGGGGTACAGTGTCTTGCTCAAGCACACTTCGACATGGTCTCAGGAGGAGCCAGGCATCGAACCAGGAACCCTCTGATTCCTAGACCACCCGCTCTACTGCCTGAGCCGCCCCGTAACCATATCAGCTCAGCAATGACAATGACACAATTAGACACTGAGCGTGGAATGCAGTTTGGGTCTTAATAGACCGGTGATTGAGGGCGCTGGAGGCGTGGTGTTACAAAGATAAGAGAAAAACATCCCGTTTATACAGTCCACAAGTTGTATGTCCAATGAGCGGAAACAAATTTTTTACATTTTAGGAACATAAAAAAATGCATATTAGCATGTATGTCAAACTCTTCAGGTTTCCATTTCCATATTCGTAAAATCCTTAAAAAAATCCCTGAAATCTTTTAAAAGTATATTTTTTTAGTATAAAGTGAAGTATATGAAATTATAAAGTGCAAAAATTTCATTGAAATGTTTTTAAAAGCTTAAAAAGCTTTCTATTCATGTATGGAAAAAAAACAAGAACTCCAAGCCTCATCCAGGTCAGTGAAAATCACCACGCTCATGCCTATGTTACACAATGGCATGTTAGGGATCCTCGATTGCACTCCACTATGTGAAAATCTTGACCAAAATCGCCAAACTCTTATTAATATTCGTATCATATGCGCGTCTCGCTGACAGTACCAGTACACCCGTGCCATAATGTTCGCTGTATGGCACGAGTGCCACACGGGGCTGAAATGGTCGGAACTACTTTCAAGTCGGACATTTCCGTGGCACCTCGGGCGGTTTCGAAGCTGAGAATACGTGTAAAAAATAGTATAATTGTGTAAAAAAACTAAATTCCTGTAAAAAAATGAATAGACAACCTAGATGGCGGCTGCTGTCAACAGCGCCGAGGCACTTCAGTCTTTCATTAAGAGCAAAGAAAACAGAAATACAGTCATCTTAACCGATAGGATCATTCACGAATTCCAGAAATGGCTGGAAATTCAAGGTGAGATCATTAAATATAGGTTACGGTGCGAGTGTTTAGCGGATTGGAAATGGCGCGTATAATGCATAGTTTACCGTGCTCGTGTTTGTAGCGTCTGGGGAATTTCGGAACTCGTTGGGCCGCGGAGGGATGTTTACCGCACTCGACCGAATCCCTCCGCGGCCCAACTCATTCCGAAATTCCAATCCGCTACAAACAATCGCACCGTAACCTATATTTACGCTTCCCCTCGTATTTCACAAGGGAGAAGGGTGACGTCCAGTAATAGCAAATAGTTGTGCAGCCTCAGGAACCAAGCTCTTCTTGGCAATTAGTTTTGTGTTCGTACATATGCAACCGATACTTTTGGCGATTCTGTAGACCGTACCTTGTTAAATACAGTCTGCGTGGTCCATACACATGATAAGCAGAAGCTTTGAGAAGTGGTCAAATGGCCAATGGCAAATTGTGTTGTGCCACAAAAAAAAAAAGCATTTGATTGTTGTTTGTTTTCTGTGGTGTGTGTTCATTTGCTTTTACATTATTGTCAAAATGAATAGCTTCCTATTGTTAATATTTTCACAAAAGTTTTTTTCTTACTGCACACCATCCAGAATCAAACCAGCCGTGATGACAGTTGGGTGATTGCCCGAAGCAGAGCTCAATTCGGACATGTGAAATGATGATAAATGTAATCTATTGCACCTATTATGCCCATCTTTGATGGGATTTAAAAATCCCTATAATATTTGTTCATCTGTAAGGTGTATAATTGGGCGAAAATCTGTATAACTTATGGGCAATCCGTATAAGTTGACATATATGTCATAGAATCAAATTTTGATCATTGTGTACTTTAAAGGAATTTTAATTATTGGATCATTTGAGGTAAAAAAATACTATTGGTCAATTGATCCCAATTAAGACAGACTCTGGAAAATCACATTTACTTTGTTTAAGTTGATTTGACAGTACTTCAATTTTGCTACTACTGAAGTTCTTCTGACAACCTTCTTTTGGTCACATCTCTCGAATTGTTGTGCCAAAGTCTGCTATTTGCACATGGCACAACACCTGCCCTTATATGGTGTTTAGTGAGCATTAAATATGCTTATTGCAAACAGTCGGCCACGCGTCTCCGGTTTATGATCAAATGGGATTCATCATTCAGCACACGTGGGTAGGAGCAGATTTGGATGGTAAGAACATTTGGTGCATCTGGAGTTGACTTCTCTTATTTTTTCTCATCACAAAAAATAAGAGAAAATGTAAGAAAATTTTTAGAAAATGTTGCTGCATGAGGCCCATTGACACACATTTTGTTGCTTTGGCTCTGTACTCCATAACAAGCAAAGGGTACCCTGAGAGTGAGGTTATAGTGCAGATAGTCGACTTTAACTTTAGTTTATGTACATCTGCACTGGGTAAACAATGCAGGAATTTAGCCCCTTTTTATACATTGCTTAATTATGATTTTGTTTGCCCATACTGCAGCAGCAGCAAAACATAACTTGGTGACATCAGCCAGTGTGAGGCAGTTTGATTAAAATGTGGAGTCTAACAAGCTTGTTAGGTACTAAGCAATTTGACGGTATTTTATCTATACTTTGCTAGAGTTGAAGTGTTTGATTTTTTTGACATTTCATTATTATTGATCAGTGCATATTGCTACTTTTGTATCATTCCAGTCAGTGAAGGACTGTGGAGCCTCATCAAAAAATAGGCACATTTGGGCAAGAGAGTTAATTATGGTTGCTAGCTCATAAGCTAATACTCTTTCCATTTGGGACCCCGTTGGATCCTCCAACATAGTCTCTTTGACACGAGAGTACGTAGTAAATACTAATTTTCTTTGGATTACCCACCCATTGTAGTTCTGTGAAAATGAGAAAGCATAAATGTCATCATGATTTATATCTACCAAAATCGTGTGTTTTGCTGCAGATATAGTAGAGATTGCCCTGGCTGGTCACTAAGTTGAACTTCATCTTACACCTATGTTTTTATCAGGTAAATTAGTTTGTGTTTTGCAATTGCCTTTTATGATAATCTAGTCATTAATCTACAGCACAAAGAAAGGAGAAGAGCAGAAGTTATGGCACACAAATACACTTGACGTGGAGAGAAGTTGACTCTTTATACTTCTGTGTGCAAAGGTCTCATTCAGGATGTTGCTTGTGTCTTCCATCAGATCATTAAAGCAGCCTGGCAGCATTTGGTAGGTGGAGACCCAAACAGCAAGATTCTGCCGGCCTGGAAATTCGGGGTGTCCAGCCCTTCCTCTTTGAATTCATTGCAGTTACTTGTGGTTACTGCAACCCGCTTTAGTTGATAGCCACTTTTTTGGGGGGAGATTTGATGATTGCTTTAAATTGTACGACTAGCATATTAGTATTTTTCAGAGACTCCTTACAGATGTTACAAAGTGCTGCTCTGTTGATAATAAAATGTGTAATAATACACCGCAAAATAACAGCAATTAAAATGGATTGTGTGAAACAGAAAGTCAAGGAAGGTAGGAATATAACAAACAAAATAAATATATATTAAAAGCAATACAGAGGAAATAAAACCGTTAGGAATTACATTGAAAACTGCAGCCTCAACAAGCGGGTTTTAAGAGTTTTTAATGAAGTTGAACTCCGCTGACTTAAGAGTGAGGGGGCGATGCTTCCAAAAGCAAAGTCTCCCTTCATTTTGAGCTGGTCCATGGGACAGTTATGAGCAATAGGTCAGAAGTAATCATGGTCCAGAGTATTGAATTATAACTTCAGAAATATTCGGAGCAGCTATGCTATGGAAGGCTTTGAGTGTGACCAGGAGGATATTGAACTGAATTATGAAGCTGACAGGAAGCCAATGTAAATGGACCAGAATAGGGGTAGTATGCCATCTTTGTTAAATGTTAGTCAAAAGCCTGGCTGCTGCATTGTGAAGTTGAACAATGTGAAGTTGTTATATGGTTTAATCTCTACATGGGAGAGTTGTAACAAGCATTTGTGGATTCAGTGACAAACTGTGTTTAATGGCAATGGTTTACATAAGTGTTCCTAAGTCCATGCTGTGATTTCCACTACAGAATCCTCTCTGTTTTTAATGGACTACCGTCTGAGGACCTGAAAATCACAGCCATTCAAAATTGGATCTTGGCCTTATCCCATGCATAGGGAGATTTTTCTGGATTTTTGGAATCTTTTAATTATATTATTCCACCATAGCGGATAAAATCTATAAATTCTCTGCAATTTTACGTTGAAAACGTTATTCTTAAATTGTTGAACTATTTCCCCATGCAGTCTTTCGCAGAGTGGTTTAGCCTTCACCATATTTACTTATTAAAGACTTTTTGTACCAAATTATATCACTGACCTGTTACTAAATTATCTAATTAGCAGTGAGGTGTTCCGCCTGTTGTCTTTTTTTAGCATTATGCAACTTTTACAGTCTTTTATTGTCCCGTCCCAACTTTCTCAAAACATGTTGCTGCCATCGAATTAAAAATGAGCAGATATTTTTTAAAAGCAATTAAATTTATCAGTTTCAACATCTGATATACTGTCTTTGTACTATTTTCAAATAAATAGAAAGTTGAACTGATTTGAAAAGCATTGCATTTTTTTTTATTTACATTTTATGCAGCGTCCCAACTTTTTTTGAAATGGGCTTGTATGCGCTTTATGACGTATTAGACTGAACTGCAATACTTAAAACAATACCAGCATCGCTCTAGGAGCTGGAGCGATTCCAGATGGTTTGTAGCTCTGAGTTGTAAAAAGTGATGACCAATTTCTTAATGTGATGTGTAAAATTCGGAGATTGATGAAAGGCAACACCAAGATTTCTAGCCCGTGGTTTTGTAAATTACCTGTGAAGTGCCAAAGATATGGATGATCACTCTTTGAAATTTGGTCTGGGCCAATGAACAGAATTTCTGTTTTGTTTGCATTCAACTGTAAGAAATTCCATGGTATCCAATCTTCAGTGGCAGTAAGGGAACGGTGTGGAGTATCCAGATTTTTAAGCTCGTCAGATTTAAATGATACATAAAGCTTGGTTTCATCTGCATAACAATGAAAGACAACAGTCTTAAACTGACTAATAATATGACCGGGGGGAGTTAATACAAGCTAAACAAAATAGAACCTAGAATTGTACCTTGCAGGACTGTGCAACATATGAGCTGGCAATGAGACAAAATCGTGATAATCGCCTCTCTGAAAGATCCCTCAGTAAGGTAAGAGGAAAACCATGTTATGGCAGTTCCATCTGTGCCAACTCAGCAATTAACTCTAACCTGCGAGGTCGTATAATTAATCAAGTCAAAAGCTGCTGACAAGTCGTACAATATTTAAATAAAGTGATAACCAGAATCTGCATTCATAACCATAGCATTATCGCCTATCAGCACAGCAGTTTTAGTACTGTAGAGCTGGTGAAAACAAGATTAAAATGGGTCTAGAATATAATTGTTTCATTATTTCAAGCAATTGTTTCATAATGTTATCAGTGATTCTCGAGACAAAGGGTAATATAGATTGGTCTTTAGTTCTGAAGGAATGGTGGAACAAAGCCAGATCTTCATGAAGGCTGAGTACAAGCTTGTTTAAAGTTGTGAGAGAGCAAATCAGAGGACAGTAGGGTGACTACAAGAGGTGATGACCTGTAATACCTCTTCGACAGTGATGGCTGGTGATCTGAAAATTGGGGAGGAAGGGAATATACTTCTGAACAAATGATTGGTCTTGGCCTGTTTTCAATCATTTATTTAACTTAACATTACTTGAACTTGGAAAACACTCCTATCACTCAGAAAACACTTTTGGTCAGTTCTCGGTAAGGTAAGGTGAGAAATGAAGTGTGTCATTTCAGCGCTAAGTTGTATTTCAAGCACTGTTGTTCATTGGGTCTACTTGTCACTAATCTTTGTTGTTTTTTGTCGCAAGTTAATCATGAAGTGCATTTGAGCCTGCTTTATGGGATGTGCTAAAAGCGAATGCAGAAGTTAAGAGAATAGCTTTATTGTTTTTATTTAAAGTGAGTAAAACATTTTTCTGAATTTATTATTTAATTATTTAAATGCCACAGCATTTAATCAAGAGGAAAGCAGTGTGTTTAAAGTGCAAATGCATCTAATTTTCTCAAATAAAAATTAATCTGGTATGTGTTTGACCAAAAAGTTCATGAACAGTATCTTGCGAATTAAATGCCCCAAAGTTGCCGCTCTTTCTTGAAAATGAGCCTTTTATTGAGGTCCAAGTGGAGATTTCCGAGAACAAAATCAAAATTGACCAAAATTTGCCAGTTGCCAATATGTTGCTGCTGCTTTCTTGACCAGGACTCCCTGGAAGAAGAGATCTTGTATCTCAATGGGACCTTCCTGGCTAAATAAAGGATAAATAAATAAATAAATAAATAAATAAATAAATGTTGAACGGGAGGTGTTCCAAACATGGAAGTCAAGCTGAAAACAATTGGAAACATGTTGCCAAAAGATATTATTTCCATAAATTGATGAAATCAATGGTTTTCACATCAGAGGGGGAAGAGGAACAACGTAACAATCGGCCTGTATGCATGGTGCGCCAAAACTACTGACTGAGAGTTTTATTAGGCAGTGACAAGGAAAGGTGTCCGAAAATAGCTTACCTACATACATGATGACAACAAAAGACCTACAAAGTCTATTAACTCTGATTCCACAGTGCGCACTCAACAAACAGCATGACCCATGCGGGTCAAATGAAGCCCTGTTTGCACAGCTAGGGTGTTTCCCGAAATCATAGATGCTAACTTCCATAGTGGGAACCATTGGCTGTGAATGGACGAACTATGTAAGTCAACTGTGCTTTTGGGAAATGCACCCCTGGCTGGCGAGCATGCTCAAACTTTTTGGTATAAAAGTATTAAGTAACACATGGTCCAGTTGTAGTAGAAACTTGAATTTATTAATTTAATGGCGAAAAGCGTTAGCATGCTAGCGAGTGAATTATTCATCCCATTGACTTTTACTTTGACTGAAGTTTACGCTTTTTCATTCTCCTATTGCCACTCCTGGTCTCTTTCCGGCTTTGCTACCATGGCCGAAGTTTCGATTTTACTCAAGGTCTCGTGGTGGAAGATGGATTTAATTTAGTTGTGAGTCATTTTTTGCATAAAATGGTTTCTACTCTCATTTTCGGATGGGCTTATTAATCAGCTTTTCTGAGAGCAGAATAGATAGGGAAAATTTGGGACCAGATAAGCGATAGCTTATTAAGCGGCGATTTCACTAATTACTAACCCACAATGATATCGAGACTTTTGCTGTGACACGGGATCACCGATCCTGATTCAGAATCCACTAAATCTGCTCGTTTCCTCTTCACATAATCCATCCATGCCTTTCGAATTGTGGGGTTTTTTGGAAATTTATGGACCACGATGCATCTGCTTGCATTGGCCTTATTGTTGCCGGCAGATATTTGGCATTTGCGGGAGGGAATAGTCTATAATATGAATCATGAGTCCAATGACGTTGACAATGTGTTCTCTGCCGCTGGCTAGATACCTCCTGTGATGTCATCACCGAAGATAAATTCTTTCTGAGATGATCGCGATCTGCAGTGATTAAAATACAAATTATTTTTCTAACGGCTGATTACATTTTCAAATGACCAATGCACAAAGGATGTATATTAAAGATTCTGTGGTCAAAATCTTGTTTTTGGATGAACAAGCACTAAAACTGCCGATGGATTATTTTAATCATTGAAAAACTTTTTAATAAAGGAAAATGTAAAAAAAACTGGTAAAGACTACTTATTTGTTGAAAGCGATTTTTTTCCCTCTTCAAGTTCCTGCTGAGCACCTGTCACTGCTCTTTGAATAATCCAGGAGGTCGCGTATTAAGGTCACAGAAGGGTAAGTGCATGTGAAGCTCATTGTTAAACAGGTCATTCAGGGAAATCGGGAGTATTTCACCCTGCAATGTGAGTAAGGCATCTAGGGAAGTTATTCATTAAGTAGGTGGTGTGACAGGAGCTTAAAGCTTAGAGCCTACCACATTCTTTGACAGGGGAGGCTAAAGCAGTAGAAGGAGCGAAGTTTACTAGTTGATCAGTGCTTCTGAACAGAACTCTAGGATTATACTTTTTTTGCTGCAACAAGGTTTGTAAAATACGTGGTTAACTACACAAAGCTCTTAACTCTGTCATAAGTGGTGAACTTGTTGGTTAATTTTCTTCCCCCTTTGTTCTGCTCTTCCTGCTGTCTTTTCAGTTGGCAAGAATTCTCATTTAAAGGGGGATTTCATCAATAATGAAACAGTACATAATTTGAAAGCAGCTCCGTGTAAATACATCGCACGCAAACTATACACATTCACCCACAACCGTTCAAGATATTTGTGTATCTATTACCCCCATGGCTTCCCTATATGTTTGGAGTAAAGACGGTTACCATGATACGTTGCACTAACATAGAATTCCTGACTAGTCCTCAGCCTCGTATGGAGCTGCTTTATCCAGCTGTCATAGCATTGCATTGGAGCATCATTCTCATTACTGCAAATGGAACTAGTCTTGATAATATTACCTACTGTTTGTTCTGTTTCTGGGTCCACGGGCTTCAAAAGGGCCAGTGTTAAGAGTAATTTTTCACTCTACTTGCAAATGCAGCTCTGGAGACAGAGTAACAAAGGGCCATTGCATGCGCATCATGTGAAGTCCACTGAGGGCTGCAAGAGAGATCTCTAATCGGAATAACTTGGTTGTCCTCTGAAACAAATTCTGTATGATGCGACCATACCATCCAGTATTTGACCCAAGCAGTTTTAAAAAAAATCAATCTAGACTCAATTTAGACCTCAAAACCCCCACTGGAGAAAAGAGGACAACCAACGGAGTCACAGGTGAGTAAGCTAGCGAGGTAGCTGCTTTCTTATGTGAATGTAATGATGATAAAACTGTGTGCTAATGAACTGAAGACAGGCAAAATTTTCTGCTAGCTGGCTAGCTCCAGTCAGCCTACATTACAATCAGACCCGGGGTCGAATTCTAATCCGGATTACGATAATGATTACGATTGTAATCATAATCGTAATCACTAATGTCGATGGGCCCGTAATCGTAATCTCTAATTTTGCAGGGCCCGTAATCGTAATCATAATCTCTAATTTTGCAGGGCCTGTAATCGTAATCGTAATCATACAGAATTTTAGGATTACAATCATGATTACGATATGATTACAAGCATTTTTTTCTTTCCAAATATCATAAATTCTAAAATATCATCCCAATACTAAAAGTAGGCAGTACAAGTATGATTTCAAATTGGAATTATCGATTTATATCCAAGGTATTGGAATTTCCAATATCAAGATTTACAATAAGATATGATCTTGTATTTGTTAGTAATTGAAATAAGGAATCACTCATTTCCTGTATGCAATTAGATCACATATCAACTTCTATATTTCTGTTAATGTTAACACTGAACTAGCTAGTATTTTCACATTGAGCAGTGAAGTATTTTGAATTAACTTCAAAGAATGCTAACAAGCCTTTAACTAGCCTTTATGATCTGAGAAGAAAGTAATTAGATTAAGTTAGAACTTCGCACACGAGAAGTTTAACACTCTGTGATTAGAGTTGATTATAGTCCGTAATTACCACCATTAAAGGAGCAAATGTGGCTTCAATTACACATGAGAAGTTGTGCTCATTATCTCATCCCCATATAAATAGGGGTAGACAATGTGAGCTATCATTACTCCTTGTACCAATGTGATTAAAAGTATTACACTTAACTCATATAACTCATTGGATATTGCTTGTTGTTTGAGCCGTGAAAAGTGTTGTATGAGCTGTTTTCTATCTAATTAAGCATTTATTTTCGCTATTGTTGTCAGTTGTCTTGTTTGTGATCATGGCTTCTAGGAGAAAGCCACGTGCAGCCATTATGAATCACTTTTCTGATGCCACAGTAGTAGACATAGCAAAGGGCATCATGACCCGAGACTGTGCCCACTGCGGTGACACTGTCAGGACTTCCAAGTCTCAGACATCAAACCTCCACACTCACATGAAGGCAAGTTTTTATATTATCATCAACTGTTACTGTTCACATTATTTAAAAAAACAAACCAATCTTTATCAAATACAAAATAGTGTTCTGAAAACGAACTCCTATTTTTCCTACAATATATGAACATTGCCAACCACTCATAGCCTTGTGTTATTATATTAGTTTCTGAGGCCATCATAATCATAAGCAACATCTTAATCTCCCTAATATATAGATTACTATTGTAGGTAAAGCCCTCTCATGAAAACTGCCCAGCATATAGATTATAAAGGCATCCACACTTTTTACCCTATGTTGATATAGACCCATTTTACGCCCTTTCCCATAGAGGTCAGCATATAGGATGGATATTTATAGCTTGCCTAGAAGTTGTGTGTGGGTTGAGTGCTTCTATTCTTGTCATGGGGTCAGTAATTATCACACCTGGACCAAGGACAATGATGCAATGTATTGATTTTATGGTATGCTATTAGCAGTTAGACCTCTGCTATTGTTTTCTTTTTCACACTAAGCAACACATCCACATTTGTGCTGGCTATAGAATAAATGTGGATGTGTTGCTTAGTGTAGTCTTTGATTACAGCACAGGTAGCAGTGTAGCAGTAGAGCATACATGTATAACTTTTATTTCAGCTGCCAAACCTGGTGTCGCCAATTTATTGTTTTTCATTGCAGTGAGCATTAGCTTTTGTTATCATAAGAAAGGAGGGTGGGTGGCTTGCTGATACATGTGTTTTTTACAGCCCAAGGCATTTATAATAGATTAGATGTAGATTTGCATTTTCAGATTTAACATGGTACTGGTTCATTATCATTCATAGATTATTTATAGACTTCTAGTAGACTATAGGTTGAATGAAGAGTCATTCCATGAAAATGGCACAATTTGAGTCCCTCTCACCTCTTTTGTATTTGATAGGTGTATTTTATCTATTGGGTCACCAAAATTTATATTTAAACAGCTTTACATATACATTGAAATGTCTCCTTTAATACAGAGTAAAAAACGAGTTAAATTTCATCTTTTTATGAGAATTAATGTAGTTTTTTCAGTTTACACCACCTATTTTGTCCTGTCCCCCATGGCCTCGATGAAAGTATACTTTGAAAATACCAAATAAAACTAAAAAAAAAAAAAAAAAAAAAAAAAAGTCAATAAATTTTGATCTAAACCTAAACAACTATTTGTTCTCTTTTGCAGGTGATGTTTTTTTTTCAAAATTAATTGATAATTATTCATTAAAATCATATAATTTAGTTCTGTACCTGAGTAACCCCTCAACCCCATTACACAAATGATTCTCCCCCCATAAATACAATGGTATGATTCATAATAGCATGTACATCAGGAAGTGACATCACTGAAGTCTTTTGGACAACAGGACAAGAGAAATGGGCAAGTTGCTCCCTTCTTTTCCTTTATTTTGGTCATTTATCTTGTGATTTTGTGGTCGTCAAACTCAATGACTCAACACCGTAACATGAAAAAAAGACAGAAAACTATTACTTATGAAAAAGGTTTTTGTTATTTCAAGAATATATGCCAATTCTGAATCTCATGCATGCCATGTGCTCTCTCTCTGGTATTGACTACATGGAGCAGCGGCCATTTTATGCAAAAATCACAACCCCGTCACGTGTTTGATTGTAACTGGGTTGTGAGATTGTGACGGGGTTGTGATTTTAATACTTTGGTTGTTAAGTTATCCAATTATTTAAATGAGTTGTTATTATATTCAATCAACATTCTTATACCACATATGTGGTATTATATGTGTTGAGTCAAACCGATTCTTCTGGCTGCATCAGGATGATATCCTCTGTTACCTGTTTGATGATGTCCTTGAACTCATTCCACCCCCACAGCCGGTGACAAAGCGCCATTTGGAGGTCTTGAAAGAGGTGTGGAACTGACTCATAAGATGAATTCATTGAAGCAAGAGGCACATGCATGTGTACACATACAGACACAGACACACACTGTGACACAGACACACACATGCACACACAAACTGACACAGACACAGGCACTGACACAGACAGACACGCTGAAATCATTAACTGTTTGATTATTATTGTTATTATTACTATCAGTTTATCAGTTTACAAGTTTAATTGTATGTAACATTATGCCTGAACACACAGTATGCATACTTACACACACACACACACACACACACTCACACACACACACAGACTGACAAACACAGACACACTGACACGGACACAGAAACACTGAAATCATTAACTGTTTGATTATTATTGTTATTATTACTATCAGTTCATCAGTTTACAAGTTTAATGGTTTGTAACAGGCACTGGGTGCCTTTTAGTACTCCTCTCATGAAGCCTTTAAAAGTATATTTGACCAGATGAGGGTTAGCTCTTATGCCTGAACACACACACACACACACTCCACATTATGTTACATTTGAGCAATTCACTTCACAATGTTTGACAGATAATATGTTGTTGTAGTTGTTTTTAATTTAAGGTAATAAAACTCAATTTAACTGCAATTTATATCTGTTGTACTTCTTATGGTTACATAATGAAATACAATGCTCATAGAAAATCCAATCCAGTGAATTTGAGAGTAAAAACTATTTATTTGCAAAGTTGTATTTGTCCCTTCAACCCCGTTACCCTCGTCTCAACCCCATCACACCTACATGTTCATAAATTATTTTTTTTAAATGTATAAAAAAATAATTTAATGTTTGTTGACTTGTCTAAAATGTTGAGAGTTATCATAAGATAATTGATTTCAATGAAAATTCTTCAGTTAAACTACATTTTTGATGAAAAATGACAAGAGTGCTTTCATGCATAGGTACATTTCAGGCTTTAGTACAGCAAAAATGTGAGATTTTATGTCATTTTTGGATTTGCAATTATTGAATAAGTGTGGGGGACATCAGATTAATATAAAAATATTGCTTTCTTTAGAAATACATTTTATGATCATATTCAATGAGCTTCCATAGTGTACATGACGGGGTTGAAGAATAACAGTGCCCACATCTTGAAATAATGAAAGCTAATGCCTGAGATGGGAAAATATGTTTTTCTGATATTTGACTATGTCCTTAATGCTGTGGGATATACATACAAATAATATATTTTGGTAGAAAATGTCAAAGTCCAATTTGAACCATTCTCATGGAATGACTCTGAAATGTATTTGCACTTAATACGATGGAAAGACGCGCATCAGCTGGCGGACTATAGCCAAAAACTGGTGCCTCTCAGAAAGAGGGGGCTAAAAATGCAAATATCAAAAGAAGAAGTCCTGGAGCACACAGTTATATAAGGCGATTTATTAAGGTGCAGGTGACTAACGTTTCGACACAAGGTCTTCTTCTGAAGAAGACCTTGTGTCGAAATGTTAGTTTCGACTGGAGCTGCCAAGACAGTCATCAACAAGACCTCAAAGTTTGTCGGCAGTGTTCGTCACTCCACTCACTCCACTGAGCTTCTTCAGGATGAGCCCAAGCTCCAACAGAGGAACTCAACTCGTTGGAATAGCAGCAACAGAATGCTCAAGAGCATCTGCAAGGCTAACCCAGCCAAGCTTGCACAGGTAAAATCAAGCGTTACCCTCAGCAAGAAAGACCACAGGGTCATCAAAGAGACCACAGACATTCTAACCCCTTTTGAGGACGTCACTGCCCAGTGCGAAGGACAGAACATTGTCACTTCCAGCCTTGTCATCCCCCTCATCGACGCTGTTGACTGTCGCCTCTGACACTACAAGGAGAACCCCATCTTCCAGCTTGCCTCAATGCTGGACCCCCGATACAAGTTGGCTTGGTGCCAGGATGACCAGGTTGACGCCATGAAGGAGCTTCTCTCCACCACCTTCCATGAACTCTCCCCTCCTGCAGCCCCTACTGCACCAGAAGCCCAGCCACCAGCCAAGAAGTGCAAGCTTTTCCGCCACCTCCCCAGCAACCGCACCCAGCCAGCCCAATGTTTAATCATTTCACGTGCTATTTTATAAATGTATAAATGCATCAATATACATGTACCATTATAAAGATATCTCCACAAATAAACCTTAGTCTAACCAGTCGTAATCATGATTGTAATTCAGATTGTAATCATAATCGTAATCATAAATTCTAAACCCATGTAATCGCAATCGTAATCATAAGCATAAATTTTTGGAGGACTGTAATCGTAATCTTTAAAAAATGTCTCGTAATCGCGCTGATTATGCGTAATCCACCACAGGTCTGATTACAATCATACTCCAACATTATTTGACAGGAAGGAACCTGACCGTGCCAGAACAGTATGGTATTGCTGAAATCGCTGGCAATATTTTCCACTTGCTTACTTGCTCTACAGTCTATATACAGCCTCTACAGTATACTGCAGTTGCAAGTTAACAAAAACTTGTGCTTGCACATCAAAAGGTAACATTATAGAAGGTTATCTAGCCACTGACAGTAAAAACTAAATTGAGAGTATGGCCTTTTTCATGCGTGGGATCTGGCGCATGCTGTTTTAGGTTTGAAGATTCACAAATACTTAAGAATTGAAAAGCAGGACTATTAGTGGTGTTGTCTAATAGAATACTAAAACCTGCAAATCATCAGATTTTTTATGGTAAAAAAACACTGAGAAAGTCAGAGGAATCTGATAAGCAGCCACTATTGTGTTTTATGGACAGTGGGTATAAGCAGGGGTATCACCGTTAACTTTGAACATCAACACTTTGAACCGTGAAGGTTTCTCCAGCGGGATGACTTTAGGAAGCCACAGCAAGGCCATCTCCATAACTAATGAGTTTAGGGGAATTGAAGAACATGTAATTGAGGGATAGCACTCTGCAGAAGACCTGATCTCATGGGATTTCAGCCAGAAAAAAATATGTGGTTCGATAAAAAAAATCTATACTGTAAGTTGAAATAAAAATTTAAACATTTAAATTAAAGGGTGGTTGGTGGTGGTATGCCCACTCTGGTCACTGACCTGCCCCTCGCTGGCCTCGAGGAATGGGGGGCACTGGTCTGTGGGCTTGGGCTTGGTGCATGGTGCTACATTGCTGTCCTTGGGTGTGGACCTTTCCCTTGCGGTGGGATGGACTGTCCTCTGCTGGGTCCTTCGCTCCAGGAGGATTGGGTGGGCACTCTCTGGGTACTCAGCAGCATTATTCATCAGTAATCTTATAGTTATGCATGCTTGCTTCATGTTAGTAGTTTTGATAACAGTAGCACATCAATATGTATAATATGCATTAGAAATATGTAAAACCAATATTGGATTGTAAGAGGGGTATAATTTTAGGTTCCAGCTCAGGGCATGTAGGCAGTGTTTTGGTTTGCCTGCCCCTGGGATGACCTATGACCCGTTTAAAAGTTCTGTTAAACAATTAAGTAGCCTTGAAGTAGTTATTTTGCAAATGATGCCAACAAATGAGAAAAGAAATACCAGTAAGAAGCAGACATTACCTTATTGAACCATTGAAAAACAAGTAAGAAGCAGACATTACGTTATTGAACCGTTGTCGGGTGAGAGGACGATAAAACAATATTAGGAGACATTTACTGTGATGAAGGTATAAAGATTTGGTATAAAAAGTAGCATCTCAGTTCCCCTTGTGCGACAAGAGCTCGGCTTTATACTGGTTCATATACCTGAATAAAGTCTAATTTTCTGAGGAGTCTGTCTCTCCCCAATTATAAGAAGATAAGTGGACCTCGAAAATACGAAAGCATGTCTGAATGGGAACAACAACACTAAACCTGGATTTATTGAAGACCAAATGCAACTACACACCATGCTCATACTTGGCAGCATTTCCCAAAGTTTGAATGAGGCAACCACGTTGGATTTTTAGGTCACCTGAGACGAAGTCTCAAAGTGGCCAATTCTAATCGCCTTTTGTCCATCGTCATCCGTCGTGCGTCGTCCGTTGTGCGTCCGTTGTGCGTCCGTAAACAATTTACCTTTTCGACTTCTACTCAGAAACCACTGATTCGATTTCAATAAAATTTTGCAGGAACCCTCCTTGGTCAAATATGTACCAAAATTGTGAATTATATGGTGCCCACCCCCAGGGGCTCTGAGGGGCGGGACTAAAAGTGGTCAACACATTTTCGACTCCTACTCAAAAACCGCTGATCCGATTTCAATATAATTTTGCAGGAACCTTCCTTGGTCAAATATGCACCAAAATTCTGAATTATATGGTGCCCACCCCCAGGGACTCTGAGGGGCGGGGTCAAAAGTGGTCAATACATTTTCCACTTCTTCTTGGAAACCGCTGTTCTGATTTCAATAACATCTTGCAGGAACCTTCCTTGGTCAAATATGCACAAAAATTGTGAATTATATGGTGGCCACCCCCAGGGGCTTTGAGGGGCAGGGCTAAAACTGGTCAATACATTTTCCACTTTTTCTCAGAAACCGCTGATCCGATTTCAATAACATTTTGCAGGAACCTTCCTTGGTCAAATATGCACCAAAATTGTGAGTTATATGGTGCCCACCCCCAGGTGCTCTGAGGGGCGGGGCTAAAAGTGGTCAAATTGGCTGAAATTTTAAAAATCTTCTTCTCCACACCCAGATATGCTGGAAAACAATACTCTTCATAGATGAAAGGCTCCTGTGAACTTCATGACCCTCGAGCTCCATGTTTGCCCTTGGGGAGGGGGTGAAATTTACTATACTTTATATAGGGAAATGATACTTTTGGGTATATTTTGTTCATTTTCTACTGGAAATCATTCAAACTTGATTGGCATCATAACCATGACATGAAAGTTCGATACTATGGCATTTTTGACCCTGTCTCTTCCCCAGGGGCTGAGGGGTGGGGCCCAAATGGGGTCATATTGCCAAAAATTTCAACAATCTTCTTCTCCAGACCAAGATAGGCTGGAAACCAGTACTGTTCATAGATGGAAGGGTCTTGAGGTGTTTTATCAAAATTGTTAATTTCATGGCCCCCAGGCTCCATGTTTGCCCCTGGGGAGGGGGTGAAGTTTATTATACTATATATAGGAAAATGATACTTTTGGGTATATTTGGCTCATTGACATCAATAACATCAGTTTTTATACAACTCAGGTGACTGTTAAGGCCCATGGGCCTCTTGTATTTTATTCCAACCAAAGAGATGTTTTTATTTTAAGAATGTGAGAATGATAAACGTTAGACAAAAGGTCACAATCCAAGTAGTGCTTCAGCTCATAATGAGTACGTTTACATGCACAGCATAATCCGATACCTGGGAATAATCCGATAATGGCAATAATATGATTTGAGGCATTTTCATGCACTTTAATAAACCGATATCTGGAAAAACCTGGTTTACATGATTCATTCAAGTAGTAGGATTTCTCTCGAAGCAGTGGCAGCACCAGAGCTGAAAATTTGGGGGCTACAGAACATCCCTTTATTAGTCCTGGATAGTTCTCAATCATTTTCATAATTAACAATAGATTCGCTCCGAGAGCACTGCACACTATTTGGTGCTGCTAATTTTCCCCCTTTAGGTATGATGTCAACAATCATTCAATTGGACGCGTAATTTGGATTTAAATCAGCGTTATTACAAATTGCATACCTGTCAACTCTCACGCATCAGGAGTTTAATGCCTTAAGTGGCATACTGCGTACTCTCGCCGTAGTCTGCAATCTTATACTTAGTTGATAACAAAAATGAAGATTGAAAAATTTTAATTCGGCAAACAATATTATATTTAATTGCCGAGTCCCACTTTTTAATAAACCCACGAGAGTGAAAAGCAATATTTCATTGGAATGCGGATCAGTCATTAATCAATTGCCGCATATTTAAGAAATGATCACGCGGAAACTGTCTTCTCTTGCTTTTCTTTCCTCGGGTGTTGGAAGTTAAGAAATTGCATAAAGACCTTACAAATGGTTTTTTACAATGTAGTTCATTTAAACAATGTAAATGATCGTGGAGCGCAAGTTAAATCACCAGATGCGCGGAAAAGGTAGTGTGGAGGTTTCAGAGCAGTTTGTTTTTGGTAAAGCATGGGCCTATTTATAAGTAAGTTATTTTTTCTGTACTGAATTTAGCCCATTATTTTGTTGCTGTTAGATCGCATGGGGAGAGAAGCCGTGTCCTCAATTGCCAATGGATTATTCCTATGACTGGAAAATGTGTCAACAAAGGAAAATGATTGAGAACTAGCCTGGATTAATTCCTGCCCTCCACAGGTTGCACGTGCGCAGATTTGAAAAAAAAAAAAAACGAAAGAAATCAGCTTTTGCTGTATACATGCACTAAATAAACGGATTATTGGGCAAAAAGCAAGGTGTGTTTACCGGATTTCTCATAAACCGACAACGGCCTTTATCCGATAATGATTGTCAGACTTTGCCGTTTGACCACATGACCACTTGAATAATCCGATTACTCCAGTAATCTGAAAATAATCGTTTTATTAGTGTGCATGTAAACGCACTCAATGACTGAAAACATGCACAGGAGTTGGTTTTCATGAAACTGTTTATACTGATTTTTAAAAATAGAATTGAATGCATAGAGGTACCTATAGTAGATGCAAATTACATAGGCTAAAAATTGGACTTGACGGTGTCTTATGTGATGTGAATTTGCAAGCCAACAGTTACATTGTGAAAATGATGCCAACAATAATGCAACTAGGGACAGCTGGTATAAGTGGGTTAATAGGGCTAAGCTTTCCCTATCTTTTACAACAAAGATGAGAAAATTATTGTCAAAAAACCTTAGAACAGATTGTTTTAAATTTTGGTGAAACCTTGAGCAGCAACAGCACCAAATGAACACACAAAAAACACAGGACATACCTTCATGGGCTAAGTTTTCACGGCCCAAATACAGTTGCGTCAGCTTCCATTCATCTTCTTGTGTTAAGTGAGTGACAGGTCTCGTAACACACCCCTTTGATTTCCTGATCACAGGGGCTAAGTTCATTCAGACCTCTGACCTTTGACAAATGACAGTGAACATTTGGAATAACAGTACTTCCAGTGAGGTGCTGTGCAAAGTAAATGAAGCCCCTTCATTCAGATTGGACATCAAAAAATTTCTGCTTAAGTGGGAGCAGATTCTTAATAAATGCTCCTTGGACCTTATGTTGCTAATTATCGAGAAAACAAGTTGAAAAAGAAAAGGTGGGGTTTGATGTGAAACGACTAGAAAATGAATTGAAAACTAAGGTAGATAAAGAGAATTGCGATATGATCCTTAAAAGGCTCTCTCATTCGCTACTCGCTATCCTCCTTTCAGAAAGATTTATAAACTTATAAGTTGAAGAAATATAAAAGGGACACTAGAGACCATGCAGAAGGAACTATTTATGATTGGCATGGGGCTAAAAGCAAAACCTTTATCTGGCAACGTGTTACCTGGAATAAAAAGAACAAGGAGTTGAAACTCTCCTCTGCAAGTGAATTGGACTCTTCAGAAAGGATTTCATGGTGTCCCTGTGTTCCAGTTTTTTTCCTCTTCCTTAAATTTATTGTACCTGACTGAGAGGCATAGGATCTAAGCCTTCATCGGCAGATGCGCGGGGATCCTTCACTCATAGTCAGATTTATTTGTATAGCACATTTAAAAACAACAATTGACTGAAGTGCCTCACAAGTAAAAAGAAACAAAGACAGAGAAAAAAAACAATAAAATCTGGATAGAGTGTAAACTATATCAACTGGAAGTAAAGTCCAAGGAGAAGAGATGGGTTTTCAGTTATGATTTAAAATGTTCTCGAGTGGAGACAGACTTGATATGCAATGGTAAGCTGTTCCACATTTTAAAGGCAGCCACTCTAGACTTGATATGGAATGGTAAGCTGTTCCATAGTTTAAGGGGCAGCCACTCCAAAAGCTCAGTTTAGTATTGAGCCTAGATTTGGGCACATCTAAGAGCAGCTGGCTGGCTAATCTCAGTTCTTTAGCCAGAGTGGAGGCATGCAGGAGTTCAGTTAAATAAGGTGGAGCTAATCCATTAAGAGATTTAAAAGTCAATAGCAAAATTTTAAAAATAATCCTATAAAAGACAGGAAGCCAATGGAGGGAGCGTAACACAGGTGTAATATGGTACTTTTTTTCTTTCCTATCAGAAGACGAGCAGCGGCGTTCTGAATCAGCTGCAGGCACTGAATGAGCGACTGGTCCAGGCCCACATACAGAGAGTTACAAAAGTCAAGCCGAGAAGTTATAAAGGCATAGATGACTCTCTCTGGCTCTACGGGAGAGAGATGGGCCTTAACCCAAGAGATGAGTCTCAGTTGATAGAAGCTAGACAAGATAACAGTAGAAATCTGCTTATCAATTTCAAAAGCAGAGTTGAAATGCACACCAAGACTCTTCACATGAGAGTGAATGTTAGAGGCTAGCAGACTAAGGGTGCCCACGTCCAGTATTTCAGGAAGTCCAAATACAATGACATCAGTCTTGTTCTCATTCAGATTGAGAAACTTAAGTTCATCCATGACTTTATGCCTTTAAGAAAATCAAGCAGGGGCTGCAATGAACCTTTAGTTTTAAGATGTTTTTGCACCTAGTCAGCAAATCAGTGAAAAGAGACATTGTGCCTTTCAAAAATTGATGCCAGAGGTAGCATATATAGAGAGAATAGAATAGGGCCTAAGACAGAACCTTGAGGGACACCCCAGGTGAGTGGAGCAGTCTCAGAGGAATACTCACCCAGATGGACAGAAAAACTATCTTTCAGGTAGGACTGAAACCACCTGAGTGCCACACCTTTAATCCCTGCACAATTTTCAAAATGTGACAAGAGGATTGAGTGATTGACAGTGTCAAAGGCAGCTGTTAAATCTAAAACCACCAGGATGGCGGTTGTTGATTAGGTAGTTGATTGTGGCCTGTGGAATGTTGGTCCACTCCTCTTCAATGGCTGTGCAAAGTTGCTGGATATTGACAGGAACTGGAACACGCTGTCGTATACGCCGATCCAGAGCATCCCAAACGTGCTCAATGGGTGACAGGTCCGGTGAGTATGCTGGCCATGCAAGAACTGGGATGTTTTCAGCTTCCAGAAATTGTGTACAGATCCTTGCAACATGGGGCCGTGCATTATCATGCTGCAACATGAGGTGATGGTCGTGGATGAATGGTACAACAATGGGCCTCAGGATCTCATCATGGTATCTCTGTGCATTCAAAATGCCATCAATAAAATGCACCTGTGTTCGTTGTCCATAACATACACCTGCCCATACCATAACCCCACCGCCACCATGGGCCACTCGATTCACAACGTTGACATCAGCAAACCACTCACCCACACGATGCCATACACACTGTCTGCCATCTGCCCTGTACAGTGTAAACCGGGATTTATCCATGAAGAGAACACCTCTGTAAAGTGCCAGACGCCATTGAATGTGAGCATTTGCGCACTCAAGTCGGTTACGATGACGAACTGCAGTCAGGTCGAGACCCCGATGAGGATGATGAGCATGCAGATGAGCTTCCCTGGGACGGTTTTTGACAGTTTGTGCAGAAATTCTTTGGTTATGCAAACCGATTGTTGCAGCAGCTGTCCAGGTGGCTGGTCTCAGATGATCTTGGAGGTGAAGATGCTGGATGTGGAGGTCCTGGGCTGGTGTGGTTACACGTGGTCTGCGGTTGTGAGGCCGGTTGGATGTATTTCCAAATTCTCTGAAACGCCTTTGGAGACGGCTTATGGTAGAGAAATGAACATTCAATTCATGGGCAACAGCTCTGGTGGACATTCCTCCAGTCAGCATGCCACTTGCACGCTCCCTCAAAACTTGCGACATCTGTGGCATTCTGCTGTGTGATAAAACAGCACATTTTAGAGTGGCCTTTTATTGTGGCCAGCCTAAGGCACACCTGTGCAATAATCATGCTGTCTAATCAGCATCTTGATATGCCACACCTGTGAGGTGGATGAATTATCTCGGCAAAGGAGAAGTGCTCACTAACACAGATTTAGAGAGATTTGTGAACAATATTTGAGAGAAATGGGCCTTTTGTGTGCATAGAAAAAGTCTTAGATCTTTGAGTTCAGCTCATGAAAAATGGGAGTAAAAACAAAATTGTTGTGCTTATATTTTTGTTCAGTGTATAAAGCACAAATATACCGCAAAGATTTTCGCCACAAATCCCTAACTACAGATATCTTCTGGCTGTAGTGATAACTAAAATCAGACACCCCAGCAAAGGAGGCGTGGCAGACATCTGGCTTATATAGACTTAGACGAAGGCGCAGCCCACGCCTGATGAACCAGCTGGGTAAAGAATCCGATAGTTAAAGAAACAGAAGTGGTCAAGATACGAGCCACAAAGAAAGTCTAAAAACACACACACAGCAAAAACCATAACAGGACCCCCCCCCCAAGGAACGGCACCAGACGTTCCCATAGAACCTTGTGCACGGATCTCAGAAATCAGGGTGGGATCCAGGATATCCCGAGAAGGGACCCAGCACCGCTCCTCAGGACCATATCCCTCCCAATCCACCAAAAACTGGACCCCGCGACCAACACGCCTCTCGGCCAGAATGCAGCGCATGGTGCAAACCGGCCCACCCTCAATCATCTACGGCGGCAGCGGTGGTTTGTTGACCGGTGCCAGGATGCTTGTGCTGACCGGTTTAAGCTGAGAAACATGAAAAGGGGGTGAATGCGCAAGGATCTAGGGAGCTGTAATTGGACGGTGACAGGGTTGATTTTCCGGACGATCTTGAATGGGCCAATGAAATGGGGAGCCAACTTCCGTGACTCCACTCTCAACGGAAGGTCCCGAGTAGAAAGTCAAACCCTCTGGCCAACCCGATAGGAGGCGTTGTGTGGCGCCAGCTTATCAGCGGCACCCTTCTGTTTACGCACCAAGCGCAACAGAGACAACCGGACCTTGGCCCAGACCGACCGACACCGCTGAATAAAACGATTAACCGAGGGAACTTCTGAATCCCTCTCAGCCTCCGGAAAAAGCGGTGGTTGATAACCCAGCTGAGCCTCGAACGGAGAAAGGCCTATGGAGGAGTTACATAGCGAATTATGAGAGTATTCAGCCCACTCAAACACAACTCCACAGTGAAGGGTTGCCAGCCGCTAAACACCAAAAGTGTATTCTCTAGCGACTAGTTAATCCTCTCTGCCCATTGGTCTCAGGGTGAAATCCGGACGAAAGGCTCACGGAGGCCCCTATCTGGTTACAGAAAGCATGCCAGAATTTTGCCATAAACTGCAGGCCACAGTAGGAAACCACATCCTGAGGCAGACCATGCAGCCGGAACACATGGTCTACAACTAGAAGGGCTGTCTCCCATGCCAAAGGCAGCTTGGGAAGGGCGATAAAATGGGCAGCCTTGGAAAAGCGATCAACCATGACCAAAATGACCGAGTTGCCCTCCGAAATCGGCAGGCCAGTAATAAAATCTAGGGCGATGTGGCTCCAAGGATGCTTGGGGACGGGTAACGGCCGCAACAGACTGGGGGGAGATTGGAACCCTTATTCCGTGCACAGATGCAACAGGACGCCACAAACTCCTGGATGTCCTTATCCATGCTGGGCCATAAAAAGTGTCGGGCCAAGAATTGCTTGGTCCGGTGAACCCCTGGATGACCTGCCAAGCGGGAAGAGTGACCCCACTGGAGCACTTGGCAAGAACTGCCAAGGGAACAAACAAACAGCCAAGCGGCTCCCCGCCAGGACCAGGATCGGACCGCAAGGCCTCCCGCACTACAGACTCAACATCCCACTGCACGGGAGCCACAATCTGAGCTGCCGGAATTATAGGCTCAGGAATAGGATCGCGGTCCGAGTGATCGTAAATCCGCGACAAAGCGTCAGGATTGACGATTTTAGAGCCGGGGCGATAAGTTAACGTAAAGTTAAAACGATTGAAAAATCGTGCCACCGTGCCTGCCTGGAATTACGTCGCTTAGTCTGCTGGATATATTGAAGGTTCTTGTGATCAGTCCAAACCATAAACGGGTGTTCAGCCCCCTCCAACCAGTGGCGCCACTCTTCCAACGCCAACTTAACTGCCAACAACTCCCAGTCACCAATGCTGTAATTTTGTTCGGCCGCAGACAATGACCGGGAGAAGCAGGCGCAAAGATGCAACTTATTGTCCCGATAAGAACGCTGGGACAAAATGGCACCCACCCTGACCTACGAGCGTCAACCTCCACCACAAACGGGAGGAAGGGGTTGGGCATAACAAGGAAGGGCTCAGAACTAAATTGTTTCTTCAACTCCTGAAAAGCAACCTCAGCTGCTGGGGTTGAAGCAAATGACGAGGAGGCATTCTTCCTAGTAAGCGCGATAATCAGGGCAACCACAGTGCAAAAATTGTGGATAAACCTTCTATAAAAATTCGCAAAGCCTAAAAACCGCTGAACCTCCTTAACATTTTGAGGAGCAGGCTAATTCCTGACCGCTGCCACTTTGTCTGGGTCCATGCGAACCGACCTTTCAGAGACAATGAAGCCAGGGAACGAGACTGTCCTGGCATGAAAAATGCATTTCTCAGCCTTGACAAAAAGCTTGGCTTTAAGGAGGGCAGCAAGTACTTGTCGGACGTGTTGTTTATGCTCCGAGAGAGTTGAAGAAAAAATCAGAATATCGTCAAGGAGGACAAAGATGAATCTCTCCAACATCTCTCGGAGGACGTCATTAACGAGCGCCTGGAACACAGAGGGGGCGTTAACCAATCCAAACGGCATGACCAAATATTCGTAGTGCCTGTCATGGGTATTAAAGGCCGTTTTCCATTTGTCCTTCTCCCAGAAGGTGTACGGAGGTGTAGTTTAGTGAAAAATGATGCCTCCTGCAGGCGTTCAAATGCAGAGCTCATTAAGGGAAGAGGGTATCGGTTCTTAATCGTTATGTTATTCAAGCCCCTGTAATCAATACAGGACCTGAAACTGCCATCCTTTTTCCCAACAAAAAAGAACCCCGCTCCAGCAGGAGACGTGGAGGGTCGAATAAATCCATTAGCTAGAGCCTCCTGAATATATTCACGCATAGCCTTGCGCTCTGGCCCTGACAGCGAGTATAAGGAACCCCTGGGAGGAGTAGTACCAGGGAAAAGCTTGATCTCACAATTGTAAGCACGATGCGGAGGCAAGAATGAAGCACGTGGTTTGCTAAAAACCTCTGCGAGATCAATATAGTCATTGGGAATGTTGGGAGGAAAACAAAAATTCAGAGAAGCCCCCAAACTCCGACTCCGTTCAGAACCCGACGTCTTAACTACTGACTCAGAGTCAGAAAAATCCTCCTACTCCAAATCCTCCTCTGGCTGCCACCTGTCAAATTGAGGATCCCACTCCAACCCTTCCTCAGCCCCATTATCTAAATCAGGTGAATTAACTGAGATAACTTCCTCGTCATCACTCCAGGCGTCAGCCTCCCCCATAGGTTGACGTCTGGGACGACACGCCAGAATCTCACTACAGTGAGTCCTACAATCAGAGCCCCACTGGACAACAGGATTATTTTGACTGCCCCAAAAGATGTGTGGCCTATGTTCAAGCAACCGAGAATGTCCTAAAGCCACAGGAAAAACCGGGGAATTGATCAGTAAAAAAACCGAACTTTCTCCGAATGACCGCCAAATGGGACGAGCATTGTCAATAATTCAGAGACCTCAGTTATAAGCCCAGTTCCCAACGGGGACCATCCAAAGTTCTGACCATGTGCAAATGCAAGAGAGAGCGGATGGGAACGGAATGTTTCCTAGCCCACCCCGCATCCATAAAACAATCAACGGCCCCCGAGTCCAAAAGGGCTTCAGCAAATATTCTGTTTCCCCACAATCAATTCTACTGAAAGGAATGTTCGAAAGGGAGATTGGGTGTGTCCCACTCGTGCCCCCCATAACACTAGAGGGACTTTCCATTTTCCCTTATGCTCAGGGCAATGTGGACGAATATGTCCCGGTGTGTTACAATGATAACAAATTATTCGTCTGCAAACAGGCTTACGAGCCCGGTTCTCATATGAACCGCCAAGCTGCTTGTGCTAACTAAGCGGGAAATTCAATGGGCGGAGCTGGGGCTGTGCACATGGTGGAAGAAGAATTGACCCATTTGCTAGTAGGAGCCAATGCAGTTTGTTTCTCCTTGTTTCATTCGCGGATACGATTATCAATTCTCACAGCAGTACAAACCAATGAATCTAAAGAAACACAAGGCTCTAATGTTGCCAGGGCATCTTATACCTCCCCTGCCAAAGCCTGAATAAAAACTGTCATGGGAGGTGCCTCTGGCCACCCTGTCTTTGTGGCCAGGGAGAGGAAAGATATAGAAAACTCTGCGATGCTCTCAGAGCCCTGCCTCAAATGCATCAGACGCGTAGCCGCGTCCTGACCACGCACATCCTGATCGAAAACTGAAATCATCTCCCTCACGAGAGAATCTACCGAATTAATAACCGGGGATCTTGAGCGAATGAGTGGCCCCACCTAAGTGAGAGCTGTACCACATAACAAGGATAAAATAAATGAAACCCGTGATTCTTCATTAGAGAACCGTGAGAGTTGCGTTTTAAAACATATTTCACATTGTGCGATGAAATCCTTGTATTTCCCTGCCTCGCCTCCATATCCTGGGGGTAACTGAAGTTTAGGCTCTCAGGGAGGGTGTGTGGATTGTGCTTGTGATATATTTTGGGTGGTCTGAGCGGTCAACGCTTTAATACTCTTGCTGAGGCTTAATAAGATATCTTCCTACCTCTGCATAGCATTCTCCTGCAGACGAACCCTTTCCGCCAGCCCTGCTTGCTGACTGCTTAAGCCAGTGAGGCCCTTGCCATAACCAGCAAGAACCGATTGTTGATTGGCAACAATTTACTCCAGCATATCTGCTGCTGGCGACTCCAGGTACGGCTGGAGTGTGCTGTCATGGCCGAAGGAATAGGGAGGCCAAATGCAGCGGTTAGGAGAAAAACAAGACCAGCTAGGACTTAAAATACCCACTGGGAGAAATATAACCAAGGCAACAGAACAGGCTCTCGCGCTTCCGAAAACACGCCCAGCAATCCGAACCAGGAAGCAAAGCGAGAGAGGAAAACAAACAGGGACAGCAATAAGGACATATCTCGAGAACCGAGAAAGACAAAGCACCTAAATTGGCGCAACACCAAAGATAGAGAGGAAAGGGAAGAAAAAGGAAAAATCCCTAAAGAAACATAAACCACAAATATACCGCAGAGATTTTTGCCACAAATCCCTAACTACAGATATCTTCTGGCTGTAGTGATAACTAAAATCAGACACTCCAGCAAAGGAGGCATGGTGGACATCCAGCTTATATAGGCTTAGAGGAAGGCGCCGCCCACGCCTGATGAACCAGCTGGGTAAAGAATCCGATTGTTAAAGAAACAGAAGTGGTCAAGATACGAGCCACAAAGAAAGTCTAAAAACACACACACAGCCAAAACCATAACACTTATGGGCTCGTAATTTCATAACTGATTGTTTTTCGATGACCAATATAAAAGAATACTCAAAAAATCTGATATATACCTTCTGAAACATGTAACATTATAGTCTGACATAACTAAGCTCTCGGTGGCAAAGTGCGGCAAAGCATCGATCTGGAGGCCCGAAGATTGCATCAGGGAGGGAGTGGCTGACTTACTGATGAACAGAGTGGCTGAGGTCAGACACAGTTCCGATAAACGAGTAACTGGCCGAGAAATCCCTAATTCAACATTTCAACCGCCTGGAATGAGGATCAGAACACGAACGCATTTGCTTGGTCATTTAATATTGCTAATGTGTGGCTAAGTTTGTAGCTAGCTATGTATTCCCTTGTTATGTAGCTTTGTGTTGACCTAAATAAAATATGATGTTTTGACCAGTGATCTACAGCTAGCTCATAGCGTACCATTCACCAAAAGCTAGCTAGCTAGCTTTCCATCTCACAGGTAGTTTCTCACTTATTTAGTTCCACTTTCAGGCAGTAGTCATTATTGGGTTTACATTTTTTTAAGGAAGTTCAGTTTGAAATATAACATGCTCAAACCTGGGAGGTGCATTGCTACCAATGTACATTATGACATTGGAGTTTAGCAAATGCTAACATTAACTTGTATTTTCTATTTGGTTGCTAGCTATTTTCCTGAGTTTACATTTCTGCTAACCATAGCTACGTTTGCTTGCTAGCTAGCTAGCTTTGCTCTCATGTAAGGTTTGAACAAGTGAAAGAAAAGGGAAAAAATGTAATTTTCCGATTAGCAACGAGTAGCCATACTTTAGAAACTTAGAAAACTAACCAAAGGTGTATTGCCCTGCAGCGCTACTGCCTACTTGCATAGCTGGAACCTACAGTATATGTTTCAAACTGAGCAGCAAGTTGTTAACATGTTTAGCAACTCAGCTTTTGGGAAACACATAACAGGTTGGCTAGCATGTTAACTTCAGTGCACTCATGCCCGAGAAATGACTGATTGCCGAATCAAGAAACCGCACCTCAAAGGACGATTCACAAAAAAGGACTACTTTTTGGTGTAACTTAGCCTATTTAAGTACTGGAAGTGTGCAGTTCTGCTAGGAGAGGCACCAACGGCAAAACGAAAGGGGCATGATGGCAACTTTTTGTGGTTCTATGGGAGTGTTTTTAGGGTGCCACGGCAAACATTGAGAGCACAACGGCTTTTTGCTGTCGGTGCCGTCGTTTATGTTAAGCCCTGAAAATCAGATCATTAAAAACTCTTAAAAGAGTAGTTTCAGTGCCATGACAAGATTTAAAACCAGACTGGACCTTTTCATATATATTATGATTAGTTAAGAATGATTGGAGTTGAATTAGGACCACTTTCACGAGGACTTCAGATAGGAAAGGCAATTTAGAAATGGGCCTGAAGTTTGACAGCACAGAGGGGTTGAGCTTTTTTTTTAACAAGGGCTGTACAGTGGGGTGCAAAAATTTGGGCTCCCCTGCTTTAAATGTCTGTTACAATTAATCTCCAAGTTATTGTAGCATTTAGTGTTCTGGTTTGCTTTCAAAGTTAAACATGACACCTTTCTGCAAATTTAAAAGCAAGGTTTCTTTTTATTTTAATTTTTCTGAGTTTTTAAATGATAAAAAAGGAAAAAGGGCCCTGTGCAAAAGTTTGGGAACCCTTTTGGATTATTCTTTGTTACCTTTTAAGAAGATGATTACTAAGCCCCAGACCCAGGTGATTTCCTCGTTAGGGCTTCAATGAGTCAGGTGAATATAACTCCGGGGTTTAATTATATATTCTGAAGAATAATATCTGACGGGCAATTTGTGGGGCGCAGATGGTGGACCACCTCAACAAGGAGGACATTGATACGGGCTCAAACTTATCCAGGACAGCTGGGCACACATGAGAAGAGGATGGGTTGTGGTCAGTGAACAGGGATAATGAAGAATGAAGGATAGAAAGTTTGTCAATGAAGTATTTGAGAAAGGCGTCACACAGGGCAGAAAAGGGTCTAATAAGAGCAGAAGTACAAGGGTTAATGAGAAGGTTGAAAACAGTGAAAAGAACCTGAGGCCTATGATAAGCTGTTCGAGTTTCCTGAGGACAAGATGTCAGCGAAAAAATGGGCCTGGTTTCTCAAAATGAAGTGGGCAAATTGGGAGCCTTCAGTACCCAGCGTCCTTTGCTTCCAGCACTTTGAGAGCAGTTGTTTTGAGAACATCATTTAGGTTGAAATGAAGAGTGCCAACAGGTAATTACAACAAAATTTTTCCTCTTTATTTTTTACCAGTGAGTGTGAGCACCCCTCTGACTTCCTTTGGTCTCTTAGACCCGAAAGCCCCCAGTATTGCGGGCAAACTGCGCGTATCAGAAGAAACACTATAAAAAAAAGCTTGCTATCAAATTGCAGCACGTTCATGCAGCATATCAACTGAACGGGAAGAAACTTGGCTAAAAGCTCATGATGACCATTTTTACCTCAACAAAATACCATTGAAGTGCTAAGCAACTAAATAAGCCTGTAGCAAAAATGTGAAACAAAATAATATCAGAGCGGGATTGCAAGTACGGTGCTGGCAATTCTGCAAGATGACAGTAATTCTGATTGTAGAATCCCATCATCTGAAAAGAATGTAAACCCCATTTTGCTATCGATTACTTATTCATGTGGTGTCAAATGCTGATATCGTTCTTGCTTACTTGCATTAAATGTCATGAATGCATGCATTCAAACAGGGTCTAACCGGATGGCTTACTGACATAATCCATATTTTACAAGGATGGTTCTCTCATAGAGCCCTTTTTTACCCATCTAATTTTAGTTTTATTGTTGATTTGAAGTTTGACACTGTTGGTTGAATTCAGTCATAAATTCCTTATTATTGCTTATATGGTTATTAATTGTTTATTCTTGCTTGCTCTTGATTTAGTATTGATTTACTTGTTTATTCATTCATTAAGTGTTTATCCTTGCTTGTTCTCGAGTGGCCTAGGTGACCTAGGCCATGCGTGATTGCAACTTTTATAATCTAGCTTGTTCCTATGTAGAAGCGTCATGAAGTGTGTTTACTGAAACAGTGTGTTCCTCTTGAGCCTGGAGTGTTCTACATAAGACCCAAGGAAACGTAAATTTCTGCGGGGGGAGATACTTTTTAGGATTACTAGGGCCAGACTTACATGGGATGCGCACGCACGCAGCTGACGCAGAGGGCATACATCATGACGTTCTGCTTTTACATATATCCAAAGCAAAGGAGAGATTCCTTTGTCTTTGTTCTTGCCTGTAACGAAGACCCTACTTGCAAGCAGTAAAGGATCCTATTTACTCACTTTGTCTCAGTGTGATCTCTTTCAGGAATACAATATCAAAATTCCTACAACAGACGCCATGCTGGATCTTTTTGTTTACTCTTGGTATGAATCTCATTTTAGTGTTCTGATTCAGCACGCTTTTCGAGTACAAAATCCCCCATAAAAATACTATTGGCAAAGTTTTTTTTTTCTGACATTTCGGTCTCTTGTTATTTATCTCAGTGGGTCATGATTCATTGCTAATTGGGGAAATTTTTGATGAAACCAAAAAAGTTCAGACACTATGTAAAAAACAGAATGCAATGATTTTCAAATAATGTGAACTTTATATTTACACGGTCAAGTCACATTACGTCCACCAGCTAATATCCAGAGTAACCGCTGTGTGCAGCATGGACAGCAGCTGGACGGGCTGGGAGTGTCTCGGTAAGGAGCTGCAAGGGTGTCACAGGTATCTGGCGCCATGCTGACTACAATGCATCCGACAGCTGCCAGAGAGTGCGTGGTGGAGGATCCATAGAGCGAACATGACGATCGAGGTGGTCCCACAAATGCTCGATTGGGTTCAAGTCCGGGGAATTAGGGGACAAGGGAAGTACTTGGAAATCTTGGTCATGCTCTTCCAGCCACTGTCAGACATTTCTAACCGTGTGACATGTCATTTTGTCTTGCTGGAAGAGCCATCCACCCCCGGGAATACAATCAGCATGTATGGGTGTACATGATACATGACAGGAACGAGTGATATGTTTGCAGAATACCAACAGCACATCATATATACCCACCAAGCCAGCTCACGACACGTGCCTATTTTCATTGGCTACACTCTGCGGACATCAAAAGTAGTAATGTGACCCAACCCTGTATTTCAAAATAGTACAAAGGCAATATATCAGATGTTGAAACTGAGATATTGTTTTTTGGAAAATATGTGCTCATTTTGAATTTGAGGCCAGCAACACATTTCAAAAAAGTTGGCACAGGGACATTTTGCCACTGTGTTGCCTCACGTCTTCTTCAATCAACACTCTGTAAACATTTGGGAACTAAGGAGACCAACTGCTGTAGTTTTAAAAACAAAATGTTTTCCCATTCTTGCTTTATATAGGATTTCAGCTGCTCAATACTTTGCTTGGGCCCTTTGAAGAAGGCACTGTTTCTGGATATTATTTATATTTGGTTTAATCTCTACATGGCAGAGTTTTAACTTGCATTTGTCGATGCAGTGACAAAGTGAGTGTACTAGCAATGATTACAGAAGTGTTCCTGAGTGCATGCACTGATTTCCACTTCAGAATCTTGTCTGTTTTTAGTGGAGTGCCACATGAAGACGTGAAAATCAGAGCAATTCAAAATTGGATTTTGGCCTTGTCCCATGCATACAGAAAATTTTCTGGATTCTCAGAATCTTTTTTATGATATTATGTTGCATTATGGATAAAATTTCCAAATTATTTGTAATTTTAAGTTGAAAATGTTATTCTTAAATTGTTCAACTATTTTCCCATGCAGTCTTTCATAGAGTGGTTAAGCCTTCACCATATTCACTTATGAAAGACTTTTTATACCCAATCATGTTACTGACCTGTTGCTAAATAATCTTATTAGCTGTGAGATGTTCTGCCAGTTGTCATTTCTTAGCATTATGCAACTTTTCCAGTCTTTTATTGTCCCGTCCCAACTTTTTTAAAACGCGTTGCTGTCATCAAATTCAAAATGAGCAGATATTTTTCAAAAAACATTTAAATTTATCAGTTTCAACCTTTGATACAATGTCTTTGTCCTATTTTCAGTTAATATAAGGTTTTAATTGATTTGCAAATCATTTCACTTCATTTTATTTACATTTTACATAGCGTCCCAATTTTTTTTTTGTGAAATGGGGTTGACTGACCAGGAGACTGCAAACTGTAACAAGTGTTACAGATCCCAGTCTCTTTTACATTCAGGGAACATTTAGCATATTCAAGCTAATGTTTTTTTTCCTAGTGTTGTCAATTTCATGTGGTGAGAAATGGTCTGTATTTGAGTGGGCGTTTGGTAATGTTTAGTAGACAATTTGTCTTACTGGGACACAGCGGTCTGCAGGCTATTTCAGACATTACCTTTATGAAATCAGCAAGTGGAGTTTGTGGATTGATGGTAGAGCATTTAATTTCTGGCACCAGGGCCGTATCAAAAACGGCTTACTAACTGCAGTGCTCTCAAAACATTAACCGTCTACGAAAAATATGGCCAGTGGACCACATCGGAGTTAGCTTTAATACCCATTATCAATTGCGCGTGATGTCACGCATTTTCGGCTGGGGGTATAAACTCCACCGTATCTCATATAGATTTCCATTGACAGCCAGCCACACAACGTTCATTCGTACCAGTTATACGCGATATTGACACACTTTTTTCAGAAGTTGCAGAGCAACAACGACATGGAAGGTACGCAACTTGGTGGTGTTTGTTTTATAAAGTTTTAGGGAGTTTAAAAGGTTGAATTACGTGATGAATGAAGAGGCTACGTACATTCACTTTCATTTTGTAATACGACTCTTGGGCTGCGAACCATACAGCGGGATGAGAATGAAAATTGTAGAGTATGCAACCAGTGGGGTTTATGTTAAAAATAAATTGTCACGACTGTAGGCAGAAAAATGGAAAATAACCACTTCGAAAAAGCAAAGAAGAGTTAATTTTAATACCTCAACAGAAACCACTATCTGTATGAATCAAGCTGGGATCGAGCTAAAAATCCGAACACATACCAGTTCTGTCATCAACCCTGTTGACTGCCTTTACCCAGTCTCGTCTTAGCTCGTTGTCAGCTAGGAAGCAGCGTAACATTCGGAATGTTGGAGGGAAATTGCATGCGCCTTGACCGAACAGGCCAGCATGTTTTAGGCAGATCTTCCTTTTCCACTTACGAAGATAGTATGTCACATTTGCAGCCCTTGACAGCACACCATGTAGTTGGCATCTAATTACTCGGGCCGGTAGGCCACGTGTCTAAGTTTCGGCTCCATTCTTTTTTTTTTTTTTTTTTTTCGGGCTCGCGATTGTCCTGCTCATGCACGCACGCGGTTTCGCGATTGGCGCATAGATAGAACACAACATTGCTGGTAAGGTATGCTCAAGTGAGGCATCTGTTCCAGGAGCGTACACTCCCATTCATTTTCGCCAACTGTAAAATTATATTTTCAAAAACACTTGCGTGCGAGTCGGGGTGATTTTGGTATCGCTGTGCAGAGCAACATTTTCTCTCCCTAAATATGTGCTTTTTTGGAGGGTGGAAAGCGGCACACTTACTAATGGGAAGATCGAAATGTGAATTGGTGTCAACGTAAAAGTGCGAGCAGAAAAGTTAACGTGACGAGGCTTTTAATTACCCTCTGATAACATCATTGCTTGGAAGTTTTCGCCGTTTCAGAAACGTCGATGATTGTCTATATACGTTATCAAATTACTCTCTGGTTTCCTCACTTCATTGTACCCTGGTTGAGCATATTTGCCGTTGACCGAATTGGTCATACTGAATCATATGGCTAATGCCAACGTTGTTAAAAGGAAGCGCTAGTTAACTCTGGCTACTCCTTTACTAAGCGTCATCTTTGCCCCTGTCCCATTATAACACTGCTCTCAAAAAATAATCAATGCACAGCACGGATTGAGGGGATAGAGAAAGGTTTTTTTTTTCTCCTGACTTCTTACAGCCAAGCCTTTTTCCCCTCCTTGTCTTTTGGAACTCTGTATAAACAGACAAAGCGATTTGTCCGTTGTTTTAAATATAATGCAGGTCAGAAATATTGTCCTTGGATGTCAATTACAAGTAGCAAGCTAGTTAGCCACCTTGTTCATTTTATTGACTGCTTAGTCAATGCAGTCCCCGCGACGGTAAGGGTACCAAGCAGTAATGTTGCACAATATTTTGGGGCCCCCCTGCAGGTTAGACTATGGGGCCCCTCCCTCAGCCCTATCTAAAACAATAATATAGTGACATGGGATAGACATTGTGGCCACTTAATGCTTTAAAAAATGTTTATTTTTCAGGCATCACAAATTTTAACAAGTGGCTTTTTTTGTAACATTAATGAATTGTAGAATATTCGTATCATTTAAGTTCACACAACGGAACGGTTTAAACAACATTCTGTACAAAAGAAAAGTAGCCAAAAAAAGAACAAAAAAAAAAGAAGGACCAAGGGTCCTGCAGCTTACCAGCAAGCAATCTCATAGTTATGATACAACTCATGAAATTTTCATGTGATATTTGACCTTCAAATCATTGTCAATGTCACTAAATGAAGGTTCATACACATTTATAAGACTTCATATGTCTGTAATACAATCCTAAGAAAATCTAAACCTCTGAGGCGGTTTTGGTAATACAGTTATACAAGTAATTGAAAATTTAACGTCAATTGCGAACGATGTTTGCTTTGTGTTTCTTGCTCCGATGAAGGATGCTGCACTAACGTTACTAGCCAGCTAGCTAGCTTCCTACAGAGCTACATGGATACAGCATCGTTTACTGTGGGTACACAAAGAGCTGCTGATTCTATTCATTTTCAATGGACACCGGACGCTTTACAGCATTAGCAGCGCTAAACCCCGGTGTCCACTGAAAATGAATAGAATCGGCAGCATTTGCAGCTCTTGGAATGTACCCACAGTTAGTAGCTGTTCTTCATAGCTTTATTTCATCAGTGCTTATGCTTGCAAAGTTTGTTCTGTATTTTTGGCTTAGACGGGTACTGCACTAAAGTTACTCACCAGCCAGCTGACATTATTTTTTGGACAAAATGCGTCGTTAATTATGGTAAAAATTAGCATATGATAAAACGTTCAACTATTCCACCTGTCTCGAAGCATGAGGCAAAGCTACTCGGCTCGGCTGTAACGGGGCTGGGCTGTTTGTCCGCTGTCTGCCTGGACTCATAGCTGAGCGGAGGGTTGTAAACGTTGGCCGGGTCTGGTGGTGAGCCAGCTGGCTCGGCTGTAAAGGGATTGGGGGCCTGACTGCACTGTCTGCTTGGACTCGGAGCTAACCGAGGGGTTAGCGGTGGCCGGCCAGGGTGAAGAGCTTACTGCCGATGCATCCGCAGCAACGTTAGATTCTACCTTTGCTACCTGCTGGTACAGTGATGTTATTTTTGGTAGCTTGGCCCTCTCCTGTTCGGCTTTCGCTCTCATTTTGTTTAATTTTAATAGCACTTGGGTATTTGCGCTTCATATTACTTCCTGCTTTGTTTTGGGTGCTGCCCAACCAGCCAATGAGCATTGGCAAAGATGATGAACAGCCGGCAAGCCCTACCGCAGATGAGCAAAAAATATTGGAACGATACACATGATGGGTCGCGTACATGGACTGTATATAAAAAATTATATATTAATTATATATTATCTTTTATATACAGTCTATGGGCGCATAGCAACATCGAACGGACGGGGTCCCGCCCTCTGCGCCCTGCTTCCATTGACGGAAACCCAAGTAGATAGAAAATGTAAAGGGGAAAAAATCAAGCAGGAAAATCAAGTAGGGCCCCCTGAACTGCGGGGCCCCCCCGCACCGCGGGGGCTGCGGGGGCGGCCGCTACGCCAGTGGTACCAAGGTAACTCACTGGAGACCGTTATCGATTGCTAGCGTTTGCTTTAGTCAGCAGTCTATTTAAGTCAATGGGACGGCCAATTACCTAGCTAGCAAGCAAACGCGATTTTTTCTATTAAAGTGACAAATTTGCACTTCTATGTTAACTTACGCATGAAACGTTTTATTACAGCCCTTCAAATGACTATTGCTGCAAAAGGCAGCCGCACATCTCGGCATTTTCATGCTTATATTGACTTATTTGAAATTGGCCTCATAGGAAACCATTCATTTTTATGAAGAAGTTGGATGTATTAATATGGCGGCCGGGTGCTTCACTTTCGATAATGTAAATATGACATCATCAGCAATCTAGTGTTCTAAATATAAATATATATATCTATCTATGGATTGGCCCAGGCCTAGACCCGGCCCGAGTACAGGCTCTGAGGAGCCTCTTGTTATGAGAGAAAAGATGAGCTTTACTGCTATGAATTTGTATATATAGGCCTACTGCCAGCATGGACAATTTAAAATAAAAGGAGAGAAAAACTTCAACTTTTTTGCTTTTAGAAGTGGTTACTTTCTATTTTTTCTGCCAACAGTCGTGACAATTTCTTTTTTATGCAAGCCCCACTGTTTACATATGCTAAAATTTTAATTCACATCCCGCAGTATGGTTCTCAGGCCCAGTCGTATTACAAAATTAAAGTGAATGCATGCAGCCAATTCATTCATCACGTAATTCAACCTTTTAAACTCCCTAAAACTTTATAAAACAAACACCACCAAATCGCGTACTTTCCAAGTTGTTGTTGCTCTGCAACGTCTGACAAAATTGTGCAAATATCGCGCATAAATGGTAGGAATGAACGTTGTGTGGCTGGCTGTCAATGGAAATCTATATGAGATACGGTGGAGTTTATACTCCCAGCCGAAAATGCATGACATCACGCGCAATTGACAATGAGTATTAAAGCTAACTCCGATGTGGTCCACTGGCCATATTTTTCGTAGACGGTTAATGTTTTGAGAGCATTGCAGTTAGTAAGCCGTTTTTGATACGGCCCTGGTGCCAGAAATTAAATGCTCTACCATCAATCCACAAACTCCACTTGCTGATTTCATAAAGGTAGTGTCTGAAACAGCCTGCAGACCGCTGTGTCCCAGTAAGACATATTGTCTACTAAACATTACCAACTGCCCACCCAAATACAGACCATTTCTCACTACATCAAATTGACAACACTGGAAAAAAAACATTCGCTTGAATATGCTAAATGTTCCCTGAATGTAAAAGAGACTGGGATCTGTAACACTTGTTACAGTTTGCAGTCTCCTGGTCAGTCAACCCCATTTCCAAAAAAAATTGGGACGCTATGTAAAATGTAAATAAAATGAAGTGAAATGATTTGCAAATCAATGGTAGGAATGAGCGTTGTGTATGTGGTTGTCAATGGAAATCTATATGAGATACGACGGAGTTTATACCCCCAGCCGAAAATGCGTGATGTCACGCGCAATGGATAATGGGTATTGCTAAGCTAACTCCAATGTGGTCCATTCCATTGCCGCCTGCATACAAAACACAAACCATTTCTTGCAGCAACAAGCTGAATGCACTGGGATCAAAAAAGGTTGTCAAAAGTGCAAAATTGTCCACTTTGCTAATAACCCCACATTAAATATTTAAAATAAAATATAAATATTTTCAAATTTGAAACAAATCATGAACCCAGCTATCACTTACCTTAGAGGCAACAAGTATTTGTTATGATTCTGTTCTGTCTGTTATGATTCTGCTCTGCCTGCTTTTGTTCTGCCATGCTTGTTAGGTTTTGTCATGTTCTGTTTAGTTTTTGTATTTTACCATGTTTTCGTTTTTGCCATTCCCCTCCACTTTTCTGTTATAATCCGGTCCATGTTTTGCCATGCCCTGCATTGCACTTTGTCTCCCCTGTCTGGTCTCTTGTTTAGTTACAGCTTCTCCCCAGTCCCGCGTGTCACATGCTTAGGTGATTTCATGGTTTCTGGGTTTCAAACATTCCTTCCAATCTCGTTTGCTTCCTTCGCCTCTCTTTTCTATATTACTAACTTACTAACGAGCACTAGGGATTGTATAGCTGCACTTACTAATTGATTAACAAGCTCTCAGCATTCGCCCAATTCTAGTCTCCGCCTCTTGCCTTCACTTAGTCTTTGCTGCAATTCAGCGGATCCTCCGCACCTGCTCCACTCTGTCCTGCTTCTCATTATCTGTGCACGTTAGAACTCCCTAACCGGAGCTGTATGTTTTGTCATAGGCTGTCTCGTGTTCCCTGTCCACGTTTTTTGGCTTTTCGCCAATTTCATGTGGTTAGGTTCTCCCTCATGTTTTGCTCCCCACGTAATTAGTTTTATCCAGTTCACCTTTTCCTAATCATAGCATGTGACTTCCCTTCTGTGTATTTAAACAGTCTTCTCACAGCAGTTCCCCGTCAGAACGTTTCTCTTGGTTTGCCTGTGCTACGCTTGTTTTCGCCTTGTAATCTCTCGTGAATCTCTTCTGACTGGACCGTCCCCGATTTTTGATTTTGGCTCTGTATTGGAATTCTTGTTATCTCTGTGTATCGAACCTCTTTTTGTCTGACTACGATTTTTGTGATTGGTGCCCTGCTTACGACCTGGATTACGCCCTATGGATTTTGATTTTTGGATTGTGGACTGTGTACCGTTGCCTCCCGCTCTGCGGGGGTTCACCCCTTTTCCAATAAAATCCCATTTTTACTGCACTACTGGTTCTCGCGTCTGGCTCCAGATTGTTACTTAACAGTATTCCGAGAAGAAAGACTGTCTGGGTCGCTAATACGGTATGGAATGAGCTAATAAACTTTGCAATGATTATGGAAAGGTAATGCATGCATGCTTAACAATTTTGAGAGTGCCACTTGGCTACATAGACAACCAAGCCTTACCAACTAACGTTACACTTGGAATTCAATATCAACAGAAATCAGAAATATTTACAGAGCTAGCAACAGTTGTCTTTGAAAATAAATCTTGGTCACTGCTTCTTTCGATCTTCTGAGGCTGGCAGAAAAAGAAGTTATTTAATTTCAGAGACGTGAGGTGAGGCAGTGACCCAAACTTTTATCACAGGATTTTGTGAACCTGTTCCCACGTACTATTCCTGATTGACAATCAAAACAATTAAGACCAAGCCTATAGGAAGCCCGTATGCTGATAGAGGAGATAATGACAAAAAGATTAATTTACGTATACGCCTCAATTCGAGACTGCAAGGATGGAAGTCTGAATAATCTATTAGGAAAAATTCTTGGCTCTCGGTAATTCTGTATATCGTTTAAACATTTTGTTTATTGGATTACGAAAGAAGACTGAAAATAAATGCCCGCTTTTTTTTTTTTGGGTGTAAAAGCGCGTATTTAAAGGAGAATACATTGTATATTGATTAAGCATTGAACTCTGCATATGTCGAACTGTTTTAATAATTTTTGATCACATTGCTTCGGCTTCCTGAAAGCAAGTGCGCGCAAATCTGCTGTCTAGTGAGCATTTCAGGTTCGATATACTGAGTAATAACGCCGCGGAAACTTAAACTGGCCCGACATTCGGCTGAATAGTCTTACTAAACTAGTTAATCGTCTGATTGCTAATCAAGCAAAGGGAAGGACTCTGCCTCACCAAACTAACCTCCGACCGCACGTCACTGTTTAATTGTATGTTGGCTGTTGCAATCTCCAACAGACCACTTGGTATTTCTTCCAGAATAAAAGTCAGCCTTTTTCAGTGAATTTATCCTGCACCAGGAACAGATGACCATAAAAACATCTGTCACACTTTGACATTATACAACCTCGATTCCGAAATAGTTGGGACAAAGTGTAAATTGTGAATAAAATCAAAACGCAATGACTTTCAAATCACACCAGCCAGTATTTCATTCACAATAGAACAGAGATAACATAGTAAATGTTGAAACTGAGAAATTTTACAATTTTATCCGCAAAATGAGCTCATTTCAAATTTGATGGCTGCTACAGGTCTCAAAAAAGTTGGGACAGGGGCCTGTTGACCATGGTGTAGCATCCCCTCTTCTTTTTAACACGGAGTGGAGGCATCTGGGCATTGAGGAGACAAGTTTCTGGAGTTCAGCCATTGGAATTTGATCCCACTCTTGTTTAATACAGGCTTCCAGCTGCTGGAGAGTTTTGGATCTCCTTTGACAGACTTTTTGTTTAATTATGCGCCAAATGTTCACAATCGGTGAAATATCAGGACTGCAGGCAGGCCAGTTCAGCACAAGGACTCTTCTACTACGAAGCCATACTGTTGTAATAGCTGCAGTATGTGGTTTTGCATTGTCCTGCTGAAATACACAAGGCCTTCCCTGGAATAGATGTCGTCTGGTGGGGAGCATATGTTGCTCTAAAACCTTTATATACCTTTCAGCATTTGTGGTGCTTTTTAAAACATGCAAGTGTCCCAAACCATATGCACAAATGTATCCATATACCATCAGAGATTCTGGCTTTTGAATTGAACGCTGATAACAGGAGGGGTGGTCTTTCTCCTCTTAAGCCTGGCGGACACGACGCCCATGATTTCCAACAAGAATGTCAAATTTGGACTCGTCTGACCACAGGACACTTTGCCACTTTGCTGTAGTCCATATTAAATTAGCCTTAGCCCACAGAACACGGCGGCGCTTCTGGATCGTGCTCAACAATGGCTTCCTTTTTGCATGATATAGTTTTAGGTGGCATCTGTGGATGGCACGGAGGACTGTGTTTACAGACAGTGGTTTCTTGAAGTATTCCTGGGCCCATTTAGTAATGTCAATGACAGAATCATGCCGGTGAGTGATGCAGTGGCGTCTGAAGATCACGGGCATCCAGTAAAGGTCTTCGGCCTTGTCCCTTACGCACAGAGATTTTTCCAGTTTCTCTGAATCTTTTGATGATGTTATGCACTGTCGATGATGAGACCTTCAAAGCCTTTGCAATTTGACGTTGAGGAGCATTGTTTTTAAAGTATTCCACAATTTTTTTATGCAAACCTTCACAGGTTGGAGAGCCTCTGGCCATATTTACTCCTGAGAGACTCTGCCTCTCTAAGACATCCCTTTTATAGCCAATCATGTTACACACCTGATGCCAGTTAACTTAATCACTTGTGAAATGTTCTTTCACCTGATTCTCTAATATATTAATTGCTTTCTCAGCCCTTTTTTTGCCTCTGTCCCAACTTTTTTGAGACCTGTGGCAGCCAGAAAATTTGAAATAAGCTCATTTTGTGGATAAAAATGTAAACTGTCTCAGTTTCAATATTTTAAATGTTATCTATGTGCTATTGTAAATAACATATTGGCTCATGTGATCTGAAAGTCATTGCATTTTGATTTAATTCATAATTTACGCTTCGTCCCAACTATTTCGGAATTGGGGTTGTACTACGGAGCCGGGGAAGTGCAATGACAAGAGAAAAAAATTAATTTGTGGCCACAAGATATAACTTCTTCCCATGAATTAGTTATTTAGTTCCCACGAGTTAGTAACTTGTTCCCACGAATTAGTCATGTCGTTGCCACAAGTTAGTAACACGTTCCCACGAATTAGCTATCTCGTGGCCACAAAATATAAATTTTTACCACAATTTTGCAATCTCAGTCCCACGATTTAACCATCTTATGGCCACAAAATACAAGTTGTTCCCATAATTTAGCTATTCCGTGGCCACTAGATATAAGTCATTCCCAAGACTTAGTTAATTTGTGGAAATGCCACAATATGTGTTCTACACTCCCTCCGTCTCTACGGAGCTGACGGCATTTGTCCCCGATAATCTCCGGGAGTGGACCTGCGTCTACGCCACCCACCCCCTTCCATGGCCTGCCTGGCCGAGGCAATTTTCAGAATAAGCACGCTGACAATGCCACGAGCCAGTTTAATTTGTTGAAAACAACGACTGAATGAGGATCAGGACATTGCCATGGTTTTCATGTAATACATTGCAATAGATAGAATAATATTACTGATCACTTTGCCCACTGTTACAAAAACGTAGCCGCTCCAACTTTAGCCTGGAGCCATTAATCAACCAAATTTGAGTTTACTAACCCTAGGGAGCGTACTGCATCTGGAAGAATGGTAATGTAGCCCAAACTTGAAGTATGGCCCAGAAAAGTAAATCACATTTGCATCTGACTTATAATGTTTGCTTGCTTGGTTACCGTAAATCCTCTCTCCAAGCAGCGCAGGTCCGCGCCTGTAGATAACTAAGTCTTGAGAACGACAAATCTAGTGGCCATGGAATAGCTAAATTATGGGAACGACTTATAGTTTGTGACCACAAGATGGTTAATTCGTGGGAACGAGATTGCTTAATTGTGGTAACGATTTATAGTTTGTGGCCACAAAATGGCTAATTCGTGGGAACGAGTTACTAACTCGTGGCAACGACATAACTAATTCATGGGAACAAGTTACTAACTCATGGGAACTAAATAACTAATCTGTGGGAACGAGTTATATCTTGTGGCCACAAATTAATTTTTTTTTTTCTGTTGTCATTGCACTTCCTGGGCTCCGTATTACACTGCAGCCTGAGTAGAAAAACTATTGGAAACAGAGTGTTCAGAGCTGAAGGAAAACTGAGGTATTTCCTCACAAGGATTACTCCTACACATATTCACCTCATTATTTGAATCTTTGGCTTCATTTAATATGAACATTCTTCATTGTAACACTGGAAAAGCACACGAGGTCTTCATTATGAATTTAAATGGTAATTTTTTTGTATTTTGACCTTAGAAATACACCTTAAAATGTGTATTTAGTTGGCAAGGATGGGATATAAATGTTTGATTGCTCTCATTTTTTCAAAAAATCCATCTTTTTTTGCAAAATGCATTTTGTGGGACTGCTACTGCAGCATTTACTCACTTCAAACAGAGGGCACCAGTTTTGTCCTACATTTCTACAAGCCTTAAGTACTCTTGTGTTCTCATAGAATTCAGTAAAAGGACGATTTATAGGATGGCAATCTTGAAACATTCACTCCTAAGGAAAAAATGGTCAATGTCCTGTGGTGTCATAATAATGAATGAAAGCATACACTACTGTTGGTCTATGTGAACATTTTTACCCTCGGTCAGGAAGAAAAAAATATTCAAACGGTGAAACACAAAAATGTAGGCAGAGATTAAATTGGTTTATAAAATACCAGCCCCAACCCTACAAGTGCCATATTAGGCACAAAAGAATATGGAATATGTTTCAAAATGGAGATTATATTTCCACTATAATAAAAGCCATACTAGCAAAGTATTTGAGAATGGTGCCAATCAATTCTGTACACAAATATCCCAAATGGCAATCATGGTTGAAATAAAATGCATAAACCTAACACATAATTTTACTGACAGCTTATCTCTTTCTGGTACTAATGCATTTTATTAAACAACTTTGAATTTGTACAAAAACATCATCATAAAGATAAAAAGGCACTAGAGCAGAATGGCACTTCAACTGCAGAGATTGTTGATTCCTCACACTTCAGTCTGCAAAGCTCTCATCAGGATGTTTTGAGCATCGTCCGCCAGCTCATTCAAGCAGCTTGTCAGCATTTTGTGGGTGGTGACATACGAGATCCCCCCTGCTGCTATGGAGCCGAGTAATGGGATTGTGCTGACGGAGTACTCCACTACCATCAGTCCTGCCCCAGCAAATTTGGTCAGCAACTTGATGACAACATCAGACGATATCTCCCGGCTAAGGGGAGATTTTAGGGCTGCCTTCAATTCCTCAACTGGCACTTTAGTTTTGTCAGAGAGATTTTGCAGGGATTCATCATCCAGGCCAAAAGCCTTATAATAATTGGTGAGTTCTTTGACCAGGATAGATACATCGGCTGCAAAGGACGCACCTGGGATGGGCACAGTTGCCATTACAGCTGATAGCATGGACATCTTCCAGATGTTTGCAAGCAGAGCCTCCTTCTTTCTCTGGTTAATATCCAGGGTAATGTTGGGCAGTGACAGTAGGAGGACACGCTGTTTGTGCTTGGGCAGCTCTCTCTCCATTGTCTCTTCAAGCAGCAGGAAGTCGTAGAGCTGCAGGTCAAAACTGGAGATTAGGAAGACCAGGGGAGACTCCACTCCATTTTCCTGGAGGCCTTTGAGATAAAAAACAGGACAAAACAAAGATTTAAGTGATTAGTGGTCTCAAACTTTGGTATTATTAATACACTTTCAACAAAAAGTTTTAACTAATGACCCATATTGCCCCCAGAGGAGCTCTGATCAAGAACCTTTTAAACACCGATAACCTTGACCCCTACCTTTGATGCAGTCTTCTCGAATTAAATGGAGCGTTTTTTCCTGATCAAAGCCCTTCTTCCTTTTCTCTGCATTTAAGCAGTTGTCAATCTTTGAGCGAACAAAATAGAACCTCTTCTTCATTCGTTGGATCTCTGAGGCCAGCTGCACATTGCTGACCTTGAAACGTTCTGAGATGATGATGATGAAGAAATCATAGCGTTCGAATTTTACTTTCTGTAAGTACTCTTCTGCTTTGAAGTTCAGTGTTCCAATCCCAGGAAGATCCCACACTTTGACCTTGGGATATTTAGGGTGGGGATAGCTCTGGGGCTCCATTGTAGTCTCAACTACGCCAGTTTTAGCTGCACCCTCGTCGTCATCCGCCAGACCTCGGAATGCATTGACAAAGGTGGACTTGCCAGTGCCAGACTCTCCTGTTACTGCAATATTTAGTTCCACACGCTCAAGATTCTCACAATAGTCTTGAATCTTAGCCACTGCTGAGGTCAAGGTCTGGTTTTCCAGTGCCTCCCTGATCTCCCTCACTTCATCCTCATCAATTATGGTATACTCCTCGGCCATTGCAAACCTAATGAGACAATATAAGTAAATGGCATAAGAGAGACAAACAGATGCATGCTGGGCAAGTAAAAATGATTGGGCAAGTTACAAATAAGTTTTATATAGGTCCATGAGGGAAACTTTTATTTGCAAGAGCCATAGTAAAATCTGTAATTTATTTTCCACCCAAAAATATATGTTCATTTATGTCAAGAAAGTTCACCCTTCATTCTACTCAAGCACTTTTTTTTTTTTTAAAGATTATTTTTTTGGGAATTTTCCCTTTATTTGATAGTTATACAGTGTAGAGAGACAGGAAAGTTGGGGAGAAGAATGGGGGATGACATGCAGCAAATGACCCGAGCCAGATTCGAACCCAGGTCGCCGCGGGAAGGACACAGCCTTTATGGTACGCGCACTTAGACCGATGAGCCACCGGGGCGCCCCGGTGACATCGTGACACTTGAGTATCGTGACACTTGAGTGAGGCATTTGCACATAAATTAAACAGGGAAATAAATCCAGACATTTACATTCAAAACAGATGGACTGGCAAAAAATTATCCTGTTGACTTACACCGATAAGCAAGAAAAAAGGTTTTCCTCAGGCACACATGGCCTGCCTTATACACTGTTATCAAAGTTGTTGGGTTTTTTGCTAAAAATAATTATTGTATATATTGTAAGGCGAAAATATTAAAAGAGCATTAGGTCCACAGTTATTATACATCAAAGGGGACAAAGCATACCCCAATCTAATCTCCCATCGATGTAAACCGATTCCCTTATTTTGAGGTCCAGATTACACGCACACATAATATGAAATATTAGCATCATGGAAAATGCCAATAAAATGGCCAAGGTCTAATCTGAAAATTCAGCTCACCCTCCAATACTGTACATTGAAAACACAGCAACAACACAACACAACACTACAATGATCCCCCAAAAAACGTTACTGTCTTAGGAAAAGTCTTGATACTGTATTGGACATCATGTCATAGGCTGGGAAATACTTTGTCAAATCTTTGTCAATCAATACCATTTGCTGCTGCAGCCACATATGCAAGTTAGAGCTTTACTATGCAAAGCCAAAGCCAAATATCAACACTGTTCAATAGATTTCTGAAGGCTGTTTCATCTGAGATGGACATAATGAATTCCACTTCCCTGAAAATGTTTGTTTCATAAAGAACTGACAGGTCACTTGGAACAATAAGCTAAATGGCAAAATCATTATTTCTTGATGCACACATTGAGATTGGGAATCCAGTTGTCTTTACTCACAGACATGCAGAAGGTAAAAGCCACTACAAGCAAATGCAGGCACCTTTCAAAATGCAATGGGCCTAGTGGTTAGAATTTACTGCATCAATATTAAAGGGATATTTCAACATTTTGGCAAATTGGCCTATTGCCATAATCCCTATAGTCATATGAGTAGGTATATTACCTTTAGTTGTCCGTGCCTGTTGTTTTGAGATTTGGGGAAGGGAGACGCGAGCTGCTCAGCGAACATAACGAAAGTGAATGGTACAGGTCCCTCGCTCCTTCAAAACTCATCAAATACACAATCCAACAGCTCCAAAATGCTCTCGTGGACAAGTTGTGACCTGCACATTCACCACGCAATGAAATAATAATGTATAATTATGTAATATCAAGACACAGGAAGCAAATACTCGGAACTACTTTCTTATTCGGAACAAAGTATTGTTTTGAGTTCCGGAGAAGCTGCAGTAAACATACACTTTTGAAATCACCCCGCCCAGCCGGTATGTCTGGAATATAGTTCCGGTTATGCATTTGCCTTGAAAATAACTCTGTCTCGTAATTATACATTATTATTTTATAGCGTGGTGAATATGCTGGTCACAACTTGTCCACGAGAGCGTTTTGGAGCTGTTGGATTGTGTATTTGATGAGTTTTGAAGGAGCGAGGGACCTGTACCGTTCACTTTCGTTATGTTCGCTGAGCAGCTTGCGTCTCCCTCCCCCAAATCTCAAAACAACAGGCACAGATAACTAAAGGTAACGTACCTACTCATATGACTGTAGGGATTATGGCAATAGGCCAATTTGCCAAAATGTTGAAATATCCCTTTAACCCAGTACTACTGCCGTAACTTTATGACAATGGTCAATTTTAACCAGTCTGTGAACAACAATATGAGTTTACACAAAAATGTTAAAAACACAACTTCAAAGCCAATGCAAAAACAGATGTACACTTTATTTTGTTCCAGTTTCAAACACATATTTGCATAACTATAGTAACCAGGAAGCACAAGCCATGCAGGGCCATAGGAAGATTTTTTTTATGTTTTTGGGGGTGCTGTGCTGGGAGAAGCATGTAAACCGATGAGTTCTTGGGATTGTGAATTGCTGCTCATGGTATTTATGCATATATTCAAGGTACTTGCAGGTTATTAAGAGCCATTCCATGAGAGATTGACAATCGGTGCGCAGTTGACCCTCTGGAATTGAATGAAACTTGGGACGTAGGTAGATATGGGTGTCTCGCAGAAAAAGCCAAAGTTTTAGGTCCGTATCTCACTTTGCCTGTCGATAGCGCCACCTGGAAGCCACTTAAGTGGCTCAGTTTTGCTGTTGACACCACATTTTACATCAACTATCATGACTTAAGGGTACACAGTACCAAATATGTGATACTTTTAGCATGACCTGTGACACTTCAAGTCCGGTTAGACTTCAGCACCATATCAGCGCCAAGCTGGGTAACTACGTTATCGAGCCAGAATTATTTGAGAAATAACAATAAAAATGTAAAATGGGAATGGGAATAAAATAATTTCCCAGACATATACCAAACTAGAATGCTTTATTATGTGTTTACTAACAACAACAAGACTCATTTTCAGTGAATAGTACCTTGGTATCTTGCTGTGTTTGTGCAATGGACGGCCAGAAAGATGGTTAAAATTCATTTTTGGTGCATGTTTGCGGTATATTTTCTCTGTAACTCAGATTTGTACTGTGAGGGTAAATGCTGTTTGTTGTGCTTTTAGAACTCTATTTTCAGGAATACCAAGCATTTTTTTGGTAGTATCTACGCTTTAAAGCTGGATGGAGCCAAAGTTGGAGGAAAACTCAAAATGGACCATTTCATAGCAGATTGTGCCTATGTTTAGGTGGCATTATTTTGTTTACCCAGCAAGATAGAGATGAAATTCTCTGGGTACATAGTCCCTTTGAGGTATATCACAGCATTAGTAAAATCTCAATGGTAGTATTTTCAGTGTAGACCATATTCATCATCAAATTAAGGAAAATTTTGCCCCCAGGAGCGCTGTAGGCTGGATGCAAATACTGGCTATCCCCAGCAATGTACCAAATAAATTGTTTTCGAATTGTGATGCACACAGCTAGTTTTCTCTGAAAATAAGAGTTTAGCTTGGTACTATTCTGGATGGACAGCTAACTGACTAAAGGTGGTGCTCTAAAGAGCTATTGTTCTACAGACCTAATATTCCATATTCCCAGACATAAACCAAAGTTATGTCTTTTGACATATCTAAAGTACATGCACAGTGATGCATAAAATTTGTAATCACTTTGGTATAAGGCTTGGTTGGTTGTAAATTTGAAAAGAATATTGGTGGTGATTGTAGCTTTGTTTCAACATCCAAGACTTTTACCAGTAGTCAGTACAGTGTACAGTTTTGTAGTGTTGGTGCGTTTTCAGAAAATAGTAAATTCTCAGCATTTTTACTTTACTATGAGAATCAGAGAGCAGGCTTCAGTGTTAATTCTAGGATTTCCCTAGGGTATGATGCTTGGGTATGAAAAAGGGCGCAGCAGTCGCGTCTAGCGAGTAGTTGCCCTGATAAAGGGCACAGAGGTCCTAGCAAGCAAGCAGCACCCTGCCAAGAAAAGGGAAGTTTGGGAATTTGTAGTGGTAACTTGCATGCCTTCATTCCTAACACCTGCTTATGATGTCTAGCCTATGGGATGCCCGCTGCTTGAGAGGGCGGGGTTTCTTTTACAGACTTCCCATTTCCGTGCGTACCAAGCCATGGGTGTTAACGCAACTATTGCACCATATAGGCTGCAGCCCGCTACTTAATTCAGAGACAGACAAGCTCACTATCAACGGCCTGTAAGCAACCCTGTAGAGACCCAGGATGCAGTGTATTAGGGCTTGCCTCGGGCTCGACTGGCTCCGCGGGCAACATCGACCCAGATCGAACGAAGAAGGCCATAGATGGCTGCTCAGGGCCAAGGCCAAAGAGCACCTCTGGTGCGCACCACCAGGTGCTGCCAACCCACAGTCCAATTCCGAAAACAGACTGACGGATAGAGCTAATCACATGCTGTGTTGACATCATTTTGCTTTGGATAACATGAAAAGTATAAAACAGTTTTAACTTTTGTACTATACATTCCGTTCTCATGTACACTGTTGTGTGACGAAGATTCTTTTTTTAGAGTTCAAATTATGGACTGTTATTTTATGTAAGTGTATGTATACTGTTGTTGCATGTCTGCATACGTACTTATGATGGTACACCTTTTACATTACTTCTTTTTTGGCATTTGAAAATTTTGGACTGGTCATGCTTTATAACGTGCTGTACATTTCTGACTGCGCTGTACCCGTACTTGGTAATAGCCCATGTATTGTGCATTTATAATGCTCACAGTCACCACCAGTTTACAACCAAATGAGCTTTATACCAAAGGGGTTACCAATTTTATGTATAACTGTGCATGTACTTCATATATTTCAAAAGACAGAACTTTGGTATATGTCTGGGAATATGGAATATTAGGTTGGTAGAACATTGGCTCTTTAGAGCGCCACCTCTAGTCAGCAAGCTATCTACCCACCATAGTACCAAACCAAGCTCTTCCCTTACTGAGAAAACTAGCTGAGACTGTGTATCACAGTTCAAAAAAAAATGTCTTTGGTACATTGCTGGGGATGGCCAGTACTTGCATCCAGCCTACAGTGCCCCCTAGAGGTGAATTTCTCTGACTTTTGATGTTTAATATCATCTACACTGAAAATACTACCATTGATATTTTACTAATTCTGTAATGTACCCCAAAGGGACCATGTATCCTGAGAATTTCAGATTTCTATCTTCCTGGGTAAACAAAATAATGCAGTCAAAACATAGGCACAATCTGCAATGAAATGGTCCGTTTTGAGTTTTCCTCCAACTTTGCCTCCGTCTAGCTTGAAAGTGTAGATACTACCAAAGAAATGCTTGATATTCCTGAAAATAGAATTCCAAAAGCACAACAAATGGCATTTATCACCATGAAACATATCTGGGTTACTGAGAAAATATACCGCAAACATGCACTAAAAATCAATTTCGAGCATCTTTCCGGCCATCCATTGCACTAACCCAGCAAGATACCAAGGTACTATTAACTGAAAATGATAGTTTTGTAGGCTAATACGAATGGATTCAAAACGATACCCTCATGCTTGTTATATGATGCTTAAAGCATATGATGAGAAAGGTAATATAAACTGGGTCTCTCATGTGCCAATATTATTGTTTAAGACTGGGTTTTCATATGCATTTTTATCTCAAGACTGTGGCGATGTTTAACAGTTTATATCAGTATTTAAGCAAAGATGTATAGACATTGGAAAACAAAATTGGCAATTCGAAGTTTCTATCTCATTATTATTCATATAAATCATTACTGACTCCAGAATTGTACTTATCAACAAATAGTATTTCCAAGGATTTGAAACGAATGTTGTCCAAGTTTCGTATATTAAGCCACTGTCTGAATGTTCAGAAGATGCGCTATAGAAGTGATTATGATGTTACAAATTTGCTTTGTGCCAAGTGTGATACTATGTCTGTTGAAAACGAATATCACTTTCTTTTAGAATGTCCATTTTACAGTTAAAGTAGAAATCTATTAATTCCTAGTTATTACCCCCTAGCACCACTAAATTTCTACAACTTATGAATTCCACAAGTGTAGAGGTACTGAAAAATGTGGCTGTATATTTAAAGAAAAACCTGCCTTCTCTGTAACTGTGGATTTAGCTCAATTGTATGCTTCACACACACACACACACACAAAAAAAATGAAATGTTGATAAACTTTGTAATCTGGGCCAGGTGGCCTCAATTACTGAAATAAAGAACTCGAACTTGATAGTTTTGTTGTGAGTAAACACAAAATAAAGCATTCTTGATTGGTATATGTCTGGGATATTATTTTATTCCCATTCCCATGTTCAATTTTTACTGCGATTTTTCAAATAATTCTAGCTCAATAACATAGTTACCCAGCTTGGCGCTGATGTGGTGCTGATGTCTATCCAGATTTGAAGTGTCACAGGTCATGATAAAAGTATAACACATCTGGTACTGTGTACCCTTAAGTCATAATAATTGATGTAAAATGTGGTGTCAAAAGCAAAACTTAGCCACTTTAGTGGTTTCCAGGTGGTGCCACCGGCAGACTAAGTGAGATACGGACCTAAAAATTTGGCTTTTTCCGTGAGACTACCATATCTACCTATGTGCCAAGTTTCATTCAATTCAAGGGGGATCAAACTCAACTTCTTCAAACTCCTCAACTTCTTCAAAAAGTGCCATTTTCTCACGGAATGGCTTTTAAAAACTCTTTTAAATTCAGAGATCTCCCAAAAAATCTTAAAGTTCCATTTACTGAGGTCACAAACATTTTATGGACTTTCAGGAGGAGAACACATCTGAGATTAACTTTCTCTTAGCAATGCTGCCATCCAATCAATCCGAAGGAAACGTTTCCATAATTACATGTTTTGGTTTCAGAACTATTTCTCCAGAATTTCATCGTAAAGAACCCATGCAAACAGAAACAAAGCCAAAAAAATAACAGTGAAGCATAATTGTCTTTGTAGGTCCACCAGAAGGTTGTTACAGTAGGCCTATCATACAACAATGCACACATCATTCTTTGCCTCACCTGGCCAATCATACAGTGTGTTATTTAAAAAAACCATTCAAATATAGAGCATGCTTGTCCACTCTTGTGCAGGTGCAGGACAAACAGAAGATCTGCATCAAACAAAATGATATAATGAAGTCTGCATACCGCAAGACTTGCTCCCCAAAAGCAAGTCCGACAGCGTGCAGACTTAATTATATCATTTTATTGAAAAAACATGACATGCTGCCCACAATACAAGATAGGCACCCACCCACCATGATGAAAATGATCAATGTAATGATTCTACCAGATATGTAGGCTACTTAACACCATAGTAACACCATGAAGGCCATCAGTCTTGACCATGTGAACTAATAGCCCCAAAACAACGAAAACAATATTATACCATGGGTCTGCTGAATATTCAATTGTGATGAATTGAAGGATGATCTCAGTGCATGTTTCATTTTCCTATATTGCACGCCTATGAAGTAGTTCTAAACATGTTAGCCTTTTGATGCCTTGTATCAATTCCTCAGGTTTGAATTCCTTGACGACATGTTGTGTTACGAAGTTACAAACATTGGTAGTCAAGGCTTAAACAGACACAGAGACCATGTTTCAGTTTTTCAATATCACTATTAACATCTTCGATGAGTATGGTGAGAGAAAAATTGAAAAGGAAAATGCAATAATGACTTTCTAAGTGGAACTCTGATACTTTTTGTCACCATGGCTCATGAATAGGAAGGAAACAAAATAGAACTAACAACTGCACTCTTCTACATTGCAAGGGAAGTTTTGGCTGTATCCAAACAACATAAATAAATGGTTGCAGATGCAAATAAACACAAAGACTCAAAAATTATGTCCTTAGCTAAGCACTGGTGTGTGATATTAGTCTTATTCAGTTTGCGTTGGGCCGTATTACACCACATTAGTATGCAATCATTTCCATATAATGACTGGCATGATGATTGAAACTTGAGAAAATGTACCATGTGAAAAATCATTACCATTTAAAAAATTGAGGAACAAGGTATGAGATGCACACCTTTAGTGTTCCTACAAAGCACATGTATAAGTTCAATGAATTCTGTTGACTGGTCTCTGAGAAGAGGTGGATAAATGATTCCTCCTATCAACATGATCAACCCCGTATGGACATACGTACATACGTACGGACAAGGGTAACCCTATATGCCCCCAGCTGTGTATTAGGGAGCATTAAAATTGCGTTTTGTGTTTACTCAGATCATTTTTGTCACACATTTAAATTAGTTTGATGATCCAAAACCTTTAAGTGTGACAAGTATGCAAAAAGAAAGGGGCAAATACTTTTTCCCAGCACTGTACATACAGTAAGAACATGCTTGTAAGTGTAATTAAGTTTTAAAAGCAGAAGTACGGTCTCACTTTGTTTATAAGGAATAATTTTCACTGATAAATATGAGAATGCAATCTAAATTGACATTTGTCTCCATTAGTCCCCATAAAAGTATCCAGGATCTGGAATATCATCTTGGGAGCCACTAGGCTTTGCACCATCCAGGGCCTTCTGCATCACTCTTTCAGCATCCTCACTCAGATCCTTGATGGCTGACTTCAGGAGACTGTAAGAGCCAATAAAGGAGATCCCTCCTGAGACAACAGTACCCAGCACTGGGACCTGGCTCTCCAGGAGGTCCACTAGGACCTGCTGCCCCAAAGCCACCTGAGATAGCATGCCTTCCACACTCTGTAGGGAGAGCTCCCTGCCTGAAGTGGAGCGCACCGCTCCATAAAGCTCCTACAGAAAGGAGACAGTGCAGTCAGAGATGGGGTTTGCAGCGGGAAAATATGCAACAGACAAAGCAGCAATGCGACTGCTTTCTCAAGAAAAGGGAAGAAGCAGATAAAAAATATGCAAAATGTTACAATACTACATCACAATACATGATGAAGCCAAAACATTATGACCACCTGCCTAATTTTCTGTTGGTCATCTACATCCTGCCAGAACAGTCATGGACTCTTAAAGACCCCAAAAGATGCTCTATGTTATAATCTGGCACCAAGACAAAGGCAGCAGATCCCCTTAAATCCTGCAAGTTGTGAGGTGGAGCCACCACTGGACTTGTCGTTCCAGCACGAACAGACGCTTGATCAAATTGAGATCTGGGGGATTAGGACGCCAAGGCAAGGCATAGGACTCCTTTTCATGTTCCTCAAACTTTCCTGAGAAATTAGCGCAGTTTGGCAGCATTCATTATTCAGCAGAAAGAGGCCGCTGCCATCAGAGAATACCCTAAACATGAAGGTGTGTATACCTGGTTTGCTATAATGTTTAGGCAGGTGGAGCTAATAAAAGTGACATCGACATGAATTCTTGGAGGGGTTTCCCAACAGAACTCTGCGCAAAGCACAGTAGTCCCTCCTCCAGCTTGTCCACTTCTTACAGTGCATCCTGGTGCCATGGCACACAAGTACCCTGCTGTCCACATGATTTCAAAGAAAACTGGACTCATCGGACCAGGCAACCTTCTTCTACTGCTCCTTGTATAATGCTTGCATGTCCATTATAGATGCTTTCAATGGTGGACATGGGTAAGCATACGCACTCTGACCAGTTGGGGCTCTGCAGCCCTATACGCAGCAGGGTGTGATGATCTGTGTTGTAAACATTCCTCCCCTAATAATCATTTAAATTTTCCGTGACATGTGGCACAGTAGCCCTTTTCTCAATACGGACCAGATGGGATGGCCTTCATTAGTCTTGTGCATCGATTAGCTTTAGGTGCCCTACACCTGGTTACTGATTATGACTGGTACCCTACATGCCTTGCGTTTCATCTGGCGAAGGCAAGTTCGCTCGTGCCAATTTCTCCCACATCCATGTAAACTTGGAGAACCAACTTTTTGCTTACTGTATAATGAAGCCTATCCCAGACCATGAGACACGCCATTGTTATAAGATAATCAATCTTATTTGCTTCTTCTGTGAGTGGTCATAATGTTTTGGCTTGGTGTATATTGGTGTATATTTTACATTTTGGAGGGTAAGACTGATATCACCATATAGATTTGCTCCAAAATGTAATTCAACATCTTCTAAACTAAATTAAAGACTATGGTAACTGTTCACTGAGGTTAACAAGGTTATGAATAATTAACCAAAATTTTGTAAAAGGGAAGCATACACTCATTTGTCTTAGCCTATCTTATGTATTGTCTCAAGGGTTAGTTGACAGCATTGAACTGAACCGGTACGCAAACAGTGATGCAAAAACATACCCAATTTCACAAAAAAGAAGTTACTTTATGGAAAATGCAAATAAACTGGCTTAAAAACTCCAACTACCCTCTAGTATATTGAAACAGCACAACAACACATAATTTGATGTTCTAACAAGTGAATTTAATTGTTTATTGACTATATAGAATGTGATGACCGCAACAAGTACAAAAAAGTAGGCACAGTTAACCGTTCCCCACTGAGTAGTATTATCATGTCTTTAATCATACTCAATCAGCATTTGGGCACTGAAAACCCTAGTTGGTTAAGTCCAGCAAGATGAATTTTCCCCCATTCCGTCATTATGCGGGTCTTCAGATGAGCAATCAGTCATCAGATTTGAAGTAAGCATACATTTACAACTAGAAAAGGCTAAATTTTCTGAAGAAAATTTGTGTGGTGCTTCAGCGAGAAAAGTTGAAGAGGTTGGCTTATAAAATGAAGGTGCTTGGAAACTGAGAAGCAAAGGAAATTGCTGAATAAATGTTGAAAAACTGCTGAAATATGAACACAAGACTTTAAAGCTGAAAGTAATTGTTTAAGGAATTCTGACTTTTCAGCCGCATCATGACCGAGTCTTCAACCCAGCTGTAAAAGAATGTTCAACTGGAGTTAATGAGGTTGACGCATCTCTCTCTATGGCTCTGTGCATATCTAGGTCAACGCAGAGCATGCTGAGAAATTAGCTTTATGGCGGAGAAAACATGGCGGGCCACATTGGCAGACTGCTGCAGCTGTTGTTGCTTATAGCTGATTATCAGTGTCTCCCCCAGTCCCAAACTGTACAACGCTGACCTGCCCAAGTAGTGAAATGCTACTATTCTGTTCATTTCCGTGCACTGTGTGTTCGCTAACTAAATAGCTTATAATGGCAAGCTGCAAGATATCGTTAACACGTTGTGATTTTATTCACGGCTCCCTTTTTATTTCTGTGCTATTATTAGCTAGTTAGCTCGCAAACACACAGTACACAGAACATGTTTGAAATGGGTCGAACTTGAGAGTTGAAATTGCCATCACTGCAGATGACATAATCAATAGCTAGCTAATGTTAACAATTAAACTACTCAATGAGTATGGAAAAGTTACGTCTGCTGGCTTAGCAAGGATGGCAGTTACAGTCTTAAAAATTTGATTTGTGGCTAGCATGGACGTTGTAGCAACCGTTACCTGACATTCAATGTATTGGTAATGGCTGCACCATTCTCCCAAACTGAACTCAATTTGTTCCTATTTGTCTTGAATAAACTTACCATGCTTGAAACTGATTAGGCCTACTATAACCATGAGCTGGCCGTTAGCTGTTAGCCTGTCAGCTAACCAACCAGTGTCATGATAGCAGAGTGATTGTCCGGCTGACTCCACTAGCCTTCATGGTATCAGAGTGATTGACCAACCCTAACGCTACTATACTAGCAAACATCAACATTTCCAAGCAATGGCAACAGACATATATTATGATGGACCAACAGCTACTACCCGGCATTAGTGACTAGCTATTGCTTACGTTGTTTGCCTTACATTAGCCAACCTTAAAATTAGCCTTTAATAGTGTTTTAAGCACAGATATGGTTTTAAATAGGCCAAAAACTTCTGAATAACACTAACAGATTCTTCTTCTTCTCTTGGTTTAGCAGGCACGACTCAGCGAAGGCTTATTGCTGCTCCCCTGTGCTGAGTCTACTAAATCAGCAAAAAAATGGCTAGATTTAATAGGACCTCAAAAAATTACATTTAAAATTAAATATCTCAAAAACTGAAAAAAAAACTATCAAAAATCTGTTCAGATGCAACGTAATTCAAAATTAGCTGAATTTTTAAAAGTTTGAACGGAATCATTGAGCTGCCAGATAGCTCACTCGGTAAAGCATCGCGTTGCGAAGCAGAAGTGACTACCACGGTGCGGGTTCAATCCCCACCTTGTACCTGCGGCAGTGGTCGGCAGCTCTTTTCAGAGTAGCGCGCAATTGGCCAATGCGCAACAGGGATGCAAATTGGGAAGGGTCTGCCGGGATAGGGTATTGTAAATAATAAGTTCTCAGGCGCCTCCTGTTGGCCAGACGGGCACTCATTAGGAAGATTCTAAGCTTGTTCATGTTCGGGTGTCCTCCGCCCTCGTTCTGAGCTTGCGAAGTTTTGACCAATGAGTGTATAAGAAACGGTGGCGACGGGCGTGTGCTTCGGAGGAGAGCCGCGAGCTGTCTCACTCTCCTGAGTTGGCAATAGGCGGCCGCATATGCGAAAAGCCTTGTACATAGTTCCCCAATTGGACATTCCAGATTTGGGTGGGATGGGAGATGCCGAATTTATTTTTAAAAAAAAAGTTTGAACAGAATCAATAGCGTAAATGGTGTAAGAGGAGTTAGTCAGCCAAATTTAGGCAGACCAGCCCAACAAAAAGACCAGTTATTGCTGCCTTAAATGTGCTCTCTTGGACCTGGTTTGAGCGACTGTACCAACGATGACACCAAAAATTCTTTCACTGAGTTTGACACAGAAGAATGAGATTTGTCTAACAGTCGTATCCATCTTAATCCAAACAATGATAATACTAAGGCAAGGAAAAAGTCTGGCAGAGGGCAGAATTGAACCGCAATGCCGCTATGCCACAATTTCGGTGAGTCATTCAGAGCCATTTGAGTTAATGGCTAAAGCATTTGGTCCAACTGAGATTTTAGCTTAGACGTCTCTTACATACTGCTGCCTCTACCTCAAAGATAGTAAGTCCAATCTATGTACCACACTAAAGAGGAGAATCTGCTGAGCAAAATATGTCAAAATTGTGTGTGTAGTGCCAAAAATATGGGAACATGAGCAAGTTATAAAACTGTGTTTTTCAGCTTCCCAACCGGAATTTTCTTGTCTAATTAAATATAGGAGTTAAAGGAGTTTTGGTTAGTGCTCCTGTCGCGTTTCGGCTCATGCTGCCAAAACTGTCTGTCCAATTGCTTGCATACTTACATTTTTGTGACCAGCACAAATTTTGCTACAACTAGGATATGAAAATATTTATTTGGTGTGAAAACTGTGGGAGTTAGAGCAAGTTTAAGAGAAGATTTCTTAACAATTTTACAGCTGTTCTCCACTCTAACAGTGACGTCACCACACTTTAAGTTCCCAGAATTTAATGTAACAAAAATTATTTTAAAAAATTATAATAAAAAAATTATAGAAGTTACAAAAAATTTGTTTAGTGAAGAAATTATACAAGCTTAACTTAACATTTTGCAGTTTGAATGACATTTCTATCTAAAAGTATGACAGAGTAAAAAAATAGCAGATAATAGCGGAATCTACTTAATCGGCACAAAAATGGCTTGATTTAATAGGACCCCAAAAAATGACACTTAAAATTAAATATCTCAAAAACTAAAAAAAAAAAAAAAAAAATCTGCACAGATGCAACGAAATTCAGAACAACCTGAATTTTTTTAAGTTTGAACGGAATCGATAGCTTAAACGGTGTAAGAGGAGTTAGTCGGCCAAATTTAGGCAGAAGAAGAAAAAGGAGAAGAAGTAAGAGAATAGAGTGTGCTGCTTCTAACTGCAAGCACACAATGAAGCAAGCACACAATAAACAACTGATTTCAAAGTTTAAGCATGTCTTAACATGTTACAGTAACATTTAGTAGAGATTCAAGGGACTTTTCAAGTCACACCCTCTTGATTTATTTTGCATTTTCCACAATGCACCAACTTATGCAAAATTGGGGTTAAGCTTTGCATCATCTTTCAAAGGTTCCAATGCTATGGATTTTGCTATAACACCTTGATTTGTTCCAAGTAGACCAAAATTGCCACAAGCATTGAAGGCAAAACAAATATTTCAACTTTTAAATGAAATTTTACAGAAAAATTGCACTAACAAGTGTCAAAATACCAATGTATTTTATTTAGTATGATATGACCGAATAAGTGACAAATCAATCAATGGGTCTGAGCCATAGTAGCCCTTAGGTAGCAGGCATTAGTCCTTGAGCCCCATTTTCGGACCAACATTTTTGCAATGTTGCATTTCTGCTCTGATATAACCATCACAATCCATTTTCTACCAGTGTAAGTGCCTCAGGCATATTAATATCGTGGAATGCATTTCTGCTGATACAGATAATACAAACAATCCCCAGCGATATGATTGTGAAAAAAAATTACACCACCGAGCATGATAACTGTTGAAGTTCAAGATTGCTGGTACTGCAAAGCACCATGCAAGAGATATGCATCACATCTAACCAAGCTCTAAAAAATCTGTTTTGAGTTTAGATCATTTAGTGTTGAAGCAAAACAGCGGAATGCAATCTTCAAGAGCTATAAAAAATACATGTTGGCACAAAAGAAAAAGGAGGAGAGACATGTACTTGGGAAGAATGCAGGGAAATCAGGGACGTACAATTTGAAAGCAATAATTGTGAGAGCCAAGTTCATCAATAAGGCGGATTAAGGGTTGAACATGGGTTACCTGATAAGATTTTCCGGTCATGTTAGCCAACCGAAGTAGGGAGTTGGTGTCGAGGCCGAAGCTACGCTGATAGGACTGAAGTGTGCTCATAAGTATGGGAATGCTGCCATGAACAGCACCCCCTGGTGACACAGCGCTCAAACAAGCTGCAATTGCCGTCTGCCACACAGTCCTAGCCAAGGCTCGTTGCTTCTTCTCCAGTATTGCAGAGGTGAGGTTGGGCAGTGCCAGTAGGAAGACATGCCTCTTGTGGCCTTCCAGCTCCCGCTCCAGGGTCTCGTGCAGCAGGGGGAAATCAAATCGTTGTGGCTGGAAGCAAGATAGTAGAAAGACCCGAGGCTGCTCCTCACCAATCCCCCGTAAACCGGCCTCGCAATTGCTTTTTATCTCCCTCAAAATAGCCTCTTCATTGAACCCCATGTGCCCTCTCCTTCTGAATGAGGCATCCAGGTCAGTGTCCACTTTGTTGCGCACGAAGTAGAATCTCTTCCCTGCTTGCACTATGCAGTGGGCCAGTGCCACATCATACTCCCTGAAGCGCTCCGAAGCCACAATGACAAAGAAATCATACTTGGTCAGTCCCACTACCTCTAGGTAATGCTGGGGTTGAAAAGTAGGCGTCCCAATGCCAGGCAAGTCCCACAGACGTACTGTAGGCATGGTAGGGTGAGCATAAGCCATGATATCCACAGTAGTTTCAGTGACACCGGTCCTTGCTGCCCCGGGATCATCATCACCAATGCCTCTGAAGGCATTTATGAAGGAGGACTTCCCTGAACCTGCCACCCCTGTAACTGCGATGTCTATTGTGGCGTCATGAAGCTGTCTCAGCATGCTTTGCACCTGTGCAACCACCTCCATCACTGCTCGTGACTGCAGCCTACTGCTCATCTCCTGGACCTCCGCCTTGCTGATTGTCTGCAGCCTTGCCATCTTTGCACTCTGCTCCCTCAATGAGGTTCAGTGTGTCAACGCACTAGAAACAAATTGCCACAGGTTCAGATCTATAACATTGGATAGTTCAGAATCCATTCTACTAAGAAACAAAGTGGTCTTCTTTATGAGGGCAATATGGCTTATTCAGCTTATTGCACACTGCTTTTTTTGTAAAAGAAGAAAAAAACTGATTCACATTTTGAGAACCAGGTATTGGAACAAATCCAAATGTGAAAGTCGCATGGACTGTTGTACACTCTCGTGAATCCGGTAAGTAGTTGCAGTTGTCTGTGCATGCTCAGGTGTGCTAAACACAGAAGGTATACCGAACATTCTCTATTGGGAGTACAGAATTTGTTTGTTTCGTTTATACTGTTGATTGTCTGTGCAAAGCTCAGGTGTGCTGAACACATACAGAAGGTATACCGAACATTCTCTATTGGGAGTACAGAATTTGTTTGTTTTGTTTATACTGTTGATTTTATCGTTCATTATTAATACAAACCCCAATTTCAATGAAGTTGGGACGTTGTGTAAAACGTGAATAAAAACAGAATACAATGATTTGCAAATCTCATAAACCCACATTTTATTCACAATAGAGCATAGACAACATATCAGATGTTGAAAGTGAGATATTTTACAATTTCATGAAAAATATTAGCTCATTTTGAATTTGATGGCAGCAACACATCTCAGAAAAGTTGGGACAGGGCCATGTTTACCATTTTGTGGCATCCCCTCTTCTTTGAACAAAAGCCTGCAAACATCTGGGAAGTGAGGAGACCAATTGCTAGAGTTTTGGTAGAGAAATGTTGACCCACTGTTGTCTGATGTAGGATTCAAGATGCTCAACAGTCCTGGGTCTTCTTTGCGGGATTTTTCATCTTATGATGCGCCAAATGTTTTCTGTTGGTGATAGGTCTGGACTGTAGGTATGCCAGTTCGGCACCTAGACTCTACGACTGCGAAGCCATGCTGTAGTAATCGATGCAGTATGTGGTTAGGCATTGTCTTGCTCAAATATGCAAGACCTTCCCTGAAAGAAACATTGTCTGGATGGGAGCATATGTTGCTGTAAAACCTCTAAATACTTCTCAGTATTGATAGTGCCTTTCCAGATGTGCAAGCTGCCCACGCCATAGGCACGAATGCGGCCCCATATCATCAAAGATGCAGGATTTTGAACAGTGTGAACAGTTTTCTATTTTGCCTCAGTCCATTTTAAATGAGCTTTGGCGTTTCTGGATCTTGTTCACATATGGCTTCTTCCTTGCATGATGCAGCTTTAGCTTGCATTTGTGGATCACACAGCAAAATGTGTTCACAGACAATGATTTCTGGAAATGCCCCTGAGTCCATGCAGTAAATTCAAGTGCAGAATCATGCCTGTTTTTTATGCAGTGCGGCCTGAGGGCCCAAAGATCACAAGCATTCAATATTGACCTTTGGCCTTGTCCCTTGCCCACAGAGACTTCTCCAGATTCTCTGAATCTTTTGATGATATTATGTACTGTACATGGTGGGATATTCAAAGTCTTCGCAATTTTACATTGAGGAACAATTTCTGAAATTGGTCCACAATTTTTAGATGCAGTTTATTGCAGATTGGTGAACTTTCACCAATCTTTACTTCTGAGAGCCTCTCTGAAATGCTCTTTTTATACCCAGTCATGTTACTGACGTGTTGTCAATTAACCTGATTAGTTGCTAAATGCTCCTCCAGCTGTTTTTTATTAGAACCACTTACTTTTCCAGCCTTTTTTTGCCCCTGTCCCAACTTGTTTTAAACGTGTTGCTGCCATCAAATTCAAAATGAGCTAATATTTTTCATGAAATGGTAAAATGTCTCACTTTCAACATCTGATAAGTTGTCTATGTTCTATTGTGAATAAAATGTGGGTTTATGAGATTTGCAAATCATTGTATTCTGTTTTTATTCACGTTTTACACAACGTCCCAACTTCATTGGAATTGGGGTTTGAAGTTACTCTTGTTTTTTCTATCCATGGCTCACAGTAAGTGTTGGTTTGTGTAGATATCGTGAAGATTATGTCAGAATTGCCCTTTAAATTACTTCCTTTCAGTCCTGTTTGTATTTCGCTTGAGTCTCATTAGTATTTTATATTGTTGTGTGGGCCTAGATATTATTTTACCATTCGTGGTTTGTCTTTTCAATTCGTTGTTTGAAGTGGCAGTTAGTGTGCAATTTTTAATTTAACAATGGGCCATAAATGCACATTTGTTTTGCTATAAAAGCACCATCAGATTTAAAGTCCATCTATTATGGTTTTTCATGATTTTAATGTCGTACTGTGAATCATATCGTATTTATGCGCGTTTAAAAGGTCTGTGTCGGGAAACAACTCGAAGTCACCACCAGAAGGAGCGCTCTCTGCCGCAAAACTCACTGCTCCAGAGCTGACTGAAACGCCCCATCGCTTCTGGCCATTTTTTTCATCAATTGGTGATGTCACCATTTGGATTGAATTGATAGTTTGGCACGCCCTTCACTTAAGTGGGTTTCGCCCACAAGGCTTAACTGGTATTTCCAAAGCAGAAATCCATTTATGGTAAGGGGCGTGACAAAGGGCGCGAACGGTGGACTAATCACAAGTGAGTGATCAAGTTGACCAATCTCAGTACATTGGGGTTTTTGGGAGGGCGGGGGACAGGTACTGCAGAATTGGCAAGCATGAGAAAACTTAAGTGTTTGTTTAACAATGATGCATTTAAACCATTTTTTCATAGAGTTCAAGAATACAAGACTGATCAGTGAAAAGTCACATAATAGGTGGACTTTAACACCTTCCTGAGGAGCCATAGAGAGCTTGTGAGTGTCCTCACTTAGCTGGCTTGTTCCACTAGCATGTAGCCTATATCTGCAGTTTTTGCTTTCTGAGGGAGTCCTTTACTAATTACTGCCAAGTGGAAATGGGGTTTTTTTTCCACTATGCTGGGTTTGGCAACAGGATGAAACTGTAACATTACCAAACCTCGCCGACTACCAGCAGTCTCCTGACCTTGCGGCGAAGTAACACACTTGCCCTTTGTTTGCTTTTACTTACTTTTTCAGCAGACACACCAGACCATACAACAATCAACTTTGTAGTGAAACTGCAAATTATTTTATTCCTCATACTTACGTAACGTTTAGGAATTCTTTTCCACCCTTCCAACCAAGTGACAACCGTGTTTGAGATCATACCAGCTAATCTCAGCTAAAAATGTTTAGAGTGTTAGGCAGTTGTAAAGTACTTTGTTAATTCATCTGTCGTTCTGTTGGTGTTAATTCAGACGATCGGTAAACTGTTTTTCATCAGTCATATCTATGCAAGCTATCTAAATCAAGGCATTCATGGTAGATGAATTTTTGCTCTAGGGAAAGGAATATGTGCACTTCTTTTACAATGTGAATGAACCTAACAGGCTAACAGTCAGATTATGCAATACAAGGGTGTTTAGAGCGTCTATCTGTAGCACGTGCAGTAGGAATTAGCACATAGCCAAGCTCACAACAATCAACCCCCTCATCCCCCCTTCCCCCTCCCCCCTCACATGTGGCCGACAAAAACCAACCTGAGACCCCCTTGTGTCCCTAATGTTTCCCTTTAAAACAAAATTTTTACTCTTAAAAAAAAAAAGGAAAAAATTGATGGTGTGCAATGTGTAGGCTTTTCCATCAGAGACTTATAACTGGATTCTCACAATCATCTGGTGGTAAATATATTGGCAAATCATGTAACATGGTAAACAGCACCTCTGCTGTAACAGAACGCACAGCATACATTTTGCTGCAAAAACAAACATAAAATGGCAAAATACACACACAATATCCATAACACTCTGATTTTCCACCAGCCACAAGGAATAATTGGTAATTTCATACCAGCACTACATGTAACTGGTTGGAGAATTGAATCTCAAGGCCTATTTCACGTGGGGGTTTTCAAAAAATTAGATGGCACCAGTGGGAGTGTCATGTATAGGAGTTTGCGCAAGATGATTTTTGGTATTTTTCTAAAATATAAAGCAATCCATGCATGACTTGTTTGATCCACGTCTAAGCTGAACTGCAATGTTTTTCTGGTTTCATTAACCTCTTCCACTCCGGAGTTGTCCTCGGAGGGATGTTGGCACTGCTTTCACCTCGCTGTAAAGCACATTATATCTCCAAACTCGATCCCATTTAGGTTTCCTAATTACCAGCTACGTGTTAATTTGTTCAGTTGCGAGAATCAATCTATATCCATTTCCCCTCAGCTTGCTTCATACTTCATTGCTATAATTATCTAGCATTTTCCCATCCACATTTATGGTGACATAAAACATCAATGTCTTATGAAGCTTCTGTTTTCCTGCAGCTAACAAAAGGGAATATATTTATTTCTGCGTCCGCGTTCGATCGGCTTGACACGCCTAAGAAAACGTTTATAATCAAAGTGACATTTTTGATAACTCCTGGAAAGGCTGCTTGTGAATCTTACCACCCGTGGTCATGCTAATGGCAAATTGATTGATTGATTTTTTAATGGATTGATTGGTGAGTGACGCTCGAGTCTCATCACAACGCTCCTTCCTAAGCTTCACTTATCCAGGAGTAAAAAAGCGGTTTTGCCAACTTAGCACGTGTTAAGGCTGCTCAAGTAAAAAAAACTCTGTCTACAACCAATGACATTACCAAAATGCACGTTAACACTCAACCGATTTCCAAGTAAGAATCGGATAATAAACTAAATTAATTTACAGATCAAATGGGCTTCCAGTAAGCTGCCTTGCCATAAATGACTTTGACATACAGCTTTGAGTCAACGAGGAAGTCTACAATATGAAATTGCATGGACGGTAATTAAGTGAAATTTCTCGAAATTCCACCTTAGAGTGTTAATTGTTGTTTAATTAGATAATTTCCATTCATACAATCTCATATTATAGCCTTCCTAAAACTTTTCCAAAAGCCGAACTGCAAAGACCTAATGAATGACTTTGCTATCTTGACAGTTTGACACATGGCATGCACACACTAAATGATTTTAAATGCATGGCATGCGTTGAACTTTCACAATGCACTAATATCCAATTTACTAAATTACTCAATCACCACCGCTTCAACACAAGCAGCATTGGTAATTTAATAAATTAATCATGATTGCTTTGCGCTGCAACCAGTGTTCAACTACGCTTCCCTGGAAATGCAACCTATTCTTTTGAACGCTGAAAACACTACGATTAAGTGCAAACTTAATACACGTCCCACTTCCAATGAAGTTGAGACATTTTGTAAAACATGAATAAAAACAAAATACAATGAATTGCAAATCCTTTTTGACCTATATTCAATTGAGTACACCACAAAGACAAGATATTCAATGTTCATACTGATAAACTTTATTGTTTTTTTGGAAATATTCACTCATTATGAATTTGATGCCTGTACCACGTTCCAATAAAGCGGGGACGGGGCAACAAAAGACTGGGAAAGTTGAGGAATGCTCAAAAAACACCTGTTTGGAACACTCCACAGGTGAACAGGTTAATCGGAAACAGGTGAGTGTCATGATTTGGTATAAAATTTGCTGTAGTGGGGAATAGGCTGGGCACTGCCCTTTCATTTATTTAATCTCTCACTGTAAATCGTCTTTGTGACAGTCTATCTGTGAAAAGCGCTATACAAATAAATTGAATTGAATTGAAAAATAAAAGGAGCATCCCCAACTTCATTGGAATTGGGGTTTGTTAATTAGGTTGCACTGTTAAAAAAATCCTAGAATGGGAGATGGAATTCAGGGAAAGCACTGGATAATTAATTTTTTCTTATTATTATTTTGTTTTTTTCCATCCACACAATATCACTATTTGTCTGTTGTCAATCTTACCCTTCAGTGATCGGTCATGTCTAAATGCTTTCTTTTTTTGTGATCAAATCTTTTAATTTTCTGTCAATAAAAGACAAAGTGTGATACAGCTACACACATTATGAAAAAAGTAACATGTCAACCCACACTAGGGTCCCCCCTTTCCCTCCCTCCCACACACATAACATTCATAAAAAATTTTAAAAATCCAACTCAAATAAAAACAATATAAACCAACATCAAAAATAACACCCAAACCCTCCCATCCCACTCAGCAAAATGATCAGAGTTACTTTGACTGTTATGGAGTGGAATTTACTCTTAGAGTCTAGTTGAGTCCAGTCTTGCCAAAGTGGGGCCAAATAGACTCTTTAAGAGTTGATTTTACTCTGAACATTTTGCTGTGCAGGACCTGTAGGAAAATAAATGCTAGATCTTTGAATAATCACAAATTAGCACATTGGATGAAAGTCAAATAAACAATAGGTCATAAAAGACGAACATAGTTTAAAATATCGCAACAGACTCCTCAATACTTAAGCTGTTATGAGCCACATATTTCGGTTTGCCTCTTTAACACCATTTATGCGAGCTGTTGATATTTCTAGATAAACAACATCGAGAAAGGTCAGAACCCATTGTCTGATGTCCGCTTTGGAGGACAACTTTATTAATTCAGTCAGTTATATAATTGTGTACGAGTCCTCCTACATCACCCGACAAAACAAAACACACACACAAAAAAAAAAAAAAATGAATAAAAAAATAGAAATACAATACAATAACAATTACATTTACGATGCTTTACTACCTTTTGCATTAGTCGTTATTAGCGCACCTATTCCATCACTCATTATTCCCAACCTTCAGCCTCCCTTAGTATATCCCATCTTTTGGCATAAATTACAAGTTTTTGAGATTCAGTGATCCGAAGCAATTCAAAATCAACACTGGTATGGCCACAGGCACCGTCTCTGAGATAAGATCTGACAGTTTGGAAGCAACCTCCTGCCAGAATTGGGCAACAGGCGGACATTCCCACATCATATGGAGAAATGTGCCGGGGGTCTTTAAAGGACACAGAGTACATGAGGGATCATTAATCATTTTCATGTGATAAAGCTTACGAGGGGTCAGGTAAGTTTTGTGTATAAAGTTATAATGAATCTGCTGATGATCGGGATTTTGTGAGGCCAATTTAACATTACTCCATACCTTGCCCCAGTCAAAATTGTGGTCCAATGCTGGGACGTCCTTCCTCCATACTTTGTCTAATTGGAGTGTTTTATAAGTGGCCTCAATAAATTGTTGATATAAGGTGAACACTATACCTTTCGGGCCTCTTTTTGTAACTATCAATTTGTGAAGGGGATGTATTGGTAAACGATGCTGCCATGGTACCCCGTGTGCCTTGAGAGCTGCCCGTAATTGTAAGTAAAAGAAAAATGATGTGCCTGGCAGATTTAAATTATTCTTAATGTCCTGAAAGGAACACTGCCCATCGGAATCATAAATATCGCCCAGAAGGTGGATACCCTTGTTTGCCCACTGAAAGAAATTAACAGGTCACCCGCCTATCAGCAGGCCTTTGTTGTTAAAAATTGGGGAATGGAGATGCCATTTGCAGGAGATATTACAAAACATTTCAACTGAGCGCCAGACCTGTATCAGTTGGATTGTAATGGGCCCAAACCATAATTGACACTGTCTGCTAGAAATATTTGCAAATAAAACATCTGCTATAGACCAAGGGTGCACCATTCTTTCCTCCAATGTACGCCATGAAACATTTGCTTGTGAATCAAACCATGTGACCAGAGGTCTGAGTGAAAGACCAGAAATTCAATTTGAAATTGGGCACTACCAGACCTCTGTCAAATCTTCCCCGCTGGACAGTGGCGTATTTTAATCGTGGGCGTTTCCCCTTCCAAATAAATTTGAAAATAGCTGCATGCAGTTTAACCTAGTAACCAGAAGGGGGAGACAGGTGAATCATAGAGCTAATAAAATTTATTCTGGGTAATACGTTCATTTGTAATTGAAATGCGTGCTTGAAATGAATTTGGTAAACCTGACCATCTGTGTAGATCACTTAGTACAGTATTCAATGCTTCTGTGTAATTATGTTTAACAATTTGATTCAATGAGGAAAAAATTTCAACACCCAAATATCTAAAGTGAAGGGATCTTTATAGGCAGAGAGCCAACCCTAGCAGCATTGTTTGATGGAAAAAGGGCAGATTTTGACCAGTTGACTTTAAAGCCCGATAAAACTCCAAATTCATCCAACAGTGATAAAAGGTACGGGGTAGATTGTAATGGGTCTTCTAGAAAAATTAAAACGTCGTCAGCGTAAAGTGCCAAATGATGCTTAGTCCCTAGAATAGAAATAGGCTTAATAGCAGGGGTTTGTCGGATCATCTGGGCCAAGGGCTCAAGGGAAAGTACAAAGAGCACTGGACTTAACGGACAGCCTTGACGAGAGGATCTTGATATTGAAAACAGAGGAGTGCAATTTTTACCTGAAAGCACTGTTGCCGATGGGTTTGCAAATAGCTCCTTTATCAATTGAATGAATCCTTCACTAAATCCTATCGCCTCCAAGACCGACCATAAATAGGACCATTCCAGCCGGTCAAATGCTTTCATCGCATCAAGGGATAAGGCAGCTTGTGGAGTTTTGGTGTCTATAGCTGCATCAATTATGTGTAGTAATCGCCTGACATTATCCAAGGCCAGACGTGACTTGATGAAGCCAGTCTAGTCAAAGTGAACTAGCGATGACAGATTGGTCTGAAGGCGGTGGGGAAGTACCCTAGCGTATATCTTCACATCGGAATTCAGTGAACTTAGAGGTCTGTAACTATCACATTCTGTTGGGTCTTTGTCCTATTTCAGGAGCAAGGAGATGACTGCTATATTAACATCCCTACTGAAACTAACTTTCTCTATTGCATAATGAATCATATCTAGAAGCCGTGGACCGAGAAGGTCCCAAAAGGATGAGTATAGCTCAGGGAGTATGCCATCCAGCCCTAATAATTTACCTTTTTGCATGCTAAGAACAGCATTGTTTAGTTCTTCTAGTGAGATTGGCCTAGCTCAGGGGTGGGCTATTCCGGTCCTGAAGGGCCGGTGTGTATGCAGGTTTTTTATTTTTATCAATTACCATAACTAATTGACTTAATTGGTTGCATACACAAATATAGATTTGTCCAATGATTAGATCAAAGAAAAATGTTTTTTGAAGGGATACAAGAGTCTTTGGTAATCATTCTTTATAATTTAAAGAAATGCGCCTGAAATTTCAGATTTCATGAATGGTTTGCCTAACTTAGACCATCAACTAATTAAAGGCCAGAAGTTGGTGTGAAAACCAGGGACAGATATGGCCTAGCTAATCTGTTGGCATCCTCCTCAGTGAGACGGGGTAAATTCAACTGAGTTTGATTTGATTTGATTTATTTGGCAATAAAAGTGCATATAAAATACATAAAACAATAATTGCCGAGGATAACACACAAAAGCACAAAACTTATTTCCAGTGTGGTCCTCGGAGAAAAAGAAAAAAATAAAAGAAAAAAATAACAAACAGCAAAATTGGCATGTAATGAAAAAATGACTAAATTGCTAGACTGTCATTCTAGTAAATTTGATAACAAAAAAAAAAAAAAAAAAACAGAAAATGTGTGTATTGCTATAACAAAAATAAAGAATTAACAGAAAGATGGTTTTAACTGAAAAGGAATTAGTAAAATACAAAACTATTCTGTTCAATGGCTAGAAGTTGTGACAGCAAATATTCCTTAACATTTTTCTTGAACAAATCTTTTGTGGATGACAATTTAGTAGATTCAGGTCATTCATTCCACAATTTAGCACCAGTATGGTAGAAGCTATGTTTAGTAAACGAACCAACATGATTAATTTTAAAATAACCAAAACTATTTCTAGTACAGTGAGATGAGGACACTTGGAAGTTTACTTTCATAGAGCAAGGTGAAGTATTATTATAGATATTATATACATGATTCAGTTTTAGTTGTTTGACTCTATATTCTACAGGTAGCATGTTTACTTTGTTGAATTCATCAGAACCAATATGACTTCTTGGAGGAAGGTTTAACATAAATCTGATTGTCTTGTTTTGAGCTATTTGTAATCTAGATTGAGATTTCTTAGACAGACCACAATACCATGAGCTACAGGCATAGTCAAAATGACTCTGGATTAAGGCTGATACAAGTAATTTCTTGGTTTTAAGATCTAGTTTTCTAGCATTTCTATACAGGAATTGGACTTTGTTAGTACAGTTTGATACAACTTTATCTGCAATAATATCACCTGACAAAGACTGATCAAGAGTAACACCTAAGTAAGCAACCTGCTGTTTTGACACTATTGATTTTCCACCACAAGATACATTCACTTGATTATGTTGCCTAAGTCTACATTTAGATCCAAATAAAAAACTTTCAGTTTTCCCGAGGTGTAGCGAGAGGTTATTGTCAATAAGCCATTCTCGTACTGCAGAGAGTTCTAGACTGAGTGCCGTTTCCATCTCCAATATATTCTTTCCCGACACAATCAGTGCTGAATCATCTGCATAAAAAAGCAATTTACAGTTGACTGCTGCCAACATATCATTGACGTATATCAGAAATAGCAACGGACCCAGAACAGAACCCTGCGGTACACCACAGGAAACATTACACTCATCGGAAGTTGTACCATTAACATCAACTAGCTGCTTTCTCTCTGATAGATAAGACCTGAACCAATCAGTGTTATTCATACCTAGGGCATTCAACTTATGTAACAAAATATCATGGTCTACAGTATCAAAAGATTTCTGTAAGTCTAACATAACCATACCAGTGTAATTGCCCTGATCACATTCCAGTCAAATATATCAAACATGTATCTGTTGAGTAGGAAGAGCGAAAACCTGACTGCAGTTCATACAAAATATTATTCTGAGTAAGATAATTGTTGAGTTGGTTGAACACAATACGCTCAAAAACCTTAGATAAAATACTCAGTACAGAGACTGGTCTATAGTTGCCTACTTCTATTTTGCTATTCTTCTTGTACAAAGGCACTACTCTGGCAAGTTTTAATTCATCAGGTACAATACCGAATCTGAGAGACAAATTGACAATATGAGATATAGGATAAGCAATAACACTGGCGCCATCTCTAATAAATCTCGCTGGAATATTATCCATACCTGTTGCTTTGGTTGGGCTCATATCACCCATAATCTTGAAAACATCATCATAAGTGACTACATTCAATTGAAAAATATTTCCTGAGGTAATGTGTATAAAATTTCTTAACAAAGTCTAAACCAAATCTACCAGTACCTGCTGGTAAAGCATTAACAAGTGTAGAAGCAAAAGTAGTAAAGAAATTGTTAAAATGATTGGCAACAGCCCCTTTGTCAAAATTTAAAATATCATTGATTTTGAGACCTATGTTATTGGATTTAGTCTTACAGTTAAAAAAATCATTACACTGTCCTTTGTCAAAAGATACCTCTGATCTGTGCAGATCTGAATAAAATTTACAAAACATTTCATTAATTTTTACAGAATCAGTAGTGATAAAGCGCCCTCCATAATTATTGGCACCCCTGGTTAAGATGTGTTAAAAGCCTTAAAATAAATTCAATTTTTATTGCAGAAGCATACTCTCACACTGAAAATTGTAGAAAAATGTAACCTTCAACTCAAGTGAATTTTAAGGAAAAAAAAAAAATCCTGACTAAGAAATAATTATTTTTCATAAAATCACCTGTTCCACAATTATTGGCACCCCTAACAATTCCTAGGAAATAAATGTCATTGAAGTATTTCTGTCATTTCTACAGTAGTTTACAAAGTTGATCAGAGTATCTAGGAACATTTAATTAGTAATTCATCACTTCCTGTTTCCCTGGGGTTTAAAAATATGACGTGACACTGAGGCCATTTCTCTTATCCACTCTTCAACATGGGAAAGACAAAGGAACACACCATTCAAGTAAGGCAGATGTGTGTCGACCTTCACATGTCAGGCAATGGCTACAAGAAAATAGCCACTCGCCTGCACCGCCCATATCTACTGTCAGAGGAATCATTAAGAAGTTTAAAACAACTGGAACAGTGGTAAACAAGCCTGGACAAGGACGCAAGGTTATTTTGCCACCATGCACAGTGAGGAGGATGGTAAGAGAAATAAAAAGTTCTCCAAAGCTCACTGTTAAAGAATTGCAACAAATGGTAGCATCTTGGGGTCACAAAGTCTCCAAAACAACCATCAGGCGCTATCTACATGCCAAAAAGCTGTTTGGGAGGCATGCATGGAAAAAACCTTTTCTCACTCACAATCATGAACGCAAACGTCTGGAGTTCGCTAAGCGGTACTGGGACTTCAACTGGGACCGTGTGCTTTGGTCAGATGAGACCAAGATAGAGCTTTTTGGCAACGAACACTCTAAGTGGGTCTGGCGGAACACAAAAGATGAGTGTGCAGAAAAGCACCTCATGCCCACTGTGAAGTATGGGGGAGGATCGGTGATGCTGTGGGCCTGTTTCTCTTCCAGAGGCCCTGGGAACCTTGTTAGGGTGCATGGCATCATGAACGCTTTGAAATACCAGGACATTTTAAATCAAAATCTGGTGGCCTCTGCCCAAAAGCTGAAGATGGGTCATCACTGGGTCTTTCAGCAAGATAATGACCCTAAACATGTGGCCAAATCTACACAGAAATGGTTCACCAGTCACAGAATCAAGCTCCTCCCATGGCCATCTCAGTCCCCAGACCTCAACCCCATTGAAAACCTGTGGAGTGAGCTGAAGAAGAGAGTGCAGAGGAGAGGACCCTGGTCACTGGATGATTTAGAGAGATTGTGCAAAGAGGAATGGTCGAAGATCCCTCTTTCTGTATTCTCCCATCTTGTGAAACATTATAGGAGAAGATTAGGTGCTGTTTTGTTGGCAAAAGGGGGTTGTACAAAGTATTATCATCAGGGGTGCTAATAATTGTGGCACACATGATTTGATGTAAAAGAATTATTTCTTAATGTGGGATTTTTCTCCCACTGAATAAATGCACTTGAATTAAAGATTGGATTTTCCTCTTTTTTTCATTGTGGTCCTATATTATTAAGAAAAAAACTGAATTTATTAGAAGCTAAAGAACACATCTTAACCAGGGGTGCCAATAATTATTGAGGGCGCTGTATCTCCTGTCCCAGTTTTAATAGTTTAATTAACTCTAATTCTCATGGCTAATAAATGGCTGGGTCTTGATCCGCAAAAATAGTAACGCTGTCTGGTTCTATGAATTAAAAACTCTGACTGTTGTTGAAGAATAGGATTTATTTCCTTTTTAACTACTTCACATTGAGAAGCTAATTGTTCAGAGTAATTAGTCGACAGGTCAGATTCTAATCTCTTAAACTCTTCTTCTAATTTTTGTAGTTTATTCAACTGTGTCTTACGTAGATTAGAGGCAAACAATGTGGAATAGCTCCTAATAAAGCATTTAATTGAATCCCACAGTATTCTGGGATCGTTAACAGAACTGACGTTAAACTCCAAGAATTCTCTAAGTTTCTCCACAAACTGTGTCCTGAATTCCTCTTTTTTCAACAAAGTGGCGTTAAAATGTCACCTAGGTGCACGCGATGACACATTGCTATACACCACTGAGCAGAGCACACCTTTATGATCAGAAAGAGCTATAGGTATCAGAGTAGCTTTAAAGATATCCTGAAAAGTTTGGCGGGATGTAAATATATAATCAATTCTCGAGAAAGACTTGTAACGGGCAGAAAAAAAGAAATAATCTTTAACTGAGGGGTTAATTAATCGCCACAGATCTATAATCCCTACACTACTGGCCCACGCCTGAAGTGTGGAGGATGCCAGTTTTTGAACAGCCTGTCCTGTCGTTGGCTACATTCCAAACAACATTAAAGTCTCCGCCAACTATAAACGAAAACCCACTTAACTCCAACATTGTTTTTGCTGGACTGTTATAGAAGTCTCTGTCAAAAGTATTTGGTGCATATACAGATAAAAAGGCGATTTTCCTGCCACTGACCTCTGCTCTGACAATAGCCAGTCTGCCCGCTGTATCTGACCATGTATCCAAAATCCGGGATTTGAGATTATGTCTAACTAAAATGGCTACACCCCTGGGTCTAAATGCTTTCTTAATAATCACAGGCTTATATATTTGTCTTGATTATTCAGTAAATAAATTGTGTGATCATTGATCAAGCGATCTTAAGCAGGGTGAGCTTGAAAGAAATGATACGTTTAAGGGTCAGAGACACACTGCACGTCATGTGAAAATCCCGTAATGTCAGCGTTACCACCAGGGAGACATTGGGCTTTAGGGAGTTAAAAAGAATAATATGTCATGTAATTAAATTAATATAAGTACTGTATCCTCAATTTTATGGTGTATCATTGTATCATCAGTGTAAGACCAGAAAGTCCAGTCAGCTGCGACTGCATGGGTGTACAGCCCCCCAAAGCTCGCTTCTCCACTTTTTTGAGCTGTATTCGGCCAACACTGTTGCATTGGCAACCGAAATTGATAAGTGTTATAAATGAAGTATATCACATGTCCATATCAAATATGAAAGTAATTGGTCCAAAATTGCAGCCTCTACTGCATCCACAAGGAAAACTCTATGTTCTGCCACTAATGTGTGTATTATGCGGCCAATACTGTCACCATGGCAACCAAAATCGAATGGTGTTATAAGGGAAGTATAACACAGGTACATACCAAACATGAAAGTAATCGGTCAAAAATTACACCCTGTTCAGCATCCACAAGGAAGAGTGTATGTTTCAGCACAAATTTGCACATTATTCGGCCAATACGGTCGCCATGGCAAGAAAAATTGATAGGCGTCATAAGTAAAGTGTAAAATGTCAATACCAAATATGAAAGTAATCGGTCAAAAATTGCAGCCTGTACTGCATCCACAAAGAAATTTTTTTTGCCACTCATTTGCATATTATGCAGTGAATACTGTCGCCATGGCAACCGAAATCCATAGGCGTCATGAGTGAAGTGTAAGACATATCCATACCAAATATGACAGTAATCAGTCAAAAATTGCAGCCTGTATTGTGTCCACAAGGAAATCTCTATGTTTTGCCACTAATTTGCATGTTATTCAGCCAATACTGTCGCCATGGCAACCAAAATCAATTGGAGTCGTAAGTGAAGTACAACACATGTCCATACAAAATATGAGAGAAATCGGTCAAAAATTACAGCCTGTAGAGTGTCCACAAGAAAGTGTTTACGGACGCGGACGTAGCGGCGGCAACACACTTGAATCCACAATAGCTGCCCAACTTCATCCAGGGGCTACAATTGGCATACATTTGACATTGATAATAATTAAACTGTGGGACGTATTTGCCATTTCTCGTAGCCAGCTTCACTCTACTGCAGGTGTATATGCGGGCATGGTTGAAGAGTACTTGGAACGTGTCAGTTTTCAACATCACTTCCAAGTCTCACCACAACAGTTCACTGGATTTTATTTTATTCTCCCCAGTCGAATCGGAACTGTAATTTCTGGCGTGTGTAATGCGGTGACGGCAGCTTGCTTGAAATTAAGGGAAGACAGAAAAATCCCTTTAACTAATACATGATCTTGTGTGGTTTTCAATCACTTCCCTAGTTTAAAAAGTTTTCTGATAAGAATAATCAATCAGCAAATTAAAGTGCACAGCTTCCTTCCTTTCCTGAGTCCAACAAACCTGTTAGGTTTGCGGAAGGACACCAGTAGCGAGTCATGAATCCAAAGAATGATTTTTATTGAACAAACGATTCCAAACAAACAAGGCACATGGGCCAACAGAAAATTTACGAATGATCAGAAATAATGCAGGGGAAAAGGAGGGCACAACTCCACTTCAAAAACTGAAAAGTCCAAACTGAAAAAACTGCAGGATTAAGGAGGGCACAAAACCAACAAAAAACTACACACAATGAGCTGAAACAAATAGGGTAGTATAAACTAAATGATATGATCAAGAGCATAAAACACACAGCATGAGAGCAGGCATAGACCCAACATGGACACAATGGACCGACTGCCAACTGGAAAGCCTCTGCAGAATAAGAAGGTGCAGGGCTGATGAGAGAACACGGAACACCTGAGGAGAACAGGGAGGGAACAAAGCATGAACATGAGACATTGGACAAGGCTTAATGACATAACGAGCCCATTAAGAAAATGGGAATGCTCAGCTAAGTACCAATGAAGTATAGCAGATTGAAGGAAGCGTGAAAAAGTTATGCAGCAAAGTAAAGCAAGATCTGAAATAATATCGAAGCGGGAAATCATGACAATTGACACCCTACCTAAATTAGTTATATTAGTAAAGTGCCTGTCTAAGAAAAACACCTCCCGTGAATGTTAGTAGATGTTAGTAACTAAAAACAGTTAATTGACATTAAGCTTAGAAAGGCCCGAAACCAGAACAGCGCTGAAGGAAAATGGAAGTACCGAAGCCAGCCAATAGCAAAGAAGCAGTGCATGCACTCGAGAAAACAAAACATGGACAGGAACGCAGACATGAGGAGAATTCCATTTGGCAGTGCAGGACAGGATCTAAAAACAGACACAAGGCTAGACTAAGGTAAAACTAAAGGGACACAAAGCAGACAGAACAAGAACATAACAAAACCAATCCCAAACTCTCCACGACCAATGGTTAAATAGTTTTGAACCTTGTCAAAAAGTTATGAAAGATCATAAATAGTATTATGTGGGATGGTGTCATAACAGAATGGGAAGAATGTTCCATGCGCCTGTGCAAATGTGTATGGTGGGGGGGCAGAGACATCAGCATCCATCCTTCTGCAGATTTAAAGGCACAAGCTGGAAAGTTACAATACTCGGCAAATGAATGAAGTTTACTGGAGGTCGGAGTGATGAAAAAGAAAATAACTGGGGTGCAGGGCTACAGAAAGATCAATGCCCAAATATTGGGACAGTCTGAAGCTACATAAGAAGTTTGAAGGCTCGATCCAGCAAATTGTGGGAGTATGAATGCTTTTGAAAATGAAAGAAAGTCTATTGAGTTGAGAATGATATGAAAAAGGAGGGATGGAAGTTTAAGATCTTCAAGAAAACCTAAAAAATGACCAATCTGACTCAAGCATGAAGCTGTGCATCAAGTTTCCAGCTGTGAAAATGTATGAGTATAATAAATGGCCCATTATAAGTTTTTGGCGAAAGAGAATGGGATAAACGTGAGATCACCAATATTTTTTTACCTTTGACCACCAAAATCTAATCAGTTCATCCATGAGTCCAAGTGGACATTCAGGGCTCAATCCTCCCATTTTTTACCACTAGACGTTGGGCTTGTGACAAAAAAAAGTCACAAGCCCTCAGAAGATTTTAAGACCCTTACTGAAAAAGACTAGAATATCATGAAATTTAATGTCACAGGTTTAAACTTTATTTAAACACTTTATATAAATCCATCCATCCATTCTCTATACCTGCTTATTCCTCACTAGGGTTGAGGGGGAAGCTGGAGCCTATCCCAGCTGACTATGGGCAAAGGCTGGGACCCACCCTGGACAGCTCGCCAATCCATCGCAGGGTGCACGCACCATTCACGCACCATTTGCTCTTACACTCATGCCTATGGGCAATTTAGTGTCTCCAATTAGCCTAATATGCATGTCTTTGGACTGTGGGCGGAAACTGGAGTACTCGGAGGAAACCCACGCCAACACAGGGAGAACATCCAAACTCCACAATGGAAGGCCCCGGGCCAGATTCGAACCCACAACCTTCTTGCTGTGAGGCGGCAATACTAACACTAGCAGTTTCAATGAAACCGATTATTTCTTACATCTTGTGTTCATACACTGCCCGGCCAAAAAAGTCACCACTGGATTTAACAAAGCAAACAGGTAAGAGCCTTCCATTGGATAGTTACCACAGTGATTATTATGTTTCCGCCGTCAACAAGTTATTTAACCCTAACTGATGCAGTTATTAGCTTCACATTTCTTAACCACCCATGTCAGATCATATCCTGTGGTCGCGGAAAAGGTGTTACTCTGTTTCAGAAGGGTCAAATTATTAGCCAGCATCAAGCAAAGAAAACAACTGAGGAGATTGTTGAAACTGCCAAAATTTGGTTAAGGACTGCAGTGAACCGCATAATATTATCTCAGACAGGAGCATCTGCGCGGTTGCTAGCCTAAGTCTATATCGAAGCTTACTGCCCTTCCAAGACATTACACCATTAGCGTATTCTATAGGTATAATCACGAAAGTTGGCAAAAAAGAGAAACGTAATGTTACACTGAAGAGTTGGAAAATGACGTTGATCTAAGGACACTCTCTGACAAAGTGGACATGTGAAAAACCCATTGCAAAATCTGGAGTACCTATATTAGAAAGCCCCTTTCACAAAACAATAAAGGAATATGCTGCAGGTAAAAAAAAACACAGATCTCGTATGACAAGACACTTTTACATTTACTCGGTAGCAGTGATTGTGGATATCAGCAATAGCTTTTTGTTTAGTGAGAATTCCAAGCCAAGATATCCATAATGTCATTTTGAGTAGTGGAAACTCAAATGAAAGATATCTAAAACTCAGTTCTCACTAGTCAAAATGTAAATTCTTGATATTAAACAATTAATTTCTTTCCAGTGGAAATGTTCAGTGTAGATATTTGTAACTTTCACCACTGACTTCCATTCAAATTTATTTCAGATATCTCTAATTCAATTTTTACATGTTATAATTCCAAGTTGAAACGTCCATAATGTAATTTGGACTGGATGCAGTTCTGACTAATGTTATCTACAACCCCAATTCCGAAATAGCTGGGACAAAGTGTACATTGTGAATAAAACCAAAACTCAATGACTTTCAAATCACACGAGCCGGTATTTTATTCACAATAGAACAGACAGGGCCGGCGCTCGACCTGAAAATTTGGGGGAAAATATCCATCCCTTTATTGACTACAATTAATCCTGGCTAATTCTAGATGGTTTTCCTTTATTAACACGTTTTCTAATTCAAGAATAATCAAGTGGCAATTGAAGACACGGCTTCTCTCCCCCATGCGATCTAACAGCGACAAAATAATGGGCTACATTCAGTACAGAAAAATAATTTAATTATAAATAGGTCTATGCAGTGGCACTCAGCAACGGTAATTTTTCTGGCAGTTGCTACGGGTACGGCAGTTTTCCAATGCATTTCAATGTAGAGAGGTATGGAAGTCCCAATTTCAAACCCTATCCTAACCTAACCCTGACCCCTAACCCTAACCCTAAACATAATCCCTCATCTTTATTCTAATCCCTTCAAATCGACAGCCGTACCCATAAAACTGCCGTATCTCTAGACCAGTGGTTCTCAAACTCGTTCCTGGCGCCCCACTGTGTATGCTAGTTTTTGTTCCAACCACAATTACAATCTTAGGATTTAACAAGGGGTCGATTTGTCTTAATTAGCTGCAATCCATGTTTAGAGCAGTTATTTACCACCTTTAGCCGCATTTTTATGGACTTATCCATTGTGCCACGAGGAATAAAAACCCTCAAACATGTTATGCTTTTTTTTTCCATGTTGTGGGGATTTTCAGGCAAAAACATTTCTAAACAGATCAAATAGACTGAGAAAATCAGTAAGCTCCAACTTGGGTTGCTGAACACAAGTGTTTTGAATTCTTTCAAAATAATTTGTTTGAACTCAATAAAATGATCATGAAACGAAACAGGTGTGACTTGCCAAATAAATTGCTGGTTTTTGCAACCACGTGTTGACAGTTTCACCAACGAGGAACCTATTGATTGTTTACGTTGATTAAGGGTTCGGTCAAATTTCCCTCTGCACTTATTTATACTGGTTTCTTACATATCTCATTGTGGATATGAAATTTTAACTCTTCATGGCATGTGCAGATTTGTCAAATGTGGCTTAAGAGGACATATAACTGCTCTAAAGATAAATGCACCTAATTAAGGCAAATCAGCAGCTTGTTAAAATCCTAAGATTGCAATTTGTGGTCAGAGCAAAAACAAGCATACATAGTGGGGCGCCAGGACCGAGTTTGAGAACCACTGCTCTAGACACTGCGAATTTTTTTTCCAGCGAGGGCGGCATTTCAGAACTCTTTAGCGAATGAAGGTAATTTTGGCGACAAGTACGCACTCCTGTTTTGGCGGCACGGTCACGCAATTTGCTGTAAAAAATAGACAGCTGTCCGATTGGAAAATGTAAAAGGACGAAACCACGTACTTGTCACCAGAATTACCTTCATTCGCTGAAAAGTTCTGAAATGCCGCTCTCGCTGGAAAAAAAGTTACGTCGCTGAGTGCCATTGCATAGACGTAATTATAATTAAATTATTTTTCTGAACTGAATGTAGCCCATTTGTCGCTGTTAGATCGCATAGGGGGAGAGAAGTCGTGCCTTCAATTGCCACTTGATTATTCTTGAATTGGAAAACGTGTTAATAAAGGAAAACCATTAAGAACAAGCCAGGACTAATTGTTGCCAATAAAGGGATGGATTTTTGCCTAGGCAATCGTCTAGGCAAGCGCCGGCCCTGAGAACAGAGATAACATAGCAAGTGTTGAAACTGAGAAATTTTACAATTTTATCCGCAAAATGAGCTCATTTCAAATTTGATGGCTGCTACAGGTCTCAAAAAAGTTGGGACAGGGGCCTGTTTATCATGGTGTAGCATCCCCTCTTCTTTTTAACACAAAGTGGAGGCGTCTGGGCATTGAGGAGACAAGTTTCTTGAGTTTAGCCATTGGAATTTGATCCCACTCTTGTTTAATACAGGCTTCCAGCTGCTGGAGAGTTTTTGGTCTCCTTTGACGGACTTTTCATTTAATTATGCGCCAAATGTTCTCAATCGGTGAAAGATCAGCACTGCAGGCAGGCCAATTCAGCACACGGACTCTTCTACTACAAAGCCATGCTGTTGTAATTGTTATGATCCTGTCCTGCCTGACCACGTTTTGATTATGAATTCTGCTTTGTCTGACCATGCTTTGTATTTTGTATTGTGATTTAGATGCTTGGCCATGTTTTGTTTTTGCTTTGTCTGTGTATATCTTCCATATTCCACCATTGCAGTTATATTCCGGTCCATGTTTTGTGTCATAACATGCATTGCACTTTGTCTCCCCGTCTGGTCTTTTGTCATGTGATCGCTCACTGCCCCAGAATTGTGTGCCACACTTTCGGGTGATTTCATGGTTTCTGGGATTTCAACCATTCCTTCCAATCTCATTTACTTCCTTCACCCTGCTTTTCTATTTTACTAACAATACTAACAGTTTGTTGTTTTAGTTAAACTTACTAATGCCTGTGATCCAGTTATGCTTTTAAGGCTTCCGCACGCAAGCAATCGTGGCCAGTCGGAAGCTTTTGGAAGTGCCGGGAACCATCCGAAACTCGCGCAAACAATCGTAGAAAGTCAGAGTGATTGGGGAAAAAATTTTATCTCATGATCCACTAATGCTAGCATTTCCGATTGACTTTTGCCAACGTCAACAATAAAGATGGCGGTTGTTTTTGTAAACGGTTTCTAATTGGCTAATTGCAGAGGAAATATTCGCCACCTAGTTTGCACTTGACGAACCGATACTCCCGCGTCCTTCCGACAACTCATACCTTCCGACAAAATCAAACTGGTTTGATTTTGTCGGAAGAGGGATCCGCGTGATCCGATCCAGTCGGAACCTGTCTTATTCACGCGGAAGGGTCAGAACAGGTCGGAAGTCATGATCCACCTATGTCTTGCGCATAACAAAAATTTCCACTCGTAATCGCTCGTAACTGGTCGGAAGGGGAGAATTGGGACAATCGGAGACCTTAAAAGCGTAAGTGGATCACGGGCATAACCAAGACTAACATTGTTTATAGTACTAATTTACTAACAAGCACTAGGGATTGTATAGCTGCACATTACTAACTGACTGACAAGCTCTCAGCACTCGCTGTGCTCTAGTCTCCGCCCCTTGCCTTCACTCAATTTACTTTGCTCTGCTTCGGCAGATTCTCTGCACCTGGCTAATCACTGTTCTGCCTCTCACTCTGTGCACGGTAGAACTCCCTAACTGGAGCCGTATGTTTGTCAGTAGGCTGTCTCTGTGATCCCTGTCCGCGTTTTGGCTTTTGCCAATTTCTTGTAATCAGGTACTTCCTCAAGTTCATTCCTTTGTAATTAGTCTGATCCAGCTCACCTGTCCCCTATCATAGCATGTGACTTCCCCTGCGTGTATTTAAGCAGTCATTTCACTCACAGCTCTTGTCAGAACGTTTTCCTTGTGCTGCAGTTGTTGATGCCTTGTATTCTTAGTGTTATACTTCTGACTGGAACGTCCCGGATTCTGATTTTGGCTTTTTCTTTGATACTTCTCTGCCCGTGTACCGAACCTGTTTTGCCCGACTCTGAGTTTAGTGTTTGCTGCCCCGTGTACAGTTTGGATTACGTCCCTGGGACTCTGATTTTGGACTGGACTCTGTACCGTTGCTTTCTGCCCTGAGGGGGTTTACCCCCCAACTTCAATAAAACTTACTTTTGCTGCAACTTCCTGGTCTCGCATTTGGTTCCAGAACGGTACCTCACAGTAATAGCTGCAATATGTGGTTTTGCATTGTCCTGCTGAAATACACAAGGCCTTCCCTGGAATAGATGTCGTCTGAAGGGGAGCATATGTTGCTCTAAAACCTTCATATACCTTTCCGCATTCATGGTGCTTTAAAACATGCAAGTGTCCCACACCATATGCACTAATGCATCCCCATACCATCAGCGATGCTGGCTTTTGAACTGAACGCTGATAACAGGAGGGGTGGTCTTTCTCCTCTTTAGCCCGGAGGACACGACACCCATGATTTCCAACGAGAATGTCAAATTTGGACTCGTCTGACCACAGGATACTTTGCCACTTTGCTACAGTCCATTTCAAATGAGCCTTGGCCCACAGAACAAGGCGGCGCTTCTGGATCATGCTCAACAGTAATGTCAATGACAGAATCATGCCGGTGAGTGATGCAGTAGCATCTGAGGGCCCGAACATCAGGGGCATCCAGGAAAGGTATTCGGCCTTGTTCCTTAGGCAGAGAGATTTTTCCAGTTTCTCTGAATCTTTTGATGATGTTATGCACTGTCGATGATGAGACCTTCAAAGCCATTGCAATTTGTCGTTGAGGAGCATTGTTTTTAAGGTATTCCACAATTTTATTTACGCAAGCCTTCACAGGTTGGAGAGCCTCTGGCCATCTTTACTTCTGAGAGACTCAGCCAATCTAAGGCATCCCTTTTATAGCCAATCATGTTACACACCTGATGCCAGTTAACTAAATTACTTGCTAAATGTTCTTTCAGCTGATTCTCTTATATATTCATTGCTTTTTCAGCCCTTTTTTGCCTGTGTCCCAACGTTTTTGAGACCTGTTGCAGCCAAAAAATTTGAAATGAGCTCATTTTGTGGATAAAAATGTAAAATGCCACAGTTTCAACATTTGAAATGTTATCTACGTTCTGTTGTAAAAAAACATATTGGCTCATGTGATCTGAAAGTCATTGCATTTTGATTTAATTCACAATTTACACTTTGTCCCAACTATTTTGGAATTGGGGTTGTATATTATATAGCATTCTTTATTTATATTTCAGCTATGCGTTATATATATTTTTTATTTTTTTCATTATTTTTTTATTATCTTAATACTGATAATAACTTACTTGGGTCCAAGGGAAAATATAATGCAGAGTTCAAGGGGTAAGATTACGTAAGTTTTTACTTCCTCCTACTCCCTTTCGAGCATGTTGGCGAATATAATGACTTTTTGCATTTCCTTTCGTTTACTCATGTCTTACTGTCTTTTTTACACTACTCTGCTTACATGTTCAAAATCTTTACATTGAAAAAAAAAAACAGTTGATTGCAAATTGAGCAAAGTAAATGGGAAGGGGGTGAGAGCAATTGTCGGATAGAGGATGATGATTTTGAAGACCTTAACGTTGCTTCGTTCTGCACGTAATTTGCCTGAATGTGTTTGCTCATTATTAATTTGGCCGCTGTGTGCAAATACGATAACAATTTACATGTCACGTTCGATACACTTAAACGCAATGTTTTCCACCTTCACTATAGGCTATTTAGACGCTCAAAAGTAACCAAAATCAAGAGCTATGAAATGCTTTATTTCAAATTAATCTTGTTCAATTATTAAATAAAAAATGCTACAAATTTGCGGCACACATTTGCCTGAACGTGCTTGCCAAGTCTTCGGTGCATTTGTCTATTGCTTGCAATGCGAAAATAATTTCTCTCACACATTCACTTTCGATTTTGCTTCACAAAATGTTTCCCACTTCGGGTATATCATATCTCAGAAGTCAAGGCAAGTCTAACCGCGCCTTAATATTCGGGCCAGTACGGTAGTTTGTGTACGAGGCAATTAGGAAAAGTATCCCACTTTAGAGGGAAAAAAGTTACTTGAAAAATTTACTGGGAATAGGAAGAGGTTTTAGAACAACAGAAAGGAGGACAAATCTCTCCAGGACAGCTTGGTCAGGCATCTGTCCACATCCAACTGAATAATAGCCGTAAATTCGCCAGCTTTGCAGAAGTGGACTCTGTACTGAAACTATTCATATGTCACTCACAAAGCGCAGTAATATTTATGTATTTAGTGCGTCAGTTTGGACACATCACATCAGAACATTTAGGAAAATGGGCGAATAGAACCACCAACGTCATTCAGCGAGAGGAACGGAAAATCTTATTCTGTCATCTTTCCCGAATCAGAACAGACGTGGCACTAAAATTACGCCACAACGCAAAGTATTGTATCGATTTATGTATTGCCATTGCTTACCTTGCCGTCAGAAAAAAGCTAAAAAGAAGGAAGCAGTTATGTCTCGGAGTTGACAGAAATTATGGAACTTGCCAGGTCACAAACAACTTGAGCACAGTCACTTAATTCTTTCGTTTTAGGTCGCGTTCTGCGCAAGTCTATTGGAGGTTCTATCTCCTCGGCTACGTTTTAATTCCCGCCTCTGCACCGCCTACTGCCCTAGGAGGCCGGGTGCTTGTCACTGTAGCCCAGGTGCAAGCATAGACTGTATAAAACCGTGCAACCGTGACGTCATCCATTGGTTTCAGCATACGAATTAGGAAGACTCGATTTTGGCAATTTGAATAGAGCCATTTTGTCATTTTGAAACCAGATAATAATTTACAAAAATGAACATCATGATATAGGGGAGAGTGGGGCACCATGAACATGTTTTTAATTTTTTTTGTTGTGACACCTGGACAATCGAAAGTGGGCACTTCTCTTGTTTGGCAAAGGAAAGTGTTGACAATTGGCAACCTTCTGCCAAGTTAAAAAATTGTTGGGAGTTTCTCTGTCTGTATATCATCTTGGTTTAAAAAAATATTGGAAAGTGGTTCAAGGTGCCCCATGGGTGGGGCATATTGAACCATACATTAGGGCTATTTGAACCATATAACAAAAACCAGGAATAATTTAACAAAAACAAACATTCAAAGTAACTGCTTAACTTTATTAACAATAGCATACATACACAGGTTTTTTTTTTTTTGACATGTTGAAAACTTGTATCAATAGGTAACCATAGTGACTACCATGCCCTGGGGCCCAATCCACAATCCCTTTTCGATTCTATATTTAAAGTAGCCTACTTATTTCAAAATGGGTACTGAAATGATTTTAAATGCTCAAATGATACTGTCCTCTGTTATGGTTGCAACAAGTATGCTACAGATCCAACGTTCACCCTGTGTCCTACAATGCTTTATTGGCAGTGAAAGTCCCCTAGATCAACACTGAATTGTAGCATGGAGGCAACTCTTTTAGTGCCACCAGTGGTGAGAGGGTTTGGAAGACACATAACAATGTCCTCTCTTCCAACCGTGGCCTTGTCTTCAATGCCTGGTTTTATTAATTGTCGACACATTTTTTTCGACTGTCTGTAGAAATCTATATCATATGATGCTTCTCCTTCATCTGTTGATACACCAGTAACCTGTGCAACATAATGGACTACTTTGTTTGAATTAACAGGTGTCATTTTGACAAGGACACAGTCACCAATTTCTGGATCTTTTGCTGCTAGTTCAGCAAATTCTGAATGACCTCCCATGTCAGAGAAATCCTCCTCATAGTCACTTGACTCTCCATGGTCTGAAATTTGGTTTTCAACATTCTCATCGTCATCTGAACTTGAGGTCTCAGTGGAGGGAACAATTTTATAACTAGCTAAAAATCATGTTCTCTCCAAACCACCTTGCTGGGGCACAATGAAATATGGTTAAACCTGCCCCACCTTTTCTGGTTCATGGTGCCCCGCAGGTACTCACGTGTGTAATTGCATGCTTACAGTTATATGCACAGAAAAGATTCAGAATCAATAACTACATAATTAGCATGACAAAAGACACTCTTTGTTTTAATTGATCAGCCAAAGTTGTCCATAACATTTACTGCTGAAATGGAACAAAAACTTTCCTCAAAAAAATTTACTTTGATGGTCTCAAAATAAAAAAATTCATGCAAAATTTACGAGACAATGGATAACTTCTATCTACTTCTGTAGTTCATCCACTCGCCACCAGGGGCTTATACACCAGAGACATCTAGGAAATGAAACCTGTACCAAGGGGACAACAGTGGGTTGGTTCATGGTGAACTTATGTCCACGGTGCCTCGCTCTCCCCTATTGAAGGAGATTTGAATAAATACCATAAAGTAATGAGGAAAATCATTATTGAAATGAGAAATCAGGTGGGAAAGTAGGGTCATTTTCTCATAGACTTCTATAGGATTGAACTTCTTTCTGCAACCATCGATGTCGCCATCTGCTGGCCATTAAATAGAATACAAATTTCTGAGATTTCCACATAAGCCTCAGTTTCCAGACCCGGGTGCTGTGTCCATCTTTTTATACAGTTTATGGGTGCAAGAGTTGTTATTTCACGCTATATCTCGTTCCAATCAATGAAAATCCCCCTAGTTTTTCGCTTTCATGACCCACAACTGATAAGTACTTGAATTTCGGCTGATAGGAGCTAAAAATAAAAAAAAAATCACTGAACAAGAATTTACACTTCGGCAAGGCCAAAAGTTGACTGGAGGAAGGAAGACTTCGCATCCCAAATAGGTGCATCTCAAAGTGTAGGCTGTATGCTTCGAAGGCTGTATTTTTAGGGGCCGTCACTTAATTCCATCCGCCAAACTGACATCATGTCATTTCATCTCTGTTAAACAGCTTAAGTTTAAGCGAGTCGTTTCTGATTTCCCTAGCCCTAACCTTAACTCCAACCTCTAACCCTAGCCCCAAATCTAACCCTTACCTTAAATTTAACCTTATCCCTAACCCTAAATGTTAGTTTGGCTGACAGAAGTAAGAGATGACCCCTAAAAATGCAGCCTTCAGAGGCTTTAGCCTACACTTTGAGAGGTACCCATTGAGATGCACCCAATATATCCCCATCCTCTTGATAAGTCTGATGTAATACATCATGTGATAATGCTGTTTCCAGGTCCAAATATAACAAAATCACGTGCAGTACACTGTAGACATGGCCAAGTCACTTAAGGCTGGCACACATTACAGGATTCTTCAAACCTTCACATATTTAGAGACCACACACTTGATGATAACAAAAGACAGATCGCACAAAATCTCTCTCTTCTGATCTTATAGTGAGTGGTGTGCACTATGGAGCACACCACACACTACAGGATTTCTAGTCGCAAATATTAAACATGTTCATTATTTACGATCTCTCCTTCCGAGGCCTTCCGAGCGGATCGGACCGGACAAAACCATTCTTAACACACCCCACACCACAGGAAAATCAGACAAGATGTCGTTTGCAAACATCAGGCAATCAGGCCTTTGCTGGCTTTGATCGGAAGGGGGAGATCGGGACAAAAATTGGCCCGATTATCCTGTAGTGTGTACCAGGCATTAGACTATCATGTTCACGCAGGCAAATTGCTTTTCCGAAGTCCCCAAACGGGTAAAAAAGGGATTAATATCCTATAATTTGAACCGTGTGGGGTCCGTGTTCGTGAGAACAGGGAAAATGTGGTGGTCATTAAAGTGGGGCTAAGCCCGAGCTAAATGCATCCTGCGCCCGGAAAGAGAAAGTATATACTCGGCGAACACCAATGAAAATGGGGCTCGTTAGAAGGCCCACTTGCAAATGTTAATCTGAGTGAGGGGCATGCTGGACTACTCACACCGGGCCAAGGTTTCACTGAATTCTTTTTAACTTTCCTTATGAGCTGCATTCATCGACCTTTCACCTTTTCATCAACCGGCAAGCGATAAAATGACAACTCCGGACATGTCTGACTAATTAACACACATCGGAATACAACCCTGTGGCATACTGCCAGTACAGTGTGAAGCACGTTTGGACCAGGAAACAGTATTATCACGTGATGCGTTACATGGCTTAACAAGAGGATTGTAAGAAATTGGTCACACTTCTTGCCCATAGACTGCATAAAAAGATGGACGCAGCACCCGGGTCTTAAAACTGAGGCCAATGTGGAAATCTTTACAATTTGCATTCTATTTAATGGCCAGCAGATGGCAACGTTGGTGGTTGCAAAAAGAAGTTTAATCCTATAAAAGTCTATGAGAAAATGACCCTACTTTCCCACCTGATTTCTTATTTCAATAATGATTTTTCAGATTACTTTATGGTATTTATCGCAAGTTTCAAGTCTCTTCAATATATCATGATGTTCATTTTTGTAAATTATGGTCCCAAATAGACTAGAATAAAGAATAAAGCCAGAATACCAGTATGCTTTAGGGGCATGGCTATCCTCTGGTCCTTTTCTGATAAGGTCAGATCCACACATAGATCCCCTCGCTCCTCCCTGGATATTCAATTCACGCTCTCGTCCAGTAAGAATCACATCCGATTTCAAATTGCCAAAATGGCGCGATTCAAATTGCCAAAATCGAGGCTTCCTAAATCATATGCTGAAACCAATGGGTGACGTCACGGTTGCTTCGTCCATCTTTTTATACAGTCTATGTTCCTGCCTCCTAAGTGGGCGCGGTCGCGGAAGTATTGGGAGCGTTCTACTTGCAGAGTAAAGGTTGGAATATCCAAGTATCTATCTTATATCTGCATGATGCGTTTATATTTCTTGTTATTTGGCTACATGAGGGATTTTGCTGCATACATCTAAGAGTTATAAACCATTCATTCTAACTTGTGAAACATGTAAATTTCCCTCTGGCTGTCATGTCGTCTCCTTGTATTTTGCTGTTTTTCTGCCTTAACTGTGCTCCTATTCTGAGAAGTGTCAGTCTTTCTTTATGTCTCTGGTCTTACATTGCTCATCACCTGTGTACAAGTTTATTTTATTATTAATGAAAGAAGATAAATGTTTTGCGAGTCTGAAATTGAAATATCTGGACTTTTTTGGAAAATATAATTAAGACACCAAATCAGCTGCCCCCCTACTTAACCATTCCAAATATCCAGCCATGCATATGGTTAAAAATCATTGTCACCAGTCTTTTCTTGTCCCCAGAATCATAGCTGTTTATTTACATTTGATTACTTTTTGCTCCAGTCCTTTCTATCATGCTGTAGTAAAGTACAAAATAAAAAGCAAAAATGTAGCATGCCAAATAGGCTCTATACCTCTGGAACGTTGCATCCAAGGAGTAATTTCTAGTCTCAGTCACGTGGTTGCCCTGTCCCCTTAGTGAGACTTGCGGCAGGTCCTGAATGAGCTCATTGCTATGGGCAGAAGTCTATGAGTGCATCTCAAAGTGTAGACTACAACCCTCGTAGGCTTCATTTTTAGGGGTCGTCACTTAATTCCATCTGACTAACTGTCATGATGTCATTTCATGTCCGCTGAGCAGCCTTGGTTTAAGCGAGTCGTCATTTGTTTCCCTAACCCTAACTCTAACACCTAGCCCTAAACCTAACCATAAATCTCTTCTTATTCCTAACTCTAAATGTTAATTTGGTGAAAATAAGTGATGATCCCTAAAAATGCAGCATTGAAGACTGCAGCATGTGCTTTGAGATGCACCCTATTACTCCAAGAAGTGTGCAAGGACTCTTGGGTGCATCTCAAAGCGTAGGCAGCAGCCTTTGTTGGTTGCATTTTTAGGGGTCGTCACTTACTTCCATCTGCTAAACTGACACTTAGGGTAAGGGACAAGGCCAAATTTAGGGTTGGATTTTGGGCTAGGTTTAGGGTTAGGGGTTTCAGTTAAGGTTAAGGTTGGGGAAACTAATGACGACTTGCTTGAACCAAACCTGTTTCACGGAGATGAAATGACATTGCATTGGTTCGGTAAATGGAATTAAGTGACGACCCCCAAAAATGCAGCCTTCGAAGGATGCAGCCTTCGAAGGATGCAGCCTACGCTTTGACATGCACCAATTGAGTGTCGTAGACAGCATGCGTGCATCTCAAAGCCTAGGCTGCATCCTTTGAAGGCTGCATTTTTAGGGGTCGTCATTTAATTCCATCTGCCAAACTGGCATGACGTCATTTCATCTCCGTTAAAAAGCTTTGGTTTAAGCGAGTCGTCACTGGTTTCCCTAACCTTAGCCGTAAAACTAACCCCCAACCCTAAACCTAGCTCTACACCTAACCCTAAATTTAACCTTATCCCTTACCCTAAGTGTCAGTTTGGCAGATGGAAGTAAGTGAGGACCCCTTAAAATGCTGCCTTCGAAGGATGCAGCCTACGCTTTGAGATGCACCCCATTTGTCCTCTAATATCATATCAGGTGAGTTTGGTTGCCTCTAGCGGTGAATCCGAAAACTGTCAGGGGAGGCGATCATTTTCGAACTGAATCGCTACAGCTCTCCACGAATGCAGTGCAGGCTGTCCACAAACCAGTCCAGCTATAAGGCACGTGGAGTCATGGGATTTTTTCCTAAAGAAAATAATTTCATCTAAAAGATGACTAATAACACCTAACAAAGTATGTGGATAGATTAAAATATTGGGTAAAATTACACAAAACAGGCTATCATACTTACAGTGCCATGAAAAAGTATTTGCCCCCTTCCTGATTTCTTATATTTTTGCATAATTGTCACACTTAAATGTTTCACATCATCAAACAAATTTCAATATTAGACAAAGATAACCCGAGTAAATACAAAATGCAGTTTTAAAATGATGATTTCATTTATTAAGGGGAAAAAGCTATCCCAACCTACCTGGCCCTATGTGAAAAAGTAATTGCCCCCGTTTGTTAAATTATGAATTAACTGTGATTAACCACATTTTTTTAATTCAATTTCACTCTCCACACCGAGGCCTGATTATTGCCAGACCTGTTAAATCCAGAAATCACTTAAAAAGAACCTGTCTGATCAAGTGAAGTAGGCTAAAAGATCTCAAAAAGCAATACATCGTGCCGCGAACTAAAGAAATTCAAGGACGGGTGAGAAACAAAGTATTGACATCCATCAGTCTGGAAAGGGTTACAAAGCCATTTCTAAGGCTTTGGTACTCCAGCGAATCACGGTGAGAGCCATTATCCACAAATGGAGACAACTTGGAACAGTGCTGAACCTGCCCAGGAGTGCCTGGCCTACCAAAATTACTCTAAGAGCGCATCGACGACTCAGGAGGTCACAAAAGAACCAAGAACAACATCTAAAGAACTGCAGGCGTTACTTGCCTCAGTTAAAGTCAGTGTTCATGATTCAACAATAAGATAGATATTGGGCAAAAATGGCATCCATGGGAGAGTTCCAAGGTGAAAACCACTGCTGACCAAAAAGAAAAAAAAAAAGAACACAAAGGCTCGTCTCACATTTGCCAAAATACATCTTGATGATCCCCAAGACTTTTGGGAAAATAATCTGTGGACTGACGGGACAAAAGTTGAACTTTTTGGGAGGAGTGCGTCCCGTTACATCTGGGTAAAACTAACACAGCATTTCATAAAAAGAACATCATACCAAAAGTCAAACATGGTGGTGGTATTGTGATGGTTTAGGGCTGCTTTGCTGCTTCAGGACCTGGACGACTTGCCGCAATTGATGGAACTATAATTTCTGCTCTCTACCGGAAAAACCTGAAGGAGAATGTCCAACCATCAGTTTGTGACCTCGAGCTCAAACACATTTGGGTTATGCAGCAGGACAATGATCAGAAACACACCAGCAAGTCCATCTCTGAATGGCTTAAAAAAAAAAAAAATGGAGGTTTTGGAGTGGCCTAGTCGAAGTCCGGACTTAAATCTGATTGAGATACTGTGGCATGACCTTTCAACAGGCCGTTCATGCTCAAAAACCCTCCAATGTGGCTGAATAAAAACCATTCTGCAAAGAAAAGTGTGCCAAAATTCTTCCACAGGGATGTGAAAGACTCATTATCAGTTATTGCAAATGTTTGATTGCAGTTGTTGTCGCCGAGGGTGGCACAACCAGTTATTAGGTTTAGGGGGCAATTACTTTTTCAGACCGGGCCAGGTGGGTTTGGATAGCTTTTTCCCCTTAATAAGTGAAATCATCATTTAAACACTGCATTTTGTATTTACTCTGGTTATCTTTGTCAAATACTAAAATTTGTTTGATGATCTGAAACATTTAAGTGTATTCAAACTGAAGTCCATGTCTCTACACTAATCTCATCCGAGTTTTTAAGCAAAACCAGCATAAATTTATCTCCCACAATTTAGCGTGTTTCATGTTAATGAAGCCATCGGGAATGACCGACAATTAATGAATTTCTCTGAAGGTGGGCTTCTGTGCACAAAGCGACGGATTTTGTGAATTTACCGCGCAGATCATGTGATCAGAGATCACATCATGTGTGATAATTGGCTGCGGGTCGCTTAGATCTACCCTGTCTAAGTTACTGTTGTTCACTTCTAGGAGTAATAGACTTCTGCCATGGGAGGAGTGAACATGAGCACAGATTATCACTGACTATTTCGCCCCATTGTAACCGAAGTAATTGTTGGACTTACTTTTCACAGACCGCATATCTTTAGAACATTCTGATGCTGGAATGACATTTTTAAGACCAACGGATCAGGAGAAAATTAACTTTGTTTGAGACCTGTGTCTCTCTCAGCAGCGCTCACGTAACTTCTGGCAATACAGAAATACAGTATGGACCGCGGGAAACCGTGAATAAAAATTTTAAACTGAAATAATGCTTCTGTTTCAGTGCTTAGTAATACGATTATTGTCATTGAGGTTTTATTGTTTTTCGAGGGGCAAATGAATATAGCCTTTTTATTAGATTGCTACCCAGCTAAAGCTAGGGACACACTAAAAGATTTTCACAGTCTTCACAGATTTTGAAAAGACTTGGAGCACACACTACACGACTCGCTTCAGCAGATTCTTGTAAAGACTGGGGATCACACATTTAAGGACTGCAGCAGATGAGGGAGCACACACTACACAACTGCGTCCAGAGTCGGCTTAAAAAATTCAAACATGTTTGAATTTCAGCGACTGAAGTCGGGCGGAGTCTGTTCACGTCACACACTTGCTGATTCCAGTCTGCACCACATCACACACTAACAGATTCTGCGCTGACTTGTCATGACGACTGTCCCCAACTAGAGCTGACTGGTGCAGACTAGCCCCAACTGCAAATCGTGGGTAAAATCTGGCCAAAAATCTTGTAGTGTGTCCCCAGCTTAACACACTTACGTTGCACGATGTCTTGACAAGCTAACCGGACGACCTTAGATCCGTCGTGGCAATGTAACTACTTATGTCGTGACAGCCGGAAAAGTGAAATTCCTAGATTCGTCGTGGCAACGTACGTTGCCAGTTTGTCGTCTGCAGGCCATGGCAACGTAATTTATCAAAGGTTGCCAGTGGGTAACCTTATAGTACCTCATTGCGACTTTGCGCGGTGCTTGCACTCGGCTTTTCCTTCCTCACGTTTATTGGATGGATTTCTCGTGCTTTAATTAGCATTTCCCCTGCACGACTTAGCAGGCCCACTTGTATTCACCTTGCTGAATGAAAAAAGTATTAAATAAAAAAAAATAATAAAAGATAATCAACTTGGCTAACATTGGCACATGCTTAACCCTGCTCAACTCAGAGCACAGACATTGCGAGTCTGTTTGAAAACAATTTATATAAGGAGTGATCTGGGGTTAAATGGGCAAAATTTGATTATTTTTCCAAAAAATTTTTTTTGAATAAAAATATTCTACAATCACCCACTTTTGATAATCACTAATTGCTATAAGGATTAAAAACTGAATTCTGCCATAAAATCATGATTTAAAAGCAACTGTGATGATGAAATTTATGCTTTTCACTCCAGGAAAGTGATAAACATTTGAATAATCAGATAATACAGCCTGAAAAATGGGTGTAAGCCACAGACTAAGACTGAACTCAACTTTTCAATGCGGTCTAATGCATTTTCTATTGATTTCCTAAGGTATTACTTTTTCCACGTTTCTCATGTTTGTGGCAGCCATAACTTTTTTATTTATCATTGAAAATCAATGAAATTTGGGCTGCAGGTACTGTACTTCATTAGAAATGCAATGGCAGAGGCAAAATTTCCCTATCTGTTACATACTTTGAACATTTTTGAGTATTCGTCAGATTCTGCGCAAAATAATTTCAAAATTTGAGTAAAATGCCCCATAATCACAAAACTGATAAATTGGGCAAAGAATGGCTATATCATTGCATTTGGATAAGCAATGGCTTTTAAATGATGAAAGAAAAGCTGAATTCTATCATAGACTTAAAGAGGAATTGGTGCCAGAAGTTTTTTGCATATTTAATGAGCTTGCTTGGTTACCATGGCAACTGCATAAACAGAAAAATGCCAACAGAAAAATTACATATACCTCTTTAGATTAATTCTGAGTTGTTTCCTGGTGTCATTTTTCATTTAACCCCAGATCACCCCTTAAATTTACCACAAACCTTCTTCAGACCAGGATTACCCAATCTGAGTGGCTCAGGCCTTAAAGAGAATGTTACATGCATACTGTGCATCACAAAAACTGTTAAACCCCCTGCTAAATCACGCATTTCAATTGATGACAATTAATACATGAATATGAATTTTACATAAACTGTATATATTATGTCTATTTGTATACAGTATATAATATTTTAATATACAACCCCAATTCCGAAATAGTTGGGACGAAGTGTAAATTGTGAATAAAATCAAACTGCAATGACTTTCAGATCACATGAGCCAATGGGCTCTAATTTCTTGGCGCAGCGCAGGGTGGCGCAGCCTGGCGTGGCGTGGCCCAGCCCACGCAGTGGTAATTTCGTCTTGATTGCAGCCCGCGCAGTGGTAATTTAAATGCGGTGCAACACCGTGCGCAGCCACTTTGGTAATTTGGTAGACGGACGTGCGCCGAGATGGGTGTGGGGCGTAGTAGGGGGAGGTGTCACATATTCATCAAAACGCAGTGACAATTTCGTGAATAAAGTCTCCGCTGACCGTGCGCTGAGAGCTCGCCAGGTTCAACCTGGTTTACATTCTGTGCACTGGTAATTTGGCTGACCGGCGACAGTGCGCACGCATGCGTCACCAAAACCTCACAGGCAGGTTTCCAGAGTGTCAGGCACATTTCAATGCAATAAATAATTACTGCAACCGCTATTTAGTGTAACTATCTGAATCAGCACATAAATTATAGTATCTATATCGATTGTCCTGATGTCAGATCAAAGAGAGAGAGAGAGAGAGAGAGAGAGATGTGTGCATGTGGGCGCGAGTGCATGTGTAGGCTATGTGGGTTTGTGCCCTTCAGCTGCTTTCACACCGGACGCGAAACGAATTTTTCGCACGACTGAATACATTCAAAGTCAATGCAAAGACGTGAATACACGCGTGTATTCGGCGTCTTTGCATTGACTTTGAATGTAATCTGTCGTCTTGAAAAATTCGCTTCATGTCCAGTATGCAAGCGACTTAATACTATTATAAGCTATGTTTCCATCCACTTGTCAATCGAATTATCTGAAGTTCGCCAAAAATATTCATGCGAATAAAGGCGGTAAAAATGCATTTCCAGCTAACAGCATTAAAGCGAATATAAACTTGTGTGTAATGACGTCCCTTGCTGCTACGCGATGAAATCGGTGTATCGAATAGATTTCTGACATTTTAAGCAGTTTCAATTCATTTTCGCACTGAATCGCAGAACCTTCGAGTGAACAGAAGTAGTGTGGTTTGCAACAAAATTAACTGGTTCGCAATAATGGATCGCGTCTCCCAACAAATGATGATAATTGCACAAGTTGTAATAGAGCTTATGTGCCAGCTATTAGCAACATGCAAACCATTATCAGAAGGCAACGACGGCATCGAAACACCGTCACTATGCAGTCGCAGATTTATTCGGCAAATAACGTTTCCATTTGCAGTTGTCGCATAAACCTTTTACCGATCAAGAAGAAAATCCGATGAGATCAACCGTATAAACTTAATGTCGATATCTTGAAAATCAAGTCAAATTTCACCGTTTCCATAGGGCATTTTTTATTCGATATGACTTAATTCGCATAAGAACGTGTGGATGGGAACATGGCTATTGTCACTTAGGTTTTATCGTTTTAGTGGGGAAAGGAATACAGCCTGATTGCTATGATCTCGTACTGAGTTAAGATCACATATTGAAAATAAATGTGTAACGTATCTTGCATTGTTGTCCATGCATGTTAATCCCAAAATTTTATGCAGCAACAGGGTGTAATAATAGGAACACGCGATCCATCGTTTCTCTTCCCAATGATGCAGACAGAAGAAATAAATGAGCAACCGTCGTATTTCATTCCAACTTCAGAAGTTTGAACGATCTGACGTAGTTTCGTTTTGAAATTCCATTCAAGTTCGCTAATGGTAATAATTAAAATGTCCCCAGCTAGCCAGCTAACTCATATTCGTAATGCTTAATATAGACGTAAGCGGAGCAGAAAACATGCCTGATGCAGCAATGTAAAAAGCAACATTCAGGAATCATGCTGATATAGGACAGAGGCTTCTTTATTCCAATTTTAAAGGTGAGGAGAGGAGCTCATTTGATTGGTGAAGATTTGACTCGGCTGTGTTAAACCCATTAAGGCCTTCTCTCCACCCTCTTTGCCACTTGCGCCGGTAGGAGGGACCGAGGCGGGACAGAGGAGTACTTGCGCTAGGCTGCACCGCGCACTTAAATTGCAACATACGCCTGGACACACCCGTTGGCGCGCACATCCTGCTCTCGCCGCGCCTGCGCCACGCCTGCGCCTGGTCTACGAATTTAGAGCCCAATATGTTATTAATAATAGAACATAGTTAACATTTCAAATGTTGAAACTGAGACATTTTACATTTTTATCCAAAAAATGAGCTTATTTCATATTTTCTGGCTGCAACAGGTCTCAGAGAAGTTGGGACACAGGCAAAAAAGGGCTGAAAAAGCAATTAATATATAGGAGAATCAGCTGAAAGAACATTTAGCAAGTAATTAAGTTAACTGGCATCAGGTGTGCAACATGATTGGCTATAAAAGGGATGTCTTAGAGAGGCTGAGTCTCTCAGAAGTAAAGATGGCCAGAGGCTCTCCAACCTGTGAAGGCTTGCATAAAAAAAATTGTGGAATACTTTAAAACAATGTTCCTCAACGTAAAATTGCAAAGGCTTTGAAGGTCTCATCATCGACAGTGCATAACATCATCAAAAGATTCAAAGAAACTGGAAAAATCTCTGTGCGTAAGGGACAAGGCTGAAGACCTTGACTGGATGCCCGTGATCTTCGGGCCCTCAGACGCCACTGCATCACTGACCGGCATGATTCTGTAATTGACATTACTAAATGGGCCCAGTAATACTTCAAGAAACCACTGTCTGTAAACACAGTTCGCCGTGCCAACCACAGATGCCACCTAAAATTCTATCATGCAAAACGGAAGCCGTTATTAAGCATGATCCAGAAGCGCTGCTGTGTTCTGTGGGCCAAGGCTCATTTAAAATGGACTGTAGCAAATTGGCAAAGTGTCCTGTGGTCAGATGAGTCCAAATTTGACATTCTTGTTGGAAATCATAGGCGTCGTGCCCTCCGGGCTAAAGAGGAGAAAGACCACCCCTCCTGTTATTAGCCCTCAGTTCAAAAGCCAGCATCTCTGATGGTATGGGGATGCATTAGTGCATATGGTGTGGGACACTTGCATGTTTTAAAAAGCACCATGAATGATGAAAGGTATATAAAGGTTTTAGAGCAACATATACTCCCCTCCAGACGACATCTATTCCAGGGAAGGCCTTGTTTATTTCAGCAGGACAGTGCAAAACCACATACTGCAGCTATTACAACAGCATGGCTTCGTAGTAGAAGAGTCCGTGTGTTGAACTGGCCTGCCTGCAGTCCTGGTCTTTCACCGATTGAGTACATTTGGCGCATAATTAAATGAAAAGTCCGTCAAAGGAGACCCAAAACTCTCCAGCAGCTGGGAGCCGGTATTTAACAAGAGTGGGATCAAATTCCAATGGCTAAGCTCAAGAAACTCAAGAAACTCTCAAGAAACTCAAGAAACTCTCCTCAATGCCCAGACGCCTCCACTCTGTGTTAAAAAGAAGAGGGGATGCTACACCATGGTAAACAGGCCCCTTTCCCAACTTTTTTGAGACCTGTAGCAGCCATCAAATTTGAATAGAGCTCATTTTGGGGATAAAATTGTAAAATTTCTCAGTTTCAACATTTGCTATGTTATCTCTGTTCTATTGTGAATAAAATACTGGCTGATGTGATTTGAAAGTCATTGCGTTTTGATTTTATTCACAATTTACACTTTGTCCCAACTATTTCGGAATTGGGGTTGTACAATAATAGTACTTTTAGTGAATTACTAGACAGAAACATGCATTTTGCACCACAAAGTATTTTATTAACATTAAAAAATAGAATATAAAGTCTACTTATTCAACACTTTCCTTTTTCACTGAGGCAAACATCAGTTCAATTCGGCATACAATCTTAAATTCAGAGGGAACCTGATTAGTTGGGTGGCGTATTGTAGTGAATAAAAATAAAGGTTCAGAATGAGCAATCACAGATTTCAGTTGAATTCACCAGTTTCAGAGAGGATGCCCAGTCAGTTGATGAAACTAGAGGCAAAGACTCAATCATAAAAACCATAACTTTCCAAAAAAAAAAAAAAGGATCAAGTTGTAAAACCTCACAGCAATACCAACGATGGAAATTGCAGAAGGTGAAGGCTCAGCGCGTTCTTCTTAACTGGTGTGACCCAAAAGAAAGCATTGATCAACATCTCTGTTCGTTAGAACAGGGCACAAAAGCACAACGGTTACAATTTAATCTGACTCCATATATATATATATATATATATACACATATAATAAAGAAGATAAAATTTCATTATAAATGTGTTGAGTTTAGAATCATCATATCATACTTGGTCTTTTGCCAATTTTACACGATTGCGCTTCCGGACCCACACAATCGCAAAACTTTAGTTCGGGGAGCCCTGCATTGGTTAGCCAGCAGCCACCGTAATACGCGAGTAGGGGAGAGCTGGTACGAAAGTAACATTTTTCACGTGGATGTCATTTTAAAAGATAACGTTACAGACCGAAGAAAATTTTCGGAGCGAAAAACTACTTTCGTGTGTGCTCTGTCAATATCAGGTGCTTAATCATCCCAATATTTATTGACTTCGGCATAGTTTGACGTCGAACGGAAGTTGCGCTTTGCTGCTTTCGACCCCTCTAGTTGGGACGAAAGTGGCACATAGGCCGGACAAAAGTAACGTGATGAAATTAACTGGAATCTTTTAAATTACTGTCATTGTTTAGAGTGAGGAAGAACCAAATGATGACCCGAGAGGATATTCTGCTTTGACCAAAATTTAGGGAGTTTCTAAAAGTGATTAAACCATAATTTCAATTAGAATGAAACATACTCCATTCAACTCCTGGAATTTTCCTGAGAATAACAATACCAAACATGATACAAATATGTATTAATATGATGCAGTTGTCACGAAAAGCTCTTAAACTGAATTATTGCATAGGCAATGAGCACAGAAGTTATTGCATAGTAATATACGGAATATATGAGAAAGGTTTGACATTACTATAGTGTCAGAAAATTTAAACAGATGAATTAAGGTCCAGTTTCATAAAAGGAATGACCAGGGCCGGGGGTGATGTTCAGAGGGGTAGAACTGTGATAGTTACCCCCCTCACTTTGCCAGAGTCCTGCTTTTTGTCCTGGGTTGTCATAACCCCCCCCCAGTCTTCCACAGACACAACCAGGAACACTCCACTTCCTTTGACACCACCTAGCCAACCCTAAGGAAGGCCCAACAGTTTATTGTCATACTGCAGGCAACATCAGTCCTTTGAAGTTTAGGGTGAGCCTCAGTTCCTGGGCCCCACCAGTTTCTCAGCCTTTTGCCACGTCCCAGCTGGATTTCCCATCTTACAAAGTTATAACAGATTTATGGAGAAATGTATCAAACAATGTTTCAGTCTCTGAACCGCAAGGGGACAGTCCACATAAAGCAATTAAAAATGCATCATGGGTTACTCCATGTCAAATCAACAGAGGCTTCCCAACTATAACAAAAGCATTATATTTTGAAATTTGAAAGACCTGGCACGGTTCAGTGTGAAGCTGTAGTGGCTCCAAAGCAGACAGTCGATGTTGAACCCATACTCTGTCAGAAATAGTATGACCTGCACTTTTGAAACTGACCGTTAATTTCAGGTACGTTTCCACTGGAATCACTGCAGAGGATGTTCATTCAGCTTATTAACTTCATAGCAAATAAACAAAGACATGACTCAAAACTATTTTTTTTCATTAGCTTGACATTTAGGCTTCATGAAACACACCTCAAACAAATAAGATTATTTTAACCCTTTCATTACCATTGTTGCATTTCCGCGACAGCGCCGATACCGCATCACTTACCATTGTCGCTATTTTGCGCCTAGAGAAAGTCCCTCACAAAAACTGTCAAAGCTCCGCAACAAAACACCCCTTTGGACGAGTCTGGTATCGCACAACATGTCAGTGATGTCATCAGGCTTCCCGTAGTTCCCAATCCTCCGGTTATGCACAGTTTTATTTCATTTTATACAGGTTATTGCAGGCAGTGCATGCTGCAGCACGTGTATCTCTGTTTGTACACAAATGCACGTGTATCTCCGTTTGTACAGAAATGCGCGTGTATCTCCGTTTGTACATAAATCCCATAGAGGAGAAATCGTCTTGTCTTGACAAACCGAAATACGGGTTTTATCCTCATTTTCTGTTTTTACTTTTGGAAAAACTAAGCAAACATATGTGCCAATGGAAAGGTAAATTTATTTTGAACATGTTTTCTGTACATAAAATTGTCCATTTCTGGCGTTTTTAGTTCGAAAAAGGGGGTGAAAATCCACATGCAATATCATGCTGCGATAGCACAAAAATTTACGGTAAGCAAGGGTTGTCTTATTCCCAGTAAGCGGTAGTGAAAGGGTTAATTAATGGGATTTTTCTTCATAAATAAGTAGAGGAAAAATATGGCATCACTAAATTTGGGGAAAATTATGGAATCATCAACAAAAATTCTGAATGAATACTTTGTTGCTCCACCTCAGGTTCTTCTTATGGCCTGAATACTTAGAGGCACAGACTTCGCTAATAAAAAAAACACTCCGGCCAACACCTGGGCATCATCCTGATGAGTTGATGGATGGTGTCCTGAGGGTCCTCCCAGACCTGGATCATGGCATCAGTGAGCTTTTGTGCAATTTGTGGCAGTACTGGGTGGCGTTGGATGCACTGATACATAACGTCCCACAGGGGCTCAACTGGATTTAAGTCAGAGGAACGAGAGAGCCAATCTATGGCATCAATGCTTTTGTCATCCAGAAACTGCCTACACACTGTGACCAAGAGGCCAGGCATTGTCCTGCACCAGGAGGAACTCAGGACCCACTGCACCTGCATAAGGTCTGACAGTTGCTTTAAGGATTTCATCCCAGTACCAAACAGCAGTCAGGGTACCGTTGGCGATGACATGAAGGGTGGTGCAACCCCCTAGGCATATGCCTCCCCAGACCATCACTGATCCACTGCCAAATCAGTCATGCTGGATGATGTTACAGGCAGCATAACATTTACTACGGCGTCTCCAGACTGTTTCATGCCTGTCACATGCTCAGTGTGAGGAGAGCAGGCACTAATGGGGCACCTGCCAATTCTGGTGTTCTCTGGCAAATGCCAATCAAGCTGCATGGAGCTGGGCTGCCAGCACAGGGCCCACTAGAGGATGTTGGGCCCTCATGCTGCCATCATGGAGTTGGTTTCTGACAGTTTGGTCAGAAACGTGCACCTGTAGTCGGCTCGAGGTCATTTTGTTGTTATTCCTTCTCACACAAAGGAATAGATACAGTCCTGCTGCTGGGTTGATGCTCTTCTACGGCCCTGTCCAGCTCTCCTTGTGAAACGGCCGTTCTCCTGGTATCTCCTCCATGCTCTTGAGACTGTGCTGGGAGACACAGCAAACCTTCTTGCAACTGCACATATGGAAGTGCTGTCCTGGAAATGCTGGACTACCTATGCAACCTAACTGGAAACGAGGCAACAATGAAATTGTGCAGACTCAGTGTATTTACACGTATTTATTTGTATTGTGACTGTGGTATCTGGTTGTATGTTTTTTTTTTTCTCTTTGATGTGAGATACTGTAAGAATGTGTTTTAACTTTTGTTGCAAACCTAATTGCCCTTCAGGGACATTAAAGATTTTTCAATCAATCCAACTGGGATGCAGGTACCGCCTCATGCTACCAGCTGTTACAAGGACACTAGCAGAACATAAAAATAGAGAATATTCTGCTGGCAAGGATAAGGAGAGAGCAATTGTCTGTGGCCACCACATGCTCAACCATTCTCTATTTGGGGGTCGCCTTGCTTTAGCCTCCCCATTGCATCTGATGTCAATTTCATTTGCACCAAAACAGATGAAATTGATCCACAATCACTTGTGAATCTTAGATATACAGATTGATATCCCAGAAGTTTAACTGACTTGGTGTTATACTATGATTATTAAATGTTCCCTTAATTTTTTGAGCAGTGTAATTTAATTTGTTTGAGGTTTGTTTCATGAAGCCTGAATGTTAAGGTCATGAACAAAAATAGTTTTGCGTCACATCTGCGAATTTTTTATTTGCTATGGAGTAAAATAGCTGAATGCACGTCTGTGAGGGAATTCGATAATTTTGGCCAGGGGTTACACAAACCAATCAAAACAGGTTTCATATTGCTGTTTTTAAAAGTTATTCAAATAAATTGCTTTGAACCGGTAATTGTCATCTCTAACAAGTTCTCAAAATGTAATGTTAGAGGGCTTAAAAACGAGTTCAGAAAATAATAACAGCTCGTTATAATTATTAATATTATCCTTCTGGGGTGCTCAAATGAAATTTAGGGGTGCTTGAGCATCCCAATAAAAAGTCTAAAATCACTATTTCTTCAGTCAGTTTAGTTTTTTAAACATTTACACGTCGTCCTCCACTTCTTCCACCGAGTGCTCTGTGCATTGCGTCTTCTGCAAGAAACAACACAAACACAGCAAAAGAGGTGAGTACATGAAATTATTTTACTTTTTCCTCAATATTTTTAGGCGGTAAAGACAAAGACAGCAGTTTGAAGTAGCCTGAAGCTGCACCCCAAAGCCCCCTCTGGTGACCTTGTGACACAAATTTCAAAACCTCTCTTCAAAACATTAATCAAAGAGAGAAATGTACGATTATTCTACCAATTAGGACCCTGGATATAGTGCTTCATCTGCCTGTATGCAATTACACACTCCCATAAAATACTCCCACGCTCGATCCAATTAATTATTAGGCCCAAGAAAAATTTGTGTAACCTTTGTCATATAAAATTAAGGACTTCTGTGTAAATAATCATCACAGCACCATAAGTGTTGTGGGAAAAGTATTTAAATACTGCACCAGGTTTTGAGTTGCCTCTTTCCTAAACATCGCTGTGGAGCATTTCAGTGATCAGGCTCTTCACATCTTTCTCTGCCAGCCCTTGCTTGCATCTCAAGACAGTCTGTGCAATGCATAGGACAGATATCTCAACAAGAGTTTCATTTAAATTAAATAAGTATAAAACTATATAACAAAGCCATGTACTACAGACTAAACATCCCTCCGCATTCATTGTAATCACTGGTGACTTCAAATCTAGAAATCTAGAGTGGGCTAATGAACTGAACCAATTTTTTAATAGGTTTGATTGTGCCCCCACCCCATCTATCCAGATGGTCACAGAACTGCCCTCCTGCTCATCTCCCCATTTCACAGGACAGTGCCCCCCTGATGTACACTCATTCACTACCCCTTTACAGGCACCCATTGCAGACCAAGCTACATCTGGGCTACACATCACAGCTGAGCAGGTGAAGAGACAGCTTGCGAGGCTTCACCTGGGTAAAACAGCAGGACCTGATGGCATCAGTCCCCGCATACTGAAGGCCTGTGCTGAGCAGTTATGTGGAGTACTCAGTCATCTCTTCAACATGAGCCTGCATCTCAGGAGAGTCCCATTGCTATGGAAAACTTCATGCCTTGTGCCATTGCCCAAGAAAGGGCGCCCCAAAACGCTCAATGACTACAGGTCCATTGCTTTAACCTCACATGTGATGAAGGTCACGGAGAGATTGGTCCTGGAACACCTCAGACCACTAGTGAGCTCCTCATTAGACCCCCTGCAGTTCGGGTATTGGCCACATGTTGATGTCGAGGATGCCATCATTTTCCTGTTGCAGAGAGCCAATTCCCATCTTGACAGGCCAAACTGTTCAGTGAGGATGACATTCTTTGACTTTTCCAGTGCCTTCAACACTATCAGGCCTGAACTGTAGAGTGAGAAGCTGGAGGTCATGCAGGTGAATGCCCCCATGATCTCCTGGATTGAGGATTACCTGACGGGCAGACCGCAGTCTGTGAGGTTACAGAACTGCATGTCTGACCATCTGGTGTGTAACATTGGGGCTCCCCAGGGGACTGTGCTGTCCCCCTTTCTGTTCACCCTCTATACATCAGACGTGTTACATCTCGGGGTCCTGTCATCTGCAGAAATTCTCAGATGACACTGTTTTGATGGGTCGTGTAGAGGAGGGGCAGGAGGGGGAATACACGGGCCTGGTCGACCATTTTGTAGTCTGGTGTGACAAAAACCACCTCCAATTAAACGTGGCCAAGACTAAAGAAATGGTAGTAGACTTCCGGAAGAAAAGGAGCCCACCTGATGCAGTCTGCATCAGGGGCTGTGATGTTGAGTCGGTCAGCTCCTACAAATACCTGGGAGTCTACCTAAACGACAGACTGGATTGGTCCAGCAACATGATTGCCATTCGAAAGAAAGGGATGAGCCGGTTCTATTTTTTAAGACGGCTCAGGTCTTTTAATGTCTGCCACAAAATGCTCCACATTTTTTTATCAGTCCGTTGTTGCCAGTGCCATCTTTTTTGCTGTTGTGTGCTGGGGCAGCAGCACCACTGCTAAAGACTCTAACAGACTGAATAAGCTTATTAAAAAAGCTGGAAACATCATCGGCGCAAAGCTGGTTTCACTGGAGGATGTGGTGGCAGAGAGACAACTGTCCAAAACATCAACCATCATGGATAACCCCTGCCACCCCCTCCATGACATAATAAATAGGGGTGTAACGATTCTGAATCGATGTTTTTTTAAAGCATGGTAACACCACCTGCTACCATGGGGCGAACATCCGAGCTTTCCCTTTTCCTTTATTAACCCCGGTGCTGCCTTGAACGAAAGGGCATGGGAAATGCTTCCAGAAAAAACTTGACTGACATCAGTATTTTTCGGCTACGTGCTGAGAGGAGCCAAGCAAATGAAAACTAAATCGTCTCCTATTAACCAATTAGGCAACTCTAAGAAAAGTATACCTGTTCCCATTTACTTTACTTGATTAGCAATCAAATGGTGGATTCGTTTACTCTTTAAGTTGAATGAGTAGAGCTGTTTATTAAGACAACATGTCTGATTGCTGCATTTTGAAATTTAAATGGCAATAGAATAGCACAGATTTGCATGAACACGATTGCCACTGCCACGCCATTTCGTGTGACTGTGATAATTTATATCGCACCTTCACGTTTCATCCGCTTTTCAGGATGTTTTCCACCTTGTGTATTTTTTAGACGCTTAAACTCCAGGGCAATCTTATAACAAATCTGCTTTAAATTAATCTTGAATAATGTCCTAAAATGCTACAATGAGAGATGTAATTCAGAGGAAGATTTTTTCTAATAATTCAAATTGGCATTCTTTCAATCTAACACCGTATCCCAGTTTGGTTTGTCTGCTTTTCACCATCACGTCTTAATCGTTATAGGCTACTGGCTAAATTTCTTGATTGTTATTTAGGCCAAGTACACGGGAGCAGATTTAAGGAAGGGCAGAGCACCTGCAATTAGCGAAATCTAAACTCACGCTTCTTCCCGATGGCATTTTAAATCGTTTTAAGCCGCTTCAGGTGTGTATGTTTCAAGAAATTACATGCGACTGCCTACACACCCCATGACGGCAAGTTGTCTTATCACAGTTTAAAAAAAAATCCTCGTTCAACATCGCCACATCCCAACTCAGCATTTCATCTCTCATTGTAGTATTTTTAGGAGATCTATAATGATAAAATAAAAATAAAGAGATTTATTCTCAGATCGCCCTGGATTTCAAGCGTCTAAAAAATACACAAGGTGGAAAACATTAAAGCGGATGAAACATGAATGTGAGCTATAAATTATCACAATCACACAAAATGGCCAAATAGTTCTTGCAAATCTATGCCCATTTAACTTTCAGAATGCGGCAATCAAACATGCTGTCTCAATAAACAGCTCTACTCATTCAGCAAAGTAAATAAGCGAATCCCCTGTTTGATTGCTAATTGAGCAAAGTAAACAGGGACAAGATTAGAGTAACCTAATTCCTTAAAAGCAGATGATTCTGTAGTCCTTTACTTGGCTCCGTGCAGCATGTTGCCGAAAAATACTAATGTCAGGCAAGTTTTTTTCCGGAAGCATTTCTCATGCCTTTTGATGTTTGGCACTTTCGTTCAAGACTGCGTCGGGTTTAATAAAGGAAATTGAAAGCTCGGATTTTTGCCCCATGGCGGTCCTATGCCTTAGAAAACATCGATTCAGAATCGTTACACCCCTAAATAAACAGGCAAAAGAGCAACCTGAGCCACAGACTGACCCAGCCCCGCTGCCTCACAGAAAATCCTTCCTACCAAAAAGCTCTATCCACCTTATTCCCGAGGGCGCTACTGTAGACATGATGAGGGGTGCAACTTCCGGCGGAAGTAGTTTTTATCATTAGTTTTAGTCAAGAACAGTGGCGTTTCTTTCAGTTAACTTAGCGATTACAGCTCATTTTTTTTTTTAACAAATTAACTTGCTTTTCTTAAAATGTCCCTTCAGAGCTCTGGCACCTATTATGCTGTTCGAGGCTGAACTAACAACCATAGGAAGCTAAATTTATGGTTTGATCAACAGTGTTTTGAACACGCACCCAGAACATAGGGGATTGTCCTTGTGTTCAGCGAAACGGTTTCCATTGCCTACCTACAGAAGAGGAAGCCAGAATTTGGCTGAAAACCTGAATTTGAAAAGACCCCCGAAAACATTAGGTGCTCATTTCATTATGTCGACAAACAACGATTCCTACTTTATGGCCAGGCTCAGACAAACCGCCGCAGAGGAGACGCCGGGTCCTCAGAAGCATTTTGACAGCAGTGCCAGGAGAGCACAAGGTATGATTTCACGTGTCGGGAGGACAGAAAATTGTTGTTTTCGTCCGGTAATGCCAGTCAGTGTAACTAACGTTTCATCCTGTACAGTTTAAGATGAGGCTGTAGAAGTAGCAATAGTCTACTACAATTTGAAAATAGCCTACTCTGTTCCAAACAATAGTCTTGCACTCCAAACCTCATTTCACTAAAAGTAAAAGTATGGGAAAAATGGATTCACTGTGTTTTACATGTTATAATATTGGATTAGCTAACAACTTAATACTGTATAATGTAGTTGGCTGGAGTAGAGCTAATTTGGCTCGTACTGTCGGATGGCTTAATTTACTTTGTATAACAATCCATTACGTTTCATATGTAGAGCAATATTTACCGCTGGAATATAGTATTTACTTCATAAATATTCTCAGAAAGTACTTGTATATCTGTTTTAAGGTACATAAGGTCGTATACTACCTCCTTTAACAAAACGCAACTGACCTTGTTGCTGTGGAAGTACTGCATACGCTTCGGAGCTTTGTAGATTGTTCATAGCTTCGCAGTCTGTGGCAATGGAGTCGCTAATGTAGCCAAATGCGCTAGTGTGGCCTCTGCTTCAGGTCGTTCTCCCATTCTTCGATAGTAGAAGGCAGTGGTACCGCAACTTTATCCTGTCTGAGGGCTAAAAAGTGATGTTCCCTCATATATTATTTTCCAATCGCTTAAAAAAAGAGGATTCGCGTGAGCCGCTACCATAGTAAACAGCTCAGTGACAGGATGCAGCGGAAGTTACGCCCAATATTCTCACAAGGGATCATGGGACGTGGGAATAAGGTGGATAACTCTGCTCTGAAAAGATAGTTTTATTTAGTCACTGTTTACTTACTGTTCTTAGTCTATAGTGCTTCAGCTTCTGTGATCTTCATTGTATTTTATTATATTTTATTAATTTATTTTATTTATTTTACTGCACTTTCTAGTCTGTTTTTAATATGGTTTTATTGTTTTATGTTTGGCTGTTTTTATGTGCTGCTATGGCATTACAATTTTCCTGCGGGGATTAATAAAGTTTATATCTATCTATCTATCTATCTACTAGAAGTGAAACAAAATATCGTATGCATTTAACTAGCTAATGTTACTGGTTATGCAAGGTAAATTCTATCCAAAAGGTCTTAATGAGTCAGGCCTCTTGTGTCTTCAGTGTCAATGAGAAAGCCTGTTCCGAGCCTAGCGGCCCATCAGGCTGGTGCTTAGCCCCGGTTTCTGTGGCATGAAGCAACTAGGAGTATTGCTACTCCCCCTGAATGGGATGCCAGTCCATCGCAGGTACTGCCCCAGCTCTTAGTCAAGTTTCCCTGACTATTTGCTGGTACCCATTCATACACCTAGGTGGAGTGAGGAGTGAAGTGTTTTGCCCAAGAACATACTGCAAAGGCCGTGGCCAGGGCTTGAACCAGTAGGGGTTGTAGCCAATTCAGTGGTCTGTCCTCGGACCATGGTCGCTGTGCTCGGACCACTGCACGGACCACTGGTCATTACCACTAGGGGCGCTGAAGATAGAGGTCCGGACCATGGTCTCTGGCACGGACCACTGCACGGACTACTGGTCACTACCACTAGGGGGTGTGGCCAATTCAGTGGTCTCTCCTCGGACCATGGTCGCTGTGCTCGGACCACTGCACAGACCATTGGTCATTACCACTAGGGGTGCTGAAGATAGTAGTCCGGATCATGGTCTCTGGCACGGACCACTGCGTGGACCACTAGTCACTACCATTACGGGGCGTTCAAGCTAGTGGTTCGGACCATGGCACAGTGGTCCGCGGACCATTTCAACTCTGTCCTCTGACCATGGTCGCTGACAAGGACCACTGATTAATCCATCTCCCTTCTCAGGCTGTTCAGGCAATGCTGGTAGCGAAATAAATTCCAGATATTAGAATCATTTTTATTTTATTATTCTATAAATTTATGCCTAAATTCTCATTGTTGCACTGGATATACCAATTTGCATGATTACATCTATCTTGGAGGTGCGAGCATCATTCACTGTTTATAAATATGAACTCATGGTCCATGTAGTCTTTGTGGTCCGAACCGGTTGTTCACTGCTCTGTCGTGTGGTCCGGACTGTGCGCACAGGTCTGCGATGCGGATCTTTCATTCATTCATTAAAAAAAAAGTTGGGTGTCACTTGTTTTTTCAATAAATGAACTCTGCATTGATAATAATAATAATAATAATAAATGAAATTAATAAATACATAAGCTCGTCCAGTGTTATGATTCGTAATCGCTCGCCAACCTACTAAAATGCTCAGAGAAATTGGTCGCCGGCAGCAGTTGTAGAATAATAAATAAAGAGGTCTCATTTGACATTATTTTAACTGTCGAGGATTGTGTTGTTCAATAACGACTGTGTCTGGTGAAGTTGACATATTTCACCTGCATTAGTGCAATGAAAAACCGTTCAAAAGCTTGGCTAAGATAGTTTATCAGACATGGTGAAACGTTTTCTGTTGTTCGCGTGGCTGAGTGCTGGCAACAACTTAACGTAATTACAATGAATTTATAATCGTATTGTACGAATACGTATCCTTCACGAGCATAGTGTATTCTGATTACATTTCTGCAGAATATCACGCTTGATTTTCTATGATCAGTTACAACATAGAGATTCTCCTTCATTTGGGGCTTTCAGTAGACTTAACTAATAGGCCAGATAGCATGTGGTATGACATGAGCAAATGGTAATTGCAAAGTTAGTAAGTTGGTAAGGAAAATCCTTGATCAAAACCCATTGACTGTATAAAACATGGACGTAGCCTCCGTGACGTCACCCATAGGTTTCTGAATATCTATTTTGAAGCAAATTTGGTCGCCATCTTGGCACTTACTTGACTCTGCCACCTCCTGGCTAATCCAAAAATGGGCAAAAAGGTGGGCCGTTGCTCGAGCAGAGGCAAGCCCAATGGGCAGGCCGAATGGAGCTCGTTTGCTGAAACGCACCTTCTAAGCTCGCAGCTACCTAGCTAGCGTTGGCTTCCATACATGATTAAAAAACCAACTCAACTCGATGCTTCCTGATTCGCTAAGGCCGAGGTGCAGAGTTATATCTGTACTAGTAAAGGAATGGATCCTGCCAAGTAGCTTGCGGTGCTGGGTTGAACACTGTTTATATTCGTGAAGCGGTTGCGAGACGGACGTTGTTTGTTTCCGTGAGACTGTAGCGTGACGAACGCTGTACACCACTGGGAAGTTGCGGCGGTTGGCTCACTGAGTATCAATACCCCCCTGGGAGTGTGAGCTGGTGCTCGTCCTAGCTTTTGTTCGCACCCTAGCCAGGTCCCATTAACGGTAGTATGGCCAGCCAAACGAAAACATTGCATTACGTAGGCTTACTACCAAACCTGATGGACCTTTATTTTCCTACCACACTCTCACACATTCTGATCACAAGTAGTATCACCCAACATTTTGACCTCAGTAAATGCTGAATTAATTGGTTACTGTAGCCAGCATACGTGGGCTCATCAATGCTAACACATCTGGGTGTCTGGCTCCTAGGCTCCATGGCTATTTTATCACCTGCCCAGCTAATCTCTGACCTTTATATTATATATATATATATATATATATATAGCTAATGATACCACTAGGACACGCAACTTTCTTTTATAGCATCGTAAAATTGATGTTACTTTCGAAAAAAAGCTTTTACTCCTAGCGACACTGAATATAGCTGAACGTGGCTGGTTAGTAACACTTTTCCGTTGCCATCTGGCTTATTAGTTAGGTTAATGTGGTTAGCTAGCTTGTGGATGGACTTTATGAAGAAACACATTTAGCAACAGCTAGCTAGCTTGCTAGATAACATGGGATATGTTAAATTAGCTATAAAGCTAGCTAGCTAGCTAGCCTTTCTATTTACAATGATACCACATCAGTAATCGCACTGAAAATGGAACGAATCCATTGGTGGCAAATGCAGTTCTATAAGATATTGCTGTGCGAATCTACTGAGTGTATAACCACGGCAATCTCCGGTCAAGCCTTCCAAATACTCAGGGGAATCAGCTAAGGGACCCCTTCATTTGGGAGCGCACTATCTTGGTTCTAATGTTGCAGCTGACAAGCCAGATACGTTGGCAACCAGTTAGGGAAGCCGAGACGGTTTTGCTACCCCTGACTGACAGCTGTTGTTCAAAAGTATGTTAACCCTAAATTCAGATATTTAGGGCCAGTTTCATAGACATGGCTTAAGCGTAGTCCTGGACTAAACAGAGTTTTTTTATGGAGATTTTCTATTGAAAATTGAATTTAGTCTGGTATTAAGCTTAATCTGTGTCTGTGAACCGGCCCTTAATGTTATGCTATTACTTTGCTGCATGCCAGTATAATAACCGTGGCAGGCGTACACTCCAGCTGGCACTGCTGGACATCTTGGGCAAAAACTAACTTTTCTGGCTAGTTGGCTAGTGGACAAACTAACGCTACTTTGTGTTGACATATAATGTTATATGAAATAATATTAGAATTTCATCACCTTAGAAAATAGACCACAGACTCCTAACCACACAGCAAGACATTATCATCTTGATATTTCAATAAAAAACGTGTCAGAAACGCGGCCAATGGATCAAGTTCCGTGATTCGAATGAGCCTAGGTAGGATAACGGTCCACAGATGGCCAGAAAAGGCCAAGGTTCAGCGGCTTGGTTAGACGAGCTGAAGTAACCCCCCTCCCTCGGACAGCCAGGCTAGACCCGTGGTTAGCGGCAGGGCTTGGCGTTCCTACTCTACAGCCCGGGGCCGTGTAGGCCTGTGCTCTTGCCATGCCACGACGTAACCGGATGAGAAGACTCCCAGATAGCAAAAAGTTGTCGGCCCAGATGCGGGCAGATTCCGGGTTCTGACTCCATTTAAATCGGCCCGATTCCATATGGCCGTAATCTGCCCGGAATCAGATTGAATGACTGCACAATTCTGGCGCAGTTGCCTTTCTGCCGTCACCGCCATCAATTTAGTAGAAAAATTGATCTGGCCCGATTACCACTCACCGGAGCTCAGCCGACACTGCCTGCACATCGCCAGAATCCCGCCACATGCGGCCCAGTTGAAGAAAATTTGATCTGGCCCGATTACCGCTCACTGGAACTCAGCCGACACTGCCTGCACATCGCCAGAATCCCGCCACATGCGGCCCAGTTGAAGAAAAATTGATCTGGCCCGATTACCACTCACCGGAACTCAGCCGACACTGCCTGCGCTTCGCCAGAATCCCGCCACATGCGGCCCAGTTCCAAGCCATACCAGTTTTATTTGGGCTGCCAGATCTTTACCTCCTCTATTTTAAATTATTAAAAATAATATGTTAATGATATTTCATAATAATAGTAACAATAATAATAATGTCATTACTGCAATAGTAATTCAAAAACTTTGACTTGAATTTTACAATAAGAAATCAATATTCCTACATAATGTTTTAAGTTTCCTTATTCCTTATCGCAATAATGGCGATAAGTCAATATCTTGTTGCGGTTTTCATTCAGACATATTTTCATATTATGAGGTTCCCCCATCCCCAAGCGATTGGAGAGAGACAGATTCTTCTGACAATTAAGCTTTATTGTGGCATATTGATAAATATAAAGCTGAGTTCTTTTTGCGCAAGAAGAACTCACATCTTGCCTTTTACACCCAGTTTTTATACCTTCATCACAGGGAATTTCTTCCAAATATGGTCTTTCCGCTTTCTCATTCTCACGCTACAACAGGACAGGCAAACCAAAACACTGCCAACTAACCATGAGAACTTCAAAAGCAAAGATAAGGATGCACATCACTACAAAGGACTGGAAAATTACAGTCAGGAGAGGAAAGATACAGCCAGATGAATAGGATACAAGTAGATACATAAATGATTCAATTGATTATGTTTTCAGTTACAACTTAAGATTTTACTGAACAAATATTAATCAAAGCTACAGAAATCAAATACATCACCTGATTATGTTTTTGAATCAACTAAACAGAAGCCTGCTTACTAATCAAAGCTACAGAAGCGCGCTGCTTATGTGTGTGTGAGCTGCTCATGCATGTGTGAACTGAATTGCTTGTATGTGTGTGTGTCTGTGTGTGAACTGCTTGTATGTATGTGTGTCTGTGTGCGTGTGTGTGTGCATGTGTACGTGTGCTGCGTGTGTATGTGTGTGTGCATGTGTCTGTGTGCGCTGCTCATGTGTGTGCGAACTGCTTGTATGTGTATGTGTGTGTGCATGTGTGTGTGTTACTGCTGCATACATAATATGGATACTGATTGTGATTACTGATTATGGTTATTCAACATGGCAATTGATCTACTGATGAATATGATGAGAAATATTGAAATATAATCCTCAGCAATCTTACATGATAAATGTTCATTGTCTGCACAGAAATGTTTCCCAAAATCACTTCATTGCAAAACGGACCTTCCCTAGTATTTTAATCTTGTATTTAAACTTAAAACTTATTTCTATTACCTGCTACTGGTGAAAAAAAAGGCTTTTATTCAATTTCTACATTTGCCTATGGGATAAGATTTCACTCAGCCGGTCCCCAAGGACAAATCTAGAAATGAGTCCATTCTCGCATCAGTGGTAGAATTTTTTTACTCATGGAAAGATCATCATTGAATAAAAGTTTGAGTCTATATACAAGATTAAAATGCACAATAAGTTTTTGTTTTTACAGGGTTCTTTCTTCATGCATTTTACTGAAATCCTGAAAACTGCAATACTGAGTATAGTAGTCATAGAAGTACTTGAAGTTGCACTGGTAATGATAAAAGGGTTTGAAGCACACGCCAGGTATTTAAATTAGATTCAAAGTAATTTCTTAATTTAATAGTATTCATAGAATGACACCTGACAAACTAGTAAATTGAATTTCTAATCAAATTTTATTTCAAATGAAATGGACATCAAGAAACAAACCATGCATGCTTTTCTCCCAATTTTTTCCCCCTTAATTTTCTCCCCCTGTAAGTGCAGCTTCTTCCGTATTTTAAGTTCACTGATATTCAATGGACATCAACGAATAGTTGACGTGCGACTCCAAGAAAATCGCGATGCACTCCGTTTTTTGGTTCAACAGTTTACTTAAAGAATTAAACTGTAACAGAAAAGCACGCAAAAATTTGTGACGTATAATAACTTTACAGTCCAGATGAGCACGTCTTAGCACGGTCAAAAACTAGTTTGCTCACCATGTCCATGAATTCTGAACTCAACAAACTTCCCTGCCGTCACAAGATTGCGCGTAATTATACAAATTACATCAAAAAACATGGCTCCTTCATCTGTCCTGAAATGACCGTATTTCACACATTAGCAGCACATACTTTTAAGGCAGTTATAATTATACCTTAATCTTAATACAATTATTTAACACGATTGCAATGGCCATTTTCAACATTAAACAAAAAGAATAACAAAATTGTAAACCTTTTGATTAGGCTCTCACACCCCCAATCCCAATCATTCCCAAACTGAAGCCATCACTTCACATACTGCTGCCACCAGCGGCTCCCTTGCAAGATCCATTTTTACAAACGGCACCTAGAGAAAAGGCAGGAGAGGGAGAGAGATTTGACTTTGATTTTCAAGTCAAGTTTCAGTTAAACTGTCACATTAACCATTTACAGAACATCATAATAATCCCGCAAAATTTTGCAAATTTATAAGACAGTCAGTAAAAATCTAAATCCTTCAGAGACCATACAGCCTCAGTTCCACCAAGCAGCCCAAATCAGTTTGTTACACACTAAGTTATTTTTGCGTTTCTATTATCAAAAGTTGTGGATGATACCAAAATAACAATCCCAATCTGTCCCATTTTTTAGTACCTCGCTATTGAGGTACCCAGCCCACTGATCCGAAACTAAAAAGTGTTGCAAGAAAGAGTGCAGTTGTATGATTAGTGAGGAGAGGCTTGTCACTCTTGCTTGACCGAGTACACGGTTGACGCTGTTGTTGCCATCAGGTGCTGTTGCTGCCAATGGTCCTACCTACAGAAGAGTGCTCTGCGCAGTAACGCCAACCACATCCAGGTTTTAAGGACTGGTCTACGTAGTTTATGTACCAGGGCAGCGTTTCACAGAGATCATCAGTGGTCAGATACAAACGATTATGTGAGTTCGTACCTAAGAGTGTTTCACAGAGATCAGAGACTTACGAACTCGTTAAAATAGACTCGTAAAGCATTTCACAGTTTCGTATGCCTACAAAAATCGAATATTTAGGAGAAAAAATACGTAGACTCGAGAGTTGTCATATTTATGAATGTTTATATATACTGGGATCCAAACTCACCAAACAAGAATACGTCCAAATGAGGTCTTTTCGAGGTCTTCCACAAACATCTAAATGACGTCCCCTGAGGAGCCAGAATGAAAGTTTTTATGACGTGTTTTTAACGATGGTCTCTGGACGTTCCGCATCGACGTCCACCAGACGTCTGCACAAGGTTAAAAATTAGTTCAAATATGGTCATTCTGGGCGTCTTTTCAACGTTAACTGCGCACTTATTTTAGAGATACTTGACGAAATAAAAAAGAAAAAAAAACCATTTGCTTTTCTGGCTCCTCCCTCGCGACACTTCCCTATTTCTCAGGCTGTGTAATTAGCTCTTGGATATCGTTCTTGAGCAGCTGAAGTGAATACTCACCTTATTATTACCAGCAATATTCCTTTTTTGCGGTGTGAGGGGAACTGAATCTTTGACCTGTCGATTACTGTGCCATACTCGCCACCGACTGCGCCACGAAGTTAGGTTAGGTACACTGAGTAGTTAAGATGTGTTTCCCAATGACTACTTTCCACGGGTCATTAAACAAAGTCATAACAACTTGTATCCATAATATGAAAAATAATGTCCTGGACTTATAGTATTATAGTGTTGGGAAAATAAAAACAATTAAGAATTATGTTAACATGCAATTTTGTCTTTTAATGTTATCATAGTCATCTGTTTTTTGTTTGTTTGTTGAAAGTGGCGACTCGCCCAGCAGGGAAGTTAATTGTGGGAAAGATATCGGCTATCTGCGTGCGAACAAGAAAAGCAGTTCTGCTATTAACACCGCAGTGTGGCGGATAAGAGAAGCACTTCTGCTATTTTCCCCACAACTGGACCAATAAGCGATTTCATTTTGTAATCCGCCCCAGTCTTTGATCTTTCGCGCCAGAGCGCTGCGGGACAAATAGCCTCTTCCTTGTTTGTTTGTTAGTAATAAACCTTAAAAACCTCGTGAGACTCGATTGCTGTAATACCTTGTGCCGCGCGTAATTACTCTTATGCGTGTTTCATGTGAGTATCCCCTGTGCCACCCTTTTCACGTGCAATGTGGTCCTTGGTCCCACCCCCCAGGGTATATAGGCTACGATTGTGAATCAATCTTGACCGAGACAGTAAAGGAGACGTCTGCCCGACGTGAAGATCATGTTGGCAATTTGTAAGATTCCAATCAACAGTCTTTATCGCTGTTTAACTTCATGAACATCCCTATAGTCCCGTCCGGACATAATAAAGAACCCACCACTTCCTGTAGCTCAACATATGTAGGCTACTCTTGGAAATAAAAAACACTCCACATTGTTAACTCAGATTACACCAAAGATATATGGTTCTATATTTGGACGTCGAAATAAGGTATTTTTTGGACGTCTATTGACATGCAAGACAGGTGCAGGAAATAGATCCTTTTCACAGTTGCCATTTTACATGTCAAAGCTGGGCAAGCACTGATGTAATTAGGCTAATAAAATTTATTATGGTTCCATTGCATATAGCCTTGGTGTGTTACAATCATTCCAGTGAGACAGCCACCACAACATAAGAGCCATATGACTCCGAAACGCCTGGGTGGAATGAGACCATAATTATTACAACTGTGCTTGATGCATGACATGTCAAAATGGCCTCTGTGAAAAAGGTCTGACACAAGCGAACAATTAATAGGCAAGAATTGGAGAGCGCGCATGGAGTGACTCATAAATTGCCGACATGATCTGCACGTCGGGCGGACGTCTCATGTTTGCTGGGTTAATAATAATAATAATAATCATCATCATCAACAACAACAACCTCTGTGCTCTCGCTCCGATTATTGTTTAATTACTTGTCGGACCTTTTTCACAAAGGCCATTTTGTCATGCCAAAGCAGCAAGCACAGATGAAAAAAAAAAATTATGGTCTCATTCCATTTAGGTGTTTCGGGACCATACTGCCCTTGCGCTGTGGTTGCTGTCTCATTAGAATAGTTGCGGTGCGCCAATATGGAATCGAACCATGATCAATCTTATTAACCAATCACACATTTGCTTGCCCTGCTTTGTCTTGTAAAATGGCAACTGTGAAAATGACCAAAATCCTGCACCTGTCTTGCACGTCAATAGACATCCAAAAAATACCATAAATTGACGTATGAGTGTAGAACCACATATCAGTTGTGTCATCTGAGTTAACACCGCAGGGTGTTTTATTTTGAAGAGAACATACGTTGAGCTACAGGAAGTGGTGGGTTCTGTATTGTGGAGACAGGTCAATGGGGATGTTCATGCACTTAAACAGCGATACAAACTGTTGAATGCAATTTTAAAAATTGCCGACATGATCTGCACGTCAGGCAGCCAATCTTCTGAGGTTCAGTCTAAGGTTCAATCTTCAACCTTATTTGTGCGTCGTACTGACATACAGATATGGTCCTGGACTGACCAACGCGATATAGACATGATCTGCACGTTGGACGGACATCTCATGTTTGCTGGGAAAGGATCAATGGCGTTCGCCATATGGCAGGTACTCAAAAGAAAAGAGCGTGAAGAGAGAAAATTCGGAGAGAGGATAGACCCTATCCTTGAGTTTAATTTTTATTGAAGATTTTAGCAAATACAGGAGTATGCCATATGGGTATTTTTCTCAATATGGGCACTATTAGTGAAATGCAGAGTTCGGGTCCCTTATTTTTTAAATAATCCCACAGCATTAGTTTTTTACCTATTAAACTATAGCTGTGTGTCCTTACTAATTGAAAATAAAGTATCATGGGTGTATTTTCATTCTATCCATCATTTTTGTGGTCAAAAAAGTGGATTTTGGGGCATTTTGGGAGTGTCCCAAATCTGGATGATATTTTTGAAACTCGCAATACTCCAATGATTTCAATTTCCTTTGGCTGGAAACTGTATGCATACATTAAAAGACACTGTGAGATAGCCTAAATATACTAAGCAACAAAAAAAAAAAATCAAAGGTGGTGGTTTTCTGAGAAAAATCACAGAAAATAGGGGTGTCCGAAAAAACCCACTCAACTCCATAACCATCACTACGCAGACTCCCCCTGGAGACAGAAGCTGAAATCACAAGCCCATGCAAACAGAACCTTTGTGTGACCCCCGTAGCAGCCATGTGGACTTTTTTTCAAAATGGCTCTATGATCATTTCAAAATTTCTCAAAATTTTGGCATCCTATGGTGAGTATACTTTCTAAACTCCACTCCGTTACCTTCATTAAAATCCATGGTAATGGTATTACAAATTTTAAATCGTGCTTTTGATAATATTGGTTATGGAGATGAGTAAAATGGTAATGGTAAATGGTAATGGTTTATCAGTTTCAATCAGAGGCACTGAAAAGGGTGATATTCACTCAGTTTCATAACTTTGGTATATCACAATGTAGGCTACCAGGAGAGAGCCTCACTTGAAAAAGTAACGGAGTTGAGTGGATCCGGGGACACTGCAATTAAATTGAATTAAAAAAATTAAAATGGCCTGCCCAAAAAATTCTGCCCTGGTTTAAGCTCTGCCTCGTGGTTTTTTGAGTACCTTAGGGGCAACCCTACCCCTGGGGAAAAAAGAATCAGAATCAGACAACTTAAAAAAAAAAAGACATCCAAAAAGTGCCCGTATTGAGAAAAATACCCATATACCGATGCTTTGGATCTCTCAATTTTTGTTAAAATAGTTTTAAATGCAATAATTATTTAAAAAAAAAAAAGTTATTGTGGGCCTACTTGTTAAATTGTGTTTTATAAATAAACAAGGATTTGAAGATGTGACTTATTTCATTTCACAGACATTTTTCACTTTGGAATATCGTAATTCAGGGAGGGGGAGAAAAGGAAGGAAGGAGGGAGGGAGTCAGCTCAACTTACCCCGGTACTGTGCTCAACTTACCCCATTCACGGCGTAAGTTGTGCCACAAGACCACTTTTTTTGAACATGCTATATTATCAAAACGGTTATGTTTACAGTCATTCGTATTGTTTGTAGGGGTGCACAACATCCTGAAATATATGCTGGTATATTAGTTCGCAACACAACTATAATTGCCTTGATGCAGGAATCCTGAATATGAAAAGTGGCCCAACTTGCCCCGCTTTCCCCTATTATTAAAGAAGATAAGATACACTTTATTGAACCCCATGGGGTAATTTGTCCTCTGCGTTTGACCCATCCTATAGTTGGGAGCAGTGGGCAGCCACAGAGCAGCGCCCGGGGACCAACTCCAGTTCTAAAGACAGTTCCGTGGTCATGGGTACTGGTTGGAGCATTCCTATGATGCATGTTTTTGTGTGTGGGGGAAACCAGAGTACCCGGAGAAAACCCATGCGAACACGGGGAGAACATGTAAACTCCCCAGGCAGGAATCGAACCCACAACCTTCTTGCTGTGAGGCAACAGTGCTAACCACTAAGCCACTGTGCCGCCCCATGTGTGCATAAATACTTACAGTGCGTTTCGTCTCTGTCGACCGGGGCGTTCCCATGTTAAAGAGCAACTTGCAGGTTGAATTGAAAACTATATTTATACGTGATCTGGTTTGAAAATGTCTTTTTAAAAACACCTATGTATAAATGACCATGTTTCGCAAAACCCACTAGTAGAAATTTACATAAAATGTGCCCAATTCCAGTTAGTTCTGAGCCACGCCTTCTCTGATGAGTGACGTAAAAAAAAAGGCATAATAAGCCTGCTCGCGCACCATTTTCCCTGTGGTGGGTGTAGATGCAGGGCTCCCGAGTCTCACGCAATGAGCGTGATTGTCACTCATTTCAGTTGGATGTCACGCACTTAGGCCACACATAGTATTTCTCACGCAAAAAATAAAAGATTAAAATGAAAACAGTTTCCAACAGTAGGCCTATGCGCTGCAGCACTGCTATAACTGTGGAAACCACAGGAATCCAACATGTCTTCCCTGGAGCTCTCGGTGGCAGCTTGAGAATGGAAAGGGGCTACACAATAGCCAATCAGATAATAGCACTGTCGTATCTGGGTAAGATTTAGGGTAACAACCAATGAAAAAAAAAAAAAACAGTTAGACTGCTTATCCACCTAATTCCTGTTTTAACAATGCGCGCCGCCATGAGAACCCAGCCGGTCTCCTACTTCCAGTCATTGCTCGCTGTACTGAAGAGAGATCGGCAGGCAGAATGCATTCAGGCTCCACTTGTTCCGTTGTTAGTTGTACCAATAACTCTAAAAACGTAAAAGTTTTTTATGGAAACAGAGTGCTTCATTTACAAGGTGATTAGGAAAGATTGCCCTTGCCCTTGCCCTTGCCTTGTGTCCTTAATTGGACACAGTATTTCACTTTGCTCTGAATGTGTTCTGTACAGCTTGTAAAACCCCACCAAACAATACCAACGACGGAAATTGCCAAGGGCGAAGGCTCAACGTGTTCTTTGGGCTGGTGTTACAAACGCGATCTTCCGGCTGGCTCAAATAGCAATAAAATGAATCAATTTTCTCCGTTCAAAGAACGGGGCACAAAAGCACAACGGTTACAATTAATCTGACTCCATAGTAAATTTAGAATACCAAATTTAGTTATACTCTCGTTAAATATCTGACTCCAAATTAGAATTAGAATTTATAATTTAGGGAAAACATGTGTGGACCTACCTCGGACCCATAGGTGAAGGCCTACGTCACTCAATCCATGCCCCCGGGTTAAAGCACAATTGCCGGATCTTAGTTTGGTGATAGTTTTAGAGGATGGAAGAAATAACCATGATTGTAGCATCTTGGCTTAAACATATCATGAACCCAGATTTATGTACACCTAAGGGCTCCTTATGGCGGATCGGCCAGGCGCCGGCTTATAAGGCCAAGGGTGCCCTTTAATGTCAAATCCCCAGAACTGGTACTACATAAACCCTTTATATAAGTAGACCGTAATTTACAATCCAACTTAAAACCCATCACTACCTATAAACATCAGCTAGCTAGTCTGGAATGATAAGGAATCGCCCCCTAAGTACCGGTCGTAACGCGGCTAGAAAGAATAAAAGGATTAGGAGTCACAGAGACCACGCAAGTTTAAAGGAATCACAATAATTTATTCACCAAGTAGGCAAGAGCTTAAATCAAACAAATCAAAGTCAAACCAATTACAAGTTACAAACAATTTAGAAAACGAGAGTGAAGTCATACCTGGCGAAAAAGGCTACACACGGAGCAAGCGTGTGGGAAGTTCGAATTACGATCTTCCATAATTAAAAGGGCTACTCACGCACTAACGTACGCGGGGAGAGATCGGATATGATCTTCCCTGACTACATGGTATGGGCTACACACGGCACAGAGATGCACGTGTGGGAAGTCGACTACGATCTTCCCCAAATTGATTGTCTGACCTTGCTTTAAGCCAAATCGCGTCTTTGATCCAGGCAGCATGGCCATAAACGACCTGGAAGGGGGCTCGAATCTGGTTTTTGGGTTTCCACCATTTGGAGGATGTAATAAAACAGCAGAGAGAGAAGAACAGGATGATTAACCGAGAGGATTCTGACCAATTTTCAGGAGTTTCCAAAAGGGAATGAACCATAATCTCAATGGGAATGAAACATACTCCACTCAACTCCTTGGACTCTCCTGAGAATAACAAGACCAAACATGATATGAATATGTACTAATATGATGCAGTTGTCATGAAAAGGTCTAAAGATGAATTATTTTATAGGTAAATTGGGTTATAAGTACAGAAGTGATTTCTTAGCAGGATATTGAAAATATAAGCATATTATGAAGTTCCCAGAGGTTTAGATTATTTTAAACAGATAAGGTCCAGTTATATTAAAGACTGAGGACAATAATACGACTCCCACAGGGGCATTGTATCAGCCAGGGCTTTGCAACTAACCCCACCAACCCCCCCCCGTACAGAGTAACACCAAGGACACAGAAAGACCATCAACACCTTCCACATGCAGGCTGAGCGAGCATCCTGGGCCCAATCATAATGGGGGAAGTCCAAAAAAGTTTTATTGTTATCTGGCATGGCTCCGGACCGAGCTATCAGCCATTTGTCACTTACAGCCTCTGGGCTCCCCCGCATCAACGTTTGCAGAGCTCCAAGCCCCTTTCCAGATATTACAAGCTGTGGCCAGGGCGGACAGACAGCGGCTGCTTGCCCAAAATGGCAAGATCCTGCAGTAATAGCCAGGACCCAGACTGCAAGGGCCTCAGTCATCTCTTGTTGGGCCTCTCCCTCTTGAGCCACAGAGGACTGTCCCCCATGGCTGCTCCCACCACCAACTTCATTTCATAAACTGTCTCTCAGCTCCCTCCTCATAGATGCCTGCTGCGCGCACGCATTACCCTGTCAAATTATTTTCATGATGATTCACTATTGTTCAAGCAGTGCCCTAATACCTTATCTCTTCTCTGTGGTGGTCACAAGACCCCGGAGACTAGACACTTTTGGAGGAAGACGTAGCTGGTGTAAGCAAGCCAGCCTTCAGGACTTCAAGGGCTTGGTATCTTCGGATCACTGCGACAAGTGTCACGAGTGATTTCAGCCACGTGTACAGTAGAAGGAGGCAGAAGGGGACAACCCATTGGCAAATTTGAAAGTATTTAAATTTAACAATTTTATTTTAATTTATTTTTACAAATTATTAAATGTCATTGCTTAGATACACATTGTACTTATGTAATAACTTAATTGTGGACATGTACTGGAGTTTTAAAATGTTATGAGTAAAGTTATAGAACTGAACATTTTTATACTCCACCCTTGTATTAAAAGGAATTGTAATACTGATGACTTGCATTTATTTCACTCTTGTTTAATTAAACAATTGGATTTTACTTTAAAATCTTTTGAAATTATGCAGAGCATGGATTCTACCCAGAATTGTCTGAGGTATGTTGGCTTAAACTGTGTCCCCAGGGCATGATCTTTGGTTGGGGGGGGTTACGCATTCCCACCCCCCCAGTAATATCCTTTGTTAAACATAATATCAATGAAAACAAAATGTACTGCCTCAGACACAAGTGTTTCATTAGTTCTGTCCCTGTAATCGTACACAAACTAGTCCATCATTGTGCTCATTGGAATAATTGGCACCCTTCAATAAAAATGCGCAATACAAGATGGAGGGAAAAAGTCTGTTTTCTTTATCATCATGATCTTTCATTACAACTATTCACAGGAATCTAACTTTTAATTGCAGTAACATAATTGAAAGAAACCTTGAAATTTTGGTAAGAAACAATTATGTTTCTCAAAAATGTGTGTCCCACCATTACTGTCAACTCTGCATTTAATTTGTGTGACCTCCCTTTGCCAGGATAACAGCTTTTAGTTTTCCTCTTTAATGTATGAGGAGGTTGGTGAACACATGGAATGGGATCTCAGACCGTTCCTCAGTGCAGAATTTCTCCACGTCCTTCAGATTCAGGAGTTAATGCTTGTGGACTCTCTTTGTCAGTTCAACCCACAGATTTTTTATGGGGTTTATGTCAGCAGACTGTGATGGTCATGGCAAAACTTAAATGTTCTGACGTTAGTGAACCATTTTTGACTAGATTTTCAGGAGTGCTGTCATGGTTTTCATTCAGAAATATTTTCATATTATGAGGTTCCCCCATCCTCAAGCAATTTGAGATAGACAAATTCTTCAGAAAATGAGGCTTTATTGAGGCATATTGATGAATATAAAGCCGAGTTCTTTTTGCACAAGAAGAACTGCCATTCTGCTTTTCACACCCAGTTTTTATACCTTCATCACAGGAAATATCTTCCAAATATGGTTTTTCCGCCCTCTCACCCTACAGTGGTTTTTCTCTTTTTATCATTAGTTGGCATCCTTTGCAAAATAACAACTTCAAGGCTACTTGTTTCAGAGACTTTTAGTTGGGTCACAGGTCATCCCAGAGACAGGCAAACCAAAACACTGCCAACGTGCCTTGAAAACTGCAACAAAAAGATAACAACCCTCTTCCAGTGTAATACTGGTGCATGCATAACTATATGATTTCTTATGAATGATGGTGAATAATGCTGATGACTGAACAGATATTGCCTGAATCAACTGAACAGATGTCAAAGCTACAGAAGCCAAGTGCTTATGTGTGTGTGTGTGTGTGTGTGTGTGCTTGTGTATGTGTTTGTGTGTTACAGTTGCTTACATAATATGGTTACTGATTATGATTATTAATTATGGTTATTGATTTACTGATGAATATGATTAGAAATATTGAAATATAATTCTCAACAGTGCATTGGATCCAAGTCCTGCAGCAAGGTCTAACCACAACCTCTTTAAAGCTTCCTGACTGAGGCTGTTCTGTTTTTATTGAATATCAGCTAGTATTAGATGGAGTCCATTGATACAGTGCATCCTAATAAGATGTCCAGGGCTTTTGGAACAAGAACAGTCCCACAACTACAAAATGAATGAATACACATGTAAGAATAAAACATTAAGAATACAAGAAAACACAAGTACAAGATGAAAATACAAACAATACTCATTCCCTACTGGGTTGTAAAGATAGAAATGTACGGTATAATCTTTTTCCTGATTCCACTGAATTTATTTGCAATTTGTAATGTAACTGGTTTTCTTCAACTCCAAGCTGTATAAATATTGTTAGATATTGCAAATATACGATTAAATACCTATTGAGTTGGGCCTAAATCATCATTTTAGCCAGACCTCATAACACATATACTTGACTTTGATTTTAATCCAGGATTTTCTAGGGGTATCAAGACTTATGCAACAGAGTTTGGAGGACAAATAGTACAAAATCAGGCATGTTAGACCTCGCATATTGACAAAAAAGATAAATGACTGACTAGAAATAATTTTTAAAGAGATTTTTAAAAAAAACCATTTTTCCCTCAACAGATCGGAAACAAAATAATAACAACGAATGGTAGATTAGGTTTCTTATTGTGAACATATTGGCGAGATTGTCGTAACAATACAAAAAACTTTTGAGATAACTGTAGCCAATGCTACAACAATGAACTGCAATATTAAGCTAACAAACGTCTCTCAATGAATATTGCGTGCCTGAAAGGAATAAATTTCATACCGCATTTTAACTTTTACTATGAATATTCGATTAGAAACCTAAAGGCTCACATTTGTATTACTTAGTCTAATTTTCCCATCTCTGCACTCAGTTGGCTAGTTCACATTTTTCAAAGTAATACAAGAAACTTTAAGTGAAACTTTCTTCAGACGTAGCGACGGCGTCAGGTCACTTCGTCACGGCGGTGGTCATGGCGCTAGTTCGTTTACCAAGTTTCTTCAGAAATAGCAACGGCGTCAGATCACTGAGTCACGGGATAGACACGGACGTTCATCAGGTCAGTAAGCTCTTTAGCTAGGCCGTAGCACTAATCACACCCCATGGTATCTACCCAAGAAGATATAGCTACGTCTGCTCACATCATTTCGTGAACGAAGATATTTTGCCGTGAACCGTTTTTACATTTCAACGGCTATTTCGCCGTGCCGTCTGGTACACCTGCGCCTTTGTATTATTTTTGGACTTGCTCATAGAAGTCAATGGATAATAGTGAATAGTTATAACTTCGCCATTTAGGCACCTAGCTCACATATACAAACATTAAATATAGCTAGCTAAGTTGGCATAAAGGCTCTCTTGCTAGCCATCTAACGTTAGGGGAGACCGGGGTTACTTCGGTCACAGGGTTAGGTTTGTCACCCCAGTTTTTTTCATTGCAAACGCACTGATGGGAAAATGAAAATGTACAAATTATGTGACATCCCAGCGATGTCATCTCTTGGAAAGAAGAAGGACTTGTAGTGTCATGTAAGTGTTTTCTGCCTAAATAACTGAATTTTGGCCCAAATTCCAAACTTTAAGTTTCTGAAAGAAATCGTCTAGCTTCTTTGAAGACAAAAGATTTCCACGGTGTTTTTTACTGTTTCATAAACGTATGTAACTAGAGTTATTAACAACACATAAGATAAAGGCCTGCTGCGATCATGAGATGAGAGATGCGGCCTGATTTCCAAAATGGGGAGCACGGGCTACACTGGCCAAGCAGCATGGGGTTAGTTTGTCAGGGTGCTGAGGTTGCACCACTTGTAGGTCCTGTGTTAGGCCTATATTAAAATATTCCAAAGTCAAATATAGGAGCCGATTTATTGTTTTTCAGACACCTATAGTGTCTTAATAATTCTAATATTTGCATTTATTTTATGTTTATGATAGAGGACCTATTAGGGCCTTTGTTTGGAGGACACAAGTATGGGTTTGTAAGGGTTTGCTCCTTGCAACCCCTCCCCTTTCTCATTCTTTCACCCCCACCTTAATGGGCCGCAGGGTTGTATTTAGGGATGGCAGGTGCCAGCCTTGGGGCCTCTGCATTGCATTTCATTCCATTCCTTTTTCAGTGGCAATGTTTGCTGCTCCTCTTTGGTGCCGTGGTCCTTACTCATCATCCAAAGGTGGAGAGGAGTGGGTCCAATGCTTCTCATGCAAAGGGTGGGCACATGAGGACTGTGCAAATGTCAGTGTGCTCGCCTACATATGTCATAACTGCTACTCTGATGGTGATTATGCATAAATCATAGCTTGTGTTGGTTCATTGTAAAAATAAAACAGTTCTCACCATTTCTGTTATGAGAATATTGGACTGTCTTTTTCAGCTTCAGCTGATCGCCAACTATGACAATTTTACCCCACCCATCTGACAAAATAACCCCGGGTATGGGGTTACTTCGGCATGTTTGTGATATATCAAAAATTGAATATTGTGACGAAAATATACGTTATATTGAGATTGTATCAATACAACTTTTGTAGGCGACATTCTGCACTACACATAGACCATAAAGGTATTTCTCTAAGTTTTAGCAACAAAGAGTTATGAAGCCAAATACAAAATCATGACAAGGTAACCCAGGTCTCCCCTATATTTCATGCATTTAAATTTATTTAATTTAAATTCGAATATCCATTATTATGCGAACTAATTTGGCTGGAGTTGCATCGCGAGCATCCAGCTCGCTAGCTGGCATTAAAATGCGCGGAATAAAAAAGGTTGCCAGCTAAAAGTCGCTTTCACACGGACCTTGAAACACGACAGGTTACATTCAAAGTTAATCCAAAGACGCGAATACACGCATTTCTCATTGACTTTGAATGTAATCCAGTGATGTTGATAGGTTTTCAATTTAGTGAGTCCCCGGGACCCACAGGTGGTGATTTGACTGGGTCCCTGGAAAATTCAATGGGTCCCCAATGAAAAAAGTTATTTCTTTATTTCTTATATTCTTCTTTTTCTTAAATTGTAGTATTAAACTCCTTTGATGGTGGTATGGTATGATATGGTTATAATTAACGGATATATTCATGTGTGTTCAAAATGTATCTGAAATTAAACAAGTAAAATTCCAAATCTGAAAAGTTTATCGCAAAACAACTGACACAGTGGCATGACATACAAAATTCAAATAAAATAGCATTTTTGTAGCAACATAAATAGCATCAAAATAAATTACTAAAATTCAAATGAAAACAAAATGGTGTCTGTAGTACCAAAATAAATTAACAATAAAAGTGCTGATTTTAACACATAAACAAAACATTCTCATTACCATGACAGTCAACAAATAAATTGTCACCAAAATAACACCAAAATCTTCTTGTCTGAACATCAACTAAATCAAATGAACTGAGTCAATCACTGTGAAACTTTTAGCACAAATATGAAACTTAACTAACACAGTGGAAAGTCTGTTGAGAAAAATAAAATGATGCCGATATGTTTGTGGTGAGAGGGTTGAAACAGCGCTTGTCTGGTCTGCTGACAGCAAGGTTTCTTTTGCTAGTTACTGTGATTTTAAACAGGAGTTGTTGTTCACTATGGGCCGATTTCACAAAAGCATTTTAGCGTGCTTATAATGTTAAAATGCCGTTGTACGCGGACAGCTAAACGAACGTTTAAACACCATTTCACAAGATGGGATCATCGCACGTTTAACTGCACGCGGATAACCTTGCGTTTAGCCCTCAGACTAAACAGGTGCGGTCAATTGTGACTACCTGCCATTGCATAATGGCATTTCCAATTGTCGATACTTCTTGTATCGACAAACTCGGACTTCACTCACAGTAGCCTTTTTAGAAAATGTAAACGTAGATGTAAACGAAAAATGTGGCCTTGCAAAACCCCTCTATTAAATGAATAAGAAATTGAAGAAAGCAACTAATTTATGCATTCATTTCATTTATTTTATTTATGCATTTCTTTTCCAGTAAAGGCGCAAGTCTTGCCCAAAATCTACCAGGCAACCAGATGAAGGCAGGTCAGCGTCACTTATTTAGGTGCAAATAAATCTGTGGTAGTGGGCCCTAGTTTTCGCGAGTTAAACATGCTTTCATGAGCGTTTAAGTTTTTTGTTATTTGACCACAGGCATTTAAAATATTTAGACGCACGCGGGCAGTTGCTCCTCGTGAAACAGTGATTAAAATTAAACTCATGCTAAATGCGCGATTAAGAAAGCTATCCGCGTGTAAACCTTAAAAAGCTTTTGTGGGACCTCCGGCTTAGCGACTAATGGAGTGAGACGCACTTGCGGGAGCTCCTGTAAAATTCTCTTGAAATAACATTTGGGCATTTCCACAAACCCTCTATCATTACATCTTGACTCCGCAAGCGTGTTGTGACTATATTTCATGTAGATATGCCTCCAAAATCAAAAAGTACGAGCAACCCGGCGGCTACGCTGACGGGGCCAGCTCCCCCAGCTATATCCGCGCCTCAGAGTGTTGCGACCACCCTGCTGCAGAGTGCGGCTGCTAAGCCGCCTCCTCCAGAGGAAACTGCCGCCACCTCGGGCCTCACCTCTGCGGACTTTAAGGCTGAACTGCTCGCAGTTCTTCGAGAAGAGATGGTAGGCATTTTTAAGACTGAATTGGAAACGGCAATGACAAACAACTTGACCCAGATAAAATCCGAGCTGCAGACTAAAAAACGGAGCTATATGTTAGCATGGCGGCTATCAAGTCGGAGATGTATGTGCTAAGGGTGACTGTGAATGACATGGAGGGCTCGCCGTCGACATGCACTGACGATGTGGTTTCACTCAGAAGTAAAGTGGACAAACTTTCGGCTCAACTTGTCACTCTTGACAGTAAGTGTGAAGATTTGGAGGCGAAGTCTCGCCGTAATAACATCAGGATAGTAGGACTACCCGAGGGACACGGCCCAGTCGACGCGGCCACAGTTTCCACCCTTCTTAAAGACGCTTTCTGGTTGGAAAAAGAGCCGGTGGTGGACCGTGCACATCAATCCCTACAGCCTAAACCGAAGCTCAGCGAGCGCCCTCGTCCCATAATAGCACGTTTGCATTATTATGCAGATTGTGTTAATATCCTACGACATGCCAGAACCCAGCAGCAGATCAAGGTGATGGATTCAACAATCTCCATTTTTCCTGATCTCACTGCGCAGACGGCAAAAGCCCGTGCAGCCTTCAATGATGTCCGACGCCAGCTCAGGGACATTCCAGGCGTAAGGTTTGGGCTGCTGCATCCAGCTCGCCTCCGGTTCACAAGAGGAGATGTCACAAGAGAGTTTACATCACCTGGTGAAGCTGCAGTTTTTGTGAAAACACTCAAATGAACTGGTTTGTTACTGCAAAGTTATTGAAGCACAGTTCTGAGTGTAGGTGCCATTGCAGTTATGTTATTTTTTTTAAAAACGGTGGTGCTAAAATGACTTTTAACTGTGCTATCTGCAAAATACCTCTGAATATTATTTCACTATTGTAGATATGTTTTGTTGATTTTGATATAAATGGCACCATAACTCCAACTGTTCTAATAGACAATCAGCATGCTTATGTCTGCACAAGTTTCTAAGATGGTTCTGAGTTTTGTGTTGTTTAATATTTAGGCCCTGTCTTTGGCTATACATTTTTATTCTTGGGGTTTGCAGGAGCTCCAGCCAAGTTGGAGAGAGGTGAAGACGATTGTTCGGTCCAAAGCCTTGAGTTTACTCTTTTGGTTTATGACTCCTTGTGGAGTTGGCACTGGTATCCTGTCATTTGGGGACGGTGTAGTGGTCAGTGCTATGGGGGGAGTTTGTGGGTTTTGGGGTGAGTTAGTTAAGTTACGTTTTTTTTTATCCCCTTATCTCTGGAGTGTGGGGTTGGGAACCTGGTTGCATCTTATTCTAATTTACACTTTATATGGCTAATGTTACAAGCTGAAATGTAAGATTTATCAGTTGGAATATTAGAGGTTTAGGGGGTGCTGTCAAGCGATGTAGAGTGTTCTCTCATTTAAAGCGTTTGAACCCTGACATTGTCTTTTTGCAGGAGACCCACATGAGGATTAAAGACCAAATCAGACTGAAGTGTCCCAGGGTTGCTGAAGTATTCCATTCTAGTTTCAATTCTAAGGCCAGAGGGGTTGCCATTTTGATTGGTAAATCTGTTTCATTTACACTGAATAAAACCATCTCTGACAAAGACGGCAGATATCTGATAGTTTTAGGTACTCTATTTCGTGTGCCTATTCTACTAATTAATGTATATGCACCAAATTTTGATAATCCTTGCTTTATGAACAAGTTGTTTGAAAATCTACCCTCTCTGAGCGACTGTTGTCTGATTTTTGGAGGGGACATGAATTGTGTAATTGATCCTCAATTAGACCGTTCCAAACCTAATGGCTAGGGCTCTTTGCAATTTCATGTCTAGTAATGGCTATGTTGATCCCCGGAGAATTCGTAATCCGAGCAGCAGGCAATACTCTTTTTATTTGCATGTGCACCAGACCATTTCTCGTAAAGATTATTTCTTTGTAGATGCTAAATTTATGCCAAAAGTAACAAATGTATTGTATCATCCAATTATTGTTTCAGATCATGCGCCTGTGTCCCTAGATGTTCAGATTTCGCCCGGACCTCGCTATCCCACCCGCTGGCGATTCAATACCTCACTTTTATCAGATGATAAATTCTATAAATTCATTACAAGTGCAACAGAGGATTTTATTGCTCTTAATCATTCCGATTCTGAACCTATTCCTAAGGTGTTCCTGTGGGAGTCCTTGAAAGCATATTTACAGGGTCAGATAATTTCATATTCGGCACATATAAGAAAATTGAGGATGTCAAAAATTCAGAAGCTTTCAACTGATTTAGAATCAGTGGACCAACAGCTTGCGACCGCGCCATCTGACGATCTTTCAAAGCATCGTACAGTCTTGCAAACTGAGCTGGACCTTATCACACCTAATGAGGCAGAGCGCTTGTTACTTCACTCCCGCTCTAGATACTACGAACATGGCGACAAGTCTGGTAGGTTACTAGCTCACCAGTTGCGTCGTCAAGCAGCCTCATGTTTACCTCGCATTCGGGATGAATCGGGAGCGCTGCAGGAGAATCCGGGGGTTATTAACTCTGTCTTTTCATCTTTTTATGAGTCCCTGTACAAGTCTGAACTTACATCAGATCTAGCCGATATGCACGCGTTTTTCGGATGATCTTTGGTTTCCCTCCATAAATCCAGAATTGATTAATCAATTGGACTCTGCACTGACTATTCAGGAACTAAATTCAGCCTTACAAAACATGCAAAATAATAAAGCCCCAGGACCTGATGGGTTTCCGGTCGAATTTTTTAAAGCATTTCATGCTAAACTTACTCCATTGCTTTACTCTATTTATGTCGAATCTCTGTCACTCGGTTCTCTCCCTCCTACATTGAGGCAGGCCTCTATTAGTATTCTTTTAAAAAAGCACAAGGATCCTGATCTTTGTACCTCCTGTAGACTGATCTCTTGAATGAACGTAGATACAAAGATTCTTGGAGAGGCCTTAGCTCACTGACTTGAGAAGGTCCTTCCGACGATCATTTTTAGGGAACAGACTGGTTTTATAAAGGGACGCCAGCTCTACTATAATGTTCATACTTTATTAAATGTAGTCTACTCAAAAGAGACAACAGTTACGCCTGAAGTAGCAATATCAATCGATGCCGAAAAGGCATTTGATCGGGTTGAGTGGACTTATTTATTTGCAGTCTTGGCTAAATTCGGATTCGGTGAAAGTTTTATATCGTGGATACGCCTTCTTTATACACTTCCATGTGCCAGTATTACTACTAATAATATACAATCTGGCTCTTTCTTTTTAATTAGAGGTTGGAGACAGGGCTGCCCTTTGTCTCCCCTCTTGTTTGCGCTCGCAATAGAGCCCTTGTCTATTTATTTGAGGACTTCTCCTACTTTCAAAGGCATTACCAGAAATCATACAGAATTCAAATTATCGTTATATGCCGATGACTTGTTGCTATATATCGCAAATCCAGTAAGAGCGTGCCCCAATATTGTTTCATTCTTTCGTAGATTCGGCCTGTTCTCAGGGTATAGAGTTAACGTTGCCAAGAGTGAATGTTATCCTGTCAATAAACTAGCAATGAGGCTTTCCCAATCTGACATTCCTTTCAAATTGAGCCCTTCAGAGTTTAGGTATCTTGGGGTTAGCATAGCCAGATCTTTTAAATCTCTTTACTCTGAAAATTTCTCTCCCCTTTTTACTGAGATTAAGGCAGATTTTCAAAAGTGGGGTTCCCTCCCTCTCTCTTTGACTGGGAGAATAAACACAGTCAAAATGAACGTCTTGCCAAAGTTTTTGTTTTTGTTTCAATGTCTGCCCATATTTTTACCAAAAAGTTTTTTTTAAAAACAATAGACTCAATTATTTGTCATTTTTTTGTGGGATGGCAAAACACCCAGAGTTAGACAAAAAGTGCTTCAGAATTTTAAGTTCTATGGTGGCCTCTCTCTGCCAAATTTTCAATCGTACTACTGGGCTGTGAACATGACTAAAATTATACTCTGGTCCAAGTCAACTAGTATACCTTGGTCTCAACTGGAAGCACAGTCATGTCCCCCAGTCTCTCTCTCTGCTCTACTGACTGGTCCAAGCACTGCAAACCCCTCTGGCCTTACCTGCAACCCTGTGGTTATCGCTATCCTTAGGATATGGTTTCAGTTTAGGAAGCAGTTTAAATTTACTGCTCCCATGGTTTTAACTCCACTATTAAAAAATCCTGTGTTTAAACCTACATTTACTGATTCCACCTTCTCCTTATGGCAGGATAAAGGACTGAAGTGTTTTAAAGATCTTTATAAGGAACAGGCTTTTGTTCTTTCACAGACCTGGTTACTGAATTCAATCTTCCACCCTCCCATCTTTTTAGATATTTCCAGGTGAGGAACTGTGTTAAATCCTTATTCTCCAACTTCCCTCATCTTCCACCTGAGCAGCCATGGGGTGAACTTTTACAACTTTATCCTTTACAAGGGTCTTTAATCTCAAAAATCTATAGTTATATTCAGTCATATGATGATTATCTAACCACCAACACAAAAGGAACTTGGGAGTGTGAGCTAGGATTGGTTTTTGATGAGCATTGGTAGGATTCCACACTGAAGGTCATTCACCAAACCTCTATTTGTGCCCGTTTGACCTTGATACAGTTTAAAGTTGTATTTAGATGTCATTACTCAAAGACAAGACTGGCACAGATTTTCCCAAATAGAGTAGATGTTTGTGACAGATGCGGAGGCTCACCCTGTAATCTCACACGTTTTCTCTTGTCCAGCCGTGGCAAATTTTTGGCAAATTTATTTTGACACAATGTCTCGGGTATTCTCAAAAACTATTGACATCTCACCACACATTGGTATTTTTGGTCTTCGGAAGAGTATACCCGATACTCTGCTAGAGAATTGGAAGTAATAGCCTTTACCTCCGTAATTGCTAAACGTCACCTCCTTCTTAACTGGAAATCCACAACAGCTCCTTCCAGCACACAATGGATTAATGAGGTTATGTCCTTTTTAAAAGTAGAGAGAATTAGATATTCAAGAAGGGGAAACTTGAACAAATTCTATAATAAATGGCAACTGTTTATGGATTTTTTTGCAACAATGTAAGCGTCCCCCCTTTTCCCCCATTATTTATTTATTTATTTTTAATGTTTGTGTGGCCAGTTAAATTGTTAGACTATGTTTAAGTATTTTTCTTATTGTATTGTTTATCTGGCTTTATTTTTCTGTAATCGTTGGTTCTTAAAATATGTATATCTAAATTATATTGTGTATACAAACATGTTTACTGCTGACACCAATGTACCCTGGTATATGGAAGTGCCTTTGTTCTTTTTGTATACACACCAATAAAAAATATGAAACAGAAAAGGCTTTTGTGAGATCGGCCCAATGTATCGTTTTTCATGGGAAAAATGAGGTGTCATGTTACAGGTTTTCCCTTTGAATATTTTCTGCCTTAATCAGAGCTGCTTTCAGCTTCTGGGTATTTTTCTTTATTGTCAGGACTGGTTTGGTCTTATTTGATGGGTTTCTCACATCTTTTGTCCTGGTAGTTTCTTTTTTACCATCGTTTAGGAGTTAACTACGTTCTTTTTGCTAATCGGCTATCTTTTCCTATCTGCTGACTGCTTGTGTGGCTGATTAGTAATTGGTCTCAGGTGTGTGAAGTCTATATATTACCCAGGGCTCCAGCACTTCTTTGCGTTAGTGTCGTCTTGCACTGCTTCAGTTTAGGCAGAGGTTTTGTCCGCCGATGTGCGGTAGTATTAGCCTAGAGTTTTTTAAGCAGTGTCTTATTTTTGTGCTGAATACTTTATTTGTGCTCGCGGAATTTGCCCTTTTTTTCCGCCGAGCTTCTTTTGTGTTTTAGTGTCTGCGAAGTATTTCTCTCCTAGCCCTTTCTTTCTTAGGGGCTGGGAGTAGGTTTACTCCTGGAGCCTCAGTTATTCGGTTTTCTTTTGTGTTGGGATTTTCCCACAGGAGTGTACCTTTTTGAGTTAAGTAATTTTAGGGATTGTTCCCTTCCTGTCCGTCTCCTTCGAGACTTTAGTGGTTCAGGTCTTCGTACCTTAGCTTTTCGTCTGAATATTGTGCACTCTAGCGAGTCCACTTTTCACCATTCCTTATATGACACTAACGCCTACACATGGACCCGCACATTTTTCAGACGATCAAGCTATGGCGACCGGTCACGAAAGTGGGTTGGTGGAGGTCAGTAGAATCCAGGCTGACTTCCACGAACGCTTATCAGGCCAGGAAAAGAACATGGCCCTGTTAATTAATCAAGTCCCACGTCTCACAGAAAATGTGAATGCACTCTCTCTCCAGTTGGCACAAGCATCACACCCAGTTCCACCCCCAACGCCCCAGGTACCTAATACTATTCCCCGTGAAACACCGTTAGCTGAAACGAAACGAGAACCTAAGCTGCAGCTACCTAATCGGTATAATGGTCAGCCTAATAAGTGCCGTAACTTTCTGGCTCAATGTGAGATTTTTTTTGAGGCACAACCATCTCGTTACAGCATGGAAGACTCGCGAATTTGTTTTATTTTATCTCTCCTCGAGGGAAAAGCCTTAGACTGGGTCGGTCCATTGATCCGGGATAATTCTGAGATTGTTAATTCACTAGACAAGCTCAGGAGTGAACTAATTTCAGTTTTTGATCACAATGCTACAGAACAGGAGGCAGCCACTCGTTTGATGAATCTAACCCAAGGGAAGAATACCATAGCCAAATTTTCTATTTTATTTCGGTCGGTTGCCAGTTCTACGGGGTGGCCGGATGGTCCTTTTGATGTCTTTGTTTATTCGTGCATTGTTGGAGCCAGTGAGAGACACCTTAGCTATGGTTGATACTCCCAAATCTCTAGATGCACTCGTTCAGATAGTTATCTACACGAGTGGCTGAGTGCGAGAACGGGAAAAAAAAAGGGTTTCGGGTAAAGGCAGACAGCCTCAATTGCAAACCCTTTATTCTAAAGTTGCAGCTGCCCCGGCTCCTCCTACGGATTCTGATAATGAACCTATGCAGGTAGATGGCGCCGTGGTTCACAAAGCTACGAATATTAAACGGAAAATAATCTGCTATTATTGCGGAAAACCAGGGCATATCAAATCTTGTTGTCCGGATTTAAACGCTCAGTCCCTCTAACTGAACGAAAGGAGTTAGAGGGACAGATACTTCACCCCTTTCGAACTTTAGTTCCGGTAGTGTTGGCATTTAAGAACCGAAAAATTGAAATCGAGTCTTTTTTGGATTCTGGGTCAGTTGATTGCCTCGTTGATATTAAATGGGCTCGTGAGAATTTTCTACCCGTCCGTTCCCTCCCCATGTCGCATCCTATTTTAACTTTGGATGGGCGGCCCTTGGGGCGGGGCTTGGTTTCTGAAGTAACTGAATGTCTGTCGATGTTCATCAGACAGGGTGGTCACTCAGAGAGGCTTAGATTTTTTTTGGTTGATTCCCCTTCGTTTCCTATTGTTTTGGGACATGCTTGGCTTATCAAGCATAAACCTCAAGTTAACTGGGGTAGCAGGACTATACCCATCATTCAATAGGGCCCTGATTGTGAGAATCATTGCAGTCAGATTTTTTCTTTTGGTTCTTCACAAAAAAAGCAGGGGTAGTCTCAACTGTGTCAGTGATGATGACGGGACGGACGTTGATTTATTTAAACCCGTAACTTTAGAGGATGGGGATAATTCAGCCTGGGATCCTCAGTTTGACTGGGAGAAGCCAATGTTTGAGAAGGCCCTGCTAAGAGCCCCACTGATGGGGACAAAGGGAGCCAGCACAATAGAGTGAAGTTGTATGTGGCCCCGGACGAATTTCTGACCGAGTCGGATCAGGATATTGATGAAGCCAGTGATGATGAAAGCCAGGGGTGGGAGATCGCTTCTATGGACTCATCTGAAGGAGAGAATGATCTAGATAATTGGAACGTGGGGGCTGCGCTGGATTTTGTCTTACCCTCCAATGTTCCTTCAGATTATTCTGATCTGGCAGAAGTTTTTAGTAAGCAGAAAGCTACTACCTTACCACCTCATCGTGCTTATGATTGCGCTATTGATCTTCTGCCAGGTACCACGCCCCCTAGAGGTGCCCTATTTTCACTCTCAATCCCCAAAAAAGTAAAAGCTATGAGAGATTATATCCAGGAGGCTTTGGCTAATGGCGGCTTTATTAGACCCTCTACTTCTTCTGCTGGAGCAGGTTTTTTTTTTTGTTTCTAAGAAAGATGGCGGACTCCGGCCATGTATTGACTATAGGGGTTTAAATAATATCACTGTCAGGAATCGATATCCGCTACCTCTTATGAACTCGGCGTTTGAACGCCTCCAAGAAGCGTCATTTTTCACTAAGTTGGATCTCAGGAACGCTTACAACCTTATTAGGATTCGTGAGGGGGACGAATGGAAAACAGCGTTTAACACCCACGACAGCCACTATGAGTACCTGGTGATGCCCTTTGGCCTCACTAATGCCCCCGCTGTCTTCCAGGCGTTAGTTAATGATGTGTTACGTGATATGCTGGGAAAATTTGTCTTTGTTTATTTAGACGATATTCTGATTTTTTCAGCATCTCTTAGTGAACATAAGGCCCATGTACGTCAGGTGCTCAAAGCTCTGTTGGATGCCAAACTTTTTTAGAAAAGGCAGAGAAATGCCATTTCCATTCCAGGTCTGTCTCTTTTTTTGGTTTCATTGTTTCTGAAGGCAAGGTCCACATGGATCCTGACAAGGTGTCGGCAGTTATGAACTGGCCAGTTCCTCAGTCTGTCAAAGAGATTCAGCGGTTTTTAGGGTTCGCCAACTTTTACAGGCGATTTATTAGGAGTTTTAGTGCTATTGCTGCCCCTATTATTGCCTTAACTAAGAAGGATCAGCGTTCTTGTTTTGTATGGACCCCTGAGGCAGATGAGGCTTTTGAGGAGCTAAAGAAGAGGTTTAGTTCCAAACCGGTTCTTGTTAAGCCCAACCCATCCCTCCCATTTGTGGTGGAGGTCGATGCGTCTGAGGTTGGGGTTGGCGCCATCCTTTCTCAGCGCTCCCAGCACGACAAATCTTTACACCCGTGTGCCTACTTCTCTCGATCTCTATCTCCCGCTGAGAGAAATTATGATGTGGGGGATCGAGAGCTGTTAGCCATTAAACTGGCGCTAGAGGAGTGGCGCCATTGGTTGGAGGGTGCAGAACATCCTTTTGTGGTGTGGACTGACCACAAAAATCTGCTCTACATCCAACAAACTAAAAGGCGTAATGCAAGACAAGCACAGTGGGCAATGTTTTTTAACCGTTTTAATTACACCTTGACTTATCGTCCGGGGTCAAAGAACACTAAGCCAGATGCTTTGTCTCGCATATATGATCATCTGGACAGGGAAGCGGTCCCTGAAGCTGTTGTCCCGGAGAATAGGATCATTGCTCCGGTTTTATGGGACATTGAAGCCATGGTCCAGAACGCCTTAACTACTGACCCGGGGCCAGGGGGAGGACCACCTAACTGTTTATTTGTTCCAGTGAGGGTCCGGTCTCGCGTCCTTCAGTGGGCTCACTCGTCTAGGTTGGCAGGTCATCCGGGGTGCTGCGCACCAAGGATTTCCTTTCCCGACGTTTCTGGTGGCCTAGTCTAGACAAAGATGTTCGGGAATTTGTCGCGGCATGCTCAGTTTGTGCGCACAATAAAAATTCTCATCTCCCACCCTCTGGTCTCTTAAGACCATTATCCATTCCTAAACGTCCCTGGAGCCATGTAGCATTAGATTTTATTACTGGGTTACCTATGTCTGATGGTAATTCGGTAATTTTGGTTATAGTTGACCGTTTTTCTAAAGCAGCCCATTTTGTAGCGTTGCCCAAACTGCCATCCGCTCGGGAGACTGCTCAACTGATGATCAGTCATGTTTTCAGACTACATGGTATTCCTCTTAATGTGGTCTCTGATCAGGGACCACAGTTTACTGCTCGATTCTGGCAGTCTTTTTGCAAGCAGTTAGGAGCATCGGTGAGCCTGTCATCAGGGTTTCATCCCGAAACTAATGGCCAAACTGAAAGGACTAACCAGTCCTTAGAGAACACATTACGTTGCTTGGCGGCCGATAACCCCACTTCATGGAGTCGGGTTCTTCCGTGGGCTGAATATGCCCATAATTCGCTATGGAATGCTTCTACTGGTCGTTCGCCTTTTGAGGCTCAAATGGGTTATCAACCCCCGCTTTTTCCTGAATTGGAAAAAGAGGCTGAGGTTCCCTCTGCAGGACATTTTATTCGACGGTGCCGGGCAGTTTGGAGTAAGGTTTGCAGGTCTCTTGTACGTGCCTCTACTAGACAGAAGCAGTGGGCTGATAGGAGGCGTCATCTGGCCCCTTCTTATCGCGTTGGCCAACGAGTTTGGCTCTCTACGCGGGATCTCCCTCTGAGAGTTGAATCGCGGAAGCTTGCCCCACGGTTTATTGGTCCATTTAAAATCATAAGGAAGATTAATCCTGTGACCGTTCGGCTGCAGCTCCCTAGGTCTATGAAGATTCATCCTACCTTTCATGTCTCTCGTATTAAACCAGTCAGTACCAGTGTTTTGGCACCTGTGGACAAGCCACCTCCTCCACCTCGGATTATTGATGGGGGGCCAGTTTACACCGTTCGGCGCATTCTGGCTGAGAGACGTGTCGGTAGAGGGAAACAGTTTTTGGTTGACTGGGAGGGTTACGGGCCAGAGGAGCGTTGCTGGGTCCCTTCGAGGGATATTTTGGATCCCAGCTTAATTTCTGAGTTTCGCCAGCGGGGTACTAGAGGAACTTCTGGTGCCGTTCCTTGAGAAGGGGGTCCTGTCATGTTACAGGTTTTCCCTTTGAATATTTTCTGCCTTAATCAGAGCTGCTTTCCGCTTCTGGGTATTTTTCTTTATTGTCAGGACTGGTTTGGTCTTATTTGATGGGTTTCTCACATCTTTTGTCCTGGTAGTTTCTTTTTTACCATCGTTGAGGAGTTAACTACATTCTTTTTGCTAATCGGCTGTCTTTTCCTATCTGCTGACTGCTTGTGTGGCTGATTAGTAATTGGTCTCAGGTGTGTGAAGTCTATATATTACCCAGGGCTCCAGCACTTCTTTGCGTTAGTGTCGTCTTGCACTGCTTCAGTTTAGGCAGAGGTTTTGTCCGCCGATGTGCGGTAGTATTAGCCTAGAGTTTTTTAAGCAGTGTCTTATTTTTTGTGCTGAATACTTTATTTGTGCTGGCGGAATTTGCCCTTTTTTCCGCCGAGCTTCTTTTGTGTTTTAGTGTCTGCGAAGTATTTCTCTCCTAGCCCTTTCTTTCTTAGGGGCTGGGAGTAGGTTTACTCCTGGAGCCTCAGTTATTCGGTTTTCTTTTGCGTTGGGATTTTCCCACAGGAGTGTACCTTTTTGAGTTAAGTAATTTTAGGGATTGTTCCCTTCCTGTCCGTCTCCTTCGAGACTTTAGTGGTTCAGGTCTTCGTACCTTAGCTTTTCGTCTGAATATTGTGCACTCTAGCGAGTCCACTTTTCACCATTCCTTACATGAGGTGCGTCCCTGGGACGCATGGATAGTGAGTTTACTGCGTCCTTTCAGATTTTAATGCGTCAGGGACGCAGGACGCGTACCTAGCAACATCACTGAATTATATATATATAATATATACTGACCAAAAAAAGAAACGCAATTTTCTATTTCTTGATTTTATCGAGTGTAACGGTTATTAATCAACATTGGTATCAAATGAAAGAGGGAATCTCAGACAATAGATATAACAGAAAATCGGGTTGGAATATTGCCATGTTGGCTTTTATTTAACAAGGTGAAGTTGGACGTTACGAGACACAAATGACACTATCGGTGTCTCATATGTCCCCTGTTAGCGTCGCGCAATGGTGGTACACTTGCATCTCATAGACATCACCAGACGTCTGATTGTTGCTTGTGGAACGCTGTTCCACTCTTCGGTCAGTGCTCGTCTTAGCTGATGTACTGTAGCTGGCGATGGTTGACGTCTCCGGTTCGCTCTATCCAGAATGTCCCACAAGTGTTCTATAGGTGAAAGATCTGGAGAAAACGCTGGCCAGGGAAGGATTTGCACGTTTTCAGCCTGAAGGAACTCCATACAGATATGTGCCATATGCGGACACGCATTGTCCTGTTGGAAAGTCAGTTGGTGATGTTGGACAAATGGAAGGACGACTGGATGGAGAATTTCATCGCGATAACGGACAGCCTTGAGATTTCCTTCAACAAAATGAAGGTTGGTTTGGCGTGTAGCAGAGATGAAAGCGGATAGGACGGTCAGATGCTGGAGTCGTAACACGTGGCCCACCGGATCTGGGGCGATCGGCCGCGTGTCCAGTGGCATTAAACCTGGTCCTGAGGCGACTAATTGTCGCAGAATGCACGCCGAATTGACAGGCAACTCTATCTACCTGACTTCTGGCCTGTAGCATCCCAATCGCGCGTTCTCGTTGAACTTCCGTTAGTCGTGGCATTATAACAGTCTGATTTTTACTCAATTTCGGTCGGACTTTTATAGGCCCCGGTGACTATGAGAAACTCAAAACAAAAATGGGATTGTTAGGACAATGGTAGTACTCGAACCCAAGCACTGCCGATGTTTGGTTCCGGACGAATGGCGGCTCCAGAATACGCACTGTGACCACGAAAATTTGCATGGTAGAAGTACTCACCCCCAAAAATAACTCAGAGCAAAAGCATTTTTTTCAATTTGTTTGTCAAAATTTGGCACCAGATTACGTAATTGTATTTCTTTTTTTGGTCAGTATATATATATATACACTACACTATTTCCAGAGGGAAATATTGTACTTTCTACTCCGCTACATTACACTACTTAGATCATCTTATAAAATTACACTGCATTGTTAAGGATTAAACCAGAGGCTCCCAAACTGTTTGGCTTGTGGGTGTTTACAAAAAAATCTGTGTGTATTGAGTCTCTTTGTCACATTTCAGATGTCTATAAGTAGTTTTCAGTTCCACCAGATACGTTTCCCTTCTCATGATTTCAAATAAATAACTGTTTCAGGCCCAAAGAGGTAAAACTCTCCAATATTACAACAATTCAAAAAAGGGGGAAAAAAATCTGAAAAATTAATCCAAATTTATGTCACAGAAATTTTTTTTTCTTCTATTCTACCCAATCCATCATCTCACAACCTCTCAGATTTATTCTGTGACCCTTTCAAGGCAGTTCAAACCAGCTTCACATTGAATGCTGCTTCTGCCTTCACTTATCAGCATTAACCATGTTACATTTATTTAATAGATCAGTCACAGTACAATTTTCCGTAAAACCAGTACTAATACCTTACTTTTACTTAAGTAGGATTTTAGATGCAGGACTTTTACCTGTAGTTAAGTATGGTTTTTTCACTTAGGTAAAGGATCTGAGTAGTTCTTCTACCACTGTTTATATTCCTGTCAAAACGTAACGTATCTGTATAACCAATCCTCCATTGTCTCACTGCTCATAATGACTGAGCTCCAGTGTAAGCTAGCGCTAGATATGACATTTTATCCCATAAATGATTGAAATTTGGCGTGATACAACCCATTAGATACAGGTCTGCTGTTATACACGTGCAATCTTTTTAAACGGTCTGTGCGTGTGATACAGCTTTCTGGCATCCCGATTGATCAGATTCCGATCATTGGCAAACAGGGTAACGTTACCAATCCTCCTGCTGGTAACCTAGCATTGGTTTCTAATTTGCGGTTTATTCAAACCAATGGGATTAATAATTCGCTAGCAAGCATGCCATCGCTTTTGCCATTATATTAATAAGTTAAATGAGTCATTGTTATCGTGAAAATCTAGAATTTAATTTAATGGGGAAAAGTGTTAGCATGGTAGCTAGGTAATTATTCATCCTGTCGGCTTGAATAGACGGCTAACTAGAGGCTAACGCTTTTCTGAAATTTTCCAAATAATATGATGCTGTCATTTATGGGATAAACAGATCTCAAAATCGTGAGCCCGAGATGTCAAATTTATGAAACTCCAGTGGTAATTTTTGTGTAACGTTATTCCTCGACGAGGGCTTGGAATAGACGAAAATTGATCGTCTCATCTCATACATAATTCGATATATTGGGCTCACTCATTAGAGATCCTCTATATATACTAAAATGCCACGCCATAGATGCAGTTTAGCACTCATCTGTAAACACCTGACTCAGTTTAATTCATAAACTCTGAGGGAAAGAAGCTAAAGTGTATTCAACTAGCTAGGTTGCTACTTACAGTAGCCTTCACCGTTTGGCGCAACACACGTGAGCCATGGGAGTGATACAGGCAGATGAGACATTCAGCTATGGTCAATGTCAATGGTATGGTCCACTTTAGGGGTGTCTGAAATCGTATTACAAGATTCTTCCAAGCATGAATATAAGAAATATGATGTAATATTTATGATGATAGGTAGGATAAGGATAAATGTTTTGAACCCCCAAACCTGTTGTTTTTACCTCTTATGGGGGGGTTAAGTCTTAATTAGGGGGGTCAGACCTCTCAATCCCCCCCGTAATTCGAATCATGAGTTTAGTCACTCTTGGTTACATAGAAACTGTATGAAGCTTGAAAAGTGGTGCAATACGTCTCTGAACTTCCCGGGTTATCTGGATAGACATGAATAAACATAACCTTAGTTTATGAGTAAGCTTAATAATTTGATCTATAATATAACTTTTGCAGGGGCCATAGGTTTTCCTCGCGCCACACACTGCCGCAAAAGTATATAGTGCACAAGCAGCAAATTTTCAGAGGCGTTTGTGCTCCATGTGCGGTTCATCACTGTATTTTTCCTAAATTCCTAACTTATATAACCTGTTTGTTTTTGTTTGATAGTGCCTATGCACATTGAAATTACAAATTTGTTTAAGAAATCAGGTAAAGGCTGTTTTACTGATCCTATACAGCATCCATGTACTTTCTAGATTTTTAGCATGTAACAGGTTCATCACTTCATTTTATTTTTAAAATGTATAATACACTTGGGAAATTCTGTAACTTTCATATAAATTATTTATACCTGTTTTTGTTTTTGTTTATCAACCTTCAGGTTTAAGAAATGGCCTATCATGATAAGTTGATGGCCTATATAACCTTTTGTCCTTGTTTGACCTTGAAGATGGCCAAGTGAACCTGTTTTCAACTGGCTGTTTGGCTGCATGCCACATTGAATAATTTCCTGCTCTCATTCACCCAACCATATGCTTTTCCTGATGCATTCTTGATTTTCATTGCACCATCACGAGATAGAAAACAAGATGAACAAGATGTCAAAAGATAATACAGGAGCATGAAAGAGGAGGGGCCTTGTGTCTTGTTTTCAAGATCAACTACCTATTTTGAAAAAAGTCCATCACCTAGAACAACTACAGCTAGAAAAACAACCATAATAACAGCCAGAATGATGCTGATGAGTGTTCTTTCAGTGATTGGAAAAATAGTGCAGAAAATACTAGTAAGATTCCCAACTTCTAATTGGGTGGGCCACCTATGTTCCTTCATGATCTGTCTTAATGAACTAAAGAGATGAATGTAGGCCATTTTTAAAGTTTCTAGTCTATCATCAGTTCTTCTTAATTACATAGTTTAATCACTATGATAGGCAACAAAAATCATTGAAGGCAACTCAGGTTAGATATTATAAGTCCAAATCTGTGATACAAAGTTTGCCAATTGGGATGTAGGCCTAAAGGAAGGATTGTTCTCCAAAAACAAACCAGTTCAACAGACGGAACCACATTTACTCAATATTTTCATGTCTCAAATGTGTGCAATGGTCATTTTGGGTTTTTGCCCATTATAAGCTGTGTTAAAGTCTCATTGAGCATGATTTATGGATGTGAGTTTTTTTTGCCAGTGGTCACCATTCATATCTATACAATGGGTTTATGATGAAATTTTTACTATAGCATACAATTATTTACAAGAGTAGACAGTTTTTCATTGACCTCAACCCTTTATTTTGCCCTAAAAGTGAACCAAATTAAGGCACTTCACTTAACTTTAATGTGTACAAAATTTTCCTCCCAGGGAGCAAACAGTCTTTATTTCCCCTGTCTTGTATTGTAATGAATGGCAGCAGGAGCACAGAATTATTGAGGATACAAGAATCAAGCATGCATGAACCCTTAAGTAAAAGACTCAAAACTTCCACAACTGTACTTTTTTTTTTTTTGACAAGACAGGTAAATATATATTATGTCCATCACATCTAAAAAGAGCCATCATATCATGCAGAACATTTTGATTACCAACAGTTAACGGAACTGTTTTCAAAGTTGGACACGCTCTCGCATTCTCTTGAAATTTCCCTTAAACTACAAATATATATATATATATATATAATATAAATATATACAAAAAAATATAAATTGAATTATGTTTTCTGTCAATTCAATGGTATTGAATGAAAGTCTAATTTCTCACGTTTCTAACCAGATATCGTTTTAATCATTTACTGAAGCTTTGTCTTCACGATAGTTGGCAAAAGGACGCTATAGTTGGTAGTTTAGCTGTGTGTTAAAAGTTTCCCGTTTGGGACACTCATAGCTTCTCACTGCAAAATTGTCAGTGCTGATGGTTTTGCAAAGGTTGTTCTTGAGTCGGTTAAATCAATGTCAATATTGGATTTAGTCTTGTGTATAAACTGCTTTCAAAAGACCTAATTTGAACAAAGTTTTGCATTAAACCTTTAGCCTAAGTGTACGGTCATGTTTCAGAGATCAGACTGCATTTTACCAGCTCTGTAATTTTGTTCATCTTTCCCTGCAGTGAAAACTTGTCATTTAGTCTGGGAGCCAGTGAGAGTGTAATTAGCAATTTGAGCTCCTAAAGGTTTGAGGCATGGAACATATAGCTTGTGGGTGTGGTGGGTCAGAGGAATGGGGATTCTTAAGTTCCCCAGCTGTGGGATACAGCAGGGGGCGCCACCAAAATTACCCCAAAAAATGACTCAAATTAAGTATTAATGCCCAATCCATTTTTTTCATGAATGGGGTAATGTTGATGTACTTCATACAAAATTCCATCTTGAGAACACAGATTTTTTGGATAAGTGTACTGAAGAAGCACGTTAATTAACACTAATTAGCTTCTTAATTAGCCATTTGAGCTCATCAAAAGGACCTCTGCCAAAATATAGGATTTGATAGCCCAAACAAAGAACAGTTACTTAAGAATGTATAAAATGCAGGATTCCCTATTTAAGAAGAGGTCATTAAAAGGTATTAGTTATTGTTTGACCGTTTGGTGTCAAAGAGGGCGCAGAATGAAAGTTAGACTCGCTGAAATGGATGCTGTCCCAATATGATAATCTGAATGCTTCCTCTTGAGGAAAATGCTAAATATCATTTGGAAATATAGTCATTTTGGACCTAATTATCTAATTTAGCTGTAATTAGCAATTGATGCCCATGCACCAAACATACTGCAAAATGGACCTTTCGTGGCCAGCCTTTATAATTTACAATTAAGAACAGAGGGTGTTATTAAGAACAGAAGTTATTTGGCATTCTCGTCTTAAGAACGCAGTCATTGGATACTGTATATGCACTCATTGACCCCATGCACTGATTGTGCTTATTTTAATACATGTATGCCTGCAGGTTTCATCATTATTTAATCATTTTATTTTTCTGGGTGTTCACCAAAATTGAAAAAAACAAACAACTGCTTAAGAACGGTAGCGCAGTGGTTAGCACTGCTGCCTCACAGCAAGAAGGTTGTGGGTTTGAATCTGGCCATGGGGCTTCTCTGCGTGGAGTTTGCATGTTCTCCTAGTGTTCGCCTGGGTACCTCCTGGTACTCCTGTTTCCTCCGACAGTCCAAAGACATGCATATCAAGCTAATTGGAGGAACTAAATTGCCATAGATGTGAGTGTGAGGGCAAATGGTGTGTGCACCCTCTGATGGATTGGCGGGTCCAGGGTCAGTCCCTGCCTTTCGCCCAGAATCAGATGGGATAGGCTCCAGCTCCCTTGCGACCCAAGTGAGGAAGAAGCGGTATAGAGAATAGGCTTAAGAATGAAATATGTGGTATTTGGGATGAATAGCTGAAGAACATTACAAAGACTGAACGAGTTACTAGAAAGTAAACATCGTAGCATGAACATGAATGACAGATATTGAGACCAGATTATTCATTACACAAAACACAAGTCTCAAATCTGCTAACTGGATTGTCCATGGCGTTGGCATTACTGACAAAGAATGTCTTGAAACATCCTTCTGGATTAGGATGGAGACGTGGTCACATACATGTAGCTAAGTGTTTCTAAAGATAACGACCATGCAATGATATCAACTTAGTGATCTGTGTATTCCTTCTCTAAACTCAGCTCCCACTTATCATCAGATGACAGACTAAGCTCATCAAGGTCATCTCCACAGCCTGGTCATTGGCTTTGCCTCTTTTTCGGGGACCAATGCATATGGCAATTGTGGACGCTGAAACCGCACCATACTATAGCTTCTCCAAGCAAGTTCCCAGCTGTCATATTCTGATGGGTGCCGGCAGATCTCTGACTTGTCCGCATTCGCCCATATTTTAACAACAAAGGCACACCGCCTCACGTGGCATACAGCTCCTATTCGCATGAAAGGAGTCCACTTGCATCCAATTCAATTCAATTCAATTTATTTGTATAGCGCTTTTCACAGAGACTGTCAGAAAGACGCTTTACAGTGAGAGATTACATAAATGAAAGGGCAGTGCCCAGCCTATTCCCCACTATAGCAAATGAGGCAAAAAACTCCCAGTAGGGAGAAAAATCCTCAAAGTGGTGAGTGGTGAGAAAAAACTCCCCAGTGAGAAGAAATCTCAGGAGGAACCCGGCTATAGTGGGGAAGCCCATCCTCCGTGGGCTAGCTAATTAATAACAAGATAAAGCAAAATAGGATAAAATGGCAATAGAGTTCCATTAAAGTCCATCTAAACAGTGGAATCAGTAGCTCCAGGGAGTGGCATGCCGAGGATGGTGCAGAACTGGATCAGGACCCATCAGGACAGCAGGAAAGCAGCAGCCAGCGCTCATGGTGAGGGACAGGGCTCGGATGGTCCAGGACTCAGGGTTATGGGGGGAAAAGATCCTCAGAAAGAGACAGAAAAAAGTGGGGTGAGGCACTCAGTTGGCTAGTTCACATTTTTCAAAGAACCGGTAAAACAAGAAACTGAAAGTAAAACTTTCTTCAGAAATAGCGACGACGTCAGGTCACTGAGTCACGGGATAGACACGGACGTTCATCAGGTCAGTGAGCTCTTTAGCTAGGCCGTGACACTAATCACACCCCATAGTATCCACCCAAGAGGATATAGCTACGTCTGCTCACACCATTTCTTGAACGAAGATATTTTGCCGTGAACCGTTTGTACATTTCTGTTTCATATTTTTATTGGTGTGTATACAAGATAAACAAAGGCACTTACATATAACAGGGTACATTGGTGTCAGCAGTAAACATATTTGTATACACAATTAAATTTAAATACACATATTTTAAGAACCAACGATTACAGAAAAATAAAGCCAGATAAACAATACAATAAAGAAAAATACTTAGTCTATATAAAACAATTAAACTGGCCACACAAACATTAAAAAAAAAACCCACAAAAAAAAAAGGGGGGGATTACATTGTCGCAAAAAAATCCATAAATGGTTGCCATTTTTGTAGAATTTGTTCAAGTTTCCCCTTGTTGAATATCTAATTCTCTCAACTTTTAAAAAGGACATAACCTCATTAATCCATTGTGTGCTGGAAGGAGCTGTTGTGGATTTCCAGTTAAGAAGGAGGTGACGTTTAGCAATTACGGAGGTAAAGGCTATTACTTCCAATTCTCTAGCAGAGTATCGGGTATACTCTTCCGGAAGACCAAAAATACCAATGTGTGGTGAGATGTCAATAGTTTTTGAGAATACCTTAGACATTGTGTCAAAATAAATTTGCCAAAAATTTGCCAGGGCTGGACAGGAGAAAAACATATGCGAGCGATTACAGGGTGAGCCTCCACATCTGTCACAAACATCCACTGTATTTTGGAAAATCTGTGCCAGTCTTGTCCTTGAATAATGACATCTAAATACAACTTTGAACTGTATCAAGGTCAAACGGGCACAAATAGAGGTTTTATGAATGACCCTCAGTGTGGACTCCCACCAGTGCTCATCAAAAACCAATCCTAGTTCACACTCCCAAGTTCCTTTTGTGTTGGTGGTTAGATAATCATAGGACTGAATAGAACTGTAGATTTTTGAAATTAAAGACCCTTGTAAAGGATTAAGTTGTAAAAGTTCACCCCATGGCTGCTCAGGAGGAAGATGAGGGAAGTTAGAGAATAAGGATTTAACACAGTTCCTCACCTGGAAACATCTAAAAAGATGAGAGGGTGGTAGATTGAATTCAGTAACCAGGTCTGTGAAAGAACAAAAGACCCCTTCCTTATAAAAATCTTTAAAACATTTCAGTCCCTTATCCTGCCATAAGGAGAAAGTGGAATCAGTAAATGTAGGTTTAAACACAGGATTTTTTAATAGTGGGGTTAAAACCGTGGGAGCAGTAAATTTAAACTGCTTCCTAAATTGAAACCATATCCTAAGGGTAGCGATAACCACAGGGTTGCAGGTAAGGCCAGAGGGGTTTGCAATGCTTGGACCAGTCAGTACAGCAGAGAGAGAGACTGGGGGACACGATTGTGCTTCCAGTTGACACCAAGGTATACTAATTGACTTGGACCAGAGTGTAATTTTTGTTATGTTCGTGGCCCAGTAATGAAATTGAAAATTTGGCAGAGAAAGGCCACCATAGAACTTACAATTCTGAAGTACTTTTTGCATAACTCTGGGTGTTTTGCCATCCCACAAAAAATGACAAATAATTGAGTCTATTGTTTTCGAAAAACTTTTTGGTAAAAATATGGGCAGACAACTTTGGCAGGACGTTCATTTTGACTGTTTTTATGCTCCCAATCAAAGAGAGAGGGAGGGAACCCCACTTTTGAAAATCTGCCTTAATCTCAGTTAAAAGGGGAGAGAAATTTTCAGAGTAAAGAGATTTAAAAGATCTGGCTATGCTAACCCCAAGATACCTAAACCCTGAAGGGCTCAACGTGAAAAGAACGTCAGATTGGGAAAGCCGCATTGCTAGTTTATTGACAGGATAACATTCACTCTTGGCAACATTAACTCCATACCCTGAGAACAGGCCAAATCTATGAAAGAATGAAACAATAGCGGGGCACGCCATTACTGGACTTGCAATATATAGCAACAAGTCATCGGTATATAACGATAATTTGAATTCTGAATGATTTCTGGTAATGCCTTTGAAAGTAGGAGAAATCCTAAAATAAATAGACAAAGGCTCTATTGCGAGTGCAAACAAGAGGGGAGACAAAGGGCAGCCCTGTCTACAACCTCTATTTAAGAAAAAAATAGCTAGATTGTATATTATTAGTGGTAATAGTGGCACATGGAAGTGTATAAAGAAGGTGTATCCACGATATAAAACTTTCACCGAATCCGAATTTAGCCAAGACTGCAAATAAATAAGTCCACTCAACCCGATCAAATGCCTTTTCGGCGTCGATTGATATTACTACTTCAGGTGTAACTGTTGTCTCTTTTGAGTAGATTACATTTAATAAAGTACGAACATTATAATAGAGCTGGTGTCCCTTTATAAAACCCGTCTGTTCGTTAGAAATGATCGTCGGAAGGACCTTCTCAAGTCGGCGAGCTAAGGCCTTTGCAAGAATCTTTGTATCAACGTTCATTAAAGAGATCGGTCTATAGGAGGTACAAAGATCAGGATCCTTGTCCTTTTTCAAAAGAACATTAATGGAGGCCTGTCTCAATGTAAGAGGGAGGGAGCCGAGTGAAAGAGATTCGACATAAACAGAGTAAAGGAATGGAGTAAGTTCAGCATGAAATGCTTTAAAAAATTCGACTGGAAACCCATCAGGTCCTGGGGCTTTATTATTTTGCATGTTTTGTAAGGCTGAATTTAGTTCCTGAATAGTCAGTGCGGAGTCATAAAAAGATGAAAAGACAGAGTTAATAACATCCGGGTCTTCCTGCAGCGATCCCGATCCATCCCTAATGCGAGGTATTAAACGTGAGGCTGCTTGACGACGCAATTGGTGAGCTAGTAACCTACCAGACTTGTCACCATGTTCATAGTATCTAGAACGGGAATGAAGTAACAAGCGCTCTGCCTCATTGGTTGTGATAAGATCCAGCTCAGTTTGTAAGACCGTGCAACGCTTTGAAAGATCGTCAGATGGGGCGCTCGCAAGCTGTTGGTCCATTGATTCTAGATCAGTTGAAAGCTTCTGGATTTTTGACATCCTCAATTTTCTTATATGTGCCGAATATGAAATTATCTGACCCCGTAAATATGCTTTCAAGGACTCCCACAGTAGCACCTTAGAGATAGGTTCAGAATCGGAATGATTAAGAGCAATAAAATCCTCTATTGCACTCGTAATGAATTTATGGAATTTATCATCTGATAAAAGTGAGGTATTGAATCGCCAGTTGGTGGGATAGCGAGGTCCGGGGGAAATCTGAACATCTAGGGACACGGGCGCATGATCTGAAACAATAATTGGATGATATGATACATTTGTTACTTTTGGCATAAATTTAGCATCTACAAAGAAATAATCTATACGAGAAAAGGTCTGGTGCACATGCGAATAAAAAGAGTATTGCCTACTGCTCGGGTTACGAAATCTCCAGGGATCAACATAGCCATTACTAGAAATGAAATTGCAAAGAGCCCTAGCCATTAATGATTAGGTTGAGCCAGGTTTGGAACGGTCTAATTGAGGATCAATTATACAATTCATGTTCCCGCCAAAAATCAGAAAACCGTCACTCAGAGAGGGTAGACTCTCAAACAACTTGTTCATAAAGCAAGGATTATCAAAATTTGGTGCGTATACATTAATTAATAGAATAGGCACATGAAATAGAGTACCTAAAACTATCAAATATCTGCCGTCTTTGTCAGAGATGGTTTTATTCAGTGTAAATGAAACAGTTTACCGATCAAAATGGCAACCCCTCTGGCCTTAGCATTGAAACTAGAATGGAATACTTCAGCAACCCAGGGACACTTCAGTCTGACTTGGTCTTTAATCCTCATGTGGGTCTCCTGCAAAAAGATAATGTCAGGTTTTAAACGCTTTAAATGAGAGAACACTCTACATCGCTTGACAGCACCCCCTAAACCTCTAATATTCCAACTGATAAAACTTACATTTCAGCTTGTAACATTAGCCATGTAAAGTGTGAATTAGAAAAAGATGCAACCAGGTTCCCAACCCCACATTCCAGAGATAAGGGGATTAAAAAAAAAAAAAAAAAACCTAACTTAACCAACTCACCCCAAAACCCACAACCTCCCCCTATAGCACCTACCACTACCCCATCCCCAAATGACAGGATACCAGTGCTAACTCCACAAGGAGTCATAAACCAAAAGAGTAAACTCAAGGCTTTGGATCGAACAATCGTCTTCACCTCGCTCCAATTTGGCTGGAGCTCCTGCAAACCCCAAGAATAAAAATGTATAGCCAAAGACAGGGCCTAAATATTAAACAACACAAAACTCAGAACCATCTAAGAAACTTGTGCAGACATAAGCATGCTGATTGTCCATTAGAACAGTTGGAGTTATGGTGCCATTTATATCAAAATCAACAAAACATATCTACAATAGTGAAATAATATTGAGAGGTATTTTGTAGATAGTACAGTTAAATGTCATTTTAGCACCACCGTTTTAAAAAGTAACATAGCTGCAATGGCACCTACACTCAAAACTGTGCTTCAATAACTGCAGTAACAAACCAGTTCATTTGAGTGTTTTCACAAAAACTGCAGTTTTGCCAGATGATGTAAACTCTCTTGTGACATCTCCGCTTTGATCCGGAGGCGAGCTGGATGCAGCAGCCCAAACCTTAAGCCTGGAATGTCCCTGAGCTGGCGTCGGACATCATTGAAGGCTGCACGGGCTTTTGCCGTCCGCGCAGTGAGATCAGGAAAAATGGAGATTGTTGAATCCTTCACCTGGATCCGCTGCTGGGTTCTGGCACGCCGTAGGATATTAACACAGTCTGCAAAATAATGCAAACGTGCTATTATGGGACGAGGGCGCTCGCCGAGCTTCGGTTTAGGCTGTAGGGATTGATGCGCACGGTCCACCACCGGCTCTTTTTCCAAACAGAAAGCGTCTTTAAGAAGGGTGGAAACTGTGGCCGCGTCGACTGGGCCATGTCCCTCGGGTAGTCCTATTATCCGTAGGTTATTACAGCGAGACCTCGCCTCCAAATCTTCACACTTATTGTCAAGAGTGACAAGTTGAGCCAGAGTTTGTCCACTTTACTTTTGAGTGAAACCACATTGTCAGTGCATGGCGACAGCGAGCCCTCTATGTCATTCACAGTCACCCTTAGCACATCCATCTCCGACTTGATAGCCGCCATGTTAACATTTAGCTCCGTTTTCACGGTCTGCAGCTCGGACTTAATTTGGGTCAAATTGTTTGTCATTGCCGTTTCTAATTCGGTCTTAAAAATGCCTACCATCTCTTCTCGAAGAGCAGCGAGCAGTTCAGCCTTAAAGTCCGCAGAGGTCAGGCCCGAGGCGGCGGCAGTATCCTCTGGAGGAGGCAGCTTAGCAGCCGCACTCTGCAGCAGGGTGGTCGCAACACTCTGAGGCGCGGATGTAGCTGGGGGAGCAGGCCCCGTCAGCGTAGCTGCCGGGTTGCTCGAACTTTTTGATTTTGGAGGCATATCGACGAGTAATGTAGTTACAACAGGCTTGTGGAGTCAAAATGTAATGATAGAAGGTTCGTGAAATTGCCCTAATGTTAGTTCAAGAGTTTTGCAAGAGCTCCCGCAAGTGCGTCTGACTCCATTTGTCGCCAAGCCGGAAGTCCGTTTGTACATTTCAACGGCTATTTCGCCGTGCCCTCTGGTACACCTGCGCCGTTGTATTATTTTTGGACTTGCTCATAGAAGTCAATGGATAATAGTGAATAGCTATAACTTCACCATTTAGGCACCACATATCCATACATTAAATATAGCTAGCTAAGTTGGCATAAAGGCTCTCTTGCTAGTCATCTAACGTTATATTTCATGCATTTAAATTTATTAAATTTAAATTCGAATAGCCATTATTATGCGAACTAATTTGGCTGGAGTTGCACCGCGAGCATCCAGCTCGCTAGCTGGCATTAAAATGCGCGGAATAAAAAGGTTGCCAGCTAAAGCCGCTTTCACACCGGACGCGAAACACGATAGGTTACATTCAAAGTTAATCCAAAGACGCGAATACACGCATTTCTCATTGACTTTGAATGTAATCCAGTGATGTTGATAGGTTTTCAATTTAGTGAGTCCCCGGGACCCACAGGTGGTGATTTGAGTGGGTCCCTGGGAAATTCAATGGGTCCCCAATGAAAAAAATTATTTCTTTCAATTTCTTATATTCTTCTATTTCTTAAATTGTAGTATTAAACTCCTTTGATGGTGGTATGGTATGATATGGTTATAATTAACGGATAGGCCTATATTCATGTATGATCAAAATGTATCTGAAATGAAACAAATAAAATTCCAAATCTGAAAAGTTTATCGCAAAACTAACTGTCACAGTGGCATGACATACAAAATTCAAATAAAATAGCATTTTTGTAGCAACATAAATAGCATCAAAATAAATTACTAAAATTTAAATGAAAACAAAATGGTGTCTGTAGTACCAAAATAAATTAACAATAAAAGTGCTGATTTTAACACATAAACAAAACATTCTCATCAGCATGACAGAGTCAACAAATAAATTGCCACCAAAATAACACCAAAATCTTCTTGTCTGAACATCAACTAAATCAAACGAACTGAGTCAATCACTGTGAAACTTTTAGCACAAATATGAAACTTAACTAACACAGTGGAAAGTCTGTTGAGTAAAATAAAATGATGCAGATATGTTTGTGGTGAGAGGGTTGAAACAGCGCTTGTCTGGTCTGCTGACAGCAAGGTTTCTTTTGCTAGTTACTGTGATTTTAAACATGAGTTGTTGTTCACTATGGGCCGATTTCACAAAAGCATTTTAGCGTGCTTAAAATGCTGTTGTACGCGGATAGCTAAACGAACGTTTAAACACCATTTCACAAGATGGGATCATCGCACGTTTAACTGCACGCGGATAACCTTGCGTTTAGCCCTCAGACTAAACAGGTGCGGTCCAATTATGACTACCTGCCATTGCATAATGGCACTTCCAATTGTCGATACCGGTTAATAACCCTGTATGTAAGGGTAGTTGCGTTGTGGACACGCATTTCGCACAGAGATGTCGGCAAAGAAAACGTGGCGAGAGTTTAACTTTGCTTCAAAGAATGTCAAACTTTCTTTTTTATGTGAGCAAGATGCTGACGCCAGACGCATCCTTCACCAAAACTGTTTCATCCTTGGCATTCGTGGTGATTTCACACACTCATTTCCGCTTTCATTATCGCTAAAGCGTAAAAATGCAAAATGTCTAGAGATACGGCAGTTTTTATTGGTACGGCAGTCGATTTGAAGGGATTAGGATAGGGGATTATGGATAGGGGTCAGGGTTAAGGTTAGGGTCAGGGTTAGGTTAGGGCAGGGTTTGAAATTGGGACTGTCGTACCTCTCTACATTGAAATGCATTGGAAAAGTGCCGTTCCCGTAGCAACTGCCAAAAAATGCAGTTCGGACTTCACTCACGGTAGCCTTTTTAGAAAATGTAAACGTAGATGTAAACGAAAAACGTGGCCTGGCAAAACCCCTCTATTAAGTGAATAAGAAACTGAAGAAAGCAACTAATTTATGCATTCATTTCATTTATTTTATTTATGCATTTCTTTTCCAGAAAAGGCGCAAGTCTTGCTCAAAATCCACCAGGCAACCAGATGAAGGCAGGTCGGCGTCACTTATTTAGGTGCAAATAAATCTGTGGTAGTGGGCCCGAGTTTTCGCGAGTTAAACATGCCTTCACGAGCATTGAAGTTTTCTGTTATTTGACCACAGGCGTTTAAAATATTTAGAAGCACGCGGACAGTTGCTCCTCGTGAAACGGTGAATAAAATTAAACTCATGCTAAACACGCAATTAAGAAAGCTATCCACGAGTAAACCTTAAAAGGCTTTTGTGAAATCGGCCCAATGTATCGTTTTTCATGGGAAAAATGAGGTGCGTCCCTGGGACGCATGGATAGTGAGTTTACTGACATACTAGCAACATCACTGAATTATATATATAATACATACAGACCAAAAAAAGAAACGCAATTTTCTATTTCTTGATTTTATCGAGTGTAACTGTTATTAATCAACAGTTCATTGGTATCAAATGAAAGAGGGAATCTCAGACAATAGATATAACAGAAAATTGGGTTGGAATATTGCCATGTTGGCTTTTATTTAACAAGGTGAAGTTGGACATTACGAAACACAAATGACACTATCTGTGTCTCATATGTCCCCCGTTAGCATCGCGCACGGTGGTACACCTGCGTCTCATAGACATCACCAGACGTCTGATTGTTGCTTGCGGAACGCTGTTCCACTCTTCGGTCAGTGCTCGTCTTAGCTGACATACTGCAGCTGGCGGTGGTTGACGTCTCCGGTTCACTCTATCCAGAATGTCCCACAAGTGTTCTATAGGTGAAAGATCCGGAGAAAACGCTGGCCAGGGAAGGATTTGCACGTTTTCGGCCCGAAGGAACTCCATACAGATACATGCCACGTGCGGACACGCATTGTCCTGTTGGAAAGTCAGTTTGTGATGTCGGACAAATGGAAGGACGACTGGACGGAGAATTTCATCGCGATAATGGACAGCGCTGAGATTTTCTTCAACAAAATGAAGGTTGGTTTGGCGCGTAGCAGAGATGAAAGCGGATACGACGGTCAGATGCTGGAGTCGTAACACGTGGCCCACCGGATCTGGGGCGATCGGCCGCGTGTCCAGTGGTATTAAACCTGGTCCTGAGGCGACTAATTGTCGCAGAATGCACGCCGAATTGACGGGCAACTCTATCTACCCGATTTCCGGCCTGTAGCATCCCAATCGTGCGTTATCATTGAACTTCCGTGAGTCGTGGCATTATAACAGTCTGATTTTTACTCAATTTCGGTCGGACTTTTATAGGCCCCGGTGTCTATGAGGAACTCAAAACAAAAATGGGAGTGTTCGGACAATGGTAGTACTCGAACCCAAGCACTGCCGATGTTTGGTTCCGGACGAATGGCGGCTCCAGAATACGCGCTGTGACCACGAAAATTTGTATGGTAGAAGTACTCACCTCCAAAAATAACTCTGAGCAAAAGCATCTTTCTCAATTGGTTTGTTGAAATTTGGCACCAGATTACGTAATTGTATTTCTTTTTTTGGTCAGTATATATATATATATATATTTCCAGAGGGAAATATTGTACTTTCTACTCCACTACATTACAAATTTATGTCACAGAACTTCTTTTTTTCTTCTATTCTACCCAATCCATCATCTCACAACCTCTCAGATTTATTCTGTGACCCTTTCAAGGTAGTTCAAACCAGCTTCACATTGAATGCTGCTTCTGCCTTCACTTATCAGCATTAACTATGTAACATTTATTTAATACATCAGTCACAGTACAATTTTCGGTAAAACCAGTACTTTAATACCTTACTTTTCCTTAAGTAGGATTTTAGATGCAGGACTTTTACCTGTAGTTAAGTATGGTATTTTCACTTAGGTAAAGGATCTGAATAGTTCTTCTACCACTGTTTATATTCCTGTCAAAACGTAACGTATGTGTACAACCAATTCTCCATTGTCTCATTGCTCATAATGACTGAGCACCAGTGTAAGCTAGCGCTAGATATGACATTTTATCCCATAAATGATCGAAATTTGGCGTGATACAACCCATTAGATATAGGTCTGCTGTTATATACGTGCAATCTTTTTAAACTGTCTATGCGTGTGATACAGCTTTCTGGCATCCCGATTGATCAGATTCTGATCATTGGCAAACAGGGTAACGTTACCAATCCTCCTGCTGGTAACCTAGCGTTGGTTTCTAATTTGCGGTTCATTCAAACCAATGGGATTAATAATTCGCTAGCAAGCATGCCATCGCTTTTGCCATTATATTAATAAGTTGAATGAGTCATTGTTATCGTAAAAATCTAGAATTTATTAATTTAATGGCGAAAAGTGTTAGCATGGTAGCTAGGTAATTATTCATCCTGTGGGCTTGAATAGATCAACTAGAGGCTAACGCTTTTCTGAAATTTTCCAAATAATACCATGCTGACATTTATGGGATAAACAGGATCTCAAATTCGTGAGCCCGAGATGTCAAATTTATGAAACTCCAGTGGTAATTTTTGTTTAACGTTATTCCTCGACGAGGGCTTTGAATAAAGGAAAATTGATCCTCTCGTCTCATACATAATTTGATATCTTGGGCTCACTCATTAGAGATCCTCTATTTAAACTAAAATGCCACGCCATAGATGCAGTTTAGCATTCATCCGTAGACACCTGATTCAATTTAATTCATAAACTCTGAGGGAAAGAAGCTAAAGTGTATTCAACTAGCTAGGTTGCTACTGACAGTAGCCTTCACCTTTTGGCGCAACACACGCGAGCCAATGATGGGAGTGATACAGGCAGATGAGACATTCAGCTATGGTCAATGTCAATGGTATGGTCCACTTTAGGGGTGTCTGAAATCGTATTACAAGATTCTTCCAGGCATGAATATAAGAAATATGAGATAATATTTATGATGATAGGTAGGATAAGGATAAATGTTTTGAACCCCCAAACCTGTTGTTTTTACCTCTTTTTGGGGGGGTTAAAATCTTTATTAGGGGGGTCAGACCTCTCAATCCCCCCCGTAATTCGAATCATGAGTTTAGTCACTCTTGGTTACATAGAAACTGCATGAAGCTTGAAAAGTGTTGCAATACATCTCTGAACTCCCCGAGACATGAATAAACATAACCTTAGTTTATGAGTAAGCTTAATAATTTGATCTATAATATAACTTTTGCGGGGGCCATAGGTTTTCCTTGCGCCACACACTGCCGCAAAAGTATATAGTGCACAAGCAGCAAATTTTCAGAGGTGTTTGTGCTCCATGTGCGGTTCATCGCTGTATTTTCCTAAATGCAAGGGTTTTGTGCCCTTGCAGGGCAGTCTTCTGGAGAGAAACTATTGGAACTTGCTTATTACAAATGTTGTTTAAGAAATCAGGCAAAGTAACACATTTAATGCTGTTTTACTGATCCTATACAGCATGTCCATGTACTTTCTAGATTTTTAGCATGTAACAGGTCAGTCAACAAAACATTCATTTTATGATTGTAATAAAATGTATAATACACGGTTGGGATTGGAATTAGATGGCTGTAAGGCAATTTCATTCATGCAAATTATTTATACTGTATGACACCTGTTAAGAATTTGAAGGTGATCTTGTGAGTATTGAGAGTATATCAACCTTCAGGTTTAACATTGTTAAATGTGAATGCTATCATGATAGGTTGTAAGACTATTTAACTTATATAACCTGTTTGTCCTTGTTTGACCTTGAAGATGGCCAAGTAACCTGCAACCTACGATTTTCAACTGTGTGATGTTTGGCTGCATGCCACACTGAATAATTTCCTGCTCTCATTCACCCAACCATATGTTTTTCCTGATGCATTCTTGATTTTCATTGCACCATCACGAGATAGAAAACAAGATGAACAAGATGTCAAAAGATAAGACAGGAGCATGAAAGAGGAGGGGCCTTGTGTCTTGTTTTCAAGATCAACTACCTATTTTGAAAAAAGTCCATCACCTAGAACAACTACAGCTAGAAAAACAACCATAATAACAGCCAGAATGATGCTGATGAGTGTTCTTTCAGTGATTGGAAAAATAGTGCAGAAAATACTAGTAAGATTCCCAACTTCTAATTGGGTGGGCCACCTACATTCCTTCATGATCTGTCTTAATGAACTAAAGAGATGAATGTAGGCCATTTTTAAAGTTTCTAGTCTATCATCAGTTCTTCTTAATTACATAGTTTAATCACTATGATAGGCAACAAAAATCATTGAAGGCAACTCAGGTTAGATATTATAAGTCCAAATCTATGGTACAAAGTTTGCCAATTGGGATGTAGGCCTAAAGGAAGGATTGTTCTCCAAAAACAAACCAGTTCAACAGACGGAGCCACATTTACTCAATATTTTTATGGCTCAAATGTGTGCAATGGTCATTTTGGGTATTTGCCTGTTATAAGCTGTGTTAAAGTCTCATTTAGCATGATTTATGGATGTGAGTTTTTTGCCAGTGGTCACCATTCATATCTATGTTTATGATGAAATTTTTACTATAGCATACAATTATTTACAAGAGTAGACAGTTTTTCATTGACCTCAACCCTTTATTTTGCCCTAAAAGTGAACCAAATTAAGGCACTTCACTTAACTTTAATGTGTACAAAATTTTCCTCCCAGGGAGCAAACAGTCTTTATTTCCCCTGTCTTGTACTGTAATGAATGGCAGAAGGAGCGCAGAATTATTGAGGATACAAGAATCAAGCATGTATGAACCCTCAAGTAAAAGACTCAAAACCTCCACAACTGTACTTTTTTTTTGACAAGACAGCTAAATATATATTATGTCCATCACATCCAAAAAGAGCCATCATATCATGCAGAACGTTTTGATTACCAACAGTTAACGGAACTGTTTTCAAAGTTGGACACACTTTCTCTCACATTCTCTAGAAATTTCCCTTAAACTACAAATATAAATATATATACAAATATATACAAAAAATATAAATTGAATTATGTTTTTTTTGTCAATTCAATGGTATTGAATGAGAGTCTAATTTCTCACGTTTCTAACCAGATATCGTTTTAATCATTTACTGAGGCTTTGTCTTCACAATAGTTGGCAAAAGGACGCTAATGTTGGTAATTTAGCTGTGCGTTAAAAGATTCCCGTTTGGGACACTCACAGCTTCTCACTATAAAATTGTCAGTGCTGATGGTTTTGCAAAGGTTGTTCTTGAGTCGGTTAAATCAACGTCAATATTGGATTTAGTCTTGTGTATAAACTGCTTTCAAAAGACCTAATTTGAACAAAGTTTTGCAATAAATCTTTAGCCTAAGTGTACGGTCATGTTTCAGAGATCAGACTGCATTTTACCAGCTCCGTAATTTTGTTCGTCTTTCCCGCAGTGGAAACTTGTCTTTTAGTCTGGGAGCCAGTAAGAGTGTAATTAGCAATTTGAGCTCGAAAGGTTTGAGGCATGGAACATATAGCTTGTGGGTGTGGTGGGTCAGAGGAATGGGGATTCTTAAGTTCCCCAACTGTGGGATACAGCAGGGGGCGCCACCAAAATTACCCCCAAAAATGACTCAAATTAGGTATTAATGCCCAATCCATTTTTTTCATGAATGGGGTAATGTTGATGTACTTCATACAAAATTCCATCTCGAGAATACAGATTTTTTGGATAAGTGTACTGAAGAAGCACGTTAATTAACACTAATTAGCTTCTTAATTAGCCATTTGAGCTCATCAAAAGGACCTCTGCCAAAATATAGGATTTGATAGCCCAAACAACAGTTACTGAAGAATGTATAAAATGCAGGATTCCGTATTCAAGAAGAGGTCAAAGTTCAACTTTTTTTCATATTTTCAAATAGAGGCTCATTAAAAGGTATTAGTTATTGTTTGACCGTTTGGTGTCAAAGAGGGCGCAGAATGAAAGTTAGACTCGCTGAAATAGATGCTGTCCAAATATGATAATCTGAATGCTTCCTCTTGAGGAAAATGCTAAATATCATTTGGAAATATAGCCATTTTCGGCCTAATTATCTAATTTAGCTGTAATTAGCAATTGATGCCCATGCACCAAACATACTGCAAAATGGACCTTTCGTGGTCAGCCTTTATAATTTACAATTAAGAACAGAGGTTATTATTAAGAACAGAAGTTATTTGGCATTCTCGTCTTAAGAACGCAGTCATTGGATACTGTATATGCACTCATTGACCCCATGCACTGATTGTGCTTATTTTAATACATGTATGCCTGCAGGTTTCATCATTATTTAATCATTTTATTTTTCTGGGTGTTCACCAAAATTGAAAAAAAACAAACAACCGCTTAAGAATGGTAGCGCAGTGGTTAGCACTGCTGCCTCACAGCAAGAAGGTTGTGGGTTTGAATCTGGCCATGGGGCCTCTCTGCGTGGAGTTTGCATGTTCTCCTAGTGTTCGCCTGGGTACCTCCTGGTACTCCTGTTTCCTCCCACAGTCCAAAGACATGCATATCAAGCTAATTGGAGAAACTAAATTGCCATAGGTGTGAGTGTGAGAGCAAATAGTGTGTGCACCCTCTGATGGATTGGCGGGTCCAGGGTCAGTCCCTGCCTTTCGCCCAGAATCAGCTGGGATAGGCTCCAGCTCCCTTGCGACCCAAGTGAGGAAGAAGCGGTAAAGAGAATAGGCTTAAGAATGAAATATGAGGTATTTGGGATGAATAGCTGAAGAACATTACAAAGACTGAACGAGTTACTAGAAAGTAAACATCGTAGCATGAACGTCAATGACAGATATTGAGACCAGATTATTCATTACACAAAACACAAGTCTCAAATCTGCTAACTGGATTGTCCATGGCGTTGGCATTACTGACAAAGAGTCTGTCTTAAAACATCCTTCTGGATTAGGATGGAGACGTGGTCACGTACCTGTAGCTAAGTGTTTCTAAAGATAACGACCATGCAATGATATCAACTTAGTGATCTGTGTATTCCTTCTCTAAACTCAGCTCCCACTTATCATCAGATGACAGACTAAGCTCATCAAGGTCATCTTCACAGCCTGGTCATTGGCTTTGCCTCTTTTTCGGGGACCAATGCATATGGCAATTGTGGACGCTGAAACCGCACCATACTGTAGCTTCTCCAAGCAAGTTCCCAGCTGTCATATTCTGATGGGTGCTGGCAGATCTCTGACTTGTCCGCATTCACCCATATTTTAACAACAAAGGCACACCCCCTCACATGGCATACAGCTCCTATTCGCATGAAGGGAGTCCACTTGCATCCAATTCAGTTCAATTCAATTTATTTGTATAGCGCTTTTCACAGAGACTGTCAGAAAGACGCTTTTCAGTGAGAGATTACATAAATGAAAGGGCAGTGCCCAGCCTATTCCCCACTACAGCAAATGAGGAAAAAAACTCCCAGTAGGGAGAAAAATCCTCAAAGAGTGGTGAGATAAAACTCCCCAGTGGGAAGAAATCTCAGGAGGAACCCGGCTATAGTGGGGAAGCCCATCCTCCGCGGGCTAGCTAATTAATAACAAGATAAAGCGAAATAGGATAAAATGGCAATGGAGTTCCATTAAAGTCCATCTAAACAGTGGCATCGGTAGCTACAGGGAGTGGCATAATGAGGATGGTGCAGAACTGGATCAGGACCACATCAGGACAGCAGGACAGCAGCAGCCAGCGCTCATGGTGAGGGACAGGGCTCGGATGGTCCAGGACTCAGGGTTGTGGTGGGAAAAGACCCTCGGAAAGAGACACAGAAAAAAGTGGGGTGAGGCACTGGATAAAACTACTGCATATTAATAAAAATAAAGTCCTGAGTCATGTGCCAAGAAAGAATATAGGAGCTGACTGGTCAGGAAACAGTCAACACCCCTCCATCCACTTCCTGCAGCACAGAGGCCCGACACTTACACCAGGCTGAAAGATCACCTTTGATTTTCTAAACACTAGTACCATATGGACCTTTTGTAGCAAAACACTAGTACCATATTCCACAAGGACCTCCCCAGTACCATATGGACCTCCCCCAGCGACTAAGGCTGACTAAGGCATGCTCAGTGCCACCGCCAATGGATTTGCTTAACCCACCAGTACCATATTGACTTCCCCCAGTGACTAAGGCTGCATGGCATCAGTGCCACCACTGGTTCCAGATGGATTTACTTAACACTGGCTTCCAATATGTTGTGAACCTATCATAAAACTAGGTTGTAGTCAGTCCCACCAGAGCCAAATAAATTGTTATGATCCTGCTCTGTCTGTTCTGATTCTGCCATGTTTATTATGTTTCTGCCATGTTTGTTATTATTCTGCCACTCCCTGTTATGTTTATGATTATGTCTGTTAGGTTTTGCCATGTTCTGTTCAGTTTTTGTACTTTGCCATGTTTTCGTTTTTGCCATTCCCCATCCACTTTTCTGTTACAGTCCGGTCCATGTTTTGCCATGCCCTTCATTGCACTTTGTCTCCCCTGTCTGGTCTCTTGTTAAGTTACAGCTTCTCCCCAGTCCCGTGTGTCACATGCTTAGGTGATTTCATGGTTTCTGGGTTTCAAACATTCCTTCCAATCTCGTTTGCTTCCTTCGCCTCTCTTTTCTATATTACTAACCAATACTAACAGTTTGTTGTTTTATTAAGTTACTAACCCAGACTAACATTGTATATAATACTAACTTACTAACGAGCACTAGGGATTGTATAGCTGCACTTACTAATTGATTTACAAGCTCTCAGCACTCGCCCTGTTCTAGTCTCCGCCTCTTGCCTTCACTTAGTCTTTGCTGCAATTCAGCGGATCCTCCGCACCTGCTCCACTCTGTCCTGCCTCTCATTATCTGTGCACATTAGAACTCCCTAACCGGAGCTGTATGTCTTGTCATAGGCTGTCTCGTGTTCCCTGTCCGCGTTTTGGCTTTTTTAAGCAATTTCATGTGGTTAGGTTCTCCCTTGTGTTTCCTCCCACGTAATTGGTCTGATCCTCATCACCTGATCCTAATCATAGCATGTGACTTCCCTTGAGTGTATTTAAGCTGTCTTCTCACTGCAGTTCCCCGTCAGAACGTTTCTCTTGTTTACCTGTGCTGCCATCATTTTCGCCTTGTACTCATAGTGTTTCTCTTCTGACTGGACCGTCCGACCTTCAATTTTTGGCTCTGCTTTTAGGTACTATTGTCTGCATCTGTTTACGAACCCTTTTTGCCCGACTACGAGTTTTGTGTTTGCTGCCCTGTTAACGGTTTGGATTACGCCCACTGGATTTTGGCTTTTGCTTCTCTGACAAACCTGTGCCTGTGTACCGAACCTGTTTTTGCCCGACCACGAGTACTGTTATTGCTGCCCTGGGTTTCAACTCTGATTCTGCCCTACTCGATTGTGATTTTGGATTGTGGACTCTGTACCGTTGCTTTCTGCCCTGTGGGGGTTTACCCCCCCCAACTACAATAAAATCACTTTTGCTGCAACTTCCTGGTCTCGCATTTGGTTCCAGAAAAGTACCTAACATAAATGTTTATACATAACTAATCATAGGCTTGACTAAAAAGATAAGTTTTCAGCCTACTCTTGAAGACAGAGTGTCTGAAGCCCGAATTTGTCTTGGGAGATTGTTCCGTAAAATTGGCACTTTGTAAGAGAATGCTCTGCCTCCAATTGTAATTCTAGATATGTTTGGAATTTTCAAGTACTCAGCACCTTGTGAATGAAGTAATCTTGGCGGGGAGTAAGGAATGAGAAGACTGCAAAGGTATTCCGGGGCCAAGTCATTTAAAGCTTTGTAAGTTAGTAGAAGTATTTTGTACTCAATTCTGAATTTTACAGGCAGCCAATGAAGATTTTTGAGCACCGGGCTAATGTGATCATATTTCTTAGTCCTAGTCAGAACCCTAGCTGCAGCATTCTGCACTAATTGAAGACGTTTCAGGGCCGAGCTAGTGCAACCAGACAGTAAGACATTACAATAGTCCAGCCGAGAGGACACAAATGCGTGAACCATTTTTTCAGCCTCTTGAAGGGACAACATTTTTCTGAGTTTAGATATGTTTTGAAGATGGAAAAAAGCCACTTGAATGATATTGATGTGAGCCTGGAAAGAGAGTTCTGAATCAAGGGTCACTCCAAGGTTTTTAACGACAGCTTTGGCAGAAACAGAAAGGCCATCTAAGTTAAGAGAAAATTGAATGAGTCTCTAAGAGATGTGGGACCCAGTACCAATATTTCAGTCTTATCTGGGTTTAGTGAAAGAAAATTTTCCGTCATCCAAGCTTTAACAGCTTTAAGACACATCTCTAATCTAGTAACCGGATCATTTTCACCCGGCTTAAAGGATACATAGAGCTGCGTGTCGTCTGCATAACAATGATATTTAACATCAAGTCTACTTATGATATTTCCAAGGGGAAGCATGTTTGGAGAAAAAAGCAAAGGGCCCAGAACAGATCCTTGAGGCATTCCAAAGTTAACCTTGGAATACTCTGAACATTTATTTCCCCGGACGAACTGAGATCTATCAGACAGATAAGACTTAAACCAGGAAAGGGCAAGTCCAGAAATACCAACTAATTTTTCTAACCTACAAAGAAGAATATGGCGGTCTACAGTATCAAAGGCGGCATTTAAATCGAGAAGGACGAGAACAGAGATGCGGCCACTATCCATGGACAGAAGTAGATCATGTACTACAACAGTGAGAGCTGTTTCAGGGCTATGATGCTTTCTATAGGCAGACTGAAAACTGTCAAATACCTCATTAGTTAGCAGGAAAGAAGAGAGCTGTTGGGCAACACATTTTTCAAGGATCTTAGATAAAAATGGGAGGTTTGAGATTAGCCTATAATTGGCTAGGACTGTGGGATCCAAATTTGGTTTTTTAAGCAGTGGCTTGATTTCTGCCATCTTAAGTGGGAACAATACCTGAAATAACAGAAGAATTAATTATGTGAAGAATTGGGCCGCCAAGAATGGGCAGGAGCTCCTTCATTAACTTTATGGGGATGGGATCGAAGATACAAGGAGATGATTTGGAAGTAACAACTAATTTGGCTAGTTCACTCGGAGATATAGAAGAAAGGGATTCAAACTGGTTTTTGTGTATTGTGGAAGACTCCATATCATCAGAAATGCCATCGCAAACTGGTAGGGAAGCAGTGATCTTCTCTCTAATTCCAATAATTTTGCCACTAAAGAAGTTTTAACAAACATCACTGCTGCAAGAGACTGGAATTTGAGGGTTACTTGCAGCGTGATTGTTAGTCAACTTGGCCATGGTATTGAACAAAAATCCAGAATTATTTTTGTTTTCCTTTATGAGATTTGAAAAATAACAGGACCTTCCACAAGAGAGAGCATGCTTACATGCAATAAGGCTCTCTTTCCAAGTGCCATGGAATACCTGGAGTTTAGTGGAGCGCCATTTGCGTTCTAGTTGACGAGATTTTTGCTTTAGAGTCCGTGTCTGGTCAGTGTACCATGGGGCTGGCCTCTTCTTCTGAGTAACCTTGTTATATTTCAGTGGTGCGACTACATTAAGGGTATTACGGAGAGTATCCGCAGACTTTTCTGCCGTATCGTCAATACAGAGGGGGCTGACTGGATGCTCAAAATAAGATGGGAAAACCTCAAGGAATTTTGTAGAAGTTGTTGCAGTAAAAGTACGACTAGTGTACATCCTAGTTTCTAACAATACAGGGTGGGTCAATTGTAAGCAGAATGTGATAAAAAAATGGTCAGACAAACTGGGATTATGTGAATGAATCTTGACCTGCCCAATGTTAATGCCAAAGCTTAAGATCAGGTTTAAAGTATGACCATGAAAATGAGTTGGGCCAACAACACTCTGAGCGAAGCCAACTGACTCCAAAATGTGAGTGAAGGCAGATGTTAGAGAATCATCTGCCCTCTCAAAGTGCAGGTTAAAGTCGCCCAATATAACTATTCTATCATAGCTTAAAACTAAGTCTGAAAGGAATTCTGAAAAATCTTGAATAAAGACAGAGTAAAGGCCAGGGGACCTGTAGACTGTCACCAGGGCTAAAGGCCGATCAGGGGCAGGGCTCACACCTGCATCCAGCACTGAAAATATCATCACTAGAACCTCAAATGTATCAAATTGATACTGTAGTTTTGGCACTGAGTGAATGGAGTCACTATAAATAGCAGCAACACCCCCACCTCTCTGGCCCAGGCGGGGGTTTTGAGTGTATAATAAAACCAGGTGGAGAGGCTTCATTCAATGAAAAGTTTTCATCTGGTCTCAGCCATGTTTCTGTGAGACACAGTAGGCCTACATCAAGAGAACAATCAGAGATTAATTTGTTCTCAAGAGCTGCTTTAGAGTTCAAGGATCTAATACTTAACTCTTTCAACCCCAGATATTCTAGCATCACTATACCCTTCAACCCCACAGCCCTCTGTAGAGGGCTGGTCATTATCTGGACATTGTATCTTACTGTTATCTCTGGAATCCCATTAAATGTAACCTGATATGTTCCAATCAATTAGTCAGATTGTTTGAATTTTCCCTACAGGAATTTGGGGTTGAAGGGAATATGTTGGTCAGCCCTCTGTAGAGGGCTGTGGGGTTGAAGGAGTTAATAGGACAATTTTGAGAGAAGAATATTTATAGATGGATTGATACAGTTAGTGTTAATGCAAATCAAGTTTTTGTGATGTATTCTGCGATTCTTCTTTCTTAATTTCATTGGAATTTGGGGAACAGACACAATCTCTATATTGTTTGACCTAATCAACAGTTTATCAAAGCTGAATGTCAGTAATTTAGATTTAGCTCTCGGCAGTCAACTACAATAATTTAAATCGTAGGCCAGATTTCTTGACAGAAGGGCAGTTCCCTCTCTAGATGAGTGAACACCATCCCTCCTCAAAAGACCAGGTCTTTGCCAGAAAGCTCGCCAATTATCCACGAAACAGACGTTATTATCTGCGCACCTTTCAGACAACCAGCGATTCAGCGAGTCTAATCTACTGTACATTTCATCACTACATCGGATCGGGTACGGACCAGAGAAACTCACTTTCCGTGACATCTTTAGGGCTTGGGCGCAGGCCGACTTAAAACTGCTTTTTGTGATCTCCATTGTCGTAATCGAATATCATTTGTACCGGTGTGGATTATAATTTTGGATAACTTGCGTTTGCCCTGATCGAGTAATTTCAGATTCGCCTCGATATCAGTCACGCGAGGGATTACCCAGCTGTGGCCACCGGCCAGAGGGCTCTCTGGCTGTGGCTGCACCACACTGCCCTCTGCTGGTTGTTCAGGGGAGGGTGCATTCATTTATTTGTGGATCTGGTTTGTGGTAGGAATGTCTCAAAATTACGTCATCGAGAGAAAAACCAAAAAGCGATCCACAAATGCAGAATCCACACACAAAGTCAAGCACATTTATTTTCAAATCTCAAAAATATATTTGCAAATATATGTTTATTTATACAAAGAAGTTTATTTATTTGTATGTCACGTTTTTATATTTGTATATTTGTATTTGTATATTTATAAATGTATGAATATTTGTACATTTCATTTTGATATATATAAATCTTTTTGAGACAATTCTACCCCCATAAACGGGAGAGGGACTGGATGGCTGTACAAGTTTCTTTCCCCTACGTTTACCTTGAACTGTTACAAATACATCATGCTGTGAAGAAGCTGCTGCAGCAGGTAGGGAACGGGAAACAGAAAAAGAACTAACATTAACACTAGTTTCAGGCTGGACCGAGAAAGAATCAATGAACTCCTCATTCGACCTAATGTTCTGCAGCGTTTCAATGCGAGCTTCCAGCTGTAAAAGCTTTTCAGCTAAGCTAGCATATGAGATGCATTTCTTGCAAATAAAAGTGCTGCTAAGCGCAGAGGAGTCGTTACAAAACATATTACATTCAGAGCACAAGATGGGAAAAGAGGTCGGCGAACAAGGGGAAGCAATTATGGTCGGTAACTTACATTAGCAAGATGCCGGCGTAGCCCAAGTCCAAGGTTCACCTCACGGGCATCTTGCACAAGTGCAGGCCGTCGAAAAGCGCGAAATTTGCGCTTGTGTTCCGTCGAAGACAGAAAAACTCTCAGATTTGGTTTACAAGTTTCAAAAACCTAACTTAATTATTAACAGGAAAATAGGATAAAAACGCTCAGCACTACAGGTGCTACCGAAGACGCATAGGACACGTGCCAACGTGAAGACAGGAACAGGCCGATCATTTCAGCTTGTCCAAGGGATTCCTCGAGCAGGTCTTCGGACCGTAGGCCTTCTCAAATGCCTTAAAGTGGAATCGATTGAGATCAAGCCGACTTTCCCTCGGCTTCGCACCATAGATTCTCATAGTGAATGTCTGGAGTGCTTTCTCTGTGCTATCGCTCACCTCGTTCTGTGACCCAAGCTTAGCAAATGCATGCTGGAAGTCCTTGCTTTTCTCCAGCATCACATATGGTCTTGCCTTCCCTTTTCTCGTAAAGGCAGATGCACAGTCACTTCCTGTGAAGGCATAGAAAGCTTGCATATGTCAACACCTCGCTATCAGATCATCATATTATTGGGACAGTATCCATTTCAGCAAGTCTGTCATTTTGCGCCCTCTTTGATACACAACGGTCAAACGATTGCTAATGCTAGGTTCCCACTATCACGATTTGCGGCATGATTGAAATCGTAGTCTTAATCGTGGTGATCCTATCAGATTTTATCATATCTTGAGGTCAGTCGTGGCAATCGTGTTGATCGTAGAAAAGTTTTGGACAGTTCCAAAATTTCCACCGATCAACACGATTAATTGTCAATCGTGATCATCGTATCTAAACCTGAAATTTCAGAGAAGTTCCACGATCAACTACAAATGGCCAATCGTGGTGTTCGTAACGGAGTGCACAACAGTGAGAATTAAGCATAAATTAGTACTTTTTAATTAGCCTTTAGTTGAAAGTATGAAAATAATTGAACAATGACCTCTTCTTAAATAGGGAATCCTGCATTTTATACATTCTTAAGTAACTGTTCCTTGTTTGGGATACCAAATCCTATATTTTGGCAAAGGTTTTGTTGATGGGCTCAAATTGCTAATTAAGAAGCTACTTAGCACTAATTAGCATGCTTCTTAAGCACACTTATCCAAAAAATCTGCGTTCTTAAGTTAGAATTTTGTAAAATATACATCAAAATCACTCCATTCATGAAAAAACACTGGTTGGGCGTCAATTGCTAATTTGAGTCATTTTTGGGGGTACTTTTGGTGGCGCCCCCTGCTGTATCCCACAGTTGCGGAACTTAAGAATGCTCATTCCTATGAACTACACCCACAAGCTATATGTTCCATGCCTCAAACCTTTCGGGCTCAAATTGCTAATTAAACTCTAACTGGCGCCTGGACTGTTACCAGACATCCAACATTTCTGCTTCCCTATTCCCTTGATTACAGATTATGTCACACATGATCCTATTTTCTTATTGGCTGGACAAAGCACAGTAAAAACCAGTGTGAAGCTGGTTATTCTGTTACTGGAAATGCAGACACTCTTTGAAGTGGGAAGAGCTCGCATCTAAGGAGTTCTTGCAGATTTGTCTCATCAAAGTCAATTCGTATTGTAATTAGACATGTAAAAATATATCTATATTTCTGAAATTTCACATAGATTTTGAAAGCTTGTATAAATTATTCCTACTTGCCCTTCATTCTGACCATCAACTATGAGGCCCTCAAATATGGCGCTTCTAACATTCATCGTGTTTTTCTAAACTTTAGCCGTTATGATGTGCTTGTAAAAAGTGATTCATCAGCATTGTAAAAATTCTTCTAAAAATGATAATATGATTTTTCTATGCAGCCTTTTATGCAGATTTTATGTCATATGATGCTTTTTGATATGTTGCCGATAATTTTATTAAAAACTCTGTTACATTCTATTTCATATGGTGCCGATGATTTTCTGTATCATTAAGTTTTATCAAAATATTTTGAGTCAATACTCACCAGACTCACCGTTAGTGGTAACTGTTTATTACTGTAATGACATGTACATATCAAACTTAAGAAAATACAGATTTTGACTGATATCCTTCGCATTATTTCACAGGCATTGATTATTGCATCATTATTCCTTGCATCTGCAAGGAATGTTTAAGAGTGCCCCCCCCTAACTTGAAGCCCCACCCTCACGTTGGTGCCCGGCTAACCATTAGGGCACATGTAACATGTCTTCATGCGGTCATGTTACTGAAAAGAAATATTATCGGTAGCAAGCAATAAAAGCATTAGTACTACCACCATGTGTACATATATTTTAATAATAAAAAGGGAAAAGTAATGTGGGGTAGCAGTCAGCTAACTACAAGCAAATTTAATTGTACGATCTGCTGCCGATGCAGTATGTTATAAACAAACTGGCATTCTGCAGAAGGCCATTAGGGAGAGGATGGGTGTGAGGACATTGGTATAACTAAAACACCTCTACTGTACATGCATCTAATTCTAATACCTGATAATCAGGAGTGACAACACATAAGAATCAAAAATTGATAAAAGAATATACACAGTAACTCTACATTAGCATATTATGACAAGTAAAACTCACGTCACCAAAGGACAAGGAAAGTACACTCTCGAGGCCACCAGAATGCACCACAGAGCTTCAAATTTTCAAAAAATTTCTTGGGTGAATCCCTCCCAAAGCTCCCCAGGGGGCTTCACATCAACAGCACTCACATTCGCGCCACCAGCCATAGCTGCCTACTCTATTTTGCTGGCTGCCTACTCTGAAAACTTTTGAAAGCCCTGCAGATCTAAATCCAGATTGAGGCCTCTATGCTACACCTAGCGCAGGGGGCCGCAAGACGTGACGCAAGTGTCTTTGCTGCTTTAAGACAAACGAAAGTACCAATTTCCCATCCAGCGTCCATGCCAGTGGCGTAACAATAGGAGGTGCAGGGAGTGCAACGGCAATGGGGCCCGGTGGCAGGCGGGGGCCCGTTGATGGGCACCCCCGGGCCTCTAAAAACATCGGCATAGGTGTCTTTCACTGCTCTAACTCTCATACTAACCAAAACCTACAAGTAATAGTGCAGGATTATATGCTACTGGATATTTATACCACTGCAACTGCATTCATTTCTCAGTCATGGTGCTGGCAAGTCGATGTCATCATTGTACAATATTCTTCATTTTAACTTGAAAAAAGTAGTTATAACATGAAATAATTCAGATTTCTTTTTGGAAAATGCTTAATAAAACAAACAATAATAAGTTTATTCTGCTGTTGATATTGTCATTGAGACAGCAAGTGTTTCTGGGTAATGTACAAGATTCCATAGACCACCCACGTGACGATGTCACGGTCCGATCGTTTAATCCAAGGACAGTCTATGGTTTAATCTTGCATGCAAGATAGGCAACAAACGAAGTATTTATGCAGGAAGCGGCAAGAGCGTATGAGCAGGAGGAAAGGTTGGCCAAGGTGCGAAATTAAGCACATTTGGTTTCATAGCTAAAAGAGTCTTAAAAGCCTCTCTCCCTTTTTCTGCATGAGCGTGAGCACAGATCAACTGTTTTTCACGATGTCCACTGCTCGCTGATTATTGTTCCCACAATTCCTTGCTGTTCACAAAATTTCAGATCATCCCAATAAAGTTATGTTAATGTGTCGTTCATTTGCTCATTATGCCTTATTGTTCTTGATTATGACCATTATTAAGATAATAATTTTAAGATAATGTTAAGAAATAAATAGGAAACTTTATATTATAGAATGAAATAGTGTAGTAACCCTTAGTGGGTGTTGTACATAGGCCCTATAAAACTTAGAGGAGCGTGCAATTGTACAATAATGCAACATTAAGCGCCTTAATCCATGTAGAAAAACCATACATGTGCAGCTGCGCATAATCGGGGGGTCCCGTATTGTCAGGTCTGCACTCGGGCCCACGCAGATCACGCTACGCCCCTGGTCCATGCTATTCCTCTGCGCCAAACTGAGCACCCATGGGCATGGTGGTCTTCAAATGAGGTATGGTCATGCGCAATGCTGGCCTGTTGCAATCTTGAGATAGCACAAAGCTCTGGCGCGATCAGGGGCACTGTGCAAGCCAAATTTTTGGGTGGACACAGCTTAGCTATAATGTACAATTTTTACATAAATAATACCCATGTGAATCTGCTTTTTTATTGAACTTTGCAGTTTACAAATCAACAAATCTTTTCCCTCACAGTTTTCTTGTTGGGAACATGTTCACATGCATTGCATGAGTTTTAGCCTTGTGATTGACTGAAATATTTGCATTCAGGAGAAGGTGGACAAGTGTACCTAAATAAAGTGACCACCGAGGTCATCCTGTGCATTCGGTAGCAGATCAGTAAAAGGCAGAGCTAAAGAAAAATCCTCTGTGCAGTTGAATCCCAGTCAGCCTGAAGTGTAAAACCCAAACTTTTGTGAGGCATTATCTGAAAATAGCTCTGCATCTTATCACCTAAATACAGAATACGCTTTTGATCATTTTCATTTCAAGAAGCAATAACAACAACAACTAGAATGAGAGTTTAAGAAACTCTGAGTTTGCATGTAATAGCACAATTCTCTGTATAATGTGATGTTTATTTTTGCATTGTCCTGCACTGCACTGTATGATAAGGTGCAAAGTGTCTTCTTTACTGATAGGCAAGTATGGTAAACTGTGATGACCGTTCATTACATGGTCAAAGTGAACAGGGCATATGTATGGTAAGGGTTAATTTAGTTGTCAAGCAACATCATTGGTATGTAGCATAATAAAAGTTATTTGAATGTTGATGATCTTCTTTATTGTTGTTGGTAATGGTTCAGGTATATATTTTTATTATTTATATACTGGATTTACATGGCTATTGATGCACTATCATCGTTATTGACATGTTATTATTCACAGCATATGATTGTAATAAAACTATTATTCATCTAAGTCCAACTTGTTCTGTTGGACGATACATGTCCGACATTTATGATCATTCTGTTGTTTTTATCAATATACACAACAGGCAAAAAGTTTGGGGCCACCCTCAGATTTTTAATGGTGCAATGTGCAATGTGACTATTTGGTTTTGGGGAAGGCATTTATACAGCATGCCTTCTTGTTACATAACATGATTTTATGTCACTAGGACGTGAACAATTTTAACACAAAAGCATAGGAACTCAATTATAAAAAAACTGTGGTCAATCAGTCAAGACAGCTTTAAAATGTGGGCTGAGGTCTGGAATTCACCCAAAACCTATTTGCTTCCTATATTTTATGGACTAAAGTCATTTCGTGCGCAAAAAATAAGGAAAGAACAGTTGATGTGTGATTTTTTTTTAAAAATCTGAGAGTGGCCCCAAAATTTTGGCCTGTAGTGTAGTAGAACAGACATATGACCCATATTTTGGCAATGTTAAAGTTGACCTCAGATGACTTTGAAAGGTCAAGCTCGAGGTCAAGGAAAATATAAACAATGTTAAAAGATAAAATTCATTTTGATTGAATTTTGAATTGAATTGGGGCGCTGTACTTTAACATTGGGTCTTATGGAGAATGGGCCAAATGGCATGTGGAAGCTAAATGTTGCAGATAAAGTTTGTATTATCGACATATAGGAAGTCATATATGACCTATATTTTAACTATGTTAAAGTTGACCTCAGACGACCTTGTAAGGTCAAACTTGAGGTCAAGCAAAATGTTACAATTTTCAATGGCTTCCAGGCGTGAAAATATTAAAAATAGAGATGTGTATTGAACATTTATAGGACATCAGATATGAACTTTCATGTGTTGGCCTTGAACTTGACCTTTGATGACCTTTGAAGGTCAAACTTTACAGGGAAATTTCAATGACTTATATCACCAAAATCATTACAGATAGAGAGTAAGTTTGTTTTAGAGGCATATAGGATGTCATACATGAACTTTCATTCGGTGACCTTAGTATTGATCTTTGAGGGTCAAATGTGACCTAGTGAAAATTCAATTACTTGTATCACTAAAATAGTCACAGATGGAGCCTAGGTTTGCGTTACGGACTTCTGGGAAATCCCATTTGAGCTTTTATTTGGTGACATTCAACTTGACTGTTGGTGACCTTCGAAGGTCAAACTCGACATAGTGAAATTACAATGACTTGTATCACCAAAATGGTCCCAGATAGAGCCAAGGTTTGTATTTGAGACATTTAGAAAGTCATGAAGTCCATTTGGTGACCTCAGCTTGACCTTCTGTGACCTTCACAATTCACATAAAGAATTTTCAATGACTTTTATCACCAAAATTGCTGCAGAGCTTAGGATTGTATTACAGACAAGCAGGAGGTCTTATAAATGTACGTGAACTTTTATTTATTGACCTTGACATTGACCTTCAATGATTTGAAGGTCAAACTTCACACGAAATTTTCATAACTTGCATCATCACTATAAGATCGCTTGCCGGTAAGCTGCAGGACCCTTGGTCCTATTTTTATTTATTTTCTGTTATGCTATTTGAAGCTGCTACGAATCTCCCCGAAACAGGCATTGTGCTTTACTCTGATCTAAACAACTTTAACTGGCCCGCAGCTGAATTCTTTGTTTATTTTATTTCTAATTATTTTTTATTTTCTATTGCAATCATCACAGTGCTCTGAACACATATTCATATATACTGCCTTACTACATAACTTGACAGGACTCTCCATCAGCTTAGGCAGCACAGCTCTAAAATCAACACGGGGATACATTACCATGCTCTAAGAACAAAGAAAGGTGTCATATTTCTAATATGCATTGGACGCCCTCAACAAGTTGACAATGAAAACCCCAAAACAGGAACTTAGGCTGTATCTAGTCAACACTTTGATGTCAGAATGTAATTTCATATCTGTATACTTCCACTTTTATCAGTCAATGATAATTAGCAAATGTCATATGAAGGTGGAGAAATGCACCTTGACCTTAAAAAAAATCATACCATAATTATGTTGCACTTTTTTGAAAGGGGTGGTTTTGTTCTTCAGTGGTATAATTCTTGATTTTTAACTTTTCATCTGTCCTAAGACAAAACCATCCTCAAGGAATACATATCATTGCTTTTAAAACTAGGTGTTGAGCAGTGGCGGCTGCTCGGCTAAGAGTATGTCTTGACTTGTTTTCAATCACTATCCAAGTTTAACCAGTATTCCTCTAATTAGAATAATCCACTGGTCATAAAAGTATGCATCTTCCTTCTTAATTCAATGCTGGGACAATTAAACAACAAATATAATTCAGAACAAGAAGACGTTGTCATCAATATCACCCACCACCATGGAATCCCATTTTTGGGCCCAGTCAATTTTAAATGGACTGCATTTACATAGCAGTTTTCAAGTTACAGGACACACAGACAGCTTTACAATAATGCCTCACATTCACCTTGATGGCAGAGGCTGCCATACAAGGTCCCAAGCTTGCACATCAGGAGCAGTGCGGGGTTCAGTGTTTTGCTCAAGGACACTTCAACATGCTCTCCGGAGGAGCCAGGGATTGAACCAGGAATCCACTAACTCCTAGACCACCCGCTCTATCTCCTGAGGCATGCCGCCCCAGTCAAGATCATGACTAGAAGCATTCACACTCAGAATTTCATTCATGTCGGTTAAGTAGTGTCTGAGAAAAGTTGACCTCACTTATTTGGACGGATGGACAGACAAACTCCACTGCAATATTCCCTGCTCCATTTTGAGCAGTTTGCAGGGATAAAAATATTTTAAGTACTCTTAACAAAAAAAAAAAAAAACTGTCTACGACATATACTTCTGTGTTCGCTCATAGCATATCTTGCATTACCTGCACTTCATGATTGTTTAAATTACAACAAAGAAAACAAAGAACAGCAGCAAGCACAATTTTGAAAAATTTTGGTTGATATGCAATTTTAGGGACAAATTTAACATCTCTCATCCTTACTTAATAAGGGGAATTGGCCATACTTGACAGTGTTGAGTGTTTCTGGAGCTCATATGTGAATTTACTGTATAAAAATTATTGAAAACAAGTCACAACTAATAATAAAGTTCCATGTCCTCTGCGCCACTTTTTTCTATCTCACAAGTACAGTTCTCCGCAAAAGAACAATATCTCCTTTTCAAAGAGCAAGTTAAAGAATAGGGTTGTATTGTTTTTGATGGGGAGTTTCTGATGGAGAAATGAAACTTAAAAAACCAGATTTAGTGGAATCCAGTCCAGGAAGTGGGTTAAGCCTACGTGCAACAGCAGAGTTGGCAAAACGCCTCACGCAATGACGTTTGTTTTAGTTATTGCCAAGGAACACTTCAACTGAAAGATATGGATAAAGATTTTAATTGTGGACAATAGGGTAAAAAAGGTTAGCTTGTGTGGCACATCTCATATTTTCAAGAGGAAGATCATGTTTCTTTGGTGGGATTTTATTCACCTTCAAAGAAATTCTCTAACAATGAATTCCTCCAATTGTATGAGGACACTGGACTCAGTAGAGCATTTTGGAGAACCTCATAAAAGGTTCACCAAATATGTCAGACAATGGAAGAAAAGACTCAATCTGTTGTGCTCAATCTGTTTTTTTTTTTTTTTTTGGTAAAATAAATTCATATGGCTAAACATGAGATCCATTGCATTTGGTCTTTATTTTATGCAATAATTTTGAAGATGTCCGTTGTCCTTGAGTTCAATGTCTATGCCTTTAAATTACACCTGGTGTTTAATTGAAAAGAGGTCTGAACTCTGATTGTCATTATTTTTTTATTTTCATTTTCTGAAGTCATGTCTTGGTCAAGTTTGATGTGTGCTTTGAGTCACTGTCATGTTGAAAGCTTTTCTCTCACAACTCAGGTTCCTGGCAAAGGCCAGAGGACCTACCCCGGTAACGACCATGACAATGACGACAATGTCATAATCAAAACTAGTGATTGCAACATTTTCTCAGATCGAGGCAACCAGTGTCAGCTGTGAGGAAGCATGCTCATATTCAGTTCGGCATATCTGACCCATCATCATAGCCATAACTAGCTATGAGGTGACTGAGGTCCGGACCTTGGTAAAAATTTCAGAGAACATTTTTTTTCCCCTTTTTTTTTTATTCTTTATCCTTCAGGTTTTGTTCTAGGTAAAGTAAGTGTAAACAGTGTGTACATGCAATGTTACATTTCACCAAAAATCAATTTTGTTTGCACATTATTATTCTTTTCCCCTTTTATCTATGCATATAATGTTTACGGGAGTTTTTAAGTGTTTGTTAGGATTTTTATTTTAATGCTGTTTGACCTTTCACATTTTGGGAAAGTAACTTTCCTCCAAATTCGCGATATTCTCCTCAGTATTAAACTCCGCTGTGGAGAGGTAAGACGATGTAAGTACTCCTTTCCAATAAGGTATGTCAAGAAGTAGGCTTTCCAATCAAATTCTGCATCCCGAACGAGGCATCCCCAAGAGAGCTACGTACGAAAGCACCTGCGATAGGGAAGAATCGTATAACCCAACTGCTATATGCAGATGATCAAGTTATTTTTGCTGAATCCATTGAGCTACTGCAAACAATGCTACAAATCTATGATGACACCTTTACCCGCTTTGGCTTGCAAATGTCATACGCGAAAACAGAAACCATGGCTTTCAATGTTAGTGAGGATGTAAAAGGACAGGAGAGCCTTGTATCAATTGGAGGAAATAAGATCAAGAACGTACGTAATTTTAAATACCTCGGACATAGCATCAGTAACGCCAGCTCAGAAACCTCACACTTCCTCGGCACAAGAATTGGTGCAGCATTTCAGAAATGGAATGAACTGAAACATGTCCTGACTGACCACCACATTCTAATGTTAACTAGAGTAAAATTCCTTGTCACCTGTGTTAGATCTTGCTTGTTATATGGTGTTCAGGCATGGCAGATGTCTGCTGATGATATCAACAAAGTCGAGGTTGTATGGCATGGCCTTCTACGTCAAATGGTTAAGGGTGGTTTCTAAGGAAAGAATGCCCCTCAGTCACAAGCTTCTGATGTTCAGGGAGATGTGGACTGGAGCTTGAAACTGTCAAATCAAGATCTCCGAAGAATGACAAAAACACCATCCATTAGACTAACATGCTATAAACAGCAGTTAATGTATCTAGCACATGTCTGCCGAATGGGCAATGACTGCCTCCAGAAGCAACTTCTGTTCGAGGGACGGGCAAAGCGATGGACTTGGATTGAGAATCTGCTGGGAATGGATGCCCAGCAGATTAGAAGAATGATGATGTCCAAACTGGACTTCACACGACTGTTAGATGACCTTCTACAGGAGCACCCTTGGGGGTTTTTAACCCTAGTACGGGGAACATGATGACATTGATGATTTCAATGGTGTAGTAAAACGCAGTAAAATGCTAAACAGAATTGAAGATACTTTATAGAGGTCAAAGGTATTGTTCATTATTGCTTTTATGGTTTCTTTGGTGTTAATACATTTTTATTTAACATAACATAACATAACATGAATGGCGAGAACAGGCCATTCAGCCCAACTAGGCTCGCCAGTTTCTTTATATTATTGTGAATATATCACTTCAGATACTCAATGACTCAATGGTATTTGGCTTTAAGTCAAGCCTGCTCTTGAAAACTCCCAACGTCTCTGCCTCAACAATATGGTCAAGCAAGCTATTCCACATCGAAATTACTCTTTGGCTGAAGAAATATTTCCGAATATCAGTGCTAAATTTACCCTTGGTCAACTTCCATTTGTGACCCCGAGTTCTACTCACAACACTTGGTCAAAGGAATCCTACATAATTCACTTTGTTAATCCCTCAACATATTTGAAGACCTCAATCAGATCACCCCCAAGTCTCCTTTTCCGAAGACTAAAGAGATTAAGGATCTTCTGCCTCTTCTCATAGCTTTCATCTTTTATACCCGGAATTAGCTTTGTGGCACTTCTCTGAACTTTTTCTAGAGCCTCGATATCTTTCTTAAAGTATGGTCCCCAGAACTGTACACAATACTCCAGATGTGGTCTGACGAATGTGTTGTACAAAAGAAGCATCACCTCCTTAGATTTGTACTCAATACTTTTGGCAATGTATCCCAGCATCCGATTGGCTTTTTCAACTGCTACGGCACAATGGCTAGAACCTGTGAGGGTTTGATCAATAATCACTCCCAGATCTTTTTCATGTGGAGCACAGTCCAGTTTTAAACCTCCCATGAGGTAATCCTGTCTAATGTTTTTATTACCTACAGGTACAACTTTACATTTCACTGCATTAAATTTCATTTGCCACATTTCTGCCCAATTCTGGATTCTATTCAAATCATCCTGAATCACTTTAGTGGACTCTAAACTATTTGCCAAACCTCCCAATTTAGTATCATCTGCAAATTTAACTAATTTGCTCTCAATATTCCTATCAAGGTCATTAATGTAGATGAGGAACAGCAGGGGTCCCAACACCGATCCCTGGGGGACACCACTCCCCACCATACCTAGCTCAGATGAAATACCACTGACCACCACTCTTTCTGTGTTCTGTTCTGAAACCAGTTTTGAATCCACTCCAGAATACCTCCTGTAACTCCAACGGAGCTCATTTTAAAAATTAGTCTCTTATGCGGTACTGTATCAAATGCTTTCTGAAAATCCAAGTATATGATGTCATAAGCCCTGCTCTGGTCATAAGTCTTGGTGGCCTCTTCAAAAAATTCCAGGTTTGTCAGGCATGACCTTCCCTTTCGGAAATCATGTTGGCTATCCCTCAAGATATTATTACGTTCAAGAAATAAGTCCAGCTCATCTTTTATGATAGATTCCAGTATTTTGCATGCAATGCAAGTTAGACTGACTGGCCTGTAATTTCCTTTCTTAGATATTGGAATTATATTGCCCTGCTTCCAATCATTTGGTATTTCTCCAGTTTCTAAAGACCGTCTGAAGATGGCGGATAGCGGCCTAAAGATGATCTCACTGGGGCACCCCGGTGGCTCATCGGTCTAAGTGCGCGTACCATGAAGGCTGTGTCCTTCCCGCAGCGACCTGGGTTCGAATCCGGCTCGAGTCATTTGCTGCATGTCTTCCCCCATTCTTCTCCCCAACTTTCCTGTCTCTCTACACTGTATAACCATTGAATAAAGGAAAAATTCCCAAAAAATAATCTTTAAAAAAAAAAAAAAAAAAAAAAATGATCTCACTAACTTCCCTGAGCACTCTAGGATATAAGCCATCAGGACCCGCCGCCTTATCTGCCTTTAGTTTATGCAACTTGTCTAATACTTCATTATCCCTAACCTCAATTTCCGCTAAATAATCTTGAGCATTGGACATGCCCTCTGACCGAATAAAAGCCCGCTCTGAGGTAAAATTCTCAACAAAGTAACTGTTTAAGGTATTCGCAATATCCTTGTTATCATATAGCAGTGATCCATATTTATTCTATCTGCACTTAACCTGCTCTTTGACTTCCTTTTTTCTGCTACAGTACTGAAAGAAGCGCTTAGGGTTAGCTTTTGCCCCTTCTGCAATTTGTCTTTCATACAGTCTTCTAGCATTCTTCAGCTCTTTTTTGACCACAGCCCGCATTTTACAGTATTCAGCCTTACTGTTCTCATTGTTATCCTTTATGTACATCTTATAAAGATTCCTTTTTTTCTCTCAAACTCCTACGAATAGCTGTGGTCATCCACTGAGGATTCTGCTTTTTCAGCTTACTTTTGGACACCTTTAGTATGAATTTGCATTGTGAATCCCCTTCGATTCCCATGTGCCTGCTGCTCCAAGCCCTTCACTACGCTTTGTTGCTTTAAAAATATATCATCAATAGTGCATTTAATGCTGTCAGCTTCCATCAGGGCAGTCTGCATTTCCCTCTGTATAACACTCTCTAACCTCCCTGACTGTCCTCACCAAATATTTATTGCTTTATTCAGAACCAAAGTACTGGAATAATAAAAGGAATAATTTAAAAAATCTCTATCCAAATACTTATGGACTATGACGTATATACACTTTCAGAATGCATATTCGGTAAATGAGTCTGACATTTAAAGTAAAATTTTGGAACATCCACAATCACACACTTCAGGCAGAGTTGATATTTCTATCTTTCCAAAGGTTTACATAGGCCTATATTATGAGAATTACATGGACTAAGCAGCGAACTGCTGATCAAAAGATTCATTTTGTACGCCATTGACTAATTTTATTTGGCTTCTGAGACCATCTGCCACTCTCTCTGGGAGGTTTACCGACACTCCATTGGTTTCAAGCTTATAATCATGTAATTATTTAACAATGGAATTGAAAAAAATCTATTACAATGTTGTTTCCTCCGGTAAGTACCTCTGCTAACTGAGAGCAATCTACAAAAAGAAAGCTACTGTTGATTTCCTAGATTTTATTTTATAGGTGTGACTATGACTTACCATGACATATCTTTGTTGAAAGAAAATAAAATTCAACATTTCCTCATAAGCATTCCTTTCTTTTACACGGGTCATTAATTCATTTCCTGAGCTGTTTATATTGTAATTTTGCTCAAAAGTTTGCATACCCTGGCTAAATTTGTAAAATAGGTAACATTTAAAAAGAAAAGTAAATGAATGGCCAGGAAAATACACATTTCTTTTATTTCTTATTGGATTCATACCCAACTATGGGTCATGTAGAATGACACAATCATCAAATAAAACATGGCAATAAGGGAAAAAATGAAATGAACCCCGTTCAAAAGTGTGCATACCCTTAGTTTTTAATACTGTGTTTTGCCCCCTTTGGCATCAATAACAGCGTGCAGTTTTATAGTTGTCAGTGAGGCCCCTAATTCTCTCGGGTGGCACTGATATAGTTGCTCATTCTTCCTTGCAAAATGCCTCCAGCTCCTGCAAATTGTTTGGTTGCCTTGCATGAACTGTACGTTTGAGATCTCCCTGTATATGTATCTACTTCTGTATATGTATCGGTATGGCGTTGTATGGCAAAATCAAGGAGCAGGGAATTTTTCATTGCTTATTTCAGAATTTAAACAAAGGGTTAAAGATTGTTACATTCAAGATTGGAAAGCTGAAATTTACATACACTCAAATTTAGATTTTAACAGATCCATCAAATGTCCAGCCACTGCTCAGGCAAGGCCCAGGATCCATCCACCATCCAGGCTAGGCCTAGGATCCAGGATCCAGCTACTATCAAGCAGGCCCAAGCTGGTGTAGGATCCAGCCACCGCCCAGGCAAGGCCCAGGATCCATCTACCATCTAGGGAAGGCCTAGGTTACTGTAGGATCCAGTTACCATCCAGGCTAGGCCCGACTGGAAATCAATATTTCCAATATATATCAACGCCTGGCACATCCTGGTAAGATAAATTATGCCTCCTAAACATGCTAAAATATCTCTTAGTAAGGATGATACAGTAGTGACAATGAGTGTACTCTCCCAGTTGCTGGAACAGCAAAGAGAGTTCTACAAAGAGATGCTACCTCAGCAGCAGGACAATTTTAAATGTTTTATTCAGCTAATCATGGATGGGACAAACAAAAGACTAGATGGTGTTATTAGAGATGTACAGGAGTTGAAGACCAGTTTGGAATTCACTCAAGATAAGCTTGAAGCAATGAAAATGGGACTTCAAGAGACTGAATTAAAGGTAAAGTCATTTGAAAGCCATATAATGAATTCTAAGCAGGAAATGGAGGTTAACCAAAGGAAATGCTTAACCAAAATGGATTATATTGAAAATCAGTACTGGAAATCAAACATTTTAATAGATGGGATTGCAGATGAGAAAGATGAAAGCTGGAGTGATTCAGAAAAGAAAGTTAGACAAATGATCTCATGCAATCTGGGATTAGATGGCACAAACATTGATATTGAGCGCGCCCAGAGAATTGGACAGTTCCAGGAGGGTGGAAATCCCAGGCAAATTGTTGTAAAATTTTTATGCCTAAAAAACAGACAGAGTATCCTTTCTTGTACCAAGAAATTAAAGAGCACAAACATTCATATAAATGAAGATTTCTCTGAGGCTGTGCAACGTAGGAGGAAAGAGCTGTTGCACAAGTTGAGAGCTGCCAGAGAAAGGGGTGAAAAAGCCATCTTGAAGTATGATAAATTGGTCATTGTGCCAAGGGGTGGATAAACTTAATTAGTTTATCGCACCTCTTTGTTTAAATTTTTAATAGGCTTTGGTTTTTATTTTTTTGATTTTTTCTTTGTTATATGTGTTTAAGTGATAAGGCCACTCCTTTTTTATCAGGTTTACCTAGGAAGGGTTTGGTTTTAGCCCACTTAGATATATGCAGTCTCAGGTACAAAGACCATGAGATTGCCAGAATCTGCTCATCAGATAATATTCATGTTTTAGCATTGTCAGAAACACACCTGGACGCCACTTGGGTGATTCCGAGCTGAGTATGGAAGGATACAAGTTATTCAGAAGAGACAGAGAGATAAATATGGTGGGGGTGTTGCATTTTATGTTCAAGATCACATTTCAGTTGTGCCTCGGGAAGATATTATGAGTCCTGATATTGAACTTACATGGTTACAGATTTGAATACCATACTGTAAGCCCACACTTGTTGGTTGTTGTTACCGGCCACCCAGTGCTAATGTGAATTATCTGGATAAAATACGTGAAACCCCAGATATAGTGACAGATGAAAACAAAGATATCTTCCTTCTTGGTGGCTTGAGTATTGACTGGTATTCTAAAAATTATCCATTACATAAAAAACTGATTTCTATGTTGAATGCTAGTAATTTGACTCAGTTTGTGACTCAACCAACCAGAATTTCGACTAGTAAGGATGGTGTGAATACTTCAACTTGTATTGATCATATTTTCACTAACATATATGAGCACTGTTCTCAATCTGTATCAGTAGCAGTGGGATGCAGTGACCATGATTTGATTGCTTTGACAAGAAGGATTGAAATGCCCAAGTCTGGAGGTAGGATTGTTTACCGTTGGTCCTTTAAAAGGTTTAATGCAGATTTATTTATGAAAGTTGTCAAAGATCTGCAGTGGTCTGACATATGTCAGGAAAACAATGCAACCATTGCTCTGAAATATATAAATTTGATAGGGATCATAGGAATTTTTTTGTGAAATGACATGCAAATTTGGTAACTGCCACTGATGAACAATATATTGGATAAATGACATGCAGTCAGACACAAAACACATTTGCACGTGCATTTCATGACATTAAATGAGCGTGCAGCCTCACATTTTGGCTTTGAATAACACTTCACCATTTCAACTCAGATGTGTGTGTTGCTTGTTGGTGAAAATTTGGAAGTTCCCAAATTTTTTGCATTACATTTAGCAATAACAATGTCTCCTCAACGTCTTAGACGTCGATTGACTTCAGAGCAATTGGGAAGATGCATCGGAATGCTTGACTCTGGCTTCTCACAACGTCACGTTGCTAATGCACTTAACATCAGCCAAAGCGTTGTGAACAGAGCGTGGAACCGGCATCAAACGTTTGGTACAGCAGCACACCGTCATGGGGGTGGTCGTCAGAGATTGACTACACAACGACAAGACCACTTTCTCACACTTCAGGCACGACGTCATCCTTTCTGGACAGCCACCACCCTACGAAATGACCTTTCATAACGCCTCGGGGGTCAGGGTATCCAGTCAGACGATACGGAATCGTCTTCATACTGCCGGCCTCAACTCAAGAAGGCCATGTGTTTGAATCCCACTGACCGTGCGTCATAGGCGTGACCGTTTGGATTGGGCTCACGATCATGTCACATGGACACACAACGATTGGGCTCCAGTTCTCTTTACTGATGAATCCCGATATTGCTTGGACTTTACTGACAGGAGGCAACGGGTGTGGCGAAGACAACGTGAGCGATTTAATGATGCCTACATCAATGAACACCACCGTTATGGTGGCGGATCAATTATGGTCTGGGGAGGAATAAGCAGGAACGGCAGAACGGACCTGCATGTCATGGGGAGAGGGACGATGACAAGGGTACGGTACAGGGATGAGATCCTCAATGTGTACGTAAGACCATACGCTGGTGCTGTTGGCCCTGATTTCATCTTGATGGATGATAACGCCCTTCCCCATCGTGCTAGGGTGGTGAATCAATTCCTAGAGCAGGAGACAATTGTCCGCATGGACTGGCCCGCACGTTCGCTGGACCTAAACCCTATCGAGCATGTGTGGAATATGCTGCAGGTCGCCATTTCCGGTCGTAGGGCACAACCCACAACTCTGGAAGAGCTCGGAAATGCCCTTGTTGAAGAATGGAACAACATTCCAATTGCAAGCATCCGGGTTCTGATTGACAGTATGACCCGACGTTATCAAGCCGTCATTCAAGCTAGGGGAGGCCATACCCGTTATTGACATTAACTGTGGTAATGAAACATCAAACGAACACTGTCTGTTTTCACTTTACATGTCAGAGGTGAAACCATGAAGTGTTCGTGAAAGCCAAAAGTGTGAGGCTGCACGCTCATTTAATGTCATTAAATGCACTTGCAGATGTGTTTTGTGTCTGACTGCATGTCATTTATCCAATATAATGTTCATCAGTGGCAGTTACCAAATTTGCATGTCATTTCACAAAAACATTCCTAAGATCCCTATCAAATTTTGAGTAGTATATATTTTATGGACAAATTTTTGAAGTTGGTCGATGTGCATGCTCCACTTAAAAAAAGAACTGTAAAGGGTAGGAGCGCACCATAGCTTGATAATGAGTTAAGGTCTCTAATGCTTCAGGGACAGTGCCAAGGTGGCTTATAATAAATCAAGCTGCTCTATAGATAGAGATGTTTATTGCAAGTTGAGAAATAAGGTGACTAAGTTAAATTACATTAAAAAGAGGGACTATTTTAAACAGAAAATCTCAGGATCAGTAAATGACAATAAAAAATTGTGGAAAACTTTAAATTAATTAATAGGTCAGAAGAAACAAAATTCTCAAAAGTATGTGGAATGTGGAGGCAAGTTAATCATGAGGCCATATGACATAGCTAACTATTTTAATAATTTCTTTATTAACAAAGTTGACAGTTTAAGATCTTGTATGCAATTAAGTGATGTTAATTTAACATGTGACATTGTTCATAGTATTATGAGCGATAGCACGTGGTTGAGTATTTCATGAGGTTAAACTGGAGACAGTTGAGGAGATGTTACTCTCTTTGTCAGTTGAAACATCTCCTGGTGTAGATAATCTGGACGGAATTTAAAAAAAAAAAAGACTGCCGGGCTGATTTCCAAACCAATATGTCACATTTTTAATAGGTGTATTTTGAGTGGAACCTTTCCAGAGGTTTGGAAAGAGTCTAAAATAATACCTCTACCAAAAGATGGAAATACAAGTTTTATAGGCTCCAATTGTAGGCCTATTAGTATCCTCCCTGTATTGAGTAAAATGCTTGAAAAGATCATATTTAAACAAATATTAAACTAATTTTGTAGAAATGGTCTTTTGACATTAGTGCAGCATGCATATAGACCAGGTCACACAACTAGCACTGCATTGGTACACATGACAGATCAGTGGTTGACATACATGGATGACAGGAAACTTGGAACTGTGCTCTTGGATTTTTTGGCAGCTTTTGATGTTATTGACCACAACATTCTTATTGCTAAGCTCAAATATTATGGTTTCTCACCTTTAGCTCTTGCCTGGATGAAGAGTTACCTTTTAGAAAGAACACAGCGAGTGTTTTTCAATGGCAGCTTCTCAGACAGCAAAAAAAATGTCTTGTGGTATTCCACAAGGTAGCCGCATGGGGCCACTTTTATTTTCAATTTTTAAAAATGATTTACCGTATTTTGTTAAAAAAGCAGATGTAGTCCTGTATGCTGATAATTCTACTTTGTTCTGTGCATCACCAATATTGGCAGAGCTAAGAGTGAATCTACTCAACCAGCTAAATAGCATTAATAAATGGATAAAAATGAATGAACATTAACAAAACCAAATGTATTGTATTTGGTAGTAGGAATGCTCTTGTTATCTGGAATAGAACACCACAATTCTTTTATGAAAAAATATTCTATACTGGTTTTTGTCATGGTTATATGACACGCCAAGTGAGCACTGGCCATCTGGTAGTGCCCAGTCCAAGAACAAATGTTATGATGAGAACTGTTCTGTATAGGGGATCGTTGGTTTGGAATTCTCTCCCTACCAACATTACAAATATTAAAAACAGATGCTCTTTCAAAAAGTTAGTTAAAGAAAAGATAATGAATTTCAAATAGCTGATGTTGTATTAGAACCTTCTTTGGATGTTTTAATGATTTCCTGGCGCTGCGTGTTTGTGACAATTTCATTTTTATTATAATATAGATTACTGTTTTTATTCTATGTAATTATTCTCACTTATTTTCAGATTTTTATATTTTATTTCCTGTTGATATTGTGTGATTTATCAATTGTATTTGTATTATTGTTTTGTGTGGACCCCAGGAAGACTAGCAACCACTTTGTGGAAGCTAATGGGGATCCAAATAAAGAATAAAGAATATCAAATGTAATTTTGTTAGTGAATGGTATGTACTAAATCTTTCAAGACGGGATCTCCATTGACTTTCAACCTTTTTTAGAATTGGGGAATTTGGGATAGCAAAAAATACAGGTAGAAGAGAAAATGTTGCTAGAACAATGCAATATTGTCCATTTTGTTCTACTAAAGTTGAAGATGAATTCCATTTTATTTATGAATGTATAATGTATCAAGATTTGCAATTAAAACAATGAATCTGCAATTATTCTAATTATGCTTTGTGCAATCTTGTTAATGTTGAAGATTATATTTCAATATTTCTCATCATATTCATCAGTAGATCAATTGCCATGTTGAATAACCATAATTAATAATCATAATCAATAACCATATTATGTAAGCAGCAGTCTCTCACACACACACACACACGCGCACACACACACACAACATAACACACACATACAAGTAGTTCACATACGCATAGGGAGGGGATGAGCAGTGCAAACACACACACACACGCACACGTACACATGCACATACACACACTGACACATACATATAAAACACACACACATACAAGCAGTTCACACACGTAGGGAGGGGATGAGCAGTGCACACAGACACATGCACAGGCACAAGCAGCACACGTACACACACACACACACACACACACACACACACACATACAGTTCAATTCACACATGCATGAGCAGCTCACACACACATAAGCAGCAGGCTTCTGTAGCTTTGATTAGTAAGCAGGCTTCTGTTAAGTTGATTCGAAAACATAATCAGGTGATGTATTTGATTTCTGTAGCTTTGATCAATATTTGTTCAGTAAAATCATAAGTTGTTACTGAAAACGTAATCAATTGAATCATTTATGTATCTACTTGTATCCTATTCATCTGACTGTATTTTTCCTCTCTTGACTGTGATTTTCAGCTCCTTTTTAGTGATTTGCATCCTTATCTTTGCTTGAAGTTCTCAAGGTTAGGTGGCAGTGTTTTGGTTTGCCTGTCCTGTTGTAGCGTGAGAATGAGAAAGCGGAAAGACCATATTTGGAAGATATTTCCTGTGATGAAGGTATAGAAACTGGGTGTGAAAGGCAAGATGTCAGTTCTTCTTGCGCAAAAAGAACTCAGCTTTATATTCATCAACATGCCACAATAAAGCCTAATTGTCTGAAGAATCTGTCTCTCTCCAATTGCTTGGGGATTGGGGAACCTCATAATATGAAAATATGTCTGAATGAAAACCACAACATTAACTCCACCAATGTTGAACTTGTCACTTCATTAGCTCTTTATCTGAAATCAGAACTCTCCCAAAGAAAAGCTTTACTTTAACCTGCCTACAATTTCATATCAATGTATTTTTGCTTCCACCGTCACATGTATATGTATTATCATTGTACTGTTATTTGTATATGGGCCTATGGCCTTTATACTGAATAAAAAACATCTGCATCCTAAAAAAAAAGACAAGTTTTTTGCATGATGAGTCATATTTTCAAAATAAATGGCATTTCACAAATTCATTCAAAACTTTTGAGCACAGCTGTATGTACATTTCCGTCAAGCCAGTGTTGAATTTCGGAGGATGCTGCGTCTTTACACAATGTTTCCTTCTTTATGCTGATACTGCGTTAATTTGGTGAGTTAAAATGCTGTGCTGTGAGCTTGATGTTGCAACTCACCTGTTTCAAGATACGATTGCCCATGGAAAATTTCCTGTTATGTTGTAAGTCACAGGTACTGAATCACGTTATGTCCGGTATTCATGAAAGGTAACTCGACACCACACATTTAAGTTTCGCAGCAGCGTTCACACTCTGAGAACATTAAACAGTCACTGGCTTGTCTCATTGTGCAGAGCATCATTCAGGTGAACGCAATGAAAATCCTAGCCACTCTCCCTCTAGTGTGTGTGCTCTTTTGCAGAGGTAAGACTATAAAAAACTTTTATTTTGCAAATTAGCAACCTTCAATACGAACTGAAATTGTTAGTCATAACATGTCAGTTAACAGCTGTGGCGAAGAAACTCAGTCTTTGCCACTGATTGGTTCTCTAGCATGTTAACCCTTGCAGTTTGTGAAAACTTACTCTAAAAAAAATAATAAAATACTCTATTTTAAAATCAAATGAAACCAATGCTATTTTGCAATCAGTATTGTTGTGCATGTCCTTTTTGAATTCAATTTAAAGATATATGCTGACCAGCATTGAAAACACGCCACCTTAATTTCATAGCCAAGATACAAATTACGTATGTTTATGATCTTTAATTATCATATAAACAAAATCAGATTGATGTTTCAATGATCAATCTGGACACAGAACAAATGCTTTTGGTTTAGATTTCTTGCCTCTACTTTGGAGTAATCCTTTCTTTTAAACAGTACTACAGAGGTGTCTTTGATGAAAAGGGGCTCAAATGGGGTTTAACACGTCACGTATGCAGCTGTTAGGAGACTTGTGACTGTGAATTCGGACACTTGACCCCAATTATTATCGGTGTATTTTTGAGAGTATTCGTACCAGTTCTTTTACTGTTTCCTTTGGTAATCTTACTGTTCAGGAGCGAAAATCCCTGAAAAGAGTAGTACGCCATGCACGCAAGATAATCGGTGTAGACCTTCCAGTTTTAGCGGACCTGTACAGCTCTAGGCTCCTATCCCGGGCCATGAGTATTTTAAATAAACCCAGTCACCCTGCTGCTTGTCTTTTTGTGCCCTTTCCATCGGGCAAACGTTGCAGATCAATTAAATGCTGTATACCTCTCCCTTTGTGAGGAGCTTTTTTCCAAGTACAATACGTAGACTTAATTTTAAGTGTGTATAGAACGTCTTTTTAAATATGTAGGCTGTTCTCTTATGATGTGCACTAGATAAATGTGCCTATGAGTGTTGGCCACTTATGCACAGGCACTTTACCAAAAATTTTAAGCACTTTTTTACGGTCTTGTACAGTCCCACTGGAAAATCCATGTGAGCTTGTTCCTCTTTCGATTTACTTTTATTTATTTATTTATTTTTAACCTGTTATTTTTTCTATTTAGTCTATTAGCAGTTGTCATGGTCCATGTTGGGACAAATGACATAGGTAAGGGTAGGTTTGAGGTTCTGCAAGGCAAATTTGTGGAATTAGCTGAAAAGCTTTGGAGCAGATCCTCCACGGTAGTTTTCTCCGGGATTCTAACGATACCACGTGCAAGCAGAGGGAAGCAGAATTTTATCTGGAGGTTTAACATGTGGCTACGAACCTGGTGTAGGAAAGAGGAGTATAGGTTTATGGGGCACTGGAACTATTTCTGGGACGGGGTGACCTGTTCAAGCCAGATGGGCTACACCTGAACCGGAGGGGTACCTTTGCACAGGGTCGGCGTATGTTGAGGGTAGCACAGAGTTATTTAAACTAGGGACTTGGGGGGCAGGGAGGTTAGAGAGTGTTATACAGAGGGGAATGCAGACTGCCCTGACGGAAGCTGACAGCATTAAATGCACTATTGATGATATATTTTTAAAGCAACAAAGCGTAGTGAGGGGCTTGGAGCAGCGGGCACATGGGAAATCGAAGGGGAAGAGCATTCATGATAACCTGAAATGTTTTTATCTAAATGCAAGAAGCATAAAAAATTAATTTCCAGAACTTGAGGTCATTATGATTAGTGAGGGCTATGACATAGTTGGGATTACAGAGACATGGCTTAGTGAAGAGGATGGAGATGAATATAATATAGAAGGTTATAAGCTCTTTAGGAAGGATAGATGCAAAAGGTGAGGAGGGGGTGTAGCACTCAATGTGAACGAAAACATAAATGTGCAGGAAATTCCTGAAATTGAACATTCTTTGCCCTAAGCTAATTCCAGGTATAAAAGATGAGAAGAGGCTGAAGATCCTTAATCTCTTTAGTCTTAGGAAAAGGAGACTTATGTTATGTGTTTCTTGTAAATCTATTTTTTAAGTTTTGCATCCATTTCCAATGCAGTACTTACTGTAAATGGCAATAAATTGACTCTTGACTCTTCGACATCACTTTGGTGAGCCATTCGAGTCAATTTTAATGATCTCAATTCTTTAATTTACACCATGGCTGGGAAACTGTGGACAGTCAGGCACTTGACAGATCAGGCACCCCCAAACTTTTGGTCAATCAAGTTTCCGCAAGGACCAATAAATATCATCATCATCATCATCCTCATCTTCCCAGTGATGGAATAATGACAAAGCTGTCACGTTGCAAGAGCACAGAGGCGTATGCACGCTTGCAGCATTCCAAGGGTGTGTTTCTACTCATTTTTGTCAAGTTCCCTCCTCATAAGCCATCTAATAGTGATGTTTATCAACTGACTTTGGGTGGCTTTTGCCTTCCCACTCTTTGAAAGACCAGATTTTGTGAACAGACCCAGACAGACATCATTGTATTTTGCTCTGGTGACAAAAATATTTATTTTACCTTTTTCGACCTGAAATGGCATTTAAATGCGTGAAAGACTCAATTTTGCATTTTGGCATCTTGTCAGGAGGCATAATACACTTTGATAACAATTACACAACACAAGCATGCATAATTTGTATATTGGCCTTGGTGTGTTTTCAATATTGGTCAGTATATTAAAAAGTGATAAATATATATTTATATAAGTGAAGTGCTACCTTGGAAGGGGACAGGGTTGTAAATGCAACTATATAATTTTTAAATTTAAAAATAACTTTCTCCAAATATATTTCAGTGTACTCATTGGATTGTTTCATGTGCATTCCTGTGGGGACTGCACCATGTACGCCGCAGCAAACAACATGTCTTGCCAGCCAAACAAAATGTGCAAGTGTCACAGCTGAGGTTTTCGCAGGTAAAATAAATCTATTGATTAACATTTTGATTTATTGCTCAAAGTCCCTGGGAACTGATATAATCAATTCTCTCATATCTTTTTTTGAATCAAGGGGGTGTACAGGGTACATACTACACAAAGTTGAAGATGATGACTGCCTTTTCCCAAAATAGAAATACAAATCTAAAGATTTTCCATTCCCAGATACTGGATATAAATTGGCCATGTACCTTCACATCCTAAGAAAATGGCAAATTGAGTAATCCATTTATTGTTTGGGAGCTCAGCCAATCACAGAGTTTGAATGAATCAGCTCTTCTCCTTGAACCATTCTGATGAGTCTATTCAGCATATTTTTATGCATTTTAGATAAATACAATTTTTTTTCTCCATTCAAATTTTGGTGGATGCTTCAGAACAAAGTCAATCTGGAAATGTGACGTCAATTTTGAAGATTTTCTTTGTAATCCCAGTGACTTAAAGATTTTGCCAGCTTTGTATATGAGAAGTTTTATCCAAGTCACTAGAGATTGTGCTCTGGATAAATAAATACTGGCATTTGTGACTTCAGGGAGTGCAAAAACTTATCAAATTGTTTTTGAGATATTAAGGAAAGACTGAAAAAATGTGCACAAACACTGATTTTCTAAGTCCAAAATGCTGAATTTCTCAAAAACCGGGATGTAGAATTTTTAAATTTTTGCAGGGGATCATCAAAACATCATAAGGAAGGCTCACACAAAATTAGAAAAAAAATTATCAGACAGTTTTTGAGATTTTCAAATTTGAAGTGAAAAATTGACACTGGACGGACGGACAGACGGACAGGCAGACAGACAGACGGCAGATGCTCGACACTGGAAAAGCTCCGCTGACTATCGTCACAATGGACATAAAGTTATCAGACAGTTTTTGAGATATTCATGAAAGACTGAAAAAGTGAGCACAAAAACTGATTTTCTAAGTCCAACAAGAGGCCTGTCGGCCTAGAGAGCTCCGCTGAGGATGACTGAAATGTCCATGTCATAACTTAATTTTAGAAATCCTTGAAAAGTATTGCAATATCAACACATATGACACATTAATGAAAGACTGAAAATATGACCACAAACTCTGATTTTCTAATTCCAAAATGCTGAATTTCTCATAAACCAGGACATAGAATTTTCTCATTTTCACAAGGGATATTCAGAACATCATAAGAAAGGCTCATAACAAATTAGACAAAAAGTTATCAGACAGTTTTTGAGATATTAATGAAAGACTGAAAAAATTAGCACAAACACTGATTTTCTAAGTCCAAAATGCTGAATTTCTCAAAAACAGGGACGTAGAGTTTCTAATTTTCACAAGGGATAATCAGAACGTCATAAGGAAGGCTCACAACAAATAAGACAAAAAGTTATCAGACATTTTTAGAGATATTAATGAAAGACTGAAAAAATGAGCACAAACACTGATTTTCTATGTCCAAAATGCTGAATTTCTCATAAACTGGGACACAGAATTTCCTCAATTTCACAAGGGATATTCAGAACATCATAAGAAAGGCTCATAACAAATTAGACAAAAAGTTATCAGACAGTTTTTGAGATATTAATGAACGTCTGAAAAAATTAGCACAAACACTGATTTTCTCAGTCCAAAATGCTGAATTTCTCAAAAACGGAGACGTGGAGTTTCTAATTTTCACAGGGGATAATCATAACATCATAAGGAAGGCTCACAACAAATTAAACAAAAAGTTATCAGACACTTTTAGAGATATTAATGAAAGACTGAAAAAAAGAGCACAAACACTTATGCTAAGTTCAAAATGCTAAATTTCTCAAAAACTGGGACATAGAATTTTCTAATTTTCACAGAGAATATTCAGAATGTCATAAAGAAGGCTCACACCAAATTAGAGCAAAAGTTATCAGACAGTTTTTGAGATATTCAAATTTGAAGTGAAAAGTTGACGCTGGACGGACAGACAGATTTATTGAACGACTCGGCATGAGAAAATCACTGACTGCTGACTATGGTCACAGCAGGGCAAAAAAATCAGACAGTTTTTGAGATATTAATGAAAGACTGGAAAAATGAGCACAAACACTGATTTTCTAAGTCCAAAATGCTGAATTTCTCAAAAACTGGGGCCTATAATTTTCTAATTTTCGCAGGGGATCATCAGAACATCATGAGGAAGGCTCACAACAAATTACACAAAAAGTTCTCAGACAGTTTTTGAGATATTAATGAAAGACTGAAAAAATTAGCACAAACACTGATTTTCTAAGTCCAAAATGCTGAATTTCTCAAAAACAGGGACGTGGAGTTTCTAATTTTCACAAGGGATAATCAGAACGTCATAAGGAAGGCTCACAACAAATAAGACAAAAAGTTATCAGACATTTTTAGAGATATTAATGAAAGACTGAAAAAATGAGCACAAACACTGATTTTCTATGTCCAAAATGCTGAATTTCTCATAAACTGGGACATAGAATTTCCTCAATTTTGCAAGGGATATTCAGAACATCATAAGAAAGGCTCATAACAAATTAGACAAAAAATTATCAGACAGTTTTTGAGATATTAATGAACGCCTGAAAAAATTAGCACAAACACTGATTTTCTCAGTCCAAAATGCTGAATTTCTCAAAAACGAGACGTGGAGTTTCTAATTTTCACTGGGATAATCATAACATCATAAGGAAGGCTCACAACAAATTAAACAAAAAGTTATCAGACACTTTTAGAGATATTAATGAAAGACTGAAAAAAAGAGCACAAACACTTATGCTAAGTTCAAAATGCTAAATTTCTCAAAAACTGGGACATAGAATTTTCTAATTTTCACAGAGAATATTCAGAATGTCATAAAGAAGGCTCACACCAAATTAGAGCAAAAGTTATCAGACAGTTTTTGAGATATTCAAATTTGAAAAGAAAAGTTGACAATATCGGACAGACAGATGACACACTAATGAGAAAAGACCTCTGACTGCTGACTATGGTCACAGCAGGGCAAAAAAGTTATCAGACAGTTTTTGAGATATTAATGAAAGACTGGAAAAATGAGCACAAACACTGATTTTCTAAGTCCAAAATGCTGAATTTCTCAAAAACTGGGGCCTATAATTTTCTAATTTTCGCAGGGGATCATCAGAACATCATGAGGAAGGCTCACAAATTATTACAAAAAGTTCTCAGACAGTTTTTGAGATATTAATGAAAGACTGAAAAAATTAGCACAAACACTGATTTTCTAAGTCCAAAATGCTGAATTTCTCAAAAACAGGGACGTGGAGTTTCTAATTTTCACAAGGGATAATCAGAACGTCATAAGGAAGGCTCACAACAAATAAGACAAAAAGTTATCAGACATTTTTAGAGATATTAATGAAAGACTGAAAAAATGAGCACAAACACTGATTTTCTATGTCCAAAATGCTGAATTTCTCATAAACTGGGACATAGAATTTCCTCAATTTCACAAGGGATATTCAGAACATCATAAGAAAGGCTCATAACAAATTAGACAAAAAGTTATCAGACAGTTTTTGAGATATTAATGAACGTCTGAAAAAATTAGCACAAACACTGATTTTCTCAGTCCAAAATGCTGAATTTCTCAAAAACGGAGACGTGGAGTTTCTAATTTTCACAGGGGATAATCATAACATCATAAGGAAGGCTCACAACAAATTAAACAAAAAGTTATCAGACACTTTTAGAGATATTAATGAAAGACTGAAAAAAAGAGCACAAACACTTATGCTAAGTTCAAAATGCTAAATTTCTCAAAAACTGGGACATAGAATTTTCTAATTTTCACAGAGAATATTCAGAATGTCATAAAGAAGGCTCACACCAAATTAGAGCAAAAGTTATCAGACAGTTTTTGAGATATTCAAATTTGAAGTGAAAAGTTGACGCTGGACGGACAGACAGACGAACGCCGAACGACTCGGCATGAGAAAAGCTCCTCTGACTGCTGACTATGGTCACAGCAGGGCAAAAAAGTTATCAGACAGTTTTTGAGATATTAATGAAAGACTGGAAAAATGAGCACAAACACTGATTTTCTAAGTCCAAAATGCTGAATTTCTCAAAAACTGGGGCCTATAATTTTCTAATTTTCGCAGGGGATCATCAGAACATCATGAGGAAGGCTCACAACAAATTACACAAAAAGTTCTCAGACAGTTTTTGAGATATTAATGAAAGACTGAAAAATTAGCACAAACACTGATTTTCTAAGTCCAAAATGCTTAATTTCTCAAAAACCAGGATGTGGAATTTTCTAATTTTCACAGTGAATATTCAGAATATCATAAGGAAGGCTCACACCAAATTAGAAAAAAAGTTATTGGACAGTTTTTGAGATATTCAGTTTTGAAGTGAAAAGTTGATGCCGGACGGACGGACGGACAGACGGACACCGGACGACTCGGCATTAGAAAAGCTCCGCTGACTGTGACTCCGGCACAGCGGAGCTAAAAAAGTGATCAGACAGTTTTTGAGATATTCAAATTTGAAGTGAAAAGTTGACGCCGGACAGACAGACAGGCAGGCAGGCAGACAGGCAGACGGACGCCTCGGCATTAGAAAAGCTCCGCTGACTGCTGACTATCGTCACAGTGGAGCTGACAATCAAGATGTGCTTGAAATAAAGACTCTTTTTTCGGAAATATTCACTCATTTTGAATTAGATGTCTGCAACAAATTCCAAAAAAGCTGGGACAGGGGAAACAAAAGACTGGGAAAGTTGAGGAATGCTGAAAAAACACTGGTTTGGAACATTCCACAGGTGAAAAGGTTCATTGGAAACAGGTGAGTGTCATGATTAGGTGAATGAAAAGGAGTGTCTCCGAAAGGCTCAGTTGTTCAGAAGCAAGGATGGGAAGAGTTTCACCACCTTTGTGTACAACTGCATGAGCAAATAGTCCAACAGCTTAAGAACAACGTTTCTTAATGTGCAATTGCAAGGAATTTAGGGATTTCATCATCTACCAACATAATATCATCAAAAGATTCAGAAAATCCTGATAAATCTCTACATGTAAGCGCCAAGGCCGAAAACCAACATTGAATGCCCCTGACCATTGGTCCCTGAGGCGGCACTGCATTAGAAACCAATATCATTCTGTAAAGCGATATTTCCATGAGTGATCAGGAACACTTCGGAAAACATTAACATAGTTCTTTGCTACATCATCAAGTGCAAGTTAAAACTCCACCATGCAAAGCGAAAGCCATATATCAACAACACCCAGCAACGCTGCTGGCTTCTCTGGGCCCGAGCTCATCTGAGATGGACTGACACGAAGTGGAAAAGTGTGCTATAGTCTGACAAGTCCACATTTCAAATTGTTTCTGGGAATCATGGAAGTCATGTCCTCCGGGCTAAAAAGGAAAAGGACCATCCAGACTTATCAGCACAAAGTTCAAAAGCCAGCATCTGTGATGGTATGCGGATGTGTTACTGCCCATGGCATGGGTAACTTGCATATCTGTGAAGGCACTATTGATGCTGAAAGGTAGAGTTTTTGGAGCAACATATGCTGCCATCCAAGCGACGTCTTTTTCAGGGACGTCCCTGCATATTTCAGCAAGACAATGCCAAGCCACATTCTGCATGTACAGTATCTCACAAAAGTGAGTACACCTCTCACATTTCGACAATTAATTTGTTATATTTTTTCAAGGGGCAACATTACAGAAATGAAATCTGAATATATTCTACAGTGGTCATTGTACAATGTGTATAGCAGTGTAGATTTACTGCACTGTCCAAATAACTGAACAAACAGTCACTATTTCCAAAATGGGTGGCAACAAAAGTGAGTACACCTCACCGTTAACATGCCAAATTGTGTCCATAGAGTCAATATTTAGTGTGACCACCATTGTTCTCCAGCACTGCCTTGATTCTCCTAGGAATGGAATTCACCAGAGCTGCACAGGTTGTTGCTGGGATCCTCCTCCACTCCTCCATGACAACATCACGGAGCTGGTGGATGTTGAACACCTGCTGCTCCTCCACCTTCCTCTTGAGGATGCCCCACAGGTGCTCAATGAGATTCAGGTCTGGAGACATACTTGGCCACACCATCACCTTCACCTTCAGCTTCTTCAGGAAGGCAGTTGCCATCTTGGAGGTGTGTTTCGAGTCATTTTCATGTTGGAAAACTGCCGTTTCCAAAGGGAGGGCATCGTATTCTGCTTCACAATGTCACTACGTCTTGGAATCCATTTTTCCATCAATAAAGCTCAGCTCCCCAGGACCAGAAACACTCATGCAGCCCCAGACCATGATGCTCTCACCACCATGTTTGACTATAGGCAGTACACACTTGTCTTGGTACTCCTCACCAGGGCTCCGCCAAACATGCTGAGCCAAAAAAACACCATCTGAGCCAAAAAAAATTATCTTGGTCTCATAAGACAACAGAACATGGTTCCAGTGGTTCATGTTCTTGGACTGGTTGTCTTCAGCAAACTGTTTTTGGGCTTTCTTGTGGGCTAGCTTCAGAAGAGGCTTCCGTTGGCTGACGGCCATGCAGACCGAACAGCGTATGGTCTGAGCACTGACAGGCTGTTCTCCCACTGCTGCAACCTCGTTACACTCCTGCATCTGTTTTCTGAAGCCAACTTGTGCACCTGACGAGAGCACGAGGACTCAACCTCTTTGGTCGACCCTGACGAGACCAGTTCCAAGTAGAACCCGCCTTGGAAAAACCGCTGGATAACCTTGGCCACCATGCTGTAGCTCGTTTCATGGTTTCACAGATCTTCTTGTAGCTTAGACCATTTTTGTGGACAGCAACAATTCTCTTTTTCAGATTCTCAGAGTTCTTTTGCATGAGGTGCCATGTTGACCATCCAGTGACCAGAATGAGAGCATTGAACCCAAAGCACCACAATTTAAACCTTCAACACGTTACGCAACCTCATATGGCCCAGTCGAACAGATAAAAGCATGAACATGATGAATAAGATGCATTTCATTGCTTGGTTGACCATTACCAATTGGGATGTGTACTCACTTTTGTTGCCACCCATTTTGGAAATAATGACTGTTTGTTCAGTTATTTGGACAGTGTAGTAAATTTAAACTGCTACACATATTGTACAATGACTACTCTAGAATATATTCAAGTTTCATTTCTGTAACGTTGTCCCTTGAAAAGATATAATCAATTAATTGTCAAAATGTGAGGGGTGTACTCACTTTTGTGAGATACTGTATTACAACAGCGTGGCTTCGTAGTAAAAGCGTGAGCGTAATAGACTGGCCTGCCTGCAGTCCAGACCTGTCTCCTATTGAAAATGTGGGGCGCATTATGAAGTGCAAAATACGACAATGGAGAGACTGCTAAAAAAAAGTCTTTAACAGACTGTTGAGCAACTGAAGTCGTACATCAAGCAAGAATGGGAAAGAATTTCACCTACAAGACTTCTTCAATTAGTGTCCTCAGTTCCCAAACGCTTATTGAGTGTTGCTAAAAGGAAAGGTGATGTAACACAGTGGTATACATGCCCCTGTCCCAGCTTTTGTGTAATGTGTTGCAGGCATCAAATTCAAAATGAGTGAATATTTCCAAAAACCAATAAAGTTTATCAGTTTGAACATGAGATATCTTGTCTTTGTAGTGTATGCAATTGAATATCGGTCGAAAAGGATTTGCAAATCTTTGCATTTTGTTTTTATTCGTGTTTTACACAACATCCCAACTTCATTAGAATTGGGGTTTGTAAGACTTTTTTACTGACAGATTACATTCAAAGTCAATGCAAAGACGCAAATACACGCATGTATTCGCGTCTTTGCTTTGACTTTGAATGTAATCAGTCGTGCGAAATATTCGTTTCGCGTCCGGTGTGAAAGCAGCTGAAGGGCACATACCCACATAGCCTACACACGCACTCACGCGCCCACATGTACACCTCTCTGTTATGATTCTGTCATGCCTGCTCTGTTTCTGCCATGTCTGTTCTGTTTTTGCCTTGCCCTGTTATGTTTCTCCCATGCCTGTTCTGTTTTTGCCATGTTTTAGTTCTTTGCCAGGTTTTTGTTTGTTGCCATGCCAGATCCATTATTCTGTTAGATTCCGGTCCATGTCTTTGTTCATGCCCTTCATTGCACTTTGTCTCCCCTGTCTGGTCTTTTGTTAAGCTACAGCTTCTCCCCAGTCCTGCGTGTCACATGTTTAGGTGATTTCATGGTTTCTGGGTTTCAAACATTCCTTCTAATCTCGTTTGCTTCCTTCGCCTTGCTTTTCTATTTTACTAACCTTACTAACAGTTTGTTATTTTGTTTAGATACTAACCAAGACTAACATTGAATATAATACTAACTTACTAACGAGCACTAGGGTTTGTATAGCTGCACTTACTAATTGATTAACAAGCTCTCAGCACTCGCCCTGTTCTAGTCTCCGCCTCTTGCCTTCTCTTAGTCTTTGCTGCAATTCAGCGGATCCTCCACACCTGCTCTACTCTGTCCTGCCTCTCATTATCTGTGCACATTAGAACTCCTAACCGGAGCTGTATGTTTTGTCTATAGGATTGTCTCGTGATCCCTGTCCGCGCTTTGGCAGTTGCCTATTTCATGTGATTAGGTTCTCCCCCATGTTCCCTCCTTTGTAATCAGTCTGACTTCTTGCACTTGTGTCTTGTTAAGCATGTGACTTCCCATGAGTGTATATTAGGAGTCTTCTCTCAGCACTTCCTTGTCAGAACATTCTCCTTTTGCCACGCTTTTTTTTCGCCTTGTTTTCATTGTGATTACCTTTCTGACTGGACCGTCCTTGATTTACGATTTTTGCCTATTCCCTGTACTTTGCCACATCCTCTGTTACCGAACCCATTTTGTACGACCCTGATTTTTGTGATTGGTGCCCTGTTTACAGTTCTGGATTTCGCCCTTTGGATTCTGGACATTGTACCGTTGCCTGCTCTGTTGGGGGTTTCCCCCCTTCAGAAATAAAGTCTCTCTCTCTCTCTCTCTCTCTCTCTCTCTCTCTCTCTCTCTCTCTCTCTCTCTCTCTCTCTCTCTCTCTCTCATCTCGAGAGAGAATCGATGTAGATACTATAATTTATGTGCTGATCCAGATAGTTACATTAAATAGTGGTTGCTGTAATTATTTATTGCATTGAAATGTGCCTGACATTCTGGAAACCTGCCTATGAGGTTTTGGTGATGTGTGCGCCGGTCAGCCAAATTACCACTGCACAGAAAGTAAACCAGGTTGGAGTTGGCGAGCTTTCTGCGCAACTTCAGCGGAGACTTTTGCTACAAAATTGTCACTGCGTCTTGATGAATATGTGACACCTCCCCCTACTATGCCGCCACACCCATCTCGGCGCACGTCCATCTACCAAAGTGGCTGCGCACGGTGTTGCACCGCACAAAATTACCACTGCACGGGCTGCACCGGACAAAATTACCACTGCGTGGCCTGCGCTGCGCCAAGAAATTAGAGCCCAATGTATCTATGTCTTTTCATTTTCAAGATATTTGCCTCTCAAATATGACACTTTATGGGCGAAAATCAAAAATTCAGTATTCAATATCTTTGGTAGGGATGTAACGATATTCAACCGCAATTTTTTTTAAAGCGTATTAAGACCACCTGCTGCCATGGGGCTAAAATCCAAACTTGCCCTTTTCCTTTATTCAACCCCATGCAATCTTGAACAAATAGCCACAGGAAGTGCTTGACATCAGAGGGTATGTGAAATGCTTCCGGAGAAAACAACTTAAACTGGCATTGTATTTTTCAGAGACGTGCAGAACTAAGTAAAGGACTACAGAATCGTCTCCTTTTAACCAATTAGGCTACTCTAATCCTGTCCCCGTTTACTTTGATTCAATTCCCAATCAAACTGGATTTGCTTATTTACTTCTTTGAATGAGTTGATAGTCCGATAGACCCTTTCGGTTTAAGGACATGAAAAAGCGAGATTTGGAGTGCGCATGCTCTTTGCAGACTATGTGGGGCAGAAGATGCACAAATCCTATTTAAAAGGTGGGGAATTATAAGTTCTTTCACTTTCCCCATGGTAAAAGTTTACAGCGTGGATTCGGACTATTAACAGGAATATTTTTCTAGGGTGTGCAGCGTACATTTTGTGTCTGTATGGCGAGATTAAGAATTCTGTATTTAACCTACTCCAAATATCGATTGATGTTTGGGTACCCAGAGAAACATTAGGATATGAAAACACGTCAAGCGTACATCCAGTTAAGGAAATTTAGAGTTTAGTTTGTTGGAGAATTCGTACTGGTTAGTGTTGACCTTTAAATGAAGGACCCAAAAACAGTTTAGCATTTCAACAATTTTACTATAATAATTCAGAAGGTAAAAACATGAGTACAATAAGGTAAATTAATGTGCACAGAAGCAGACAAATGCAAAATTGGCTTCAAACCATCAAATGATACAGAAACCATATACAGCCGATGATCTTTAGCGAAGAGTTGGAAAGAAAATACTCAGATAAACAGAAGCCACTTTGAGTACAGAATCTCTCGTAGAGGACCAGAGGGCTGACAGCAGCCCCAAGTTCCTCATCAGTTCAATCTTTATAGTACCTTATTCTGCGGGGAGGGCTTTTATGTCATCCATTCACCTTACAATACTTTAACCTGATTAGCTCAGTTTTTCTATGAGAACCAACAGTTGTGCCCCTTCCCAAACTAAAGATGTTCTGTTTCCTTGGCCTTCGCCATACATGGTATTACACAACATATAGCAGCTCTTTCCTCCTCCTTACTCATTGTCTACGTGCTGCTATAAATTTCAGCTTGCGGTTAGGACGAGACTTCAACTATGGTTCACCTCTTGACTTTAAATTTAGTGCTTCTGTATTCTTTAGATAAGAGGAACAAAAAGTCTCTGCTGCAAGCAGTGGAAAATCCCAGATGGTGAGGAGAAAGAGAGTTACAGCACAATTCACTCAGATATGCATTGCTTTAGTGAATACTTGATTATTAATACATTGTTTCAGTTAATATCAATTAATACTTGATTATTAATGCATTTGGATATATAATGAATTAATAAAACAATTCAGCAATTGAGTATAATAAATCAATACAATAATGCTTTTGCTAGTTTATGATTGATAATACATTTGAATATAATGGATTAATATTTTCCAACAAGTTTAAATTGCTGCTATTTGTGTCAGTTGCATGTCGTTAACGGCGGCTGTCACGTCACTGATGACACACTGGGTTGCTAGGACAGGCGCAGCATATGCATTCGCGATATTAAGGGGAGGAGAAACCTTTTGGGAAAAAAATTGTCATTTTTGGATAGAAATCATTCATACTTGGTGTATTGACAGTATATGACCTGAAATACAAAAATATGAATTTGACCTAATTTGCATAATTAGGTCATGTGATTCAAGATGGCCGCCACCCCGATTTCACCATTATTTCTTTGCCTTACATCTCAGGACTGAAGCAAGATATTTGAATCAGGTTTTTTTTTATTAGATTTAGTTATGTTTACACCTTCTTCTGAACTAGAATAAAGCATTTACACATAATACTAGAGATTTAGTGGGGTAAAAGAGGATTTTGCCATTTTTCGCCCCCTCGATATGAAATATAAATCACCGTAACTCACAGACCCAAAGTTCTAAACCAAAACTTTTAGTTCAGTAGACTTCCTGATATGTACACAGACTTCTGTCAAAATTTCATGAGAAAAGCTCCACAAATAAGTGAGATATAGTGCCTTAAATGATAACAATCGGGGCAAAAATCAGGTTTTGAGAAAATCCAGGTTAAAGTCAAAGTACACCTACAAATCATTGTAACAGTCAACTTAGAACATTAAAATGCCCCTGAAGCATAAACTTCTCCCTCCTGCTCCCTCTGATTGATTGTCCTGTTCTTGAGCAGATGGAAGTGATTTTTGGGTTTCTCCTCCCCTTAAATATTAATGTTAAATTCTAAACCCCCTTTCTCACTGAAAACTCCACTAAAACATATTGGCGCCCCCCTTTTAAAATCGTTCTGGCAAATAAAAAGCCGGAAAAAAGTGGAAGCTGGATCCAAATTCTTTCCCCCCGACGACATAGCTAGACTAAGCTCCATCAGTTTTCTCCTATACAAACTGAAAGCATTGACTTCTTCAGCGCAACAGAGACTTGAGAGACTATATCGGCGAGATACTGTCAAGGCAAGTCCTTGACATGGTTATTTTCAGCACAGATGAAAATCTGAAATCAAATGTGTAGTGTTCAGTAAAACAGTAATGGCCTTGTATTTTACATGTGTACCTGCCCACTTATCCATGTTAAGAGGCGATTAGGATCATGTGTGCTTGCCGGTTGTTTTGAACAATGCAAATTCGTCGCAAGAACACTGTAGCCATTAGATGACTTAAGGCGTGGGACCCAATCATAGTGGTGTTAATGACATTATTTCACGTCCGCAAAACTAACTGGCAAGCAAATGCCACTTTGTTGGCTATATATAGCAAGTAATTATGAAATCGAAATCACTAGGAAACCAAATTATTATTGCAAGCAGCAAAATGAAAACCACACCTATACTTAGCTCTGAGGGGCTAAGTTCTGTAATGTGAGCGTTGTATAGCACTAACATTCCCCCTTTGGCTTGATATTTTTTTGCGTAGAGTTTAACATCTACTTAAAGTCGTATATAGCCTATAGGATCGAACAAA